>JAWNLX010000587.1:21492500-22977500 GCA_035042055.1 Drosophila macrothrix
TCAGAGGATGCCTGGTCATTCATGGCTGCCTTCTTGACTGCCTTATCTTCAATCAGCAGAGTCAATAAAAATGAGTTAGTTATTGGAAAACTGAATCAACATTAAACAATGACAAGCATATCTATAGTTTACTATGTTTCCATGGTTACAAATCCCACTGCCATTATTTTGTCAAAACTCAAACGATTTTCGTACGTTTCAATGGATTTCATTGGTTCTTATTTCAGCTCGAAAATTGTTATAGTTTTAAGCTACATATTGTCAAAACCTATAAAACCTCTGGCAGCACAATAGAGCGCCAAACTTATAGAGCTTGCAAGCTATAGCTATAGGGATGATAGTAACTCGATCACTCAGCAATCATTTTCAAATTGATTTTCATTTTTTAGTTGTATTTGATTTAATCACTCAATAATCAGAATGACCTTTGTACTACACACAATTGTTTTAATTGTGGTAAGAGCAGATAAGATATTGCAAATAATCATTAAATTTCGGTTTATATACCATAAATTAATAACTTGGTCGACAGACAACTTACTTAGCCAAGCAAGAACAAAAAAACTCTATAATGAGTTAACAATGCAAGTAAACGATTTTCGTTGTTTTGTTTTTGTAATTCGTTTATTTTAGTATTTGAATGTACAATTGTGTTCATATTATATATATCCATTGATACATCTAACAAAATTTGTATAATTTCGTGTTTCTACAACTTTGCACAAATATTTTTTTTGCTACAATAGTGTTAACATACATATATGCAATAAATATTTGAGTATATTATATTTACATATTGTTTTAACGTTAGAACCCTAAAGCTTATAAAACAAAAAAAAGGAAACAAAAAAAAAACTACTCGTGAGAGCTTGCAGAAGGCTGTTCCACCACATTTGAGATAGGGTCAGCAGAAGCACGGCATTCGTTAACTTGCGTTGTAACAGTTGTATAACAAGAACCACATAGTCTCACTGGATTGAAGAGCTTTTCAAATGGAAGCGGCGCCCAAAATTCCGAGCAGTCAGCACAAAAAATTTCGCCACATGATCTGTAAGCAAAAGTATGGAGGAATTTATATAAATTGGAATTCAAATAAATGTTCATTTTGGAAAATCAATCATAAGACCATAAACTGAACACAATCATATTAAAGTTAAATTTATATCTGTTAATCACGAGTGTTGTACAAAATGAGAAAAATATATTCATTACAGCCAATCTGACATTAGTTCAATCTTCTAATTAGCCTCCGTCATCGAATCAGACTCCGCGATTATGTCAACCATTATTGCAAAGTCTAAAGAAACGCGCATTTGTGAAGTTGAGTTTTAGACATACAAAATCAAACAACAACAAAAACTAGTGATAAAACAAAATGTTTGACTTCAATATGATTCAAAGATTGTAATTGCAACTAGCGTAGAACTTCTGCCAGATTGATTGCTGCGAAATGATGTTATAATATACTAAAGATACTTGAAAACAAAAAAAAAAAAGAAGAATAAAAAATACTTTAATGTTGAAATGCGCACCGACAATGATGTTTTCTTCGTCCAAGCCAGAATTCAATTTGACAATTAGAGCAACGTGAAACGGCGTAATCTGGTACCCAAAGAACACTTGAAGCTTTTTTCTCTTGTATTGAGGAAGTGGCATATGACGATGGACCACTACGTTCTTCTACGGCTTCCCAAGAACACGTCGAAGCATTTTCAACAATATCCGATCCGTTTTCCTGAAGAAATTCAAATAATTAGACCAACAGAAACCATTTTCATGACAAATACGGCATCTAACGCTGGATAAAGGCGCATGCCCCGATTAGTTAAATATATTTGTACCCATATTTGTATATATTCATTCAAACTATCCAGCCAAAAATGTCAAGATTTAGAAACTTGGTTTTTTCGTTTTCTTTTTTTTTTTTGCACCCGAACAGAGTAACTGAATGTTAGATATGGCTGGATATATTCATCTCATCTTGTTTTGTTTTGTTTTTTATAAGGTCATATTAATTATCATGTATACGTGTAAATTTGTATAAAGGCGTATGTTTGTGTAATTTATAGTTCGAATTTATAGTAATAGTTACATGCTCCACATTAGTTGATACGACGCTGTTGCAGCTTGGACATCCCTTCTGTAACAACGCCAAACGCATGCCATGAATTTCCCTCAAAAGAGCTTCCTCGCGTGCCTGAAATAATAACAATAGTTAATGTCCTTATTGGCTTATTCTTATTGGCAAAAAAAAGACGTTAGTTACCTTATGTTCCTGAACGATTTGATGTAGTCGAATGTTTTTCTCACTTAAGCCATGAGCCAAGCCATCGGGACACGAAATATTAAACTGTGGTCGCTCTTGTGATCCCTGTGGCGTCGGAGGCAATAAAATAAGTCCGGCTGCCGGTAAATGGAGTGCACTACAATTGTAGAATCACGTTTGTTAGCCATATATATGTTTTTGACTCATCACTTTGTGAACAAATGTCAACGCACTTACGTGGTATTATCTGTGTATTTTGAATGCGATTGCTCGCGATTTAGGCTCGACCAGAGCATGTTCCTTCGCGTTGGTTTACCTGACGTGGACTCATCACCGTTTGCATACGTATTATGCGATAGACAGTTAAATCTTTGATGTTCAGGTGATGGAAGTAGAGAATCGCCATTGTTGCTGCCATCGACTGAAGGCATAGTTGCATAAGGATTTTTAGTTAAATTTACAATTGCATTTGCATTTTCATTTGTTTCCTTGCAGCTATCATCATTAGTTGTATTCTCGGTTAGAATATGCGGATACAGATGCTGATCAAATGTATCGCTTTTCTCCTTATTTGCGTTAGCGTTGGCGTTGGCGTTGAGTTGAAAATATCGCAGATTGTTGGGCTTTATGTGGACTCGGGGTAAGTTGCTGTAACTTTGACTAATTTTATTGGTATGCGCAACGCAGGTTCCTTCGGTCTTTTTTTCTTGAGGTATGACGTCGGCATCTGGCTTTGAAGGCACATCTCTGTCTTTGTCTTTGTCTTTAGATGCTCCATTTGCTTTCTCTGTGTCTGCTATCTCTGCTGTCTCTGCTGTCTCTGCTGTCTCTTCTTGTGCAGATCGTGTTGATTCAATAGGAATTAATGTATCCGTACTAGTATCCATTTGGTCCTGGCCCTGACGAACCGTCCGGCTATTATCACTAATGCTTTCAAAATTGGAGGGAGCCTGATCTAAATGATTGAAAGCTCAAGTTTAAATTAGTGGCTAGAAAGCGTATAAGGTGAAACTAACCGTTTGGGGAATCACAATGCGTAAGTTCTACGAGCTCATTGAGCTTGGCATCCATGCGCATTATAGTGATTTTGCCATTATGGGATAAGGACCCGTCATTTAATATATCACATTGAACTAAAGAAGGGGCTTGTTCAATCTTTTGCTCAGATAACAAACTTGTGGAATCGTTTTTTGCGTCATCCTCCAGTTTGGCACTGTCGCACATATCCTCCGAGTCAGAGTCTTGTTTGATGACATGCCTTGTTGCATCAATTATGCACTCCTTTGCCTCCGACCGAATGTCAAACATGGAATTGCTGCTCACATTTACATTTAAGCCATCAGTCACACTGAAATTATACAGATTGAGATGGTTTAGCTTGAGATTGAATACGATATTGATTGCCACAAAGCGAGAGGCATACATTGAATCAACAGTCAGATTGGGATCACTCGATCTTCTCGATATTGTGCTCTGAGACAGCTCATTTGTTGTTATGTTCTCAGTTGAACGAGTTTTCGCAGTCGTGCCTAAAATGAACAAAACACATTTATCAAATATATTTGAATCTAATTTGTATTCATTGCTTACCATTCACATTGTGAACATTTTGTCGTTCATTGCTTTGCAAAGGGAGATCGGTACCATTTTGATTTCCCAAACTACCGAGGTATACATCAGACCAAAAATGTAAAAATCGCACACTGTGCGCTGGCCAAAGCACCTGAAATTTGTAAAAAAAATCAAATTGCTATTACTCAATTCAAAATGTATAAATATGTGGTTATACCTTGTCAACCTCATGCTTATAGAGGGGATTTCTATACATTGATTCAGCTAAAAATGGCCATACTGAAAACGTTCGATCGTAGACTGCATTTTCAATGCGTTCCTTTAGCGAATTGCACAGAAATGTGCCGAAGAGACATGACAGTGAGTGCTGGGCGAGTTTAATCTAGAATAATTCGTTTGTGTTGAAATTTGATGCATTTGATAAACACACGTTTTGGCTTACCAGATAACCTATGCTAAACTCAAAGCTGCAAGGGTACTGTTTGTGTATTTGGTGCACCAGATCGAGCCACTGCAGGAAAACTGGGCAACGTTCGTTCATCTCGTCCGAATTTGGTCCGTTTCCTGAGCGATCAGCAAATTTGTGCCCAAAATTCAACCATTCGCGTTCAACTAATACTCGAAAGCCCTTGAAAAGAATTGCAATATTATAATTATGTTTTTGTTTTTTGTCTCTTCTAAGCAAGAAATGGCAGCGTACCTCAACCGTTCTGTAAAATGGATCCAAACAAATTTGAGCAGTTGCCACGATCTGTGGTGTGCGGTCCCAACCATCAGAGCAATGCACTAACACTGGACGACCATTCTTTTCGATCGTATGGACGACAGTCATTGTAGCTCCCAATAGACCCGACAGATGTTGCATCCACATCGTTTTCTCCAACTGTCCAAACCAACTGGCATTAGGAGTAAATCGATTTATTATTATTTATATATGTATTATTATCAGCTATAGTAATTTTGAGTGCCTACTTTGGATCATCTGGTGATGAGGCACACAACTGTCGAACAGCATGAAAGCTTTTCCGTATCGCATGTATATTTCCCAAATTCATGAATTCGATTTCGGCGCATGGATAATATTCGATACATTCACAGCCGCCGCCACGAGCTCGATTCGTGACCGCTGACGTATAGCTGCGTGCATCCACAATGAGGATTTTCTTAAAATAGAATAAGAAGTTTAATTTCGGTTAACACGGTTAGCACATTTCATCATTTCGCTCCATGGAAAAGAGATTGTTAGTTTGAAATGTACATACTTACCCTGATTTCGTCTAGTGCTAGTTCCTCGTGCGAAGAATCCTCCAGTGATGGAGAGCTTTTGCCAGATGAGCTAGTCTCTCCGTTGGTATCTTTGGCCTGCCGCCTCGCATGCTCCCCTCTGTCAAAGGCACAAGCATCTGCCAATGCTTTCAGCAGCTGCTCATCCTTGTAATTTCTCCAACCCAGCCAGCCAACTTCGGGTTGACTGCAGCGGGCCAGAATGGCCCCAGACTTTTGATGACGCCAAACAACAGCCGGTAATCGACGCGAACCCCGAAAATTTGCAATGTTGTGTAGCATTTCGTCAGTGATGCAACACGGAACAAGTAGTTTCTGTGGATACGAGGGGCACAGCTTAAAGTCTGTGTTCGCCGTTGAGATGCGCCAAGATCCCTTTAGGTCAAAGCCCAGACGGGCTACCTCATTTCTAAAGTCGGTCTCGTACCTAATCGCCCTCTGCAAGCGATTCAAATTCTCGTTGGCAGCCTGAACTTGTGTTGATATCGGATTCTCCGCCGCTGACGCAGGCTTGGAGCCACTTCCATTGGTGAGATGGGCGAGCTCCTTGTTGCCGGTTATGTCGCATGTCCACGAGTAAAATGGAAACGCAAATAATATTTCCAGCGTTTCAGGTACCCCAATTAGCAGCTGAACGCGTCGCTGCCATTCCAAGCATTGCTCCGCCGATGGGAACGAACACCTCACAGTGCTGGCATCCTTACAGTTCACGACCAGCTGGAATAGATCCCGTACCTGCACGGTTTCAATCAGGCCGAGCGGCACATATGTCTCAAATGCAGTCGATTTCTTTGATAGAAATATACGATAGTTGGACAGAGCCAGAACGCCGTCATCAGTGCGTCCCAAGTATTTGATTGATTCGCCGGCAACTGTGCGAAAAAATGCAATTAGTGTTTCAATATTATCCATAATATATTCATTCAATGGCTCTCACGCTCTTTAAAGGGGACAATCAACTGCGAGTCTTCCTTCTCCATTTGCGATTTTGGATACGATTCCGCGGCTCCAATGAAACAAATCGATGGGGGCGGTGATCCATCTGACATCATGTGTTGCGGCGACTGCAATACACCATTAAGCATACATACATACACTTATACATACATACATCCCAAAATATCGTTTCGGAAAGTTATATTTCCCTTATTAAATACGGATCTGAATGAGTTAAATGTGCTACAAATTAACGAGTTTTTGTTTGTTTTGTTTTTTGTGTTTTTTTGAGAAATAATAATAGAAGTCATGTGACGATTCTATTCCAAGCTGTTTTAGTTTTGCAAAACTTCAGTGCACGGATGCAGCATGATATCCTTTCGTATCATTTTTTGTACTATTTGTTTATGCAATTAAAGCTATGGCAAAAAAAAACAGGTCGACATTCACATATACTTGTACATACATACACACATACATATGTATATCGAATAGAGAATCCAAGGCAAAACAATTAGATACGAAACATGTTTGAAACATACGAATACTTTATTGACAGATGCATACGTATGCCAGATATGAAGAAATCATATTTGGATGTAGTGGTTGGTTGCCATTGCAGATAATAAGTATAACATACGTCAAAATATACATATGTATGTATGTACATATGTATGTATGTACATATGTATGCATGCATGCATGTGTGTATGTACATTTGAACACAATTGCGTATGAAAATGACGCGTACCACATTCACATACATACATACATACATACACATATATATATATATATATATATATATATATGTGTGTAAATGTGTGTAGATCAAACATGAAAACCTTAACAAAACAGACACCACACACACACAGGGATACTTTCGATTTTAACAAATTGCAAATTTATAAACAAAGTAATTATGCACATCAGCATTTACACTTGCACGGGCATATACATATGCAAACATATGTATATGTATGTCTAAACATACATATGTATGATTCCTAAATATTTATGAAACAATAACACCAAAACAAACCTATAAACATACATACATTACTAAGCTAGAAATCTTCAAATTAACAACTGCAGCTAGATTACTGCGATTTGCAACGAAATAGAAAAACGCGTTTTGTTCTTTTCTTCGTTTTTGAGCACCATAAACTCCATAAACGTCAGCTATTATAAACAAAGATTTGCAAATATTGTTGCATATAGATATGTAGGTGTAAAATTATCACATACATACATATAGGTATTCGTTAATATACCGAGTACTTTTGTCACGTCTCACAAATCGAGTATATTTTTATCGATATCGATATCGATTTTTCTGCACGTTCGAATTGTTACGTGTCGACTTGTTTCTCGAGGTGCAGCGCTGGCCTCCCAGTACTCATTCTAGGGGTGGTTATATCCGTTCCCGCCTTTTCAAACAATCACACAAGACAAAGTCTGCACATCACCAATCAGCTGTTCAAAACATCCACAAAGGCCTCTGGCAAGAATAGACAACCAGAAATACCCTTAACACACGGTCAGACTTCAATCGGGGACTACGTCGTTGTAGCCATATTGTTCCCGCCCATCCTGTGTTTCTAAAGACTTCTTTAAAACCAGCATCGTCTAACTTTAGATTGTATATGTACATTTGAACGACAACAAAGACCAAAGGCGCCCATTTCAAAATATTTAATTTCATTCTTCTTCTGTTTAACAACATTAGAAAAATGAGTACTAGTAAATTATATTATAGAAAACATACGTAAAGTCTGATGAGACTTTAAATATTTCATGCTGTATATGTCACTCTGATCACTAAGCAGACAAAACATTGTCTTGTACGTTATCAACTATCGATAGTCATGAATCCGCATTCAACATGGGCATAAATTCTCAAATGCGATGAAATGGTGCTTGAGTCTCCCATATCATAGTAATTGTAAATAATACATACGTATATATATAAAGACCCGCACACAAAATATTACAATAAATATATTTAAAACTATTTTTATCCACTACGTGTCGATAAACGTTATCTTGTAATCGTTACACTTACCAAGTACTTAATAAGCGAGTAGTTGAAGATTGTCCAACACTGGCCGTACGCTAATCAACGGAGTTGTTATAATTATTATATATGTAGATACGACGTGACAGTGTTTTCATTCCATCTAATGTAAAAGTGAATTAAAATATAATAATTTAGATTCCAGTAGATCACATATACTGGCCGTTCCTGCCGCCCACAACACCAATATGACCGAATCAACAAAGCCATTGCTCGGCTCGTGCTTAGCCATTGTTGCGGTAAGTCGAGTTGTACGTCGACGTGTTCTACCCGCACCCGCTCAATCGGCGTGACTCTCGCTCTCGCCGGCGTCAGCTGAATTGGATGGATATGGGTGCTGGGATACTAGTTTACCACGTTTTTCTTAATTGATTGCAGGTTCTACATGTCCTTTACCAACCAACAGATGCGTCGTCTTCTGCGACCGGTGCGCTGGCACTGACCAGTGAAAATATTGATATGACGTTAGGTAAGGCAAGCAGCAACCGCTACCATTTAGCCATTTTACAATATGAATCTAAGCGAAACAACAATCTCGGCAAAAGCAGCGTTCTATAATTACTTGCATGCTCAGTGTCTCAGCTGGTCCACCTACACGTACATATGTATTTAGAACCATCCACACTCACACATTTATGCGTGTGTGTGTCTGATTGACGTGTCACAAAAATCAAAGTAAAAAATTCGATAAATTCCACAGAATTTTTTTTTTTTTGCCAGCCAGCGTTGTACGCCACTTGTTTTTGCTTTTTTACGCTCACTTTATCAACTCGAACTTCAATCATAGTCAGGAAAAAATAATTACTCCACACAAGATATATGTTTCCCATCTTTAGCGTGAGTTTCCCTATCATAATACATATATGTTATAAAAAAAACATGGAATGGAACAGACTTGCTTTTATTGTTGGAATTGACATATATAAATTATTATTTATCACAGATCAGTTAACGTTGGGTTTGAAAACCCGTAAACAAAAACTTTGTATACTTTGCAGTACAGTGCCTGCCAAAGTGAATTGCTATTGGTCCAGAACCATGTCTGTCGCTTCATAGTATCTTTTCACATCATTATCTTATCAATTAAGGGAGGGTGATTACTAAAGACATATAACAACTATAGTTGTCACATGATAATTCATAAGGTACAAAAAATTAGAAAATAGTAAATATCAAAGTGTGTTTATAATCCAAATATCCAATAATATGTCAAGGTATATGGGGAAACTAATAGTCTCTTAGATTGGTGATTTCGATTTCGATTTTCATCATTTTCTTTGCATTCTCGATCTTTAAAATAGTCAAATCTTTAACATAACTCATTGTTTTAATTCTCATATCTTTATGTATATAGTACATTCATTTTACATGTTTGTATTTCCATATTGATTGCATTAAATATATTTTGAATTTTCCATTTGTTTTCTTTTTTTCAGCATCTAACGAAATGGTTGTCATTAATTTCTATGCGGAGTGGTGTCGGTTTAGTAATATTTTAGCGCCGGTTTTCAGTGAAGCCGCGGATAAGGTAAGCCAATGATTTAAAAATAATAAGGAATATAGTTTCGACAAGCATGTGACTGTCAGGATGTATACATCAATCATTTATAAGCAAAAAAGTTTATTATGTAAGATCTCCTCTATCTTTGGAGCTGTATATTTTCTTTTGTTTCCTTTTCTTTTTGTCCAAATGTCAAGAAACTGGTATCTAGTGGTCAATAGTGATTATTTAGGCCGATATGGCTACCTGTAAGATTTGGCATTTGTATGCCTGCAGAGAGATAATTCTGTCACTCTGTTTTGCACCTGTTTGCTTTGAATTTACAATAACAATAAAACGGAACAGACGAAAAAAACCACCCAACAAAAAAAGATATAAATAAAACAAAACAAAACAAAACAATAAAAATAAATAATAAAATGGAGCACGAAAACTGAAACATTTGTTCACGTGTTAATTTATATTTTTTGTTTGCTTTTGTTTCTTGTGGCTGCAATTGTTTATTGTTTGTATGATCGGAGAGCAAACTGTGTAAACAAGCATCGAGGGTCGCGTAATTTGGGACTTTTGTAATGATTTTGATGTAATAATGATGTAACCTTAAATTACAGATCAAAGCGGAATTTCCAGAAGCTGGGAAAGTAGTGCTAGGTAAAGTGGACTGCGATCGTGAAACATCGATTGCGTCCCGATTCCACATCAGTAAATATCCCACATTAAAGATTGTCCGCAATGGACAGCTAAGCAAGCGTGAATACCGAGGACAGCGATCGGCAGATGCGTTCTTGGAATTTGTAAAGAAACAATTGGAGGACCCAATCAAGGAGTTTAAAACGCTAAAGGATCTGGAGGTTCTGGATTCCAAAAAGCGTAGCATCATTGGCTATTTCGATCGTCGAGATCAACCCGAATACGACATATTCCGCAAGGTTGCGACCAACCTCAAAGAAGATTGTCAGTTCCATGTCGGCTTTGGCGATGCCTCTCAGGCAATGCATCCGCCTGGTACGTTGACTTGTTCTGTAAACTTGTCTGTAAATGGATGTGCACATATTATATATATTTATTTATTGTATTTGCAGGCGCACCTATTATTGTATTTAGGCCGGATGTGGCTCTATCCCACGAAAATGATGAGACGTTTACGGGCAGTTTAAGTAATTTCGATGAGCTGAAGGTGTGGATCCAGGAGAAGTGTGTGCCACTCGTCAGAGAGATAACATTTGAAAGCGCAGAGGAGCTAACGGAAGAAGGACTGCCGTTCCTGATTTTATTCTACAACCCATCTGATCTGAATTCCATTAAGGATTATAAGGCAATCATTGAACAGCAGTTATTGGATGAGAAGCGTAAGTTATTAATATTTCATATTCAATATGGAAGTATTTTCCATTGAGTGTGTGTTATTATTCAAACTCTTCTTCGTTTTTGCAGAGAATGTTAACTTTCTTACTGCGGATGGCAAGAGGTTTGCACATCCATTGCACCACTTGGGCAAATCGGAGGATGATCTACCCGTCATTGCGATTGACTCCTTCAAGCACATGTATCTCTTCCCGCACTTCAATGACATGTATACGCCTGGCAAGCTGAAGCAATTCCTTCAAGATCTTTACAGTGGGAAACTGCATAGGTGAGTCAGAGTTGGCTATATATTATATTATATATTCAATATGGATTCAACATATCTTTCTGTTTAGGGAATATCATTATGGGCCGGACCCCACAAGTGATGAAAACAAAAACCATGACAAAGCAAATTCCTTAAAGGGTACATCACCGCCCGAGTCTAAATTTAAGGAGCTGGGCCCATCAAAACACCGTTATACCTTGCTGGAAAAAGATGAACTGTAATATTACAAATGTATATTCACTTAAAGATAATTATTAAAAATTTTATAAAATCACAGTCACTTGTTAATAGTCCGTTTTATCTCAAGTCAAATCTCAAGTCAACGCACGTAACCCTTGCGCAAACGCAAGTAACTTATAAACTAATTAAACCATTGGAGGAGCTAATGAAGCACCTGTCACCTACTTTAAATCGTCATTAAATAATTAAAATAAAATAGCTTGCTTAATATTTGTTTTATTAACCCTTTCTTTTTTTTATTTAAGCATGTTTGGAAAATTGTCTAATTTTTGTAGGTTTATTTAATTAATGATGAAGCAATCCTACTTTTGCTTTACCTTTAAAATTGTGGCAGAAATATGGCTTCAACGATTTGCAATTATCGATTTCCTGCTCACACAGGGGCCACAGTGTTTTTCTTATAAACTGCATAACTTGGCCGAAACGCTCCAGCTTTTTTTCGGGGTTTCAACCCTCAGCAAAAAAGTAGGCACGCATAGGTTTCCCTCTCTCTCTCTCTCTCTCTCTCAATTTCATGTGACGTCTTCGGAATGTCTTTCGCCGGACGAAATTCTAGCCAGTGCCAACTTAAAATGTAGGTTGATAGTTTGTCGCATTAAGCACTGCATTTGAAAACTGGTTAGCATATTGACTTCATTTGGTCTTTGTATTATCAAGCTTAGTGGCAGAATGATCGTGGGTCGCCTTCTGTGTAATGTTTTCTCGTTTTATATTTTTAAATATAATACATATTTTAAATTATAAATAGCAGCAGTTCCTGATAATGGAGTCTGCTGCGGGCAATTGAAAATTTCTTATGGATATCCTGCTCAAATCTATTAAAAAAAATTCGAAAACTGGGCGATCAATTGGAATATCTCCATTAGCCCTGAGAAAGCACGCATAATCTTAGAAGGGATATCTCGCCTGGAGAGTTACTGCATCCAATTGAAGCTGTACTTAGTCTGATGCTACGGAACCCAGTTGCACAGAATAGCAGTCAAAGTAAACTTAAACAAAATCCATGAGAATGCTCTAATCGATGGAACTCGGCAAGGAGCCGATTACAACACAGATTCGAATTGTACTTAAGATATTAGCTAAGGTGGCATTCAAATGTGCAAATATGTTTATGTTATCCACAAAGAAATCCACTCAGATGGAGAGACATCTAGTTTGGCAGCGATAAGTATTTTTAAAGCAGGCGAATAAATATTTTAATGATTTTTTATTTGTATGTATCTATTACGTTTTTAAAGAGAGTACTTGCTATGTAATTAATACGTAAGTTAGAAAAAATAGTTTGCGTTTTCCTTTGCATGCCACCGTTTAATACGGTCTGGAACGCATGCCGCTGTCGTTGCGCATAGCGCCGCCACCATCACGCCGGCCACCGCCGCCTCCGCCGCGACCACGTCCACCGCCACCGCCGCCGCCACCGTTATCATTGCCATAACGTGAGTATCCACCACCACCGCCGCGATCTCTATTTTGGTAGCCACCACCGCCGCCCGAGCCGCGATCATTGTTGCGGTCATTCATGCCGCCATAGCCGCCGCCGCCGCCGCCGCCTCCACCGCCACCACCGCCAAAGCCACTGCTGCCGGCGTTGCCATCATCATCACCTTTAGGTGTCTTGCAGCTGTACAAAATATATAAAATAGTATATTTGACAATATGAGAGATATATTCAACGGCGACCTACCGATTGCACTCGTTGCGCCAAGCAAAGTTGGTGTTGTTGCAGCTGCTGCATTTCCAGTCACCATCACGGGGTTGCACGTTGCCACCGCCGGCGCCAGCACCACCGCCACCGCCGCCGCCACCAAAGCGACCGCCACCGCCACCGCGACCACCGCCGCCTCCACCGCCACTGCCACGGTCATAATCTCCACCGCCGCCGCCGCCGCCACCGCGATCAAAGCGACCACCACCGCCGCCACCACCGCCGCCACCGCCACGACTGCGTCCACCAAAACCACCGCGACCACCGCCTCCACCGCCTTTGTTCCAGTTGTTCTGGCGCTGAGCCAATGAGACTTTGATGTTGCTGCCGTTGAAATCATTGCCATCAAACCACTGAATGGCCGACTGAGCCGCGTTCACATCATCGTATGTGACAGTGGCCTCGCCCTTGGAAGCGCCGGTGTCCTTATTCTTGTACAACCAAATCTTTGGTTTCATGGTGCGCTTGTCTTTCTATAAAATGCCAAACATTTGCCATATTACAAACATGCACGAAATTGATTTGGATAACGAATTTGGTTACGTTACCTTGATGATGCCAATGGCACCGAAGTGATTCTCAATGTCCTGCTCGGTTGTGGATGGATCCATGCCGGAAACAAAAATTGTGTCCTCTTGTGTGATCATATCGTTGCCACCGCCGCCGCCACCGCCACCACCTCCAAGACTACCACCACCGCCGCCGCCGCCGCCGCTGCTGCTGCCGCCGTATCCTACAAAATAGAAGAGTTCATTAGAAATGCTGGATGCGGAACAATTGATCAATTTTGAGAACAGAGAAAGGATCAGCCCTCAGCCGATATGTGCCGGACGACAACACTCAGTAAACAGCGCAATTAAAAAGACCAGATACAAGTGGAGCAGGGAAGAGCAAGACTTTGGTCTGGCGCTCGCACTCTCTTAAACTCTATATATATATATATATATATATATGTGTGTGTACAAAATATATAAGGGATCTCTATATACAATGCATGTATATAACAACGCTCGTTATTAGGTCGGTCTTTCCATCTCGATAACTCTCGATAATCTTATGTGGTATTGCTTTTGCTTTTATTTTCATTTTCAGAATTCAGAATTTCAGAATTTCAAAATAAACACCTCAAGCATGAAAGTATTTTACACCGATTTTGTTTGGGGTATACTCAATAAACTTGGTGGCACTAGATTGAGCGCGGCTCTCAAACAGATGATGATATACAAATATATATATAAATGCATATATATATACATATATATTAGCTAAATATATACATAGACACAACACACACACACACACACACACACAGACACAGACACACACCACCCACACGCACAGAAATTACACTTATCGTTGATCGAATATATATTTTTCACCAGAACAACCAGTGACCAAACCAAATCCCAGGGCCAGGCCACTTTAATCTTATGAAGAACTTTGCGATTGAATAATACACACTAGGATAAGAACAGCAGTTTTGCATTGGATGCCGAGTTGAACTCGAAATATAATCGCTGTGGATGCGAATTGAGCTCTCTCAATCTTTAATACTCTCTCAAATACTCCTTATATAATATTAATAATATTGTATACCAGATTTACACGCAAGCGAAAGAGAATTATTTGTCTTATGTTTTTCTTTTCTTTTCTGTTTTTACTCTTCTATTGTTTTTTTGGTATTTGTTTTTTGGTTTGTATTTGATTTTGTAGTAAATTAATGTTATACATTACTCGATATGTTTGCAAATTGTTTTGCATTATTTTACCTTTGTTGTAGTTGTCCTTGCTGGCGCCTCCATTTCTAAAAGAGGATATTGAATAGCTTATTTAATGTTTTGATTTTGATGTTTTTGATTGTAATGCATTATGATGAAGTAGTTAACGACCACGCCTCCGCCGTTTGCCATTGTCCAACAGAATAGTATATATATGACCGTTTATTATGTGTTGTTTTCTTTTTTGCTATTTTTTTCAATTTAATATGTATCTAAGTTGACTACCCGATGATTAAAAAGTGTAACACGACTTTTACCAGCGCACTTTATTTATTAAAACCACACATTATCAATCAATCAATCAATCAATCAGTGGGACTCCGTCGCCAAAAATGTTCTTGTTCATGTTCTTGCTTATCCATTTTGAAATATTCCAACAATCAAAGTGCCCTGGTAAAGGTAAACAACCACTTCTGCTTTGGATATAACAAGAGTTGATTAAATTCTATTTGGTTTTTGGTTTTTTTTTTTTTCTTCTTGCCCAACGCTCTGGCAATGGCACAAGATATAAGAGACTTTTGTCTTTGAATAATTAATCAGTAAGTGTATTAACTAGGTTTAAATAACAAGCATCTATGCAACACCGCAGTTTCAATGTAACCATGCAGACACACTTGACCAAAACAAGCAATTGTAAATAATGATTCAAATTTCATTGGAAAATAACAATTTTTTCGTATATCTAGAGCAAACTTTTGTTTGATTGTTTGTTTTGCACATCTCGTTTCTGCCTAATGGAACCCGATTTAACGCAGTGGATCGACGAGTATCAATATTATTCTTATTACGATCGATGGCGCTGATATCTACAGGATGGTCTGCAGTCTGAATAAGAAGATTCGAGTCAGTCAAGGGGGGTTCCTTATCAGATCAGATCAGATATCAGATATAAATGTTCTCAATTGCTGTCTTAAGATAATAATGACGAAGACGTCTGCATGGCGACTTTGCTACTGGTTGTAATTTGTTGTAAGCAAATAAATAAATACACATGGAACACATAATAATACGAAACAAATAAACTACGCAACATGTTCGTACAACATATTAAATTCGATAATTAAATATTGTATAATTGATTACACTTACGTTTACTGGACTAAGAGGGAGGTAAATATATGGTAGCCTATATTCAATTGATTAAAGCAGGTCGTGTGTCGTTTAATATCAATAATACCAATGTAAATTTCATTACGAAAGTCAGCTTAAGCATAACTATAACACAATTCGATCCATGCTCTAATCCGAGTTTTAATCAATTATGATTTCTGATTGTGAATGTGAATGTGGAGATCATATTATATATATATATAAAAATAGATATATATATATGTACTACATATGCATAGGGATCGTTTGTTTGTCTCATAATTTGAGTAGATGTTATACATGTAATTTATATAATAGAGCTTCTCATTACGATCCAATCATTCTTTCAATTGCACAAATTCAGCTGCTTTTTTTTTTTTTTTTTTTGATTATGTCCATTCTGTGCCTGTGTATATTAAATACTAATCGTATCATTATTATTCATTATTTATATAGTAATTATTAAGTTGTGAACAAGATGAGAAATTGATTTGATTGACACCGCTCGCAGTACATCATTTTACATAATTAATTTGTAATTTTACGCAAATAACCTTAGTATTTATAATTTGTGGAACAAACAAATGTTTCAATCGATAATTATAATCTTTAATTATATCCGACGATTGCAATTCTCTTTGGCCCAAGCTCAAGCATATCCTCGCAACTTATTTGTATATTGCTGTACCAGATGGGATGGATAGTGTACCATATACAGAATGCATGTCCAAAACTCCACGTAGTCGAAATGTGTGTTTCCCTTTTTCACTCAACTCGGTGCAGATCAGTCTACTTTATTTGCAAAGCATGTTTTATCAATATATTGAAGAGCCCATGTTCTCGTTATATTAATATGCATTTATAGTTGAAATCAGTTTCTATATATTTCAATATATTATATTCGATTAAAAGCAAAACTCTATCAATGTGATTGGGGCTTTATGATAAAGGAGTTCCTATCGCGTAAATTAAAAGGGGGCACAGAATAAAGGGGTAAAAAGCATATTAATCTTTCAATGTTTGGCATTAGAGTCACCACCAATCGTGAATAATGATATCCGATATGCCCAGTCCATTTAATATCCATGTACTTGACCATGTATGTGTACACATATTTGAACTCTTTGCTAAAAACTATAATTTTTATATTCATATAAAGACACACTAAGTAGACAATCGCATCTCAGCCGTTTCTGGCACCTTAAACTTAGATACCACAATAATTATTCGTTTTCGTTTTGTCGTTTTATCATTTTTGTCAAAATATTTCATTTTTTGGGTAGTCTTTTCTTTCTGTGTATTCGCACACACATGAAATCCCTTGCGAATACCAACATTTCTTTCATTTGCATCATGAATAGATTCCTTTTTTTCTCTCTCTCATTTTCAGACTTCGTGTCAAGGCTTGAACAGAAGTGATCCCTTTTTGGTTCAATGGTGTTCGCTTTTTATTCGGAGGTTAATATAATAATATATATATATATATATTGTTTTATATGCGACATGCATTTACATTACGAGTACGAAACTTTACAAAATACAATCAATTAATAATCGGCTCTATTTTCTTTTTAAACTCAATTACAACTTTGCAATGATCGATCGATCGATCGCATTGCGCTTTTCATTTGCCTGACGACTAAGTTGGGCTTATCGTGCCTTCTCCATTGTATTTCTCTTTTAAGTGTATGCATGTAATTTGTTTAATTTGTTTGTTGTTGTTGTTGTTTTCATGTTTCACATATCCTAAGCTGACAACACACTCTGATTTCTATATACATGTATATATATTTATTTATTTTTATATATATATATATATGTATATATAGAAATGTGTAACCGTATTGTACACCGCTGTCTGTTTCCCATTGTAATATTAAATAGTAGCAGATAGTAGATTATAACATACCCATAAGAATTGCCTCCTCTATCGTTCCATGAACCGCCTCCACCGCCGCCGCCGCCGCCACGATGGCCGGAATCATAACCTTAAAGAACATTCATTTTGATGGCGAACATGTTTTTCATTTAATTTTTCGTAGTTTTTTGGTACTTACCTCCACCCGGCTTGCTATAATTTGGAGGGGGCTCATTATAGTTACCAGTTTTATTTGGCATTTGTTGATAATTTGGCGGGGGAACAGCAAAATTATTATACTGTCCGGCTCCACCGCCACCGCCGCCGCCACCACCATAACCGCCACCTGAAAATTGCAAATTTATTGTTTGTAGACTGATTCCAAATAAGTTCAACATGCACACTTACGATCCATGATTAATACGCGTCTAAGCTAATTCTTTGCTTGAAAAAAAGAAAACTTTTTTTTAGTATATGCACTCCCCAAACTTATTCAAAGCGTCAGTCGAAAATCTCAACTCTCGTCTCCTTATTGTAAAAATGGCGTGTGGAATTAGGGATGTACACAATCGATACCGACAGACAAATATTCTGTAACTTATCGAAATGCAACTTTGTCCAAGGAATGACTGACTGTGCGCAAGTTAGCGGCAATATATTACAGCTTGTTATCACAACTAAATACATCATATGCCCCTTAAAGAAATTTGAATTTTAGACTTTAGTTATGGTAAAAATATTTATCATAGATGGTTAGCAGGCTATAAGTAATTATAATTCCTTATTTTTATAATCAAATCCCTTATAGAGATATTTTGCAGTGAATATCAGATATTTTTAAGAGGTGGACCGACAAAATCATAAAATAGCAATATCATAACTATTGTCCAAAAGTGGTAGTTAATGTCAAACTGTGTGAATCCAGCAAAAGTGTTTATTCTAAAATTGTTCATAAAATGGGGAAAAAAAACTATTCTCTTGTTTCGGAAGATTTTTTTTTAACATGAACATATATGTTATTTAAATTTTTTTTAATTTGATTACATTTCAAATTGTAGTTCTATGTCAAAACTAACTGAAATCAGTATGGAACGTAAGTTACAACTGAGTTAAAATTATGGTACGTATGTCATACATTTGGTTTGTATTATTTTTTAACTTTTCCAACACTTTTTTGTGAATCATGCAACTCTGCAATGATTGTTTATATTCGTAATAATGCAACCTTTGGTGTTTACGTGGAATACACCCATGCAATTTATTATCCTCTTAAGCGAATCTAACCGAAGCAAGACGGAATGATTGAAGTAACAGATCTCCAAAGTGTGTGAGATATACTATTGCATGTATTGGCAACTAAATTAACGCACTTCAACATATTGCACGCTCTTTGCAGAAATCGGCATCGGCTTGGCCAGCTTTGGCATATCGTTCTTATTCCTCGGCATGTTGCTTCTCTTCGATAAGGGCTTGCTTGCAATTGGAAACGTGCGTAAATTCAAAATAAACCTTGCAAATTGTGTTTTGCATTGCATACAGCTACTAATTCTGCTACGACTACTACGGATTTCCCTTTCTTGCAGATTCTATTTATATCGGGCCTGGGCTGCGTTATTGGCGTGGAGAGAACATTGCGCTTTTTCTTTCAACGGCACAAAGTCAAAGGTACAACAGCTTTCTTTGGAGGAATTGTTATTGTGCTGCTCGGTTTCCCCATTATCGGCATGATTATTGAATCCTATGGGTTCTTTGCGCTATTCAGGTTGGCCAATTCCCATTCACTATTTACTATATAACTTCATTCATTCGTGCACAAAACGGGACAAGCTCTTTGGCTTTTATTGTACAAATATCTCCATAAATATCTATATGAATTGGTAGATGTGAATTGTGCTTCTAAATGTCATAAAGTTCTTTCGTTCATTGTTTTCAACGCAGCTTGAAGTGTCCGACTTAAAAATGACGACCTAACTCATTTTATATATTAACTTTTTTTGTATTTTTATTTGCAGTGGCTTTTTCCCGGTAGCCATCAATTTCCTTGGCCGAGTGCCTGTTCTAGGATCATTTTTCAATCTACCGTTTATGCAAAAGGTAAGGCAATCGGGCAATTAGAACGCTAACAAATAACATAACTTATGAACACAGCTGACATTATTGCAATCATTCCTTGTAGAGTGTATAAGTTACAATAGTATTATAGATTTAAACTTGTTCTGTACGGCAATCTGACCTCCAGTTCCGAGAATAAATTTTACGGTTATTTGCTATTGATTCGAGCGCGAAATAATTTGTAAATTCTCATTGAATTTCTAGTTTTATTTTAAGCTATGTATTTTCAACAATTCATTTACAAATCCACACAAAGCGAAGAAATTCAATGATTTTTGTTCCACTCCTCACGCTCCTCGCGCTCGTGCACCACCTCCTTCAGGTATGGTTCCAAGTATTTAACGTCATCCTCGTACTTTGTCCATTGCTCCTTGGGCAGAATGGTCTTCGTCATGGACAAGTGCAGAGCACGCATAACGCGATAGTTGCGCTCGTCATACAATTTGCGAGGAAGGCGGCGGATTGCTTCGGTCACGTCCTCATTCTCATACAGACAATCGTCACGGTGCAGACCTAATTGATATATTTGTATTATTATTTATATACGAATTTTATTGCATGTCCAAACCGCTTCTTACCGTATTGATTAAATCCGGACAGATTATAGGCCCATTTGCCCAGGTTGGCTAGAATATATAGAATTGCAAACTTTTGTCTTACCTATTTACGTAATCAGTTTAATGCATGCAATGTTTAAGGACACTCTATCTTATGTTTCTCAATCAAAGTAACGCATTTACTGAACGCATACTCACAGAATACCAAAGGTCCCTTTCTGGCAATATAACTTGACATGATTATTGATAAATCGTAATTTTAGGAAAATCGCTCGCTTTCTCAGCTCGCTCGCTTTAGGTATGACAGCTGACAAACTAAAGATGGAATTCGCTTCAACAATGCTATCGATACAATAAGCATTTGTTATCGATAGTTTTGACTTGTCATTTGTGCAGAGTAGTCAGTGTTGGCAATTGGCCAAATTTACCTGAAAAGGGCCCAAAAATGGACAAAAAAATTTATTTGGAGAATAGAAAACGGTCTAAATTTTACAATACGTTTCCGCGTAATAAGGATGACAATAATCATAGTTAAATTATACAATTCGTAATGTTAATTATTGTTAATTGCTGCTGAAAAAGACTTCATCGTAAGCGTTCAGTACTTTGGTCATGAATTTTTAATAAAAATAAATCACCTCTAAAATTTACTTCGATTTATTTCATTTGGCATTAACGCAACCGAACCAATAGTGTTAATCTCAAAATATTTGCATTGCTTTTTAATTTTTGACTAAAAGAAAAACATTTAATGAAATGGGGAAAAATGCTAGATTTCCGAACAGGGCGGATAAAAGGCCAAAACGACAACACTGATTTGCTATCAGTAATCTAATTGACTAATAAAAAATACGTCACATTTACCAATCATATTTACTTTAATTCCATTGCAGATTGTTCAAAGACTCGGCGGAGACGGAAACCGGACGAGGGTATAAAATTAAAACATTTGTAGGAAGTGCATTAAATTATACGAGGATGTTTTTGTATAAATTAAATAAATTCGTTGTTTTGAAAACGTTAAAATATTTATTTATGCATGTTGTGCTTCCATGAAGTTACAGAAGAATGGGGCGACATCCTCCAAATTCTTGGTATAAATACTTTATTTATAGTTTTATTAGATTCAGCTCGTCAAAATGTGTGTCTTACTTAAGTCATTTGGCAATTTGATTTTGTTTGCCAAATGAGAACGAATCTGGGCTGCTTTTTGCTATTTTTGCTATTTTTGCATTCACCTTAAAGGGTCGATTTATTTGGAACTAACTCTAATTAATTAGTTAATAATTGATAAAAGCCCAAAACTGATGCACATGTAAACATTTCTGTAAATATTCTTCAACGATTCTCATACACAAATCGTATCTAAAAATATGAGGTCGAAAATAAATACAAGTCTCGAAATTGTTACATTGTCAGTAATTTAATTGTTGCGCCCACTTTGTCTGTTGCTATCTCGCTCGTTAATAACAATAATTTGTCTCGTTTTTTACCATGACGAGGTTCTGCCTATACAGGTGACTAATGCATACTTTAAATTGTTTTCATGCTGATCGCAAACCTGATAAGATATATGTATATACACGTACGCTTGCTATATCCAGGCTATTATGTTTCAGTCAGTTTAGCCCTCAGATTTATCAATAGCCTCTAGGGGCTGGCTATAGCCTTGTATGTGTCACGCAGAGCATGTTTGAGCACTCGCTGACATATATATATATATATGAAACTATACAAGCATTTGTCTATATAGACTAGTCACCGGATTTGTGTATATATATAGATAGATAGATAGATGTATGTGTAAGAATACTTGAAATACTCAAATAATACTAAATGTACATTTATGTGTACTTGAAATAATGACAGGGATAAATGGATCGATATCAAGAAGTAAATATTTATGTTTTTGTTTATTTATGATTCCTAAATATCAATATACAAATTATAGAACATATACAAATTCATTATATATATATGCATAGACTACGGCTTAAGTAGTTTGTGAACGCATGGTCGGTATATACATATACATATATACATATATGTATAATATATGTACATTGTACATATACATCCATATTATATATATCAACAACGGCAGCCATAGTTTATACACATATGTATATACACATATATAAGTACATCACTGGGGGGACACACATGACTGTGTTTTTCGATTCCTTTACTTTTCGAATTTCGAAGAAAAAATCATTTATTGTTCTCGGATGCCGTTGTCAATGATAGAAACTCCTCCTTGCGGGCCAAATATTCGTTGTAACGAAGAAATGCATAGCTGCGTACAAGATTAATGCATTAATGTTAGACAAACTGATATATATATATATATATATAAATGTATATATATTGCATTACGTACCCAACATAATCAAAGTCAATAGTGGAATGCTCGGCTTGCAATAGAGACCAGACCGTCCAGAAAATGTGTGCGGCTAATGCAAACTGATTGACTTGAACGAAGAGGCGCTCAACTTCGTCGCTGCGAATGTTATTCCGCTGCAGATAGTTCTCGAGGTAAACTCGCAGCCATTTCAGTTGGAACTCCCGCTTGGGGTATCGGGTGTAGTCGACCTCATCGACCCCGCACATTTCCGCAAAGTGATTACCAATGTCGAAGGCCTGGAAATTATAATCGGCATACTCGTAGTCGATGAAGTTGACAGCGTTCATCGATTTCGTGTAGATCACATTGCCCAACAACAGGTCGTTATGTGAGAAAACAATTGGACTCTCCAATGCCTCCAAGTATTTGTACAAGCCATTAAACTCCTCGCGCAGTCGCTCAATAGGTAAAAATGTTCCTTTCACTCTGCACAATCGCAAAAAAAAAAAACAAAAAAACAAAGATACAAAAATGATATATCATTAATCATATTTGATTGCGATTCGATTCGATTCGATTTGATTACCTTTTGTGTTTGTCCGCATCGGTAAATCGTTCAGGTACTAAATCGAGAAAGCTTTGCGTCTTTTTCCATATCATTGGCATTGTTTTGGCATCGCCGTTGGTCTTCCTTTTGACCACACGATGCATTTCGGCCATGCGACGGGCGACCAGTGGCCAAATATCCGGGCAGAGGACACTCTCCGTATTCAGTGTGTTGCCCGGCACATATTCGTAGACGAGCCCGTTCTTGAAGGTGGCGTAGAGTGACGGCGCCAAGCCGTACGTATGCAGTAATTGAAAATTTTGCGTTTCAGCCTTCCGATCGATCAATAGGTCCGTTTTATTTCCATAGACACGGACGAGGACTACGTTATCGGAGTATTGTAGAGGTGAACGGTTTTGCTCCCTTTGCTCTCTATCATCAACGGTTGTAAATTCCTCGTGAATGATAACCGGATCTTCAGACGGCACCGGCAAAATGCTCTGCGCATTGTTGATGGACAAATCAAAATAGGTGTCGTCATTATCCCTGTCTAATTTGGAACTATTGTGAAAACAGCCAACAAGCTTATTTGTTATGCCATCGGTAAATTTCTGCAAGAAAAAGACAAGCAAATGTGCACCAAATTTAATTAATTCGCCTTGTTGTGGAATTTACTCTTAACATATTAGCATAATATATATGTAAATACCTAGCACTGTTAATGTATATTAACATTCGCAGTTACTTTACGCTTTGCACACACACACACACACAAGCACGCACACGTGTTTACTTCTTACAATTGCTTAACGGTTCTTCATCATGCGCACTTCTGTTATTTCAGTTTGTATACGATGTAAATGCTGTTTGCAGCGATCGATGTATAACATTACATTCATCTCTATGTTCGCGTGTTTTGACTGATTAACATAGAACGACACGCACACACACACACACACACACACATACACGTTAGAATAGACTTCATTAGCAGTTAGCGATGAAAAGAGATGGAGACAATCGATACCCGAAAGTTCTGTCTCTCTCTCTCTCTTCAATAAGAAAGTGAATGTGGATAAAAATCTGATTGAGAAATTCAATTATTGTGATAAGATTTAGAAAAACTAATTTCAACTATATTTTTTGTCTTTCCTGTACGAGTTAATTTGTAATTGTTCTAGATTCGAATTGAACAAGCTTGATAGGTGTCGATTGCATGCATAATACCCTTCCTAATATGTGTACATGGTATAAGAATCGTTTTTTCTGTGAACAATACGTAAACAACTCTCCGTCGAGCACTCTTCACTTCTTCACATTAAATTGTCTATATCAAAATCCAAGTTTAGTTTGTAATGTCTCAATGTCTCAAGTCATAATCAGCAGTTTACAAGTTGAAAAACATATAAACAGATATTTAAACAGATTGAAGCAAATAGACACACATACATATGCGTATGTGCTTTTATACTTATGAAGGTTTGTGTGTGTGTGTGTGTGCGTATGCGAGTGTAAGTAATGAAGGGTGATAAACTTTTGACACTTCGAACGCAAGCTCATTAACCGTAAAAGCCCCCACCCTTCCCCCGCATCTAGCCAATCACACTCCACACACAATGAGACGATCACATGTGCTCATTAAACTATACCTACGAGTGGATGACTACTAAATATGCATGTGTGTGTGTGTGTGTGTTTAGTACTGTGCACTGCACATGTGTATGTGTATGCGTGAGTTTTAATAGTCGTCCACTCAAAAGTACTCAGCATTTCAGGGCGTTCCGGTCGGGGATAATGGACATAATCAACGCATAATCGTTTTGATAAGCCTCAAAGCATAAGTAATTTATTTTTATTTTTTCTTAATTTTTTTTCTTCTGTATTATCAATTTGTGGCAGATAACCTTTTTCTCAACTTTGAAGGCGAAAGTCCTCGAGTGACGCATTAGACGCAGGTTGATTGAATAAAATTACCTACTAGAATTAATGAAAAAACTAATATACTTATATATATTCTGAAGTAATATTTTATAAATAAGCCGACAAAATTCAGAAAGTGACAAGCAAACTTTTCATCCCAACAAAAAAAGAAGAAAATTCGAATATTAGCGTCGATTTTCAAGGGGCTTTTGCATTTGATTAATTGGAGTACCGTGCGGGGAAAACCTTTCGATCGGATCTAATCCATACTTCCTGGATAGATATTTATTTGTATTATTATTTCAACTTGTAATCTATAAATTAATGAACAAATAGTGGGTACAGCTGGCTGGCCTTAGCATCCGCTTAGTAATAGTTGAACTGGTTTTGTTCTTGATTAAAACTAAACACTCCACTATCCCCCCCTCAAGAATCCAAAGTTTATTTTATTTATACACACAAATTAGAAGCACAACATGCCGTTTTCCACGACTGCCAATTGCCTCAGCCATTTTTCGTATTACCTTTAGCATTGAACAAATATATATAGATATAATTATAGATATATATATAATATTATATATATAATTATATCTAAATAATAAACATAATTATATCTTAAAATAATAGTAGTGAATGAATTCTTTCTTACTCTCATCTTTGAAGTGCAAATTTTTCGTCATAAATATTTGTCTCTTAAGAATAAATTTTGCATTGGAGTTGCCACAAATTTAAACAAGAATGCTAACAAAAAAACAATTCAAATAAACAATGCATTGAATTTTTTTTTTTTTAATTGTTTAGAATATCAACATATTAAAATTGATGGGAAATCGTAATATTAATCTCTTGAAGCCCTTCGTTTGCAATATATGCCATCTTTTCATTTATTATTATATTACGATAATGCTATTGTATAGGTACAGTTTCAAAGGTTTAGTCCTGTGACATCTTTGGAAATCAGCATCAGTAACAACAAAAGCTACAAAAAATTCATTGTTTTGTATTGATATCATGTGATTTAACAAAAGGTATGAGAGAGCAAAAGTTGTGAAAAGTAGCACTGCTATTATTCTGAGCGCATTTGTAAATAAATATATACTGAACATATATATATATATATATATATAAGGCATGTCAGAGTCGAGAATATGTAATTATAATTATCTAGTTGTGAAACCTCGTGCTGTGCATTCCATTCCCAGGTAAATACTTATAATTTATGGACATACTATATACTCGATTCGAAGTATATGCATTTCAACATACTAATTAATTGGTTTTGTTCTTTGTTAATATTATTATTATTATTTTGTTGCTTTCAAGTCGAGTATAGGCACACCAAACTTAGATTTAGCAAGGATAGGGGATTACTTTACCTTAAAGTCAACGTGATTGAGGTCCCAATTCGGTCGAATAACTCTCAATATATCCTTGGCACCTTGAATAACATCTGCTTCCTCAACGAATATGGGAACAAATGGTACAATCGCAATCGCCTCGTGTTTGTTGTTCGCTGTCGCTGTTCGTTTATCCTCCGGCTTTGGCCGAACAAATTCACCGCCCGTGTTTAGTTCGATTGAGTGTGAGTTTGAGTTGGAATTTGAATTCGAATTGGAATTGGAATTGGAATTCGTATTGATTTGGTTCGATTGATGTTTGACCGTTTGACGAACTAAAGATAAAGAATCTTTCATCACTTTAGGGTTGCCGCCACTTGTTGAAATCTGTCCTGTGTAACTGTTGCTCTTGGTTTCTGTGCCCATTCTATTGTATTACATGTGAAATACGGAGAGTGTCAGGTCGGGTCAACACATACATACATACATACCACCGAACAAAAAAAAAAAAAAATGACAATCAAACAAATATATATAAAAAAAAAAAAAAAAAAAATAGAAAAATAACCAACAATCGGCGAGTGCCGACTGCAAAAGTGAAATTATCCAGATGAACACCGATGAATTAATTATTAAGTACAATGTGTAAAAAAAAAACACTTTAGCAGTGATGAAATTTTTAAGTATTTTTTTTAACTCTGCAGTGGCTTTGTTTTTTTTTATAAATTAAAATTAATATCTACATTTTTAAACAGAAATCAAAATTTCGCAATTCTTTTGCGCAGTATTATCAACTAGACGGAGAGGGGAGCAAAAGTACAGATAAGGAATAACGGCTATCAAAATTTTGATTTGTTTTCATTATTTCTACGCACATTTTTCAAAGTCTTGGCATTGAACTTGAAGCTTGTCGATTAAACCAAAAAAATTAGAAAAAAATAACAAATCAAATCACTTGATTTCTATACTAAAACACACATTCTTTAAACTACCAAGCAGATTATTTTGTATATTTTTTTTTTGCGTTTTTGGAAAGCACTAGATGAAAATCTCTAAATTATTCTTGTTTGTATATTTTGGTATTATTTTTTAGTTGTCTAAAACTATGTTCAACTCAAGTAAATATAAAAAGTGCATCGTTTTTTGATTTGAAAGGATTAAGCTATGAGAGCTTCTTTGGTGCTATTTTCGGGATTCAACCTTAAGCTCGATATATATGTATATGTATATGCATATGCATATTTGTGGAATTCTTGCAGATACTATATATATATATATATATATATATGATATGTATGTATATTTGACGATGATGATGACAGTGCTTCGAGCAGATAAGGAGACGCGAGTTGTCTTTGCCAAAGGTGGCCGAGCGATAAGATTAGAGCGCAAATTACACGTGTACATATATATATATATATGTATGTATGTGTATATATATATAAAGGTGCATGTATGTGTGCACAATATTAAAATTAACTTTACAAAGGCAAAGCAAATGCAAAATATATATAACACATTAGCACTCAAATATTCATATTTTTGTGTATGAAAGCGTGTGTGTGTGTGTGTACATATATGTGAACAAGGGTGTAACCAGAGAGGGAGGGAAGATAGTGAGTGGGGGGGGGGGGTGTGTGGGGGGAAACGGGTAGGTGGCATTTCGTAAAGGAGGCCGAATTGTAAATTCTTCATAAAATTTTAATCTAAAACGTTTTGTTGTCACCGCCCCCCCACCCCTCACCCCTCCTCACGAGCACGCCCTTATCTGTGACCATTTATTTGCATATTAACGGTATGTACATATTGCAAACGTATATATGCATATATATATATATATATGTATTTGTATTTGTGTGTTAATTAAGCTTGCTATTTAGCGAATTACTCAACACCAACTTAAAATTTGAGGAAAATGCAAAAAAAAAAAAACAAATCCTGTATGTGTGAGTGTGTACATAGTACGTGGTTTTAAGAAGCTTTTAGAGCGTTGTGTTAGCTACTTTTATTTGGGGATATTGTTTGCAAATGTTAATGTGCGATATATATATATATATATATATATATATAAATATAAATACATATGAGTTATAGGGACAAGTACGCACAAGTATGTACAGACAGAGAGGCAGAGGCAGAGTCAGACAGACGGTCGGACAGAGAGACGTGTGTACTTATGTGAAATAGAAGAAACTAATGAAATAAATAAATAAAATGTGTACCAATATGTCAAGCGTCAATGAATGCAAACGCACACTGATGTGAATGGTTTTTTTCTTTTCATTTTATTTTAATTTTTTTCTTTTTGTACTACACACGTTACCTTCGGGTATTGATTGTTTTTTAAAGAAAAACACAAAAAGCCGCGAAAACCACACAACTAAATTATTGATTTTAGTCTGATGATAGCGTTGCTTGGTTTGGAATGAATTTTGCAAGGGAATGGGAAGCGAAACAATGCAGGCGTTTTAATCGTATAACAGCAGAATTGTTAATATTCTCGTTCTTAGTTCTCGTTATACGCTTTGTACAATCTTATTTTTTTTGTTTTTAAACTCTTTCGTTGACACAACTTCCGACTCCGGGCAGCAGTAGTAGTAAACTGAGCAAAAATTCTCAAATGGATCTCAATTTTCGCTTTTCAGCACTGTTGCTTAAAGTGCTTATTTTACAGCACTTGTCCACATTAGAGATGTGCGAAATATATATTATTATTGTCATCGAATTATCGTCAATTTAGCTCAAAACGCTTAGCTAATTTTACATTATAGTTATTACACATTTATACATTTTTATTATATCTGTTTAATCTAATTTGTCATTTTGAACCAGATTTATTTGTGCTAATAAGATACACAATCAATTGCGTATTCATGTACATATCGATAGTTATTGCATGTTTTGCGCTACGGAAAGCTCCCCGCCCCATTATAATTTTAAGCTTAACGTGTGAAAGCACAGCAGCTTTTTTGTATGCATGTGAAAGCTCGCTCAATATTCAAAATATTACTTAGTTTTGCTAAAAGCGTAACTTTATTATCTCCATCAAATAAGCTCTGCTATTCAATTTGATTATTTCGATTAATTATGAATTAAATCTTAGATTTTCAAGCACTAGGCAGACAGTGCATGTTTTTATTCTGCTTCGAAGGCAACGCGTCGATAGAATTTTGTATGTTGAGACAATGATACCCTGTTTTAGATTTGCATCATACATACGGGCTGTCGTTACAAAATTGGTCAACAGATAAGTCACCCCACTTTACGAAAGGCTACACATCAGGCCCAAAAACTACAACATTTCAAATCGAGTGATTAGCTGCTTTTTTCGCGCACATTCATAACCTATTAGGACCTACTGCGTACCTGCTCGCAACCATGCACGCATGCTCATAAAAGGCTGGGTTTTTACTTTACCAGATTTGACGCCTCCATGTATTGTCTGCTTTGTGATATCCAAGAGAGAACAAAGCTAAAAAAAAAACAGCTAAGGATGTATTTATGTTTTGTTGACAATGTATTTTATACAATATCCTTAAGTCCTTTTCCATGTTAGAGTTTTTTTTAATTTTATATGAAAAACAAAAAAAGTATGCAATTCAAAAAGATAAATCCCATTCAATTCAAACGCCATTTATATTACTATTTTTTCTGTTTCTTCTTTTCCAGCTCCTCTTCCTTTTCCTTTTCGATGATGTCCACATATTCCAGGATGACATTGCGATCGAGCATCTTCAGCGCCTTGCCATTCTCCATGATGGCCACCTCCAGGTTATTTTGACCAGATTGGGCAACCTCGAGCAGGGCGCGAATGGCCAACTTCACGGCGCCTCGCTCGGTGGCAACCTCCTCCTCACGATACGTCTTCTCAAAGAATTCGCGCACCGTTTTCGCCGAACGTCCCGTTGCATTCGCCTTATACTCGTAGAATATGCCAGATGGCTCGGTCTGGAATAGATGTGGCGAACCATCGGCATCGAAGCCGCCAATCAGACACGAGATGCCAAACGGACGGCGTCCATTGCTCTGAGTGTATTTCTGTTTCAGCTGTGCAATGTAGCTGCAAAGGTGCGAATTTCATGTGTGTTAACCACTTGCATTTTGGCAATATTGGATAATAAATTACCGTGTTATGTATTCCAGAGTAACGGGATCCTCGACATTCAGGCGATGACTCTGGCACTCGACCTGTGCACGATTAATGAGAATGCGCGCATCCGCAGTCAGACCGGCAAAGGCCATCACAACGTGATGATCGAGCACACAAATCTTGCGCACTGTTCTGTCCTCCTGCAGCTTGGCCACCGATTTCTTCTCAACGCCCAGCACAACGCAGTTGCCACCACGAACGCCAACCTTAAAAATCAACAAAACACATTATAAATATAATATTCATACAAGTTTTTCAAACAAAAAAGAAATTGTTATTTTGGGCGCGGGGGACGGGTAATCTTACCGCTGTGGAACCTTTGCGAACCGCTTCTTGGGCATATTCGACTTGGAGCAGATGGCCGTCGGGTGAGAAAATGGTAACGGCACGATCGTAACGTGAGGACATCTTTAGTTCTTTTTCAAATAGTCACGCAGAGCAAAATTGTTTAATCCAGAAAATGCAGTCGGCAATTTTCGACCAGGCAATGATGATGCTTTTTTACGGAATGTATGATATGCGGTTATAGAGCTGTCATCAATTACAGAGTATCGATAACATTGGGTATTTTTAAGCACATTTTGTATTCAATATATTTTGTTGCTTAAAAGCGCAAACTAGGTGGCAACGTATTAAACTGATATGTCAGCCCTGGTCACTTAACATGCAGACATATATATATATATATATATATGTATATATGTATGTATATAAATGTGCATTTGTTTTGTCTACAGAAATTGTCTGGTTTATCGGTGTTCTATGCGTTTGTTGTTTAAATATTATCTTACCGTTTAATCATGTGAAATTGTGTAGTCTGTTGAAGTTTAAATACGTTTATGATTTCTTATATATTGGTTTGAAGAAGCAGTAGTTTAATAAGTACAAAAAAAAGAGATAGCGGACAGCTGATCCGATTCCGATTCAACGCAGACCCCAAATTATCACACCTGCGACAATATAAAATAAATAATTCACAATATTGCCGCCAGAAGTTAAGCATATATTCGTTAAAACAAGCATACATCGATAAGATATATTTAAATGGAAATGGCGCTGCCCAGAAACCTCATAGCAAAGATCTGTAAGTAAAATAGAATTTCGCCTCTATGAAAGTAGTTCTTTTATTTATACACACACACACACACACACTCAAGTACAAATCACTTGGATGAGTGTACCCAAGTGTGTGTGTGTATGTGTGCTGTGCGTGTGCATGTACGTATGTGTGTGTGTGTGCGCCTGTTTTTGGCATATACACAACATGCAAATAATAAAAGTATGTGGGTGCACCCCTTGTAAGGAGCTATGAAGTTACAGCTGTGTATGTGTTTATTACAGTTATGCTAAGATGAGATCACAACAACTGCCATTTACAGTTAGTGCAAGCAGACCAGATACCCAGCAGCGAAAAGACCCCACTACAAATTAGATTCGTAATCTATCATCATCGAATCCATACCACAATCCACAATATTTAATAAATTTTAAATATAAAAATATATATTCTTTTTCACTAACCAATTGCATAACCGATTAAGGAAAACTCAAAATAGAATACGCTATAATTAAAAGGGATAGGAAAACAGATAAAGAACCAATTCATATAAGAATAGAAGCTCCAGCAACAATTACTGTGTAGACAAGAGCATTACGGGGTAATGAATTACATTGTGTGCGTGCATTTAGAATGCATTCGGGAATGATGAAGGGTCAGATAGTACTCCCCCTTTCCTTTTATTTATAAGTATAAGTTTAGATAAATGTATTAATATTGTTTCCCATGATCGCACAGATGACATCAAGGCGCACGATGGTAAGGTCACAAGCCTCGATTTGGGGGAGACGGGACGAGTGCTGGTCACTGGAGGCGAAGATCGCAATGTTAATCTGTGGGCAATTGGCCAATCTGAGTGTTTCATGGTTCGTATATAGAAATGAATATATAAATAAATATACATATATGTTTGTCTAATTGTGTAAACTCTTTTTCTCTCTCTCGGTTTCTCTCCAATAGTCTCTAACGGGGCACAATCGTTCAATTGATTGCGTGCGCTTTGCGTATAAGGATAATTTTGTATACTCGGCTGATGATATCGGAATCATACGCAGATGGGATTTGAATGCCCAAACCATTTATTCGACACTCAATGGCCACATGAAGAGTGTTCGAACCCTTGATTTTAATCCATCCGGGGAATATGTGGTCTCCGGAAGTAATGACACAACGGTCAGGTAAGTCCACTCTCCGATCTATACATCATTACATTATTGACATATGTTAAATAGCTGTGGAGAGAACTACTTTTTCTTCACACGAATCAGATCAAATCTGGCTTTAGATGACCAGTTTTTTAGGCACATATCTTTGTTACCAATAGGCATAATTTGACAAAAGACTCGGTCTATTTAGTGAGTGGAAAATATTTGCAGTGAAAATGCGACTAAAAAAAAATCTGCGATTAATTCTAAACTATTAAGGAATTATTGCACTTTCGGTTGACATCGTTTTGAGATTCTTGCATCGGCTTTATTTATATTTTTCGAACACATTTCTAGCATGTAATATTTATTAAAATCTCGTTTGCCATTATCAATATTAAAAATAACATATTAATTGGGGATATGAGAAAGCTTATCACATTTACAAATGTATTTTTAAAGAATATGCTATTTCCTTGTATATTTTTCTAATATGTAAATTATTGAACTTCCAGTTCTTGTGTTCTTATGTACCATATGTTCTTATGTACCTTATGTTCTTATGTATTTACCAAACTTATCTCTTTACTGACTACTCCAACTCCTCCATTTTCCATGTAGGCTTTCATTAAAATTCTAAAAAACTGGGACATATTCTATTTATTTTGAAATGCAAGGAAAGCAGGCTAGACAATTATCGTCAATCGAACTTTTTTTGAGTCTCTTTTGATTTGTTTCGATTTATTTCTTTGTTCTTAAAAAGACATAAGTAAGTAATAATATATATATATATATATATATCATAAATGATATTTAGAGTAGCCAAGGTAAGCTGCAACAGAAAATATGATAGAATATTAGAAAAAAAAACCCGTTTCGGTTCCGGTAGACTTTCCTGTGGAAATGTGCATATATAGAAATCTATACAGTTTGATAAATATTGAGTACTCATTTCTCCTCCAATTATAGAACAAATTGCCTTTGGCTTTTATTGCTGATGCTATGTACCAAATAAAATCACTGATTTTATATTTTTCCCGGAACGGTTTGTAGTTGCACTTGAAATTAGTAGCAACCTAATCTTTAGCAATGCAAGTTTTTATTTATAAATTGCAGTTACATAACGGTATATTAATTAACAAATATAGTTATATGTATATTATGGGGTCCGAGACTGCTTTTAACAACAAACTTGTAATCCAATCCAGCTGCAATGCTATGAAAAGAGACGGCATGCTTATTGCTGTCTCACTCTAATGCATACTGGCCACTTGTCGTCAATTTGTGTTCTTTCTCTCACGTTGGACTCTTCTCAGTTTCGTGGGATATAAACAATAAACAATAAATAGTTGTCTAAGTGGGGATAATGCATAACAGTATTCAAAAATTTCGATTTTTAGCAAGTTAGCTTTTTAAAAACCAAAATCAGGTCACTTTTCGGTAAGGATCGCAAGTAAATGTTAAACAGTTGAAAGGATGTACACTTTTAGTTGCTGTCATATTTCTTAAGTTGTTTTATATTTAACTGAATGTCAGAATTCAATTCAAAATTCAGTTTTTGATTTTAATGGGTTAACAGTTGGGACAGATAAGGAATGTTTTTGGCAAAGTCGTTGAATCAAATTTGCTGTTGTTTCCTGGCTGATCAACTTGGTTCTGATATCTCACGTTGATAGACTATATATACCTATATATATATATATATATTTAGGAAACAAATATTGAAAGGGAGACTTGTTGTGCCATAGACCAGAAGGGAATTTATTAAAAACAAAGTGGGAATTTATTAAAAAAATAAATAAATCGACCAACAAATTGTAACATTTGAATAATATATTATATATATATATTGCAATATTTTGAACCACCGCCCGATTTTGTTGTTGTTGTTATGTTATGTGTATTGTATATATCATAATTGATGCTGATCACTTCTTGGAATTGCTCAAGCTGAATTTGAAATTACAACTTGGCCTTGGAGTCCTTCAGGTCGACATAGGCGCCCGAGATGACCTCCTTGCCGGTCTCAACGACAAGGGTGCGGAAATGGATTCGTGTCCCCTGCTTCCACATATCAATCCTGAGCGTCTGTCCGGGCAGAACGGGGCCCGAGAAGCGCACCTTGACTGCCTTGAACAGCTGACCATTATTGTTGGCGTACTTGCTTAGAACGGCTCGGACCGAATATCCCAGGGAACACAGTCCATGTAGAATGGGTGTGTTGAAGCCGGACAGGCGAGCAAAGTTGGGATCGATATGTAACGGATTCAGATCACCGGACAGACGATATAGGGCCGCTTGACCCACATCCGTCTTGTACTGAATTGTCGCATCTGGCTGCCGGCTGGGGGCAGCGGCAAGGGGCACAACACCGGCAATTGGCGTTTTCTTGCCCCCGAATTTGCCGGCACCGACGACAAAGATGGCGCTCTGATTCTTGACGAACAGTCGTCCAGTTTCATCGTAGGAATCACAGTTGGTCACAACGACGGCGCCGGATCCTTTGTCCATCACATCGAATACCCTGCCCTTGGTGAGCAGTGTGCCACTGGTTGGCATCTCGTCACAGATCTCCAGATACTGTTCCCCATGCAGTATGTTGGACAGATCCGCATTTCCACTGGGCAGAGCGTTGGCAACCAAAGAGCTGGACATGGTCGTCATCAAACCGGGCAGCACAAAGAACGATGGTATCGCTCCAAAGTCCGCATCGTTCTCATACAGAAACCGCAAATCGTTGCTGTTCGCCGTTGTGGCGCCAATGCCCAATGCATAAAGGATCAACTCCTTGTTGCCGAACGTGAAGTCATCCTCGACAGTGGCATCCGCATCGCCACCATCGCCATTCGAGTTGAGTTTCTCGAGCACCTCGAGCAGTGTGCCCGATGCCTCGGCTATGGTGTTCAAGTGTGTCGTCTTCGACATGTCTGTCACCTTGTTCCACGCACTCTGCACATTCTCGAGTGTGACTGGCTCCTGGAGAGATGGTCGCAACACGGCTCCCTTGCCACGCACCATGTGCACCTTGGTTGCCCAGCCGGCGGCGCTTTCGATATAGCTGCCTGTGACGGAGAAAGAGGAGGAGGAAAAGGAGCCACAAGTAGTTGGAATATATATTGTGAATATACAGTGAGAGAACACTCACCATTGTCCTCGCAGGACTCGTGGCACATGTAGACAACGACGGGCGCAATTAGGTTCGGTTTCAGCTCGTTGAAGAGCATTTCGGGCATGATGCCTTCGGTCATGCGACTGGCCGCCGTCGGAATGATCACGTTGCAGTGAATGTTATTCTTTTGGCCCTCGATGGCGACGGTGTTGGCGAGTCCAACCAGGCCCATCTTGGCCGCCGAGTAGTTGGCCTGGCCAAAGTTACCAAAGATGCCCGAGTTCGATGAGGTCATTATGATGCGGCCAAAGTTCTGCGCCTTCATGTGCGGAAAGGCTGCCTGGGTGCAATTGAAGCTGGCCTTCAGATGCACATCGTGCACCAGATTCCAGTCCTGTTCCGATGTCTTGATGATGCTCCGATCTCTCAATATTCCGGCATTATTTATCAATATGTCCACACGTCCGAATGCCTTGATCGCCGTCTCGATGACCTTTGCCCCATCGATGACCGAGTTGTAGTCGGCCACCGCCTGGCCGCCGCTCTTGCGGATCTCATCTACAACCACATCGGCGGCCCGCTGGGAGGCGCCTTCGCCCTTAGGGCTGCCGCCCAGATCGTTGACAACCACCTTGGCCCCGCGCGATCCCAGCAACAGGGCGTACTCCCGTCCAAGTCCAGCTCCGGCACCGGTCACAACGGCCACACGGCCATCGAATCGCAGCTTCTCTTTCCCAGACATTTTGCTCTCGAGTGTGTTGAAACCGGTTTAGCCAACTGTCAATTAAGTTCTGAGGTGACTATAAATTGAAAACTCTTTTCTTTCTTTTCGTTTCTGTTCTTTTGCACCGATCAACGTTCAACGTTCAATCGCAAAAAAAACAAGCAACAAGAACAAACAATATGATTGAAGTATGTAATTCCTTGATATGATAGCAGTTAGATTAGTGTATATATATATATATATATATATATATATATAAAGATAATATATATGCAGTCTGTTAACATAAATTTGATTGCGTTTTATGTTTGATCCAAGTTCAGCAACTGAATTATCAGGCGAATATAGATAAGTATATAATAACAATAATTATACATCCATTATATATATATAAATATATGGAAGTATGTGTGTATGTATTTGAGGTAGATAAAAGCGCACAAACCTTCGACTTCTTCGGCTATTGCTATTATACGAATAATCTGGCTTTAATTTATGTATACTCGCTCGTTAACTGAAAGATAATCTTTGTGTGTGGTGCAAAGGCCGGAGCGGGCTGATAAGCAAATTTCTAAGCAATGAGAACAACAACTGTGGATAGTGGGCCAGGCACAAAGTGAAAACAATGAGAACGTTGCCAGATCGACTGAAGCGAAAGAGGTGGCAGCTCTGCTTCAATTGCAGTGCTGGGCAATCACGCTATCGAGTGACTTATCGAACTCGTTTCGATAGTTATTTTTTGGTTTGTCAAATAAAACGGCAGTTAAGACAAATTGAATTTGAATTTTGCCTCTCCATCACAAAATGAAATTATTAAAGGATAAATGCGTGTTTTTCATTTCGTTTGTAGACTTTGGGACGTACAAAACGAAAATAAATGCATTAAAGTGTGCAAGGGCCACATATCGTATGTGAACTCTGTAAAGTTTTCTCCAGATGGACTTTGGATTGCATCCGCTGGAGTGGAAGGATCAATCTTGATATGGGACATACGCAAGAGCAAACAAATAATGGAATTTGCACCAGAACCCCCTGCCATGGCCATCACATGCATTCAATTCCATCCGTTTGAATTTTTACTAGCGGCTGGCCGGGTCGATGGATCCGTTTCCATCTACGATTTGGAACATCAGCAGCTTGTTTCGCACGCAAATCATTTTTATGGCGAGGCCATCAAATGCATTACATTTAGGTGACTTGGCCAAAACGATGATTTGATTTTGCATTTTGCATTAATCTCTAACTCTTTGAATCTTTTGTCTAGTGAAAATGGAGAATGCCTTTTTGTGGGCAGCGCTTCGGGAATATCTGTGATTGGCTGGGAACCAGATCGGGAATTGGACCACATCATCAGTACTTGGGTCTCGCTGGGTGACATGAAAGTTGTTAAAAACAAGCTAGTAAGTTTTGCCCCAACAATCAAACCTGGTTGGTTGTATATTGAATATATTTTTAAAATCATTGTGTAATTTACTTAATAGATTTGTGGCTGCCATGATGTTGACACTGTATCAATAAATACAGTGTGCCTTGATCGTGTGATACCATTCTATAGTCCGTCAGATGCTCAGCCCAATTTTAAACATAACTCAACAAGCCGAAAGAGCTTTTCGCGAGGCAATCAAACATTTCGCTTGTCGCTGGCCGGCGGATCCAAGCCGGCGAAAGTCGATGAAGAGCTGGAGCTCGATAAAAGTCAAAACTACGATGAGCTGTCATCGCCAAATCTAAGTCTGGAAGTTGTTAGCGAAGCGGCATTGGAACAGATCGAAGCATCGTCAATGTCATCATTACAGCATCTATCACAGCCAATGGGGCCTGCATACAATGCGGGTGGCATTGATGCCACCTTGAAGCACAACAAGTTTGCCCGATTGCCAGACACTATGCAATCATTTAATATTGACACCAATTACAGTTCTGGCATGGAGATGGGCTCCGGTCGTTTGTTGTCGATTAATGGACCCAGCTCGTTGTCGGATGAGCATAATGTATACTCAATTGAGAAAGCCGACAGCCTCAATGTGCACGATGTGGAATACAATCCGAACGATAGTAATCCCCCGATACTAACTAACTATGATAATTATGAAATGGCCGGCGATTTTCCAGTCAATCAAAATTTGAATTATATAGCAATCAATTACAAGACGGCAGTACCTGCATCAACAATAAATGCCTCATCGAAATCGATTAAGAAGACATCGACAAATCTACATAAAAGGAATACAGGAATTAGCAACACTAAACAAACATCGGCAATATTTGGCAACAATAAACTTAGCCAGACGTCCTCAGTTAGTTCAATGGAATTGCATAAGCTCGATGATAATATGGTACTCAAGAAATCCTCTTCGTCGAATGTGGTCAACAAAAACAAGCGTGGAATCATCGGATCCCCAAGTCAATACTATAAGGAAAATACACAACAAAAAAATATTAACGTTGAGATCATTACCAAACCGCCAATGAGATCACGTACGACGCTAGATATGCGTCCAACGCATCAGGCAAAGGTTCCTCAGGAGAAACATTCACAGGTATAAGAAAAAAAAAAAACTAAACTTCAAAGTAAATGTATAAATATATTTGTATATTTTTCACGATTCACATGACTTATTAGCAAGCGATGAACTATCGTCCAGATTTGATACCCACCTCCGGCAAGAATATGAATCGCAATTTCATTGATGATCATTACGAGTTCGATGTGCTTTCAAGATCACATGATGCAGTACTTCAGGAATTGAGCAACCGCCAAGCCAGTCTCGATTTGCTGCGAGGCTCTACACGGTACTTACTGCTTCAATAATCAAAAATGCCAAACATAAACAACAAACATTTCTATTGCATTTGGATTTGTATTTTTTTTAGGACCCACGATGTTCTTGGTGCGCTGAGGCTGGCAAAAACTACTGGCCGATCCATTTTCATCGATCTTTTAGGGGCAATAATTGAAAAGCCGTAAGTGATGATGACTAATTTCATAACAATGCCGATTTTAACCCCCCATTTCATGTCAGATCTTCTTGGAACTTGGACTTTTGCACATTTGTATTACCAGAACTTTATGAACTGTTGCAGAGTCAACACAAATTGTGAGTTGAATTAAAAATTGTTTGATTGTTTGTCGCAACACATTCATCGTATATCTTTAATTTGCAGTCATTTTACAAGAGCCTGCGATACGTTGCGTATCATTTTATCAAACTTCTTGCCAACAATCCAAGAAAATCTCGATTCTTGGGCAGCCAATGGATTGGGGGTGGATGTTACACGCGAGGATCGTCAGAGAAAGTGCCTGGAATGCCAAAGGTGGCTGTTGCAAATTAAAAATCTGCCCGAATCGGTTCACTTTGGGTCAACGCTGTCCCAGTTACAAAACATGATTATTTTTTAAAACTATTTATGAGTATTAAGTTGCAAATTGTCCAGCATTACAAATGATTTATATACTATTAATTTGTTATTGAAACTAATTTATATAACTATTAAGTGAGATACATCAACGTTTCTATATTTATGATACATATTTAAAACAAAACAAAACAAAACAAAAAATATGCAAAATGTTGATACTTTTTTAGCTGAGCACCATTCACTGGTGCACCACTTATTGATGTGGCATAGATCGCCAACGGAGTCAACGGAGCATGTCGAGCTGCTATTGTGTGTGAGTTCCGAGTGGGTAAACAAATGCATTTCTTATTGTCTGCAGTTCAAAACTAACAACATGCTCTCCAAAACAGATGTCCAGCGATACTAGTTTACTAGTCTCTATGATATTTGGTATACCTGGAATAATATTAACTACCGTTTTCCACACAAATAGACAAGTTTAGTCTTCAGATCAATTGAGAAAAAATATGTCTAATTTCCAGTTTGTTATATAATTTTTACGTATATTCAGAATTCTTAAGTTGACTTTTTTTGTTACTTGTATTATTATTAAAAATTAGCAGTTTTAGATATGTAAATTTAATTTGAAAAAAAACTTGCAATTTGATGGCGATTCAAATTCGAAATTTTCGTTCGAAAGTATTTCTTCTGATTCGTGGAATTTTTCTTAATAACAGGAAACCTTTCTAAAGAAAAAAAATACGCAAGAACCTGTCTAATTTTAAGACATTTTGTTTGGTTAATTCGAAATTTCTTTCTATTTTCATGGATATTTTTGTCTTTCTTATGCACTTTTTTGTAGAAACTTTGACCTGTATTCGATTGCTGCACAATGTTGGTAAACAAAAATTGTTTGCGACTGATTGCTCAGAATGATTTAATTGTAAAGGGTATATATAAATATATATATCGTTTGCCGCTTCACAGATTTAATAGAATAAGCAGCTTAAAATAACAACAAAAACAATTGCCCTTTGAAGTTTAGCTTACCATGTCGCCGGGTCATTGTTGCCATTTAGTGGCTTCATCTGTTGATATGTGGCAAAGTTGGAGCAGCAGTTGATGTGTGGCAAGCAGCGCTTACGGTTGGATTTTAATTGCGGCTGCGAACGGATCGAAATGGAACCGAGCAAATTATCCTTAATATGCTCATTGCATATTCTGATTATAGTTGGCGTTGGCGCCGAGCCTGGCTACGATCATGATCATACCCAGCGGAATGTGGAACTCGAAAGCGCAGACAGCATTATGGATGTGGAGGCAACCGATTTGTTGGACCACGGTTCAGCTGCGAGGCAGCTGAAAATGGGCAAACCTCTGGCCGGATATGCGGACTACGATTACTATACAAACGGCCGGCGACCAAATGATAATACTCCCCGCATCATCAATGATCTGAGTACATCATCCAGCACATCGTCCCATGCTGCAGCCAGTAGAGAGCCGAGTCTGGCGCAGTTCGTCCTTCGACGGCCGCTCGAGCCGTCGCCCTGGTATGGACAATACACCGGCAAGTCCATGGCCATGTACCCATCCAGATCGTATGATCCCTATATCAGGCGCTACGACAGGTAATTGTAGCTGAGCGCCACTCAAAAGTGTGTATGCATCTGATTTTGGACATTCCTCAGATACGATGAGCAGTATCATCGCGCCTATCCGCAATATTTTGAAGATATGTATGTGCATCGCCAGCGCTTCGATCCCTATGATAGTTATAGTCCGAGGGTGCCCCAATATCCCGATCCCTATCTCATCTATCCGAATCGGCAACTGGACTCGCCGCCACCAAGAGACTTCGTCAAGGCACATCACAGTTATGTTGACCAACCAAAAGTGTCAATGCCTTACCCAGACTCCTACAGCAACAACAACAAGTACGTCTCATCCAGAACACTGCCCCACCAGAGAGGCGAGACGCCACGGAGCGAGCGGGTCGTCTATTATGCACACCTCCCCGAGGTTGTGCGCACCCCCTACGACATGAGCCCCTCTCGGCCGGCTGGAACTCTCGTTGCTGCATCGCCGCATAAGCTCAATAAAAAGAAATTTATGGGCCTGCAACGAGCTGACAACTCGACCAACTATAAACAATTGCTTTAGTTCCAAAAACAACAGCGAACTTTTTGCTTTTACTCACATTATCCTTATTTTGTTCAATTGCTTTTTTCCATTTTTTTTTTGTGAATTTACTTTGAGCTACATTTTAGTTGACCAATTTAAACAATTGCTTTAGTTCAAAGGAAGCTACAAACTCATTGCTTATACTCATATCTATTGTCAATTTTTTTTTGAGAGTTTACCTAGAAATAACAATACTTTGAGAGTTACACCATCAACTATAAACCATTGTTTTTAGTTCAAAAGAATATTTATTTTTTTTCCTAGAGCTTATTTATAAATAATATACTCATTTATTACAACTTGAAGACTAAACGCATTTAAATTATTTTGTAATTATTCATGCCCAACGTTTAATGCATACTCACACATATATTAAGTTGATTGGGACTTAACACTTAACACGTTATTCAAAAACTTATATCGATTTAAAGCAAATTACAAATTTGGTCTATTACAAAATTGTTTTAATACTCTTTTAATATTCGGATTGAATAACGCATCTGGCACCCCGCTGAGTACATATATATACATTTTTGGTTAGCATCAAATTTTGAGTCCGTCTCTTGTTTTTTTCTCACTCAAAAATAGGCTTTCAGTTCAGCATTAAGTAAGTATCCTTAAGTAAAAACAAGGAGGATGCTTTTGAGCAACGCGGAGGAACCCAGAACACAACCAATTCTTATTCAGTTTTACTAAAAATGTATGTACATTTTGACAAGAATATTAACCCATCAAATGTATTTATTATATTAATATTATGACTAATTTGTATTAAATGTTTTTCAGTGAACAATTCGGTTGTTTTCAGGTCCGATTAATCAATCAGCATAGACTTTCTTGTGCTGAACTCAAGGAAGATCTTTAAGCCATTTAAACTATTATGATAATATATCAGGAGCATCATTTCTAAGAATAGTTATTACATCTTTTAGAGTCCAGAAAGTATTTCTAGTTTCTCTGAAGAAGTTTCAAAGCCATAAAAGTCAACTCGACTGTAAACTTCCAGAAAATTAGCGAGGTTTGCATTTTCAGCAACAGATAGAGGAGACCACAGTTTAGCGACTAACCTTCACTAAATAATTTCTAGGAATAAGAAAACAATTAAATATTAAGTGATTTTACAGCTAAAGTCACTAAATTTGGTTGAGAGATTGTTGGCGATGTCCTTTAAGGATTGGCATCACATCCATGTCATCTATCCTCCAAGTTTGCATTTTAAATTGCGATTAGACACATTATATTAGAGAGGACTCCTAGTAACCTGACTGAACGGACGGACGGACAGACGAACAGACTCTGGAATTAAATTTAGAAAGCTTAAAGAGTCTTTTTGGGCTCGGGTGGAGATAAAGTCAGCAAATGGGTGCAAGTAAGATTTGATAAAAGTGCTAAAGCAATTCAAGATTAAATATGAGATAATGAAGAGATCTCCGTATTATTTACCTGTCTTTCGTAATTGCTGTGTCAAATAATGCAAACTGCTGTTTGCTGCCGTTGCCAAGCTGCCATTTAGGAGAGAGCGACAACTTTTTGCACAAATAAGCCAAAGTATATGGTACTATTCGAGGGTATAACTCTTGGTAAATGCCAAAAGCTGAGGCATTTCATCAAGTCTTTACCCAAGAGTCTCGTTAATTACGCAATTCCATTACTTTTGCTTGTGATAGTAAAGTTTGCGATTTGTGCAATTTAACTTTCCCGCTGCTACTGCAAAACAAGAACAACAACAAAAACAACAGCAAAACCCGGAAAAAAGCAAAGAGAGGATAGCAAACAAGAAGGACTCGTAATTATGTGCTTATGTACGTGGTTCATGTGCACATCCATCTGAGGCACAACAAGACCCATTACGCTCATGCTATTCTCAGCTCGACTTGACAAAATCCAACCCAGAAATAAACCCAGTGCCAAGCACCAAGCACCAAGCAGCAGGCAGCAAGGACAGTCCTCAGCAAAAAGCAAAAAGGACAACAAATACTTTTGTAATGCATGGACACGTACGGCTAATTAATGTGTCTTTGTTTGGCATCACATTTGTCAGCCTGAATTAATCAATGTAATCGCATATGTCATCCACTTTGTGACACATGTCAGCCTCCAAATCCGTGGAAAACAAAAAGAAATATTTATGTATTTGTGTGCTGTATTACATGTTATACAATTGTAATATTTATTCGCTTTAAACACAAAAGCGAAGCTAAACAGCAAAAACAGCGCAAACAGTACAACAAATAATTAAATGAATTGAAAAAAATAAAAGCAACAAATTGATGGTAAAAAACTAGTCGAAGTACCAAAACTACATAATAGAAATTTAATTGATCCGATAACGAGATTCAAAATGATATTGAATTGCTTAAGGTTAGAGTATTTGTTATTCAATGTGTGGAGGGAAGCTGCTCGTGCTTGGCAAGTTACGAGTTTATTTTGGCTGTCCTTCTATTTGGCGTTTCCGCATTATTACTCACAGCTTGACACAGACATTTTCGCAGGTCACACACACACACACACACGCACACACACACACGCACACACACACATAGAAATGGGCACATAAACACATAACATAATGTTGAACGGGAGGAACGCGACAACTGCCTACCCTTGTGGGACAGTTTGCATGGTCGATGGATGACCGTACCGAAACACAGGAAACCTAATGAGCGTACCGCCCACGCACTGAAATGAGCACAGGACATAAAGGACAAAGGCCATAGAGCCACGGAGCGTAGAGGGCAGAGTACACGGCAAATGCCAATGATGGCGAGGCATACAACAAAGCAATTTAGTGGCACGGCCGGACTCTCTCTCTCTCTCTCTCTTTCTCATGGACTCATAGACTCATGGACTCATGGAGGAAAAACAATAACAATGATGCACGCGATACTTAAGAAACTTTTGCGGCGGGCAGCTCCATAATTAGAATCATTGATATACATGGAACCATTCAGTGTTCCTCAATTTGCCCAATGTAGCAGCACTGGGCAAAAATGTCCTTTTGCTTTAAGGGTCCATCGCCACGACATATGCCCCCCCCCCCTCCCCTTCTTCCCCAACACACACACACACACAAATAATATGGGTGTGTGTGTGTTTTATTTTTTGGGAGGTGTTGTGGCAAATGAGAAAACAATGCCCGAATAACGACTCTCCGATGTGCATTAAAAGATTTATTTCTTTGCGAATAAATGAAGTTTTTGTTTTTTTTGTTGTTGTTTTTTTTATGGCCTTGTGGGCGGAAGGCTCGCACACTACTTAGTCCACATCAGCAGCCACTTCCGATTTCGCAGCCACATCCGCAGCCGCAGCCGCAGTCGCAGCCGCAGCTCAGACTAGGGATGGACACATTTTGGAACTTCGTGGCTTAGCTTGATTCCTCGAAATTTGTTTATGAAATGATTCATTTTTGATTAATTTCAGTTACAAGTTTGTTGGTGAAAATGTTTATACGATTTATGGGCTCAATCAGTATCTTCTTCCATCAATTACCTCGTATTTGAAAGACTAACTCTTCACACTTTCTTTAAAATGTTTCGAATTCTAATATTATAATAACTTTCGTATTTTCAAACCCATTGTAAATAACCATCTCAATGCGAAACCTAATAAGAATGTTGACCCTGAACCCGAGTTCAAAAACATAAATTGTGGGGGCTTTCTCATGTGCATGTTATGATCCCGATAGAAAGTCTACAACTAATCAATATTATGTCAAGTCAAAATATTCAAAGCCAATTGAGAGAAATCGATTTTTATCGACGTAATCGATCCAAAGAAATGTTAATTTCAAATTAAAAGTCTCTAGCCTCTATTATAGTCTATGATCCAGAGAACCTTCCACATATATTTGAATGACGCCGACTCAGAGCATGTCTGTGGACCCCACTGCTGTTGAGTTGAGTTTGAGTTGCTTTCGTGATTTCATTTCATTCATCGGCACGAGCCCGTTCACATCTCTAGTTGAAAAGTTACCTTAACTCTTGGCTAAGCAGTCCCAAATGCCGCAGATTGGCGGAGACACACATTAAATACACACACACAAACACACACACATATGTATTTGGTGTGTGTGCGTGTGTGTATTTGCTTGTTGGTGTATTCTGTATAATCGCTGAGTAGTTAAATACTTTTCAGTTATATTTATGTGGGTTGCAGCTAATTTAATGCGCTTTGATTCCACAACTCCACAATTCACCATCAAATTGTTTATTTGCTGCAAACAACACACACACAGCGAGTCACAGGTTGTCCAGAAGGCGAAAAGATCTTGGTCGCCAAGTCGACTCTTGGCCTGAGTAGTGAGAGCAACTTGTGAACAACGACAGAAAGCCAGGTATCCCCGGATAGTTGGTAAGCAGCCGAAGGAGTGACCACTCTCGCGATGCACCACCACGAGGATTTGGGGCAGTTGGACTTCTGCATCTTCAGAAGATTTACATCACTATTCCATATAAGCAAAATAAATAAAACACACATATGACAACCAAAAAGCTGCCTTTAACCCTTTTGCAGAGATCGGGAAAGATCGAGATAATTAGAGGTACTAGTTTTGATAAGCATTAATACAAGACTTGAGTTGGAACATTGTTCAATTTTTAAAAAATATATTATTAAAAAATATATATATAGCCGGCATCGACTGAGGAACGCCGACTTCAACTGTCCGAACCTGTCGAATAATTAAAGCCCTCCTCCAATGTGGGAAATATTTTGTATCTATTCAACAAATGATTTACATAACAGAGCCGATACTTGATGAGAAAAAATAGAAATGGAGTGCAAGTCGGTTTCTAATATATGTATATATATGTATTTAATTTGACTTATTAATCTTTATATGAAAGAAGTATTTTCCCATAAGAAAATTTACCTAGCCGTCTCTTCCGAACTTTTGAAATATAGAGATATAATCAAGCGAACTCTGTTGTTCAACGATAATCATTTTTTTCTTTTTAATTTTTTTTTTTAATTTAAGAATTTATGAATATAACTTAAACTAGTCGTAAATACCAAGCTATTAGTTTTTACCAATTAAAATAATTAATTTTAATTCGAACAGCGACTTCTGAAGCTCTCATTTATGTCTGGTCGATAACTTTATACGTTGGATAATGTTTATACTACTAGAAACGTAATTAAAAATACCTTTATTATTATATAAAATATGCGCACTTTTCATAAACAACAAAAATAATCCTAAAAACTAATTGAAATGAAACCACTTCGTTAGAAAACGATATATTGTTGACATTATTAAAATGAGGACAGTTTTTTTATTCAAGTTAGGCAGTCTCAAATTTTCTGACTTTCTGTTCATTATTGGTCACAAGTTTTCAAAAGAAGCAAACTTTTGTGACATTTCAAGCATTGGCCTTCTAAGGCGAAGTTGGAAAATATCTTTTAGTTATTCAATTTGAAATATATATTTTAATTAATTCGAGTTTGACGTTTGTTATTTTTAAGTTGAAATAATATGACAATAACTTGTGGGTCAAGTAGTTGTTATAAGAACAGTAGCTTGACAGTTATAATAGTCGCTTCGGTCGCTTGACTTTTATATTTGTCTCCGTCTCCGACTCCGTCCATTTCCGACTTCCTTTTGGCCGCCCCTCCTGCTTTACCTCCAGCTGCTGCTGCCTGTGCGTGTGTCGAGTGTGGAGATGGAAGAGGGCATGTGCAAATGTGGCGAGTGTCTGACTGTGTGTGTGTGTGTGTGTGTGTGTGTGCTTATGTGTGTGTGTCCAAATGCAAAACCTATAAATCTTGATACAGGCCATATTATTGATTGGCGCTTGCCACACCAGCGCCTGGATATGGATATGGATATGGATATGGATGTGGACATGGACATCGGCATCGAAATAGACATGGATGTGGGACACGCAAATGGACATCTGGACATATGGACAAACATATTACGCATGGAAAGTACTCAGCCAGCCGCAATATTGTCAAAAATGAATAGGAAGTGGTTGGGCGGGGGTCAGGCGTGGTCGATATGGTCGAGCAAACGGCCCCAGTGCGAATAATGGGATAAATAAATAATTCAAAGAAATAACGCTGAAATAAAATCAAATGCAATGACGAATTATGATGGTATATGTATCTTGTTGTTGGGCCCGTTGTTGTCCCGTTGTCCCGTATGATTGGGGAGCTCGTAAATCACTGACAATAGGCCAAAACGAGCAGCAAACACCCCTCGGGCTCTGATTAGAGCACTACAAGCTTACCCCACCCCCTCAGGCACACACACACACACACACACACACACACACACATACACCTCCTTCCAGGAAACTCCGCCGCTGGTGTCAAGTGCCAAGGGCATTCCGGAATATGTATGGAATATGGAGTATGGTGTATGTAGTTGATGAAGTCGACCCACTGAATTTTGGCAGAGCAACGTGGATGGGCTGGGCTGCTTGCATGGAGCGCTCTTTTGTCATAAATATTAAACGAACTTATCTCTTTCGTCTTTGTTTGCGAAAAAATTTATCATTTGAGCCAAGTTTGTTAATTATTTATGCTGCCATGTTTCATATTTTGGTGCCCGCTGCAGCTGATTTATGGCAGCAAATGCCAAAATACCAAATTCACAGGGACATCGTCTACACATAGTAACATAAATACATAAATACATACATCCATACATCTATCCATACATATATTTCATAATGCTTATCGTGTGACACACTCGCAACGACAATTCGCCACTTTCAAGCTGCGATCTTTGGCTTGATTGTACAAATAATTAAATCGAATTATCCGATACAGATACCGCACAGTATTTAGGTACATAGGCTTTGATTCGAATCGAAATTTATATGATAAAATATGTATTATTCTGCATATACCCCAAAGCAGACTTTCCAAAAAGAAGCTTTTACAAGCAATCTAAACACTCCAATTTGCCAAAAACAGAAAAGTATTTGCAAAGTAAAAAAATATATGTAATTAATTTTAATGAGCTCTGCATTGTTTTAGAACTATTTTCTCATATTATTTCGTGCAAATTTAATTATAAATGTATTTCAAATAAATATTTTGTAAGCACACCACAAAAATAGAAACTGAAATATCGTTCAAGGTTTGTAGAAAGTAATCGATAAAACTGCATTTATTCTTTTGTCACAAATTATGAAACCTCGAACTTGGATTAAAAACTCACGATCTGTCAACTTGGTCCAAAAAGTGTTTCAAAAACTTACTGAAAATGTCTATAAAAATGTATTATAAAGCCATAGGATGCTGGTGGATACTTCTGAAGCAGCTTAGATTGAATGATAAAAACAGTATTTTGCAAAAAGTGAAACGTTTTAAATAAAAAGATTAAATAAAAAGAAAAGGGTTAATAACAATAGACAACAAACATGACAAACTTTACAGATTAGATTATATTCAAATTGGATAATAGACTCTCAAATATAGATCTATCGAAATCGAAATCGATTTTAGTTTTTGATATTTTAAATGCGATCCTTGTGACATACTACAGATCTCCAATGCCAATCGATTTTAATACATGGATCCCGAATAATAGCATCCTTAATTAAAAAATTAAATAAGATAAAAACTGAGCTTTTCACATTTATTTAATTTGAGGGTAGATTGGCAGTCGAGAGAGCAAAACAATATAGTATTGTCTGCTTAGTGATATAACTCACTTTTGAGGCGCTGAAGTGTTGAGGTACATATACATATATATATATATATATATATATATATATATATATCTGAGAATATCGTTCAAATATCGGCTGGTGAAAACCAGTATCTCTCACTGTTTTAGAGCTTGGTACAACAAAACCAGCAAGATCGATTGCTAACAACCTGTTTAAGAGGGTCGAGCTGCAGCATCTACTAACTTCTTTCCACCCCTTTTCCACTGGGTTATTCAGAAAATTGAAAACTTTATTAAGTTTTGAACATATGTACGTACATATGGCAGGCACCCACGAAATACTTGCCTAGATTGGGAAAATCATAAATGGAAGATGTCGAATTGCTGCCACATGGGTAATTGGTAATTGGTATTAAGTTTGTATCAGAGTATTACGGAGTCGGCTAGGTCGGACTGCAATGATCTCACTTGCTTAAATGCAATTTGTCCCATTTAACGCAGCAACTCGTATTTAAGATAAATTCTAGATGGAGCTATAATTTAGGTGTACATAGATGCTGATTTATTGCTCTACTTAGTTAGAGCCGCCTTCCACGCCCCTCGCCCCTCGCCCCACGCCCCTCGCCCCACGCCCCTCGCATCTATGCGAACACAAATTGTGTTCGGGTTGCCATTTAGGTAGTGGGTTCGCTTGCTGTCCGGTCCGGTCCGGTCCGGTCCGGCTCGGTTCGGTTTCGGTTCGGTTTTGGTTTGGTCATTGTTCAATACGCACGCAGTGAGCCACAAATTCGATGCGGTTTCAATGTCGGCTTTAGTGTCCATCTGTGTTTTGGAGTTAAAGTTCGCTTTGGGTTTCGCTATTGTTGAAGTGCAATAAAGTCGAATTTAATTGCCCATTTGAAATGAGCAAACTTAATGGACGATGACTCATTAACACTGACACGTCAAACAATAATGGCGTGTCTGGCTGTTTGTTGAAAAGGAAAACGGAAAGGCGGAAATTGAAATAACGCTTCCTGCAAAAATGGGACGACAACGACGACGACGACGACAACCACGCACCACGCACCACGAGAAGCACGTCAAAGAGTCAGGAGTCCATGTGTGTGTCCATGTCCATGTCCATGTCCATGCCCATGACAAAAGCTTGTCTCCCCCCAACCTCAGCCCTGGCACATCAAAAGAATGGCAATACACACACTTAAACACAGCACAAAAAAAAGCAATTAAGGACGTTGAAAGCAATCTTAAGCGCTGGCTGACGGTGACAGTAACAACGAGAGTGGGCGGGAGGGAGGCAGGGAGGGGCGTAGATGGGGTTCAGCATGTGAACTCTGCTGTCTGCTGTCTGCTGTCTGCTGTAGCCTGTGAAGCCCTCAAGGATGTGACATGAAATGCTTATCAGCTGGCGCAGCACAGGCGCTGGCACAGGAACGCCACTTTCAACACACACACACACTCGCACACACTCCATGTGCTGCCACTCACTCACGCCCTCTGACACAACACACACATACACCGAGCAGTACGCCTATGAAATTAGTTTTTCCAAAGTTTTATCTGTGGGTCTCAATTAACCAAGAAACTACTGCCAACTGGCAGTTGCCAATGCTCAATCCAAGCGCATCCAATGAGTTCAATCAAAATGTAGCAGACGCTCTGCTCTTTAAATGTCCTCTCTACACAATTACACACACCCACACACACACAGCTATATATATATATATATATACATATATATACATATATAGTTGTGGGTGGCAGATTCCCATGCATTGAATGGCGTCGACTAATGAATAATGCCTGATTTAAGACCCTTATTGCCCGGTAGGCTTCGCAGTTGCCCCAAGTTTGCTGCCCTCCATACAAATGAGGGCCCGAGCTGCTATAAACAATTGGGCAACTGGCAACCAAGTGGCCACCAACTGTCCGTGGCAGTGGCATGTATGTGACCATTTGGTTGGATCAACAGCGCCTAGGTATGAACTGGCCACATTGACATACTGCCAGCGGCCAAGTTAATTGCAATGCAAAACGAAGAGACAATAAAAGACAACGGTTAATTAAGTATGTGAACATTGCGATAGAGGCAGCCGACGTGATTTATTACCATTTCTAATATTCATTCACTTGTTGTCATTTAACAGTCAACTAATTTTCCATATTCATCGATTGTGCTTCAAAGATACAAATTGCCGTCAACAGACGCATATTTATTTCAATTTGCCAAAGGTGAATTCAATTTGATCGTCAAGTGTCTAACGTCTAAGATCCCATCTATATATATATACATGCACATATATATTCTTGATCAGCATCAATCATCGGTTTTGATGATGCTATTCTGAATGTTGTTCATTAATAAAGTTTGTTCGGCAGACAAATTCTTTTCAAAAACTTATCCAGGAAAATTGATAGTTGATTTCGAATAATAACTGAGAATTGGAATACTTCTGGACACGTAGAAATTTACTTTGATTCAAATTATTGGTAAATACTTGCATAATTTATGCTTTGAATCGATATGGGATATTCCATATGGGATTCTCTTACAGATCATCAATAGTTCGTCGGCACTTTTATATATGCCAATATATTGGTTGGATAAATTGAAACATCAGGGATATTCTAATTCTTATATAGATTTTTCTAATATTTGGAAAACAAATTGTTAAATTCCATAGTTTTTATTTGTGTTAATACAGAAATTTCTATCGTAAAAACTGTATTACTTCTAATTTCCAGGGTATTTTCAACAAAAATGTTAGGATTTAATTTCTGAAAGCTGAAATAATGTATCTAAATTTTAGGATATTATTGTTATTGTTAATAAATTTCCGAAGTCTTCAATTTGAAGTATAAATACGTACACATATAAGGGGTGGCTGGTGGGGAACACGTCGTTAACACCACAATTTTATAGCTAGATGAAGCCTATTTGGAGGTTAAATTGTTGGCGATATCCTTCGCAGATAAGGCTTGCCTTAAACTGGCTGCAGCAGGCGATATAGATGTATTCACTATAGTTGCTAGGTAGGATTACTGGTAACTTTCCTCAAGGAGTGGCTCGCCTCGGATCGCCTCGGCTATTTGTGGTGCTTCCTTTTGCCAGCTACATAACTTTTTGCAACGGCATTATACCCTTTTATTTGTATTCAATGTGTTTAGGGTATTTATGTAAGCCCGTGAAATGCTCATCAAAGTTTTCATAGAGATTTGTACAGCAACAACAACAACAACAACAATACCATGCCCAATGCCTCATGCCTCATGCCTCATGCCTCCTGCCACATGCTATTTGGGATGTGTCCGTCGTTTCGCTTTTGTTTTTCTTTTGAATTTTTTTCATAAAGCAGCCAAAACGAATATTGTGGACATTAAAATGCCACAAAACGTTTTATAGTAATTTTTCACCGGCTCGTCCGTCGCGGCGGATGTCGGCTGGCGGATGTGGAAGGACGCGAACGAATCAAGGTTTTCTTGGGTTGGGCTGGGCTGGGTTGGGTTGGGTTGGGTTGGTTTTGGTTTGGGTTTTGGGTTGGTTTTCGATTGCTTTTGTGTTGGTTTAGAATTTGGTGGCGGAGAAGAATGTTGTCGACTGTTGTTCATGTTGATCTCACGCTGTGAAGTAACACGGCACACGCATCTACGCTGATAAATTTTTATCTTTGTATGACAAGTTAATAATGTGCCGCCAGACAAGGCGTCAGGCCTGTTCCTGTTCTTTGGACGGACCTGACCTGAACTGGCAACAGGACGGACGGACGAACGGATGGGTGGGTGGGTTGCTGGCTGGATGGGTGGGTTTGAGGGGAATAAGAGGAGGCGGTGGTCGCCTGTCGACTCACTCGCATCCGCATACAGTGGCAACGGAATGAAAGCGAGCAAATGTTTTATGAAACTTATTTAAATTTGCTGCTGCCTGTAGGGAAAGTTTTTTCTTGGATTTTTAACGGATTTATTGCGATTTTTGGGTCACGTGACTGTTGAGGAATTCCAAATCAACCCCGCCACGCCCCGCATGCTTTTGTAATTGTTTTTTATTTGATTCATGCGGCCGATAAGGAAACAATTTGTTGCACTGCACAAAAATTAGCTTATGATGACTAGATGTGCCCAGCGATATATATAAATATAAATAATATGTAGAATATCACTGCAGTTGGCAGTCCACACCACTGACAGACATCAGAAGATAAAGAATGAAAAAGGCCTTTGTAATTATAGTTCACAAAATGGAAGCACATCTCTCTTATGCTCCACTTGTTAAACGATAATTTGAAATCAAAAACATATATTAATTTTCACAATATCACAATTTACCTGATGGTAAATAAGTAAGCAAATATGTACACAACTAGGCAAAGACAAAACCCACGGGTTAGCTGAGGGTTAGTTAAGAGTAGAATTATCCTCGAAGAACACCTAACTAAACTAATATAATATACAATCATAGCTGAATGTGTTGCCTTCGCAAATAAAATATGATTGTTGCATTCGCCCAAGCGAATTGGGGTTGGTAGACGAGCTAGAGCGGTTCAGAAGGGTCCATAATAGTTATGGACAACAATTGTTTAGCCCAATTAAGCATTTAATTTTGTTTAGGTTAGGTTTTTTTTATTTTATGAAATTGAATACTGTTTTAAAATATTTGAATTGAAATGCTTCATCACAAATCCTTTACCTCGTGTAGAGCTTTTCTTTTATTTTATTTTATGTATATCCCATATGTATATACTCATATGTATGTATATAGTGTGTATATTTGTGCATTGCATTGAAATCCATATCGATTTGTGGACTGCTGTGGCCAAAGCCGAGATAGTCACAAATAAAAAAGGAAACCCACATTCGACAGTTTCGAAACGCAAAAATTGTTATACATTCATATCTCGAAAATTACGACACCCTGGGGAAGCGGGTGTTGGTCACTTAACCTCCCTGCGCTGCCCTGCCTTGTCCAGCCCTCCCCCCAAACCAATTTGATATCGACATTGTAAGAGGGGAGGGGAATGGGACTTTGAAATGCCACTTGGCGTCAAGTATAAATCTTGGCAAATGGAATCACTGGCGAACCAAATGCTTACTATTCGAAGCACATACTGTCGATGGGATATTGGAAAGTATAGCCAAAGCTGATGCCTAGGTGAGGGCCAGGACACATGACCGTCTGAAATGGCACTGGCCAAGCACACATGTTTCAACGTACTCGCAAACAAATTTATTCTATTTTTAAGGAATTCTTTTCAATTTATTGTACATAGTTTGCGGGCCAATCAATTTGACTTTATGGCCTTATATGCATTATATAAATACCTTTACCACGGAGCTCGACCGTCGCATGCTCTATTTTCGGTTTGTACGCAATCACTTTTTAATATACATATATATATATATATATATATATAATCATAATCTGTGGTACAGTGCTGATGACGAGCACCAGTGGCACCCAATTGGCCAACCGGCCGGAGCAGCTCCAGGGCTGCATTGCCGGCGAACTGATGCCGCCGACGGTGAGCAGCGTGGCGAATCCGTTGGCACAGAAACAGGAGCAGTGACCGGGATACGGACAGTGGCAGTGGCAGTGTCGGGGACAGCAACAGATTGGGCGCTTGCTTAACGGCCAGCGGCCAGCGGATGCGGCGTCAATTGTCCGGTCTGTCCACAAGCAACAGCAGCGACAAAGTAATAATCTTGCTTGACATTCAACCGCAACAACACAACCCACAACAGCAGCACGACAAAAGCAACAATCGCTCACAAGATCACAGGCATCATCAGCATCAGAATCAGCTAAGAAATCATCGCCAGCAGCTTCAATTCAATTCAGAAACATCCTCATTTCAAACACAATTTGAGCCAGTCAAAATCAACAGCGGCTGCTGTGCCCCATTTCGCCAGCAGCAGCAGCAACAAAACAACAACAACAACAACAATGCGAGACAATCTGGTGCAACTGCAGCAACGGCAACATCTTCAGGCAACAGCAGCAGCAGCAGCAGCAACGAAAACAGCGCAATTCAGCACCGTTATTTAAGCACCCACCGCTTTGCCACAAATTGGAGTTCGTCACACCAAAAGGTGCACGTACCGTCGATCAATTGTTCTCTCTACCCATATATATATATATATATATATATATCGATCAGCCGATCACAATTTTGCCAATAATATTGCCAAGTTGAACTGCGCTCAAATCATATTTAACTCCAACCAACTCGCATAGAACGAACATAATATTGGCATATCTACATTTGTAATCATCAGCTTTACTAAATCAAATCTAACCAAACCCGAAATATGTATAAATATATGTTTTTACATGAATGAATGATCATTTAATAGATCTATTTTATATCCTGTAAGCTAAATATTTCGAGCATCTAAATTGGATGGCTGCAAGTGCCTCAATTATGCAAATCCAAACTGCTTCCAGTACAACATTGAACATGAATTAAGCAAACCAATTATTTGTGGCATCTCCAATAATGATAATGATTCGATATTGGGCACATTTCAGGCACTCGAACCGATCGACCGGAGACTGTCGACGGCCAGCTGGAGTACCAGGCGCAGAGTCCCGACGAGGCTGCCCTCGTCTCAGCCACCCGCAACTTTGGCTTTGTGTTCCGCTCACGCCCATCAAATAGGATTACCATCGAAGTGATGGGCAGCTTGTAGCCTGGAGCCTGGAGGTAAGCATTATTCTCAATTGTCCAAAACATAGCCATGGAAAAAATAATTCAAAATACTTAACAAATAGTTCGCAAATTGTGAAAGATTTATTTGTCAGAACTGAAGATGAGTAAAAATTAGCTAAAAATGTATTAACAACAAAACTTATGAAGTTTAAATTGATCACAAGCGAGCCGAATTATATTTTATATTAGTGGAATAATAAAGAAGCTATCCTTGCTATCCCTTGAGTTAAAGAATATTTCCAAAAAACTAGATCGTCATTTGTGGATGTTTTATACTAAGTTTAGTATTTGGTTGCAAACCCAACTTTAGAAATAATTGTCACACAGCCATGGTGAGTAGGTTCTGGAGAAATCGATGCCCAAGACTTCTTCACAGTCTCCCAAAGCTTGGAGTAGTTGTCCTGTTGGTGTATTTAGTTTATAAGGTTGTGGACTCGTTCGACTACTATATGTTCATCCACATCGCTGGTCAATGGTTTATTTTATTTATTTATTTATTTATTTTATTTATATTTTGCAAGTGTTGATCTTAACGATGAATATATTCGGCTGTCAGTTGCAACAAATGCAATTAGGAGCCACTTGTCATATAAACTTAACTATGTACAATGTTTGTTGTCTATCAAAATGCAGTAGTCGAGTGAGCTCGACTACGATTTACCCTGTTGATCCTGATCAAGAATATATACACTTTATGGGGTCGGAGATGGTTCCTCCTGCCTGTTACAAAAATAGGAAACAACACCTGGGGAAACAAGACGTATTCTTTTTTCTTCTAAATCTTCAATTTTAGACATTTAATTTCTGAATAATAAAATGAGGAACCCTTGGCGCCAAAGATTATGACAAATTTCTATGTTGAGTGTGATTTATTTTTGATTGTCTGAGTGTAAATTTTGTCATAAGAATTAATTATGCACTATGCTTATTCGCTGCAGAAATTCGCCGGAGAGGGTATACGGACTCTGGTGCTGGCGGAACGTCAGCTGAGCAAGGACTACTACAACGACTGACGATTCAGGACATCAGGAAGCTTCTCTGAATGCTGAATGCCATCTACGAGGAGATTGAGAGCGACTTGGATCTGCTGGGTGTGACAGCCATCAAGGATAAACTGCAGGATGGTGTGCCCGAATCGATATCCAATCTGCAGAACAGATTGGACAAACAGGGTGGGTAATCTAGAAAGAAAAAAAACCCAACTAAAGCCATTTCCAATTGATCAGTATTTTATACAACATTCCACAAACATTGAATAGAAATAATAAATAAATACAAATAAAAGAGCAAAGTTGTCCTCTCACTCGGCAATTTAATTTAAGCAAGCTCATCGCAAATATGATTTAAGAATAAGAACTTCTGATGCAGAAATTATGCTGCATTTCGTCACTTTAAAACCTTATCAAATATGATGCTTGATAAATATTATTTCATTTTTTTTGCGTAAGTATTATTTCATTTTTATTTCTCTTCTTATTTTAAAATTTGAATTAAATTGGCAGTCGATTTTTATCAATGTAGGGGAAGGGAGTGAATCTATTTATATAAAAATAAACTTAAAAAGCGAGAACATATATATTAAATTGAAAGAGCTATAAAGAGATTCGCATGATTTTACAGATCGGCGGACGGACTAGAACAACTCGGCAGCTGATGTTGATCAAGAATATGGCAAAAATGTCTGGGGTCGCAGATCCTTTGTTCTGCACACTTGCACAACTCTATGAAACCACGCTTATCCATTTATAGTGCACAAATTAGTCTTGCACTATATAAGACATGTATATAAAAAAAAAGTAAATATAGATGAAGTCGTAAAGTTTATTTTGGGATCAGCTTTGATCTGGGTTTGCGGCTGCAGTGAATCAGCAATCGCATCAATTCTTAAACTCTTGAATTATTTTGCTATTGCGGACCAGTCACTAATTTGAAAATTGCGTTTGGTTATTAAATTTGTGTGTTTACTGCTTCATTGCCATGTATATGTAAGTAATAGAAACAATTTATTGTATGCCATCCCATCCACTCTCGAAGGCACCCCGAGCAACCCATGATGGCCATCCGGCTGCTTAACAAAATGTAAATTTGCATTGCTCGAACCAGAAGCAGTTGCTGAAGCTGAAGCTGATGCTGAAGCTGTTTGCTTCTGGCCATAATGACGGAGCATCTACTCGGCTAGATGTTTGCCATCAACTCTGGGGTCCCCAGGCCGAGGCGGGTTTGTCCTTTCTAAACGTTCTATAATTTGCTTATTATGCGCTTCATGCTGCTCGCTTTTATGTTTTGGCACTTTTTTTTTGGCACCCAAAGCATAAAATACGCACCCTCTGTATACGCATCCACATTCGCATCCGCATCCACATTCGCATCCGCATCCGCATTCACGTCCACATCCGCGTCCAAGTTCAGCGCCACCCTCCACAGAAAAACACAAAAAAAATGAAGAAGAAAAACCAGGCGCAGCGCATCAAACGGAAGTCAGGCTCCCGTGGCCCTTGCTACTTGCTCCTTGCCCCCATTCCCCCTTCCCGCTTCCCCCTCCCCCTCCCCTCCCGCTACCGTCGATGGTTCATATTTTGTCATAATTTATGTCGCTTTGGGTGTTGTTGCCGATGCCTCGACCTTAACTTTGCCATTGGCTTCTGCTGTGTTTCTGCTTCAGCAGACATCGGCATTGGCACAGGCCCAGGCAGAGGCAGAGGCACTGGCACTGGCACTGGCGCTGGCCGTGGCACCGGTAGTGGTACTGTGGTACTGTGGTACTGTGGTACTGGTACTGGTACCGCAGCCAAGACACCTTTTTAGCAGTGGTTGATTTGCTTGCAAATTTATTAAAAATCTTCTGGAGCCATTTTATTATATCATATCCGTCAGAAGACGGTGTGAACGCGTTTGCGGCATCGAGGGCTGACATACCGAGGGGTGTCACACAGTTACCGCACACTTGTGTGCCTACTTTATACTTTTTACATTGATTATGTATTTTTTACCTAACTTAAAAACAGAAAAAAAGAATGAAGTTGTACGGAAATAGGCATGATTTGAGTACGGAATGGCTGATTGCTGATTGCTGATTTGTGATGAGGAATGCTTGTGCCAAAACAAATGTAGCAGCCCTCTTGCTGTGGTATGGCCATCACCTCGCTGGATGTCTGCTGCCTGCTGCTGTTCCCCTTTTCCACAGCCATTCCCATTCCCATTCCCATTCCCATTCCCATTCCAATTCGCAATTTCCCTTTCTTGTTGCGCTGTTGCTTGTGGGCTTTGCGCCCTTGCGCGGTCGTCGGTCGTCGCATTCGCATGTTACGCACTTCCTCATGGGATTCGGTGGCATCCATTGCGATGTTCTTTTGATATTGTAATGTACATAATAGGATTTTTATGACACCTTCGCTGCGGCTGGCTTCCCCACTGCCACTGGCAATAGCAATGGCAATGGCACTCGCTGCGTTTGTCGTTTTGGCGTTTAAGCGATGCCACTTGCCCTGTGCCAGTTGCTATTTGATGGCCCCAGTTCCGCTTGCACCTCCACCTCCATCTCCATCTCCACGACCACCTCAGCGCCCATCGCTTGTCACCAAAAGTTGCAAATTTTATCGGCCGGATGTGTTGTGCACGGCATGCGGATTGTGTGGATTTGCATGAGATCATGAATTTCACACGATGGTAATGGTCACATTAGCATTGACTACACGCGTTTATTGCCATTATATGCCTCCATTGCCATTCTCAGTCAACCATCGCCCGGCCAGATGGGTATCTGGCATTCTGGTAAAGTGCATGTGCCATATTTGTTATATGCAAATTTCGTTTTAGGGCCTCCACACCTTTAACATTTCATTTACACTTGCGGTGCATATTTTATTATGTGTTGTCTGTACATTGTATTTATTATTGCACACAATTGCCCAGTTACATATTAAGCCAAATATTACAGTCACTTTCCTTTCCTTTCCTTTCCTCTAGGTAGGGAAGAGAGAGAGGCGGAGGACTCTAAATGAGATACTGAAGCTGCCGTGTTAGCAACGAGCAAACACATGTGTGATCCCACCAGGACATTTCGTGGTACTTTAATAAACAATAAGATTTAATTCTCGGAACAATGTGTAATGGTAACCATAAACAAAGCCTGAAACGCATACTTATAAATTCCACTAAGTTTTTCTTACTTGTGATGTAATCTCAATGATTGCCACTGATTTTCGTAGCTTAATTCTGATTAATATTATAATATTATTATTATTATTATAATTGTATTTAGTGCATAATGGCAAGCTTTGTTCGTATGAAATATATTCGTTGTGAATGTTTATTAAAAACAACATTCTTGACTTGTATTTTATATTTGTTGCAATCGCCTGTGGAAACTTGCAGTCCCACATCGCATTCCACTGTTCATTCACTTATATACATTAGAATTTGTAGTAAATGTTTTACTTACACAGTATAAGGAGAGTGGGAGGGGGAATCGGGCCGCAATAGACTTGAACTAATTTCAAATAATGTATCAATATTTACTGCTGAATAATAAATAATTTTGCAATACCTTGTTGTACATCAATTGCAGACATTTATGAAAATTAATTGCTTTCATGTTGTATGCATAATCAAATTTGAATCTGCGAGTGATTTGATTGTTGACCTGTGCTTCTGTAAATATTTTAGGCCGTCTGACACTTAGTTGTTTAGTTGAATGCGGTCACAAATTCAAGAGGGTGAAATCAGTCCTCTGTAAATAATATCACGTCAACAACAAAACAAAATTGGGCTCACACAAATTGTCGGGTGATAAATGGCCTTAACGGGATTTTATTTTATTTTTTTCTCTCCTGTTGTCGTCATTGTCGTTTTTTGTTTTTTGTTTCTGGTTTTTTGTTTTTTGTATTAGGTGAAAGAGATACTCTTCATTACATTTGCTGCTGGCCCTGGCCCTGGCCCAAATATGCGACCATTACTTAATTTTAGCATAAAAGTGTACATAATTTGACTTTGACAACGGAGAGGACGGCGAGGAGCGGAGGGTTGATCGGAAATGGGAGACTAAATGTAACAGGAGCATAAGTAGTACTGGAACGCGAATGGAATGGGTCGAGGGCAAGAGGGAAGTGCGAGGAGGAGGAGGAGGAGGAGAACGGTAACGAACGGGAGCGAAAACAGGAACCCCAAAATTGATTAATTGGTTTGTGAGCGTCTAATTAAATAAAGCGGTTCAGCGCTCGGTTCTCAATGGTTCATGGATGGCAGAGGGAGGGGCGGGGTGGGTGGTGAATTGGCAAGCCCGCCCGCTTGCCGAGGGTTCGAAGTGTTAGACCCACGTCAGACCAGCGTCACCACTTCGAGTGGGGCTTTATTGGGCGCTGCTATACTTTAAAAGACCACATTTTTACTTTTTGTTTTTATTAATGTGACGGCTATTTGTTTCTAGTAAGCAATTACAAAGCAATTTTATAGCAATTACCTTCTTCTAACAGCTTGGGACAGGGCTTTTTAATGCTGTTTAGGGCAACCACACCCGAAATCCTACCCCCTCCGTAACAATCACTGAACTGACGGCGGAGCTGGCAATTATTGCCCGTTGAAATATGCAATTCACCAGCCAGCCCAGCCCAGCCCAGCCCAGCCCAGCCCAGTCGAGTCAAAAGTAATTTTAGCTTGACTCTGGGACAGATGTGACCATGTCATGTGCTGTGAAATATTTGCTTTTCTCCAGCTTGCTTTCTTTGCTTTTACACCGATTTTCGTATTTTTAGAGATTAGTCACCTACTGTCAGCCGTAATTAGGATTTTGATTTTTTTTGCTTCTTTGTTTTTTTATTTTGTATATTTTGTGCAACATAATCCTTGTTGTTAAATGTACTTGGCCATTACTTAGTTTCCTGGACTCCCTGAACTTTTGTTTGAGCTACAACTTTTTGGCCAGTGTTGTAGCAGTTATCCTGATTAAACTTGCTGGATAACCGTCTTGTGGTTCGGTTCGACCGGATCGAGCAACTTTAACATGTAGCTGCCAAAAGAACAATCAGTTGAAAGATTTTTGATTGTATTGAGAACATTATTATTTACCAGAATAACCCAACCAAACTCCGAATTTCTTAAGTTCATCGCATTTGGCAAATGCAGACATTTGCCAGATATCAGTTATATAGCTGACATAGGAACAATCGGTCGAAGAAGCAAAAAAACGAACAAATTTTTATTTAATAATTCAAATAATTCCAACCCCAAACAAAAATATATACGCAGCGGACTAAGTCCGGTCTATTAGGGCTTGAGGAGAAATAATTTCTCAATACAAGAAATCATTTCTAAAAATTAGAAAGGCTAATTTATTTTTGTTATTCTTTTTAAGATGCAAATACAAGTAGTGAATCCCGGATCTTATATTGCATATGAAACAGTTTGAAACTTAGAAATATTGTTGCTAAATCTTAGAAAAATGTTGAGTTTTCCTTTTCATTAAGAGGTGAAAAATAAATATATATTGTAATCGAAGCTCATCTCCGATTCAGTTATGTGCATTATAAGATAATGTATCTTTATTTCAATGAGATACTTTTGGAGAACTGCGACAGTAACTCGAATAACATTCTTTTCTGGGAAAGGCTGTAAGTAGGAAAGACCCATCTTGGATGTAAATGCAGTTTTTGGTTTTTGTGTCTTTCGTCTGCTAATAAATAATGAATTCTGTAAACTAGATGAGCACAAATATTTTCCTTTTAAAACCTTTTAAAAATGCTGAGCATTTCTTTGATGTTGTATGTCGCATCTATTTCTCTGCTTATGCCCCACACACCCCACACCCCCTCGCGGCGAGACCAACAAAGCAACTTTTCAATTGGAGGAGTTGGGAAGACCGCAGTTGACTTGTTAAAAGGCCGGCGGCTAGGAAAAGTGGGCAAAGAAGTTTTTTTTGTTGTTTTGTTTTGTTTTCTTTTGCACAAAAAAAAATTTACCGATAATGCGTAAAATTCCATTAAATCGTGTGTAATTAAATGACATTTACTTTAGCCGCATTAAAAAGAACATAAATCAGCGACTACTGCAGCAAAGCATATTTGGCTCGCGGCCCTTCGACCAACTTCCACCTTCTGGCTCTGGAGCTGACCCTGGCCGCTGATTTGGACCGGGGGCCGCTAAAAGTTTCGCCCTCGTTTGCCTACACAGAAGCCAAAACAAATATGGGGTGAATTGCTTTGCCGGATGCCGTCGCGGCGACTTAAATGGATACAGCGACGCAACGACGCCGTCAAGGCGGAATCTGTAAAGAAACCTAATTTATTGAAAATTTGTGGCTCGGGGTGAGTCTCCTTGACTTGTTGTCCTTATTGCTGCTACTGTTGTTCTTGTTGCTGTTGCTGTTGCTGTTGTTATGCCGGGGGCAAGCTGTGACCTTTTCTTTGTTTGTGTTCACAGTGTTATAAAGACAACATTCTACTACTTAATGTTCGTCGCACCACTCCCGATGGCAGTTACCGACCCACATCCCAAACCACTCCCCCCGCAGGTCCGCAGATCGCGGCCAAATGCATAGGCGCGTTTGCGTAGAATGTAAAAAAAATATATATATAAAAATATATATATAAATATATATTGCATCAAAGAACAAGAACAACAAAGTTCCTTCCCTGTTATGCATTACGTCAAAGGCTGGGGACTGTCTAAAGGCCAGCGTACATTAAAAAGAAAAAATAATGTTAAAAACAGCATATTACTTTTAAAACGAGCACTTTCAAAACATACTTTTTACTTACCTTGATTAGAAAATACTGTGATTCACTTGGATAGACATATGCATCATTGTGTACGGCAGTCCACTCCACCACTGAAGCATCCCGAAGGATGCCAAGAGCGACTACCAATTATATATAGAGGAGGAGTTGAAAATGTGATTGGGTAGTCCGCCTAGATCGAGCTATGTATCGACCGAAAGGTATTGTCTCAACTAGAGAAACTATATATTGAGACTTTTAGTAATTGATGGGGATGTGTTCAAAATTCGCTGTGAATCGAATATTCGCCAAAATAACAGATAACTTGTTTAAAAGAGATTTGCATATTTAATTTTATAAACCTTATATTTTTATATGGCATTAGAAATATTAATTACCAGTAATTAATTATAATTTAAATAAATTCATTTATGTCAAAGGCATCGAAAGGGTTTGCAGTCTGCTTATTCTCGCGATCAGAGTACATTTTATCCCCTACCATAAAAAGGGATTATATTTTTAACATGAGGCTCAAAGTGCATCTATTTTATCCCCAAGAAAAAGGATTCATTTTGTGACAATTTATAAAGGAAACATTACGAATTGTTGGGGTAAATGCATGTGGGGTTTTTTTTTTCTTTTTGTAAATTTGGCCGCGCATATTGGTTAGAAGATCCTTATTTGGAGTGTGGAGTGTGTGTGGTTTGTGGTGTGTGTTCAATGCCTTAAGTGGGGTCAATATCCCTTCTTGTTACTTGCTGACAGCTTCTTCCTGCTGCTTGCTGCTTGCTGCCAGTTAATCGGACTCAATTGCTTCAAAGTAACTTATACACGCTTTTCACGCACAAAACACGCCGAAAGCGTTGCTCATTGCACGAACCCACAACAATATTTGTCTTTGACCCTATTATTTACTAAATTACCTTTTCCTTTCCGTAAGAGCTTACAAGACCCCAAAGTAGCTCATGCCCCCAGAGCAAACAGCAAACAGCCCAGCCGCCCAGCCGCCCAGCAGCCCCTGCTTAACCCTGATAAGGCACAATGCTATTGCCATTTCCGGGCACATAGCCTCCATATGCGCTGCGGCATTCCTCGGCTTAAGCATCCGCATCCTCATGCGTCGGCGAGGGGCGCGGCTGGTTAGGGGAGGCACGTGTATAAGGCTGTCGCTATCCACTCGCTAAGGTACTCGTCAGCATCTGCAGGTGAATTTATTTCTTTTGCTCGGGTTAATCCACAACAAAAACAAGTGAACTGAACTGCCACCGAGTTCGACTTACACTAGACGAAACAAAACGATAGCGACGGGAGCGGGAAAGGGAAAGGGACAGGGAACGGGAACAAGGTCGGCGGGAGTTTTGGAGTTTGGATGCTGAAGGACCTGAGGCCCACACGAGTAGACAGACTTAGTTTTGGTAGCAGTGCAAGTGAGCAGCCCCGAGGTGTTAAACGTGTGTGTACAAAGTGATTATCATTTCTTTAAGTGATTTCAACATTACCTTAAGGTATTTTGCCTTAATTGAAAACGTTTCCTTAAATGGCTGCTGTTGCTGCTGCTGCTGCTGTTGCTGCTGGTTGCTGTGGTGGTTGTGTTTGCGGTTGAATGCTCCAAATATTACTCCAGCATTCTCTGTGCACATTTACAGAACATTTATAGTACAAATAAACTCGGTCTCTCTCTCTGTCTCTGTCTGTGTCTCTGTCTGTGTCTGTGTGAGCGTGATTCTGTATGTGGAGAGCAGTAAGTAACCGGAACATAATCAATAAGGTTTATTAACTGAAGGACATACCGTTCGAAAACTAAGCCTTTTGGATTTTACGATAACCTTAAGGATGTTGCATATTGCACAACAGTGGCTACGAATTGTCTGGTAAATCAATAACACGGCTAATCACATACATATCTCCCACAATTTTAATGCAACAAATTTGAAAGGAGTGTTACGGCCAACACCCGCCATCAAATTGAAGTCAATTTGGCCATATCCCCACATCTGCCGCCTACGAAAGTCGTGAAAAGCTTTTAACAGCTAAAGTTACCCATCTTGGAAGGTAGTTTCATATTAACATACTCCAAAGAATTTATTTATTTATATATTTATAGCAAATTGCTTAGCTAGATTATGGACAACCCCCATGCAGTCGACTTGACAGTTGACTTTCAATTGTTTGGGTAAAGATTTTGATATATTGATGGGAAGGTAACATTTTGTAGGTTGCTAATTGTTTCTATTTTTTGCATGACCTTATAATTATGCAAATATTTATGAATTTATACGTACATGGTTGTGACCCTTGGCTGCATATTTACGGAGTGGCCATTATTCCTTGACAACGGTTAGCAAACACATAAAAGTTTATGGACTATTTAGGGAAAGGTGTGCGGGCACTTTGGGTCTGTGCATTTTAAACATTAATAGGTGCATAATTTAAAAAAAAAAAAAAAAAAACCGACAGGAAAAAAAAACTAGAAGAAATGAGGCCGCTATGGCTAACAACGGGTTAATTAATAATGTCCCAGCCTAAAAGCATAACCTGTACTTATTTGGGAATCCATTCAACAAATGGCAACTCTTTAAAAGGGTTCATCTTTAAGTCCCTGGGCTGCGCTCCGTAATTTCTTTTTTCTTCTTTTTTTCAGGCTGGCAAACTTTTTTTTATTTTAATTATTATTACGAAAAGGCTATAAAACAGCAATGCCGTCTGCACCCGCTTTCTCGCTGGCAGCGCCGGATAGTAATGCAGCTTCTGCTAAATCGGAATCTAGCCGGGCCAACTTTGAAGTCCTGAGCCAAATACTATCTGACTTTCCGAGTGCTAGCTGTTCTTAATGAACCCGTTTACGTTCATGTGCACCAGAACCCAGGACCTTGTCCACGTCCAACCATCTCCAACCACCAAACAATGTTCATCCCATCATGCGACTCCGAGTGTCGTCGGCCCGACTGGCTGGCCTGACTCGGTCCGTCGACAGGCTCGAGTTTGTCGTTTTTAATCTCCAGTACCTGGCAGTAAGGGCAGCAGAGTGGCAGTGTGGCAGGGTGGCAGGGTGGCAAACAAGCATATGGCTGGTTGGTGGCAGGCAGTCAGTTGGCTGTCTGGCTGACTGGCGACGTTGTCGATGTCGGTGTCGGTGTCTGGGGTGCCAAAATGATTGCGAAATTGAATTTTCAATTTTATTTTGGCGAATAAAAAATTCAAAAGCATCTCCGCCCGACTGTATCCAAAAAATATTTATTGCATATAAACTTTTATTACGATTTGTGTTTATTTGTTCAACCTCTTTTCAATTAGAAGCCCAAAACTCGAGAGCCTCATAAAACAAACCAGAAACCAGTAAGAAGTAAAAGCTGTGCATTACCTAATGTACATGATCATTAAAGCTGTTCGTGTTCCGGATTTCGGATTTCGAGCCTCCTTCCGCTCTTTGGAGTGTTCGGGCATACAATGAACATGACTTTCTCCCTTCCATGCAGACGGCTGCCTACATGCCACATTTCTTTTATTATTTTTCCTCTTTTTTTGTTTTATTATTATTTTACTCTAAAAACCATTAGATTGATTATTTTTTGGCTAGTTTCTTATTATACTATGCACACTTGGATGTTTTATCGCTATCAATCATTGCGATTGTTTTGAAGTGCCAAAAATATAATCATATAATTGGCGACTTTTTTTTTTTTAGTGTAGACCAATGACCAAATAGTTTTGACCTCACTAAATTGGTGCACTTTTGGAAACGGTCGCACTGTGATTACCTACAGGCGTGGCTTGACCTGTCTCGTCCTTGCAGTTGTCCCGTGTCCCATATTCTGGGTCCGCTCCTCCTTAATTTTCCATTTGGGTACGGCGAAACAGAAAACATCACGCAACAACGACTGTGCAACACCTTAATGATTGATGATTGTCATATTCGTTGATGTCGGTTGGGTGGTGGTGCCACTTTTCAATTACGGGCTCAACATGCTGTGCGAGGAGGGAGGACTTGCGTGATTTGCTTTGTTTCATCTTTGTTTGTATTGAAAACCATGTGGGGGACACGACAGTCTGTCAATTGTGTATAGCTTAAGGTCTGAAATCCAAATGGCTAAGTGACAGTAAACATAAAACACGTCGTGCAAAAACCGGATATAAATGGCCACCAGTAATCGTTGGGGTAGCCACAATGATTCGTACAAAACTGGAGCATTACCAATATGCAAGCGTCTAGCGTCAAGGCACAAGTCACTCTCATTAATTAAACCTGATTCAGAGATTTAAATTTTTCCCTTTTTTGTCAACTCATGGACAAACGTTGTTAATCGAAATGCCTAGCCGGAGCAATCTTTTTGTTTTATCCATATTTATTCTGAATGCCTACTCATATACATAAATGATGTAACTGGGATACATCATCTGGGAAGCATCTCTGTGACCCTAAAAAGCGTATATATACAAACAGAGAATAGAAGCGCAGAAATCATTTCTTTCATTTGATCGATAATTAGATCGATGAAAATTAATTGCTGATAAGTATTGCCTTTGATATAGATTCTTAATTTGGTTGGAATACAGACCGACACCACATTAATCAATATCAATATCTGTCCCTGTCTTCCTCTCTCTCTCTCTCTCCCTCACTTGTTCTGTATTAGTTTTCTTTTTAACGCTTTTTAGTTTCTGGAGGTTAGTAGCTAATAGTCTGATTCAACTATCAACTTTTCTTACAATCATTTTCCCATAGGAGATAACATTCTACAAATTCAACACTATATATATATATATATATACAGTATATGCATACTGTAATCAGTCTATAAGTAATCTATATTTTGTGGTCTGATTGGCTTTCTTCTGGGTTTTCCCAATGTGTGCAACAAATGTTGGTAAATTTTACATTTATAAAAAAAAAATATTTTTAATTTCAAAATTGATTTCTTAAATATTATTTTCATTAAATCTGTCTAATCGACTTTATGTAAAAAGAAAATATTTGTTTTTCAAATGAGTAGGTTTAGGTCGCTATTTGTTTGCAGATCATTTATTGCCATATATTTATGCATTTTGTCTTCTTCGATCTGATGTGACAGGCATATTTGAAATACACAATTAGAGAATAAGACAAATTGTTTGTTTTATACGGAGAGCTCAGCATTTGGGGTCTTCCATAAGAACACCATTTGGCGAAGCAGGCAGCCCCCAAATACCGGATATTAAATTAAATGAGAATGAATTTTAGAAAAATCAGGAACTGTCTAAAACAATCAAACGTACTTGCTTACTTCCGCTTAATTAATTTTAAACCCTAAATTCAGCTGTGCCAACAGACTTTTCCGCTGTGAGCCGAAAATGCCCCTGGGCCAAACGAGGATGTGTGTGCAGATGCCATAACCCGAGCCGAACCGAGCCGAACCAAATACCGAACGCAGTTCTTGGTACCCAGCACACAGTACCCCGTACCCCGTACCCTGTACCCAGTTCACCCGTACTCGAACTCGTACTCCAACTCGTACTCGAACTCGTACTCGCACCCGTTGCTTATGCCGACAAACATGTGGACGGACGCAAACGGTTTGTCACTGAGTGGGCCTGGCTGGAGCGGGCGCGAATATTGGTAGATGGCTTCGGCTGCGGCTTCGGCCTGCTTTGCCTCTGTTTGGATTCCCACACCGTTTACACTGCGCACAAATTAAAATCTGATTGTGAAGACGACAGATGCAGAGGCGACCACAAATCAAGCAACAAAGAGCAAAGTTATCCCCAGTATGAACCACACCCAAACTACCCAGTGAGGCAGGCAGCAAGCGAGCCACCAGTCACGGGTAGCTGCCCCATTGAAAGAGTCGCAAAATTGTAACTTGGACGGCTGGAGAATGCCTATGCAGGCATTCCTTTATGCAAATTAATTTCAATTGATTGCGTTTGAAACACTTTTTATTTTGACATTCCACTGACGCATTACACATTATCCATTATCCTTAGATAAACAGCATCGGCAGTGCTTTGATGTTGCTCATGTGGACATTGTATGCAATAATATTGTAATATCACAATCAGATCTACTCATCTTATTATATCCAGGGAGCGACAATAGGACAATTGGTGGACAATGCCAACAACATTCAAATTAGCAGTATTTGCACAATTCATCTAACCTGTTTCTAACCAAAATCTGTCAGCAAATACCCAAATTTGGAACGTTAATTAATCATATCTGGGTTTTTTTTATGGCTAACATATTCTAGTAATTAGCGGGTATTTACAGAGACTATATAAATTGCTTGTGCAGCATGCTCTTTGGAGGTGTGGTGAAAGTGAAAATACTTAAATTCTCAAGGATGGGTTTTATTATATTCATAACAAACAAGTATTTTGAAACAACCTAAAAGGCAGCTCAACTTTTACTTATACAGACATTCATTAAATGCGAAGATTTTAATCATTGTCCAAACAAGAAGTGAGATATTTTTAATTTAATTTCGGCTAAAATATCGTCTGCGAGTCTGTAATAATCTAGTGGGTGCGTGGCCACACTGAGTTCCTAGCGATGACGCAAACCCAGCGATCCGCAATAGGCGCCATCTGTCGAAATATATTGTAAGCTGATATTCGCAGAAAGATGAGTGAAAAATGTGAAATAGATTTGGGAAGTTTCCAATTGGAACAATTATAATTATAAGAAAAGCCTGTCGACTTTAGGGTAACTGGACAGGAAATAAGATACATTGATTTGACGAGTAAAGATACATAAAAATGTCCACACGCATATACATATTCATTGAATATTCATGTGCTTAGTTTTTAAATATGCAACTTGCCCTTTTCCCTTACGCTCTGCCGATAAATCTTGGAAGATTTGTATAAAATTTCACGTCTCCACAAATCGTTGGAGCATTTATTTCACAGTTTAAGAGCCATAGTCCGCAAATTCAAAAGGTAAATTTCTTTCTTCCTTTTTCTTCTTCTTCTTTACATCGTGTCAGCACCTCAAAAAGGATCTTTAATGGTGGTATCAGAGTGCCGAGCAGGCGGTTACATTCAACTGAAGAACATTGCACTTGATTTGTTCATATTTTCATTCACAAATTGAAATCACAAAGCTGAAATCATTTCAAATAAAAAACTACAGTTTTCAAATAAATAGAACACGAGAGGTTTCCGGGTTTTATAACCGATTTCGATCATGTTTCTGCAGTTGACTAAGATTACGTCGAGGTATTCTCAAACATATTGTGAATCTGGGGCTTTAATCGGTCGATCGATATTGTGGAAGGCTAAAACCATAATTAGTTTCATTAAAAATTGAATTGAAACAGCGTTTTGACTTAAGAAAAATATGTTATACAAAATTATGCTTAGCATGTATTACAAAGGTATGGCCACATATCGTATTTAAGCTATTGATCGGCTTTAATAACTGACTCCATATATAACTATGTGAATCTGTCCGTCTGAGCATGCACATATCACTCTGTAATAATAATATTTATAAATTTATTTATTTATATTTGAATTAATCGTTAACTACTCTCGAGACCCGAATATCAATCAAAATCGAATTTACAAAATGTTCACTTTATGAATATTCCAAAAAATGATATATATAAGTATATGCAGAAGTGTTAAGGGCAACATGTTTTTATGATATATAATAATCAAATACGATCTTATTGGGCCCTGGACTTATAGCTGTATTGTATGTGTATTGTAGGTAGGAGGAAAATGTTGTTGTTGGCACGCGTTTGTCGCGAGACTGGGTTTTCTAGTTTTTAATGATTTCAGCCTTGAATTTCCGAATACAGATATGCTTTGTCTTCGATCTTCGATTTGGTGACTCTTTGGTACCTGCGTCTGCACAATGCAAGTGCATACTTGCAGTGAATATATTTATCAGCTGGGTAAAGGGTAAACCCTGATCTGAGCACATCCGACAACAGCCCTCTAGAGAGAGGGACCTGCAATTTCGAATATATATTAAGACTGGGGTGCCACGTCCACTGACGAACTGGGATATGGATAACAAGTCGATACACCTTGAATTACAAATTACAAAATTCCATATACCTCGCACAACTTTAAAGCGAATATTGGCATATAAATTGCACGCACACAAAATTCATTAAGGTTTGTATCTGTAATTTTAGTGACTGACAATCCCCTATGAAGTTTGGTTAAACATATTTCCGGCCACGCCCACTTCCGGCCCACATAAATCAAGAAATACTCGATTTCCCACAGACTTTGAGCTACAATCACCTAATTTCAAACGAGGACCTCTTTCAATCTCGAGTCACGGAATGGACAAACCATCAAAAAGATCCTGTCCACTTCGCAGAGACGGAAAAGTATGTTTTTTTCGGCCTGTGTAATTAATCAACTTTGGATATTAAATACAAATTGTGTTTTTAACCTTAACAGACACCATATTCATGTATATAGTAAGTGATCCTTGGAACTAATCTGATACAAAGGCTTGCACAGTTTCTTGCTTGTAAGCTTTAAGCTTTCGTTGATTGGGCTCATTCCTCCAGAGATCTATGGAATCCAAAATCCAATACCAGTAAAACACATAAAAGAAAAAAAACAGAAAAAAATGCATTTTACTCTAAACGCATTCCGTAAATAGAGGCTTTGGTCGCAGGGCCTTGATCGATCAAAAGTGCTGGCTCATTTTTAGTAGATTACTTGAGTTTTGGGCACGAAATGTATTTTATTATGTTGATTGACGATGTACAATTTGGAAATGAAATTATGATTTATACGGTTTTCTTTAAACTACAACTGACTACACCTATCCAGTGTGCCACAGACAATGCAATAACTGTCTCAAGCTGTTGCAATGACGTATATAAATATATCTATATATATTTATATATGTGTGTGTGTGCGTGTGCGTAGTGAGTATTGACTGCCATTGATTAATCATTTCTGGCGCCGAAATATCGGTTGAAAAATGCTGGAAAGTGCAACTAGACACGCGTACTTGGAAATAATGCAGCACAAAGCGAAGCCGCCGCACAAAAACGCCCAAAAGGTAAGAGAGGCAAGAGAGAAAAACAAAAAAAAAATACAAAAAAAAAACAGGATGAGAATAAATATAATTAACTGCTTATCGACGGGGTGCGAACAATCTGGTCGATTCATCTTGAGTCAAAATCATGCCAGATCACCCAATGTGCCCCATGGACCATCTCAAAGTGCGAGAGTACGAAAACAAGTACGAGTACAATATGGACTTGGTATTGGTATTGGGATTGGGATTGGGATTTGGATTTGGACAGGTAGGTTTTGATGGTGCGTTGCTATGCATTTTGATTGATGATTACCGTATGTTCGACAGACTGACTTGACGAACTGGCGAACAGTTGCTTGACGATGACGATGGCCGAGATGTGTGTCACAAACAGCTAACAGCAAACAGTTAACAACTGCAAAATGATGAGGCACTGTTTACAGTTGCCAGCAGATATAATCGGTAATTGGCTTTGGGTTGTACACCAGCAGCAGCAGCAGCAGCAGCGGCAGCAGCATCGGCAAAATTAAAACAGCAGGCAAAATTGTGCAGCAGGAAAAAGGAGCTGCTGTCGCAGTCCACTTGCTAAGATGCCACTGCCACTGCCACTGCCACTGCCACTGCCACTGCCAATGCCAATGCGTATGCGTATCGATCATGGATATAACACTGAGACTGAGTAATTACACACACTTGATGTGAATAGGATAATTAGTTGTGTTTTGGGCTTTGTGCCTTTTGTTTGCCGCTGCTACTGTAGTCCCATCGGCTCAACGCTTCCCGCTGCCCGGATCCGGATCGACTTGGCCAAGCAAAAGGGTCGCTTCGGGTCTACTATGATATATATATATATATATATATATATATATATATATATATATTTGTGTGTATATGAAATGCTCTTTTGCTCAGTGGCATTTGGTTGCCATTTCGCTTTTCTGTATTTAACGCTTTGCATTGCATTGTTTTGCCTGCTGCGCTGCTCGCCGTTTACCGCTTTGTTGTTCTCATTCTGCCGGCAAACACACACACACACACACACACACACACACACACACACACACACACACACACAGTCGCAGAACGCCCAACGATTTGTTATTGTGCGCTAAGGCTAAGCGCATGGCGCTAGGCAGGCAACGGGCTCGCAGCGAGGATCAATGCAGTTGCTGGGCCATTGGGCCATTGGGCCATTGTGTCCGGATTTGTTGAGCCTTGTTGCTTGACCTATTATTTTAATTATTTATTCGCAACACTGTGCCATTGTCGGCCGCATTGTGCTCTTCGGCTGTGTTGTGTTTACCTTGATGTTAAGCAGCCGCATCCAAAAATCCGGCGCTAGTCCTTTGCTATTCTCAGTTGCCAGTTGTCAGTTCTCAGTTCCCGATTCCCAAATTCCCAAATTCACAAATTTCCGATTCCCATTTCAGTTGGCCATTTCACTTTGCGTCTTGACTCAACTGCTCAACTTCTTTAAGCTAATCCGACGTTCGCTGGCATTTTGATGGGATTTGCATTGTGGATTCCCCTATTGTTTTATTGTCCATCTCTCGCTTTATTTATGCTACTTTGCTTTTTCCAAATTATAATTGCCTTAGCTCAATTTTAGTACAAATCTCAATTGCAAGCAATATTGAGTATTGAAGCAGCTAAATCTAAAGGTATTTTCAATCCAAATTATGAAATATAAACGAAAACAAATAAAAATAAATAAATTAATTTAGTAAATGATAATCAAAATTATTTACAAACTTCATTTTAACGTTTTACTTAAAAGTAAATATGTTCAAATATATATCGATATTTTATCGGGAATATTCATAAGCACTTTGGATGCACACATTCATATCATAAAGTACAGATGATCTTCCAGATGTCTCTGGCGACGTTTGTAAATGATGACGCAACGACTCAATGGCGTTATAATTAAGGTAGGTGACGATGAGTGCCACCTGGCAAGCATTAGGTAAAAAACCAAAAAAAAAAAAAAAAAACTAAACAACAAAAAAGAACAAAAACTTTAAACTAAAAACACAAAGCCAGCGTTAATCAAAGACCGTTCTCCAATTAATCAAGTACACAACCAACGACAAAACCAGCGACAAAAGAGAGATGAAACCCCAGAGAAAGACTTGGTCATAATCATCATCAGGTGGCTCCACTAGGCGCTATAAAGATACGATATGAAACGAATAATATCACATTATACTCTACTTCATCGAAATGCATATGCGCTGGCGACTAAGGAATGTCTGAATAAGTGAATCAACTATAAAGAACAGATTTGCTTAACCAAAAAACAGAGAATTTAATTGAAATATTTGAATAATACAATTGCAATATATATCAATCACAGTTAGTGCCTAGAAAAAGAGTATTATGCGTGTCGATGGGGGCTTTGGGTGCTGTCAGCGATTATCTGCGAAGCTGTCATTATCAATGGGATCATCATGGCATGGAGTGAAGCTCACGATCCGCCTGGTAACTAATGTTGACAATTAAAGCCCACAAGTCTCATATGGGTCTATAGAACTCGTGTCAGTCTTTTGCCGTAATTGGTTTAGAGCACGTACCCGTGTATGTGTGTATGTGTGTGCGATCGGAAGGCCAAGACCACGACGAAGACCACTAATTACTGGCTTGGAGCCTAGTCATAGCGGTCGCTATAAAAGATTTTTACCATGCGGACACGGAATGTCATTACTTTTGAGACCTTTTTGGAAACGTCGCGACGCGTCTCCCCGTTGCTGCCGATGCACAACTATGTGTTGCAATGCGTCTGTGTGTATCTGCCCCAGTTCGTTTGCTACTTTTGTCATTTGCTTGGACCGGCCCATATGCACACACACACACACACACACACATATATATATGTATATGTATATATGACGAGGAAAGTTGAATTCAGTTCACTGGCTACACAATGAGAACGACTTCCTCTCCGATGCTATAATTATGGCATCGTATAAATCACCGAATTCTCTCTCAAATCGAGAGAGAGAGAGAGAGAGAGAGAGAGAGAGAAAGAGAGACCAAATCATATTGCAAAGTTAATTTATTTATTTATTTAATGCAGTCGACAGTCGAACAGTGCAGAATTTTGGAAAACAGTTTCAAAAACAAATCAAATTTCAGAATTCAATTTCAAATTAAAGTTACCAATTGAATGATATAAAAAATAGTGAAATAAAGCATTTACAACACTTATTTGAAGCATTGGGGAAACAAATGAAATAAATAAATCAGATCAATTAAAATAAAAAATAAATCTGGCTGTTGAAGAATGTTTATATTGGCGAATCCAGAGAAACATCTGGAGGCCATTCTGCTGAAAAATGTCTGCTGTCTTCAAAAATGATGTTGAGCAAAAAGTGGTAGTTTCATTAATAATTCCAATAACACTCCTGGTGCAAGGACGAATGGCTTAAGTCGAGTGAAGTGAATTTGAAAGATGTAAGCTATGCAAATGCTTTCAAGTCACGACGATAGATCGTCCTTACGACAGTCACCCTATTTGATATATATATATATATATATATATATATATGCTGTATGTGCATTTGATTGAATGCGAACTCGTTCGTCTTGGCGAGCCGGCAAATCATTTGGCAAACGAGCGACGAGCAACGAGCACTTGTTCGAGTATGAGTACTCGCATTCATTGCACTCACTCCAGTTGCAGCAAATGTCCATAAAAGAAGCCGACAAAATTGCATCTGAAAGGTAAAAGCATGCAAATATTTGCCAACTCTGCAAATCATACACATAATTGAAATTCATGTGTATATATGTATATGTAGAGGGAAGTGTGTGTTTGGAGTTGTATGTACAGTCTGTATATGTGATGAATGCTACGTATATACGTATGTATGTATGTATGTATGTATGTATGCATGTACTTGCCAGCCATTGTGCTGACCGACTGGTGTGCGTGAAGTTAAAAAAACAATGGCATTGGCCACGGCCTGCCCAACACGCCCACACACTTTTCTTTTATTCACGCAGAGAACTGGGAAACTGGGAAACTGGAGACTGGCGGCCTTCGTGCTTTTCGTCCTTTTATGCCACACGACCAAACATTCTGTATATGAGTATTTAATTAATCCGCAGTTGACTCGCCAATAGACGCAAGGGGTGCCTTAACCCCACCACTCACACTCACACACACACACACACACACACATCACCCGTTGCGCAATTTAAAATGGTTGAGTGCGACTGTGAGTGTGAGTGTGAGTGTGAGCACGAGTGCCAGTCCGAGTACCCAATGCAAAACGAGTACAACGCACTCACGATTAATTCACAGTCAAAGTCTGTGCTCCTTGTGCGCGCCACTCGCTTGTGGCCCTTGCAATTTAGCTGTCTTCAGACCTTGGCAAGGTCCTCAATGGTCACTTCTTCAACGTCTACATATATACAACATACATATACATATACACATATTTACATATATATTTATACATACATACCATTGTCGTCATCCATAACAATTCAAATATGTTTTCTGATCGTTCTGAAATCTTTGACTCGAGAATCCTCGACGAATTATTCCGCTTAACACTCAACTATTTGGACAATTCCAGAGCTGATTTATGATCTTATCAGATCAATAATAAAAATGATAAAGTGGCCGTCGGAACTAGCCGGGTGCAAACGGATTGAAAATCCCTTCTTCCGGAGCTCACATTTAAGATTGGGGAACTCTTGTTCTTGAATTGTGATAGAAAAGGAGGCCACTGATAATCGATCTTCAAATTTAATAACTACTGCTCTAAAACTGAGGCAGATATTGGCGCATTGCTGATCCTTGAAGGAGATCACTCTTCATCTACTCTCTTAGTTTGGTGGCTCTTTGAAAACACAAATTGTGAGAACTATTTAGATAAGCGATATATCTCCAGTGGGGATGGCTCCAAGCCATGCAAAATGAGACAACAAATTTCGAATATGATTTCTTGCATACACTCAGCAAATTAACTTGCCATACATTTTAGAAAATTACCCTATTATTCAGAAAGCAAATTTCTAAAATTGGGAGTGGTATTTTTCTAGAAACGAGGCTTTCCACTTCTAATTTACATGAATTATTTCCCACTGCGCAAGCTATTCTAATTTTAAGAAAAATGTTTTGCTACATTCAGAAATTGTTTTTAAAAACAAGAAAAACGTTTTAATTTTTATAGCAATTTCTAAATTTCAGTGCGATTCTGTTACGATTTTGTTTTTAGGATTTTAGTTGCAGTGCAAAGCAGCAGCGTTGATTTCATGTTTGGCAGCACATTTGGATGAACGAGCACTTATAAGCTGGGAGTGGATGTGGTGGGCGTACCTTAGCAGATGTGTGGATCGAGCAAATTCAGTTCTTATTCACATCCATTTTCAATTATAAGCGCATTTTCACAGGCAAGGAACATACCAATTTCATTGCGCATACAATGGACGCTCTCGTGTCAAAAGAACATTTTTTCTATCTACTGTTGGCAGCACGCACACTTTAATACACACGCACACACGCATACATATATGGATATATGTGTAATATACCTGTGGCAGCCACAGAGGGTGCCACAGCAGTGTTATCTTTATTTAAATGGATAAGTGACAGTCACCATTGGCCATTCTTGTCAGCAGATGCAGATTCACGCAATATCAAAGCACAGTTGCCACGCAGCGCCAATTTAATGTTGCAATTCAATTAATTGCCATTACACGAGACATTTACCCAATTTGTGTATTATTATTATGAAAATAGCTTTTAGCAAGACAGAGTTCCGAGTGTAGCCAAGAGAGAGTTTAACAACGAGTTGCTCAGCATCCAAGTCTTTAGATGTCATCAGTAATGTGATTTTACAAAACTGATGCTTTTGCTGCTATCGGTATCGGTGTTGATCGATATCGATATTGGGCAACGAGGCCAGTTATCGCACAAATTTGATCAGTCTCTAGCTCTTCAAGTCTCTGAGAACGACGTGCTCATCCAGACAGTATTGCTTTATTTATTTAAATCTTAAATTTTAAACACTAATGCCGAAGTAAGAAGAGTACTTCAGATGTGGAATATACATATATTTGTCCATATCCACGTCAGTCAAAGTACTCCCAAGGAAAGTGGATTTACGGATCGCCATATTAATTAATAGACAAGTTTGACTGGTCGATCTCTCGCTGACAAATCATTTATTTGTTTACATTTCATTTTGTTCTAAAATTTTTGAAAATTAATTAAACACAATATGAAATATGAGGCGTAATGCAATAATTATTAACAAAAAAAGAAGCGTAAAAGGTTTGTCTTCACAAAATAACATAAAGATAGGGAATAATTCAGAACCAAAGGATGCAGTTGAAGATGTCTCCCTTAACCGTTACCCACTTCACTACACAAATCAAATATCCTCTGCGAGGGTATAGAAAAAACTCACACACACAAACACCATTGGAAAAATGCGATCGGGTGGTGAGTTTTCATTGGTCGCTTGTCGCATACCCTATATATATATATATATTGTGCAGACACACACACACACACATATATATATATATATATATATGTTCATTATTTTTTGGGCATTAATATGACATAATTGTCTAGGGTTAAATCACTCTTGCAGCACCGAGTGGTGGCAGGCAGTCAGCCCTTTGCCGCCATTGAATCCAACTGCCTCATTTTTTCATGCTTCGCAATTGGAATTTCAATTCGAGTATTTGCCTGTCTGTGTGTGTGTGTGTGTATGTGTGTGTGTGTTTAGTTGAATGGTTCGATGATTATTGAAATTAAAAGAAAAAAATAAAAAAAATTACCAGCGACAATTGTCGGATTTTGATTGCGTTCCGCTTTCAATCAGAGCCAGAGACAGAGACAGAGACACAGCCAGAGACAATGCAACATAATTTGCCTTTTGTTGCAAGTGCGCATCAGCCCCACCGATGAGGGGGGTGTTGGGGGTGGGGTGTTTGTCCCTTCTCCTGTGTTTGTATGTGTATATTTGCATATGTGCTTTTGTTGTTGTTATCAAAGCTGGAACATCATCATCGTCAGCATCAGCATCATCATCATCATCATCACGTCAGGTGGGAGCAGCTCTAACCGCACTCCTTACTCCTTACTGCTTGCTCCTCACTGCCACCCAGTCGTCGTAGTCACTTAGTCAGTCAACTGTTCTGTGTGTGGTATTATTGCCGTTACTTTTGTTGCTGCCATTCCCAATCCCAATCCCAGTCCCAGTCCCATTCTTGTTGTTGTTTTTGCCAGATTGCGTTTGCTTACAAAAACGAAATAAAGATGGTGTTGGCGATAGCCGACGGACAGACGGACTGACAGACAGACCCATTGGGGGACGGAAGTGACGATGAAGCCAAGGGGCAGCTACGGCTCCGGTGCCAGTGGCAGTGCCAGTGCCAGTGCCGGTTGTGGCCACGGCCGACAAAAGCCGTAAAAATTGCGGATTACAATCGCGGATTTCCATCGCACAATTGTTTATTATTGCTGCCGTCGTTTCTCCCTGCCTTTTTATATCAAGCCGCTGCCTTTTGGGGCACGCCCGCCCCCTTTGCCGCCTCCAGCCGGCCATCAGAGACGGACACAGCGATGGCGACGGCGACGGCGACGGATGCGATGACGATACATTTCTTACTCCATTTGTTGTGTATTTTTTACATATTATATATTTTATTTCGTGCTTCTGCTTTTTATTTATATTCCACACGAGAAAACTTTGGTGTTTTTGTTGTTGTTGTTCGTGCGCCTTTTGCATGTCGTAATTGTTGTTGTGCTCGCCCCCCCTCATTAGCCCCCCTCTCCAACGTTCTGACGATGCTCCCACTCCCACTCCTACTCTTAAGACCACTTCACTGCTCCACTTTCCTGCTCTCGCTCTCTCCTCTGCTCAATCAAGTTCTCGCTTCTCTCTCTCTCTCTCTCTCTCTCTCTCTCTCTCCCTCTCTTTCTAACTCTCTACTTCGCCCTTTGGCCCGTTTGCACTGTATTATTACGTATTTGTTTGTTTTGTTTTGAATATGTTTTTTCATTTCTATTTTTCTTCATTTTTTTTCTGGTTTTTTTGCTTTGCTCCTTCCACAAGAGATTCTCAAATTTGCTAATTTGTGAACTTTTGTGTGCGCATTACAATTCGTTGTTCTCCTCTCTTCTCTTCTCTTGTTCTCATCTATTCTGTTCTGTTCTGTTTAGTTTAGTTCTGTTGCGTTCTGCTTTGGTTGGCATTTTGGTGTTTCGCATTGGGAATTCGAACGGTCGCGCGACCTTTTCGCGGGGGTCGCCGGCTCGCAGATCCTTACCGCCTTTTACGTATTTTTTTTTGTGTTTTATTTTATTTTTTTTTATGTGTTGCTCCTTCTGCCTGACGTTTCTTGACTACATTAAGCAGCTCAAATTGTTGTTTTTGTTGTTGTGTTTGTTTGACTGTGGATGGGGGCAACGCTTGCCTCAATTCAATTTAAGACGATAACATCTTAATTTGTACCAATAAATACTTCTTGGGTCGTCGTTTTCACAGCTACCTTGCCTTGTCAGCATAATTTCCTTAATCATTGATATGCCATCCATCCCCGAGCACTTCGCAGCAATTACACTAAATATGCTTATACATAAATACATAAATAAATACATAAATATATACATAAATACATACATAAATATATAGGTATGTACGAGTATATACCATATTAATTGGGAACATGCTGAACTATATCGGATAGACATTAATATTATTTATATTGGCTTTTTATGATTGTGAAAGGTGTGTTGAGGCCAGGCAAATGGCTTGGCAACACCTGTTGGCCATAAAACAATAACACAATTGACATTTACATCCAGATCTTGAGCGAATTTCGGTTGAAATTCTGTCGGGCGTAACTGACTACGAAATACTCTGATACCAGCGTGATACTCAGCTGATTATTAAAATCAACTTTGCATTATCATCAACATCGACAAATACATCGTAGATTTTTTAATTTATAACTAAGTTGTTCTGCATCTCTGATCCTATTGACCAGGTATATTAATCCACCGACCTTTTATAGACTTTCATATTTCTTAGGCGATTTTATGAGTAATATTATATTAAGGTATACATATACGATTACATAATTGGGTAGATTTTGGTTTTTATTTATTTTTATTTTTCGAAATTAAGAGAATTGAGGAAGTTATCGAAGCAAACTTGCTCTGCATTCAGTATGCAAGAAATTATATATCAAATATGAAGTGTCTAGTTTAGTTCGACTCGGCTAGCGATGTAGATCGAGAATATATATATATATAGAGAGAGAATATATATATACAGTGTCTCACAGCTCATTTCGGCAGTGTCTAGCAAAAATGTTAATTGCCTGCCATAAAATAATTAACCAATATTTTTCAAAAATTCCAAGGACCGATGACAGGTACATATATTAACCACCTAAATGGATATATGACCCCCATAAACTGGGGTTTCCCCACGTGCCAGGTCGGGTTATGTAAAAAGTGCCGTAAAATATGGTCACAACTTATTTCCAATAGTGGCATTATGGACACCTGGGTGCCATAAAACCCGGATTTTTTACGTCGGGTTGATTATTTTGTGTATCAATATACCAATCCTTCGTAGTTAGTTTAGTTATATCCTGCAATTTGGGTGCCACCAGCCAACAAGGACTATGGACAAACGGACTACCATTGAGCAACGGAATCTCATCCTGGAACACTTCAAGATTGGATATTCACATCGCCAAATAGCTAAAATGGTAAATCTAAGTACCACAACTGTATTCAACATCATTCGTCGCTTCGTCGACGAAAATCGGATAGAGGACAAGGGCAGAAAGGCACCAAACACGATTTTCACCGACCAGGAGGAGCGGAGGATCATCAAGAAAATAAGGGCAAATCCCAAGCTATCGGCTCCAAAACTGACTCAACTGGTGCAGGATGAAATGGGGAAAAAGTGCAGTGTGGAAACTGTGCGCCGGGTTCTGCGCAACCATAACTTTAATGCCCGAGTACCACGGAAGAAGCCCTTTATAAGCGCAACAAATATAGGGGCTAGGATGACGTTCGCCAAAACCCACTTGGACAAGGATTTGGAGTTCTGGAACACATTCATATTTGAAGATGAGCCCAAATTCAACATTTTTGGCTCCGACGGACGGAGTTATGTGTGTCGACAGTCCAATACTGATCTGAATCCCAAAATCCAAAAGGCAAAAGTCAAGCACGGCGGAGGAAGTGTCATGGTATGGGCATCTATCTCGGAAGCCGGCGGCGGAAATGTTGTGTTTTTTGAAACAACAATGGCCAAGAGTGTGTATTTCAATATATTAAAGGAAAATTTACTCCAAACTGCCGAGAAGCTAAGAATCCGGCGATCTTTCCAGTTCTACCACGACAACGACTAGGACAACAGCCAAGCATAAGTCGGGATTAGTACAGTCCTGGCTTATCTGGAACTGCCCCCACATGCTAATTCCACAGGCCCGGTCTCCAGATTTAAATGTTATTTAAAATTTTTGGGATCTGCTGGAAAATAACATACGGAATCACAGATCCGATCTCAAAAATGCTCGGCTGGATGAGTGGAGTAAAATCAGTCCAGAAACTACCCGGAAGCTGATATCTTCCATGAATAATAGGTTAAGGGATGTTATTAAGGCTAAAGGATATCATACTAAGTATTAACATCCTTATTTAAGTTTTTATACGCCAAATATGTTACTTTTATAAGACTGCCGAAATAAGCGCAGACCTGTATTTTGGATATGTTTTCAGTTTTTGACTAATTTTAGTTAATTAATTAATATTTTAATAAAAACTAATGTTTCCTTTTCAAACGTGATATAACATAAAACAAATTGGCATTTAAACATTTTGCGTTTGTTTCTTTGTTTAAACTTTATAGCACTTTAAAATATTTGCTAGACACTGCCGAAATGAGCTGTGAGACACTGTATATAAACACATTTCTGACAAAAATTAACAGAACATCCAGTAAAGCTATCAAATAAGGGAAATGAACTGCAGTAAAACTCAACTAGTAAAAGGCTAAGCACGATCTGTTAATAGTTGTGTTGAAGGACATCAGATTTGAATATAATTATAGAAATGAGAGATTAACAATATATGGAATGGAATATAACCAAGATCATGTCTGCGTTAGATATGGACCTTGAAATCGAAGCGATTCAAATGTTTCACACAATTTTCGGGAAAAAGTTACCAAGCCGAAAGATGGACTAACAGTAATCCTCCCAAGTTTATTAACCATATTTCAACATTTTTAAATGGTTAAGAATGGGTATCAGAAGAAAGCATCCCAAATAAAGTATTAAATTACAATCCAATAGTCCTGTCAGTATGTATCTGCATCTGTCCGTCAATATAAACTAAAGAAATATATGAAAGTTCTCGCAGATCAAGTTTACTTTATTTTATTGATAAACTCATCGATTTGTCCCCAGAATATATTATGTTCGATGACATTGCTCTGGAAATGATGATGATGGTTTTGCTCACTTATGAAGTCATTTCTCAGAAAAGAAGAAGTGTGTGCGAAACTAGGATTGTAGATGGGGCTTAGGGTTCGGCACTGGGTATCTTCTAGTCGAGCACTCTCACTTGTCTTAGCAGACAGCTATGTCTGTCTCAGTCGATGTTTGATGTGTAAGTATAAAGTATACTTGTCACCCGAATTGACGTTGGAGTTGCAAGTCCGCAGGAACAACAAGAATCGAAATTGAAATCGCAATTGGTCGGGGAAGGGAAAAGGGAGACAGTGGGGAGGGCTGGGATATCACAGATAGGAACAGAGAATGAGGCAAGTATAAGTATATGAAAAAATATGAGAAGAAGAAAAACGAAATGCGCATTAATTAAAATGTGAAACCTAATAAATTTAAATTACAACTTTCAATAAAAACTTTTTATCGCCCGCCTTTCACGTCTAGCCCTCAACCTGTCTCCATCTCGATCTCCATCTCCATCTCCATCGGCAGATGCTTGAGCCGCTGCCGCTGCTACTTCTGGCTCTGCCACAAGGAACATGAGGCAAGGTCTGAAAACTTTCATGCGCTGAATTATTTAATGAGCATGAAAATTGCGGAGCAGCTAAAAAAAAAAAAAAAAAGCTGAAAAAAAAATCCAAAAATTATAAAACGACAACAAGAGCATCTGAACAGAGCGCGGCAAGCGCTGAACCATAATTTGGTCTTATTCCAGTTCAACCCCGAAAAAGGGCTGAATAAAAACATAGCGCGACAAATAGATAACCTCAGGTAAAAATTAATAAACATCCTTTCGTCCGTATGTCCCTCGGCAGACATTGAATGGAAACTGAAACTGCCGCAGGAGGCAAAAAAGTGGCCAGCCAGCAAAGCACTGGAGATGCCCAAACAACAACAACAACAACAACAACAACAGCAACAGCGATAGCAACAACAACAAAACAACAAAGCCCAGAGACACAGAGCAGTCTGCGAAGGAGTCTCGGATGGAGTTCTTTTCTGTGGGGGGTGCGCACCATAACCATAACCAACAACAACAATTGCGGTGCGACGGTTGTTTTTCTTGTAATCAAAAGCGTTTTCATTGTTTAACAATTAAATTGCTGGAAAAGGCATCATTAGCAGTTGCCAGTCGCCAGTCGGCAGTCGCCAGTCACAAGTCGCGACTCGCAAGTCGCAAGTCGCGAGTCGCAGCCGGCAGTGCCAAATCCTGATGGAGTGTTCACTTGAAAGCCTTAAGAATCAGCCTGAAGTTTGCCTTCTCACTGGCTGCTTGCGAGAACAAAGAAAACTACGAAGCCAAAGTAAATGAAAACATCGCTGGAATACCCCACGGTAATGGGTCGCCCATTAATATAACAAGCAACAAGCGCCTGGCCTGGCTAGGCCAGCACCAAATCGAGTACGAGTACGAGTACGAGCCAGAACCAGAACCAAAAACAGGGCCAGGACATCCACATCCACATCCACATCCACAGCAAGAGCAAGAGCAACAGCGCCAAAACCAGAACCAAAACCAGAGCAAAATTCACTTTCTGGCAGACGAGAACCCATTTCCAACTGCCTCGACAGACAACGTAGACAAGGCGTCTAAGACGGTGGGTGGGGAGCGGGAGTTTGGGGGTGTAGGCTATGGGGGAATGGGGTGTGTACGCATTACAGGGAATAAATTTGAAAGGTGGAGAAATTATGAGCATGCTATGCAGCTTCAATTTGGCCGACCTTCTGGCTAAACTTTTGTGCAAACAGTTGTTTAAATATCCAGCAAACACGAAAAGGTTAAATTCATAATATGGCCAAATTAGATACAGCGGGCGGCACGGTCATAGAATAACATAATAGAAAATGCCGTTACCCCTTTGTCCTTACATGCCCCGTCTTCTTTTCCTTTTCCCTCCCCCTCGTTATCCTGCTCGCTCTCATTGTCGTTCTCGTTGTTAGCGTTGTCCTCGTTGTTGTTCTTACTGTTGTCGTGGTCGTTGTCGTCCGCCTCCATCCAACTGCTAATGAATTCCCCAAAGGAAATTTTCATGAATTCGCTTACAAATTTTATAACGTTTTCTTGCGCTTCCTCTCTCTCCCTCTCTCCCTCTCTCTCTCTCTCTCTCTCTCTCTGTTTCTCTCGACTGTTGCCTGTACTCCTTTTCGCTCGCACCCCTTCTCTCACTCCTCCTATACAGTCAACAGCCTTTGTCTCTTGCCATTCGAATTAGCTCAAGTTGGGGCCTTATCAGAAGTCAGCTACTGCAATTCCCTTAGATTTCCGAACAATGAGTGAAAACCTTTGTTCTTATTTTTATATATTACTAAGTTATATATATTAAGTCGAACCCATATCGTGGAATAGTAAAGAAAAAAACAATGATTTCGCTAAATAGCTCAAAGTTAGTAAGAACATTTTTGATATTTCCCGAATGATTTATGAATATTGTCTGAATGCAAATCGCTGGCTTTGAGATCTGGAATTATTCCTTCTGAAGATCTTAAATCGCAGCATAAAATTCGTTGATAGCCAAACAAAGATGTTCCACTTAAAATTTCGGCATATCGCAAAATGTTATCTTTAGTTGGAATGCCAAACTAATTTGATTATATCGAATCGCAATTTGTATACCATTTGTCACAAAGTTTGCTAGTTAATAAAATAATTTAAATATACAATTTGTATTTCACAATTCTCTCCTTTGCTAACTTCAAATTGTTTGAGAAGGAATATTTGAGTTATTTTCTCCATGAAGAGACTATTTGCCAAAAAGCGAGTTGAATCTAGACCAAATGTAAAAATGTTGTTGAACTAAAAATAAGGACGAGGTGAAACGTTATAATCTTTCTTTCTAAAAGGAGACTTATTTATTTTTAGTTTGTTAAAAAAAATAAGATTAAAGAATGCGGACAAAGCTTATAATTAACTGATGTAGCGAAAATAACAATCAACAAGTAGAAGCCTCTTCGTCAAAAAATTATATTGATTTTTAGAAAATCGACCTTAAATTAAAGTCGTCTTAAGGCTGAAAGTTTTTCTTGTTTTGAGAAATAATTTATAAGTAATAAAAAAAAAGAAAACTAAAAATTAAGGCTTTACCAAAAAATATTGTTTTTATTTAATTTCCAAATACATTTTCTAAGGATTTCTACAGGATAAGCATTTCTAAAAGATGGAAGTAGTAGTCGGAAGTCACTGAACTATTGTCTCTGCTCCGAATTGTCGTTAAATCTTAAGTTTATTCAATTTAAATTTCATCTATAATTTATAGCTATCTAAAATATATGTATATGTGCAATTTTAGAATTCGAATGGGTGTTAATAAAACAAATAACGCTAATTTTCGAGATCATTGCACTTTTTTATGAACAAAAAAAAAAGAAGGAAAAGTAGACGGTTTATTTAAAAATTGTATCCAGCAATTAAGAAAAGAAAACTCCGATTTTTAGAACATACTTTCTGAATAATAAGCTGAGTTTTTCTTGGCGTCGAAAGTTGTTTTTGTTTTGAGTATAGCTGGCAAAAACTGTCCAACTGTCCGAGCAAACACTTGAGGAATATTTCCTCAACGTCATCGTGGAGAATCTTGGTTTTGGAATCTCGGTCCCGTCCCGGCCTATGCTGATCTCGAAAAAAGCAATTGACAGATTTGTTGGATCAAATTGGAGGAGCAAATGCGAAACGCGAAACCAAAAACAATACTCCAAATGGGAATGCGTATTATTCGGAATACGTTACGAGATAATAAAACACAAAACTCCATTTTGTATTACGCTGACGATATTAATCCCCTAAAGTGGACTTGATTTTATTTACCAAGTACTCGTGCACAAATACATGCATAAATCAGTGCTTCTATTTATATATTTGTGGATATAATGAACCAACACACCAACACACACACACACACACACGTGCACTCAAGGACCTACGTAAAATTGGCAGTTGACGACCACACATCAAGTAATAATTATGAATTTTTGGGGTAGGTTTTCGAACATGCCCCGCTCGGAGTGAGAGAGTATAATAATTGCCCATAGGTCGGCCCAACTATTAAGGACATTAAAGGTTGCACCCTCACTTTCCTCACACAGATACTTGTGTGTGTGTGTGTGTGTGTGTGTGTGTGTGTGTGTGTGTGTGTGTTGATAGATAGATGCGTCTCTTATATTAAGTGCAGTCTAATGAAAGATCGCACAGCTTTCGACTCACATCTCTCACTAATGATGGACGGAACAACCCCATTTTCATTCCCATTGTTCGAGGACAACGTGTTGCTGTTGTCTATGTGGCGATGCTACTATCAAGGGATTATTTGTGTGGTTTACAGTTTTTAATTATGCACCGCGACATGAATGCAGAGCAAAGCCAAAGGCAAAGCCAAAGCCAAAGGCAAAGGCAATAGCAGAGCAGAGCAGAGCAGAGCAGAGCAGAGTAGAACAAATAAGACCCACAAGATGAACAACATTTTTAGGGGTGAACTGAAGTGGTGGCTCACACAAGCCGAATGGAATGCATCCTTCATCCTTCATCCCAGTACAGTATTTTCATTATATACATATATATATATATATACATATACATATCAGTATATAGAAAGTGGGCATATGTCTGTGTGAGTTCGTACTTACAAAATGAAGGACGTTTCACTATCCACAAAATGTGTGACGTTCATGTTTGGGTCCAGGCTCCGGAGTCAGGATTTGCTGTTGCACATGGGCATTTTGGGCATTTTGAGCTGTAACGGGAGCCAACAAAATGCACAAGTGCCATCGACTAAAGCATATTTGAGCCATGAGACGAGCGGACAGACGGCGACAGACTGCGAATGTGATATTCGCATCCAACCCTTGATATACAAACATGCAGGGGCAAGGCAAGTAGGCGATGCAATTAGTGTTGGATTTGGAGTCGGAGCTGAAGTTGACCAAATGACAGACAGATAGATGTAGCCATAGACAACAACTATTCGGGAGACTGAAGGGATACACATCAAAGAACTCTCTGCCAATCTCAGAGCAGTCCTTTCATTCACCGTCCATCCGCAGCTGCAACAAGACTCGAAGTTATTTGCCAAACTCAAAACTGGCCAATTTCGAATGCGAGCAATTGAAGAGGTGACTTACTCGAACAAACCAAGCCAGCCAAGCAAACAGTGATCAAAGTCTTTGGAAATTTACCAGATACTACGAATAATTCGCGATTCTTCTGAAAATGCTTGTTCCTCGCAAAGAAATGCAAAGAAATTAAGAGTTAATTGGGATTTGGCTAACGTTCACCATCCCAAGAGCCACAGACTTGTAATTTGGAGCCTTGGATATTCACGTTCAAGTCTGCTTCAGATCAAGTGTTAAGGTTTCTGTTAGCACGCCCACTGTGGCTCTGGCAACCCACAATTTGAAAGTCACCTGAGTCACCATCAAAAATCGGCTGCAACATTTTCTAGCCCCAAGCCAATGGGTTTTGAGCTAGAGCCCCAACCCAATGATATTACTGCAAGAAGAGTGACAACCTCTTCCAATCTCCAGCCTCAACACTGCGCCATTTATGTGGGCGTGGCCATAAAATGCATTCCACAATCTTCTTAGGAGGCAACTAGCAATATATGTATTTTCCAGGTTTTCTTACAATATAATTCGAATTGTAAGTAATTGTATAGATAATATATACAAATATGTGCATATCTGTGGAAAGTATAGGCTGCGGACTTAGTTCGCTGCTTGCTGATGAAGTGGGCGTGGCCAAGAATAGATTTTGCTTGATATTTTTTGGTGACTACGATTCACATGAGGAAAATGGATTTTCAAGGGCATCCAATGGATGGATTCAAAGAGTTCAATTAAAAACATCCAATTTAATTTTGATTAACGACATTTTTCTTTATTTTGGCGAAATAACCCGGAGAAGGAACAATACCAGCAATTGACGAATATTTATTTGTAATACATATTTTAAAATGTTATGAATCTATTAAAATTAATTTGTAAAGAGTAAGTGCTGTTTTCAAGCTGTTATATTAATGGAGGTCGGTAGAATGATCCTTTGTAGACACCCTGAAGGTGGAGCAAGGATCATCTGCTGGGTGCAGCTGGCTAACTATTTGATGCATAAATATTCACTGAAAATGAATAAAAACGAAAGATTAAATGTCATTTTATAAGGCAACGTGAATAAAATGAATTGGTGAGAGATATGAATATATTAATATAATAAGATTCACTGAGAAGGAGAAAATATAAAGGCTAAATACGCAAAGCAATTTTATAAAATTGTAAGACGTTAACTGATATCGGCGGAAGTCACTTTGTTATAGTATTTAGATGAATTGGCCATTTTAATGAAAGTTGCCAAACCGTCTTTGATCGTCCTGTCAAATGTGAGAGGACTATTACAAATGAATATTTAAATATTAAATCCAATTTTTAATGTAATTTAATTTGTTATTTACTTTTTATATTCATCTGTGTCGACTGACATTAGTTGGCATTAATAAAATGCTGCCATTACCGTTCGCTGGCTGGGTGTGGTCGCCTCGGCCCTTAGATGCGGGGCATCGACTATGGCTGCGAAACCTAAGATGGAGATCGACAGGCGATATTGTTCAAGGATCAGCACTCGCAACAATGCCCACTTACGCCATAATTACATCTGACAGGCAGACGCGGGCAATGGCATCAATAATGGGCAATAACATCGGCAACAACAACAACAATAACAACAACAGCAACGCTGATCAAAATAAATAAATTCTTTTTGTTGTAAGAGTAGGTATCTGTCTCTCTGGTAACTGGGTCTCTGGATTATGCAGTGGCATTGTGCGCCTTTCTCTCTATATATTGGGATCAAATCTCAGTTGTTGTTCAATGTGTCCGAATATTATTATGATTGCATATTCCTGCAGATGTTTGATATAGATTAAGTCAGCAGAAATGCTTCGCAAAATATGGCCCGGTCTCGATCTCATGTTTTTCCGCTCTTTAACAATAGATACCAGCAGCAGTTTTTACGAGGGGGATTAGCAAACATCTCCAATGTTATCTATGATAAATCATTGTTTAGAATCGCCCACCCACAGCACACCAGTTGACCACGAACTTGGAATTGGTAATGTATTTTTGAGTTGAATGGTTCCATTAATATGTGATATGTGTTTAGTTGGGCATCCCATCTGCTAAAAATAAAAAACAAATCAAAAAAGTCGTCTACTTCTACACCTTCGCCCGGAATAACATATTCATTCGAATTTCATGAGGATTGGTTTGACTTTTTGGTTCATCTGGCAATATCCTTTCCATTTTAAGAAGAATAATAGATGAATAATATTACTATTTGAGGCCCCAATTCTATTCATCTGCTGGCTTTTATTTAAAGTCATTTAAAATCCAAGCGTAAAGTTCGTGATTTATCAGAAAATTGATTCAATTACAATATTTTCATAATAGTTATGCATAAGAAAATATTAGCCGAGAATATTATAATATATAATATTATTAATAATATAATATAAAATATTATTATAATTAGAAGTACTTTAGTTTCCAGAAAATGTAAGTTGTTTTAATCCTATGTGATAAATATGTAAACGTTTTCTTTATTCCTGAAGTGTTTGGTTATTGTAAGACGCATTGTAAAAATTAAGAAAGTTCTAGTCAGGAATCTTAGACTAGGATATAGCCCGTCCTCAACTGATACGCTGCATTAAATTAAATCGACTAGTTTACTATCCAAATGTTGGCTCAAAAGATTTTACATGCCCAAATGTGATGAGGTCGACACGCTTATGCGAATACTGGGGAACATCGGGTTGACTAATATAATTGGATTGTGAGAGGCACAGGTACTTAAAGGTCACTCAAAAAAAAAAAAAGGCAGCAAATGTTTTCATTCACAAGCGGAAAGCTGAACAAGTAATAATGCTCTAGGCGAAAGAAATGCTCTACTGGGAAATACCCTCCAGAAAATGCTTGCAGCTGTGTAATTTGTTGGTAAGGTGGCTTGAACTAGAAGACAGATACAAGATTGGTAAGTGAACAGTTTACTACCAGGTACAAATACAAATGCGAAGTAGGTGCATACTTTGTATTGCTTTTTATTTCATTACTTCAGCTTTGGGATAAGTTTGTTACCTCCCCAAAAGCCATTCACAACAATTCAAATGAAATCAGATATTTAATTTATTTAAAATACAAATTCAAATCAAAGCTACAAATTAAATGGTATCACATTCAAGGAGAATAAAATATATAATAAAATCAAATAAATTAAAGTATATTTGAAATGAAAATCGAAAATATTCCAAGATTTAGTTCAAGGAACAACAAAAGAACAACGGAATGGATGGTGTCAGATGTTAGACAATCGATGTTGCGTAAATCGCAATTCAAATCTTCAAAAACAAAAAACCGAAAAGCTGATTTGAAAGCTCCGTGAGCAAAAATGCCAAACATAAACGCAACCAGCGCCAGCAAAAGTAGTTCATTGTGTGTGTTTGCCCTGATTATGAGCCCATAAAACTATGTATGCATCGATGTACTCACACACACACACACACACACACACTCGCACACTCGCACACTCGCATATGTATTTTGTGATACTGTTAAGGACTTGCACAATGCAGCGTATTATCGAGATCCTGTTTGCGTTGTCTGAACTCTTGTGCAAGCTGAGGCCGTTTTATTGTCCTCGGGGTTTGTTTTTAGTTTTTGGGTGCTTCGCGTTCGCGTTTTTTTTATTGAGCTTCCTTCAGCAGACCTTACCCAATTCCAATTCCATTTGGCAGCAGCAGCAGCAGCGGCAGCAGCAGCAGCAGCAGCGGCATCGCCATTGAAGTACATTTATCTGGCTTGTCTTGTGGTCTGTCCTGTTCAGTCCTGTACCGTGCTGTCCCCGGCCAGGTCTGACAATCGTTCGCGCTGCATCCGCTCGAGGTCCTTACCTGGGTGTTTATACAATGTACATGCAAACACATATATGCACATATATATATATATATATATATGTGTGTGTGTGTGTATATCTGGCAATTATTATGAGTCGGCCATTATGAAATGTCAGACGACATGTTAAAAACCCTTTTCGAGCAAATTTTATCACCCGGTTAGAAAAGTTCTCATGAAGCCATTGTAACCCTTTCACTTAATTATTGGGCACATTATGTGCCATATTCATGGCAACGCGCGATGCCCGACTATGGCCAAAGGGGCGACGGGCGACGGGCGACGGGTGACGGGCTGTTGTTGAACAACAATGGAAACTAGCAGCTAGTATGTGCATATATGCATATATATATATATATATATATGTTTATATGAGCACCCCGAAATCATCAGTCGTCTCGGCTCGCGTGGCCGCACAGATTTTACGCATTCATTGAGAAAATTTGAAGGGCGCTGAGCGATAATTGCACCACCAACTCAGGCAGGGCAACTTTGCAGCAGAAAGCGGTGAGTGTTAGTGTGAGTACCCGTCCACCCGTCCACCCGTCCACCCGTCCACCCGTCTACCCATTACCCATTTACCCATTAACATAACCCATTGCTCATTGCTCATTGCCCATTGCGAAAGCCGCGCTTCTGCCCCGTTCCCGGGTATGCGTGACCCAGCGGCCAATGCAGATGGGTTTTCATTTTTTGATGGCTCTCTGCTTACTCCGCATATATCAGGCACCCACAAAACACCCATAAATACACCCCTACATACATACATACGCACATCATCCGTGTAAACAAATCTCATCCATTTTGGATGATGGCCATGAGTTTGACATTGATGCAAACTCGCTGGATGCTGACAAGGAATTATGATTTTCATTCGCAGCTTAAGCAACTCTTTGGCCATCCAGCTGCAAAATCAATATTTGGCCTTAAGAGTCCAGGCCAGCTTGAATTAGATAACCTACCCCCAAATAAACTTTTTCAGCTAAGTGAAATCGAAACCATTCTGGATTCTGAATTTCAATCTGCAATAGATGTAGCTTTAAGTCTATACATTAATTATTTTTCAACATCAACTACAAGATATTTATACACAAAATAATATTACATTTAAAAACACAAATCGCAGCACTTGCGACAAATATATTATATTTGATCAGAACGATTATCTTCTTTTTGTAAGTTGGGTTTGAAATTAAAACATCGGACGAAATAAGCATCTGATCTGAGATTATCAATCTCAATAATAAAGTCTGCAGATCTTCCGATTCGAATATATTCAATAAAATTGGCTGACTAACTTTAATTTTCATCAACTTTTATTTCCAAAGATCTGGCAATCAAATTTTATTATTTATTTACTTTTGAGTACAGATTTTGTTACTATATTTGTCGTTATAATACAGATAATCGATTTTACTTAAGTTGCTTCCGTTAAGTTACTAGCTATGATTTATTGATGAATAAAAGCAACAATTTAGTTATTCGAATGCTGATTAATTGAAAAAGTATCTGTTTCAAGTTGCATATATATTTGAGCTCGTTCTAAAATGTTTCTCTTGGACTGAGCTTACACAAATTGTGCATTTTTTATGATATAATTAAATTCGATAAGTAAACAAAAATCAGAAGAAAAAACTGATTCGCTCCCAGCCAAACGGGGCGTGGCCAGCGACTGTACAACGGCCTGTGACTGTTCCCAAAATGTAATTAAACGTGAGATGTTGTGACGCCTTTGTCTATGGCTGCTTTCTGGGGCTGATGTTGATGTTGATGCCGATGCCGAGGCTGAGGCTGAGGCTGAGACTGAGGCTGGCTTCCCATGGCCTTTGCCGCTCTGTCTCTGCCTAGATGGCAGCTCGGGGCGAGGGCGGGCACAGGCCTAGGGGCACCAGGCACCAGGCACCATACACCATGCACCATGCACCAAGCACCAAGCATCATGCACCAGTTCATTGGGTGTATCATAGGAAAACAACAAGTAAGAACAGCAATATTGTCCAAGTCGAAGAATACATACACTTACCAAGCGATGTCCAGCTGCGCCATCATCCTCATTTCGTTAATGATTCAGATTGATATCAAAGGGAAAGAGTATAATGTATATAATGGATACACATAAATAAATAAATAAATGAACACAATCAAATAAATTGTTGTGATCACAAAGACTGAGACAGGCAGAGAAGAAATCGAGATAGAGATAGCCAAAAGTGGCTATATCTAAATCGGCTAGTGATGCTGATTAAGGTCGGAGACATCTCCATCAGTGTCACAGTCACACAGTTAACGGCAAAATGAGAAGACCCACGGCAAGGGTATATATTTAATCGACGCGGAGCTGATATTATTAATGGTTTTTTAATATCATTTGTGTCGGCGTAAATGGTATTTTTAAAATCTGAAACGATTTATTGAAACGAAGTCAAGCAGAATCGATGGCTCGAACTCGAATTCGGACTTCGACTCCGACTCCGACTCCGACTCGAACTTGGATTCGAATCGAAAAGCAATGTCCGGCATTGGTTGTACGAGTACGTGTACCAGTACCCATACAGATACAGATACAGATACAGATACTGTATATATATACAAATAAATAGTGTATCTGAATCAGTGTTTGTAGCTGTAGCTGTGGCTGTGGCTATATCTGAGCTGTGCACTCCACAGGGCCTCGGCGGTCTCTCACTTGACGCTGGGCCAAGTGTGAAAAATGATTGATGGATTTCGATTTTGATTCGTGCAGTATTCACAAAGGGTGCCGTGTTTATAAAGAACTTCGACATCGACAAGGGGACAGCGGACGGCGGACAGCGGACAGGGGACAGGGGACGGAGGATTGTGGACGGCGGCGGCGACAGCAACGACAATCGGCATAATAAGATAGCAATTATTTATCTCAACTGAATAAAGGCAATTTTTGATTAATGAAAGCATTTCGCTGCACACACACACAAAACAAAAAACAACCAAAAAAAAGGCAGAGTAAAAAATCGAAAATAACAAAAAAAACAATATACACACACACATATATACATATATATATATATATATATAAATATAAATGTAGTGAAAGGAGAGAAACGAAAGTGTTGACTGCTAATAGAAGATTTTTTCATTTGTCCCCTAATAGCCACCTTTAGTTCCCAATCCGTCTCGCATTTGGGATTTGACTTGACGACCTTTTGATTGTGTAAACACCATCGACTCAAGAGACAAAACCAAATCCAATTTTCACTGTCAATGGACAAAAGTTCAGGATGATTTTCGGCTCGCACACGATCTGATTTTCAATGATTTTAGGAACTGATTGATTTTAATCCGAAATAGACTTGGGAAAATTGAACACTTTGCATAGCTCAAAAGTTAGATTGGAATTTTATATAGATTAAAACGTGCTTCTTAATTTATAAAAAATTTCATTTGATTTTACGCGGTAACTTTGTTGATTTTATTTATGTTTTTCAAAATAGTCCCAAGTTTCCCAATGTTGCACCATTCTATCTTTTAATACTTGACACATATTTTTTCAATTTAAATTTTAAATAAACTCAATTCAAGTTGCACTAAATATATATAAATATAAGCAGGTAATAACCATGGGAAAGAATAGCCACTGTAGACTAAGAAGTCACCTATCTAAACTGGGTACTTTTAGTAGCGAACTATTCCTGGTTTTGGGAAAACGAGATGAGTCCTCAAGACACATCCTAGCAGATTGTATCGCCTTAGCTGGGAAAGGATAATATATCCTGGGCGAACAACAGATATCTGGTAGGTCGAGGTGCATGGATCAAAAGAATAATAATAATAATAATAAAAAAATCACTTCATGTCATTTCATTTAATTTGTATTTTATTTATTTATTTGCTTTAAATTGTGGACGCATTCAATAAATAAATAAAAGGTTTCCTTTCCTATGCAAAGCTTCAAATACCAGTTGCTCCTTGCCAATCACTTCCTGTAAGGACACAGCAAAATCTTGAAGGCCTGATCAACTCCAAACTCATGTTTAACAAACAGTTTGCATATATCTTGTAATTGTTATAGAAAACTGCTGGCAAAGAAAATTAGCCGTAAAGATAAATATTTGCCGGTGTATCGTAAATGCAACTTTGTTGTTGCATTCAACTACTCTGCTCAATTTGGGGGCAATTTGGGGCTTTTTAAAACATTTTAATATTATTTAATTTAGTTTGATTTGTCACTGGAAGAGGAGGAGCAGCTCAGTAAACAATTGTTTGAAAATTGTCTTAATATTATTTATATTTAAATAAGCTTCCTCTTTAATTTATGCACACGAATTCTCACAGCGAAATGAGACCGTTGCCATATTTGCAGTAATTTAATTTGCCTCTATCAATGAGATCATTTTACAATTGCTGTAAAAGAAGGCTCGACTGGGACTACAAAGATGCTTGCAATTTCACAGTTCATAAAAACTATGCCAAGTTATATTCACCAGTTATTAGCCCTTATCTTCAAAGGTGTGAAAATCGATGTCTCTGGGCAAATTATCATCTAAATTAAATACGGAGCACTTGTACTAAAAATGTAATATTGATTTTATTATTCTATGTTTAACTGGTTGTAGCAAATTTACCCAACATCATCTAAATACGTAAAGACGAGAATATCTTGACCAGAATGGATTTATTAGTTTCCATTAACTTAAGCAGCTTGTGAATAGCTTTTGTTAAACAAAATATTATGTTTAATACTATTTTTAAGATAACTAAATACTTTATTTCGATTCGAACACCTTTTTTTTGTTCAATTTTCAATAGGTAGTCCAAGAACAAACCAAAAATATAATACAATTAATGATTTGGATATTGTGTAATTTAACATTTAACTTTTTAATTGTTGACTAACCAAACAGTGCTAAATCATTTTTTATTTAATAGAAATAGAAGTGAATATATAATTATAATTATGCTTAAGTCGAATTAATTAATTAATTAATATATATATATATATTATATATATTACTCATCTGTCGTTTGGAATCTGAGGGGAGTTAATTCCAAGTTCAATTTTGACAACGAATTAAATAATTTGCTGAACTAAATAGTCTTAGTTTGAGTGTAATTTTATGTTGAAAGATTAATGTTTCATCTTATTTTCAGTCTTGGAAACATGGTCAAGATGGATTTTACACCGATCTATCAATAGGATAAAAAAAGGAATGAGTAAGGAATAAAACAGCCAAGTGGCGTAAAGCATATATATTCTTGATCAGCATAAACAGCCGACTCATTGACAGATATATATGAAATATTTAATTTTTAACTGTGACTTTGTGCAAATTCTTCAGACTGTTCTGAGTGGATTAAAGCAACTTTATCCGAATGTTAAACAATCGTCGAAGAGTAATTCGATAAACCCCATTTGCATAGATATTTCACAAAATTGTTGTATATAATAATAAAAATAATATAATTGATATATCCTGTGTATATATTAAATATATATCGCTGGTGACTTCCTTTAGACTTCGTCTAATTTTACCGGATCACGCTCAACATACAAGGATCAACGGTTTTACATTTTTAAGGATTGAAACATGAAATTCAACTTAAAGTTACAATTTCGACCATTTAAATGAGAAGCGAAGTTAAATTAATAATAAAATAAAGTAGTTTATTAATCTGGGCTATTTAAATGGCTTAACATTTATTACAAGAATGGGGAAGAACCAGATCAGAAAATATTCCACCAGACCATAAATGATGCTGATTTAAAGACAATTAATATCGAAATTTAGTCGTCGTTTTTTGTAAGCATTTTGCTGAGGATATCTTTAAATTGAATCCATCCAATCTTAAAGTGGAGTCCGTCAAGGTGTCGCTGCCTTTTATGACACTGGGCTGTGGTCTTAATTTAATACATGAGCGAAAACAGCAACAGAAACTCTGTTGTAATACAAATGTAGACACTTATGCAACACACACACACACACACACACACACACATGTATGTTGTGATAGCTATCAAGTACACAGCTTTATATATGTATCTATATAAATGTATATTTATATATATATATATATATATATAGCTCAGCTGTGTATATACAGTGTACATATGTACGTAGAACAAAGCGTTTGTTTTATATAAGCAGCGAGGCAAGGAAAAAATCAAAATAACATAAAAAGTAGCAGCAAGAAGAAGAAGCAGAAGAAGAAGAAGAAGAAGAAGAAACAGCAGCAGCAGAATCAGCAGCAGCAGAAGCAGAAGCAGCAACAGCAACAGCAGCAGCAGCAGCTGCAAAATCAGTTTCGTGGCAAGAAATGTGGTCGGGGTTGGGTGCCTTTGTCACCAGAGCGGTGCTCAAATACTATTGGTGCAGGAGACAGGAAAAATCGCCCCCATGTTAATGTGTCGTTTCATGTGACACCAATGGCACACACACAGACACACACACACACACATAGATATGTGGCGCAATCGCATAGCCAGTAAAGCAGTAAAGTCGTCGCTGCCGTCGCTGTTTGCAGCAAGCGAGAGGTGTGCTCACCAACACACACACACACACACACACATACATAGAGAGGCACTCTCAAAAGGACACACACACAGTCACAGTCGGGCAGGCCATTCATTGGTGTTTACTAAAAAGAGACGGACACACACTCTCCGCTCTCCACTCTCCACTCTTTGGTCTTTGGTCTCCACACTCGGTGCTCAGTCGCTGCCGCCCCCTTCGTCTAAGCGCAGCGCAGTGGACAAGAAATCAAATGACAAAAATTTTGAAAAGAACGAGCAAAAAATGTTACAACAACAACAACAACAGCAACATTATTACGATAGCCCCCCCTCCCCAACACAAACACACACACACACAGCATATAATGAGGCGAACACAAAGCGACGGCTATTTTGAAGCACTCAACAGCGCTGCTGCAGTCGACGTCGCTGCCGTCGCTAGAGCACTAGCGACAATAAGCAGCGACAACGACGAATTGGCTGCCCATTGCCATTTCATTCGTACGAATGAGGGGGCCGACTCGCTTTAGCTCTGTCACACGCGGACTGGCTAATGGTGCGACACTCGCACACGCACACACACACACACACACATACACACATATATATATATACAGAAAGAGAGAGAGAGAGAGAGAGAGCGCAGTGGCGCTCTTTGGTTGGCGAGCGAGCAAATGACACAGCTGTGACGCTGTCGGCTGCGGGAGAGTGAGCCACAACTGAAAGGTGCGTGAGCATGCAGGTGTATGTGTGCCTGTGTGTGTCTATGTGTGTGAGTGGTCGTCGCTCGTTCGTTCGCTCGCTCGCTTGCTCGCTTGCTCGCTCAGTCAGCAAACACAAATACGTCGCATGTCAACCACTCGTCCACTGCGACGACAATGTGCGAGTGAGCCGGCAATAGCCGAAAAATATCCCTTGCGCTGCTCGCACGACCACAACTGTCCATGCCCATATGTATATGCCTGTATGGCTGTCGTGTGCGTGTGTGTGTGTGTGTGTATGTGAGACGCCCACGCGACCAGCATTGAATTGCTCTCTTAATCTGTGCACTACTTGCATAAATGTCACAATTTGACAGCATATGAAATTAATATTGAAAATGCAAACGGTAAACTTCAGCAACGGCGATTTACTGCTAATTAACATTTAGAAATAATAATAATAATAATAATGCAAGAGCGAGAATCAAAAAAAAGAGGCAAAGAGAGAGACGTGTTTCTCTTCGACTGTGCACTGCTTAACCGACTGCGAGTCGTAAACTCGGCATGGGTAAGCCACACAAGTGCGACTGAGAGAGATGCACTTACCAATAGTGCTGTCGCATTTGTTTGCGTGTGTGTGTGTGTGTGTGTGATGACCCAACGACGACAACAATGTGACACAGACTAAACACACATGTACGTGTATATGTGTGTGTGTGTGTGTGTGTGTGTGTGTGCATACACATAAACTCCTACAACTACAACTACAACTACAACTGCAGGCCAATTCCAATAGCGCAAGAAGCAGCTTCGTTTCTCGTCTCTCTGCTCTCACACAGACACACACACGGACGCACACAGAGACAGCGCTCGCTCGCTCGTTGGCTGGCTGCGTTTCAGGTAGACATTTGTGGGGCAGTTACGTTGAACTTGTCCGCTGCTGCGTGTCTGCCTCGCTGCTGCCTCGTTGCCGTCGCTGCGAGAGAAAAGTGTCACCCACCCCGCAGTCGCAGTCGCTCTGTGCGTGTGTGTCTCTCTGTGTGTGTGCGCGCTTGTGTGTTGCTGCCGCTGGCTCTGCTCTTGTCGCTGTCGCTGTCGCATTTGTCGTCGCTGTCGTCGTCGTCGTCGTCGTCGTCGTTACATTTTTTCTGCTCGCAGCCGCACGACAATCAGTGTCACCCACGACTTTCAAAGAAGTGGATCTGTTCTGGTGTTGCTGCTGCTGCCGCTTCTGCTGCTTCTGCTATTTGTCGCAGTCACCGTCACAGTCACCGTCACAGTCACCGTCACAATCACAGTCACCGTCACTCAAATAACTGTTACTTCGTTTTGCGCGTTTCCGTTTATTTGTGTGCGTGAAATTTTGTTTAAATTGCCGTCGCGTTTGTGCAACAAAATCAACCACAACAACAACAACAACAACAGCAAAAATATCAAAGCAACACTTGCAACTTGAATTAAAAACCAAATAAACTAAATCAAAAATCAGAGAAAAAGCAGAAATTCACGAGAAAAATGTGTGCAGCTAATTGAAATTTTTTTGGTGACAACTTGAAACAATAATTAACCCAACAAATCAACGACTACAAAATAATTGTGTTTATTAAACGGACACCAAATTGTAAGTAAATTTCAACATTTTATACGAGTTTTTTTTTTTTGTTAATTTACCGTCGGCAACGGGAGTGGCAAAAAAAAAGAAAAAAATACAATTATGTTTAACAAATTTCTTGCGAAAAACCGAAACTTGTAATAAAGATTTTGGTGGTTTTCAATGTTGCTTGAGATACAATTCAAGATACAAATGCGAAGCTCAGCACTAGCCCCGAGTAGCGACCAAGAGACCAAGAGACCAAGAGACCATAGATCAGCATCAGCATCAGCATCAGCATCATTACCATCATCATTATTATCATCATTATTATCATTGTCAGCCTCTCTTGTCCGTTCATTGCTCCTCCAATTGTTGTTGCTGTTGCTGTTTGCTGTTTGCTGTTGCTATTGTTGTTGTCGATGTTGCTGCTGCTGTTTCTGTTGCTTGTCCGTCCGCTGCTTATTATAATGTGTACCAACAGCAACAACGATAAACGATAAACAGGAGTTGTTGTCGTTTCTCGTCAACTCTTGGAATTTGTGACTTTCAACATGCCGATAATAAAAAAATACAAAACACAACAACAACAATAATAATAGCAACAACAACAACAACAACAACAACAACAACAACAACAACAACAAAAACAAACAAAACACATTCGACGCGCTGGCCATCAAAACTTGTGATTGGTTTTTTCTTTTTTTTCTTTTTTTTTTTTGCTGCTTGTTGCTTTCGTATTTTAAGACGTTTAAGCCGTTTGACAAAAATAATTACCACATGTACACACACACACACACACACACACACACACACACAGTTGCATTACACATTTGTTGTTGTTGTTGTTGTTGTTGTTATAGTTACAATCATTTCTAATGAGCCCATGCTATAAAAAGAGTTTTGAACTAATCTCAAGCGGGCAGCGCAAATCGCTATAAATCAGCTTTCTATTCTTTGTTTTGCCCCACTGTGCACCAGCCAGCCAGCCAGCCAACTTGCCAGTTATCTGCTTACCAGCACAGCAGTAAACAGTTTAAGCTTTGTCTGATCTTACTGACCAAATATGCTCCTGTCTTGTCTTAGGGCTGCCCCTCTTCAAATCAATTATTCATTATATATATATATATATATATATATATATATATATGTAAGGTGGCTTTCATGCTGTTTTCATGCATTCTTTCAGGCTGACCAAACTAGATTTATATGTAAAATATACACTCAGCTTCAATTCGATACACTTTTGGCGCCAATAATTGTCCAGCAAGTGTAATTTCTCAGGATTTTCCTTTTCCAAATTTCACGATACAATTTTCGAAAATTTGGGAAAAATATTTCTAGTTTTGAGAGTGTTCTTTTTTTATTATTGTTTGTTAATACATTTTAGAATTGAATTGATTTCCTGGCTCGGAAGTAGAATGACTTCCCACTGAGCAGATAACAGCTTAACTCGACCATAAAACTTCTGTTTGCATTTTCCAAGGGATTTTTATAAGCATTTCCTAAATTAAATGAAACTTATTCTAAGAAATACAAACTTTTGGGAATGTCGACTTGGGACGAGCCTCTGCCATTTTTAGATATTGTTTTTCTTATATTCTTTGTAGTGCTAAGTTTTTCATTCTTTTTTTTCTGAGTGTATGCAAGTGTTTGTCCCTGTGTGTGTGTGTGTGTGTGTGTGTTTGCATACTTATTTCGCTGTCATTTGCGCATGTGTTTGTTGCACACTTAAGATTATTTCCAAATGATAGCGAGAGAGATTAACAGAAAGAGAGCGAGATAGAAAGAGAGAGAGATAGAAAGAGAGAGGGGGGTACAGTGGCAAGGGTGGTGGCTTGGGGGGGGGAGTGGTGAACATAAGGCAGACCGCTAACAATTGTCCCCATCTCGGGTGTCCCCCCCCTCCCCCTCCCCCTTCCCCTTCGTGGCACCTCGTCGCCGCAACACTTTGGCCATCAATTTTGCGTCGTTCGTCAGTCACAATTACAAGCGGGGCAGGCGGTAAAAAAACACGACAACAACAACAATAAAAAGCCACTTGGACTAGCTGCCGATCACCGCATGTTGCCATCGTCGATGTCGTCGTCGTCGTCATCATCTTTGCGGTTTTAATGGGGGCCCCAAACAGCCAAAAAAGCTGTAAAGATTTTGGCCAAGCAAATGAGTATAAATGTTCTAAAGGCGACAGGCGACAGACGACAGACGGTGGACGGTGGTTTCTAGTGGGACACATACATTTATTTTTGTTGTTTGTTTCGTTTCGTATTCTCGAAAAGACAGCTTTTGGACTGGTCTAATCCATCGAGTCTAGTGTGTCACACAAGATACCCAGCGAGTAGTTGACCGCCTCTCGGCCTGCCCGCTCTCCAAGCTTCCACTCATTAGCCAGTCGATGCCAGTCGGACAGCATACAGTGGTGCTGCTAATGGATATAGCCAAAACTGAATATTCTGATTTACTTGAGTAATGCAATCAACTGCTTTCGATCCGTTGCCAAATCATCAGCAGTTGGCCAGAGGGGAAACCAGTTGGGCTGTCAGACATATTAAATCGAATAGTAGTTGATCAATGGGGATCGAAGTTGAGCGCGAATTGCATTAATTGGGCTTTCATGATGCATTCCATATTTGGAGCGGACACTGATTTTGACCCACTGTGCGTTCGTCGCAGCAGTTTTGCGCAGCAGATTTGATTTGAAATCTGTAATTGGAATGCTGCTGTCATCCGAACTGGTCCGGGTGCTGCAAGAGCGAGAGAGAGAGAGAGAGAGAGAGAGACAGACTGGGGCACAAATGTTCAACGATGATAACGCAAAAGTCGCAGAAACTTGAGCAACTTTTGCCACCCTCCAACAATTTACCCTGCACACACGCACTGCGAGAGACTTTATTAGTTTCTGATTAGAATTTTGCCTTGACCCGCAAGCCAGTCAAGCCATTCAAGTCTCCCCCTCCACAATCCACAATCCACAATCCCCTTTTCCGGCTCCCCGATAGACAGACTTGATTGACATCCTTGACAGTTGCCAGTTGCCCGTTGCCAGTTGACACCACTGACGATAGATGCGAATAGTTTTTTGAGGGCCAATTGAGGACAAAATCAGCACGACACTTGTTTTGTTGTGTTTTTAGTTTGTTTTTTGTTTGTATTTTGTTTTTGGTTTTTGTTTTTTGTTCTCTGAATAGAACAGTTGCAGTTGAATCGATGTTGCAGCGAGAGGAGAAAGTGGTTTCGCTGCCGACGGCAAAATTAAATGCTAAATTTGAATATTGTTTGTATCTCGTTGAGTGCGCTTGCAACTGGTAAATATTTGTGCTACTAATCCCCAAATCGAAGCACCTTCGCGTAGCTGTATCTGTGCATAAGTATCTAAAGATTGCGATCAAAAAGATACATTTGTATCTCAAAAAGATACGTTTGTATCTCGGTGAGCCGCTGTAGAATAATCAGCTCAGATTGTTAACTGGTTCATCAAATCGAACACTTAATATTTGTATATAGATTTATATATATATATATCTAGATATAGTTATATTTTGCTTATATCTACAGTCTGCAAATAAATTCAACTGTCAACTGGATTGACAGAGAAATAATGTGGCTTATTTGCAAGGCAACTGCAAAATTAAATTGTATTTTTTAATAAACGTGAGAGTTTTAAGATTTTAGATGGTTCATAAATGCATTTCATTTAATTCTAGCTAAACTCGAATATAATTTTAGAAATGATTCGAAATGTGTTTCTTAATAATCGAAAATATTTCTAAAAAAACAAAAAAATATTTTTGAATATTGTTGAGATTTTCTAATTGGAGAAAAACGTTTGCCGAATGCTCATAAATTGTTGCTAGCAAGAGGAACAACTAGTTCTGGCTTTTCTCTGAGTGTATGTGTGCTTGTGTGTATTCTAGTAACTTATCTGCTTGCAACACGCTTGATCTCCAACAGAGTTGACAACTGTTCTCTCTCCATTTATAATTGCAGCACTCGAACCAAGGCCACCGCCACCGCCACCGCCACAATGGAGCACATTATGAACACGTTTATGTCGCCCGCTTATCTGCTGGGACACCCGCATGTTCATCCCCATGCCCATGCCCATGCCCATGCCCATCCCCATGCCCATGCCCATGCCCATGCCCATGTCCATGCCCATTCGCATATCGGCGCCAAGTCGCCAGCCAGTTCACCGGACGCAACTGGAACTGCTGCCACAAATGGCACGGCAACTGGAACTGGCAGTGGAAGTGGAAGTGGATGTGGAACTGGTGGCGCGAACAAAGTGAACACAAATTCGCACTCAAACTCGAAGCCAAAGCGCTGGGGCTCGCCACCGATCAACTTGGCTGGTCAATTCATCAATCCGGCGACGGGTAAGAAGCGCGTCCAGTGCTCGATCTGCTTCAAGACCTTCTGCGACAAGGGTGCGCTCAAGATCCACTTTTCGGCGGTGCATCTGCGCGAGATGCACAAGTGCACCGTCGACGGCTGCAACATGGTGTTCAGTTCGCGACGATCGCGCAACCGTCACAGCGCCAATCCCAATCCCAAGCTGCACTCGCCGCACATTCGCCGCAAGATTTCGCCGCACGACGGACGCACCGCTCAACAGTTTCCCGTGTTTCCGGCGGCTGCTGCAGCTGCCGCTGCGTTTCCGGGCCTGTTGCCGCCGTCGCATCCACACCATCCCCACCATCCGCATCATCCGCATCATCCGCACCATCCGCATCATTATGGACCGGCGGCGGCTGCAGCTCATGCCATGTTCGCCGGCCAGTCTGGCTTGCATAATCTTGGCCTGCTCGCTGGCCGGGCGCACCACGAGCGCATCTTTGCCGATGCGGATGTCGATGCGGATGCAGATGCAGATGTCGATGCAGATGTGGATGCGGATGCCGATGATGATGGTGTCTATGTGTATGTGGACATGCATGCGAATAGCTCCAGTCCAGCTAGTCAGGACTGTCACAGCGATGCCGATGTGGATGCCGATGCCGATGCGGATGCGGAGGCGGATGTCGATGCGGAACTGCATTGCAGCCTGAGCCTGGCCAGCAATAGCATGAGTCACACCAGCTACGACGAGGAGATGCCCAGCGCCGAGCAGCCCCTCGACTTCAGTCTGCACAAGCGTCGCGAACCGGAATCGGAACCGGAACCGGGCCGAGTGGAACCAGCAGCAGCAGCCGAGTCAAAACTGGAGCTAGTCGAGTATCGCATGAAGCGTTCGCCAACTCCCTGCGCCGGCAGCGGCTTCTCTATGGATCGGCTGCTCGGCAAGCGGCGGCGTCACAACAGCTGCAACTCCACCAAATCCCAGGAGTCGGCGGCAGCAGCCGCAATCAAAATGGAACTGCAACTGGAGCTGGATGCCGATGGCGATGCCGATGCCGATGGCGATGCCGATGGCGATGGCGATGGCGATAGTCGTGGCGAGTCGATGGGGCACAGTGATCACGGCGAGCACGCACACGACTTGTCGACGCCGCAGAACAACCGAAAACACCTGCCGACCAGCTGCTGCTCGCCCCCAGTCGCCTCCTCGCCAGCAACCGCAATGAGCCCGAGCTCTAACCACATGATTAGCGCCGGCTGCGGCGGCTCCAGTTTGGTTAATGTGCTGGCGCCATCGCCGCCCGGCTTGCTCTTTGGCATGGATCTGGAGGAGCAGCATCATTTCCGTTTGCTGCAGACACAAATGCTTGCGGCCGCTGCGGCTGCGGCGGCAGCCACAAGCAGCGCCGCACAGTCGCCGTCGGGCGCTGCCGTCGCTGCGCCGTGGAATCTGCTATCCGAGGTCTACCGCACCATGCTGCTCGGCAGCAGCAGCAGCAGCAGCAGCAACAGCAGCATCAGCAGCGGCATCAGCGGCATTGGCAACTTGAAGGCGCCACAAGCGGCGCCAACGACGCCGCAGTCGGCGCAGTACAGCGACATGCCGCCCACCAATGCCGCCATCTCAGTCTAAGAGTCTGCCCCCCCCCCCCCCCTTCCCCCTGCCCCCCTTTGGATGCCACATCGGGCACATCCTACCGGATCCACGTGCAAACAGTTTGGCAATTAGAGAATCTTTCAAATCTTGTATAAATTAGATGTTTTCCCCTCCCCCTTTTTTTTTTTATAATCGAAATCAAAATTGAATTTGTAAAAAGGATCTCGTTTCTAGGATCTGATTGATCTGGATTGGGATTTCATCACATGAATAATATACAATGCTGGCTGACAGTTCCGAACTTAGCTTTTCAACTCGTACTTGTGTTATATACATATATAAAAATCGGTTTTTTTTCTCAACACAAAGATACATATATAGTATATAGCAAATATATATATATATATACACAAAATATATATATATAAATCTCTTTTTTTTTTTAATCTAAGATATTGCGACATCAAAGTGTATAGTATTCAATCCGTTCCTCAATGAAACTTCAAGTGGGAAAGTATGTTTATGCATGTGTGTGTGTGAGTGAGTGTGTGTGTGTGTGTGTGTGAATGTGTGTGTGTGTGTGTGTGTGTGTGCGTGTGTGTGTGTGTGTGTGCTTTATTCAGTCGATGCTAAACTCTTTCGGGCCACTGTGCGGCGTGCAACGAAGTATTGATATTTATAAATATTATTAAAATGCAAATTATATTAATAATATATTATGTAATTTTAAGTGCAACAATTTTTTTTCATAGCCAATAACTATTTGTATGTGTAACTAACTTTATATTGTATACTAGGTATATATTAGTACTACTTTATACATATATACAAAGCAGAACAGAAAAGAAAAAACCCCCAGCAAAAAGAAAAAAAAAATACAGAACAAAAAAACTAAACACATAAAATTAAAAAAAAAAAACAAAAAAAACATATCTCATTTGTTTCCGCCCCGTGTATTTACTGCTCCTTGGATCCCTTCAGTTTAAGATTACTAAATCTATCGATGTATACTAGAAATGTTATTGCTCTATCGAAAATCGACAAATCGACAAATCGAAAATCGACAAATTTGCTCCCTTAGAGATTCATTGTGTATTTGATAATGGTATTTGATTTGAACAATAAAACCAAACAAATTTTAAGAAACAATTAACATAAAATGTCTTCTGATTTACTTACTCATTTCTTTTTTATTATTATTAGCTTAATAGCAAATTCCCACAATTTGTCAGCAAATTGAGGATGATTTTCATTTACACAAATTTGAATTATATTATTTAATTTTGGGCAAATATTCCTCAATATTTAGATCGATCGTGGCGATTTGAGACATATACGCCGACCCCAGCAAAAGGACATCTATTCCAGGTGCTGACAGGAACTAGGCTGGCGATACTGCTCAAGTATGGCTATACCTTATGGGTTTACTATATTAAAATTTACTCTTCCGCCTATTAAGATTAGTGGGATCCCACTTGGCTTTGAGTTGTTTCACACACATCGATAGAAACTAATGATAATCAGCTAATCAGCTTAAGATAAATCGGCTTTGTGAGATAAATACTTCCGATTCAACGGTTGCCATAATTAATAGAATCAATCAAAATGCCAACAATTGCTTGAAAGGAAGAATATTTTTAAGATTTTATATATCGCTTGAGGAAAGATGCTTATCATCATTGTTTAAGAGAGAGGTGAGAAAATAGCACATTTCGATTAATTCAATAAAAATCCGATTTAGAATAGAGCCAAAACTCATTTATTGGATTCTAGCCGTAAAAGACTACCAACAAAAAGAAAACTCTTCATTTTCACTTGGCTTAAATATAAAATGTGTTATTCTAAAAACTTCAGAACATTTTTATAATTTATGTTTATGTATGAGACGAAAAGAATAAAACTGGTTCGTCAAAATAAATCTCAATTTTCGAGTCGGAGTTTCAAAAAGGTTTGTTGTAAACCTTTTTGGGAGAGCAGCGATGTGGATGTACATATTTATATGTGTGTTGATTTAGTTGATCTATATAACTGGTCGGATGGCAGCCACATCATCATCATCATCATCATCATCATCATCATCAGCCTATCATCGTTATGGATAGGCATTTGAGGCCACTTATGTACAGATTACAAGCACGAACAGGCAAAACACACACAGAGACACGCATCTGAGATAGACAGACACTCAAATGGCATTTGAATAGAACATTTGCTGCGTCTCCAAATGCCGAATTCAAAATGTTTTAATACAAGATATACTCGTATAAGAATGGAGCTGCTGGGATCCGTGACTGAAGGTGGACCGTGCATAGTTGCGTGAAACCGAACCCGCAAAATTGATGTGAATGCGTGAACACTGTGAAAATGTCAAGTACTGCCTCGAGGGGGGAGTTGGTGGCATGTCGGGAAAAATGAAATATAATAAAGGATATGTGAGCGAGCGAGCGAGCGAGCGGGACAGAGTGTGAGCGTGCGAGCGAGTCAGGCAATCCGTCAGTGGGTCTGTGGGTCTGCGCGTCAGTTAGACAGCTAAATGCCTGCCACATTATGAGATGATCCTTGGCAGCGTTGTCACTTGAGACACACACACACATGGTGGTGGTGGTGGTGGTGGTGTGGTGTGGTGTGGTGTGGTGCGGGGCATGGCAACCACAACGACAGCACTGTGAAATGGCTGCCCTCTCATCTCTGGGGATCTATTTACTTTTAAGTTTTTTGAATTGGATGATGTCACGAGACTGGAGCCAGCAGCGGGCTCGGCGGGCAATTGCTGCCCTGCCCTGCTCTGCTCTGCTCTGCTCTGCCCTGCTCCGCTAGTGGGTGACTTTTGTGCTCAAGTGCTTTGCCGATGCGACGGAACAAACGGAAAAGGTTTCGCTTCGTGCATCCCATTTTTTGTTCACTCCGCGCACATTTTGGTTTTCTTTTTCTTTTCATTTTTTATTTTTTTTTTTATTTGTGGCCTTATGAAGTATTAGAAAAATTTACAAAGCGTTAAAAATTAACATTTCAAATGGGATTGCGATTGTGCTGAATATGTGTGTATTTTGGGTGTGTGCGTGTCTCGTCGCTGGGGGGATGCAAATGCGTTTATTTTTGGAGACAATTGAAAACCACTCGAGGGTTATTGAGATGTGACAGTCAAGTAGTCGGAGACGAACACGCAATCGTACATGGAAACGGAGACGGAGATGCCAAGTAAGATAGAGATAGAGAGAGAGAGAGAGAGAGAGAGAGAGAGAGAGCGAGTGAGAGTGAGAGGCAGAGAGATTCGCAATGTTGCTTCACGTCGAGATAACTTGACGTTTGAAATAGGATCAACTGTTTTGCAATTTTGGCCAGCACGAATTCATTTGGCATCAGACACGGCTATGAATACATGCATGATGTATGCATACGTATATGTATATGTATATGTGTATGTGGTAAACTCATTTACATACATCTAAACAATGTCCAGTGCCACTGCCAATGTGGCTTATGACAGCCGAATGACACTTGCAAAATCTTGCCACTCATCTATAGAATTGAGCCAGTAAACAGCTTCCATTGTGCATTCATTCAACTTGGTTCCACTTGGTCAATGGGCATCCATTTCAAAAACTTCCATTTGTTTGAGCATATTTCAGAGCGTTGAATTCTGATCCGCTAAGAACTCTGTTCTAAAAATACAAACTTCAAATATCTGTCGGGATATGGAATAATAATTGGAATCAAAAATGTTCATTTCCGTTCTTTAGATGTTGATGTTTTGAATACTTAAAATATTTGATTTTATTAATAGTAAATAATGAAAGTATTTGTGTATCATAGTAGATGTATTTAAGCGTAATTCTTATTATGAATATTTGTCAATGAAAATGCATTTTCTGATGGGGTTCTCTTGATTGCATTTATCACAGACTTAAAATTAAAAAAGTTACCATTTGAAATTTTCAAAGTTCGAATTCCGAACTCCACTGCGTGGTTGAAACGGTTTTGTTTTGTTTTGTTTTATATTTTTTGATGGTATCAGTGGCTTGAGTTAAGCTGACTTTGTGTAGATTTATATAGTTTGTCATACTGGTTAATTTGGGGTCGCCAACTGGTTGCCAGACGAAACTGATAAGCTTCTGTTTAGTACTTCAGATGCATCATGAAACGCATTCAGATTTGGGTAATTGTCAATGCCAACAGCAACTGAAAATTATATATAAAAAAAAAAAAAAAAAAAAAACAGAATCAGACGAGGGACTAGAAAGACATGGGACAGCTTCGATTCCGAGTAAATAAATATACTTAATTTTAATGACACAGAAATTGCTGGTAAAGTGCTCGCTGATTGAATCTCGTTAGTTGCTCGTGTCGGAGTGCTAGGAGACTGGGAGACTGGGAGACTGGGAGACGGGGAGACGGGGGGAAACTGGGAAACTGGAAGACTGGGAGAATACCAAGAAGCGGCACCGGTCGCTCTGAGTACTTGTGGCAATTAATTAGACATTTTAATTTACATTTCATGGGAGCAAAAAGCAGCCACAGGTGAGTTTATTCGACATATGTATTTGTCTGCGTGCGAGTGTGTGTGTGTGTGTGTGTGCGAGTGTGTGTGTGTGCGTGTGTGCGTGCTTCTAGAAGAAAACGAGCAACATTTGGACAAGTGGCAAAGTGGCAAGTGGCAAGTGGCAAGTGCTGTGCTGTGCTGGAAGAGCAAAAAATGCGTTTTCAATTATCTATTTGGATTTTCCTCTATTCAATCTTATCAATCGATGACCAATTGCCTTCAATTTTTGCTGCATTTTCTCAGTTTTCTCCGAAAATATCTTCAGTTCTTCGATTCATTATTTTTCTTAATTACATTTGAAATGTTTATAACCATTAACCTTAATATCAGTTGCGTACAATATAATGCCTTATCTTTTTGGACTTGATATATTTTAACCAAGATCTCTCGTCGCCAGCTCTATATAAAGTTATATTTTTTTTGGCACACAGTCTGAGTGAATCCAGCGATATGGTGTAAGACATATGGGATATATATGTACATACAAATATATTAGCGATCGGTGTCTGTCTCTGTCTCTGATATATCTTGAAGATCTTTTACATTTTCTAACTTGGAACAATCGGCTCAAAATTTCAAATTGGAATGCATATAAATACGTGGAAATAATTATATATGTATATATAGAAGGAGGTATCAGGAAGGGTGTCCAGCTAGGCAAATACTCCAAATAGGTCTAGCTCAGTTTTGACTGTTCGAACTGCAATTCATTGATGGGCCATTTGGCAGTTGGTTCAGCTCAGCTCAGCTCAGCTCAGCTTCGGGTCTAAATACGTTTAGGCTTTAATATGCGAGAGGAGCGGACTTTAACACCTGTTGGCAGTCGACAGGTGATGCGGTGTGTACATGTAATCGGCATGTGATTAAACAATTGATTAAGTTTTAATAAATTTGCAAAATCAATATTAAAAATTAAGTGCAGTAATTACTTAAATGGCTATTTGCTTGCCAGCCAAAATAAATATTTTTCGAACAAGCATTTAAACACCGCCGCTTGCTGCTCCTGCCGCTGTTATCCTCCTACTCCTGCTTCTTATCCAGTTCCGGTTGCTGCTGCTGTTGTTGCTGTTGCTGCGGTTGTTGCTGTTGCTGCTGTTGCTGCTGTTGCTTCTTCTGCAACGCAACACAACGCAACGGTCTCTGTGGATGCAAATGGCCGTGGGCGTGTGTGCATAAGCATAAATGTGTATGTAATCATACACACGCACACTCACACACACACACACACACACGCACATGGACAGGCACACGCACAGTGCAAAACAGGCAGCATAAATTTACCTGCTGCTGCATTATATAAATATTTACGTAATATACATAAAATGCGTAACGCCTGTTGTCAACAACATAATTAACAACAACAGCAACAACAGCAACAACAGCAACAACACTAAGCAGCCAATGGCAGAGCTCAACCGAACAGAGGCGATGGCGACAGCCAACTTCTCCAGTTGTCCAGTTGTCCACTTGTCCACTTGTCCAGTTGTCCACTTGTCCACTTGTCCACTTGTCCAGTTGTTCACTTGTCCAGGCCCAGTGCGTTCTTTGACGACAGGCTGCACAGCGATGGGTGTTGGCCGGCGACAAACCACTGTTTCAGTTGCAGTTTCCGCTTCTGACCCACACACCACACAAACGATTTGCAAGGATGTATGTTAACATGCATGTACATACATACATACATACATACATACATACATACATAGGCATTTTTTTTTATATTTGCTTACCGTTCACTGTTATCTGTTGGCAAAGGTAGGCGAGTATATTGCAGTGCCGACTGCAGTCTCCGCCAATGCGCCACTAATTGTGGTGCCACGGTGAATTTGGGAGCCGTCAAGTCGATGCAACATTGATGCACCTCGAGGCGAAATTCGATCAAATCCTAATACATATTTCCCACAATCATTTAAGGGCAGACTCACAAATATCGACTGTAAGTCGCTGGTAAGGAATCTCCCGTGAATACCACTATCTGCCACAGAGATAAGAGAGAGAGAGAGAGAGAGAGAGAGAGAGCGAGAGAGAGAGAGTCATTGTTATATGCACTAAGCTTCAGCTATATCCCATTCCGATAAGTCGTTTGATCTGCCACTGGTATCAGGGTATTTGCCTGTCGGTTACTGCCGACTGCAACGCTCTCGGTTGCTTCCCTTTGTCATTAATTAAATTACATTGTACAAATTGCAGGCAGCTTCCCCCTTTCTCTCTCTCTCTCTCTCTCTCTCTCTCTCTCTCTCTCTCTCTCTGAACAGAATGAACGTGCATTGGATGCGCTTAAGGGTAACAAGAATGGTGCAATGTTACTCTCAGTCCTCATCTACATATCAAATAGCAATGCCAAACTCAGCTCAGAACTCGATTCGATGTTGTTAATTCTAAACAACATTTGCCCAATGCTTGGCGCAGAGAGTTTGAGAATAATAATGTTGTGTTGCTTCAATAATCTTGCATCCTTTGTAACATTGAACAATACAATACCTATAACTTGAGACGTGTTCAGCCCGATTAGATATTGTATTTATATATATATGTATATATATCCCATCGAATAGTATAAATATAGGCATAGGTTCGTCAGTTTGTCTCTATGAATTGCCAGAAATGGAACACGTGTCAGTATCCGTCATAAGCACGGGTTCTTGCGCAAAAAGAATCCTTTTGCTTACTTAGAAAAAATTCATTTTATTTCAAATGGTATTCTAAATTTGCAATGGGGTTTTGCTGTGAATTGATGGACCCTAGGCTGCAAGGATAAATTCTCCTGTTCATAAACATGCAATACTTGTTGAATAATTAATTGATTTTTTCTTTGCTAACTTCGCTTTTCTTGAGTTGCCACTCCTCTCAGTATTAGAAGAACACGAAAGGGGGTCGATGCCACGTCGTGTGAACTGTATTGAAATCATTTGCCAAGCTCAACGTATTTTGTTGGTTTCGTTGTTGTCGACTTGTCATCTGCCGATGATCATTCCCAAGAAGCGGCCAAGAAGGAGCCACGTTTCCCTATTCCGAGTAAGTTTCTAGTCTCGTTTCTCCTACATAATTAGCAGTTCCATAAAAATGCGATTCCCAAACGATCCTGTCGGGATGCTGAAACAGCTACCGGAGATTACTGGCTAAAACGGAGGTCAAACGGAGGCAAACAATCAGACAATCAATTGATGTGTGAAACAACGTAGCGAGAAACGATAAAAGCCAGGTTAGTCAGGTAGTTAAATGCCAAAGGATGAAACCATATTGGCAGTTAGAGGTGTGGGCAAATCTGAAATTTAAGCATGCAAATATTTATTGGCTTTTTAGGATTATCGATTGTGAATCAAATGAAATCAAATCAAATTGTTATCTTTAAATTAAACAATTCAAATGAATTGTTAAGAAAATGTGAAAGTCAGAGAAACAAGTTATCAAATTTAATTCTTTGAGTCTAAATGACTAAAAAAGATACAAAGAGACAGAGTAGGAGAGAGAGAGATAGAAAAAGACAAATAAAATAGAAGCAGCAGCAGCAGTGAAAGGGTAATTTGGGCGACATGTTGTGAAAACATGCTACCGAATTGCAGTTAACAAACATGCGACAAAACCAATTCCCAACCAAGCAGGGTGCATGGTTGATGGTTGATGGTTGATGGTTGATGGCTGCGTTGCCTGTTTGTTCTGCGTTGTGTGTGTGTGAAACAGGCCCGTTTCGGATCTGGATCTGGACAAGGTTGTGCGTGTCGGCAATGTTGTTTAATGTGATATCCCATAGTCATATCGTTATCGCAGCCGCGTAGCCCGATGCGGTGCGGTGCGGTAGTGCAGTAGTTGCTGCTACTCGGTAAATAACTGGTCGCTCGCTCGCTCGCTCGCTCGCTCGGTCTGTCTTTCCATCTGTCTGTCTGTCTGTTTGTCGGGGAAAAGGATCACTTTTCAAGGAAAACATCGCCAAGTGCAATTAACACATCGCGGCTACAAAAGTGTTACGAGATCCAGAGTTCGGGGCATCCATCTAACAAAGTAAACACTTTGATAATGATAATGTGAATGTAAATGGTAAATGGTAAATGGTAAATGGTAAATTGTATATTGTAAATTGTGATCTGTGACTGCTGGCGGTGTCGTCTCTAGATGTCGTGTCTCATTTTGTTGCTCTTCTCTTCTTTTTTTCCTTTTCTTTTTCAGTTTTTGTTTTTCTCTTTGGGAATATCCCAGTTGAAGTGCGGCGCGGCACTTAAAGGATTTTTTTTGGATTTCGGTGCCATTTAGATGTTGTTTTGTGTGTTGTATCAACATAAACACAACACAAGACACAGGGCAAAGACAACTACAAATTCGTGTCTAACAAACTAATAGATAAGTGCTAATTGGGTTTGCCAGAACGAAAGGCTGCAGTCAGCTGGTACTGTAATGGACACCCATCAGCACCCTGCCTTACACTGCCGGCTACTGTACTGAACTGTATACTGTACACGGTACACAGTACACAGTACACAGTACACAATACACAGTACTCTGTACACCACAGCGAAAATGAACCCATCGAGTGCTGCCACTGACACTGCCACTGCCACTGCCCCTGCCTTTGCCTCTGCCTTTGCCTCTGCCACTGGTGGTGGGGCACGTGGGTAGCTGTCCGATTGCCGGTTGAAACTCAAGTTGTGTTTTTCCTGTTAGCGGCCACTTTATGCACTTTAGTCGCTGCAGGCCAGCAAAATTATTTTTTCTTTTTCATTCCGTTGTTGTGCTTGCTTTTTTGCGTTTCAATTGAAATTGAATGCCATGAATATTGAGGCAAATCGACATCGACGAATGGCCGAGAGTCGAGAGCCTGGAACGTTGCTTCTTTTTCTGCCGTTTTTAACAAACATAAAATCAATTACACAAGCTTCATTAAGCTTCCATGTGCAGGTGAATGTGTGTGTGTGTGTGTGTGGTTGTGTGTGGGTGTGTGTGGGTGTGGGTGTGTGGTCGGCAGGTCGGTAAGGTCGAATGTTTGTTCAAGCAACGCCCGCAGGTGAATAGCAAATGCGTTCGGTAAACGGCGTATGATGAAAAAGGCCTCTGGCTCCCGATTGTCCTCCTGCCCCCTCCCACTCTTGCCCCTCCCTCACCATGCTCGCTCACTGGGCTTAACGGTTGAACCTCAAACGACCGAATACAGCAGCGAAGTCGAGAACTCACTTAAATGACTCGAACTCGAACTCGAACTCGAACTGCAAGTCGGACTTCAGCTTTAACCCCAACTCTGACATTGTCTCAGCTGATTGGCCTGCCTAAGGGTCCTGGCATATGTCAACGGCACGGAGCCAACCGACGCGTCGGCTAAATAATTGCGGTTATGGCCGCGACACAATTACTCCTTTGTAGCAAACTCCCCCACCCAGCGTTCTCAGCCCCCAGCCCCCAGCTCCCAGCTCCATCTGGTCTCATTGCCTGCACAGATGACTTCATTTCACTTAAGTGATTGATGCCAGTTGCAAAGTTTGATGTGGAGCATCTGAAGCCACTCACACTCGCACACACACACATTACTCATTACAGTCCTTGGAGATTTATGCAAATTGAGTATTGCCGTAAATAAACAAAGACTTCAACTGGAGACTTTATTTGTTTGCAAACTAGTTTATATATAAGCCACTCAAGGCTCTGTATATGGACAACCGCTTTGAGCTAAGCTATATTAAAAGAAACTAAATAGGTTTGCTGAATGATGTTGAATGCGACAAGGATATAATGAAAAAAGTATTTTTGGTTGGCCAAACAGTCACTAACTTTCTTACACAAACACTATTTTGTTCCCGTATAATTGGAATAATGGATTGATTCTTAAGGCATTTATTTTTCATCACCGAAATGTACATTTATTTTTATAACTCTGAACCAAACCGCAAACCGTCTGCAAATATTGCGAAAATCTAACAATAATAATAGGAGCACCACAGAATTATCATTGCGCTTTCCCCAGAACACATTCCAACACAAATGGAATGATATTTTTCAATTTAAGCTTCAATGTATATCGATGTGTTATCGATTAACAACACCTTTTTCGTACCAGAGTACAATAAATCCCTAAAATAAAAGCACTTAATTATCGAATCGCACAGTTATCGATTACAGTTTGCAATCATCAATATTTATAATAATTTAGTTATTTATTTATTTATTTTATATCAGCTAATTTCAATCGACAAAATATCGACAAAATATACAAAAAGCTAATAAGCAATTTAAATTCAGTTCCAAATAAAATGCAATATTTCAATTGAAATTTCAATAAATGAGAAATTGGGTGTATTCAATTTCATTGCATGGATTGGGGGAAACCCAGAAATATGAATTAGTTAAGTTGCCAAAAATATCCGAGAATGCTTGCAGAAATCTGGGACAAAAATAGTCAATTGGACTTGGCAAATAATTATTTAACTCGCTTATTTATATCCACTCGTAAATTATTTCAATCAATATGCACTTAAGTATTGTATAGCTTAAATTCTACTGAGGCTACTGGGTGGGTGGGGCGTGGTAATCGGTTGGTTCCGAGTCAGCTGCTGCTGGTTAACTTGTGAAAGTAAATGCTCGGCCCACAAATATTTGACTGGGCAACCGCGCAAACAAAGTTTTTCTAGGCACAAGTTATATTTTTAGTTTTGTGGCATTGGCATTCGCATTGGATTTCTGGGCTTCTGATCCTGCTGGGGCTGACAGTTGGAAAGGGCCGGTCCGGTGGGGAGAGGGGGTGCGGATTGTTTGGTGGGTTAGTATGGCGAATGTTTACCCATTTACTTGTCTTTATTGACAACGACGACTTCAGCGATGAAATGTAAGCAACATCAAAGCCAAATACTCTCTCCTTTACTATCCTTGGCTTTACATTTAGCTTCTCCTGCTCAGCTGCCGGTTGTTTGGTTTTTGGTTGTTTCCAATGTTTGCACATCCCCAGCCGCAGCCCTACCACCATCAACAGCACCAGCACCAGCACCATCACCATCACCATCACCATCACCATCGCCATCCCCACCAGGACGACCGCGACCCCTTACAAAATGTTTGCGACGAATGCGACAAGAGTGGCCCAAGCCGAGGAGTGCGAGTGAAAATCCCTTTTGACGTGCGCGCATTATAAAAATCAATGAATTAACATTTACATGCAAAAGTATTTGACCACAAAAAAGAAACAAATGTACAACGGACAACTGTTGTACGACCTCTGCCCATTTGTATACACGGTGTATCTGTATGTTTTGGGGGCGTCAACCGGATCACCCATCCACCCATCCATCCATGCCATCCCATCCCATCACATCCTAGCCATACAGTCAGCCGCCTGCCTGTGCATCCCTTGTATGCATACACTTGATTACTGGTGTCTTTACCCCAGCCGTCCCGTTGAATATTTGCTTTTTATGTGAGTGTTTTTCCTTTGCTTTCTTTTTATTTTTTGCTTGGATGTGGCAACATTAAAGTCCGAGGGTATTCGGCATCGAGTATGTTCAAATCACTCAATGGCTAGGCGGATGGAGGATGGAGGATGGAGGGTGGCATTACCGTTTAGGTGGGGGAAGGTCGAATGGGAAGGGATCTTAGGGCCAGACGACAAAGCAGGCCTATGCAAAATCATTTATATTACAAATTTAATCATCCTAAACAGTTTCCCCCAACCAGCAATTGATTCATTTCAGTGCCTTTCAATTGGCTTTTAACCGATTAGCAGCACAGTTACCAATCTTTCCAGCAGCCGCTCACACCAGCCACATTACCTGCTCAGCCCGAATGTGAACCCTTTCGTTATTTCCCATACCACTTCATTAACATAAAACGGCAATATTTGACAGCACTCAAAGCCCATGCAATGCAAAAATATTCAGGTTCCTTATGCCCGATATGACCTGTAGGAATGCAATAACGATGCTGCCCGTACTATGCCGAGTTAAATGTGCCGAGCTGTGCCCAGCTCACAGGACAGCAGTGGAAGGTATCCGATCCTAAAAGGATAATGCATTTCACTTATTTATTATCTTGCCTTTTAGACTCTAGATGAACTTCCCTTGTTTGTTCAATGGCCCGCTCCAGACGCAGCTCAGTTGAGCTTTAATTCTTGTGACGACATTGAAGGATCGAACTTGAACATTGATTGGTTTGGATAATTTCCAAAGGCAAATCATTCATAACATCCCAAGTCACAAATCATCATAGTCATAAAGATATTTTCTAAGCAAAAAAATATTTGTAGAGCATCCAAAGTTGAGCTTATTATTTCTTATATTTCTGTATTGAAAAAACATATTTAAAGTAAATTAAACTAGCAATCATGTTGTTAATAGGTATTCAAATATTTTGTAGCCAATTGTTTTGAATAGACTCGAATGCGAATCGCCATTAAGCTTAGAACTGGCTGCCATAATGGCAAAGGCCATGGAGTAACACGAACTGAAAGCAATTTGGCTAAAGGATCAGCATCAGAGCATCGACGGTGTTCAGATTAGATCGACTCAAAGCGACAATGGAACGTGCTGTGTTCGCTGCTGATAAGAGCATCTTCTCTCGGATATGGATAAACATCGCACTGGACCTGGTTCTGGTTCTGGTTGTGGTTGTGGTACTGGTACTGGTACTGGCCAAATCACAGGGCCATGCACAGAGAGCTGGGCGGCTGTCAAAGACAAAGTGTCTGGCATAATGCTCATGGTCAGCTTGAAAGCTGAAACGAGTACGCTAATGCAGAATGGAGACAGAGGCTGGAGAACGGAGAACGGAGAACGGGGGAACGGGGGAACGGCAGATCGAGAGAACGGAGCGGCTGCGGCTGCGTTTCCTGCTTGTAAAGTTGGCCCCTTAATCTCGCTTTCAGCACGTATATCGAGGAGCCGACGAGATGCGATATGTTTGCTGGCGGTCGCAATGCTTTGCAGTAGTTTTACATACAATGCCATGCAGCAGCAGCAACAGCAGCAGCAACAGCTACCGCCTGGGACTTGAGAGATTGGAGAGGACTGGGAGTTGTGGCTGAATCAGTTGCTGGGCAGCAGCAGCAGTTGCTGTTGTTGCTGATCGCATGCGATTGCGATCGGCGCGGTAACAAAGCGATAATGCGAAAATCGTGTAATCCATTAGCGTAACTTTTTGCAAATTTGTGACAATGACAATATTAAGATAACACATACAATACACCAAAGCGCTTAGCTTAACTCAGCTCAGAGCTCGAAGCGGCTGCTTGGTCTGCTCTCTGTCTGGCTGTCTTTTGGGCCAATTGCCCTGCCCATTGTTTGCCCAATGAGCTGCCTGTGCCAAATTAATTTGTCGCCGCACTTAGCCAAAATCCCGGCCATCGAGTCTGGTGGTCTCTTCTTTCACTTCCAAAGTTTCTGTCTCCGTCTCCGTCTCCGTCTCCGTTTTGGTTTGCGGATTGCGGTTCGCGGCTGACTTCATCAGAAAGATGTCAAACTGGAAATTGTGCTGCAGCAGCAGCAGCAGCAGCAGCTCCAGGCTTAGAGTTAAAGTTCTGCATATGCATTTAATTGAAGATGCGTGCGCGCATACTTAAATCGCGCAAACAACACTTTGATCTTAAAAGAAGTGACGTTTAGTGGTAGTTTTATGGCGATAATGATCTTTCGAATGGGACAGTGATGCCATTTATTATGCGGCGATTATCGGCTGAGCATCTTCAGCTCCTCGCGCTCCTCCATAAGCACAACGAAGTCCCAACGTGACAACGAATGCGCTGCACAGATTGCGACACTAGTCTTTAGCCATAAATATATACAATATTGCATCCAACATGTGTTACAAAACTGGCTTAAAGCTAAGCTCATTTCAAAGACACTGACAAAGACACACAATCGCTGTAAAGATTTCCATAGACTTTATCATGAAATCAATGCCAATCATTGAGAACTACATTTTAAACGTCTTGATTCGTGAATAACATTTGTGTTTGGGCATCTTAACCAATTTTTTTATTCACATTGAGTTTTTCTTCGGGTTTCGCCAATCCATGCAACAAGTGTTGGATCATTTTGCATTTAAACACCCGCCACAAATTTGTGTTATTTAAACTTAAATATTACATTTGATTTGTAATTTAAGTTTTGTATTTTTCCGTGTGATATGTAATAAATATAAGTAACCAAAACTTGAATGTAAGAAATCTATAGAAACTCATTTTTTGTTTGTTTTTAATTCTATAAGCATCTGAACTAAGAAAATGCAAGACTTGAGTCATAGAAAGCCAAAACCTTCAATTTTAGACGTTTATTTTCTGAATTGTAAGCTGAGGAACCTGAGGAACTTGTTGTGGGCTACTTTTTTTTCTGAGTGTGGTCCTGCAGGTACGAGTATATAAGATCTTTGCCACACAAATGCTTTAAAACTGAGACCATATATTTGGGTAGCCAAAGTCGATGTTTGCTCAGGTCTCCCTACATTAAAAAATATCTCTGACAACGCTGTTAAAAGAAACTTTCAGTTTATGTTGGGATCCTGCATCACAGTCTGTGATTATATTGCATTGTAAACATGAGGAAGATTTTACGATATATTAAAATTGTGTTAACTTTGACTGGCAGGTGAATAGCTTGTCCTAAATGGCATAGTTATTACGAAATTGGTAGTCAAGAAGCGGCCAGCACTTGCCATCTCTTCCCTCCCTTGCCCCCATTTATTTGAATCATTAATCTTCAAATAAGCTGCGATCGGTCGAGGGTATTGCCCCTGTCAATTACTCAGTTGTTTGGGGCTCTGTCTGCCGGCAGTATTTTACCCATCGGCTGGTTGTTATGATTTGTCACCTTTTAATTTTTAGATGGCAGCAAATGTAAACTATTGTCGCCCGCGATGTAAACACATTGCAAACAAAGAAAACAAATACCAATGTCCCAGTCCCACTCCCACTCCCACTCCCACTCCCTGTCCCTATCCCAGTCTCACTTCCAGTCACAGTCCCCGTTCCCGTTCCCGTTCCCCTTTCAGTGCCATTCCCAGTTTCAGTCTACATGCGTCATGTCGCTGTCGTCGATGTCTTCGTTGTCAGCGTCATCATTGTAGCCAGTTCCGTTCCGCACCTTTCAGTTCGGTTCGATTCGGTTCGGTTCGGTTCGGTATGGTTCGGTATGGTTCCCGGCAAGTGTTCGTTCGAGTCGAAGGCTGTGTCACCTGCCTGTTGCTGGTACGTGTAGGGGAGCTGTTTGTGATATTTATTGATATTTGCTGCTTGGCTTAGAAAATACAAGTCGAAAGTTTTTCGTGCTGTTGTCGTGAAAAAATTGGAAATTCGATTTCGGCACAAAATTCTTAGAAATTAGATATGTGCTTTTCCTATTTTTAGGAATATTTTTCATCATTAAAAACTCAATTTCGAGTGTTTCAGAGGCCGCGGGTCACTCAACTCTCTCAACTATAACAAAGGGTCACCAGTTTCGAATTTATAAACGAAATGTTTATTTATGTCAAATCTGAAAATATTGTTGTTCAATAATAAATACAATCACGTTTCAAAACATCCTGGTGCCTAAACATCTTGTACAAATCTACATTTTAAATAATAAAACAAAGACCCTGCAGTCTTATAAAGAGAATTTCTGAATAAAAAGATGAGATGCCCTTGGCGATTTTGAAAAATGTATCTCGATTGTTTTTTTTTTTGAGTGTAATTGCAGCATCTGGGGCTGTGGAACTTCGCTCATCACCGAAGAAGTTGAATACTGAATGTTGCACACACAAACCCACATCAAATAACAGTTTACAACACCACAGCATGCCACTGCCACACATTTCCTTCTGCCTTCCTTGCGCCTGTACACAAATTTAGAGACTTCTGCGTAGAGTTGGCCGCGTGACTGAGCTGAGAGTCGTGAGGCGGAAATAGTTCGGCATTTTCCGAAATTCAAAAATAAATAATAAATAATAATAACGATCATCGCGAATCTCTCGTTGACCAAATATGTTATACATATTTTCAATATTCTTCATATTTTTCATTTTTGTTGTTGTGAAGACGGGAAAAACTCAAGACGAAATCGTCTTTCATTTTAGGGCTGGCAATATATTTAAATATTTGTTTTTAATATTCTGGAAATTAGTACAATTTCTTTTATATTTTCGCCCTTCATTGATGACGAGCAGCGACACACACACACATGCACACGTCGTACATACACACATATGTACATATGTGTATCGTATTTTTAGCTAGTGTTGATGTCTTCAATTAAAGAACCGCGGATGCTGCCAACAGCAATTAGATTGCGGTGCGTTTAGGCTAGTGCGAGTGCGAGGCGATGTGCGATGTGCGATGGGCTGCCGGCAAGTGAGTGGTGCGGTATTGGAATTGGTATTGGAATCGGTATAGAAGCGGGCAGGGAAGTGAAGGCAACTGCTGCTAGCAGTGCAAGGTGTTGCCGTTGTTGTTGCTGTTGTTGTCGTTGTCGCTGTTGTCGTCGCCACCTCGAAAAATTAGTTGTCAATTGGCTTTTCAGCGATTCGTGTGACAGACGGCTTTTACCAGGGTGTAAAAGTGAGAGTGTCGCCACGTCGTTGTCATTGTCGTCATTGGTGTTATTGTTGCTGCTGCTGTTGCTGTTGCTGTTGCCGTTGTCGTTGCTGTCATTGTCGATGCTGTGAATCATTAACATTTGACTTAGTATTTGCTCTTGTTAATAACTTACAAATTTATGATTTTGCCATTGCCTGCTTAATGTGTTTCATATTTTTGTATACTCTTGCAGAGGGTATATATATATTGTGTTGCTCTGCGGTCTCATTGGATATACATATATAATCTGGATATTTGTCCATATTTCTTGCATATTTCTTATTTTTGCTGCTGATTACAATGACATATAGTGGCCATAACAACAGTTATGAGCGATATATATGCATATAGGAATTGTTAGCATCATGTTGCAAGGGTATGTGGGCCTCGACGTGCCTAAGATAGCTGTAATTTCTTGTTTGTTTATATTTTTCTGTCAGAGTCGCCGCACATGGCCCACTGTTTTGGCCCCTTGATGACGACGCGGGCGACAGAAGCAGCAAACAGCCAAGCGGGACGGGGAGTACGGGGGGTGGCGGGTGGCGGGTGGCTTGTGGCTGGTGGCTCGTGATCGTGCTCGCGGTCGCGGTCTACATACATGTGCTTCCCTTGTCAATATAATTGATAATACGAATTTTCCATTAGTCGCATTCTCCGATTTTAGACGCGTCGTTTTCATAACAGCTCACACTCTCTCGGATCTCCGCCGCCCACTCCACCCCTCTGCCCGATTGGGTGCAGCACATTTATAATGCATGCGCTCGCATTTCCCCTTCTATCTGTGTCCATGTCTGTCTGTCCATGAGCCGGAGTTTTCACTATGTATTCGAATTTTGAAAGTATTCATGGGGACCACCAATTGTGAAATTTCGATTCGTTCGCGCGACTTCTTAAATAAATAAATACATTTACATACATGGACACAAATGTATTCTGAAAAAAACCTTGCCCTGCGTTTTTGAAATTTTAGAAATTGGCCATACTTTCAAACTTATTATTGAGAAGGTTTATTTCTAAGAATCAAGGTTTGTCTCTTCTTAATTTCAAGCAGCAATTTTTTAACTTTTAGACAAAAATATGTTCAGTTTCCAGAGTGTTCAAACTAAACTCAAACATCGCATTCGAGAGAGCAAATTTTGAACACTTCAATACTTGATCAAGTTTAAAATGGAATCAGGGCTTGGATTTCATCTTTTTAGAAATGCATTTTTTAATAAGTAAAAACACCATATTTTGTCGATAGTCGATTTGGTGGAGGTCTTTCCTACATTTTTTTTTCAGAGTGTACCTATGTGCATATGTATATGTATGTGGTCAGTGAGAAATGCGTGTGGTTTCCATTTTTATAGTAGCTCTCGCTACATAAATTCTCCGACTATAAGTAGTTGTAAAAACACACAGTCTCCGATTCTTGCCGCTTCATAGAGAGAAGCGAGAACTGCGAGAATGTTGCTTTTTCTGTTGCAATTCAACTTCAACGTTGAACACTCGCGATTAGCCAAAGTACGCGTTCTAGAAGGCATGCTAGTGGAAGGCACCATTTGTCCCGTATTTGAGTACAAAATCGTCATTAGTCTGATCGGACTGTGGTAACAGATTTTCAGCACCCTTCGAGCTGATTCGTTACTAGCGTTGACTGTATATACACATATATATATATATATATATATATAGCACATGAAATAAGAATCGGAAACAAAAGTATTTACAATTCCATACATACGAAATGTGTTTACATGATATTTTATGTGAAAATATGTATACCTCAAAGAACATACTTTGGCAACACATGCCGCCAACTTCGGGCTGTAATGCAGCCCAGTCCATATACAAACGCACACACAGACACAGACACAGACACACGCACACACAGACACACAAATATGCACCATACTTATTAGTCGGAATGTACTCTATAGGATTCCGAACAGTTCATGAGGGTATCCTCATCTCCATCTCCAACTCCAACTCGAACTCCATCTCCATTCAATCTTCGGTTCCGACTCCGACTTCGATTACGTCTCAGATTCCTTGTTTCCTTTGCACGGTGGTCTCTTCAGTCCATTGAACGATGCGGTCTATCATAAAACTGGACGATGCACGTAGGTTGCCGCAGTCTCCTAATCACTGACATTACAATACAGCGAGCAGTGAGCACTGTGGAGCGTGACTTTCCCAGAACATTGGAGTCATATTAACAAATCTCGATATACATGCATTCACTTCTAGTCACGAACCCCAATCTATTGATGGATTATTTTTAGATTTTCGGAACATAATACTATTGCCAGGGCCCGTCTCACATGATGTGTGCTTACAATTTGCAATCATACTTTGTATCTTTTGCTGTTTATCAAGTTCTTACTTTCTTCTACTCTGATGGCGAGGTCTGGACTGGGTATCGCTTTGTTCATCATGCTGTGAGTCCGTATTAGTGCAACATTTTGTGAGGCCCCTTAAACTCGGGATGGTGCTAAATAGGACGTTCATAATTCCCACAATCTTTAAAGGAGGGCTACCAAATTTTGAAGGTAAATTTTCTAAATTCTCAGCTGCTTCCACTGGTGCCAAAGTGTGGTAGCATTTGTATCACATTTTAATATTTTATAAATAAGCAATTGCAATTTTAAACTGACTTTTAAATTAAAATTAAATTAAATTAAATAATTAAATTATCTTGAAAATGAAAAATGGTCCAACATTTATTGCCAGGATTGGCAAAACCCAGAGAAAAATCAATCAGTCATATACAAGAAGTAAAACGTTAAGAAGAGTGAGAAAGAGAAAGAGAAGGGAAGCGAGAATCTGAAGAGGAAGAGACTGTCCCTTAGAGAAAGTGTGACACGAGGCATTTTTTGCTTTACAGACTTTTCGGTTACTTTCGGCGAGCAGTTTTTCTATGTGAAGCTACTATTTGGGTCCATAAAACGGTGGTCGTAAATGGACATCGTACGGATAGAGCAAAGCATACATACATATACATATGTATGTTTAGAACTGTAGCTGCTGTGGACTCGGAAATCGGGCAGGAGGAATGTCGATGTCGATGTCGATGCTGCTGACGTTGACTTGTAGCGCGTGTATATTAAATATTTGACTGGCATTTTGACAAAGTGAAAATATATTAAACTTCTAAATAGTGTTGACAAAGATGTACGAGAGTGTGACAGACATGACAAATAGTTTAACCGAAGCTCCCCGCCTCAGCCCATTTCTCAACAAACAGCCGCCCGCCCGCTCGCACTCACACACACACACACACACGCACACACACATTGTCGCTTTGACAGCAGCAATTTAAAGTGATGCCAGTGACTGGATGCCGGTGTGGGTCTGGTCGGGGTCGGGAGTCGGGGCTATTTGCTGGTGTCACAAAGTGGCGTGAGATTTGGGAATGAGGCGCCACCAGTTGAAAAACTCCCCATTATTTGTCAGCCTCAATTTGAACATCATTAAATGAGTTAATGCAATTTAAAACTCTCGACATCTGTACTCATATCTATGCGCATATATTTTACCATATTGGGGTTGGTCCTCCCCCGTATATGTGTGTGTGTGTGTGTGCGTGTGTATTTATCTGTGTGTGTGTGTGTAGTTCGCATTCATTGTTTCGCCAATATGTGTGCTGTATCTCTAAGTGTAACTGCTGCCATATTTTGATCCCATTTTTTGTGACATTTATACAATTGTATTTACAATTTCTTTTCCGCTCTCTCTGCGGTTGTTCTGCTTGTTTTACACCAGGAACTGCTGTTCAATGTACTGCTCCTGTTGCTCCCCACCCCTCATCCGTTCCACTCCGCAAACGTTTCGGTGGCATCCGTCTATTTAGCTGGGGTTGATTGCAGAGGGTGGCTGGCAGCTGAAGTCAAGTTCGCATCATTCTTTAGAACGTTTAAGAATCAATTTCGACACAATACGCTCGACAGGTAGAACAACAAGAGCCTTCCCTTAACCCTTGGGCTGTGCCCCAGAATGCCGAAATACCATTGGATCCCATTGTGATGCTTTACCTGCGTGCTGCCTCAGCTGATGATGGTGGCACCACCGTTACTGTTATTGTAATCGCACTTGGGGCATTGACATTGGAACCCTTAGCGACCTTGGCTACACTCAGACAAATATCGCGCTGAATTTTAGAAATTCGCCAAGACTAACTCACCTTATCATTTAAAAAGCCTATTTTTAAAAATCAGTGTTTTTTGCTTCTGTTCATTTCATGGTACATTTTTCTCAGATTTAGCTTTTTGTTGCTTATATTATTAATTAATAAACATATGTATTTGAAGATTTCACAAATACAAACAATACAATTTAATTGTATTTCATTTAATTCATTCGCGAGTAGAGTGAATCAGTAGGGCCGCTAAATCGAACTATGAAAACCGCTTTAGAAATGTATTATTTTTTCTAAAAATTAGGGTTTTTAGAAATGCTTTTCTTAAGGGAAGAAAATATATCAATTAAAATAGAAAACAAACACCATATTTTTGGGATTGTCGACTTAGAGAAAGCCTTTCTATTTTTAATACATTTTCTTCTTATATTTAGAAATTATTTCTGAAAACAAGAACATTTTTTCTTTCTTTCAAGGCGATTTTAATTTTATGTGTGATATTCTAAAATGCAGGAAGAATTATCTTTGCTGACTAAAGTATATAGCCAATGTAGCCAACTGTTGGCTGTCGACAGCTCTTTGGATGTGGAACTCAACTCCGAGTTAGCATTTTGATTGTATCAAGTGTAACGAAGTTAACAGCTTGATTAGCTACAATTAAAAGGAATGAAAATATGCACAGACCTGTCCCATTGTTTGCTTGTATTGGTGACCGACCGCCCATGTCAACTGCTGTCTGTGTGTGTGTGTGAGCGTGTACATGAAGTGCGTGGTTCGTTGTTTCGCTGGCTCTTGCTGTTGTTGTTGTTGTTGTTGTTCTGCTACTGTGTGTGTGGTGGTGTGGTGGGTGTCGTGTATGCAAATGTTTGACAGTGTCGCTTTATTGTTCCGCTTCGTTCCATATGGCTTAGCACTCGCCAAGCAGCCAAGTGTCAAGAACCACTTGCTGCTGTTGCTGTTGCTGCGACTGCTGCGACTGCTGTTGCTGCTGTTGCTGCTGTTGCTGCTGTTGCTGCCACGCTGCCACGCTGCTTAGTTGTGGAAAGTCACGCTGCCATATTGCGTGTTTTGATTGATGGATAAGCGCGGTATTTGTTTTGCAAACACTTGACAGGCGGCTTGATTAAAAAACTTCACTGCTCACATGGGACTTGTCGCTGGCGCTGCTGGTGCTGCTGGTGCTGCTGGTGCTTGCTGCTGTTCCTGCCTTGCTGCTGTTCATTTTTACTGGCTAAACGGTACCGTCCTCGATGACATGTTCGGGCGTGTCTCTGGCAACAGTCGCCCACCCCCACCCCCACCCCCACCCCTCCCCCTGCCTTGCCCTTGCCAACCTGCACAATTACCAGAGGCGGGCAGACACAATTTACATGACGCTTACGACGGCGTGTCCTGATTTGTTGTCCCTATTTATTTCACGACCTTTGTTGAACATGCAAATTACCATAAATGAAATTGTCGAAACTGTGCCGTTGCCGTCGCACAATCTTTCATCCTGTCAGATATGTCATCACAACTTGGAGAGAAGAGCAGCAAATGAAAGTCATGCGTTGATTAATCGAAAATTCATAAACGCAGAGCAATCTAATAGAGAATAGAGAATGCCTCTAAAAGTCTATCCACAAGAATCTGTATCTGTATGTGTGTCTATATACATACATATATAAATCTTGTGTCTTTGTGGAAAAGTTTATGCTCTGTAATGGAGGCACAGGGGCACTGTCTATTTGTGAGTTTATTTTCGGACTCTTTTCATTTTGCCAATTGAGCGATTTCCCAGGGGTTCCAGCAGGGATGGGAAAATCATATTCATATTCATATTCATATTCATAGTGATGGCCTTAATGCCCATAAGCAATAAGACGGCTCTATTTATTGGGCATGTTATAAATAAGTTAATAGATCAAATGAAAGCAGTTTCCTGTAACCACTAAAATCTTAACCGATTGCGAATTGCTACGAGTATTTGCCAGTTTTATGTCAGCTGGAAATGTTCTCAGTAATCTTCATGAGAGACTGAGAGTGTCCTTGTTGAACGTGGCCTATTTGCAAGCGGATCGTCGAGGCTGGATACATATAGTCCCTAGGCATATATGTACAGGGACTATCGACTTGGACTTCTAAATGTAGCGAAACCTTCACACTCGGTTGGGCGCAGATCGGACAGACATTTGCCGAATGTCAAGCTTTTAGCTAGAAACAGTTGACTTCATATCAATTGGCATTTGTTTTGCAAGAAAGTTATCGATTTACTTTGATAATTTGTTAGCCGATAATGATGGGTCTCTTGGGCTTCACATTTTTGATATGTGGCTCGCATTTGTTGGCAACATTATTGCGGCGAGTGAATTTCACGCCGTTATTTTGGATGGGTTGGATGGGTTAGATGGGTTGGATGGGTGTACGCAGTAACGATAACTGCATAATGGTTTATTTATCATGAACGGCTGGCTAATCAATATGAAGGCAGTTCAGAATGGGGTAAATGGAATGAAATGCAACCGAGAACCGGGTCACTCTAACCCACCCACAAATGTCCCCTGGCACTATAATACTTTGTATTTATTTAGCCTGAATAAAGATGTCATAAAAAACAAATTTCACTTTTATGTTTTGGCACGAGCAAGGCGGAAGAGATTCATGGCCCATTCGAATTGGCCTTTAGCATGCCGGGAAGGTGCGGTGGGGTTTAGGGGAATGGGTGGGGGGATAGGGCTGGTTGTTGGTTGCTTTAAGTTACCAGCTACAATATATACCGAGCTCGTATACCAGCTAAAAGCTACCGCCTTGATGATGCTACCACTGATGCCCAATTTGAAAAGGAGCGACTGCATGCAACATTACCATTAGCTGCCCAGGGGCCCCGGTTGTGTCCAAAGGACTTGACTACTCGCCCAATGCTCAAAGGGTTAACGTGTGCACATACATTTTGCAGCCCAGCTTGAAGGGGGGTCCGATGGGGGTTGGAGTGTGTGATTCGCCTCCGCCCTGGGCCCAGATTCATGGGTGGGAAGATACCGGATCGGAAGCGAGGGCTGCTGTTGCTTGTTATTGTTGTCACCCTTGTACCGACTGACTGAATGGATACATGGCATTACATTCGTTAGGCAACAGCCACAGGCGGGCACAGTTCGGGCACAGTTCGGGCGCGGACGGAGTGGCTGGCTGCTCCGGTCAATGGGTTGGGAAAGGGTTTAAATGATTTGTCGCCTTTTACGCGAGCGATTACCACATTATAGGATAAAACGTTTCTTATATTGGAAAACACTTTTGTTTATTGCACGATGCGCCACTTTTTGAGCAAATGTATTCCCAGTTGTGCGGCCCCAGGTTCTGCTGCCTGCCACGCCGCCCGGAAAGGGGGACGCAACCGGAATTAGGTATTCAGGCAAGGCCCGTGGCAAGCATTGCGACACATTCAAAGCTTTTCCCATCGGGTTCATAAATAATTCCAAAGCAGTTCTTACATAAACAACACCCAGCAACAAACACAGCAACAACATGCTCGCACTTGAAGCATGGAATTCAATTTGAGCCTCCTCCAACTGCTGCCCCCACCCGTGAGCCGGGCCCCTTTGAGTTCGTTAATGAGTTTCTACGCAATTTCGTTAGGAAGAATTATTAAAGACTCGACAATATTATTATGCAGCTCAGAGCAGATTGGAAGAGCTGAAGGAACGAGTCATACAATATGCATGCTGGTCTTATTTCTGAATCTAGCCACCATCATGGCATACCCCCTTTGGCATGGCTTTATTAAATCCGGCATGACTAGCATAAGACTGCCAGCCAGCGAATTGTCAATGCAATAACCAGGGCTCGATTCGTGAGGCGCGACTTGTATCTGATTTGTCATTTGGCATCAAAAGAGGAATCATATTACACATGCAACACAGTGACAGTAAAGTTCAAAAGTAGAAACACCAGGAGCGGTAGCGAATCGAGCAACAAATGGGACCACCAAGTGTCCAAGTGGAGCCTTTGAATGCAAAGATTAGATCGAGGGCAAAAACTATGAACGGCGGACTTAGGCCATTTCAACTAGTCGATTGTGTTTGTTACACAGTTTAACGAACTCGCTTACTTGTCAAGCTCGAGCACAAATCTATAAATACTTTATTGTCATCATCAGTATTTACCGAGGCCCAGGCATTTGTCTACATTTCTAAGCAAGTTTTTATTATACTTGACTCACACCAAATTTGTCTTACCTTTCGTTTAGTTAAGTGTATCTAAGCCGCTTGGCTTTAAAGTTCTTTTTTTTCCGTTTTGGTCTCAGCTTACGTTCAAAAAAAAAAAAAAAATGGCTCAAAGGCACGACTTCTTGAATGTGGTTTTGGTGTGATTCCATCTCAAATCTGGCCCGATCAAAATGGTATAATGAGAGTAAGCAGTTTGCGGTGATTATGTCTCATCACCCATTTTGATACCCTTCCGAAGTGATTTACTTCGTTGCTTTGCATTCACTCAAAGTACCCAAACATGGGCATGTGTTTCAGCCAAGCGGTCAGGGCATCGTGCATTCGACAAATCTTGCTCCCTTTTTTATTAGCTTGAACATCATCTGATAGCTGGACAGGGCTTGGAGTTAATGCTGCACTTCAATCATGTGGCAGCGGCTACTTTTGTTTTGCTGGTCAGCCACTGGGCTTTGAGTGTGGTTTTCGATCGAGCTGCGTCTCAGATTTCATAACGACCGGCGCTGTAATGCCTCTCGAAGATTATGACAAAAAGCGACAATACCCGTGATCATTTGTACAAATGAACCTCATATTATCTCATAATTTTACTTGAATATCTCTACTTCGCCAGCTGAAGTCTAGTCGAAAAGTTGCATCTTTTTTTTCTTTTGCAAACGAACATATTCCAATCAGAAATGAGTAAAACTATTTGAAATGCTGTTGACAGTCCGGCAAAAAGTTGGCCTTAATCCAGCTTTAATTCATATTGTAGTGGCAGTTATCCATAAAAAAATAAATAAATAAATTAAGCTTCTATACTAAATCCTAAGTCTCAAGCTCATTTAGTCTCTGTAGTCGGCCCCAAAATGCCCAAACCAATTACGAAAAGTTTTAGAATGTGCATTGTTTAATTGAGATTTGATTTTGCTGTGAGACGCGAACTTTAAATGAAGTGCAGCCCAAGAGTTGACTAAATCAATGTCCAATCAAATGATTTATTGCACCTCTAATTATAAGCTGGAACATTACAAGGAACAATCAAATTCCAAATTCAGTTTGCTCATTTCAAATCTTCCTCTTCCACTCTAAAGAAAGCGGCACAAAACGCAAAATCCCCGAATCTGATTGCTTTGTTTGCGTTTTTCTTTTATCTTTTTTTTTGTTGTTATTTTAAGGGTTTTGTCAATTTGGAGTGAGCAAGTCAAATTGTTGGCAGATTAACCACAGTTGGCACTTATGAGTGTGTGTGTGTGTGTGTGAGTGTGTGTGTGTGTGTGTGTATTCTGGGGACAGCTGGTTGAAACAAATTGCTGATGTGTCCAGAAGCGATGCCGCAAATTAGTGTGTTTTATACGTGTGCTTGCAGCAGAAACAAATTGAACACATTTCGTTTACATTGCGATGATCACCGGAAAACAAATGGTCGCCAAGTGCCAGCAACGGAAGCTTTAACGGCCACACAGCACTGGGCTGGGACTGGAAGGGGGAGGGAAGACTGGACGAGTGAGAGTGCAAGGTGTGTTTTGTCTGTCGACTGTCGGCGGCGCCAAGTCTATGTCCTGTGCCGGAGGCCTGAGGCCTGAGTTATGTGGAAATGGCTCAGGCTCTCCACCACACCAAATATAACAATGCACGTAAGTTATTTGTTATTTGTACAGTTTGTCCCCTCATCAGGCTGGCTGGGACATCAGATGTTATGGTCATAAACAAAAGTGTTTTAATAACAAGGTTAATGACAAGTGGAATTCCCGCAAAGAACTGGTAGCGCCATGAGCAGGAGCAGGAGCAGCAGTGGGTGTGGGAGCATAAGATGGAGCAGCAGCAGCAGGAGCCGCAGCATTTGCAGGTCGTCAATGCTGGTACGTGAGACAAGTGTTTGGTTTTTGTCGTCTCAGGACGACCGTTGGTCAGTCACGAAGTCAACGGAGTCTGAATAACGTGCCTTGACACGCCGCAGGATGAAAGATGCTTGGGCTACATGTACATGTACATGTGGGCTGGGCACAAATCTGTCCGTCCATTGTGTGCTGGTCGTCGTCGTTTTGTTTTGTTTTGCTTTGCGGTGGGGCTAACGAGATATCCGGAATGTCTAATAGTTATGGACTTGTATCAAAATTTAATTATGTCAAATATTTCACTTGTCAATGCAGCTGGGCTGCTATGAGTCAAAGTCAAAGTCGAAGTCCGAGTCCGAGTGCGAGTGCGAGTTGTCCAAGTTCGACTCCCGAGCCAGACAATGAGCAGCCAGCCACAGGCAATTGAGCTGGCACAGCTGCGGTTGCCCCGCTACACGTTCCAAACTTGGCCAGCAACAACTAGCTGCCAAAGACAGAGAACTGGTTCGAGCTGAGAAGCTGCTGCTGCTGCTGCTGTGTTGTTGCTATTGCAGCCACTTCATAGATTATTAAAGCGAAATGCTACACAAAAGCATATAATTCTTATTCTTTTATTACGAGTATATTGCCTGCAAGTGTCCGACTGCTTCCAGCGGTGGTGGTAGTGGTGGTGGTGGTGGTGATGGTGGTGGTGGTGGTGTTGGTGGTATTTGTGATGGTGCTGCTGCTGTTGCTGTTGCCATTGCTGCTTCTGCTGCTGCTGCTGCTGCTGCTGCTGCTGCTGCTGCTGCAATCAATTCATGCATAAACCCTTATGACTTTATACGCTTCACGCTTTCCCCAACAAGAGGCCGCTGCACGGAACACTGGACCGTTGGACTTTTGGACCGTTAGACAGCCATCGGACACGAAAGCATGTTATGGCCAGTACAGAGCGTATGGCACAGTAATATTTTACCATAATGTAACGGAAAATAGCCAAGACGTGGTCATTTGAAATATTTCATTTTATTTCGCTTCAGTTTTCACAATAGCAACAACAACAAAGACCCAGTACAAAAAGGTACAGCGACAAACAGTAGCAACCGCAAACTCATCCAAAACTACATACATACATATACACATTTCTATCTTATATGTATAATATAATATATTTTACATACATGCTTACATCTGTACATAAGGTCACTCGTTCACAAGCATCTCTGTAGTTCTGATCCCAGTTTCACTGGTTGACTTGTGACCAGCGATTGTATTGGAGTCTGCCATCACCAATAGATGGAAGAACACCAAATTGAGAACTTGAAATGCATTCGTTTATAGCCCATACATTTAATTACCTGGCTATGTTCTACCTGTTCTACATTCTGCATTTCTAACGAGAAATGGAAAAGTCTCAAAAAGAATAAATTCATTTTTTTTATCAAAAATTATGTTTATGTTTAATGCAATGAATGTGTCAACATCTTAGAGTTTAAATGTTCTTTCCAACGAAATAGATGTTTATATTCCTATTTTCTTATTGTTACTGATTATTCCTTAAAGTGGCGCAAGTTGTTGCGTCAAAGGCTTTCTTCCGCATGTCACGTACATTTTTCACAATTTTAATATCCTTTTTTATTTAAATTATCAACCTTTTCAGGTTAGAACTTGTAGTCTTGAAGCATGTTTTTCATTAAGTATCGTTCTCGGCATGGAAATTCACTTGTTTGCTGCAAAGCCAGCGCAATTTTTGAATATTTTTCGTTTTACAACTTTAATTAAAGTGCATTTCTTCCAAATTGTGTTGAGTTTTGATCTCAACTGGCGTTACATGTTTGTGCCACAAAAGATATATCAAATGGAGGATACGAGAAGAAGTGCTTCTCTCTCTCTCTCTCTCTCTCTCTCTCTCTCTCTCTCTCTCTGCACATCCATAATTTGGATAATTTATAAATTACTCTCTGTTTCTCGTCTTGCATTTATCAAATCGTTATAGATAGCTAAGGCGACCATCTTTCAATTATTGTTTGACTTCACCTTATCTTATGGTTATTTATAAATGAATAACCAGCGTTGAAACTAAGTCTGTCAGCTTGAAAATGTTTGTCAATGCTTAGCAAAAAAAAAAAAAAAAAAAAACAAGAAATAATAAATGCGTTAACAAATCCTTCGAAGCCGAGTTATGTTCTTTGCTGAGGTGGAGAGTTGTTTAAGTGTGTGTGTGTGTACATGCTTATATATACATATAAGAACTGACTATTTGGTATATGAGTATATGCTATATACATATATACGGTATAGGTATAGATACATAAGAGAATTCAAAACCGGAGCTCTGCGGTCGACTTTCAAGTAGCTACGTGATGTGAAAAAAAATTTCAAATTCAAGCAGTGGCATTTTGTTATTTTGGAATTGCGGGTCGCTCAAGGATTCAAATGCTGGCACGGACGGATACTCATATGTGTGCCATTGATTCATGAGTGCATGGGTGTGGCCGATGTGTGTGTGTGTGTGTGTGTGTGTGTGTGTAGTACGTGTGTGCGTGAGTGTGCATGTGTCCGATTTGAAATTATTGGCTGCTCCCACGGGTGTCGTAAGTATGGACGAAATGCTTGGTTCATGCATAGTTAGCCAGCAGTGGTTCTTCAGCTCCCTCCTGCTTCTGCTTCTGCTCCTGCTCCTGCTCCTGCTACTGCTCTTTCTCTTGCTCTTCCTCCTTCGCCTTGCCCCTTTTTTTGTTGTATTTTTTGGCTTTTCATTTATTGGATTGCTAGAGTGACCCCAGATTTTCATTATTGCCGCTTATAATAAATGTACACCAAAAAGTTATACATTTGAGTTGCGATGGCGGCAACAGCAGACAATAAATTCAATTAATCGTTAAGGTAAGCTTGAATATTTGTATGCAACATCTGCAACAACAACATCCCGATAATATAATTATCTTAGATAAGTTTGCCTTATCTTATTATTATTTGCCGTATTTTCAGTGGAACAGTGGAACTACTGCATTAATCACATTTTCAATATTAACAAATCTCTGGGACACCTCTGAGCGTGCTTGACTCTCTGCTAATCCAATCTCACTTTAGAGTTTCAGAGATTTGCCTATCTTTCCATATTTGATGTCTCATCCTGTATCTAACTCTTCCTCTCTGATTATTATATATTTATATATATATAAAATATAAATTTGCAAAGTTGTTAAATAAAGCGAACAATTAAAGAGCTGATGACTTTTAAGATTGGTAACCTAAAACTTGTATGAAATATGTTTGCATTAAATAAAATTAAGTAAATCATTTTTTATGTGCGCAATCAACGAAAATTATCAAGTTGGCAGTTGGGAAGTTGAGTCGGTTATTGTTATTCTATTTGATGGTTATAGTTTGTCTGACACTTGTAATCGTTGCTAGAAGCTTTGTTGTTGTTTTTGCTGTCATTGTCATTGTACTCAGCGATTTGTATCTAATGCTCGATTCAGCTGCTTGCTGCCAGCTGCTTGTTGAAGACTTGAGTGCGGGGCAAGCATATCAAAAAGCAAAGCAACCAAACTCTTGCAACGGTGACAATTTAGAGAATCGCCACACAACTCTTGACAGCGCTGACAGCTGACAGAATTAGCCTTGAACAACGAGGCTGGCTGTGACGCTGACGCTGACGCAGACATCGCTGTGGCATTCTTTCCATGTTGTCCCACACCTTGCCACGACCAGCTTGACACCTGACTCCTTCACTCGCACAACTCGTCAGCGCCAGCGCAACAATTTCTGATTGCTGATGCTGTTTGCTGTTGCTGTTGTTGTTGTTGTTGTTGTTGCTGTTGTTGTTGTTGCTGCTGTTACTGCTGCTGTCACAATGGAACGTTACTAATCGCGTTTCTGTCACAGAAATTAAACGACTACGCGTTTGACAGATAAATTGACACGATCAAGTGCGATACATGACCATTAAGTTGGATTAAGTAAAATGGCAACTTCTTCGTCTCGGCCTCGGTCTCAGTCTCCGTCTCCGTCTCCGTCTCAGTCTCCGTCTCAGTCTCGCTGTGTTTCTTTTTGTTCTTCTTGTTGATGTTGTTGTTGTTGTTGTTGTTGTCCGTCTCATTCCCTGTCCCAGTTATTGCCTGGCTCTCAGTTACGGTCTCCGACTCGGCATGGGTCTCAGTCTGGGTCTGGGTCTCATTCACTCACTCACTCACTCACACCCTGAGCTGGCCAACAAATTCCGATTGCCCATTAAAACGGCTTGTCAAAAGGCAAAAGCAACGCATTTGTTTCTAATTGAATGTCAACAATTTACTTATTGTCAAAGCCGACACCAAAGCGTTCGGAAAGCCCTTCAAAGCCGCTGCGTAATCCCACCAATCAGATCTGCAAATGCCAAAAACTGTGGTATTAGTAACATTGGCATCACATATTATTGCTTCACACTCATTAGCCATTGCCATAGCCATAGCCAGATACCACTCACTATGGGAACTTCAACACTTGGCAGTGGGCATATGTACCCGGGTCCCTATTTTTAAGATCTCGGACTTGATGCATGCATAAAATGTATTTCGTATTTTCAATCGAATGCTTACACAAACCTAAACATTTCAAAAATAATTGAGAATGTTTTCGTAGTAGTAATTCTCTGATACTGGAGAAAGTTGATGGAAAAGAGCCTTATTTTGCAAGACTTATTTTGTTAGCTGACTCGAGCTCTAAGATTGTGGAAGATGGAGTGTTTCGCGGATCGTGGCTAAAAAATATGGCAGAGAGCATTAGTAACAAATTAATTATCCTATCTATGAAAAAATGGCTAAATGTCGCTTTAAAATTGTAGAATACAAATGGCCAACATCGATTTACTTTGGCGGTGTCTAATCGATTATCGAAATGCCCAAATGTATATTAAAGTATTCAAAAGAAATTCTTAATAATAAAATATATCTCTCATACAAATTATTTTGGAATTTTCATCCCATCTGTTATACAAACTGGTTAAAATTCAAATACGATTCAGTTTGTAAGAGTAGTATTTGAAATATAAAGGGTATTTCCAAAAATATATACATGCATCTATTAAGGAATTGGCGCCAACGTGTTCTTTTTAAAGACTAGTTTACAGTCTGCATTTTGAAATTCGTGGAGTAATTGGCGCTAAACCGCCTACAAATCATCACGAAAATGTGACGAAATAAAATAAACAAGCTGTCAAATGTCAAGACTATTCATAAACATTTGTCCCCGTCTTTTATACTTGTTTACCCGCGCCCAGCGCTATCTATTTCTTTATGTGTTTCTATCTGCCAGCTGAGAGCCAAACTGATTTTTATACCCTGAATCCATTAAAAATGTTTAAATAGGGTATAATGAAGTTGTACAAGCGAATGTTACAGGCAGAACGCAGCAACTCCATAAACCATCAGCTATATAGATATAACTGATCCGAGTCCGTCTCGCCATGTATAACTATCGATATAAATGCAGATATATCGATACAAACAAATGCCACCATTTCAAGGATATAACTTAATCATTAATAATAATAATATTATGTATATAATGAGGGGGTTCTAACTTATCTTTTGCTGATGCCTAGTCAATCTAATAGGCATATATATTTATATATATATATATTTATATGTGTAGCATGTTAGTAGGCACTAACTTATCCGTTATCGACGCTTCCAGTGCACCCAAATGTATTAAGTTTAAATATAAGCATGTGTATGAGTATGGGTATGAGTATGAGTATGACTATTAGTATGAGTATTAGTGTGAGTATGAGTGTGAGTGTGAGCGTGAATACATGCCCAATTGCAGGGCATGTCTGCTGTTTCCCATGAGCCGTTTATTGTTTCTTGTGTCTTGTGTCTTGTGTCTCGTGTCTCGTGTCGAGTCACTGTTCTGTTGGTTAGGACAGATGCCGTTTGTAGCTTTAGTTTCCGAGTTGTCTCGCCGAGGTGAGCCACACAGTCACGGGCGGAAGACAATGTGGCCACACGCACACATAAATGTGGGTGCCCTACCCAGATACGGCTGCAGCCACTGTCGGCTGGTTGAGGTGGGATAAACGGAGAGAGATATGTACATCGAGACACCCAGAAACCCACCCAGCACGCGCCCTTAAGGCTTACGGCGTAGTTGTTGCCATAATTCGTTACCTCTTCATCGTCGCAGACGTAAAAACATATAAAAGATAGAAATTTGTCCCAGGAGCTTTGAAAATTTACAATTTAATTTCGCAGATGGCTCGACTCGGCTGCCGTGATGGCATCGAGTTGACTTATTCCGTCTGTGTTTTGACTTTTGAAGACAGTCCCCTCTCCCCGCACCTGTCCCTAGCTCTGTCCCCGTCCCTGTCTCTCTGTCTCTCTGTCTCTGTCTGTGTCTGCATCTGTGTCGCTGTGTGGGTCGCCGTTTCTGTCAAGCATCCCACGTTCTGTATCCGAAGCTCATTCATATGCGAGAATATAGATTAAATTAGTTAAGAGCGCACTTTGACCTTAAGCACTCGGATTTTGACCAGCTTTATGGGCAATAACTGAAAATTGACTACGGCAATCACTTTGCAACGTTGTTTCACAGAACTTCGGCTCATTACGAGTAAATGTTCGAAACGTAGCAAAAGTTGTGTGTATTTGTATTCGTGTGTCCTGCTACATTTTGGTGTTTTCGCTTTTGATTGAAGACGAACTCATCGTGTTGCACATGTCGCAGTGTCACCGTCCATGCTACCAGAGTTGCCAATTCCGCTTTTTTCCCGCCAGATTCGGCACGTTTTTGCACTCTAATACCGAAAGTAGAATATTATATTTAAGCAAATGTCTGGACACTTGAAATACTCTTTCAAGTCTGCTGCAGACTAGCTGAAAATAATAATACCCATATATTTTACACAATTTTAAGGCTAGTTGCAAGTTTGATTGCTGAGGGATTCCTTTCGAGATCGGGCCACTCCAACTTCTGTCCGAAACTCAGAAGGCTGTATCGTCTACAATTTAGGAGTTCTAGTTACCAAATATTAACTGCAGATAACTGACAACCTTTTAAAAAGGTCGTGACACACATTTCGCATTGGGTTAAGTTGTACGTTCTAAATGGTTTCAAAAATCGTTTTAAAGCTTTTCTTACAATTTAAAAAATGTATGCAAAGCTTTTAATCTTCATAAAGATTGACATATTTTTTTATTTAGCATCTTTAGCTGCGGCATTTTAGCCTGAAATAGCCTACAAAGATTGTGCTGGCAGTAAGCAAAAGTTTTAAATCAGTTTAACATCAGGAAGACTAAAGTTTAATGTATAATGGACCTGAATTTGTTGCTGAATAAATGTTGATAAGATAATTGAGATATTTGAAAATTATTTTTTCTTTTTCTTTTCTGGTTAAATATTCCAATAATTGTAGCTTCCTTTACCTTTTTAAACAGCTTTAATCGGCTTTCCAAAAATTGGCAACACTGTACACAACGCCTTGGGCAGGGAAAAACAGTCTGAGAGAGTAAGATACGAGGCTAATGGAAGGGGCGAGCTCGAGTCCTTGTTAAGTCCCTGACGTCGTTATCCGCTTAATTACGATAATCATTCATCAATGTGACATTTGCGTTTGACAGACCAAGCTGAATCACGAACATGATTAATTTTTCGCTCTTCCAAGTAAAGTCCACAGAGAAACATTTGAAGCTGCCAAAGTTACACAGCAAAACTATTCAATATCATATATTTGATTGTTCGCCTTGTTGTTCTTGCATTAACCATGCAGGTCATTCAACTTACTAAGTAATTGGGAACTTATATGCGAACCCAATGACATTCACCTAATATTATTTCGCTAATAAGGAGCATTCTCCTGTCTCGAGTGCTTCACCAAGGGGTACGCTGCACTCAGCTGTTAAGAAAGTCGAAAAGTTGACTATTTTTTGGTGGAAATCTCATTGTTCATACAAGAACTCATCTTTTGACTGATTGATCCTATGACACTAATATAATAATAATAGTTTCTCGATACGGACTGCCTACAGAAAAGAACCGAACCATCTTCAAATTTCATCAATAGCTTTTAAGCTGAGGAACAAGTTCGCATGGAAACCCGGACGGGGTCTCAAAGGGGTCAATTATTACTAAAATAATATTCAAGTCTTGTATGGTTATATTAATAGTAGATACAATAAACAGGAGAAATCTCCCACATTTGTATCATACAGCAAAAGCTGCGACATTTCCAGGTCTACGAATTATGAAGTTCATGAAAATTGACGGAACTGTTTTCTTAGCTTATTAGGCTTGGCAACTGTGGGAGTGCCAAGTGTAAAGTACTTGAGGCATTTCAGCTAAGCGGCCGATCGAATGGAAGAACAAACACTTCTCGGTTAATGATTGCGGATCAGTTCCACAAAATGTTAGACATTAAATAACTTTTGAAACTAGCTATCAGAAACACGAATTATTCTGCAATACCCGCAGCTCCAATAATGCCTTCAATTCATCTCCCATATTAACTCAAAAAACACTTTAAGTTTTTGTAAGTATGTCTGCGTGTTTTATTTTATTTCTTCTATAATACAAGTAAAGTAAGTATATAAGTAAGTAAGTAAGTATATAATAAAAGTAAAGAAAACGAAAGAGAGAGGGAGAGAGGGAGAGTGTGTGGAGAGGACGACCAATCCCGTGGAACCCCCACTATTCGCCTTGTTGGCCTTGTTGGTACATCTTGGTCCTTGATAATCACTGCACATAAAATTATTTCAGATAGTTCAATTTATAAAAGTTGTACAATTTTAATCTAAAAAAAAGTTGCGAACTTGTGCCGAGATTCGAACTACTATATTCTATTATAGGATAGGAAAAAAACACAATATTTTTGGGATTGTCGATTTAGTTCAAGCCTTTCTAGTTTTAAGAAAAATGTTTTCTCATATTTTAAAATTTGTTTCTAAAAAAAACAACGAAAAAAACTTTGTCATTTTTAGGGCTTTTCAGTACATTTCAGGGCCTCTTTTTGTGAGTGCACGCTTGCCATAAACTTACTGCCTGCTGCACTGCGTTGTTCCTCCTGTGTTGTACATCACTCTGGAGATGGAGACTGTGGTTTTTGCGGCCTTAACGCAGGCATGTTCCATGTGTTTGCGTCTATGTGTGTGTGCGTGTGTGTGTGTTCGTGCTACTGTTTACTGCAACAATAACTATAGTTATACCTTGAGCTCAGGTTTCACAGTTGCACGCGAGTACGCAAACAGTGGGTGAACGCTTGAGCGAGCGCTGCCTCCATAAGGTGTCCAAGGGGAAGTCGCGGCTCCAAGTCCGAGTCCGAGTCCGAGACCGAGTTTGCTGGTGACGGCGCCAACACGATTGCAACTGAAGAAGAACGGTGAATATTCGGCATAGTCGTAGCAACAATTGACCACCATAGGTATTGCACCGATTGCTGTTGGCGGGTAACGAGCAGCCGCAATGGCCACATACAGAATGCAACATGCCTCATGCAACACGTGTGTTGAGCAATAGGGCAACAGCCATCCGAAACAATCAAATGCAATCAATGTGCCAATCTTTCCCAAAATGATATTGCGCAATTGGCCCAATCTTGATCACTACGGAGTCCGCAGTGTCAAGAGCGACTAGAATATATGCATATATACAAGTAGATTTCAAAGTTCACTACGATTGTCCGATCTGGCCGATCGAAAGGTGTTTTTAATAATCAATCTTTAATATAGCTAATATGCTTTCTTAGAGCAGAGCTTCCCCCGCAAATTTATGTTATCATTTATATTTTCTTAATAAATAAAGCAACAAGTGTGCTTTGTTTGTCTTTTGAAACATTTAGCATTTGAGAATCGAGTTTGGTTACTTTAACAGACAGCTGCTGTCTCTTGGATCACATGAGACATCATCATCTTGTTAGCAATGCGGCTTCTGATATACTTATTAAGCACATGGTAATAATTTAATGGAAATTGGCTGTCTTTTAATATGCAATAAACGACTTATTTAACACTTGCACCATGCAAATTGCGATATTAATTTAGGGAAAAGTTGAGCATGAGCCCAAAGCAAATGCAAGCACCACAGCAACATTACCACACGTACAGGACCAGGACCCGGACAGGCAGATGAGACAAGAGCCACGGCGTTTCGGTGGCGCTGGCTCAAATTTACATATGCAAATCAGGAAGCCACCAAAACAATCGCGATGCCTTAGCACCAGTTTCAGTTCCAGTTCCAGTTTCAGTTTCAGTTTCAGTTAAAAAAAAAAAAATACCCTTACAAATGCCAAATACCCTTGGGTTTTCAATCATTACTCAAATTATGATGGTTTAATTTGGCTGCTCTCCAAAACCGCGGTCATTAGCCAGGCCTCAGCCCCCTTGCAAGGCCGGGGGGCATTAATGCATAATGCGTAATGCAATGTTTGTTGAGAAATACGCATCGCATAAAGGGGAAAATTTGTGGCAAACGAGCCAACGACAAGCCAAATAGCTTGTTGGCACCTCAATATATTGTGTCCCTTTTCTTGGCTGGCGAACAGCGTTAAATACTGCGGATGGAGTGAAGTAAAAAGCTGAGCTGATTAATAATCCATCAAATGTCCTCTAGCCACAGATATAACATATATATTCATAATGAGACTGATGCTTCAGATGGCAAAATCGGTTGAAAAATATTCTACTCATTACAGTTAGCCTGTGAATGGATAATCTCAAGATCTGTTAATTCAAATCGGTAGCCTTGTCTTACCACATTTACTACAATATTTAATAATAAAACTGTGAGAAACATTTTTTATTAATTATTTGTGACTTGTGAAGTTCGCTGAGCAGTTTTACTTATAATTCGAAATAATGATTTATATGCGTTCATTTAAAAACTATTAAGTTATATAGCTAATTGGGGTCCGTTGACAAAAGCAGACTGAGCCAGCAAATCTACGAACGAGACCATAAACCCCTTAGGTCATTTTGGCCAAGACTAATAGGTATGTAAATGAAAGTCTGGCGACGGAAGTAGATTGTAGATACATGCATATATATGTACATATATAGATGTATGTATGTATGTGTGTATGTGTGTATGTATGTGTGTATTGCACGTGTCTGTGAATGGAACTGGAACTGCGTTATAGTTACTGATTCATGAATATTTAAACGTCACATTTGGTCGCACTTTCCACGATGCTCATTAATAAGGCGAAGGCAAAAAAAAAAAAAAAACTTAAGAAAATGTAGCGATCATCGCTGCTTCGTTTGCCGTTTTCTGTTTCGTTTCTGGGGCACTGAACAAGTGCCCTCTCTATGCACACACACACACACACACACACACACACACACTCAGTTGGATGTACAGATGCACAAGCATATGGACATGGACATGGCACGGTTGGACAACCGCCTGAGCCTGAGCCACAGAGAAGAGTTTTCTTTGTTTCGGACATGGCCACATGCATGTGGTGCATCTGTTGAATATCTGTGGGGCTTTTGCCGTTGCATTTCACCAGCACTTGGATATGCAAGATAGCAGCGAGCAGCGTCTCAGATATGAAGTTGGATTTAATTTCATGCCGCAGTAGTTCGCGCATTCGTTTTATGCCGCAACATTTCCAACTAAACGGTGACGGGGCGGCCAATGTCTTCTGCTGCGTCTTCTGTTTTTGTTTTATTTTTTTTTTTTTTGTTTTTTTGTTGTATTTTTGCTTAGACTACACGCACAACATTCAGTCGCAACAAGAGAGAGAGCGAGAGAGAGAGAGAGATAGAGATAGAGAGGGAGGGATGAAGCGCACATAAGCGACAATGTGTGCAAGTGAAAGGAGGCATTGAGCAGCATATTAACTTATTCATGAATACATAATCAGTGGAATTGAATGTACAAGTGGATGTGGCTGTGACTGTGGCTGTGACTGTGGCTGTGGATGTGGACAAGGCGAGGCCGCAACGTGTATTACGAGCTAATGTTGTCAACCCCTGGGTAAATACAGTATCTATCTGGCAGTCTTAAGCCTGGCTAATGACCTTAGCCGAAGACTCGACACAACTTTTGTCAACAAAGTCAGTTCCAGTTCCACTTCCACTTCGCGATATTGTTGGCTGTGGCAGGTGCAGGCCTTGGCCTGGTCACGCTCAATAAATTCAGAAATATTAAGAAATTTCAGCTATTTATAAATATTTATTCATGAATAGCACAAGATAATAGCTGACCATCAAAGAGCGCAGTGAGAGAGCACCTCTTCAACCATTAGCTAGCAATTGGATCTATCCACAATACTTGCTAGCATTAGCTGAGCTATACCCCGATCCCATCTCCAATCCCATTCCCATTCCCATTCCCAAATAGGCGCAATGTTGAACAATACTCCTGAATGCGGTGTGCGCCTTTGGTTGCCTGACGTCATTAGGGTTTTTTCGGGATTTGGAATTGCTTAGGAAATAAATCACTTACTTCGTTAAAGCATAATTGGACCTGAGTCGATGCCCGCATGCTGATCCAACATGGAAGTCGATAGATACACGTACATTTGTAGAGATACAGGTACAAAAGAAACCTGTACGTAATTGTTTGTACTTTAAGAAAGCTTCGAGCACCCGCAACTGAGTACTTTCTTGTAATTTTTAATAATCTTGGATTCATTTATCAGGAAAGAACTATTCATTTGTTAGCTTTCTAATGCACATACTCACACAGAGCCTATTTTATTATTGTCTTAAAATCGCTTAAAGACTGTCATACGAGCAGATTAGATCTGATATGTTTTACAATATTGGTTGAAAGATTTAAATAATATTTATGTTTAATACGTACTTATCTCAACCAATTCGCGGAAATCATTCAAATACAGCATGTATTTATAAACATCTGTGTCCAAAAAAATATGAAAAAAAAGCAAAGTCAAATGTTTAGTCCAATTCTGGCAAACAAAAAATAATTATCGGGTTGACGTCCGAAGGTTAAGCTAGGCATGGAATCTTGTTGATCTTTTCAGCTGCTAACCTCATCTACCGCGCTTAACTAACTATTATATTAACGTTCCTTGTCCTTGTCCTGTTCAAACATCAAACTTAAAGGTATTTTCAAACAAGATTTAGATGGCAGAGCATGTTTACCTGAATTGAAACCGTCTTGCTAATTGACAGACTTACCGTGTGGAGACAGTTCCATCCAATACCTAACGACACATTTGAGGCAGGCAATTCAAATGAACTTTGTTAGCTTGAAGGTAGCAATGGGTTGCTTGGTTAGTTCTCCTATCGCGTAACTGGCCATCATTTAACAGGTATGTAATTTCAAAGATAAACCGTAAATAAGAAATTAAAATATTTTATTATGTTTTGAATATGAATTCTTAATTGAGAAATAAATTGATCAAATTTTCATTTCAGCCAAATAGAAATTACAGTAGTATCTAGTATGAACTATTGCTGATCTTGACTAAAGACATAAATGGTATTGATGCGAGTATTGCATTCAAACTTAGGATCATTTATACATGATTCGATATTGTTCCATTATTATGGTCATTTCTTATGTTTTTCAAAATGAAATACATAAAGTGATTTAACAATTTCCGCAACATAAAATTCATACTTTCCATGCTAGATTCAAGTAATGCCGAACTCAAATTGATTGATTTGATTTAGACCAAATTTTTTGCTTTTTTTTCGCTGTATGCAGTGTCAAAAATTATTTGCTAAGTCTGTGTGAATGTTAATAATGATTTGTACAAATATATTCATTTATTTATGCGAATTAAATCTTAAATTTTGTTGAGACTGCACGAATTGTTTATTTTTGAGCCAGCGCCGCATCGTGGATCAAAATATTGATAACAACATCCGTATCCATCTTCTCCTCACTCTCTTCACTTTGCGCTCCCCTTTAGCTGGGTAGAGGTATTAACTTCGTCGAAGGACATTTTTAATTAGCGGACGAAAGCGGCTCGTTCCTTTAGATTGAAATGCGCTGTTGCAGGGGCCATAAACGCCCTCATGAATACCTCTCGGCTATGGATTGTTGTTGCTGTTGCTATTGGTGGTGGTGCTGTTCCTGTTCCCGTTCCCGTTCCCGTTCCCGTTCCCGTGTTCCTTGCCCTTTGCCTGTCGCAATCTGCATTGGGCGTCAACCGTGGCCACAGCTACGGCGACGAAGACGACGACGACGGCTACGACTGCTCTGACCCTGTGCGCTAGTCCAGCTCTCAATTGTTGTCGTTGTCTTGGCCGCTGGTGTCTTTCGCATTCACTACATTCACATTCACATTCACATTCACATTCACCCCATCGGCAGCAGCAGCAGCAGCAGCAGCAGCAGCAACAGCGTCGGCAGCTGATTCATTCCGCTACGCATTATTAATGCACATATTTTGATAATTGCCGGTTTGGGCAGTCAAACGTCTGCTTCCGCGGTAGGCGTTCTTTTTTCTTTGCTCTTTGACTTGAATTTGTTTTAGTTGGTTGTCCTCTTTCGGTTTCTACACGCACACACACACACACACACACACACACACACAGAGAGAGAGAGAGGTACACTGACTGACAGCACTCTTATAAGAGCCATAAGAGCCGCATATAAAGAACCAGCCCAAATGATTGCCCTTTTATGGTAACACCTTCACGTCGAGGGTCCCCTTTGCAGCAACCAGGTAACAAGCAGCTAAAGTTTTAGCTGTGCGATATGCAGCTATGTAATTTTCGCTCGATTTGCTGCTGTTTTTGTTGTTGTTGTTGTTGTTGTTGTTGTTATTGCTATTGTTGCTGTTGCTGTTGCTGTTGTTGTTGCCTGTATGTAGGCATTATGCAACTTTGCATAATGTCTGCATCACTTGAAATCTGTTGTATCTCATTTAAATCTCACAATCTCTGCCTTCCCCTCTGTCTCTCTCGCACACAGTCATTCTATCTCTATGTATCCAATATGGGCTCGCTCAATCGGTTACAGGCGCGCATTTACTTCCCATCCGTCAATCAAAATGAAAATGACCAAAAGATTAATCGTTTGTTTCGGAATTTTGTTTGATGTTTTATCGACACAAAGTCCCCCAGTTCACACATGCATGTATATTCATAGATACACACATACATTTGTACTTACATAAGCCATATACACATAAATATATATATATATATATATATATATAAATATATACTATACATATTGACATATTTCAAATTCAGACGCATATTGGTCAGCTCTTGATTCAGTCGCTCAGTTGCCAACTCATGTGCCAGCCAATGATGATGATGACGATGATAATATTGATGACGAGGTGAATGTTTTCATGAATGTACAAACATACATGCATATATAAATATGTCCAACAATAGTCAGCTTTTATTTAGAGTCTACTACTCTGTATCCAGGATACTCATCAAATATATATATAAATGTAGTTTATTTAATTTTCGTTTAAAGCAGTTTCAGTTTAGAAAAGTCTGTTTATCTATTTATGGGCAAATTTATCGAATTTAAAAATAGTCAAAACAATTAACAATGAACAATCATCCGAAGGTTACATACCCTGTGGCCGAGAGTCCACTTGCTCAAAACTTAATAAGCAAAGTTTATAATTAACAACTGTAAATGCTCTGCCAAAAAGACACCTCGACTAGAAGATACCCTAAGCACAAGCCATTACAGATCGTATATATATATATATACAGTCGGCAGTAAATACTTGCGATTATTGCTATATAGTTTGTCCAATATAGAAAAAATAAGTTTTCTTAACTAATTTCTGATAGTCTTTGAGATGGGCGTGTTTGTGTCGAGGGATATCAACCGGGTAGATCAACTGGGCTATTAGTGCTGATCCAGAATGTATATGCTTCCTTCGGCCTGTTATGTTTACCAATTTTTACTGGATACAATGCATAATTAAAATAAAACAATATAGCTAGCCAGTCGAGCTCTCGCGACTACTACATTCTAGCTTCTTGATTCACGTACAAAGCCATAGGCCTTGCACTCGCTGATCAATCACAGAGCCGAGTCGAGTTTTTGACACCGATTTGGTGTATTTGAATTTGTGCGAAACCCAAAGCCCAGCATGATACACTGAGCACAACCGAGCCGAGCTTCAGCGCTAGCATGAGCATGAGCATGAGCATGAGCATGAGCAAGAGCGCAAATAGCTCTGAGACTGGGTGAGTAACATGAGTACGCACTAACGTTCGCCTTTCTCCAACAAGTCTCCATCTTTAACTGAGTTTCTATTTCTGTGGCAGTCGTTGCTGCGGACCACAACCTTGTCGGTCAATTTGACTTGGGCAATATGGCAATCAACGACTGCTTGGCCTTTGCTTTTCCTTTTGCTATTGTCGATGTGGATGTTGATTTTCGATGGGTTCTGGGCCGTAGTATTGGAGGTCAAGTCAAGTTGGGTAGATGGTCGCAATTTAAATTAATGATTTTTTCTACGCTTGATCTGTGATAGTGACTGACATTTTCCCGACATTTCTAAGATTAGTTAAAAGTCATCGACATTTTCTACTTTCTACATTTGGCGCACATTCGACGACTGCTCCGCTCAAGGGCTTCGCTTACGTACCCGGCCATTGTCAGGGTTCGTCATTTATCCTCCATGCGGTATGGTATGAACGAGCACTTTTTTCTGTACCGCATCGAGAAACGTAAAACGTAATAATTATGTAAAGAATCATCCGCCCTTTGCGTACGGTAGCTTTTACTTGAAGCCGCCGAGACCGAAGCTGAGTTGTAGCTGAAGCGGCTTGGGAATCAATACAGTGGTTACTTCTCTGGCTCTCTGTCTGCGCGTGTATGTCTGTGTGTGTGTGTGTGTGTGTGTGTGTGTGTGTATGTCTGCCAATCTGCTACTCTGGCGCTTCGGCCTGGTCATTACTAGATTGAGATTGATGGCATGTACTCATACTCGGGACGCGGCCTTTGTCCCAGTCTCCGTTCTGGTATTGGTATGGCGCCAGCATTCTGTCGCTTCGTCGTTTTGAGTTTGGTCTTGGGTTTGATTTTGGGTCTTGTCTTTGGGATTGGGCCAGGTTTACAGCGACCGGTGACTACTGATATTTGTGTTTGATATTGTTGTCAATAATTTGTCACAATCGCGGCAATGGAACAAATTGTTTCACGTCATGTTATTGTCAAGATTTGTCGATTCCGGCGTTGATAAGCAAGTGACAAAATAATTAAAACTCATTTTTAACCCCCAAGCCACAGTGATTTGGAAAATAATGCGACAAAACGTTGAGTGCTCAACATCAGATGGCTCAATTGGACATGTCTATGGGACTGGTGCCGACTCAAAATCTGGCAGTCATGCACTTACTTACTCTTACAGCTAGATCGAGATACTGACGTCAAATATAGACGAAGAAGAAGAGGAAGAAATGCACGAAGGATGAGCCATATCCACATCCACAGCTGCTGCAGGTGTATATGCATTGAGGCCAAGTTAGGGCCAATGAATTGCCAACTTTTGGTAGGTAAGAGCAGGAATATTAAAAAACCGAATACTAGCAAGAAAATCGAAATTGCTGCTTATTGATTTTATACTGTGATACATAATATCCGACAGCCCTTAAGCTAGAGACTCGAGACATGGAACATATCATCGCAAATTGGTAACAATTTCAAAGCCGGAGTCCCCAAATTTAATTTTGAATATTGACCTTGGAGACGATCTTAAATACCTATCAATATATTTTAATCTAGTGTATTATGTATAACCATAGATGTATTTATTGTATTTAATTTGTTTTTTCCTGTATTATTAATCGACGAGCCATAAACTAAGTGTTCTGTAAGTAACAATAGACTTGAATTCTTAGAAAATATTACAATGCTAGAGTTAATTACCAACTACATAAAATACAAATTCACTTAAAGCTATGATTTTATTGCTGCTAATCGAAGTTATCATCAATTTTGTTGATATAACCCATTTGGCCAGAAGTTGTGGTGTTTTGTATCCTAATGATTTATCAAAACATCCATTTATTATTTAAGCTTTAAATTAATCAAAATTATGTTTCCCTAAACCGTTTATTATTTCCATTTAAGAATAAGCTCTGAAACTGTATTATAAATTTGGATTATGAGCTCACGTATAACAAACCCAGATCAAGTATATTTAATTGTATCTTCAATTTACCCAGTTCCCAGAAATATATAATAAATGTATTCCTCAACTAAGACGAGTCAAAACTGCAAACTTTTGTAATTTTCCTGTGTCTAGTCGAAGTGATATAAATAAATAGCTTTGTCCAGGAATATATAAAAAATAAATAAAAATGCTAATACCACCCTATGAATATGTATTTAAATCCTATTTTATTTAATATGATTAAGGTGAGTGAGGAACCCACAGATGTTGTTGATATTTGGGAAGAACGCTCGTTAAATCGCTGGATTGAAATTGATCAAGAGCATTGAAAGTTATGGAATGCTCAGCGACTTTGACAAATTCAACTATCCATGGCAGATGCCGATAATAAATGAGTGTCCATGCCCCTGCTTATCAAGAGAGTGATTATTGAAATGATATGTTTGCTCATTTGGCCGGGTTTCCAATGGGTCTTGGATGGGAGTGTACACTTCATATATTGTCATTACATTTAATGGCCTGTCCGAAATGAGTGTACGAGTGGACGGAGAGCTACTACAGCAACTACCGCTCAAAGCGTCCAGCATAAGTGTTCACTTGGCTCAGTGTTAGCATATGAAACGACGACCAAAGTAAAAGAACTACTCGTGAATGTTTGGCTGTTGTTATTTGGTTTTTGTTATTTTTTTTTTTTCATTTAGTTTTTTTTTATGTTCGGGTTGATTTTTGGTCTTGATGTGGTGTTTTAGTCATGGCCAAAACATTGTTAATGGCATTTGGGTCGTAATTTCGTTTGAGATATTTAAAATTTCCCATAACTCAAAATCAGTGGAAACTATTTGTGATTACCGCTTGTTACCGCTGCTTTTCATACTGCTTTCTACTGCGATCAATCAAGTCAATTTGTTGACCCAACCCCGGACTGTGTACAAATTATTAGAGCCAGTTCTTCGCTTAGCTGCCGTGCCGAGCCCGAACCCAAAGCCAAAGCCAAATCCCAATCCAAAGTCAAAGGCAAAGCTGATCAGCCGATCAGCAGAGCAAAGGCCGCCCCGGCATCGGCCTGAGTTGCGGTCTTTTCATTTCCAGAGCTGGTTATGGCTGTCACGGCGTGCATCTTTGAGAACCGCGGAAATATTAGTGCCACTGGGTAATTACCGAATCCAAATGCGCCACAGTACATGTTTACATAGAATAAACGCATTGGGAACGCGGCAAGAGAGAGAGAGCGAGAGAGAGAGAGAGAGAGAGAGAGAGAGAGAGTAATTAATTAACATTTTTTGACTTGCAAAGGGATGAACAGCAGCCATTTTAATCCGATCACTGATCACAGGATCACAGGATCACACAACCATTGCTTCGATTCGTATGTATTTTCCACAGCTCACAGTTTATTCAAGTATTTGTCGAGCTATATAACTATATAACTATCGAAAGGTATGATGAGTCGGTGGGTCTTTCTTGAAAAATGCTTAAGTCCACAATTATTTTTCACATACGCGTCGAATAATACCTCAAACATTCAAATGAAATTGTTGTGAAAGGAAATATGCTTGAATGTTGTCGTTGAGATATCCTTCTAGAATTTGTTACAGATTTTCCTCATAACGAGCCTAGATTTGTATATTTATCATATATGTCATATATATTTTAGCCTACGGTAAAAATGCCACCATCAAAGATATTTTAACATGATCCTTGTTGATCCAGTTTGATTCGTCCTGTCGCAAGCATAGTCTGCATTACTGGCATAATTTGCGTGCATCCATCAAAATTGGGAGTGTTCCACACGGGGTGAAAGCCATGCAGCTGGCCAGAGTAGCCTGTCTCCTTTTAGGCTTGGTACCACTCTCGGTGGGAGGGTCGGGTAATAAATCAGTGAAATTGAACTAAGGAGTGGTCTGTAAGGAAAAATTTAATTTTCATTGTAGGTATCTCTTAACTACTGCTACCACAATCATGCTTAGGGGATTTTTATTACAAATGGGTCATCTTTTAATATATATAAGACGTAATAAGTAGCTAAGAATATCAATTTTAATTACATCGAATTATTATCTTTATAGCATACATACAGTTCAACTATAAATGAAAACAACAAATTATCCATAGCATAAATTGTAATATTACGAAAAGCGCACTCAAATTGAAAAACTTATAATAAATGAATATTAGTTGGCAACAAAAATATGGCTTTTGCTTTGCACGTTTATAGGTTTATAGACAATAGATCTTCCTTTTTTGTACATGCGAAAATACCATAATACAAAACAAAGTTTAAGCAGTCAAATAATGATTATTACAAGCCGAACAGTTGGCAACATTTTGTTTAGTTCTCTTTTGATTAATTTTCATTATTCTTTTGCACAATATTTGATTACATAATATTCTTTTTACCCACCTGTACCCGCCCTGTGCCCAGGGTGCCCTGTAAAAACCTTTCTTACCACTCAAGAGGGCAAATCTGTTGTAGAGTTATCCAAGTGTATTTGACTTGCATTTGCTGACATATTTGGCATTCCTTCTGCACATCCGAGTGTTCTTCGGCACTCCTATTTACATTTATTTGTCTATCGCTTAAAACGAGTACAAATAGCAAGCGCCAGCGAATGTTTGTATCATCATTCGACTTTGCTCCAGATTGTGGGTTGTGGACTGCAGATAGTGGGCTGCTGGTGGAGACAACCTGCTGTGCTTTGAACGCCTTAAGATGGAACAGTCCTGATCCATTTTGTGCACACGCACAGTTCACTACTTTATTCTCTTCGTTTTATGTATTTTCTGTGTTTTTTTTTCTTCTGTTTTTTTCTTCATTTTTTTCTGTTTTGTACAACTCAAGTGTCTAAGTGCTCACCGGATTCGATGCCGATGCCGATGCCGACTTCGAATTCAATTTCGATGCTGATGCTGACGCTAACTTTGACGCTGTCTTCAATGTTGCCGCCGTCGGTTTATGAACATCAAGAAGCGATGCCAAAGCTAAATCCAAACATTCGTTTTGGGATACGGGTGGGTTGATCGGTGTACACTGTACACTGGCTGGCTGTCTTCACTCCACCAAATCGTTGGCCCACCGACTCGACTCACCTCTCGATCCATACCATTGCTGCACTGAAGAAAAACTTAGTCTGAGAATACAGCTAATATTTGTACGGATCTCTTTTATGCTTGTCAGATTAGCGCCACTTGAATTTATATATATATATATATATATATATATATATACATAGTTTTAATATTATACAAAATGAATATGTACGTTTAATAATTAATAATTTGTAACTTTCTAAAGCTATAATTAGACCCATTGTGCTACTTTATAGCTCAAACCTATTTCTGTATTTTCTTTGCCAATCTGTTCGTATTATTTGTATTATTTAGCTTTTGTATTTCAGTTTAACTGAACATTTTGGTTGACTAATGACTAGCGCACTAATTTAAAGTTTGAAAAATTGAGTTGAATACAATTTAAGTTGTGCACAGCAAGCAAATCAATAATAAATAAAAATAATTATTATTCCGATATAAAATCGTGCAATGCAACAAGCAACTAGGTATTTGCTAGCTAGGACATCGAGATTTCTACGATTCGAATTTATTGAGATGCATTAGATTACAGTGTGTGAGGCAGCCTATTTATAACGTTAGCATTATTTGTCTAGGAATTGAAATCAATTGTTTGTTCAGTGTATGCCATTGGCGCTGGCTAATACCGTCGCCATCGTCGTCGTCGGTTTGTTCGTCGCCATCAGCATCGGTGGCAAGAATTCAGGGGGGGTGCAGTGGTAGGGGGTGGCCATCTGTTGCACATCATTCGCACTTGGTTTCTGTCGGCGCGTTTCCCTATATTAATGGTAATTTCTTACTTTTTGTATACATTTTTGGTTAAAATGTGTTTTTGTTGTTTTTTTTTTGTGTATTTTGCTTTTATTTCGGGGCAACATTTTGGATGCGAGTATGTGGAGATTTCAAATAATTTAATCGCTCCTCTTGCCTTGCATTTAAGATTTATACTTTGTTGATACTTAACAATTAAGAATTTTTCTCTGCTTCTTCTTCTGTCTTCTGCTTTGCGGCCAATATGAAAATGTGTACAGACAAATTGTACATATAGGATAGGTACATATGTTTCTATTTAAGAGCCCCATATATGTACACAGGGATGTAGGTGTTGGATTAGTTGTGCCATCTACAAATTGTAAGTACATTTTCACTATTTAACCTGCTCGAGATCTGCACTAATTACTTCTGAGGCGCACTTTATTGGCTATACTCATTATAAGCGATGGATCGTAAATACCGAAACTTGAATTGCAATTATAATAGTCGGGGTCGTCGAGGTGCCAGTGTGCACTATTATTGAAATTATAGAAGCGATAAGCCGCGAACCCGACCAAGCTTATTAATGGGCCGTTGCAACCAAATGCCGCACACTCACCAAAGCACACACAACAGTCACAACACAACACAACAACACAACAGCACCAGCACCAGCAGCTAGAATAACACCAGCAAAAATATAAGAACATAACAAGAGGTACTGCATCAGGGGCATGGGGAGGGGAGGGGAGGGAGAGGGAGATGGAGACTAAGAAAACTTAGCAGAGCGCACAGTATGGGGGAACTTTTTAGTATTCTTGATTTTTTACTATTTCGCGTGAAAGAAATTACGACGAAAAATGTGCTCTAATAACAATAATTAAAAGCAAACAAAATTCTAAGCTAACCAAACGCCACAAAATACGTAGTATCGGACTCATCCATATATATATATATATATATGTATATATATGTATATATATGTACATATACATATGTGTTTACTCGTACATATGGGACCCCTCTGCACAGATTTCACCACAAGTCATTGCCAATGAAATTTAATTATACATACAACAAATACAAGACGCAATTGTAACTGTTTATTCCATGGTGTTTATATATGTGCATAGCCCCCAATCTACCTCCACCCCAACTCGCTGATACCCAAATAATCACGAAATCCAATTTCAGATGAAAAACATACATAACTTGTGTTAATTCATTGGTAAATTGGGAAAATTAAAACGATTGTTTACGCAGGGCTACCAAGGAGAGTGAATAGGTTCAATATATAAGTCAGGTCCTCCCCTTAGTTTTCTAAGGAGGGATTCTTGAGAACTCAGGATAGCAAAATATTGACACAAAAACAAGAAAGTATAGTCAACTTAAACATTTTATTTAAATTTACTTACGGATTTAAATAGATTGTCTGCAGCTTACATTTTTAGATGATATAAACAATCTAAACTTAAAGTCTTTAAGCAAACTTTATAGAACAGACGGACGGGCAGACTGACGGACTTGAATAAATCGATACAGTTATCAATAGCTGATCAAGATGGTAAATACATCTGTATGTATAACTTATGGGGTCGAAAACATTTCCTTTACACACTTCACAAAAAAACTACAATTCCTTTTGCAAGAATATATTTCTTAGAGGAATGAATGCTTCATTCGAGATAGATCGATTTCACTTCACATATATGTTGTACGTATTATGTAGAATTTGGATAAATTTGATTAATGTTAAGCCAAGGTTTTTTCCTATCAATCTTATAAGTAACTGCCTTAAAATTATAGCGTCCATCGACGCAATCGAATATGGCTCATATTGCAATTGATCAGATGAAATGAAAAAATAATAAATTCTAAACTTGAACTTGAACCATGACACGTTATTACTTATGTACCATATGCGGTCTCAGATGCTTCCCTCTATATTCATATAGTTCCCTTTTAATACATCTCAATATTCCATCTAATCTCTGACTTTAATCACGTTCACATGGATAGAGGTACACAACCAATATACTCTTTTGCCTTTGGTATCAGAGTATTCTAATAAGACCAGCTAGACTAGGGGACACGCATTCCCAAATTGATCCGCTAGTGTTTGTAATAGCATTTTTGCGATATTTGCCTACACTAATTACAAATTTGTGTGTTATATATGAAGAACAGAAACAGAATCAGATCCTAACTAAGTTGGGCACTGTAGCAAGATCTTAAGGTAGCGAGAGATTACAAAAAAGCAATGGGAATGTTAATCGCTTCGGCACTTGGATGTAGTAACTGTGAACAGCTATCTGGTCATGCTCATTCCGCTGCATGTTAGCATCACCTCCTCAAATTTATCTAATCACCTCGCCCCCACTTTTGGGCCCCACTAGCCGGCCGCATGTGCCTGTTGAAGATGGAGCGTTGTATTTGGTTTATGCCACGTGAAAAATAGCAATCCAAGACTTTAATGTGTACTACAAATTTTTTATTTCTAACTTGGGTAAACATTTAGCCAGAAGTAAACAAATACAAGACACTTAAAAGGTATTTTCGGTAGTCGGCACTTGTGCCCAAAAGTAGACATTTGGATCAGTTCGCATCGCTTCAGTTTTGTTTCGTTCTTTTCAACTGTAGGAAACGCAAATGATTATTTCTTTAAGTTTTTGTTTTTTTTCTTTATGTTTTGTAGCCTCCCATATTGATTTATGTTGATTTAAGGAATAAGTTGACTCATGTGCTATTAACACTTCAAAATGTGCTCGCACACATATTATACTCCCCATACAAATCTCGCATTGCACAGATGTGTACATGGAAATGTTACAACTGTCGTGACGATTTCGGGACGTGTCGGCAATTTGGGGCAACAAAAACAATACTCACATTCTCATCACGTAATTTTCTTGAATTTTCATTTAAGCTTGTGTAATATTAGCTGCCCGCCGACTCCTATATACAGTTTAGAATTATATATTTGAGCCATTAACTTTTTGTCAAACTTTGTTCTCTGCAGGTCAAAAACGAAAATTACTTGCAAATTGACTCGACGACGTCGTCTGATCGTTTTTGGATCGAGCGGAACGCTCTCGGCCAACTCCTGAAAATGGTGCGTGCTGTCTCAGATTTTGTATTGTTGTACTCTGAACCCATTAAATTGATAGTAAAAAAAAGGGTAGCATGCGCAAATGAAGTTGATTTCATTTGACAGATTTTCGCAGTCTCCGTTTTCCCACCATCGATGAAAGTCGTTTATCGAAAGCTCAATTTAACAATGTGAGATGAAATTCATCAGTTGTATAAATTTCATGAAATTGTATACAAAATACATAACACTATTTAGATTGTTTCCAAAATATTGAGCATTTTCTGTTCAACGTATTGAATTAAATATTTAAAACGTGTACGATGACATTATGGTGGTTTTAGGGTATTTCCTAGTCGATGTCTCTTAACTAGAGCATTCCTTCTTGCGTTTTGATTTTTTTTTTTTTTTTTTTGTTCTTTTGTTTTTTTTTTCTTTGCAGAAATCAGGCCGCGCCCCAAACTGAAAGTGGAGCTAAGCCTCAGCCCAGACACATCCCCGGTTTGTGCTTGCGTGCTTGCAGAGCCTTTTGGATTCCCTTTTTTATATTATTTTTAGTTTTTAATCGCTGTGTTTGTGGCTGTGTGAACGATCATCAATCGGCGGCGCTTGGCAGCAGCAGTAAAGTCCAGTCCCAGCGATCCTTGGCTGTTCTGCCCTTAAAAACCAACAATAATAATAACAGCGACAACAAAAAGAAACGAATACAGAGAAACGACGAGAGACGAGAGACGAGAGAGAAAAAGAAGAAGCGCGCTGTCCACCTATCTGTCTGGAGCTTAGATGCCATTTTTTGACTTTACAGCCAGAAGGTAACACCCACTTGCTGATTCCTGCATATTCCAAATCGAAATTCATTAAGATTCATTCTATGAGGGCCGACAGGGCACGAAGACAGCTTTTTGTGTATCGATAAATACATTTTCGGTGCTGCTTTTTTCATAGTCTGGCCCCGGACAGGACAGGCAGAATCAGCGCTGAATAGGATGGGACGGATGCGGTTTTTTACGAGAACAGCTTTTATATACTGATACTCTGATGCTCCAAAAATAGAAGAGTATATCGGCTTTGTTAAATATTCGATATATATATATACCTACATTTCTCTATGTTTCACAACCATAAATCTATGGACTCCAAATAGAAGCCTTCAAAAATTGGCCAATTAATTTGCTGGCCACCCCAATTACGGCGTCCGTCGCCCCAAGACCACCCTGTACTAATAGGTAAAGGCCATTTCTCCATTAAAAGGTAAATTGCTGACGATTCCTGGCACCTGCCTGGCCCACCCAGAGGAGGTCTCTATTCATTTGTCTTCAGCTGGCATCAGAGTATTGAGTAGTCGGTTCTAACCTACTCTCACTTGATTTTGGTGGATTTGACGTTTACGCATCCATTTTTGGTCGATTTTTGTAACTTAAGGTACAAATTGACAGCAATCCCAAAAGAAAGGAAATTAGGCATTTATTTTAATGGGGTTCCTAAGTCCAATGCGAGAGCTACTTGCCAAAAACAACGGCAAAAACCCTCCCAGAAATAACAACAACAAAAAATAACCAAATACGACAACCGAAACGAGGACCATGAGGATGAGTAGAGGATGGTAAGTGTTTGGCTGTTGTTCTTCTTTTTTTACTTCCTTTGTATCTTTTCGCATTAATAAAAGAATCAAGGAGAAAGAATGGCAACAAATTTGCCTTTATTTGATTGTATATAGTAAATTTATTTGGCTGGTCGACTTTTATTTGTTAATTTATTATGATGTTCTTCCGAAAATGAGTCTAGAGCTCTCCCAATTTTCCATTATGCATGCATCTTAAGCCTGTCAAACTGCCCATTTAAGAATACAAACTTACTAGTCGGTTGTGAGAGTGCCTCGATAAGAACGAATCAGATTTGGGAAGCCGCGATTCGCAGGAAAATAATTAATCAATTATTTTTGTTTTGTTGTGAATTGAGTTCTTTAAAATTTGACTCTTATCAACTGTCAGTCTGATCTGTACGAGTATAACATAAAAACGAGAGCAGTAACAGTAATTGATTGATTAAAGGATGTCTTCAGATTTTGTTGGGAATTTTCTCAATAAATCGGAATGAGAATATTTTTTGCAAACAATTTCTGTTTTTTTTTTAATTCATGTTATTAAATAAACTTTTTCTTTTAGAATAGTAACGATTTTTGTTTAAATAGGACCGGAAATATATGTATATATATAAACTGTGCCAACATATTCAAATGCTTCAAAGGTAGATTTACAAGCTAACTTCATTAGAAGAGACCCGACTCGACTCTGTGCTGAGAGCAGAGATTCAGTGAAGGTATCCTCAAAATGCCTATCATGATGATGTCGTTTATCCAAGGTATTCCAAGACAGCCTGATAGATGTTATGTAACTGCATTTCTCTCTACGATATGACTTTCAAATTTGTCTTATATCCGAGTAGTAACTGCTTATTTCGTTTAAACAGCAATTAATTGCCAATGGCAACAAAAGGCTTACAGCACGTCAAAACATTCTCTGGTCATGGTGATGACGATAATGGTGATGTTGATGGCGATTGCGATGGCGATGGCGATGGCGAAGGCGATGTTGATGGCGACGGTGGACGGCGTCTTCATGGGGCGCATGGAATTAGATTTGTACATACGTATGTAGAATAAAAAACGTTAATAGGTTTCGGGCCGCCAAACAATGAGGGACGAACAAATTTTTGATTTTACGCTCTAAATTATGTACGTACATTCGATCAGCTTTTAGTAATCTGTATATCGATTTTGTATAATACGAAATCCAATATCAAATACAGGGCCAACAATTAGATCAGCTAACCAACTGGGATGTCTGAACTGCGGATTAAATAATTGTGCATCTGTATGAAGTGCTCATCCTGAATAAGCATTTTGAATAATAAAGCTGAAAACAATTAATAAATATGAAAAAACACCAATTGATCAATAATTGAAGTTAGCCCATAATTTGAATTAAAAGGTTGTACATAAAATAAATATATATATTAAAAGTGTAATTTGGTTAGCTGGAAGCTCTTTGGCTTAGTGGCACCCTGTATTCTGATATACATACGCACGCACACACGCACACACTCACACACGCACTCGCAATGCATTCACAGACACCAGATCCAACAACACAATATTCACATGGACATAATCAATCCATACCCAAACATCCATTCAGACACCGCGGTGACCATCGCAGACGCAGACGCAGACGCCAAACGAAGACGCGTTTTAAGCACACACACACACATACAGATACACATACATATATACATACATCATGTATGTATTTTCGGTCCGACGAGACCTTTGCTTTGTGTGTGTGTGTAGGAGTGTGAGTGTGTGTGTGTGTGTGTGTGTGTGTGTGTGTGTGCTTCGAGTCATGTTGTTTTATAATAGACTACGGCTTTGAAGTTGTTTTGGCGATGACTTCGTCGCTTCATTCTCTTTCCGTTTTCCATAAATTTAAATTATTAATTTTTTAACCACGGATAAGATGACGCTGACGATGATTATGTCGTTTTGTTATTGCTGTCGCTGCTGATGCCTTTGTGCCGTTTTAACGAAATGAGAGTAATTTGTGAATTTTTACCTTTTTCAGTTTTCAGTTTTCAGTTTTGTTCTCCCCGGTTTGTTTCCATTTGTTTGTTGCTTCTTTTTTTCTGTGCCGACCGTGGACCAGACAAAGGCAAACCAATTTGACCACATGCGGCCCAACACCAACACCAAAACCAAAACGTCGCCATGATGCTCAAAACAAACATGGAACTCGACTCGGCCACAAAATGCTTCCTAACCGAAAGTTAAGAGTTAAGCCCACGGTCGAGGCTGGGTCCAGACGATACGACGGTTCGACGGTTCGTCGGTTCGGATAGAATCCGGCAATGTCTGCTAATGTCTTACAATAATAACGAATAGCATCATATAAAAACAATATTCGTAAAGCGAAGGACGATCTGTTTTGCACTCGATTCTTTGGTAGCTGAGCAGCTTTAAGGTCGCGTCTACACATACAATGTATACAACCAGAATATGTACTGCAATCGTCTTATCCCTAATACAAAATAGCTCAAAGACTCATATACATATAGTGGAAATATGGTAAATAATCCAGTAATCCAACTTTCAAAATTGGCGATTTCGGGGTGTATTTAATGGCCAAATTGGACCAACATTTATTGCATGGCTAGTTGAAAATACAGAGAAACTTTAATCAGACGACACAAACAAAAAGAGTTCGGTTTGGATTAGTTAAGATTGATTGATTATATATAATATACATAGCTTTGTTGTTGGCCATAAGGACGGGATATGGCAGATAGCCTAGTTGCATATTCTTCGATGAGAGGGGCTTCTTTCAATGTCAACTCTTTAATATATTCTACATATTATTAATCAAGTGATGCTCAGGGAATGGTTCAGGACTTGGCATTTTGTATATAGTTGCTTGTTAGACAGTAGATACAAATACTAAGAAACCAATTAGACGTATCTAGTCCAGATAACTCGACGTTGAATATAGCGTTGGGGATGCAAATATTTGAAAAATGTATTTATTTATTTCAAGTAATTTGAAAACCGAATCAAATATTCATAAAAATTATTATGAAAGAACATTTAATAAATTTGCAAATGCTTTTGCACTTTTGCCAGCTCTTTTTATGGTGTCTTTTAAAACTCCGCACAATGTTGTTCTACAAATTGTTGTACATATGTTTGTGCAGATGGCTGCCTGTGGCATTGGCTGTTGCAATCGGAAGCTGTGTGGATTAGTGTTTGGGATAACTGTTGAAATAAAAGGCCTTGCGAAAAAACGTTACAAAATATGAAATGCAACAACTGGAACCCAACAGCTTTTTCTACTCCATTTTTCATTTCTTGCTTTGTATTTTTTTGGTTTTTGCCTTTGTAATCCTTGCGGCTGGGGCAATCATGGCAATAATCGTGTTTGTTGGGGCGACCGATGGCACTTGACGAGCTGCACAGCGGCCCTGGACGTTTGAGCAGCACAGCACAGCACAGCACACAATCGCTGGAATCGTCAGTGGAGTCGTCAGTGGCATCACTGAGCCCACCAGCCAAATTGACAATGGTAATTGAAACGCGCACGGTGAGTGCTCTTAGCAAACTCGCTTATCGTAATAAACCACTTATGCTTATACTTATACGGAAAGTACTTCAGCAGTGTGCTGTTAGTTTCGACTATTTATGCCCTATGCAGAACGGGCTTTTCTGCAAGTGTGTTGAGAATTAATTCATTTATTCGCATTGACATTTTCATTGGATCATTGGTGCATTCTCGCCAAACACACAAATTCATTTCATTGCAATGCTGCAATGCATCAGTTCTTGATTGGTCGAAATGATTACAATATATGAGTGATTTTTCATTTAGATACTTGCTGTTGAACTGTTTTCTCGTTTCCACTTCGATTAGGGAAAGAAAGTTGTTCAGCTGAGTAGAGTATCGGATATTCGATCATTGTAAACTCAAAAATTACAAATTTCATTCTTTTCTCTGTTTTTTTCCCCCTTGATTTTTTGAGGGCATGCGCTAGAACTTTGAACCTTGTTTTTAATCGCATCAAAACGAAACTAATGCGAGTATTATTCTTAGAACGGAAGCGGAGGCAAGACGACCCCGGACCACGACCCGACCCACAGCTGCTGCTTCAGCCAGGCCTTAAGTTCGGGAATTAGGGTTGGGGGCTAATGAGTTGCTTCGAGTGTCGCACGTGCGTCGTCTGCTCCTGGTGCTGTTGCTGCTGCTGATGCTGCGGCATCCCCACTTAAAGAATGCCCCTCTTAGTGTGCTGGCAATGTCCAATTAAGGGTCCCATTAAACAAATGACCATTCAAGAGCAAAACCTTAGAATAATCTTCAGCTTACGGATCGGATCCCATAATACAAAAATACATGCACAATTTGAGGTAACAACAAGAACAACAACAACAACAACAGCAGGCAACAACATGAACAACAGCAGCAACAGTAGAGTACAAGAGCAACTTGGTCAGCATTCCATTGGGCTGCAATATCAGTAACATTTTGGAGGCGGACATCTTGCTGATTGGATGCTTGTAGACAATAGCACAAAACAACAGATGCCGATCTCCTCACAGGCTGGCTGTAGTTACTGCCGCCCCCTTTGGCGCTGCTGCACTGCCTCTCCTTGTTGCGGTTGAGCCCATCGTTGTCAATTTTTCTTGGAAACAATTTCGAATTAATGATGTTTAATGCTGCACGCTTCGTGGGTCACATGCGTTCGGATCCGCTCTCCTCGCAATCATCTCGTGAAACAGAAGCAGCCACAATCGTGCCATATTGCTGATGATTCCAATATGCGTTTGGATACATATATAGATATATATATATATATATATATATATATATATATATATACGTGTGTATGTAAATGCAGGCACACATGCCCGCTCCATCCACATATGTATGTACATCTGTGTGTATTCGGATGGGGGACGGTGGCGAAGAGTGGGCTGCCAAGCACAGCACAATGGATCATGCACATTCCGGACACACGAGCATGCGTGGCATTGGGGAATAGTCGGACATGGAGCGCATTTATGTTTAAATACTCCGATATATGTACAAGCAAATAATACGCACATTTCACACACACCATGTGCAACATGTCCAAGAGCAGCCGTTGGACGCTGAACACAGAGTCAGTCGTCAAGGGTTATATTGGTTATATCATCTTTGTACAAGCCAACAATGTAATCCATTATATAAAGCTGATAATAATATAAACATTTTAGTTTTAATAATCTTTCGACTCCGAACTAAAACTTCAATTTCAGCAGACTAACTCCGGTCTTTATTTTTGATAATTGGAATGATTATTCAAATAAATGCGTGGATGTGTTTGTGGCCTGTATCGACTCGTGAACTATTTCATAAATGATTACAGGTGATTAAACTAATCAAATTGCGAAAGTAGAATTGCATATCTGGGAAAAGTTGTCTTTAGTTGCTATCTGATAAGTACTTGGTACAAATCACATTAATCGAAGATACATTTAATTATTTACTTTGTTATTATTATTTTTTTTTATTCATTATAATAATTATTAATATTAATATATTGTTAATACATAAAAGTTTCACATTAACTGTGGGCTCGCTTTACTCCCAATCTGAGCTCGATTTCTACAAAAAATCAACTTGATTCCAGACTTTTTATCTGCAGAAAACAAGTATAAATATTGATTGATCTTTTATTGTTTTTTTTAATTTGTCACTAGCAAAAGGTTATTTTAAATACAAGCAAATGAAAAGAGTGCAATTTCTGATTCCACCCCTGTAATATTATATATGTTCCATATGTTTGCAAAAATTGCTTACATTCTCGATGAAAATGAGCAGCACAGGACTACTCATATCACGAAGGGTTGTTATTCAAGTTAGTTATCAAATTAAGATTATATATTTACCTCGACATTTTACTGAATACATTTCAGCAAGATCGGCTAGCAATCATTCAAGTTATATTCACACATCTGGGCTCAGAGTTAATTTCATGGTCGATTTCTCTCGATTAGAGCCTTCTAACTTATTATTAATAAATGCTTGTGATCAGTATGTACTAAAGAAAGAGTATCTATTAGTCCAGCAAAGTCTGTTTTTCCATCAAATAGCGTCTACTCTGTCGACTTCATTCCTTTCGGATACCAATTGCATCAGGTGAATCGGGTATCGGGCTTTAATGTGCATATATTGGAATAATAGATATATATATTTATATATATTTATTTAGCAAACTCCTTCAATAATTTCAGCTGAATTGTTAGGAGCAAGCTATCCTAAAGAAAAGTGATAGGCGACAATCAAATCCATGAGAAATCACATTAAAGTACGAAATATTGTTTGAAGACAGTCGATGAGCAGTCGACAACCAATCACAGTTTTGGAGCTAGAGTTGCCAAACCTGGAATGGGAACGACTCAACTAGTAAAGACCCAACAATAAGGTGAATTTGAAATTGGATTGTGAAGAGCGTTTCACACCTGTTTTTCACTGGTGGCATTATAGTTTATAGTAAGCAGAGTCGTTTAGGTTAACTGTTATGGTTAACTTGGCTAAAATCACATTTGTCCACTTGCACTTCCCCATTCAATGACATTCACATGCATTCGCGAATCATCAGCAAACAAGACTCGTACTCATATGGTAAATTGATTTTGAGAATTTTTCGCGCGTGCATTTGTTTATCCCTTCAAGCGTTAAGTGAACAACTGCGCTTAATGATCACAACAGCAACAGCAACAGCAACAGCAGCAACCGCAGCAGCAACAGCAACAACAACAACAACAAGAAGAGAAGAAAAAAAAAGTGCCTGCCTGCAATTATGACTATTTGCATTGCACATTACACATTTTACACTTCCAGCTCTCAGCCGAACGCCGGGCAGTTTTTCTTACTTATTACTTACTCGGATCTTCCCCCTATTTTTGTTCGCTCCCAAGTTTCCAAAACCTGGCTGCGTCTTCGGTTCAGTTGATGCTTCTCGCATCTGGTCGTTTGCTTCTGTTAAGTTGTTTGGCTTGACGCAAACCGGAGACCAGAGAGAGGCTGGAGACAGGAGACAGGCGACGCCTTGAACTGGTAATGCTGGCAGAGGGGAATCGAATGGGATGAGATGGGATGTTATGGGCTGGGATAGGATGGGATGGGATGCGATGGGATGGGATTCACCACATTCTCAGTGCAGCGCAAAGTAGCTGTGCAGCGAGCAGCTAGCGAGAATAGCACTACCCGCAACCATTCTGCAGTTCGTTTATAAATATACACATATTCACACTTTCACGTTCGGATTGAGCTAATTGAAACGTATCTGCATAAACTGCATCAGGAACTGCCCTCTCTCGTTAAGCAGCGTTGCCTGCGGCCGGCCCGGGCCAGGCCCGATCCGGCACTAGCTCTGCCATCCAAATCCGCATCGGCATCGGCATCGGCATCGTCTGTGGCGTTGGGTCTGCGTCTCTGGTCTGGGGGCCCACAGATTGCAGCAAGCAGTTAAGGCCAGACCTAAAGTCATTGTCATGGTCGTGGGTCGTGCTAATGATAATGTCCCTCCTTAACCATAATGCTCGAAACCACACACACACACACACACTCATGTGTGTAAATCAGTTAATGTTACTTTTGGTTCATCGTATTATCGGGGAATACTGCTGCAACTGATAGGAACAAAACAATCGATTGGACACAATACACTTGCCAATTCCATGTGCAAAACAAATCTACAAATTAACTTCTCATTTATTTAACTAAAATTGTCGTAATATTTTAGCTATTAGTAATGCAGCATTTAACCAATACTTTTTGGCAGTCCTTGAAGCATCTGCAGACAATCTAACAAATTTTCAGTCTGACATCTTCAAATTAAAAAATGGAAAACTATATTTTAATTTGATATCCTTCAATTTGAAGCTTTAATTCAATTGTTTTTCTTATCTTTCTAAATCATTTTTTAATAAATGTGAACTTTTCTTAGTCCACATTAAATAAATAAAAAAAATTGTCTACAAATTTTATTTATGACTTGCTCGGAATATAGATTTATCTATCTATCTCTCTATTCTCAAGCAGAGTCTTAGATATTCAAACCAGCAATTTGAATAAATTATTCAAAAACATGCAAACTATTCGAATGTATACAGCAAATGCTTGCCCTTGCTTTTGTGTGGCCTGCGAAATATATTCTTAGCCGATCTTGAATAAATTTCTATAAATATTATGACAATGTATATTCCCATCAAATTGTAAGGCTATATATTAAAAATTGCAAAACGATTTACGATCAACACTATTGAAATGGGATCGATTCGGCTGACGACGCTGACAATATTCTAAATTCCAAATGGGTTATGCCAAAAAAGAAGGCTAATTTAGCTACACAAACAGATCATATATTACAACTATGATTATGCGATGTCTAATAATAACAATCAATTGTCAGCTAAATATTTAAATCGAAATTGGGAAATATAGTTGGCATTTAGGTGTTCTGCTCGTTGCATGCCGTTGGGAAGGTAGCAGAGATTTGCAAACGCTGGGCAGTTAGTTGGGAACACTTGTAGAAATAGATACATGTGTATGTGTAAGTGTAGACGCTACTGCAAATGAAACCCAGCCGACTGGTCGTAAATTGTGAATGGTTTTTGGGGTATATCAATGGCTCTATGCGTGCTTCATCAACCAGTATCGACATCGACATCGACATGGACATCGACATCGACATCGACAACGACATCGACATGGATATGGAAATTGCCACTGCGATCATTATTTTAGCTTTCAGCGATCGGAGCCAAGTGAAACGACAAGCAGCCAAATGCAACACCAACAACGGTAAACAACAATAAACAGCCGCAACAGCAGCAGCAGCAGCAGCAGCAGAAGCAGAAGCAGCAGCGGCAGCAGGCAACAATCCATCGCAAGTGACTTGAACGAACGTGCCACACTCAATTCTTGGCATTATGCATGTACATACATACATACATACATACATACATAGATGCATAGGTATTTTTGGGGTAGGCGGGCAGCTGTTACGGTTCGGGGGTACGGTTTACGAGTACACGACAGTTAACCGCAGGTGGATACGTACTTGGAGATGGGGCCAAAGCATTCGTCCTCTAATCACAAGCAGCGCTGAGCGGCTGAGCGTGACTAAGTACGACTACGACTATGACTACGACTATGACTACGACTACAACTGCGACTGAGACTGAGACTGAGACTGACTATGAATATGGGTATGGGTATAGTTGTATAGTTGTATAGTCGTATAGTCGCCGCCTCCCCTCGACTGAGCTTCAACATGGTCGCTAGCCGTTGCATTAATAGTGAAGCAATCAGGGCGTTGCAGAAGCGAGCGCGGAGATCGTAACGAACGGTTTAAATACAATATATTAAATGGATTTATTATGGCTAGATATTGCGCCTTTGCACGGCCACAGCTCTCAAGCATGTAGCTAAGCACCACTCCCAAGTAAGACCAGTACACCAATGCATTCAAAGACCCAAAGTACTCATACACTGCGAGAATCATGTGTTAAGTTGAAGCTAAATTGTGCTATGAATTAATAATGGTCACATGCAAAGAACTCCACTCCACTCCACGAAACAAGTCTGTCTGTTTAAATTGTACTTGACCCAAATTGTTGCCAGTTGCCTTATCGAATTATTCATTTAAAAGTCCGCTTTTTATGTAGTCCGCAAATTTAACGAAATAATCAAATTAAAGCTATAAATTCAAATGATATAATAACAATTAGATAAAACGAAAACTGAAGTTCAAAAGTGTTCAACAAAAGCTTTAATGCAAATGTTCTAATTTCAACTATGTCATTATTTTTTAGTAGCAACTAATGCGATAATTAGATAAATAACACTTGCTTGTTTAAACAATTTCCTCCTTTATTTTTTTACTCGACACATCTGCTTACAATAAAAGTTAATTAAGCACTTGCAAGTTAAGTTATTCCATTGCTAATTGTGTGAATTTGAAAAGGTCATACGATATATATTCGCTTGTCGATATTAAATGAAGCCAGTTTATATTGAAAGCTTCAACTATTTATTAAAGCCTGTGATTTTTCTCAGTATGATGCCCTCTCGCCGTAGCGACTGCCACTCAATGTTCATATAACTCATATGGCTCATATAGCTCATATTGCTCAAATAGCTCAGCTAGTTGTGGCTCTGGCCAATGGCCAATGGCTGAAGCTGGTTGTCGCCGTCGCCGTCGCCGAGCACGCATCTCCGTCATCTGCAGGGGGGCTTGGCTATTGAAGATGGTCGTGGGACAGGCACGAACTGTGATTGAAAACCCATTTCAACTGAGGAAAATACCGTTATAAGTAATATTTATTTCAATCGGAACTAATCGTATAATGCGGCATGCAACAAACAAATATTTCCCAGGCAAAAATACTTGCTCTCTTAAATAAGTATAAACGATTTCATTAACAACTTCCAATCCCGATTTTGATCAAATTTGTGCAGTTAATTAATGTTATATATATCAAATAGAAGATGGTTTTATTATCGATTCTTATCGATATTAGAAATAATAGCTTGATCTGCGTGTGGTATACGAGTACTTATATTGCAATCGTATATTTGCCAGTTCTCGAAGACTCTGAAATCGATCACGAATATATACACGTTAGGGAATTAAAGATGTTCCCTTCTGGCTGTGGCACAGGTTCACACAACTTCATCAGACCCCATTTAACATATGTTTATTGGGTTCAGAGCAGTACGCAGTGCTATGTAAGATAAAAATAATAAATGCATGTGACTAAAAACAGTTTTGTTCGTTTTTCGCATCGTTTCGTGATGGAAATATTCCACACGCGACCATCTCTAGGGCCTACCACATACGTGGCCATGTAACTTTGATTTCGTAGTTGCAATTATTACCCAGTACGGTCGCAATTAATGCCTCAAAATGAAGAAAATAGTGCCGTCGTGGGCTGTGCAGTTTGCCGTTTACTTTTTTCTCTGCTGCTGTTTCGCTGTTTGTTATTTGCTGTTTGCCGTTTGCCGTTTGTTTCATCGTCCTCACTGAACACGCGCATAAATTTTGACTTAATTAGATACATTTGCCAGTCGTACCTCGTAGACACACTGAAGTAGTTCCAAGTAACGCTATCACTCACAAACCGTGTCGTTATTCAAAAGAAAATTGACAATGGCGTTGTCATCTCTCTCTCTCTCTCTCTCTCTCTCTCTGTGTGTCTCTATTTGCTTCTCTGTCTCCCTGTCGCTCTTGCAAAGATCTAACAAAAACTAATTTATATCTCCTTCTATTGAGAAGTTAATAGACAATTAGCATATATGACAAATTTAGCGGCAGTAAAAAGAATTACAAACTGAAATCGTATAAGAAATGCACAAAATATGGAACTGCTCGATATATATATATGTATATATCTGTATATACATATATATGTGTGTTTTGTCGTTGTACCACCTTTAATTTGGTAAATTTGGGACATCCTTGCAGAGTTGTTTAACGCTTCTAGAATTTGATATCTGCAAATATTATATATATATATAGATATATATATTTTATTTATTATGCGCCTATCTGTCTGTCTGGCTATCTGTCCGTCTGCTTGCCTGCTTATATGCAATTTGGATAACACTTTGTATGTTTTTATGTATTTTGATATTATATTTTTTGACTTAAATGCGCGGTTGGTATTTGAAGCAAGAAGGATCTGTCATTGAGTACAGGGTATTTCTAAGTCAAGCTCTGACTTGCTTGTTTGTGTATGGAATAAGTGTTTAAAACTCCGAAACACCAACAATATTAATCGGTCAAAAGATAAACGTTAGTCCTGCTTTAAGGGCAGACTCCATGAAGCACAAGCAGATCTAGAAAAATGGCATCCATAAAATTGATCATTTCAAAATATACCTTAACCCAAGGTCGAATATAATAGTCAAGCAACCACTTAAGGATCTTACAAGCTTCTCCCTGTCAATCACTCAATTACATATGTATATTAATCCCAACTTGAACCCAATTTGTGTGGGGAATAATGCTGGAAGTTTACTCAAACAACTCACTCCCACAAGCACAAACACTCACACAGATACACACACACGCACACACACACACACACACACACGAACCGTTATGTAATCGCGTATTTACTTAGGTAAGTACTGAACTTGAAAAGATACGCCTGACAATTACCGCAAAAGTAGTCAGTTGTGAGAACTCCGCTGCCGGGATGAAAGAGGCAAAACAAAAAACAACAACAACAACAACAACAAAAACAGAATGAGCGCACAACCACCGCAGATAGGACATGTTTGTGAACTAGATTTGGACTACCCTTACCTAATGCTTACCCTTAGAGCGAGGACGACCCTTGGGACGAGTACATGCCCAGGACCATATACAATATGTTGCGTAAGTGTCTTAACAATGGAGTCCAATGCCACTAACCAATGTATATACGAGGGCCAGAATGTGCATAGGCACAATACTCATCCTGTATTGTGGCCTGTACAAACACTGAGCGGCAAGCAGGATGGCAGCGAGTCCTCCATGCTGTCTGATCCGATGCCAGATGGCCTTGGCCATCTCTTCAGTATCGTGCTCGTCATAAGGGCTGCCGCAGCGGATCGCGAGAATTTGGATTTCTATTTGAAAATGACAGCATAATAATGCAGCATCAGACGTACAATTCCGGATAGGGGTCGGAATAAGGACAGGGATGGGGACAAGGATAAGGATAAGGACAGTGATAGTGATAGTGGTCGGGGCTGTGTCTTGATAATGGCGTTAGGCGATGATTGTACAATATTTTATTTATATAAATTATTATCATTCATGATATTGGATATTGGCCCTGTGTTCTATTCCATTCATTGCGTGCTCACAGCTTAGCCCATCCTTAATTGCAGCAGTCGAAAAACTGCTGCTTGCCCCGCGAATATAGCCGATGTAGACTAGTTGGTGTTGGCCTCATCTTTTTGTCAATTTATTGTGCATGTAGTCAGCAGTTCATTTCAATTTGGCATTTAAAAAAAAAAAAAACAACTTGTGACTTAACACTTTACATTACAACAAGTTTGTGTCTTGTGGGTTTCGTGTGAAGCGATTCCAGGTCTTCTTCTTGATGACTGCTGAAAGTCGTGTCTAACTTTTAAATTTAAATATTTGCATTTATCAATTGAAGTCTGCTCATCACAATCACATTTCGAGTATGCAATGTGCTAGAGTAATTAAATGTGTTCTTCATTTTGATTGTGTTGAACGAATTTCATGAGTGCCGTCATTAAGTTGGTTTGTTTGGTTGTTGTTTGTGGATGATAGTCTGAGTTGTTGTTAATTTTTGTTATATCAAGCTTCGATATTCTCCTCGTACTAGCTGCTAAGTTCGATATAATGTGATTACAATCCACAAATAGTTTATTGTATCTGCGTATTAAATATTCAATTCAAATTTCAAATTGGTTTTTTTTCTTGGTTTTAATTTTAAGTCTTTTAATTTGGAGATTCACATTTAAATTTCATATTTCGTAAATATCTATTTTGCGTACATACTATGCATTAAATAATAGTATCATTAAAAATGTATAATATTATTTTCAAATGTTTTTCAGCCTGGTTGTTTCTACTTAAAAGGGTAATTGACATAGTAGTCAAAGAACTGCAATATTCATTTGGATGGGTCTTCTAACCTAAATTAGAACAGAAGCCACTCGCAGCCATGCTATTTATTCACAACAAGTTTTAACCTTTAACCCAGTCTCTTCTTACTATTATTATGTGTATTATATGTTTGTCAACCCTGATTTTCTATAATGATGACAATCGGGACACCAGGCATAGTTAAAAATATATTCATAAGTGTATCTAGAATATATATACATATATATATATATATATATATATATATGAGCTTGAGTCAAATAAAATCGGTAAGGTGATTTTTCATACACACAAAAATTGTCAGTACAAGCTTGTCATAATTATTTAATATTTTATTTTGTTCTGAATTTAAATAAATAATAATTAATTAATATCAAATATTAGCTGCTGTTGTAGTTAATGGAAGATTGCGATCAACGAAGGGGGAAAGGAGCAAAGGGTCTCGCCCCACCATGGTTTCCATCATCGCGCCTTAAGCGGCATTAGCTTCACGTGAAACTGAAACGGAAACTGAAGCTGAAACTGAAGCTGACACTGACGCTGAAGCTGACACTGTGGCTGAGACTGAGGCTGAAGCCAATGGCAGCAATGCAGCATCAACAGCTGCCCCGATCAGATGCTGTCCAGGGTTAACGCTAACACATTGATTACGAACTGGCTCTGTTGCATTCAACTCAATTATGAAACCGAGGAGTAATTTCGTGCGGTAACATATTACCGAGCATGCTTAGACGCAATTGAAGAATCCGCGTATCCATCGGATACACATAACAGCGACTGCAATGGTGACCTTTGACCAGGGTGACGCTGGCCTTGAACCTTTCGCATTGCCATCAGATTATCAATTCAAGGCTGTGACTTTAATATCTCGCCAAAAGCAACAACAACAACTTGTACATGTATGTAGTTAGAGAGTAGTTTGTATGAAATGAAATGAATGAACAAAAAATATATATACATATATACATAGATATATATTAAAGAGAGAGACGAGACGAGACGAGACGAGGCGAGGCGGGGCGAGACGCAACGCAACGCGACGGGGCGGTTAGGAATGTTATGTAAATTGAACTTGAAAATCGCTGAAACAATAGCAAAGGTTTTGAATATTTCTCTCGCTTAATTAGAAACGCAAGGAGGCGAACGCAAATAATTCTCCCATAGACGATCCAACGATCCAACGAGCTGCGGGGTTACGTGAAAAGCCCAAAGCAAACAGTCGCTCGGAGATGCGACATTGCCAAGCTGTGTGTGTGGAATGGTTTGCAGTTGTTGTAGCTGCAACAGCTGTACACTGAAAAAAAATAAAAACAAACTGTTCCACATTGCAAAACTCACAAAAACGCAAATATTGCATTTAACTGGAGTCCACCTTCTCTCAGCTAATATAAATTGATAATTTAAACAAAAAAATCAACTGATTTTACCGTTGGAACACAATGGACCGATTTTGGAAGATATCTGGAACGAACTCGGAACATTTCCATAGCTGTGAGAAATGCAGTAGATGAACTTGAAATACATTTTCTTGGTTTAAGAACGCTTCGTTTTCAATTTGTATTAACAAATATACAAAATGTTGGCAAACCGTTTGGCTTTTGATCTCGCAGTGTAGTTGGAAGTGGAGTTTGAGTTGAAGTTGAAGTTGAAGTTGGAGGAGGTGCCGCTGACAACAGTGGCGCATAAATTATTCAACAGCTGGTTGGCCGGGTCGGGCCGGTCGCTAGACATGTGGCCCCGCCAACGCCTTGCAGCTCGCGGATCGCGATTCCGCACCACACAGCACAGCACACCTCAGCTTCGCTCCGCTCCGCTCCGTTCCGCATTGGCGACGCAACCCAACGCAGCTGAAGAACGCCCTACATCTCTCTCTCTCCCTCTGTGTGTGTCTGGGTAGGGTCTTGAGCGGCTTGGATAATGTCATATGCATACGCGTGTGTGCAAGTATTTGCCAGCGATTTGTGACGCCGCCGACGACGACGACGACGACGATGACGACGGTGACGATGACGGCGACGGTGACGGTGACTTCAACTGAAAATCATTAATGTACTCGTTGATATCTAAATGTGTAAGAGCAGGTGCCAGAGGGCACTCTCTCTCTCTCTCTCTCTCTCTCTCTCTCTCTCTCTCTCTCTCTCTAAGTATGTGTGTGTGTCTGAAAATTGCTCTGGGAGACCAAAAATTTGAATCGTCCCCAGCATTGTTATGCAAATGATGTCGCTTGACACGCAAACGCCAGCGTCGACATCGTCGACATCGTCAACACAGTCACCGTCACCGTCAGCGTCGGCGTCGGCGTCGGCGTCAACGTCAACGTCGACGGCAGCGTTGCTGTCGCGAACAGATCTGTTTGTTGTTTCCACCTCCGGCGATTGCATACTCATATTATGCGAGCCCGGGCAGCTAGCCACTCCACTCCACTCCACTCCATTCCACACTCCACACTCCACAGACCACTCGAATTGACTGCACCACTTTGAAGCACTCCGTTGGCCAAGCAACTATCAACTATCAACTGGCAACTGGCAACAAATGTCAACAGAGCCAACTGACCAAGCGCAAAAGTGGATCAGTTCGCATCAACTTGATGGGTCAGTGATTCCCAGTTACGTTTAAATACTTCTCTACGATTACGCTCCAGATACAGCTTTATCCCCCTCGTGGAATTTGAAAGTTTCTCAGGCATTTGGAATCTCTGCATCTGGCTCTGATTTTTTATGTTTTTTTGTCCAGTCTGCAAGGCAGCTTACATCTTGATTGGAATCCGTTTTGTACACATTTTGAGAAAAAATTGCGATTACATTCAGCATAGATCGGAACTGTTTTAAAATTTGTGAAAATGGGTTTGTTTTCAGATCGAATTGGGATTAATTTAAGAACAACCAAGGCGTTGATGAACTAATAAAAGTTAAGTATTCTCTGATTGAATTAATATAGCGGTTCGATCTATACTAACTTAACTCGGATGGTGAGCACACAAAAACCCTTTCATTCAAGATGATCAATTTTAAGATGATATAAAGATTAAACATGAGGACAAAATTGAGAGATTTTCATATTAAATAAAGCCTGCTGGAAATACAAATTTTATTATAACTATTTTATTCATCTTGACCGAATTATATCGTTAGTAAAATCGTTGTTAGGTGAATCGGTTGCTCAACTCCCGAACGCCAATCCGATAACAATGTTTTTAGATGCTTTTGTCCCAAGGTCGAAAAAGTTAATTAAACCTTAAATATTTTGTGGTCGCTCCAAAGTTCCAAATCCACCTATTATTAATGACGTTCAAAATGACAATAGTGGTGCTGTGCTGTTGTGTGTTGTGTTGGCCACTGGCCACTGGCCACTGGCCACTGGCCACACTCGATAAGAATGACACCCAGGTTGTGGCAATCAATTGCATTCGATCTAGCACGCTGCGTGATGTAGTGTAAAGTCCTCTGATTCCTTAGTCAGAAGCTTTTATTACCCACAACACACACACACACACACACACACACACACACACAGGGACAAACAAGAGACTGTAATTAGCGAACTGGGGTCTTAGCCATCGCATGACATTTGGCTTTGGCCACGATGAATGATGCCAAATTAACCAATACGAACCAAACAACGCGAGGCATGAGATACTTGGTGGTGGTGTGATGGGTTCGTTTGGACTGTTTTTGTTTTGGTTTTGGTTTTGGATTTGGCTCTGGCTCTTTTTTTTATTGTTTTGTATTTAGTTTTACTTGGAGGTGGCCATCTCCTGCTTTTGTGTTGGGCTACTACTCTGGAGCTGGAGCTGCGTGTTCGTTAAGATAGCAGCTCGTAGATAACAGAGGCGGCAAAAATTGTTCGAATTGTAAACAATTTGCGCTGCGGTTATGTCTATTCGCATGTTTCAGTTGGCCCAGCAGCACTCGGCAACCTGGCCACAATCTGAGGCACATGAGCAGCCAGCAGCCAGCAGCCAACAGCCAGCAGCCGGGCAATGTGTGCATCGAACTGAGCATATAGCGATGCTGATCTGCAGATCTCCTGATGCATTCGTTAATTAAATAGCGGCCAGGCCACAGGCGGAGAGCAAAACTGTCATTTCCGAAAAATATTAACAAAATCCATGATTATCGAATACACAGGCCGTCGCTGAATGTTGAAACAACAATAATTATATTGAAGGATAAATCACAAAATTTATGATTTTTGAATGCATATTGTCAGCCTATCTTTGAGCCTAGCTTAGCTAGTAATAATAATCGTAGACAATTTAAAAATGTTGTTATAAACACTAACATTTTTGGGAACATCCAAGAATTAAATGAAAACTTATTGCCCCGATGCATCCACTGAGTTTTAATTGCTTCTACTCCTTAGCCTATAAGTGAACTGGAGGACTTTTTAATATTTTTAAGTTGACCCTTGACCCCTCGATTCGGACTCTCCCTTTCCACTTGCTACTATGAAGCGCTCCCCAAGGGATTTTGGATAAATTTGTAGATTGAATGGGAGTCGTTCACCTGAGCACAGCTTACAGGTGCATGTGCAGGTGGCTTCAAATGAAACAGAAATCCACAGCCACCGCAACAACAACAACAAACACTATCACAACAACAACTGCAACAACAACAACAACAACAATGAAAATGACGATGAGCACGTTGATGATGACGATGACGATGACTATGTGGATGAGAATGAGAATGAAAAGGATTAGGCCGAAGGCATCTTGCGTGCATCTCCATAAGTTTGTAGGAAGTTGGTTGGGGCTGTGGATTCGCGCACAAGTAGCCGGCATGTAATAGGAATCGAGAATCGAGAGCCATACAGCATATACCCACCAATATATCAATATGGCAACATCATAGCATAGTGTAGCAGCATCATTATCATGGGCCGTCATCATAGACGACGTCAGTGCCAGTCAGTGCACGATTGCCAGCCAGTTGGCAGTTGCCAGTTGCTAGCCAGCCAGTTGCCAGCCAGTTCCGCAGGCGTTCCTATGCTCAGCTGCATTCTGCGTTCTTGTGATCTGCCCCATTGACAACTGTCCAGGTCAAAAAACCAAAAATAAAAAAGGAAACGGAAAACGGGAGGGTCGGGTGCGAATAAACGACTGACTGGCTGGCAATGGTCCAGCTATGGTCAACGAATGGAGTAGGAGTCGCACTCAGAGTTGGAGTCGGAGTCGGAGTCAGAATCAATGGCAGAGGCAGAGGCAGAGGCAGCTTGTAGTGCGACCGATCGCAATGGGGCTGGGAAAATTACATGTCTTCGTATCTAAACGTACATTAACCATCGCATTCCCCAAGCAGCCAGAGCCAATGCCAAAGCCACAGCCTCAACAAGCAGCCACAAACACTGCCACACTGCCACAGAGCCGCACAGCCGCACAGCCGCAGCCAGAGTCAGAGTCAGAGTCAGAGTCAGAATCACGGTCACAGCCAGAGTCAAAGTCGGAGAGCAAAGCAAAGCAAGGCAAAGCGACGAGTTTGGGTGCCAGTCGCTGGGATCCCTTTTTGTGGGACGCCAGGCAATCACCAGGCCATTTTCCTCCTTTCTCGTTGCTTACTTTTCTTATTTAATTTCGATCGATCACTTAAAACAGTACGAATAATGAAAAATTGCAGCAACATGCCGCAGGCCAAGAGCTTGGTCTTTTAGATAAGAACCATACACACACAAACACATCCACATATATATAAATCTATATATATATATACACATGTATATAGAGAGAGAGAGTCAACCGTAGCCTAGCCAGATGGCAAAAGATTCGGTTCGCTTTACTCATAAGAATACACTTTGAAAAGGCATCCTCAAAGGCCTTTAAGCTCAGAGCTTTATAAACCGAACTCAATTCAAATCAACTCAACTCAACTCAACTCAACTCAACTCAACTGAACTGAACTGATCTCTTGGATCCTAACACATAGCTGTGCAAGATTACATCGGATTTGTGACGCTCATGCGTAGATGTTGAACTATGGCCAAGACATCTGTGGCACTGGGTGCATGTGGAAATCAATTAAGATCAGTTCTCACGATCGCAAGCTCATGTTGCAGTTGCAGCTACTATGCGTGCACCATTAGATGGATCGATACCTTTTTGTTTCTAGCTCAACTGCATCGATGAACCAATTGAACAAAATTAAATGACTCTATTCGTTCGTTGAGTTTTCACATTTTGCATCTGGATCTGTAGGCAGATGCAAGCTAGCCAAAGCTGGCCAAATGACGAGTTCAATTCCAATCCAGTTGCCCACTCTTGATACTATTGTTGTTGTTGCTCTTCTTCTTCTTCTTTGCTTTGCTGGTTCTTCTTCTTCTTCTTCTTATTATTATTATTATTCACCTTGTTGCATCGAGTTGCAGCTGATGACTCGGGGCATTTGTATTTCCGATCCCAAGTAGATAGCATCTACCACATCGAAGGGAGGCAGCCGCATCAAAACTAAATCACATTGAGCCTGGGCCAGCGCACTAAATATACACTTGTGTGCATTTGGCCTGCCACTTCCATTGTCCTTGTTGGCCACTTGGCCACTTGGCCACTTGGCAGCGGCATGTCAGGTGTCTGAGCCGTGTCGCAGTCAAGTGCCTGCTGCGGCACCGGCGACAAATTCCAAATCCTCTGCCTTTTTTCTCGGGGGTGTTTACGGATTCAAGAGCACTGATCTTACACACACACACACACACACCACACACACAGACTCTGGCTGGATTGAGCCTGCGAATGTTTGGCTTCACACGAAAGGGGATTAAATTGTGAAGGACTCATGACATTCCATCAAGCCGACAACATTTTCACAATTTCATTGTTTTGCCAGCCACTTTGGCGCATCCTTTTTGTTTGCCTTTGACTTTGCCCCTGTGCCTGTTCCCTTTGCCTGGTCGCCAGCAAGGTGACATCGCTCAAAAAACAACAACAACAAAATACAAAATAAAATAAAAATAAAGTAAGTAAACGAAATGAAAACAACAACAGCCAAACACACACCATTTGAGCCAAGATCTCTTTTTGTTTTTTGGGCCTGCGAGTGTGACTTGCCGAGCACTTGACTGTGCCTACTCGACATTTGAGAGCGTACAGTTGTTCAGTTGTTCAGTTGATCAGTTATCCAGTTGCTCAGTTGTTCAGTTGATCAGTTCAGCTGTTTTGTCAGCAATTGGCAAATTTACGAGTATGTTGATTGAAAACCACGATAGCATTGCACGATGCGCCCTGTCCCTGGAACAGTGGGTTCGATGGCAACAAAACTTTGTATTTATTTCATTTGTATTTGAAATTTATATAAATTAAATCGTATCCAAATTGAAACTATGCATATTTATTTGATTTGTGTTTATTTAGTTATCGCAGCACTGCAGGTTAATAACTCCAAATCATTTGCGAGTTGCCTAAAAAATAATTCGAATACAAATAGAAGTGACTATAAAAATATAATTATCAAAAATTCACAATTTATTTCTCTACTTTATTTTCCACTTAAACCTAATCGAAAATTAAAAAAAAAATATATATATATATATATATATTTATATACTTTTTTGCTTTGTATGTATTTGTTTATTCGATTTATAAAATATTTGATATGTATATTGCGATATTTTACAAAGTGCTTAACTTAGGGCTACAAATTAGATTCTCTCCCATTTTTAGTCTGAAAGGGGAAACTCGCCAACCAATAATAAATATTGGACCATTTCCCATTTCAAAACCCGTTTAACTTAAGATATATAGTTGAATACGGTTATTTTTTTGGTCTTAAACATTTGATTATTGTTTGAAAATATTATTGTTTTATTTGTGGCCTGGTCAGTGAATGTGAGTAATAGTCAATAGTCAAGTGTGCTGTTATTTTCAAAAGTTAATTAGTATTTAAAGCATCTCATTAATCGCTCAAGTTGCGCGTGTGGGAAATGATGGCAGTCCCACTGTGCTGCGGGCAGCGCATGGCACGTCAATTAACGTTAACTGAAGTGGAGTTAATTGTCAAGGCATGGTCACTTTAATTGTGGTTAATGTGGAACCGATAGCGCTGCTTGCCGCAATGGGCGCAATTTCCGATCACCGATTAAACGATTATCAGCAGCGCATTGTTTCAGCGCAACGCAACGCAACTCATAACTATCTGTCTGGGCACATTCATTAGCACCACCAGACATTGCCACATACAAGCACAACCTCATGCACTACCACAACCACTACCACTACCACCGTCAGCACTACCATATGCTGCGCTGCAGCAGTCAACATCAGGATGATCGGCCGGCCATGCGGCTGAGCGTCCCTTTTGTCCAGTTGTCCTGTTGAGGGCGCAGTTAGCATTACGACATAATCAACAACTGCTGACCGCAACGAGCAGAAAAAAGGATCCCCCCGAAGTACAACAGCAACAGCAGCAGCAGCAGTGGCTTTTGAATGCAATATTTGTCATGGTCATTATGAGTTATAAACGATATTTTGATCCCTAATCACTTGGCCAGGCCAAGACGCACACACGCAGGCGCAAACCCACACAGGGACACTCTCAAGCTGTCAACGGATTCGTTACACGTTTTACACAAATGTCTGTGCACCTCTGCCCCTGCCCCTGCCCCTGCCTCTGCCTCTGCCTCTGCTCCTTCCTCTATTCTTACACAGTAAATAATGTTGGCTCACATTTGCGACTTCAACAATGCAATATGTAATCTGCTGAAAGAAATAAGTTGAACAAAATTGCGCAATTTAATTTAATATTAATTTGCACCTAAAATATGCATAAAATAATAATAAATATAATAATAAATATAATATAATAAAATAAATACTTTTTTTTAATGAATTTAGTTTTTCTAGTTGTCTGTGCCGGCAATAAATTAATAAATAAATCAAAAATAAAATACTAGTTAAACTATGCACTTTTGAAGCATTGATCTTTGTTGCCGCAGACTAAATAATAATTAATAAAAATATCTTAAAACATTGTTTATAATTACATAACAAAAAAGGAACGCAGGTAAAAAACCAAACAAGCAAATTAAATGACGCTCAAATATTGTACTGTGTACTCTGCTCTCCAACTTCTATCCTACTCCTACTCCTGCTCCTGCTCCTACACTGCTACACTGCTACACTCCTACTCCTAATCCTGTCGCGTCCTGCCAGCCCTAAAGCGACAGTAGGGCGCATTCAGTCCGATCTCTGTCGGTTGTCGGTTGTCTGTTGTCTGTTGTCGATTGTCGATTGTCGTTTGTCGATTGTCGTCGTCTTCGGCGGTGGAATAAAAGGAACAATTGTTGCAGCAAGGGCAATTATAGATTATCACCTTATTGCCATCCCTGTCGCTGCTTGTGCCCCATCTCCTTCTGTCCTTCTGTTCTGCTGCTCTGCTGCTCTGCTGCACTGCCGTTCTGTTCCTCTGTCAGCAGCACCCACACCTTGTGGTGCGACCATCGACCATCGACCATCGACCATCGAGCGTCGACCATCGAGCGTCGACATCGAAAAATAACCATGAAAATGACACCACATTGTTTTATCTTTATCGCATAATTGCGGTCAACTCCTCGGCCGGTGGCGTGGCGTGGCGTGGCGTGGCGTGGCGTGGCATGGCTTGGTGTTGCATGGTGTGGCATGGCGTGGCGTGGCCTAAGTTGGCCCTGTTCCGAGTTAGCTGTCTCGGCATCATTTCAATACTCTGGCCACAGTTTCGGCATCGGCTTTGATCATTTTCCATGGCCAGCATGGCAACACTTTCACAAGAACGAGAGCGAAAGAAAACAATAAATGGATTGAGAAAGGGAGAGCAAATGGCACTAAGAGAGAGAGAGAGAGGGAGAGCGAGTGGCATACCTTCCCTGTGACACTAGTCGAGGGGGAGGCGAACGCAACACATTTATCATCTTGTCACAAAAAACGCACTTGAAAACCAACCAAATCCAAATCCAAATCGAAATCCCACAATTTGATATGATGTGAATATGGATATATAAAATCCATTAAAACGTTTTTTTTTTTTTTCGAGTAAGTGTTGCAAGTTGCAAGACGGTGTACAACTGCGGGTGCAACATCGTCGATCGCTTAAGCAAGTTTTTTTGTTGTTGTTTTTCTGTTTTTCTGTTTTTCTGTTTTTCTGTTTTTGTTTTTTGTTTTTTGTTCTTTGTTTTGATAATTTGCAACTATTTGTTGGCGTGTTGCTTAATTCAATCGTTTCGCGCTAAAACCTCAATTGCAATCATCTTGTGAACCGGTATTGCCATCCTTCATCACAACACACACACACACACACACACACACACACACACACACACACACACCGAGGCGGCTAAAGAGATAGAGCGCTGGAGAGGTAGGTAGGGGGGGTGGTGGGGAGAGGAAGTGCTGGTAATCATCAGCAGCAGGGTCAGCAGCGTGAGTTTTGAGCCAGCCACACTTCTGGGCTTCGGGCTCTTGACGACCTTCAGATTGTCTCACAAAAGACGGCGACGCTCCCACACTCATTCAGTTTGAAGCAGAGCGTCTCTTTGTCATGTATACACACACACACACACACACACCTACACACACACACACACACACACACATCGTACATACATAGTTAATAAACACAATTATGTATTTTTGCAAGTGTTTTTCTTCTTTTTTTTTGTTGTGTTTTTACTGCAACAAAAACATTATCATAAGCTTTAACATTTGTATGTATGTATGTATGTATGTATGTATGTATGTATGTATGTATGTATGCATGTATGTATGTATGTATGTATGTATGTATGTATGTAGCACTGTTGACATTTTAGTGGATTTACCACCAGATTCTCTGACAGTTATCGAATTGCCTAAGCTGAGCTGGCCAAATAATTATTTCATTTTATATTCGATCGTTTTTCTACTTATTATTATTATTATATTTTTTTCTGCAGTTGCTTGGAGTTTTTTTTTTTGTTTTTTGGAATTTAAATAATTACAAATAAAATGTGCAAATGGAAAATATGAATTTTTGCTTGTGTCCAAGCAATCAGTACACATTATATAAGTCAGATATATATATATATATATGTATATATACGACTTGAAGGAAGCTGCATACGTTGTATAGATATGTGTGTGTCTTGTGGCATACGCAAGTGTGGCACGTGTTGCAAATATGAGAATAATGACGGCAACGTTCAACTTTTAAAGCGAATCTGTTCATAATTCGATTATCAATTAATTATTGCAGCTTTTGGTCAATTCTTGAGAAGTCATTTTCTGGAGTGGCTTTCCCGATGGATATTTATATATGTTTGTATATATATATATATATATATGGATCGAAGAATATGGCTGCAGCAAACATTTTGTTGCGAGTCGCCTCGTTTCGAAATTCACAACTGTCGCAACTACACCCGTACCCATATGCCTCTGGCTCTGCCTCTGCCTCTGCCAGTGCCCCTGCCCCTGCCACTGCCACTGCCACTGTCACTGCCCCTGCCCCTGGCCCATCGACCAATTGGTCGCTCAAGCAGCATGCACTGCTTTGCCGACTGCCTGCGTGTGTGTGTGTCCGTCTCATAAGAGTGAGAGCGCACAGTCAACCAGCCAGCCAGCCAGGCAGGCAGGCAGGCAGGCAGGCAGCAGGCAAGCAAGCAAGCAGAGCACGCGAGCGAGTGACCAACAACATGCGCTCGCCCTAGCCCCCTCTCGCTCGCACTAGCACTCTTTGGCGTCGTTTCGAGCCATGCGCGGCCATCCGATGGCTTTGACCAATGCTGTCTTTTTTCAACCGGGTAGGATCAGCGGGCGCAGTGCGGCGACGACAGGCGACACATTTCACTGTGTCACATTTTCGCCGTTCTTGCTGTGTGTGTGTGGGAGGGAGGGGTGGTGACGGGGGACGGGGGACGGGGGTGTATTCGCTCAGTGCAAAAGACGATTGTGGACGTGAATGTGGCCTACGCCGACCGCCAACATTTACCGCACTCGGCACTCATCAGCATTGGGGCTTTGTTTGTTGGCTCCATTGGCTGTCGTTGTGCTCTGTTGTTGTTGTTGTTGTTTTTATTGTTGTTCTTCTCGTTGTTCTCGTTGTTGTTGTTGTTGTTGTTGTTGTTGGCGTTGCTCTTGTTAAATGCGTGTGGGAAAAGGAGCGCTCTATGTCCACAGCTAGGTGCATATGCCCACACACACACACAATATATATACACACACACATATATATATACATGTGTATGTATCTCGTACAATTTTGCGGAACCAGATGCCCAAAAGAACGCATCAAAGTGTTCTTCAATTTGTTCTTAAAAGTACAACGTATGTATGTACATACATCGATGCAGATTCATCACGCATTCATCATTCATCAGTTTCAGTATAAACAAATGCATACACGCTGACTTTGGCCACTGAGAGACTAAGAGTTGCTCAGTGCCGGAACACCCCCAATGTACAAATGGATGCAGCTTCAGGAGGTGTATCTATGTATCTATCTATGTATCTATCTATGTATTTATGTATGTATCGGGGAATGTTTTAAAATACTCTAAATACTGAGCGTAGAAAAATATAGCCAGCCATCATAAAAAGTCTTTAGAGTTATTATTGTGTCATAGGCAAAGCTGAGCAAACTTTACAATTATTCCACTTCAAATGATAATTTATTAAACAGAAATAAATAAAATTTATGAAATTTAAAGACTTTATTTGATGGTTATGCCAACTTTTCATATGTTTACATATCTTCAGTATTGATTGCTTGTGCTTATATCTTTTATTTATGGGATGAGTTGCGATGAGATGAGACCAAAATCCAATTTGGTAAATTAGGGTAAATTCTTCAATTGATCGAAGTTTTCAAAAACTGATAGATTTTTTTCAATTTCTCAGACTGACAGCATTGGAAAGGTAAAATTTTAACCCAAATTGAATAGCAACAAATCAGAAATGAAAAATTTTTATAATTAAATATTTATAAAATTTTTTTTGTTTTGTGTTTGTTAGCAAAACATTAAAGATACATCCAACAGTTTTCCGACCATTTTCTATTTTCGATTGGTTTCATTTCTTTAAAGTCGAAAACGAGTTAATAAACAATTGTTCGAAATTCAAAATAACGCTTTGAACATCAATTTTGCTGCTGGGAATGAAGGTATACAACTGAAAAGTGCGAAATAAATTTGAGATGATCGCCGCAGCCAAGGATACATTAATTTAATATGTATAATGTATTCAATCTTTATTATTATTTTATTAAGTATTACCATTCCTTAATGTGCATATATGTATCACTTATACAAGGCAAAAGATTCGGGGAAATTATCGCCTGTGCCAAAATATATATGTGTGTTTTCCTAAGAAAGTCTATTTTCTTCACAGAAAAACTGCTGAGTTTAGTCAAATTACACTCGGAAAAAATCACCCTGAACTCACATAGGAAATCAATCTAAAATCTAGAAAGTTTTTTTTTTTTTTAATAATTATAGTACACGAAAGAAAATCTTAGTAAGCTAATTTGAGATTTAGAAATATTATACAAATTTTTCTCAATTTTAGAAAAAGGTATCCTAAAATTAGGAAATAAAAGAAGGGCGATTTTCTAAAATTCATGGCGATTTGTAGTTAATTATCGAAGCGCAAATGTGATTTGGTTTTGAGACATGACAAATGACAGTTGACGAATGATATCAGATCAGGATCTGAAAATTGGAAATGTTTTCTCGTTTTAAGAATCAATAAAATATAAGAAAACATTTTCTAAAAATTAGATTAAGTCCAAAATCAAAATTTTGGAGGCTTTTTTCTTGTGTTTTTTCTTGGAACAAATCCGCTCTAAACTTCAGAATAAAGTAATGAAAGTTAGTTAGTTATTATAGTTTAAGTTAAATTGTATTATTATAAACCATGTAAAAAATACAAAAATAAGAATTAAATAATTAATAAGAAAGAAATAACACAAATTTTTTCGAAATTTTCGAAAGAACAGCAAAACACTTATTTTAAGAATTTACTTTCTGAATAATAATGTGAGTTAGCCTTGGCCTCGAAAGTATGGCGAATTTTTCAGAGTGTCCGCCTGGATTGGAGCCAATTTCAATTCATATGTGTGGGTGTGTGTCAGTATGTACATGTGTGTGTGTGTGTGTGTGTGTGTGTGTGTGTATGCAAACAGATTTTGTGGCTGAGAAATCGCTTAAAGTGGTTTAATTAAATTTGATTTGTTTTTGTTCGGTTTTTGTGATGCAGCCAAAGCAAAGGGCGTCACCCCAAGTATTACACACACACACGCACACATTTATGTATATATGTATATTGTATATATGTGTGTAGATGTGTTTATGTATAGATTCCTCTACATATTTAGATAGCTGGCATTCAGGGACCATTTTGGGATCTCAGTTTGGGCGATGGAAATCTGTTTGTATGTGTGTGTGTGTGGTGGAGGGGGAGGGGGGGGGGGGGGGTGGTTGAATGTGCTCGTAATTAATTATTTCATTAGTGCACACTTGATTCGAGACATTCTCCCTTTTCGCGCCACCCCCACTCACAGCCACCCCCCTCCCGCTCCACCGATAATTCAATTCAATGAACAGCCATTTGATAATTGGGTTATAACAACAGCTGCATACGCTGCAAAAGTGAAAAGTGTTTGAAGCTCAAGCAATCAACTTCAAAAGTTTAATTTATTTCATACTAAAATGAACAATTTAATGGAATAGAAAATAAAAGAAAAGAATAATCGAATAATTATTATTATAATAACGGGGAAATTTATGATAATGCTAAGCGCCGTTTAACATGTATTATGGCTGGCTGAAGTGATGTAGGGTGCACACAAGTTGTGCACATAGCGAAAGAGAGAGAGAGAGATAGAGAGAGAGCGAGCAGGTCCGACGCTTAAGAGCGCTCTTAAGAGAGAACAGCAAGGCTGATTTGAACTGCTTGCTCGGTGTGCGCTCTCTTCTGCACTTCAATGCCAGCATGCCTGTCCGTGAGTGTGTGTGTGTGGTTGTGTGTGTGTAGCTGCACATGGGCTGGGCATGAGCGATAGAGTGAGGGAGCAAGCACTACAATACGCACTGCGGCGCCACTGTATTTGTATTTATGTTTACACATGTGAGAGTGCCTTTTACTTGTATGTGTGTCTGTGTGTCTGTCTGTGTGTGTGCGTGCATATTTATTTTAGCTTATACCGTCTTCGCTCGCCGTTAGGTGGCACTCGGTCCCCGAGTCCAAGCACGAGCGCCAAACACTGCCCAGCGACAGAGGCAGAACAGCAGCAGCAGCAGCAGCAACAGCAGCAGCAGCAGCAGCAGCAGCAGTAACCGCGACAGCGCTAACGGACAGTGGGATGTGATTTCAAATAGTAAAGTCGACTTGCCGCTGCCGCATCGCCATCGCAATTCGTATCGCAATCGGAATCGCCGTCGCCGTCGTCGTCGTCGCCATCGTCGTCGTCGTCGTCGTCGTTGTCGTCTCTCTGCCGTGAACTGCTTACCGATATTTTTTAGAGCTCTGTGGTGTGTTTGGTGTTTTGGTGGACCGCCCCGCCCCGCCCAGCCCCGCAACGCCCTGTTACGCGCCCAGCGCTGCGTCGCTGTCGCAGTCGCAGTAATCGCAGTCGTTGCTTTTCTGTTCTGTTCTGTTTCGTTCTCATCGTCGTCGTTGTCGTCGTCGTCGTCGTCGTTGCCGTTGCCGTTGTCGTTGTCGCTTTGTGTATGTTGTTCTTTCTGTACGTTCTGTTCTCTTGTTTGGTGTTCTGCGTTCTGTGTTCTGTTTTGTTCTTCTTGCAAATGCGCGCGTGCGTCTTGTTTTGCCGTCGCTAAAACGCACCAAATTCGAACTGACAAATTAACAACTGAACACAACAAAAAAATATACAAAATAAATTGCTGAAAACTAAAAACTAAAAACTTAAAAACGAGTAGAAAGTAATTTGCAAATTTATTTCGAAAACTACACATTTTATTTCATTCGTTTTGGTTATTTTTTTTAATTTGAATTTTTTTCGCTGTGCCAATGTAAAAAATAAAAAAAAATAAAATGAAAAACAAACTACAACAATTTACAGTTTTTTTTCTGTTGTTTTGTTTTTAGTGTGAAAAAGAAAGGAAAATAAACAACAAAAAAATATATATATTAAAATAATAAGCATAAAAATAAAACAAGTGATAAATGCAAAGAATATTCGCCAAGTGAAACTTTGCCTTTGACAATGCAATGTGCAAGATACAAGATACAATACACAAGAAACATGCATAAACTGCCCCAAACTATATATATATATATATATATATGTATATATATGTATATATATGCTTGTATATGTTGACTTGTTATGTGCTGGACGCGCATAAAAAAAAATGACTACCCTCAATTGTCGCCACTGGCTGGCTGAAGCCAATAGCTGTTGTTGTTGTTGTTGTAGGGGTCTCGCTCTGCTCACTCGCTGTTCGCAGGACAGCAGTCGCCGTCGCAGTCGCAGCAGCAGCAGCAGAAGCAGTGCGCAGAGCAAGAAACTCCTATTCCTACACTGCTTGCTTTTGCCTTTGCATTCCAATTGCCCTGCCCCGCTCTCTCTCACTCGCACTCGTACTCGCAAACACACACACACACGCACACACATACAAGTGTCGCACGTTGTTTGTCGCTGGCGTCGCCTTTTTTCGTCGTCTGCTTCGTAATTTTCTGCGTCCTCTGGATTGGTTTCAACGATTCAATTGCGTTCGTTTTTTATTCTCACTCCCCCTCTCAATACACACACACACACACACACTGTGACTGAGACTGAGACTGGCTGTGTGTGTGTTTGTTCTCGATTCGATTGGATTACATAGTCGTGCTGCTGTCGCTTGCCTTTGCCCGGCTCCGTAATGCTTTTTTTTTTTTTTTCATTTTCTTTCTGTCCCTCAACATTTGCAGAGCAACCCGCAACCCGCCCCGCCCCCTTCTCGCCCACGACTCGCACGATGACGACGACGACATTTCGTTTTTTGAGATTCGCTTGTATCGTATGTGTGTGTGTGTCCCTATATATATATACATATATATATGTGTGTGTGTGTGTGTGCGTGTTCTTAAATATTGTCGTCGAGTGTCATTGGTCACAGGCAAACGCGAGCAGCGCTGCCAGCGCACACGTCGTCGCATATTGTCGCAAAACCTTCGTTTCGAAGCGTTTTTTTTTTGTATTCTTTTTTTTTGTACTTTTTATTGGCTAGTGGCTGCTGCTGCCGCTGCCGCTGCTGCTGCTGCTGATGGTGATGGTGCTGCTGCTGTTAGCTTTTTATTAGAATCCATGCAAAGTTGTTGCTAGCGCAGGCTGGTGGGTGGCGACGGTTCGGAGGGGGTGGGTGGCGTAGGGAGTTGCGGGCGGCGCCAACGGAGGCGTGTGCAGCAAAAGTAGCCGAATGAATTTTTGGTTTCTGTGTGTCGTCGTCGTCGTCATCGTCGTTGTCGTTGTCGTTGTCGGGTGCGGGTGTATGTGTGTGTGTGTTTTTGTTGGTGTTGTTTGTGTCGCTGGCGTTGTCGCCTTTCTTGTGGGCGTGTGAGTGAGCGAGAGCGCTTAAGCTGCATGTGTGTGTGTGTGTGTGTGTGTGTAGTGTGTGTGTGTAGTGTGTGTGTGCAAGCGTGCGAGCGAGAGCAAAGTGCACAAAAGTTTTGCCAAGCTAAAATGGCGACAACGACAACGACGACAACGGGCAACAGCAGCAGCAACAGCAACAGCAGCAGCAGCAGCAGCAGCGGCAACAAATTTTGTGTCGTGCGATTTGATAACCGTTTTGAGAAGCGGCGGCGGCGTTGCTGCTTTTGCCTGTCGCACAAAAGTCGCCCGGACAAACGTTGGAATACACACAGCGAAAAAAAGCGATCACAACAATCAACAACAACAACAACAACAAATAATAATAATGCAAATACAATATAAATCGGAAATCGAATTAAATAAATTAAGCAAACATAATTTTCTCGAAAGATTCAACTTTTGTAATTCAAAGTTCGCTTCCCCTTCGCCTCTCTCTCTCTCTCTGTGTGTGTGTTTTTTTTTTCATTTTTTTTTAGAGATACATAGATACATTTAAATTTGGCTAGAAGAGCAGAAACACTGAACTGAGCTGAACACTTTAGTTCTTGGCCAAGTTTAATGGACGCATCAAAAGAGCGCAACAGCAACAATAAAAACAATAATAATAATAATAATAATACTAAAACACATAATAATAATTAGAATTGTTTTTGTATGATGTGAGCAGAATTAATCGCAGTCACGCAAAAGGTGCAAAGATGTAAGAAAAAAAAGCAACAACAATAAAACCCACAAAAAAGTAAAACCAGCAACAAAAAAAAGAAAGCAAGCAACAAAGCTGATAAGCGAGAAGATAACGAATAAAACAACAACAACAATCACAACAGCAGCAAGAACAAAATACAAAGTTCAAAGCAATGAGGAAAACAAAAGCAAAAGCAAAAGCAAAAGATGCTCAACGCTGCAACATCAATTGAGAAGTGCACAGATCCAAATACAAATACAAATTCAAATACGGAGACCGATACGGATACGGATACAGATACAGATACAGATACAGACATACATATGCTCATCAGTGTGTGTGTGTGTGTGTGTGTGTGTGTGTGTGCGTGTCTATCCATGTATGTGCCTACGCCCAATAACTAACCAATAAAACACTCTGAAGCACACACATAACTGCATTTGCATGTATGTACGCATGTATGTATGTATGTATGTATGTATATAATGCAAACAATTTATGAAACAACGAAAATCAACGAAAAGAACAACAACAACCAAAACAACCACAACAACAACAACAACTACTGCTGCAAAAACAACTTCAACGATAAGAAAAACAAAATCCATGCCACAAACACAACAACAAACAACAAGCTGAAAACAACGATCGGATTTTACATCCATTACATCGATTACATCGATTCCAGGTGGGTTTATGTCATTTAATACCATTGAAGCCATCCAGTTTCAGTCTGCCCTATTCGAAATCAGCTAAAATGCGAATTCAAAATCTGTTTTTGGTACTCTTGATCAGAAGAATAGCAAAACTAAAAGTACATTTGCAATTTGGATTGATCATTTTTCAACTCATCAACGATTGATTGATTGATTGATTGATAAAATGACGAAATGATTATTGTTCTGCGAATGTGTTCAGCTCCCAGCTGTCCTATGTTCAAAGCAACCCAACCATCTCAATCATAGATCTGAGTTTGATATATATATATATATATATATATATATATATCCACAATGTGTGAAAATTAATAATGAACAAACATTTACAATTAGTTTGTTAATTAATTTTAGACATTAAAACTGTTTCAATAACAACGACAAATGCAACAATTTGTTGTAGAATAACGCGAAACGACAATTTTCATACTGGTCTAAATCTGAACTCATTCGAAGAGGAAATACCCATCAGATAAAAGCAAACTTTGGAATATTTAATGATACAGTGCATAAAATGTATCCAATGATATCAAATATAATATATATTCGAGGATTTTGTAATTTTAGTTGACAAGAGGATAATATTCAAATACCAAGTTGGACTGCGATTGAATGCATATTTGAAATCACTTTACTGTTTTTAGCTTGTGTTAAATGCAAGTATTTAAAGGCAACTTTGACCAAAGGGAGGTCAACGCGGGACACATTTGTCAACCAGTCAGTTAGTCAGTTAGTCATTCAGCTCGCTCTCTGTCTGTGTACGTAAGATACCAAGAATTCCTACACTTGCCAGTTGTACATACGTACATACATACGTACATACATACATACGTACATATATATAGAAATATGTATCTGTATTAACATGTTTACCTTTGTCAAATCGCACAGCTCTAAATGAGTTTCGCACACAGACAGCAGCAAGACAAGAAAAAAAGAAGAAGAAGAAGAAAGGTGCGGGGTCAGCAAGTGGGAGGGGCGTGGAGGGAGAATGGGCTGCACAGCGTCTATCACAATATCTATATAGCCATATAATCGCTTGTTCGTGAGCTGTAAACACAGGCATTGTAAATTTACACCATGCTTATAATTAGCAATAGAACGGCAGTTGACTTTTTATACCCTGTAAGCTGCAGGGTGTTAACGCGGGTATTATGAAGCCATCATTATGGCAATCACGAATAATGAAGTGGACAGAGACCAGCTCCCCAATAGCCGGGTCGATTACAACTACACAGTCGGAACCCTCAAATAATAAACTCAAATCGTTCAACATAAAATTACATTTTTTTATTAATTTCCTTTTTTTCTTCTTGTATTTAATGTGGAATAAAAACAGTGCACAAAAATCAATTAAAACCAAAGCAACAATAAAAATGAAATAGATTTAAAAATGATAATATAGAAAGGGAGTAAGTAAGAGAGAGAGAGAGGGAGAGAGAGAGAGGGAGAGCTAACAAGTGGGCGAAATTAAAGAAGAGACCATCTGATTAATCAAAGGGTATCTCATAGTTGATTTTAGCATTCTTACATTTTTCCCTTGATGCTGTTGCCAAAGTTGCTGCTTCTGTTGCCAGTAAATATATATATAAAATATATATATAATATATATATTTATATTTACTTGCTTCATGCTTGTATAACTATGGTCTGCACCTCTATATGGTTCACACTCACACTCACACACACACTCACACAGCCCTTTATCATCAGGGTCCACGGCAAAGTTTAGCGCTAAAAAAATGACAGACATTGTTTGCAGAATAAGCATCTCTCTCTCACTCACTCACTCACTCTCACTCTCTCTCTCTCTGTAGCTGCCTTGTAGTTGGTTTTGCCTATGGTTGATTGCCAGCAATAATTGTCGCTCAGGTGTTGACGGTTGACGCCAATTTTGAGCCCACCATTGTATTGTATCTGTGCAGTTACGGCGACCAATGCCTCGAAATAGTAGCAACAACAACAGAAACAACCACAACAACAGTAGGAAAAACAGAGTTTGTTTTTGCCCCACCGCAGTGTTGCCCACACAGATAAATAATGACAAACGGCTGATAAATTATCATTATTATTCAGTGCCGCCATCTAGCGGCGCAAAAATGCAGCGAGAGGCTTATGCGATATTTATTTATGCGTTTAGCTAATTTTCTGTTATATAATCAGATAGACAAACTACACGTAGCCATCCTTAAAGCGAACATTATCAATTGAATTGATTTTTCGAATGATTTAACTTAGAATTTACACACATTGCATAAATATAAATATATATATACACATATATATATATACAAAAGAAAGATTTCATGTTTTGAAGCCCTCACATCGATATTAAATATTGTCCCAAATGATTCAAGTAACATATCAAATTTCAGTCCTTTCATATATATACATATATATATATATATAGTTGTTTACATATATATATTATTATGCTCGCTTCAAACATATATTTAATACTTGAATTGGAAAACACTTAAAAGGGCGACTATCGATAACAAAATAAAGTGAGCTAGATCTGAGCGTGGTAAGCCAGAGTTAATATTCTAAACCTTAGGTTCCCAGAACTTAGAGCCTCTGAGATCGACTCGACTGTTGATCCTGATCAAGATCAAGTTGCTATAGACCTTAATATGCTAATTTTTTGGTCTGATTGGGTTGTTTCTCTCTGGGTTTTCCCCAATTCGTGCAACAAATTTTGGACCGTTTTGCATTTTAAAACTGCCAGAAAACTTATAAATATTTCTTACGTTTGAATTTTAATCAATTAAATTAAATTTTATTTAATTCAATTTTGTTACATTTTGTATTTTTTTAAATAAATACATAAATAAATATACACATAGAGACTTAATCTGATCGAAATTTGGGGTTTACACACTTAGAAAAACAACGTTTGAAATTCGTCATATTCCTTATTAATCAGAGAGTTTATTTCTAAAAACCAGAATTCTCTTCTTCTTTTTAGGTTGAATTTTTATAAAATGTAGAAAAATGTCCAAAAGCAATAAATAACTTAAATATTGCTTAAATTTATATTTGTAGTTAATAAACATTAGCATTTAATCTTTCTTTTTTTTTTGTTTTTTGGTGTAGAATTATAGTTGGACTTGTTGGTGAGTGAAGACGGTTCTGGTTTAAGCTTGATTGACATTAGCGTATTTCTTGCTGACATTTCGGTGAGTTGAGCATCTGCTGTGCTTTCGTTGGTCTTTCGTGAATACGCGATGCATATTGAGGCCCATGGATAGCCATGGATACAGCTACTTGAGTAAAACTTCGGAGGTGCAACGACGATATGCGATGTAGTGTCTTTTACTGATGAGCTTGTCTTCAATTCGCAGATGCACCTGCTCCCAATTTGTGTAGTAGCTATTGAAATCGAACTTTCATTAAGATATATTTGTAGTTTGGAATTATCTCATTTTACGTTCAGGTTTGGGTCATCGATTATCACTCACATAAAAGCCCGAAATGCAACAGCGTTTGTAATATTGCATCTTTTGACTGATCCCAGCTCCTTCCAGCACTTTTGTGGCCACAAGTTATTGTTCCTTGATAAAAACTAGACAGTTGCGGCAAAACAGTGACAAAACAGTGAGTGTGATTGGTTTCGAGACGGAACCAATTTTTAGCTGTGTTGTCCAAGCGACCACAGATTCTATTAGAAAGGTATTTGATTTGACTGCGATTCGAAATGTCAGTAAAATTAAAACGTTTTCTTCAACTGTTGAACTATTTATCGGCTTTGAACATATGTCGTCATTTTTATAGCCTGATACTTTTATTTCGACACACACTTATAGCTAGAGACTCTTATATCGTGGAACACTCGAATGGGGTTTCATGGACTGATAAAGTTACCAAACTTGAAAGCAAATCGTTGGGAACCTCCTTTAAATATCGCCCTTCCTGACCACGCCCACACCTTTTGCTCCTTTTGGGTTTTGTGGTTGCGATTTGAAATGGTTAAAAAGGGTCGCATGAAGTTAATTAATTGCAATTTAAACTAAAAATAATTATTGATCAATATAAATTGTTGAATTCTTAGTTCTAGCACCAGGAATTCAAGAATGAAATTTTCAATCAAACAACGATCACAGATCTTAACACATCTTAAATTGAAAATAAACTTGAGTTGTCGTTATTCATGTGTTGTTTGCTTGGTAGCTTGATTTCTTGGTTACTTGTTTTCTTGGCTACTTGGCGCTTATAACTCAAAGTTATGATAAACTGAGCTGGTCGTTGGCATAACGAGATGCAAGATGCCTTTACTTTGGCTTGCCGGCTAACTGACTTTTGTTGCCTCGTCGCGGCTGTTAATTAGCATATTTCGTCATGAGTAAGCCAACTTGCAATAAGGTGGAAAGCCATTCCGATGTTGGCTCAAAGTCGGTGAAACAGTTAGCCAGGCAAGAGGATCGCCGATTGCCGATTGCCGATTGGCTACAAAATGAAAATGAAAGAAGGAAAGAAAGGGCGGAAATTAAGCTGGCGTCTGTAAGCGATACTTTCGTACTCTTCTCTCCTCTATCCACCAATTTAGTAGTATTTAGTCCTCTTCCTCGCGGCAGGACAATAATCATTTTGCACGCCTTGACCAAGTGGAGACGAGTCGAGTTGAGTCGAGTCGAGTGGCATGGAGTGTAGTTCAGGTGAGTCGAGTCGAGTCGATTCGAGTCCCTTGCCCGGCGGTGGCATAACGTGAAATTGCATCCAGCAGCAGCTAAAACAGGAACAACAAAATTACACACATGTGCAGCAGCAATGTCCACCTCAGGTCAGGGTCGTCATCGTCGTCGTCGTTGTTGTTATTGTTGTTGCTGTTGTTGCCGTTGCTGCCCAGCGCCAGCTCTTTTAATCCGTTGCTTTTTTGTTTTTTGTATTTTTTATTTAACTCTTGAAGTAGCTCTGGGGCCGCCCAGGGGAACCGCTCACCCGCATATTGGCGTATAATCATACGCCAGTGTCGGCACACAGTGCACAGTGGTTTCAATTAAGAGAAAATGTGCATCATGCAGCAGCCACCATTTCATCAATGTATACAAATATTTTAAATTATAATACATTTTATAAATATATAAATGTATTTACTTCAAGTGAGGATTTTCTACTTTGGAATTAAATTCTATTAAAGATTTGCAAGGAATCTTTCTAGTCAAAAGTCCGAATTGAATTAGAATTTCTAAGCAGTTTTCTTAAATTTTGTTCAAATTGTGATTCAACTGTTATTTAATATATTAATATAAGACTTAACAATTTTAATTTCAATGTTAAGTTTTATGGGGAAAAGGCTTGTTTTTTTTTAAATTGAGAAGCACTGACAAAATATTCAAAATTTAAGTGGAAAGCTCTGTGAAAATTTGAATAAATTGGAGGAATATTTAATTCAAAATATCCATGTACTTGCCAGATAGTAAAGTAAAGCCCAATAGTAAAGTACAACAAAATGTGCTAAATATTTAGATGAAGATTTTGGACAGTGCTCGATAATTTTCAAGTAAATTTTAACTAGTATAAGAAGACACTGGTGCATGAAGGGGGAGCAGAGTCAATCTAAACAAGTGTATAGCAAAATATGGATACCAATTTGTATCTTATATAAAGCTAAGTAACGATTTGCATTGCAGACTAGCCACAGTCCGCAGTTTAGCAATAATCTGTTGAGGCATGCAAGCGACTTATGGCTGGTTTGGCACCACTGTGCGCACTGTGAGCCACTGCTGCACAGCAAGTCACCAGATGTTCAATTCCATGTACAAGTCGCCGCTGCTGTTGCCGCTGTTGCTGTTGCTGGAGTTGGAGTTGGAGTTATTATTGTTATTGTCGTTGCCTGGGTTGGGGTTGGGGTTGGGGACGGTGCCGGGCAGAGTCCAATCCGGCGACAGGCATAACCCTGGCCAATGGATGCCACTGCAGATGAAGACCACAATTCGGAGCTTATGTGTCAGGTGCGCATCGTGCCACGAATGAAACAATTTATTGCACTCGTCGCGTTTCGGTGTTTCTTTTCTGTATATTGTTATTGTTGCATTTGTTTTTGTTGTTTGTATCATTTGAGTTGTTGTTGCTGTTGTCGCTGTTGTCGCTTTGCTGTTACTGTTTTGGTTTGGTTTTTTCATCTCTTTTCTTTTTTTAATGTTGTTTTGGCTGGGCTTAAATTTAATTCTCTCCCAAATCTCTGTCCACAAAACACCATTTCAAATTTGTGGTTCTTTTTATACCCCCGACCCATTAAAAAAAAAGTAACATTTTGCGAATTTATATTAAAGATCAAAGTGCTGATTTCAGAGAGCAAAAAATATTTGATTGCTATAAAATTGATTTAACTTTAAAAATAAAATAATCAATAAATGTATAAAATTGTAAATGTTTATGATTAGAGATTATTAATGCACAGGACATATAGTGTAAAGACTACAAATCGAGAGAAAAATGAGGGTTTATTTAAAGGATTAAGTGGATCTCAGCCACAGTTTTTTAACAGCGCCAGCTGTTTGGCAGGGCTGTCATTTGCAGTAATTAGCCATTTTACAGCACTGCTATAATTGAAATGTCTCAGCATTTATTAGCCACAAACAGATCGATTCATGAATTCAGCACTAACAAACGTATATTCAGCTGTATCTGTCCGTGTGTGCCTTGTGTGCCTTGCACGCTGCCATCCCATCACATCTAGCAATCAGAGCCACTATCGCAAACACAAATTCCCCCCATCGACCACCCGCCATGTCCATTGCACTCTCCCGGCACCAATGAGGTCGCGGTTCAAGGTAATGGGAAGCCGAGTAGCCGTGAGTAAACAAAGTAACGAGTACAAATGCAATTGCAGATACGTATCTGTACCGATCTAGATAGATACGTTAGCAGATACAGATACAGATACAGAAATATATATAGATATAGATATAGATACAGATACAGATACAGAAATATATGTAGATACTGATACAGATACAGATATAGATACAGATACAGGTACAGGTACAGATACAGATACAGATACAGATATAGATATAGATATAGATACAGATACAGATACAGATATATATATATATATATAGATATAGATATAGATATAGATATAGATATATATATAGATATAGATATAGATACAGATACAGATACAGATACAGATACAGATACAGAAATATATATAGATATAGATACAGATACAGATACAGATACAGATACAGAAATATATATAGATATAGATACAGATACAGATACAGATACAGATACAGATACAGATACAGTTACTGTTGCTTTCGAGCCACTCACAGTTTTTAATCGCCTGCCTGACTGCCTCCATGAAATAATAAGCAACATCAAATTGCTCGACTTTGTGAGTCCGGGTCTGAGAAGCAGGAGGAGGAAGGTGAGCGGCAGAAGGGGGAAGGGGCAGTTAAATGCGTAAATGTGCTCGTTGCTTGCCTCGCACTTCAACACAAGTACTCACACTCGCACTCGTACACAGGGATCGGGGATATATATATAGATATGCATATGCATACAGATGTACATCATTTTTTTCTCTTCATTTCTTCTTTTTTTTTTTGTATTTTATGCGAAATCAATTCAAAGTCACTGTCAAAGTAAAGAGACCGTGAGAGATTGGCGAGTCTCATCTCCATCTCCATCTCCATCTCGATTTCCATTTCCATTTCATCTTTGTCTCCAACTGTATCCCAACCAATGAACGGCCTTTGACAGAAGTTCATCGCCGAGAGTGAATCGACAAGGTCAATAAAAGCCGAAAATAATTACCCAGCCTCAATAATCAATATGTGCACTCAATGATACAATCGAAAGGCCCCTGCGCTCGCTCTATATTTCTATCAATCGATCTTGTTTTTAATTTAAGGCTGGTAATCATATGAAATTGACAAAAGTGCCTGTTTCACATTTTATTTAAAATTGATTAATAATTAATTAATTAATAATAAAAGTCCCCAGAATTGAACAAAGTGAGTATATATATATATATATATATCGTACATATCACTATGGGGTATCTTTTATTGAAAGTGTATGATGAATCAGCTTTCGAATTGTTCCAGTAATGCCAGTGGATCAACTCTCAGCGCTGGCGAGACTTTCATTTGGCAATGTGAAATGTTAATCAGAGCTTTGGATGCATTAACATCCAGCACAATTTTGTCTGGCACTTTGCCATTGCATTGGTGAATTCTCAACAGCCTCCCAGCATACATATATGTACAGACATACATACATATATACATATATATATACACAGATAAATGAATGCATAAATGCACTCAGTTCAAATTGGCATTTAAAAGATTCAGTTGCAGTTGTGTCGTTCTTCAACTATAAAAAGTAAATAAATACTTGGCTGATGGGGTTCGGACCCTCAGATGATGTCGTAATGGCCAACTTTCTATTTGCAACAATTGTGGCAATTGTGATCGGAGCAAAAGTTGAGCCAGAATTAATTGGTAAACATTATTCGTATAAGCTGTGAAGTTGATAAGAAACAAATGTTGGCTTGTTTTTGATCAGGAACATTGGCGTTATTTGAATGAAGTTGCTCAATTATTCAAAATGTCAGCCAGTTCTATGACTTTGGAACAGGGCATTCACTCGTCGAGCTGTCTCGACTAGTGCGCTTTTACCTGTTTGTTATGGTTTTTGTTGCTTTTGTGTTGTTTGTCGCTAGGTGGTTTTTTGACGGCGGCTCTGAAAAGATTAAAGGTTTAGTTATTTTGGCTAATTTGTGACATGCGCGACCTTAATGACTTCTTTTCACATCGTAAACTGCGTTTAATTGCTCTACAAAAATAAAATAAAAAAGTCTTAGTTTCAGCTTAGCTGTAGGCCATGTCTTTGCCGGTTGACAATTCTATGGGACTCTGGGAAAACTGCGCACAGAGATTGAGATAGAGATATTAGTAGAAATGGAAATTGAAATTAATTATGCATTTTAACGTCTGTGGAACTAATGTTTTTTCGTCTTTTTTTTCATTCGTTTTTTGGCTCAGCTTGCCTGCTGATGTAGTCGTCATGGGACGCGCTCATCAGCCCCAATCCAAACCCATTTGGGCGCTTGCGGTTAAGTAATATGCTTTTATATTCAAATTATCACGCATGCCAAACAGTTTCCATAATTTGTCGTTATTATTATGCTTGTTGCTGTTGGGCCTGATACAAAGAATGCACCAAGCCCCAAACGCTCAGTCAAAGCCAAAATCAAAGCCAACACACAACACACAACTTTGCCACGCCGCCGTCCATGTTTAGTCTCAGTCTCAGTCTCAGTCTCAGTTCCGGTTCCACTCGCCATCGCCTAAGTTTTAACGAGCTGCGCTGATGATGGCCAGAGGCAGTCTCCGTCGCAGCAGCGGCAGCAGCAGCAGCAGCAGCAGTTTATGTTTGGGCCGAAAAGATTTTCGATTGGTATTGCCGGCCTGCAATTAGTAGCTGGAAATAAAGCTCATTCAAGGTCGAGTCCGCGGGCGCAATCGCGACTGTAATTAGTATGGGTGACATCCAGTCTCGTACAATTAAACTCGTATTTATTTGATGATCTGGGACATTTTGCATTTTGTAATAGCCGAACGATTTCCTGCCGCAGCAACAGTTGTCGCATTGTGGACTTAAGGCCCAAAGCCAAAGTGCCTGCCAGCCCGGCTTGCTGCCTGGCTGTAATTGAGCTCACGCTGGCAGCTGTAAGCTAATGACAAGCCCAGTCCAAGCAAGCGCTCGGTCGGTCCGTCGGTCGGTCGTTCGGTCGGTCGATCGGTCGGTCAGTCGGTCCCTGGCACGCATCATCAGCTGTGTCCGTGTCCGAGAGTCGCCCAATCGCCCAGTCGACAGTGGTTGCCGCCAAGCCGTGCCAAGCCAAGCCATGTCGCGTTGCGTTGCGTTGCATCGATTCGATTCATTTCGATCCCCTCGCCATGATCCGTCGTCGCCGGCCGGCACTTTGCACCATTATCTGCTGCAATTGCACGCCGCATGAGGCGCTCGTAAACATGCAAGCTTCTCGCTGTCTGCCTCTGCCACTGCCACTGCCTCTCGCTGTATCTCTTGCTCTGGCTGTAACTGTGACTGTGTGACTGTGACTGTGACTGCGGCTGCGGCTCTGGCTGTGGCCTCGGCCATCGTGCTGATATGTTGATTAGTCAATGTTCTTTTTGCCGTAGTCGGGCTTCTGCTCTGTGCTCGGTGCTCGGTGCTCGACTCGGTGTGCGGGGCAATTCGTCAGAACTGGCAGCAGTTGTCGCTGTGACGCCGCCAGAGCCGTAGACAACATCAATAATGGGATGACAGTGCATTCCTATAACGCCATCCCGCTATTTACCTCTCCCTCTCTAACCAAAGATGTCGAAATACTTTCGATCGTTATTATTATTTATTATTATTAATTTTATTATTATTTTTGTGTTTTGTCGACTGCTGAGTTGTTGTGAATCGGCAACCTGAATTCGTTGAGATTAAGTCTCGGCCAATATATTTTAGGATACGATATTTAAAGCAAATGCCATACTTCTGGCTCCAAGGGTTCATGTCCTTATTACTCAGAAAGTAAAGTTACAAAACTGATTTGAAAATTGCATTTCCACTTTTTAAGAATGCATATCTCAATAATAAAAAATATTTCTTTTTTTTAGATAATTGAATTAGCGCAAGCCTTTTCAGCTTTAAGAAAAATGTTTTCTTAAATTAAGCAACTGTTTGGAATACAATCTTTCTAACTTTCAGCTCAATTTTCATTGTCAGGCGATTTTCTAACGGTCAGAGCGGATTTTTTTTCTGAGTATATATATATAATAAGATCCAAAAAAATAGTTTGAATTTTTTTTGCACTCCATAGACTTGTAGCCCAATTTTCTAATCAAAGAAACATCAAATATTATTTGAATTATTTTTTTTTTTTATAAAATTTAATAATGTCGCAACATCAATTGTGTTAGTTGAAAAACAATAAGAAACTAAGTCAACCCTTCTGTGAAATAGGGTCAACTATTGCGTCGACTGCAGATGGAAAATGTGAGAGCCGTTGACAATATTGAAAGTTGTCGTCACTTTTGACTCGTTGACAATAGAAGGACATCAAGTTAAAGTTCGTCTTTGTTTTGTTTTATGTTGACCAACTTTTGCCCTTATCAGGCGTGGCAATCCTTTTATGGCTGATTAAATTTGTGTATTTTCATTTATTATTATTTTTATTAGCAAACATATTCACGAATGCCTTTTTATCTTTTTATTTATGTTTTTTTTTACCAAAGTAGTTTTAATTGCCGTTTGCATCAATATCTTGGAAATGAAGAAAGTTATTGATAAGAACAAAATGATTTGCGTGGTATACAAGAACTTATATTTCACTAAATGATGTTCTCAGGGTGTCTGCTAGTCGAGTGCTCTCGACTACAGCTTTCTTACATTATTTCTTTTCTTCCAAGTACACAATTTCATAAATATCAGATTGCTCTATTTTGGCTGATTAAACCAAATGAAGAGAGATTATCTTTGGGTTGCTAATACGCATCTTACTTAGCACTTTTAATCTCCCAAATGAGCGTATGCGGGGACAAATAGAGCGCTGTTATCATAGAAATGCTGGAAACCATTTGCTTCTAGTGGAAGTCACCAACAATGAGCTCCTAATTGCACTCTATTGCCGGGGCAAAGAAGCAGAAGAACACGTGGGAAAGAGATCTGTACAGCTGAAGCAGAAGCAGCAGCAGCAGAAGCAGCAGCAGCAACAACCAATTACAAGAGCAACAACAACAACAACAACAATAAGCACGCACACAAGGCTCCCAATTGGCAGCGAAACGAAGATGACGAACGGGCTGGGAATGGGGCTTTTTGTGGAGTTGAGTTGAGTTGAGTTGAGTTGAATGCAACTGGGACACGGTCAAGTCAACGTCAACTGCTCAATGGTTCAGCTGGTGGTTGGTGGTTGGTGGTTGGATGCACGTTTTCGCACTGCCCTTTGATAATATTTACACCTTCCAGAGACGAATCCATCAAAATATGGCTTATGAGCAAAAAAGGGAGAAAGAGAAAGAGAGCGACAGAGAGAGAGAGAGAGAGAGACCGAGTTTCGTTTCTGTTTGAATTTATTTAATGGCATGACAAGGTCAAGACGCCACTACCACTTCCATTTAGGCAGACTGACTGCTCAGCTCCAGCTCCAGCATCAACACCACACTCTGACGACGAAGATCCAACTCTGGCTGAGAACAAAGCCTACCTGGTTACCTGCCGACTGACGATCGGCGAGCGCAGAAGTTGGGTCGGGCCATAAGTCACAAAGCAATTACAGTGAATTGCTTTCTACAGGCACTGGCTTTGGCTCAGGAACAGGTCGATCGGCAACAGTCGAGGACAGGGCGCACAAATCCACACACACACACACACACACACAAAAACACAAAAAATGGAGGAGCAGGAACTGTTGCTGTAGCGCCTGACGGCAACCAGCGTCCATCTTTGACCAACGGATGTAAGCGTTGGGTGTGAGAGCGTCGGCAACGACAACAACGACGACGACGACGACGAGGACGTTGAGCGGCAGCTGCGTCTCTAAAATGGTGATCGCACCTGGAAAACCAGTGGCGGCGTTGCCGCTAAGCTCGCGGAGCTTAGCTATCGAATTGGGCATGCTTGAATATGCATAAATAGCAAAGCGATGCGCTAAACCAGAACTGGCCACTGGCCACTGGCAACGGGCAGCGGGCAGCGGGCAGCGGGCAACTGGCTAAGCAAGCCTATTCTGATAACTGATAAGCATAGGCGAAACAAAGTTTTGGGGTATAATTCTTGGAATTCATATTAATAATATATATTTGCAATAGATGACATAACCACATGTTATTTTAGCATGAACTTTGCGCATATTGTTTTTGTGTTTGCCCTTAAAGAGCCCGTTGGAATAGTTTTCCTCAAACTTATTGAATAGCTGAAGGAGGGATTTAATCCCCATAGAATATGGCGGCGCTCGTGCATTTTTTTTTTTTTTTGTTTTTTTTTTTGTTGGACTGGATGGAAGTCTTGTCTGTGTCTTGTTGTGTTCGAGTCGGTGGCGGCGGCGGCGGCGGCGGCATTCAGTCCGAAAGCTCTTTTTGCGGACCCCAAGTTTCATAACACAATAAAGATGAAATTGAAACCGATTACCGCACTCTTGAAAACGATCAAGTACCACGAATGCTCGCGGACACATTTTACTCATGTAATTTTATTGCGGCTGCGAATGATTGGTAATTCTGGCTAAAAGACAAACGCAGGCAACGGCAACGGCAAACGGCAATGGAGATGGAGATGGAGATGGAGTTGAGGTTGAGGATCGCGCATGGGGCATGGGGCATGGGGCATGGGAATGGGAATGCGAATGGAAATGGAGGGCCACAACGACGACAACGATGTCCAGAAAACCAGTTGCTGCTGCCACAGTGGCGCAAAATAACGATGATGACGACGACGACGACGACGACGACTACGTTGTGGCGATGATGATGCTGATGATGCCCAAACATATAAGCGAACATGAAAACACAAGAAACAATAGCAACCAAATCAGCAGAGAACGAATCGAAGTCTAAGCCGCAGTTAAAGTCGATCCAGCAGCCAAACAGTTAGACGAGACACCTGCCATCAATGTGGCTCAGAGATGCGACGCGACGCGGCGCGAAGAGATGAGATGAGATGAGGCCAGGCCAAGCCAAGCCAAGCCAGAAATTGTGTTGGTCCACTCGGTTTCGTTCCAAAGTCAGTCCAGCTCAGCTTAGCTCAGCTTAATTCAAGCCAAGCCAATCCAATCCGTCAACAGCACACAGAGACACAGACACAAACAGACAAAGAGCGAGACAAGTTGCTGTTGTGAGCGCGACAAGGAGCTGCAAAAAAAAGTATGGCAATCTCAGCCATCATAAAAGGTGCGAACGAAAACTTAGCCCCGCCATTTACCGCGTACAACTGCCACGTTTGCGAACCACTTTGCGCTTCCTCGTGCCCCAGCCGCCTCCCTTCTTCCCATCCCTCCCGCACATCCTCTACATTCCCAGTCCCAGTCCCATTCGCATTCGCAGTCGCAGTCGCATCCGCGTGTTGTGTCGCAGATCGTAGGAAAAAAGCCCACTTATCTCGTTTCAACCTCAGGAAGCAAACGAAACAGCGCAGTAACAGGAGCAGGAGCTGGAGCAGGAGCAGGAGCAGAAGCAGGCACAGGAGTGGCAGCGAGCAAGGAGCATCGGCATCGCTCACATCTCAACAACTAGCAGAAGCAACAGACTCGAGATTAAAAAGGAAAATAAATATAGTGCCGCATGAAAACAAGGCCTCTCAGAGGCAACCCAAAAACATGGCAAGCAGAGCAGAGCATTCACACACAGCTCTACACTGGGAGGGCGGAGGCTGTGGTGTGTGGATATGGGAAGTGGCTCAAAAAACCCAATGACAAAAAATGTGGGAAAGCAAAAGGGTGTCGAACATAGTCACACAATCAGTCAAGTGGGTGTATCTATGCATATTGGTGGCTGACTGATTGATGACTGTTAAATTACTAGTTTCATGTCCTTCCAATAAGTATTACCTGCGCGGAAGCTAAATGAAAAAACAAAAACCAACAAGTTGGAATGTTGCGCTCGGGCGTAACCGACAGCAAAATACTCTGATACCATTTGGTAACAGGTGCCACAGTAGCCAAGAATGCAGATCTTTGGAGGAGATTTACTGTAATCTACCTGAAAACTGCGCAAGATATTGGCATATGCCGATACCAACCAGATTTGGTGACTGTAGTCTTAAAATTGTCGGAGATATGTGACTTTATCGATTTGCAATTATCGGTTTTTATCGATTTCCTAGCTTCGGCATCAGAGTATGAAAAACGTGAGAACACTTTGAACAGTGCGATGGCAAGCTGCAGCAGTCCAAGATACTACCTTATATGTATTCTCGATCAGCATATACCCATGTCCGTCTATCTGTTTATATACTTTTCTTCATATCTGTGACAAATATCTTTTGTATGTAATACTTGTACTGCGTAATCGGGGCATAAGTGTAGACTAAATTGACGCAACTGTTTATATTTATTATTACTGGGGTCTGAGATGAGTCCTTCTGTCTATTACACACATTTGCACAACTTTAGTGCACCTATTTCTACAGGGTATAATCAGAAAAGTTTATTTATCTTTTCTGTGCCACTAGTTGTGGGATTAATGAACAGTTTCTCATGTAAACCAATTTGAAGTTGTGCTTCTTTAATATTATGTCTAATTTATTATACTAAGCTGCTAAAGCCAATTAATAATTTGATTCGACATAACAGCTTTTACAACCCAACAACGAGCCTTAACTTTTTGCTAAGGCTGGCTAATATATCTAATATTTTCAATGCATACAGCATCTGATCTCGATGGCAGTAAAATAAAGTCAGGTTAAGGTCGTCCACTCGCCCAATCCTCAGCTGAATATAAGGCAACACTACACTCAGCATAAAAAAATACCTGCAAGTTGGTAAATCGCCATAAAGTGAAAATCGTTTTTGTTTTTAGAAATAAATTCAAAATATGATGTCCCAACAATATGATGTGTTTTTTTTTTATTAATATTTTCTTTACAAATATTTTCAATTATTAAGAAATACATTTCTGGAAAGTATAAATGAAAACACTGCTTCTTAGAACAAATCCATTCTGAAATTTAGAAGATAATAATTAAAAGCATGAATTTTATAAACTATATAAACTGTTTCTGTATTCTATTGTAATATTGTGTAATAAATAATATAGTTTGGAAAACTCCAATATAATAATTCTTCCACCTAAGAGAACAATTAACAATCTGAAAATTAGATATATTTTTTTCTGAATTCAAGGAAAGTCCACCGTGAAATTTAAAAAGAGAGAAACCCGATTTTTTTGAAACCCACAGGATATTTTTAGTTACGTTACTTAAAGTAAGGTGAGTTACCCTTGGCACAGAAGAGTAAGGCGATTTTCTAAAATTCAGATCGATTTTGTTCTCTGAGTGTAATCAAGGATGGCTCAACCTGCATTTGCAGCGCATTTGTTGGTTGCTCTGTGGTGTAGAGTTTGGATATTGGTGTTGGCGGCGCGGTGGCTTTGACATTTAGGCCGTAACTAAACCAGACAAAGTTGATCAAGCTTATGGTGAATGGCTGGGGATCAGCAGCTTATGCTGGTTCCACTGCGTAACTAAGCGGAAAACAGAAAGAGTCCCACAGCGGGCGCAGAGGGCAAGGGCGGGCAGCTGCTTGGTCAGGCGGTGGTCAGGTGGGCCTTGGCACCGTATGTGGTCGGTCGGTCGGTCGGTCGGTCGGTCGCTCCTCGCCTGCTTCTTTGTCATGCTGCGAAAGCATACGCAGGCCTTTGGGCTTTTGGGAAAAAAATAAAAAAAGATGCAGTCTCCAAGTTTGAAGTCTGTCCTATCCTGTCCTGTCCTCTCTCACTGCCCCACTGTCTCACAGTCTCAGTCGCAGTCGCAGTCGCAGTCCCTAGTCTCAGTTCGATTTGCAGATTGAACTACAGCTGCAGCTCAGTGGTTTTCAATATTTGCAGCAGCAACGCACTTAAATCGAAATATGCCATGGATCTGCGTTGCCTGCGGTTGCCACTCAGTGCTCAATGGTGTTGTTTGCTGGTGTTGATACTGTCTGTGTCGCCGTCTCCGTCGCTTTTGGCCATCAGATCAAACATTCCCAGGCACAACATGAGCTGCCATAGTCCGTCCGTATCGCTATCGGTATGAACGATATTTGCAACTGTTTGTGCGATCTTCTTGCGTAATGCATACGTAAGTGTCTGTGTGTGTGTGTGTGTGTGTGTGTGTGTGATACTTTTAGGAGTATATGTTGGACAATCTGACGATCACAGACAGCCATATCCATGGCAATTTGTTGCTATCTTACTTTCGCATCCCATTGACGGCACTGCAGGACTCTTTGTTTTGATATGGCCGCCGCCATGATCGCCAACACCGATAAAAAAGGCTAAACAAAATCAAGCTATATGTTTGTGTGTGTGTGTGTGTGTGTGTGTGTCTCTGTATAAGTACTTGCACATAAATATGTGTACGATAAATCAGAGGCCCTTCAACTTGCATTAATTTATCTATGCGATACTTGTTGCAATACCCAATACCCAATACCCAATCACAATCACTCATGATAAGGCATTAGGATGAATATACATACATATATAATAATAATGAACACATTCTATAAAACAAAATCAACACGAAAAGTTTTCATTTTGCGCTTATTTGTTAAGACATACATCATATTCTTATTAGACCATGTTCGTTTCTTTTAAATAATCGACACAGTTTTTATCAATTATTATCAATTATTTTTCGCATTTAGTATATTCCTTGGAATATCCATGCTTATCAATAAGCTCAACAAAACAAAATAAAACAACTTGGCGAAACAAGGTGTCCAACAGAGGACATCATAATTAAATAAATAGATGCGATAAATGCTCTAATATTTTAATTGAAAACGAATACAAACAGATTTGTTCGTTTCCTGAAAATATCAAAATTTGATCAGTTTCCGGTTAGTAGAATGTGTGCAATATGTAAATATAAAACACGCAATTTCGAAGTGACTTCCAATATATTTGTAAGGCCTAAAGCAAAAAATGCATATTTCTTCGATGTCACTTCACCTGACTCAATGATGAATTGGCTCCTAAGAATCCATATTTTAATGTATATTGGCGATTTTTCCCAGTATTCAGTTTACATTGAAGTGGTTTACTTAACTCGACGGGACAACTTAAGTTGACAGAGATACATAAAAAAACAACCGCTGATTAATAATTGCTGAAACCATCAAAACGTTGTCATTAACTACTAAAACCCAGACCTTAAACTATAACTAATAGTTTATTTGATTGCTGATTAACGCAATATTTTCAAAACGAGTCGAAGTCATCAAGCTTAACTTTCAACGGTTTCAATTTCAATTTCTTGATGGGTATTACTGGGTAAGTTATTAGATCTCATAAGACCGACAGAACCGTTGCATTCAAAATCCCTATTATTAATCCTCAGCTTCTGTATGAACTACCAAATGAATCGAATAATAAGCGAATTTGGGCACACTTGGCTTAGTCGTTTTATCGATTTTAACTGTTTTTATACACTCAACCCATTCAATGGTTTTGTGATCGCGCATATCGAGCTTATTTTATTTGATCGATAACTCTATCGATACAAATCGATGTCCGATAGCAATAAAAGCCATAATTGTTAATATATGCTTACATTTGAGCGTGCAAAGGGCTGGGTTCAGGGTATCACGTAGTCGAGCTCACTCGACAACAGCATTATTATTATTTTATTTATTTATTTCTGTTTTTTTTTTGGACTTGGATTGACAGACTTAAGAGGTTTTTGCAAGTGTTTTTTGGGCGACACAATGCAACTTCTGCCATCTTGTACTCCATGCACCCCAAAGCATGGCTGGGTCTGAGAGAATGGCATTGGAGTAGGCGACGAACTATTTTTCCCCGTTAACGTGTTCACTTCTCAAGTGATTCCTTTGTGACTGACTGACTGCCAAACTGGCTGACTGAGCGCCTGTCTACGTATATAATGCATGGTCGGCCAGCATAAACACTGACACAGCCATGACGTGTGCCTTTCAAAGAAACGCAGACGCGAACCGCTGAATGCCAGTTCCAGTCCCAGTCCCAGTCGCAGTCCCAGTCGCAGTCGCAGTCCCAATCGCAGTCCCAGACCCAATCCCCAGACTCAGTTCTCAGTCCTCAGTCCTCCTCCGTTCTAGTCACACTCACAGTCACAGTCACAGTCGCAGTCTCAGTCCGCAGTCCGCAGTCTGCAGTCACAGTGCCAGCTCGTGCGAGCGCGAAAAGCAAAGATTGTAATGCCAAACAACTTCACAACTTTCCGTTGGCAGTTGACGACGCGTCGTCGTTAACCCTTATGTGGGCTTGTGATTTATGCGCAATTGTCACACCGCTCATAGGCTCAAGTCGCATGTGTACTTTTCCTCTAAACTTACACGTGTGTAGCTAGTGTGACAAGCAAAAGAGTATATAAAAGAGTATCGAATTTTGGTTAAAGTGTATCGTAAATATAAAACGTGATCACATTTCGATACGTTCATTATAGTTATTATGGGAAATTAAATGAAATAATATAAATATCGAATATGTTGGAATTGATTGCATAACTAATCGACAGATGTATCTGTAAACACAGCACATATATAAAGAGAGAGAGAGAGAGAGAGAGAGAGGGGACTATAAAAGTTACAATTTCATATATAATTAGTCGCATTCTGTGTATTATAATACCCGCTTGAGCACATCGTACGGCCACAGGGTATGAAAAGTTAGCTGATTTGACGTCGCACTTGAAATTCGCGCGCACTCTCTTGTCGCACATTCAAGTCAAAGTCACTACTGCCATGTCCAACCCAACTGACGGGGCCCTCGTAGCAATGCGAATGCCGGCGGTACAACTGAAAAATTTCAACCTGGTGGAACTGGACTTCGACGTTGACGGTGATGGTGATGGTGACGGTGACGGCGACGTCGACGTTGCCGTGGCACGACCCAACGTCAAAACGGCGAACGACAACACGACATTTTGAACGTCACTCAAAACATTCCGTTGGCTGTCAGGGAGACAGTTCAAAAAATGAAATATATATATATATATACATATATATATATATATATATATATATATATTAATGTGTACAAATTCTAAAACGCAAAAGAGACACTCACTCATACAGACACATGATCCGGCAGTCCCGACAGTCAGTTAGTCAGTTAGTCAAGCGTCATTGTTCATATATGTATTCGATTGAAGGTGCAAGCGAATGGATCAGCCCCCGAACCCAAGACCCAGGCCCAGGACAACCCCAACACTTTTGCAGCCGACACACTGAAGCCACACCAAGGAGGGTGCGAGGTCTCTGCTCGGCAGTGTGGTTCAAGTGCCCGTTCCTGGTGCGGACACCGGCACCGTCATCGTCATCGTCATCGTCACAGACACGGACGGACACGCTTGACTGCTATATATACAAGTCCAAGTGTTGTTGTCATTGTTGATGGCTGGGAGGCAGGGTTTGCGGGCGAGCACCTTTTGATTTTAATATTGATTCAATTAGAACGTCAATTGTAAGGAGGCGCATATTGTCGTCGCCAAGATTGTGAAGTACGCCACTGCCAATCATCTATCATTTTTTATTTTATCAACAAAAAAAAAACAAGTAAATCAAAGGACTCTTAAGATTACATACCCTTGCCTGATCCTGACCACATATACATTTATTTATTTTGTATCTAAGATAATCATTTATTTTGGCTACGATAATCTCATTGGATACAAAATAAATAATTACCTTAGCCAATCTCACTAGATGCAAAATAAATAAATGTTGTTTCAATGATTGCTATATAGAAGAATAGTCTGATCCTTCCGATTTCAATATAATTAGAATAGATTAAAATTGTTTGTCAATATTATCATATTCCTAGTTTGCATGGAAACCGAGTGACGGATATGGCTATATCAACTCGGCCAATAAAGCAGATCAAGAATATATATATACTATATCAAATGCTAGATCGGCTACACTCCTCACGACCAAATTATAATATAAACAAAAAAACGTAGAATATTTGAATCGGTTAGCAGTTTTCATGCATTAATGATTCTCTAGCGGTTGACATGTGCCCTTTTAGAAATATAATAAACATGTGATAATACTGCTAATTGTCTGATACAATATTTGCATAGTTAAAATCGAATTTAAGCTGCTAACTGTCCAAGTTTTTAAGCCAAATAGAGAATAACCGAAAAAATACAGAAAATGAAAAAGAAACTATTTAAAGCTGAGAAACATAGGCATGCCCGAGTTTAAGATACCAACTACTTACGAAAAGTTGATCGTACTCAGGTGTTTTCATAATTGTTGCAGATTCAGCCTCTTGGGAAAGAATTTTTTTGATACGAGAATCCTTTTTGTTTTCTTTTTGCATGATAGTTTGATTTTGTTTCCTCCGAATGCCGCCTTAAAAAGGAAAAAAGCGATGGTAATTATATATATGTATATATATATTATTTATTGGGGCTGCCGCACTGAACTCCAACAACTCCAACTATCATCCTGCCGATGGAGAATAAGTGAGCACATCGCACTGTATACTTAGTCTTGTATACTTTAGCTAAAGTGTGTTGGCTGCTTACACACACAAATAGACGGGGAATGGTGAATGGGGAATGGGGATTGGGGAGGAAATACCTAAATGATACTGCTAATAAGCCTTTTAAATTGGTTGGTGCTAATCACAATAATATTTGATTAGCTAGTTTAATTGGTTTTCTTTTCCCATTTTGTGTCATACGCTGTCAACTTGGCAACGATTTGATATATATGAACTCGATTCGGGTATCTTACTTTCGCCTATACACTTTATTTTAGATTACATTCACATCAAATGAGTTATCAAATTATCCAATTTTGGCAAGCCAAATCTCAAATAAACAACAGCAACAAATTCAAATGTAAAGCAAAGAAAATAAATATAAATACAATGTTAAACTTTTGTAGAGATTATTAATGCGTCGACTTCGATACTTACAAGTTTTAAATATCTTCTGAATGTCGTGGGATCTTATGTTTGCACTGACACTTAGCATATTTTTCGTATCGGCTTAGAGAAGACTCCGATTATATTTTATGGTCGTTTATTACATTTGGTCATTTGATTTAAATTAACACCATTTCGAGACATTCGTTTTCTACCGAATTCAATATGTGACCGAACAATATTTATCTTTACCAACCAAGCATTTGATTGCCATAATTGATACTGTTTTAAAAGTAATACATTATTACACATATACATCAAATACATAACATTTACTAATACACGTTTTGTTTGATTTGATTTTTCTTTGCAGATGTTAAAGTCGCAGTTCTTGCAGTTTTCCCAATATGTAAGTATCGACTGCACCCCATTGACCTGAACTATTGACCAAAGATATATCTGTCCTTAGACTTCGATCTACTGGGTGGTGATCCGGCTAAGCTGTGTATATTCTTGTAAGCCTATGGTACATTTACCTTTGCCGGTCACCCATAAGCGTTTTGACAATGTTACAGCAGACTAATTTTTATTGTAATGTCTGAGGCGGCCCGAGATGGCCTGGGATATTCACTTCAGATACGGCAAACACAATAGAGTCACAAAGCTATTAAAAACTGATATAAATCTCATTAAATGCGATGTTTGTAGCACATGAACAAAGCCGCCGCCTTGCCTTCAATCAATCGTTTGTTTCGCTCCCGGCAACAAGTAAGATATAAGAATGGGGTCTGTATTCGGTTCAGTCCGTTTCGTTTTGTCTCGTTCGCTTTGAGCTCTTCTTTACAAATACCTTTTTATACCCTGCATCAATTAAAAGAACGCTCGACAGGGTATGATAAAGCTGTGCATATAGCTGTATATACAGCAGCCACAAGGCGGCATCTCTGACCCCATAAAGTATAAATATATTCCCTCATTCAAGGCCGAGTTGACCGAGTCAACCTATGCTCGCCTTGACTAACAGAACAGGACGTTAGAGGATATAAGATCAAGCGCAGATCAAGTTGCATTTATTCTAATCGATAACTTCTTTCGAAGAAATCGAATTTCGAGAGCCAAAAAACACACAGTGCTAAAGCTCTAACCCTCCAATTAGCTTGGACTGTAATATAATAAAAATGATTTATTTATTTACAAAATGATGACTTGGCAAAAAAGCAATACTGGGCTTATGGAGTACTAACTTTAGTCTTCGACTTCGACCGGCTTAAATCGTTTTAAAATATATATTTAGCTGGCCAGAGCATATTTCCTAGTCGGTCACTGCCGACTGGAAGAGTTTTTCGAGTTTTATATGGACCTATGTACGAGTCTTTCTTTTCGTCTCTTTTTCTGTCTGTCTGTCTGTCTGTCTGTCAGTCTGTGTCCAGAGCTTTGAATTGCCTGTTGAAGTGAACGGCTCATAACTTATAAAATTGTCGTCAGGTTGCTGACGCCACGAAATATGCGAGAACATTGCTGTTTAAGCGTTAAGCCCAATAATCTTACAATTATTAATCCTGATCATGGATTTAATCAACGATGACTGAATTGGTAAAAGCCCAAGTCATTCGAAATGCTCTGAAAGTCTCCATTTTGATATCTTAAATCGGAGTCGATACTTTTCAAAAAAAATATGAATACTTTTGAAGACAGAATATTCGTGCTAATAATTTGGATAAATCGATTAGTTGATTTTAGCATAAGAACTTTCTATAGATAATCTGCGACTCAGCCATAAAAGTTCGTATGCTTATTTTTGAACTGTACTTTGTACTTTAAGCCTGTCTCGTTCCCTGTTGTCCAACTGTTGAGTTGACTGGGTAAGCAGCTTGGGTCTTGATTCAATTACACAGGCTGAGCTCCAAACTGCGATCAGTGAACAGCCAATGCGGTTACCCGCTGTGCCCCCAAACATAACAACCGATATGCTCAGACATTGGGCCCTAGGTCTGAGTAGCGCCACAGTCGCAACCGTGGCCAAATTATGAATATGCATTTGTCGCCCGAAATGTGTCAGCGAGAAACGGCTGAGGTGTGCGTGTGTGTGTGTGTGTGTGTGTGTGTGCCAGAAAGCCCATATACCCATATAGCCACAATAACAATACACACACATATCCATTCCCATTCCCGTTCGCATTTTCATTCCCAAACCCATGTCCATCTCCCTGTTCATGTCCATGTTCTTGTCGATGTCCTTCCATTCCCTAGCGTCTGTTGGCGCTTTGTCGTTGCCTTTTCTACCATCCTCTGCTGTTGTTGCTGTTGCTGCTGTTGTTGTTGCTGTGGTTGTGGTGTAGCTGTTGCTGTTGGCGGTGCCACAGCGGCGTCCGTCAACGATCCTAAAGCGATTTGCATATTAAAAAATGTTGTTAAAATCACTTTGTTAAGCTTTGTTCAGCGGCAGTCGGAGGCGATCAGAGGCGTTCATAATCAAAACTGAAGTGATGCGGTGGTCACGCTGCTGGCGGCTCACCCGCTTTTGGCTTTGACTGTGGCTCAGACTCTTGCTCTTGCTCTTCCTCTTCCTCTTCCTCTTCATCATCATCTCCATCCACATCTTCTTCTTCGGCTGGGCCTTCCTGTTAGGGGGAACGGCATCAGCGCTGAAGCGTTAGCTGCCGGCTTGACCAACTTATTTTTTGTGTAGCAAGCCGTGTTGACACTTTTTATGTGTTTAATAAATTAAGTTTTACAAAATAGAGAGAATGCGACACGCTGCTGCTTCTGGGATCCCTCTCAGTCGCTCTGCCTGTGACCCTGTCTCTGTCTCCGTCCCTGTCTCTGTCCCTGTCTCCGTCCCTGCCCCAGTCCCAGTCCCCGTTCCCGTCCCAATCCCTGGCTATTGCTTTGGGTGTCTTGGCATCTTTGGGACATTCGGTTCGTTTAATGGTTGACATTTGAAATTTTTGTTGGTCGACTTTAACACGCATTTATGGCTTCTGCTTTATGGCCTTCGGAATGCGTTAAAAATACGTTCCTCATGACTGATGCATAAACAAAAAAAATCATATATGTATATATATATATATATATGTGTGTGTGTGTGTGTATATATATATACAAAGCCAATAAAGATGATTGGTGTCTGGAATGGCATTTTTTGTGTATCTCACAGCTTAGCCACGAGGGATAATTTAAATTTGTTTGGTGGTCTTTTCAAATTATGAATTCTTTATGCATTTTTATTTAAAGTGAATGTGCTTCATCAGCAGCTACTAGGATGTAAAAATTTGTCATAAAGAGCATTAAGTTCTATTAAGCGAGATTCATCTGTCAACATATTTTTGCAGAGTGTTTTCATCATGTATGTAATACTTGTAAAATACAATGGGAGTTACGAAAATATTTGACTACTCGGATCCATTGCCATGATCATGGTACAAAATATTCATGTGGCATATTCCATCACGTTTTTGATAAGGGTAAGCAGCTCCCTAATGCATTAAGTACCAAAAAAACGACGTTTTTATTAATTTTTATTATTTTTGTTTTCAACCGTAGACATTAATAAATATAAATATGAATACAAAATGTGTACAAAAACAAGTTACGCAACTTGTGTGCAAGTGAATACGATAATATTCCGTGTCCCCTAACCGATTAACTTGATGAGTTTATTACAAATGATCAATATTATGCCAAGGTGTGTGCACAACTAGTAAGCTATATCATATAAATTTTCGCTTTTATTATTATCGATAAGCGATTTTCATATATATATATATATATCGGAGAGGGTGGAAGTTATCGATAAGTTAGGTAGAGAACATCATGTTTCTATAACTATCCGCGAGAACTGGTGATTACCTGATCTTAAAACTAATCTAAGCGAAATTGTCCAGGGTCCTTTCTAGCTAAATAAAAAAATAAATAAAAATAGATTTCTAATTTTTGCAATAGGTGCCATTTAAAGTTTCAAACACTAGTTCAAAACTATTCGACGAGTCAGTTACACGATAGTTGTCAGTTGTGTTATTTGTCAATTTATTACTTAGGATTAAACTATAGAGTTTTGCATCCAATTTGTCCATTTTTATAAATAAAAAAAAATAAAAACTAGATTTCAAACGGCATATTTAGCTAAATATAGATCTGGTTGAGTATGCTTTATAATTGTGTTGTCATTAGTATAGCAGTCATATACTCAAGTTCAACAATGTTACTCTTAGCAAATAACTTTGCTATTCACAGTTTACATGTGTGTGTCGTGTATGTGTGTGTGTATATACAGATATATTAAAACTCGTTGTCTGTGGGTAATTTGCACGACATATGTCAACTCGGCAAGCAATTTAAATAATGCACAAATTGTAGTTTAATTGCCACCTGTTCATAATTGCTGCTGTCATTCTTCTTGTAATGACATTTATTTAGATAACGTCAATCTTGGAGCCCAGTTTAATTGACGCTCTTCGATTTTGTCACTTATCCGAAAAAGGTTGGAAGGAATGTTGACCATGATCTCAATGCTTTCGGATGATATATAAAGTATTTATAAGTTGTTGTATGAATATAAAAAAAAAAATGCGCCATTCAGATCGAAAATTGGATAGATTGGCGAATCGAACTATTAAATCTACAATTGAAATTTCGATAAGCAAATCCAAAACTGTGGGAATTTTAGGGTTTTTCGATTTGTGGTGGCGTGGTGAGAAACTTGTTTTCCAAATCTTTGGAGAGCGTCATTAATAACACTGTATACAATTGTGTGATTCGTGACCACGAAATTTATTAGCAGATCGAAGAGAAGGAAGTCATCAGCAGTTTACTTTCCAAGTTTGCTGGCGATGCCTCAAAAATGTGGTGGCTTTTGACAACACAGTACATATAATTTAGGGTAGGGATCCCATCAATCTGTTTCTTTTTTTTACTGATAATTAGGATGCGGTTATCAATAATGTACCTTGCAAACCCTTGCTTCCTTCAAATCTACCCTCCAAATTTGGTCTTGCCCAGTCTTAAAAAATAATAATATCATCCCAATAAAATACAAAAAAGAGCGTTTATCTAAGGCAAGCCGAAAATTAAATATGCCTGGAACAATTAAGAAAATTGCATAAATATCTAAGATGAGAACAACTTATAACAGATGAGGACTTGGGTTTCGTGGTATCATCCAGTTGAGCTCTGATTACAACATTCTTACATGTTTTTGATAACTTTAACCGTCGGGTATATCTCGAAAGTAATCGAATTTCAGAGGAATTTAATTAAATGCAAATACATTAAAAACTGAAGACAGCATTAGATCAATGTTTCTTCAATTTGTTGACAGTACAACAACATTTAATGATATGCTGAGCTAACTAAAATTAGTGCTCGCATCGTTGCTCAATGATCAGCTAATATGGCTTACAATTTTGGAGCGATGCTGACACTGCCACTGAGGTCAACACCGATGCCGATGCCGATGCCAATAATAATTTGCGTATCCAAATCGAACATCAGCCAAACGATCGCGAGTCGTCCGGGGCAAGAGCGTTCTCATCAAGATCGCGATCACGAGCCGCTGATGAACTGAGGCTAGTGCTCGAGCTCGAGCTCGAGCTGGAGCTGGGACTGGGACTGGGGCTGGGGCTGGGGCTGGGGCTAGGGGTGAAGCTGGCCGTCTTTAGCTAGACAACGACATGGAGTTCGTTCGGTTCTTGTGCGGCGCACAAGAATGTGACATGGGAAGTTGAAGTGGAAGTTGCCGTGGTCGACAGCACGAACACAGTCAGCGTCTTCTTCTCGTATTGGCACTGACTCTCCCGTGTGTGAGTATGTGTGAGTGTATATATATACATAGTCATGTCACGCCGGAGCAGAGCTGTAGAGCCAGAGCTCGTTGAGCCAAATGTCCACTCTGTGGACTCCAGCGAGTGTGTGTGCGGCATCATCGTTACCGTCGCCTGCTTGCTCTTAAAAACGTGAAGTGTCCACTTAGAATTTGTCACATCATTATTCTTATTTTTCTTTTAAATAATCATATTTACATACACGCACGCACACGCTACATGCATACATATTTATGGGTGTTGACAGTGGCCAGCCTGGGAGGTCTTTCGGCCACTTCGTTCGTTAGGCCTTTTCGGTGGAACTCCTTGAGCAGCAACAGTGGACAATGTTTCACATGGATGCAGCAACAGCAACAGCAACAGCAACAGTGACAGCGACGGCTGCAAGTGGCGTTTTTATTCAAGAGTGTGTGGCATAAACGGTTTACGGGACGATCTATCGGGAGGGGTGAAGAGGGGCAGCAAAGGCAGCAAATAATCGTTAATATTAATTGATTTTAATTTCATATGGAGTGACAACAACTTAAAACAATTAAATTCTAATTTTATTATTCATTTACTTACAATATCTTTATGAAAATATATGTTTCAAAAAGGTGCGTCTTTGCAGAGGAATTTCTTTTTATGCAATATCTGCAAGAGGAATTGGAAACTTGTCGAAGAACTTTATATATTTTAATTAATTAAATTAATTTTAATTTAAAAAACCGGGTGTGTTTCTTCATATGTGTACAAAGAACTCTAAAATTAGCTTTTTTGTTACTTATATCATTACTGATTAGTATTTTATTTAAGATTTCACATATACAAACATTTCAGATAGTTTTTGTTTCTATGTTTATCGATGCAGTTGAAAAACGTGTGCATTAAAATTAAATACATATATGAGACTGAGTTGTGGAAAATACGGGTTGGGTACTATAAAATTAGATAAGCCGGACCTCAATCACTACAAGCTTAAAGCACTTACACACATTAAAAAATGATCTATATATATATATATATATTGAAAATGACATTAATATATATACCATCTTAACACATGTGTAATACATCAAGCAAAATAATTACATATGTGCATCATATGCGTGGAGAGGAAGGGAAGAAACCACTCTGCGGAGAATTTAAAACCTGACCTGAATTGAAGTTAATATTCCCGATAATAAAGTAAGGTGTCATAATTATGGTGGTAAAGGACATACTTCAGAAGAAGGAATTGCATCGAGTTAAAAACGAATTGCACCAAATTGTGAAACGTGAATGGTTAATATTGATATGGAGCAATTTAAAATAGGTGAACAAGTACAAGTGTCAGTCGATCCGATCTCAAGGCTATCATTGACAAGCAGCTTCATTGACTTCACTATAGAAATTCACAAAATGAATATTTGCGATGATGGAAGACTATGCTGGAAATGCAAATGAGTACACAATCATCCCAGCCAGAAACGAAGACAGGGCTGCATCCAATCCTATAGAAACGTGAATCAAATATTTCGGATGCACAATTAAGTGAAGAAAGACAAGCAGGGAATTTATCAAAAAGAAAGTGCCAACAAAAAAGAGTGGGAATAGAAGAATTAAGACAAGCTGAAGAAGGAAGAAAGGGGAACAGAAAGGAAGAGAATACCCGAAAAAAGAAATGAAGAACAATGTTAAAGAATATAAGAAATCATAGAAACCAATATAATGGGTTAATGGTTTTAGTACGCTTACAACTTGGGATGATAACCCTCATCCACTTCAATAAAAGGAATCAGGACTCCTACTCGGAAACATCTAATGAATAAACTTATTAAATATAGTGTTCTTAATTTATAAGGACTACAGCTTAGTCCCACATATTTATCATCTGCGGTAAAGTTAAGACAAGAAGAAGAGATTTGCATTGCTCTTCACAGGTTTATCCTAGTTTCCTTTTTTATGGAATGATGCCTGTATGCAAAAGTGAGTTAAAGTGTTGTTATCAACATACATACTCGTATATATATAAATTGATAATATATATATATATATATATTACGTATACGACTTCTAGTAGAAAAAGACTTGCGTGTTGGAGCTCTAAATCCTTACGTCTTTTTCCCATTGCTAATTTAACAACAACTTTGATGCAACCGATTATTCTTGACTATATTTTCAAAACTGACGTATTTTATTGGTCTTTTTCCATTTTTGATTGCAGGTTCAGAAGTTGGTGAAATATTTAAATAACGGACAACGAATCAATTAGGATCTTCCGAGGAAACTATCTGCATCTAGTCTACCGTATTGTCACAACAATATCTATAATATTAAGAGTTGATTGTAACGCAGCCGCTCTTGATGAATATTGGACAGGAAAAGCATTCGCATCCGCATTCGCAGTCGTCGCACACGCATCCGCACACGCATCCGCAGCCGCATCCGCATACACATTCTCATCCTCATCATCAGCATCAGCATCAGCAGCATCAGCATCAGGCGCTCAGCAATCGGAATCGGAGCGCAGATAGTATCAGTGGTACTGCTGGTGCTGTTGCTGGAGCCACTGCCACCGATTATCCGGCACTGCTGCTTGGCTACCGGTATCCGCTGCCGCCAGGACATGACCATCGATTGCACATCGAGCATCTTAGGCGCGCCGCCGCGGAACGAGGAGGTGTGAGGAGTCCCAGCAGCAGCAGTCCCATGGTTATGTCAACCAGTCGTCGCAGCTCGCCGCCGCTGCCCACGCGTCATGCACTAAATGCCAGCACTGGTGACCAGTCCCAGTCCCAGTCCCAGTCCCATTCCCAATCCCAATCCCCGTCGCTGCAAACGCAGTCGCAGTGCATTAGCGCCCACTTTCTGCACCTGCAGTCGCAGCTGCATCAGAAGCTCTCTGGCAGCTACTTTCGCAATCCGCCCTCACCGCCGGATCGAGAACGGGAACGGGAACGGGAGCGTGAACGGGAGAGGGAGAGGGAGCGAAACATTACGGGCGCGGGCTCATCCCCACCAGCGTCGAGCATGAGTACAGCGCAGCTGAATCCGCTGAGCGACTTGCAAAATATGCAGCCCTTTGACTTTCGCAAAATCAGCGCCTTTGCGGCGCCGCCCAATGCCACCGATTTTGTGCACCATCAGCACCAGCAGGCGGTGCATCTGCAGCAGCAGGCGGTGCAGCAGGCTGCTGTGCTGGCGCAGGCCCGTCGTCGCATTAATGAGGCAACAACGGCTGGCGAGAAGAGCGCCGCTGTGGCAGCCGCTGCGGCAGCTGCCGCTGCTGCCGCCCAGAGCAATCAGTTCTTCAGTGCGATGGCCATGGCTGGGCATCCGCTACCATATCACTTGTCACTACCGCCGCCCCCACCGCCACCTCCACCACCGCCGCCGCAGCACCAGCAGCAGCAACAACATCAGCAACAGCAACAGCAGCAGCAGCAGCAGCAACAGCAGCAGCTATCCAACAACAATCAGGCATCTGTGGCCAACAGCAGCGCAGCTGAACATAGTCATAACCATGGACCGCACTCGCCGTCGAGTCATGCTCAGGTGAACCACACAAGTCATGGTCACAGTCACGGCCACAGTCACAGTCACAGCCACGGACATAGTCACGGACATAGTCACAGTCACAGTCACAGTCACGGCCAGTATCACCAGCATACGCACTCGCATCCACACCACCTCAAGGCTGGGCCGCCCACATCGCCGGAGGATTCGAGTGTTAGTAAATCACGTCACTTGTCCGCCGCTGCCGTTGTTGGTGACAACAAGTCAAACAGCAGCTGCTCCTCGTCGAGTGCCTCGGGCACACAGTCGGCGAGCAGTTCACAGCGGATGACACGCCTGGCACTGGCCACCGGTTCGGGTTCGGGTTCCAGCTTGCGGGCGAGTCGCAAGTCGGGCCACTCACCGGGCGGTAAGCGGCAGTGGGGCTCGATGCCGGCGAATTTGGGCACACAGTTCATCAATCCGGTGACTGGCAAGAAGCGTGTCCAGTGCAATGTCTGCCTGAAGACCTTCTGCGACAAGGGCGCCCTCAAGATCCACTTTTCGGCGGTGCATCTGCGCGAGATGCACAAGTGCACCGTCGACGGCTGCAGCATGATGTTTAGCTCGAGGCGATCGCGTAATCGCCACAGCGCCAATCCCAATCCCAAGCTGCATTCGCCGCATCTGCGCCGCAAGATCTCGCCGCACGACGGACGGAGCGCTCAGCCGCATCCGCTGCTGCTTCAGGCGCCCAATGGCATTATGGCCAGCCTAGGGCCCTTCGGCGGCAGTTTTCCGCTGCTGACGCCACCGCCGGACTTGCGTCATCATGCGCTGAGCGCCATGGAACTAAAACATGGCGCTGGCCAAGAGTATCTCCAGCGCTCCTACATGGACAACAACAGTATGCTGGGACGATACGAGGGTCAGCGCCGCAAGGCGACGCTCGACCCAGGCGACGAGGATGATGACGATGATGAAATACTTGAGGTGGGCATTCACATGCCGGACGACGATGATGACGATGACGATGCGGATGGCGATGGTGATGGTGATGGCGATGATGATGACGACGATCCCGATGGTGATGGCATTGTGGTTGTGGGCGACGAACTGGACAGCATACCCGACAAGGACAAGCACAGTCACGATGACTACATACTGGACAATGACAATGACAACGACAATGATAATGACAATGACAATGACAACGAGAGCGACGAGCGCTCCACATCAGCCATCTCCAGTCACAGTCTCAGTCACAGTCTTAGTCACAGTCACAGTCACAGCCTCAATCACAGTCACAGTCACAGTCACAGTCAAACCAAAGAGCAGCAACAGCAGCAACAGAAGCAAAAGCAGCAACAGCAGCAGCAGCAGCAGCAGCAACAACAGCAGCACCAGCAGTTCAGCCCCTGTCCAAGCAAAGCCGAGCCGGAGCCCTGCCCAGATACCGATGAGCAGCACGAGGATTCGCAGAGTCTAACGGATTCGAGTCACGCCCACGGCCAGACGCCGGCGAGCAAGCGTAAGCGAAAGAGCCAAAATCCTGTCCGCTGCACAGTGCAATCCGATGAGAATTCGTGCGACAATTCGTTGGACAACTACGATGTGGCCGCCGATTTGTCCATCAAGAAGATCAAGCTCGGCGACGATACCGAAACGGAGGCAGACGAAACGGATACGCCGCTGGCTGCCCAGCTGGGCGCAACAGCCAAAGAAGCCAAGGTGCTACCTAGCTCCAGTGAGTCCACAAAGGCAATTCCCTCACCCCCACTAACGCCCTACACCAGCGAGGTGAAGTCGCTAATTAAAACGGAGTTGGACGACGAGCATGAAGAGAATCGAATTAGGAATCGGAATCGGGATCGGGATCGGGATCGGAATCTGAATCGGGTGACAGGTGACCATGAAGCAATGATTGTGGCATCCCAGACAGCCCAGCACACCCAACCAGATGCTGGCTCTGGCACACTAGATCTATCGCTGAGCACGGCCAGCAGTTCGGCCATAAAGCAGGAGCCGCTTGATGAGCTGGCGCTGAGCTACGGCACCGATACGGATGAGAATCGATTTTTGCGCATTAAGCAGGAGCTGCTCGGCCAGGATGAGCTGCTCTATGGTCGGCCTGGTGACGAGAATTGCATTGGCAGGAGCAACAATAATAATAACAATATTTTGACTGAAAATATGAAGGGTGGAGACTTAAATGGTAGCCTTAAAGCGGAGCCGGAGCCGGAGCCGGAGCCAGAATTAGAGCACGAAACGGAACCAGAACCGGAACCGGAGCCAGAACCCGAACCCGAACCGGAACCAGAGGTGCCCATTGACAAGGAGAATCCATTGAAATGCACCGCCTGCGGCGACATCTTTCAGAACCATTTCCATCTGAAGACCCACTACCAAAGCGTACATCTGAAGCTGCACCACAAGTGCAACATCGATGGCTGCAACGCGGCGTTCCCATCGAAGCGCAGCCGCGACCGCCACAGCTCCAATCTCAATTTGCATCGCAAACTGTTGTCCACCAGTGACGAGCACAACATACAGATGCCGCCCGATCCGCTGTTGGAGCTGATCAGCATCAACAACAGCAAAGCGTTTGCTGGTGGTATTGGTGGCGCTGGTGGTGGTGGTGGTCTTGGTGGTGCCACTGGATCTGGTAGCCCCATTTCTGCGGCTGGCTGCATGCCCAGCAGCATTCAGGCCGAGATACTGGCGCGCATCTGCGCTGGCGCCCACGCTCACGGTCTGAACATGCCGCTGTGCTTTGAGGCACTGCAGCACCGGTTCGCATCGGGTCATGTGTCTGGTGGATTCGGTGATGTGAATGCGAATGCAAATGCGTTTATTGCGGCTACCGATCCGCGCCTGCTGCTCAACCATGGCGGCAATCCGCTGCTCTTCCCCGGCCTGCCAAGACTACCGCGCTTCCCCCACTTGACGCCGCACATGATGACCGGCGCCCAAGCCCTCAGCCCGTTCTGTCGGCGCACGTCTTCCGATTCAAACTCTCAGCACTCGATAACACCGCCGGTGAGCGCAAGGGGCTGCGACAGTGGTTCGCTAATGGGAATGCGGCCACGTTCCGGCTCCGGATCCGGTTCACCCGAGTACGAGACGAACCGGCATGGGCACACACATATGCACATGCAGGCGGGCGGCGGAGAGGACGCTGAACGGAGCCAGCGGCAATCACCCGACCGCATATCATGACCATGTACCTCGTACTATGCCAAGGCGCTGGCATTTTACCACTAAAAGGATCGTCGTGGATCGTCGTGGACATCAATTCATTCATGCAATATCAGGCTAAAACTAAGGACATAATTGCTCATAATACATAAAAAACATATATCGGAGGACGAAGGGCGGATGGCGGATGGCGGATGGATGTGTGGCAAATTCGCTGCTGGCAACACTGCTGCTCATTATTAACAATACTTTTACTAGGCTAATATCAAATATTTGATGGATCATCTAGATTTTTTTTTTTATATATATGCATACATATAAATTTATATATACATATATATATATATATATATATATATAAATATATATATGTGTAGAATATATATGTATATAAATAAAATAATGAAACCCCCTTTTTTTTAACTTGTATTTATAAAAACTGTTGTTTTGTGTACAAGCATGAGATTGTAGAGAATTGATAAATAATACTTATTATATTATACCGATTATGGATAATGAATAATAAAAATTGAATATAATTAATTAATAACGATATATATTGTTAGTGATACTCGATTATGTAAGCATAGCCTTTAAGCGCATACTTGCAATAGTTATGTGTGGGTGGTGTTGTGTTTTTTTTTTTTTTTTATTAATTCGTACTGCAACCCCATACAAACATACCTAGAAACATACAAAACATAAACGAGTCATCGATGAAATGCTTGAAAAGGTTAAACAAAACTGATTACTGTTTAATGAATTGATATGATCTTTCGCTGTAGTTTAACAAACGTTTTTTTTTTTTTTTTTTTTTTTTTTGTTTATACTAGAGTATCATATAGTGGGATAGTTATAGAGCAGTAACCAGGCAAATAACTTCAACTCATATTTAAGCTATATATGTTTGCAATAAAATATCATGAAAAATATAAATGACAAACATGTTTTTTATTTTGGGCAACTGAGAGGATAGAAAATTTCCAATTTCACCTATCAAATTTTACTTAACTGAAAGACAGAAGAAAGAAGAATCACGCGAGATGTAAATAAAACCATTTTCAATTAAAACTATAGGAGTTGCTTATACATACATCTTTTTATACGTAAACCCTAAACTCATTAAAAAGTAGGTAAGAATTAGAAGGAAACAGCTCCGATCCCATCAAGTGCATCTGTCCGTGATCAGCAATAACAGCCGATTCAATATAGCCATGTCCGTCTGTCTGGATCTCCGTATGGTCTATACGGTATAGAAACCTTATATTTCGAATACAAATGTTCGTATATCACTAGCAAAACAAGTTTATTTTACTTTAACCGATGCTCGACAGCAATGAAAACCACAAATAGATGCGAATAGATGTTATACATGGCGTATTATTGATCAACTGTACAAATTTGATCAAGATCGGATGAGCCTTATTATAAAGCAAAAAGTTAGCTGTGCTTTAATCGACTTAATATATTTAACAGCTGTGTTCAGGATACCTCCAAGTTGAGCACTTTCGACTAGAAGACAGCTTGTCCTAGTCCTAGTCCTAGTCCTAGTCCTAGTCCTAGTCCTAGTCCTAGTCCTAGTCCTAGTCCTAGTCCTAGTCCTAGTCCTAGTCCTAGTCCTAGTCCTAGTCCTAGTCCTAGTCCTGCAAAAGGCCGGAAGGAACATCTTCTGTTTGCAGCTCTTTGGTTGATTGATTTGACTACGGCTTGGTTTTGGTCACCAGTGGTGCAACATCAGATGTGCTTCCAAGCTTCAATTTTTTACATTTTTCCAAGTATCACAAAATATTGCTGAAGGATGTTGCACTTTTTTGACGGCTGTTAATTAGACGGATTCAGGGTTTTTCCCGTCAATTGGAGTTAGTTCCACGCCATCTCCGTAGAGACCGTATCCGGTGATGTTCTATGACTGATTGTCCTTATCGGTACGCTATACCAAATATGGTCTATGATGAGCTGTGTGCTGTGGATTGAATGGAGGCTAGCGGTGCTTATTGGAATGCCATTGGTACAAATGCAAAATTGTGGCTATTTAATTTTAGGGGGTTGCTATGCCTGCGATTTTAATTTTAGATCGATTAAAGGGCTCGTAAATTTTGCACTCTCTGCGGGGGCGTCAGTGTCCAAACAAATAAATGCATCGAATGGGTTGTATGTTGTTGGTTGTTCACCATGCATTCTTACCCACATGTGGGTAGTTAACGAGTATCTATCTGTATACACACAGAGTCAGTCGCATGTGTATGCGTATGTACATGCTACGCCGAGAATAAGTATATCTTTGTTGGATGGCAATGGCTTGTGGTTGTCCATGTCACCCCTGGGCCGCTTGGCGATGACTGTGGAAGTGGTGCTGGTGCTGGTGCTGGTCGCTGGTGGTGGCGATGGCGATGGCGATGGCTGCGACGTTGGCAGTGGCGACGCCATTGCCAATGCACCGGCGGCCTCCCTTAGGAGAAAATAATAGAGGTTCGGTGTACGAGTAGTGCAATTTATTTAAAGTAACATTTTAGTGTTTCCTTCCGCTGAAATTCGTTCTCTTCCTTCCTGTTGGCAAGTCTCTGGCACCGGGGCCTGCCTGCAGCTCATACTCAAGGAATAACAACAGATTGTGGGCAAATAAAATTGCCACAATGTTATCGCTAAGCCTGCAGCACAGCACACACATCGAAACAACACAAAAAAAAAAAAACAAAACACAAAAAACAATAACAGCAGCAACAGCAACAACAGCAACTTGGTATACGTATCCACGGCACTTTCGCATTTGCGTCCCTGCCGCTTACATATCCTTACATTAAGAGTTCATATGTGTACATAAGCACACACATATGCCACCATATGGCGGCACACACACACACACACACACATAGGTGAGGACGTTCAGGTGAGTATATACTGTAATAAGTATTCAGACTGCATTTCATTTGCCACTTTATTTCGATTCGCACCAACACGTGTACGTATGAGTGTGTCTGTGTGTGTGTGCTCGTTACAATCACACACACACACACACACACACACAGGCTTGCAAAAAATATGCGACAGTTAGCCACACTTGCTTGCACCTATGTGCAGCTGTACGCTTATATACACACATACATATACACACATATATCCAGGAGATATGACATTATGACATGGATAATCTTGTTCTACATGCAATTTGGCTTGGTTTTTTTGCTCGCAGCCAACGTAATTCTGCAATTTTGTTGTTGGCTTGCCCATAGAACCAAAAACACACACATTGAAAAAACTAATGAGCGTGTTTGGTATTTTATGGGCCTCGTCGCAACGCTTTTTAGCCACACCAACAGAGAGACAACAACGGCTTGCAGATACCCTGCAGAGAGTCTTAGCTGTGAATATGCCATTTCCATATGTGATGCAATGCAAAACCAAATACAATATTTATTTTATAAAATTCATTTTACATGTTCTAAATACACACATATTTTGTACCTTAACATTGAAAACGATGTCTAAAAACTAAAGAATTTTTAAATTGGAATCTGATTGATCTACACTAAATTTAAAGACAACTTACTATATAAATAAATAAATATTATCTCACATCAAGATAGTCGTTGCAGCCACAGCCACATTATTACAGGGTATGCACAAGTACACACTCCTGCTCTCCTCTCGTCCTGTCTTTGAGGACATGTACGACTACGATATGTATTACATAATTTCCACAATGGGCAAAGACAATTGCCGAGGCAAGTATACGGCTAAATATCAGTCTGTATTCGCCACCTGCATGTTCAGGCACGTCTGGATGTACACAAGTATCTATGTGTATGTATTTATGTATGTACTTATACATATATATTTGTATATATATATAGAGAGACACCTTGGATGCCCAAATAATGCAGTCCATGTCTAGCCCCCTGGCCCCAAATTTGGTTTTAAGGTGGCAGGTGGATGGATTGTGTCGGTTTGGTTTTGGTTCTGGGTCTGGGTCTGGGTGTTTTAGTGAGTTTGGGTCGGTTTACGGTTCCGGGACCGTATTTTGCACTTCACAATCGCTGTACAGATGTGGTGGCCAAAAACTGATAATGTACTCCTTCTGCCGACTGCATTTAATTTGTTAGCCAGGACCTCGCCGTCTGTCAAGCGTTAAATCGCATCGTAAATATTGTACACATATGGGAGCACATACCTTATATACATATGTATGTATAATATATCCAAATATACGAGCTCTCAAGTCGAGATCTTTAAGCTTGACACCTTAAATATTATCTACTTACTGAAGCAAACGAGAAGTCGAAAACACTTTTCCTTTATCGACCATCATGAAAGGAATGTGACGACAAAATTATAATAACCTCTGAATTGTTATTAAGTATTTATGTTGACCATGCTTTGAACCTCGATCATTTCATTATATTTTACACATCTGGAAAGATCCCATGAGCTTATTTTCCGCATTTCAATAAAATGTCCAAATCAGAAATATAATCTTATAATTTGTGTTCTCACATTCTGCGTTCAGAAAACATTATTTTTATTTATATTTTACGAGTTAAATCGAAAAAGATAGAAACATACAAATATTTGATGATTTAATGGATTCTGAACAATTTGGATTGGATGTGCGGCCAACTGGCAAGCCAGGCATAGTCGTAGCTTAAGGTTTGTGGATTGAGGGCTGTGGGCTGTGGGCCAAGTATCAAGACTTGGGTTTTTGGGCAGGTAGAATTAATCCAATTCATAAAGTGCTTGGCTAATCCAAAAACGTTGGCATTTGTGCGTGCTTCGACTGGGATCAGTGAATGAATCCAATGGCTTTGGATTTCATTGATCTGCTTTTGTACTGCCCGATATGACCCAGTGGCGGCTTAAGGGGTGACGGGCAGCAAACTATATATATATATATATATATTATATGACTGTAATCCCAGCATCTTCCCACACATTTGCTTAATAAATATGCCAATGCAGCTGATGGAATGCACAGTCAACTGAAGGCATTTGCGTAAGGAGGACACACATTTTGACGAGAATTCCTGAGCATTCGATATACAGCCATAAACCGCAACAGCAATAGTATATATCAATGGATGCGGCTCCTGTGTTCCAGTCTAGCTTCTCCATTCGCTCGTTGCTCGCCATGAGACACTCGGCGGAGGAGGACAAAAGCAAGCCACACACGTCATATCTGAGTTCCAAATGCAGTCACAGTCTCAATACTAGTTCCAGTACCAGTACTAGTCCCAGCTATTCATGCAACAGTTCGGAGGACGCATCTTCCGAGGATGGCAATGGTAGCGCACACACAGCTGGTATTGGCAGCTGCGGCGAAGGAAGCAAGCCGAATGCGAAGCCAGCTTTCACGTACAGCGCCTTGATTGTAATGGCCATTCGCAGGAGTCCAGAGAAGCGGCTGACGTTGAGTGGCATCTGCAAATGGATAGCCGACAATTTTTCGTATTATCAAAATAACAAGAGCGTCTGGCAAAACTCCATACGTCACAATTTAAGTCTGAATCCGTGCTTTATGCGCGTGCCGCGTGCCTTAGATGATCCAGGACGTGGTCACTACTGGGCACTCGATTCATATGCTGAGGACCTTACCATTGGCGAAACAACTGGTCGCCTGCGTCGCAACACACAGCACACAAATGCACTGCTGAGCCGCAACAAGGCCACAGTGTTGGCAGGTCACAGCAAGACCCGTCCCTATGCGCATCCTTATCAGCAGCTGTCCAGCAATCTAGCCACTGCTACCCTGCAGTATGCGCAGCTTTTGAAGCTGCATGCTGCCTACTTCCCCGTTCACCCAGGTGCAGTACACTACACGCCACAGGCACAGCAACAGCAGCAGCCACAGCAACAGCCATATCAGCAACGGGATCCAGTCGTAATGATGAGCAACCAATTTACATCTTATATAGGTACAGGCACTGGAATGGGTACACGTTTGGACACTTTGCCTATGACAACGTGCAAAGCATATCGATACCAGCATCAGCATCAGCATCAGGGAACCTTATCGCAATATTACCAACAGTGCCAGGCTGGACATCAGCAACAGCTACAGCTACAGCAACAGCAACAGCTGCAGCATCGTCACAGCAACAACCAATGCAACAAATACAAACGATATTAATTTTTGAACTTTTTGGGAAGTTAACTTGAATTTAATGCTAAATGTAACGTGAACATTTGTGTGATAGTAGCTTCCAGTTTTAATTTTCGTATTGCCTGTGATTGACACCAAGCTTCAGGGTATCCTGTTTGGCGTAGAACGCGGTTAACTTAGACTATGAGTAAAAGTTTTTATATGGGAAGCGAATAACCAAAATGAATGAATGAATATACTATGAGCAATAAATGTAAATGTATTGTACCAATATTCATAAGTATTCATATGATATATATATATATATCAATAAAATTTACAAACGTAAGAATTGTGTGGCAATAAAAATGGAAGAATATTGACAAATACAAATTGAAATTCATGAATTGTAGTGGAAACAATATGTAGAATATTAATCAAATTCCTCTCAGATATTCAAACCTAAATAAATATCCAAGCAAAAATGTGATAAACTCTTTGTAACTTTGGATCTTGAGCGGTGTTACACCTGTTGATCGATTAAATATCATCATTCTCGTCTCATATTATGTATGCCATTAAAAATAATAACTGATAAAGGACATTTGCAATGTGTAAGGCGAAGCTTCGATTCGAATTCAAATATTCATCGCAGAATTAAGATGATGCTGATGACCATCATTATTATTATTGTTATTATTTTAATGAAGATCCGTTAAGGATAAATAAAAACCAAATGTTTTCATTGGTATCATTATGATTATTATTTGAATTAATGTTATTATTATTATTTTTAATATTAGTATTATTATTATTACTATTATTAGAAGCAGTAGTAGTAGTAGTAGAAGTAGTAGACGTAGTAGTAGTAATAGTAGCAGTATATATTATTATTATTTACAACATCATGTGCCTGCCGGCTGGTTTAACTTTGGCTCGTAACTTAATGCTGGCGGTCGATAGCATTACACCAGTAACAACAAGAACAACATGCAAAAACAACAAAAGGCTCACAAAAAGAGCTAATCTGATAATACAGAATTGAAAGAGGCGGTCACGGCACGAATTTCGCTACAAGCTTTGTGACTATGGCAGCAGCTTGGATCCAAACTGAAGACTCTAGATGGCCACGGAGACGGAGACGGAAACGGAGACGGAGACGGAGACTGTGCCTAAGCCTGGGTATGGGTATGGGTATGGGTATGTGCAGCAGCCTGAGCCTCGAGCCGATGCGACGATTGACGATGGCAATGGCAATGGCAACGACGACGACGACGACGACGACGAAGTCAACTGTAGGCCCATCATATTGGTATAGTGCACAACATGCGAGCATAAAACAGAAGGGATCGATGATCGGACAGCGAAATTGCATTTGTCTGCGGCTGCAGAGCTGAACCGATGATTTTCGAAGTTGGAGCTGTGCTGGCGTGGTGCAGTCGCACTTATTATTGCCAGATACATGGCCAGTACATGGTCATAACGATATCGAGTAAAGTGCACACAGTATACGAACATGCATAATGACGAGAAGCCGCTTGCCCCATGCTGCATGCTTCCTTTTTGCTTGTTGTGTGCTGCTGTTGCTGATGTTGCTGCTGCTGCGCTGCTGTTGCTGCTGCTGCTGTTAAAAAAGTCCTCGTAATCTGTTGCAGATTGGCGTCTGAGCCACAAATGTCAATAATTCAGTACCAATAGCGGTTGTTTGTTGCTCGGACATAGTACACCGATAGCTTAGCATTATATTTATGAGATACGCGAACTATGTTCCACTTTAGATAGTTTTATTTTCTTCCCTCCTACATCGAACATCCCCAAAAACTAGTGAGCCAGAAAAGAAGAGAGTTACATATAAAATATAAGCAAGTCAATTTTTACCAGTTCTTTCTATGGATTCCTTCTCTGTGTGATGCAGTGGGCCAAATCAAGTCCGAAGGACGAATATATTTCAAGTTCAATTCAGATAGCTGATGATGATGGTGATCAAGAACATGTATGTTTGTATAAAGATGCTGATCGAGATGCGATGCGTTACACGATCCACGACAATATCATAATACCCTCTGCAAGGGTAGAGGAGTACAACAAAATAAGAAAAAACATAAGATCTGCTCAAACTCAATTATAAAAATTCAACCCAATCTCAATTCTCGCGAACTGCTGTTTTGAAGTTTTTATTATTGCCGTTCTGGCTTTACTTCTCCTGATCCCGATTTAAGAGCCCTCGTGTGTGTGTGTGTGTGTGTGTGTGTGTGTGTGTGTTTGTGTGTGCTGTTTTGTGGTCATTCGTCATTTTAAGTTTGCACACACACACACACACACACACACACACCTTGACCCGTTTCCCGCACCCCAGTCAACAGACAGTCCCTAGTCATTGACACTGATATGTGTGGCAAGGTATGTCTTTTGAAATGACAATCTGCAATTTGCTATTCGAAACCGTTTAAAGTAATTTATTTTTGCCCTTCCGAGGACGCGATCCGCGTCGCTGCTGCCGCGACTTGTTTCCTATACACATATGCATATGTGTATAAACAATCGTATGCGTATGATATATATGTATATCTATATATATAAATATAAGTTGACTAGAAGGCATTTCCCGGCTTCGCACGGGCCCACTTATTGCTCTGAGAAAAATCGCACTGAAATTAAACTATCAATCAATCATTTTGATCTTGACCCTCTTCTGTTTTGGCAAATTGAATTTGCCAAAAAAGGAAGAAAATTATGCAGTCAATAATGCAAATTTCAAGCAATTCTTTGAAAATTATTCAATACGAATACACATTTTCAGAAAAACCAGGCGTGTTAAGGCACACTGAATCTGGTAAAGGATTCGAATACAGCATAAAACAGTTTAAATATGCACTCTGAAAACTCTAGAAATTGTGTGAAAACTCCAAAGGTGAAAACTCTAGAAATCGTGTGAGATATTGTTGCGTTTGAGAAAGATTGTTGACGAACTGGTCAGCTGGTGATAAGGGCTGGTCTCTAACGGTAGTTACCAAGTTGACGGACTCTGGTGTGAAATACCTTAGTTTTATCGATTCGCAATTTCCCGGCCCTAAAGGGAAATTCTCGTGAAAATGTCATATTTGTAGCTTGACAAATACCAAATAAATAAAGTAAAATGAATTCATTTCATGTTGACGAGCACTTTAAGCCATATCTCAGCAGTACAACTGCTAAATCGTCAATCGTCTTACATTAGTTATATGATGCACATGTGATGGGCTAAATACTGCCACAAGTATTGGGCATCTTCCAAAGGGAAATAGCCCACCATAAAGACAAACTTGAACTTAAGCATCTCAGCGATGCATATCGTAGCTACTGTTCGATATTTGGATACAAATGATAGAAATGAACAGAAAAATGACACCGGCTAAATTTGCTGTGTGCCATGGGCCATTTAATTAATGGTCTCTTTATGCCTGAACATAACTCAAAGCCGCGGCTGACTCGATAATCAATGGCTATCCAGACTATCCAGCCAAATGTGCTGTATGTGCTTCCTCCAGCAGCCAGCTCATAGACACAGCAACTACAAAAAAAATAAATAAAATAAAACACTTTTCGTTATGGTAAATTGCGTTCGTGAATATTTTATGCTGCCGAATAATACAATAGTTTACGCCCAAATCCAAGTCCGATATAAAAACGAAGGCCAACAAATCCAGCCGCGCTGACCGCTTGTCGTCGTGATTGAAGATCCAAGCAAAGCTGCTGTATGTCAACCCTTTTGTTGTGGGGCCCATGTCCTGCCGGCAAATAAATAATGCAGCCAATTAAGGGAACGCACATGTCACACACTACGTCATGTTGTACATGGACCAGCAGGGCATCTGGGCAGGTATCCTTTTCAACTAGGACATGTACAGACAGTAGACAGTAGACGGTAGACAGGAGCAGTTACATCAGGCTTATGCATATGAATACAACTGGTACTTGCACAAATCCTTACAAGTTGCTTGTGGTTTCAGAATTAAGGAGCTGTCACTTTAGACCTAAACTAGTCAGCTTTAAGGAGCTCACCCCAAGTAATAAATTGATTATTTTAATATCACATTAGCCGGTAAAAACCAAATTAGGTGTTGCTATACTTTTGCTCTGATTTACAAATATACTTTAATAAACTTCAAATCAAATTAATGATGACAAAAATCATTCTTAGTTCGTTTACTAGCATGCTTACTTCAAATTGAAATTATGAGTATAATGGTTTTGTAACAGGCAGACCCCATAGAGTATATATAATCTCAATCGAGATCAACAGCCGAATTTGATAACGTCGCAGCTTAATCAAAACTGATGTCACAATCCAGAATTGACATGCCCAAATGATGGACAAATAAGATTACTCTTTGATATGTCTTTGCTTTAATTTAATTTGGACTTTGAATACATCATCACAAGTAGTACAACCATAAATTGAACCCGAACCCAAAGCTACTGTCACACTTGGCAAACTTCTAAAGTTCATGAGGTAATCTTGAGACCCTTCAGAGTCTGTCGATCTGTTTTTTAACTGATCAAATCATCTCGAGAAACGAGCCCCATCCGATTGTCTTCAACTCTTTGTGCAATTCTGGTTTTTAATATTGTTGCCTTGTTGTTACTGTTACGATCGCTGGCGCCGCCTCCGCTCGACATACATATGCATGCAACCAAAAGATGCAAGATACTTGTCAAACAAAATAAAAAAAAATCCTAAAGAAAACTTCTTTGACCAAACTTCTTGGGGCACTTGGCAATCTCTGCGCCATCCTTCAACTATTCGTAGCTGTTGCCAAACAACTGATCGTTTTTCACTACTTCTTCGGCTTTGGGTTCCTTTTGTTTGGCCAGTCCACACTAAGTATATGGTCCACTAGGCAAATCTAGATTATTAACAAATCTGTGTACATTAGTCAAAACTTAAATTACGGTTGTGCGGAAGGAATCATCTTGGATCCCATAAAATATATATATATCCTGATCTATATTTGCGTTCCATCTATTGAAACACAAGGCTGCCAGATAGGAGAACTTATAATATATATATTGGTAGATATTATATGATATTGGTAGAGATCTGAACATATGAAATAAATATATACATTCGGTTATCAGAGTGTGGAAAGTTAATTTTGGGAAGCCTTTTAATTAGCAAGGAGACAAATGACAATATTATTTAAGCAATAATTATTACACATTCATCATTATTTAATTGGCGTATTGATGTATTGATATATGTTTACCGTATGCTAACAGCATGTGTGTAAATATCGGTAAGTAGCAAGTTGCTAGCTGTCTATTGTTTTTGTCCTTAATAATTGCGACAATTACAATTACAATTACAAGTCGATTTCTTGTGTTCGATGTTCGATGTTCGGCCTTCTGCCGGGCGCAACTTATTGTTAGTCTGTGAAAAATGCATGTGGCTAATTAAAAATAATTAATAATGCAATAGCTTCAAGCAAAAACACGCACACACTATTTACATACATAAATGTGTGTGTGTGTGTGTGTGTGTGTGTGTGTGTCTTTTAGCCAAGTCCTACTCATGTTGTCGTCGTGGTTGTCGCTGTCTTGTTGGCCCGTTGTTTTGTTGTCTCATTGTCTTTGTTGTCGTCCTTGTTGCGGTGCCTTGTTACAAGTTGACTAGCCGCTCTTCTTGAATTGCGTGTAAGGGGCACATTTTGCCAACATGCGAGAATAAATAAAAGTTTCTAAAGGGATTGTCACCCATGCCACTAAAAACAAAATCCGCCTGTCATATATATCACTCCACAGAGGGGGCCCAGTCAGTAAGGCAGCAAAACTGCCGAAACGGAGCTGGGGAGCTAGTGGTGGAGCTGTATCTGTATCTGGAGCTGCAGCTGGAGCTGGAGCTGGTGCTGGAGCCGGAGCTGAAGGTGGAGACGGAGACGGAGCCGGACTTAACCGGCCCATAAAATATGACAAACTTACCAACGGCACGGACTGGATAACAGGAAAGACCACAGCTACAGCTACAGCTACAGCTACACCTACAACAACAACAACAATAACAACAACAACAACACCAGAAGAACTGTCGGCATTGGTAGAGCCATAGTAAAAGGTAACCAAATGGACACCCACTTCGCAGCTGTCAATCGTCTAAATCGTTATGGGCACTTGTCGGTAGGGAGAAGAAAAAAAATTATGTATGCAACCATAAAATGCCACATAGTCTGTTTCTAGATTATTAATGACAACAGTTGCCGTTGCCGTTGTCGATGTCGATGACACGTGAAATGAAACATGGCCAACTTATGACATTCCTTCGTCGAGCGACCGGCGATATTGCCATATCGCAACAATTCCCCGATAATAAAACTTCCATAGAATGCCCAGTAAGTTGTGATCCACACTGATCATATTTTATAATTGACTTCCTGAAAAAAAAAATGGCACCCAGTATTGTCCATGATCATTGGCATTCTGTCGTCACATTAATTTAAACGATATGAGAAGCACTGCGGCGACTAAAATGAACTGATCTGGGTCCAGTTTCTCACAGGTATCCAGTCAGTCCAGTATCGGGGCGAGGCCTAACGACTTGCCACATGAGCTACAAATGCTCCACACTTTTATTGCGCTAAATGTTTCCTATCTTTATAATTTATTATGTGTTTATTAAAAAAAATAATGTTTAATTTAAATTCGTATTGCATACAATTTAATTTTTATATATGCAAATAAATTTTTAGATTAGCTTCACAAAGTTAACTGCTGGAAATTGCTGGATAATCCCGTACTAATTGTGTTATAATTCGGCCAATTAGCCATTGTAAATTGTACAACAAAATACGGATGGGGAATTTGAAGGTAGTTTCTATTTCGTATATGCCACACACAAGTGATACGGGATAAGGGAAATATGTTGCAACCGGCAACCGGCAACCGGCTCAGAGTCAGCAAAGGCGCCAATGTTTGCACCGCGGGGCTCATTTTGGATGCAGATGAAGCGAATTTTGTTTCGAACAAGCAAAACGATTTACCTTCTGAGTGGGATATTTAGGCGATTTTATTGCATTGGCTGTGAAATAAGAAATAAAACAATGTTGTCGCTGTGCTCCGACGATGTTGTCGAAATGTGTATGTGTTTCAGTGTTCGAGTGTTTGAGTGTTTGGGTGTTTCAGTGTGTATTCGTTGCTTTCTTCTTGCTGCACAGGAAGGAAGTTGTGAATCTTATTGGCCAACATCTGACAGTTTTGGTAAACCAAATGCATATACATATACATATATATATATATTTTTCATTTCTTTTTCTTTATGTTTGTTTCTTTTTTCTTTTTTATTCTAGAGAAGGGTGTTTTGTGATTGCAACGCGCTGACTAATGACGCTCGTTGGATTTTAGTTTTTAAGCATTTGAAAAGTAATCGTTCAACGAACCGATTGACAAGGTAATCTTCCTCGAAACATGTGTTAGCAATATCAAGGCCGTGCCACACAACACACACCACACACACCACACACGCCACACACATCACCCACGCCACACACTCGACACACATTTGCTGATTCCGTATTTCAGTGTGCAGATGGACAAAGGTTGCAGCTGTAAAAGTTTTGCCAAAGAAAACACTTGCCCACTGCCAGTCGGGGCTAATGCGCAAGAGAATGAAAATGATAAAAAAAAAGGAAAAACACAACAACAAAAAACAGACCAGCAAGGAAAGCCATCTCAGGCATGCCAAATATAATATACCCTTGCCAACCAGAAGAATCTATATATATATATATTAATCTATATGTGTATATATCTGAATTTATATATATTTTTGTGTATAGATCGATAAAGATATATATATAAATATATATTAAAATGGCAAACGAAAAGCAGTCAGGATGCTGCAGCCAAGTGGGCTCGATTAGAAGATGTCCTGAACCCAAGTGAGTATTCAAATAAAGACGCTTGATGCTGATCAATAAACTATTTGCATATACTTAATGGAGTCGATGATGCATATGTATGTCTGATGCATACCTTGGCACAAATTCAATATACCCTTTCTGCAAATTTGGAACTGGGTTCAGGGTATAAAAGGGCAGACGTGATGGTCGAACGTTGAAGCCTTCTGATAAGATTCGACGAACGGCTTTTGGGGCACCATTGAAAAGGGTTTTCTGGAAGTCGAAAAGTTTGGCAACTGAGTGCGGGGACGCATTTTCTCGCTTCATCACTTATGCATGCTTTGGTCTATTAGATTTCCGTTTCCGGTTTAACTATAACGCATAAGAGCTACAACGTTACAACGTGTTTGAGGTTTTACGCTCTCTTGGCACACACGTCAATGCGATTTGAATCGCCAAGGTTCACACACCTTGCCTGGCTTACAAGTATGCTTGAAGTGTATAGGGAAATATGCCCAAATACCATGGCAGATTTAGTATTTTTTCATTTATTGTTTCGGCCTATTTGCTTCTCGGATACTCTAACTGTGATGGGTCATCTAAAGCGATCATCATCTATATTATTATTATATTAAATATCCATATATACAATGAAATAAGTTTGATCTAACAAATAATAATTAATTATTAAGTATATTTACTGCAAAGGTTGCAAGGACGACTAGCAATGTGTACAGGAATCGATCATTCCATTCTGATTAATCGTTTCAAAGTTATTAAAACAGTACATTTTTATTGACTTTTAGAAGTTTGAAATTCTCCTTGTCTACCAGGGAAAAGAAATGTTTTCCGGAAGAACCGATAAATCGCCGAGAATGCGGATAAGTTCCATTTATTTTCGTTATATTTAAATACATTTTATTATGATATAATCATATATATATAAAACTAGTTACGTTAGCCGTGATTACCAGAACGACATAAACCTATTTGTAAATATTGTTGAAAATATGTTATGTTTTGTTGGGCTGAAAGCGGCTTCACCGATTTGAATAAATTTCAATTTAAATTATAGTATCCATTAAAATGTTCATTTGATAAAAGTTTTAATACATAGATAGATAATAAATAAATATTATTGTGCAGTTAGGGCATATAATCTTTCGATATACACTTGAGCATATCCCTGATGTACCTTTTCAAAGTCGTTGATATTGGTGCCACAGCACTCTATACATATATATGTATATGTATATGTATGTATGCATGTATGTATTAGTCCCTTTTGTTGATGTAAGCATTTAAATCGCTTTCTGCTTTTAGAGTTCGGGCGATAAGGACTGACGTTTAGGACGCGAATGCTTAGATGGATGGATGGGCAGTTTGGCAAGTGGGCAGCAAGAGTTTTTCACCAGTCAGTGAAAAGACAAAAAGGTTTAATGCACACATACAAAAAACGTTCATATATGTATGTGCATATCTATACATATATATATAAGTAAAAAAGGGATGACAACGCCTATCCTTATCCCCTTGCAGGTTATTGATGCTGATTTCTCAAGTGGCTGCTTCAAGATTTTTAGATTGTTTTGCCATTGCGTAATAAATAAGGAAACAATTTTACACAATATGTTTAGTGATGGATCGGCCAATCGGCATTTCGTGCATGCTAATTTATATTTAAGAGACTCCTTTCAATTCAATTTTCACTGTGCCAAAGATGTTGCGAGTTTCTATATGTTGTGCAAAAGTATGTAGAATGCAGAAGGAACAATCGAATGCCCCATAAAGCAAATAAATAAATACTTATATTTAAAATATATATTATAATATATTTATGCACTCTGTCCATAGTTTAGGGGGCCAGAGCTTAACTAATGACTCTTGTGCTATGATTTATATTTGTATATGTTCTTGATGAACATAACGAGCCGAGTCGTTTTAGCCATTTCCGTCTGTCTGCTCTTATGCGAACTAGTTTCTTAGTTTCAAAGCCATCTAAATTAAATGTAGAAGTAATCTGTCTATTAATATATTGGTTGCCACTCAATTTCTACCCGAGTTTAACCATTTGCCAGACTGAAACTCTGTTGTCAAAGCCAATGATTACAAAACTCTTAATGGCTTTGACAAAGGGTATGCAATCCTCGCCGTGGCTAAAATAAATGGCTATGAAGATCTTGTTTTAATTAATTAAATTGTAATTGCCAGTTTGTTGTTCTTCGTATTTTTCGCAATTAATTTCATGGGCCAAGATACAAATATAGAAATACATGCATATATCATGCAGGGACATTTACAATTGTGACAATTTCTCACTCCCCATGATGCGAACGATGTAATTAATCAAATTTTGTTAAGCTCTCAATATGACAAAAGTAGAATTAATGATACAATTGAATATGAGAAAACCTCAGGCACTAGACGGTTCGCTGTCGATGCCACTTGTGGAGGACCAAAAGAGGAAAGGCAAAAAAAAACAAAAACAACAAAAAAACCTGACAGGAAAAATACAAAACGAAACTGAAAACAACAAATTATCAATTGACAAATCGATGCGCATCACTAAAAACTCATTATTCCAATAACATACACAGCAAACCACATTCGGTCCGGCTGCCAGACAGCGTCTGTTCTGTGCTTGGCCAGCCAGCCAGCCAGCCAGCCAGCCAGCCAACGGGTAACGGGCAATGGCAACGGCATCAACATAACCATCTTCGGTCGTCCGACAGTCTCTCTGTCTGTCTCTCAGTCTGTCTGTATGTCTATCTTTCTGACTTCAACATCATCACCGCCTCCACCTCAACATCTAACTCCGACTCCAACTCCGACTCCAACTGGGCAGACAGAAGAGACTATGAGCCAGGCAGTCAGCCAACGTCTTCAAAATCGTCGCATTCGTCATCGTCATATCAGCCGCTCATCTTGTAGTTGAGTGCGAGAACAGTGGTCATTATCTGTTCAGATTTTGTTGCCTTCGTATGTGTGACGACGTCCAACCGACAGACAGACCAACAAAGGGCAACTATATATATATATATATATATATATATATATATATATATATATATATATATGAGACACCAGCAGTGAAACAATTTTGTTGTTGACTGCAATCATTGCCAGGATCGGGGGCCTCTGCCTCTGCCTCTGCCGCTGCCGCTGCCGTGAACATATCGTATCAAGTGAAGGCAAAAGGAGTGAACAGCAAAGTTAAATCCACTTTGCCTCATTCGTAATTTAGCAGGTTAATGGCTAAAGGAGGCAACACAAACTGAGGCTGAGGGCGACAAGCATTGTCCAAAACGATGGCCACAAGGAGGCACAACAACAACGACAACAACAACAAATTATGAAAATCGAAAAAAGAAAAAAAATAAATAAAAAATAAAACAGAACACAGAAAGAAAAAAAAGAACGAAAGCCCCAAACTAGAAGTGAACAATGGTTGCGTTGTGGGCCCAACATTCGATAAAAATGGCCTCATAACTTGGGACAGCTCATCTCATCTCAGAGTTGAAGTCAGAAACTCCATCGCACAGTATCAGCTCGACTGGGACTCTGTTTAGCTTAGTTGTTGGTCTGTCCATCTGTGCGCTTGTCTGTCAGCCAACCAACAACCAAGCCAACAAGCGTCCAGCCAGTCTCTCCATCCACCGTCCGCCATCCGCCATCCACCTATCCATTGAAAGCGAGAGCCAGAGCCAGAGCCAGAGCCAGAGCCAGAGGAGGAAGCACAGCCTGAGCCAAAGCCACATACACACATTATTCCAATTCTGATGGTCATCACCTTTATCATTAACTTTTTGCCATCGACGATAATGCCCGTGTGCCAGACCCATACCACGTGTACCGCAACGCCCCCTCTTCAATCCCTTCAACGCCCCCAACCCCACCCGCCCGGGCCAACGGGTCGCCGTCTGGCCATGTGAGCGACAATGGCGCAGAGTGAATTAAAAATACAAAAATGAAAATAAATCATCATCAGACGCATGTCAAATTCATATCTTGACTGCCTGCGCTCCGGCCAAGACTGAGATTGCGACTGATATTTGAGATTTGAGACTGAGAGTGAGATTGATACTTTCTCTCTCTCTCTCGCTCTCTCTCTCTCTCTCTCTCTCTCTCTCGCTGTCTCTGACTGTTGGGCTATGTCATTTGAAATTCGATTTGACGAAAATAATGAAGGCAACAGCAGCCGTCAGATATTACAAATGTTTCAGTGTATTGATGCCAGTACTCAGTGCACTGATAAAAAATCACTCATACAAAAATCGAACAAAATTGTATTTTTACTTTTGGCGCCAGTGGGTTGTCCCCATATTATACAGAAAGTTCATTTCTAAAATTTATGATTGTGGCTGTCTAAAAACTAGATTCAGAGTGTTTTTTCCGAAAAATGTTGAAAAAAAATCAAGCCCAATTTACAGGTTTGTAATTTTTACTTATTCTTTTATTAGATTTTCTGCTACTTTACTATTTTTGGACATTATCATTCTTGCAAACATTTCACATAGTTTATATAATTCATATACTTAACAGCTAAACTCTGATATATAACCCAAGCCAGGATATTTCGTTATTTTTTTCTGTGTAGTTTTAGCAATGTTCTTCTTAATAATAGAAAATATATCAACAAAAAAAAAGACCTTTTAAATTTTCTCAAAATGTTTTCCTAATATTTAAAAATTATTCCTAAAAACAAGAAATACTTTCCATTATATTATACTCAATTTTAGAGCACCTTTTCTTCTGAGTGTACACACATACTTACATAAGAGTTTAAGGCAATTGTCCGATAATTCGTGCTTAAGATTCACAATCGGATTTTTTTTTAAATTTCTTAATCAAATTTAATTAAACGATTCGAAGCTGTTGCAAATCTGAGCTGACTTTTTAAAAATATTTCCAAATACAAAAGCAGAATCTCCAATGTATGTGGATATATACAATTATATATATATTTATCTATATATAATAAAAATTGGGGATTGTTGCGCGATCGTTATGAAATGATGGTGAGAAGAATATTTGAGATCGATGCGTTCTTCGCTTGACAAACATAAAAATACGACTTGAAAACATAAAAATCAACTATAAAAACACGACTGCGACTGCGACTGCGATTGGAGTCGTTGTGTAGAACTGTATGGAAGCTGTATGTGTGAAAAGTCGAAACAATCTAATCAATTGCCGATCAAAGCGACGCACGTCCTTTTGAGTGGTGTCAAGCGTTTTATGTAATTAACCGAACCCAACTTCCAAAGCAACCCCAAGTGACCCAAAACCATGCAACACTCACCAACAAACACCTAATCGGCTTTGAGTCAGTAGCGCTAAGCATCAGATGCCGATGCTGATGCCGATGCCGATGCTGATGATACCACTAATGCCATTGTGAAAGAAAACGAGTGTGCCCGCTTGTGGGGAGGCTGCTCGACTGGGCAATACCCTGTAACTGAGTCTTAAGTTAGTTCATGTAATTTGCACTTTATTATAGAAAATAGCTAAATATTTATTTTAAATACTTATTGAATATTTTGCCCACATTTTAGTTACGACAGTTCAACTGCTGCGTACAGGGTATAAAAACGTGGACATAAAAAATAAACAAAAAAAAAAAACCTGCGTCCATTCGGTCCATTGGTGACAGACACTGGACAATGGGCTCCGTGTAATCAATCAAAATTGGTTGTAAATTAGAGCCAGAGAGGCACAGTAGTGCATATTGTGACAATCCGCTGCGACGAACGCTGCCAGCAGCAGCAGTAGCAGTGCAGCTTATAAGCCACTACAGTGCCACATACATATATAATATATATATATATATGTGTGTATACATGTATAACTGGCATTGACATTGGCATTTCCAAGTAATGCCTTCATTCAAATTTCAATTAAGACAACAGACCCATTGACAAACAAAAAAAAAAGAAGAAAAAACAGAAACAGAAACAGAAACGTCGACAAACCGATGCGAATGAACTTTAACAAATTGTAACAAAATCATTGCCAGCAAACTTGTGTGTGTGTGTGTGTGTGTGTGTGTGTGAGTATATGCCTGCCTGCTTATCCAGATGCAGATAAAGACGACTCGAAACCAGCAATCAAGGCGCTTAACAAAAAGGACCAGCCCCATCCCCAGTCCCAGCACCAGTGGGAACAAGCTCAAATCCCCACCAGCAGCAGTAGCCAGGCTCCACCCCAAATCGCAGTTCGCAGTTCGCAGTTTCACAGACAGTTGACAGCTTCGTTGACAGTGCGAGGCGATTTCCGCAATCTCAAGCAAAAGTTTCTCAAGCACATTTGCACAGTACTCAATGAACCCACCCATACGGCTCTGCTCTGGGCTATCTACTTGGCTTGGCAATAGGCGGTTCTTTCAATTAAAATCGAAAATATTTGAGAGATTTTTGTTTGGTTTTGTCTGGCCATATCCTGGTTGTGTAAACTGTCCGTTTTGTGAGGTCTTTTCATCAGTTTCCCAGCGAATGACCTTGCGTAATGGCATATTGACAGCAGCACCAAAGCCAGCACCAACATCAAATGCCAGAAAACCACACACGCACACACAAGTCCAGGGTTGTTAAACAACACAAAAACGAAAAAAAAACTCAGGTAACCAATGGATTGGTTCAAGCTGGTGATTGCAGAGTTTAATAGCCGCATTATTACAGCCACACAGATCCATGCGAAAACCATTAAAACGCAAAAAAAAAAAACAATAACAACAAAAAGAGAAAAACCAAAATGAACTTGCAAGCAGACTAAAACTGCAGAGCATCACAGGCATCAGGCAGCGTTCAAGAGGCAGGCCGCACTGCACCACGTTCGAGTCTCAGTTAAGGCTCCACTGCCACTGCCACTGCCACTGCCGCTGCCCCTGCCCGCCACCCCTGTATATGCCGAGTGCAGTATCGGGAGCTGCATTAATGCGCTGCAAGTTAATGAATATAGTGTTTCATAGCCTGCCACAGAAGAAGGCCGACTCGCCTTTAACAGCTTCCGACTGGAATCCGTTTGCCAAGCCCCATAGACACTAAGAGAGAGCGAGTGAGAGCAAGACAGAGATAGAGACAGTCAGAGAGAGAGAGAGAGAGAGAGAGAGAGGGATAGAGATAGAGAGCTGGCAGCTTGTATTTATGCTTGTGGATCGAATGAGCCGCTGACGCCGGTGGAAGGTCGTGCACGCCATCACCACCAGATCACCACGACACACTTACGCCTATGTAGCGCCGTCTGCGCGCATCCCATCAGTCCCAACCAAACCCAAACCAAACCAAACGCAAAAGCAAACGCAAACCAAACCAAACCAAACCAAAACCCAGCCATTGCAGTTGCAATCGCGGCCATGCCACACTCGGAAAATAGCATGCCCCAAAATTGGCCTGCTTTCAGATCGAAACAAAAATGTCGCTCAGCAAATTGCAACACATTTCGCTTGTGGCACCTGAAAACAAACAACAAATTAATTAATTAATTAACTAATATAAAAATATTATTTATTCGTTTTTTCTTTGAGCCAGAAATTGATGTCAAATTTGTTACTTTTGACCAAAAAAAAAATAAACAAAAATAAGAGTAAAAATTAAAAATTTTCCTTTTTTTGTATGGAGTTGTTCATTCTGATCTGATGCAAAGAAAGAAGGCAGCTTCTTCAGCTCCTCATTAAGTATAAATATAAATAGATATATATATATATATTCTTGACCTACGCCAGTCTGTTCAGCCTGTTGGAAGTATATAATACGCTCTGCAAATCATTTATCAATAATTCCTGCTGATTTCTGATTTTCGAAATTGAAGCATATATTTTTTGGCAAGTGTACGGTTGCAGTTGCAGTTGCAACATTAGCTTTGTCTTTATCCATGGCGGCAAGCAAGTGTAGGCGTTATTGTTTCATGTTGCACGCTTCGCTACGCAGTAGACGGGGACGCGGGCAAAGGATCGCGAGCGGGATCGGGAGCGGGAGCGGGAGCGGGATGGGACTCGGGCTCGGTGTCTGCAGAACACAACAAATATTACGAGCAAAGTTAGGAGCTGCAGTTGGAGTACGACTCTGGCACTGGCTGGGGCATGCCGCAGCTTCATCGCTCCAGAAGCAGCATGCCTTTTAAATCGGCCGACCGGCCTACCGCCTACCTAGCTGCAACCGCCAACGCCAACGCAACCATTGACGGCACAGTCAAATGGTTGCAGGTTGCACTTGACTCGCCTCGCATGCCCCACGTCGCTGCGAGACCGAGCGAGACAGAGACAGAGACAGAGACAGAGACAGGGCGAGGGACCCCAAACCCAATGAGCGCATTTTCAATTTTATGCTAATTAGTTTTGATTTTGACGGCTCAAAGATGCAGATATGCGAGTGCAGCACTGATCGAGGCGTTGGCCAAGGCAGCATCTCTGCCAGTGGCAGTGTGGCACCGAGCCAGTGGCAGTAGCAGCATATTCAATCAGCATTAATGTACACGCCCTCAAGGCCACTGCGTCTTCAAGTTTAATCAACATTTTAACGACAAGTGCCGACAAATCTTGATATTGGAAATCAAGCAAATTACGAACTGCAAAGTAGAAAAGCATTTGCAATCGAATTATTTACTCATTATGATATCGATCGGTGGAAATATCATATATCATATCGTATATATATCGTATCGCCAATAGAAATGAGATCGATTTCCGAATATATTTTCGATTATATCGTTTTTTTTTATCGTTTTTTAATCATCCAAAATTATTAATATATATTTAACATTAATGAGACTTGTAAAATTCTTGCATTTATTGCTATCGGAAAATGATAATTATCGATATTTCCGAATCGGAGCTGAGAATTATCAGTTAATTGAAACTTCATCTGCCGGGCTTTAAGAGAATTATATTCTATATACATATATATATATATATATATATATATATCTAAAGGATAAACCGTTAAGCGATATACTAAAACTTAGAATGATGACAAAGAATGCTATTTAAAAGATAATATTTGGAAGGAGCCTGCTTAACTGCAGTTGCTGGTTAGGTAATTGGTGCCACACAGCCAGGCCAATTCCTGTCCCCTCCTAGCCTAACAACCTCGTGGGCGCCATGGGAAAACAATGGCACCAAAGGCCTGTGGACAGCGGACGCCAAGGCAATCTGGGATCGGAGAGAAACAGCACGGAGAACATGCATATTGACTTAACCTAACTTTAGTATCCTTACAGCATTTCTCACCACAGACTGCGGCGATAGCAGCCGACAATCAATGGATTTGATATCAATTTAATTTGATTTGATAATATACAAATATAATTTAGAAATGGCAATGCCAAGCATATCTTTCCAGAAGGAGGATTCATAGGATTATCCTATGATAATCCTTGTTAGCCTCACAGCCCCCGAATAACGAACAGGGAAATGTGCAACGAGAGTGAATTGTAAGCAAACTTTGGAGTTGGGAGCAACCGACCTCCTACAATATTGGGATTAGGAAGGACAAGCGGAAGAAGGCTTGGGATGATGACGGCTCCATAAACTATGACGCTAAGCGAAATGAAATGCACTTCTCAGGAAGCAACCCGCATCAAGATGAGACACTCGAAATAGCGAGCCGATCCACAGCTACGGCGGAAGACTGGTCACGCGCCAAGTCGACAGTCAAAACTGAAGAGACCAAAATGGACAATTGAAACTTTCCAGGCCCACCAGTCTCCCAGATAGTCTTTCTCCTTAGGAAGCCCCCGGTGAGATTAGAGCTGGGGTGGTCTTCATCCCCGGGGCAGGGTAGCAAGACATCAACAAGGGACTCCAAATTCTGAGCAGCTCTGTTGACATAGAGCAGGCAGCTCCACATGGGAAGAAGGTGTCTGCAATCGAGGCTACCCGATTATAATTGTTTTCACATGTGCGTATTTTTGACCGATTCACATTGAGTTTGTGCACCGCAAAAAAAGAAGACCTAATTGTAATCAGCGCCTGTGCACTTTTATTATCCTTATTAGGCTTAAGGCAGTGGCAGTGGCCTATGTGCTGGGTGAAGGGGCCACTTAACAACAGAGTCACAATTGTTGCCTCGAAACTGGAGCTGGTCCCAAATCGAAATGCATGTGCTGGGTGCGAGTTGGCGAGTTGCTCGTGCGAATTTTGAATCTCAGATTGTAATTCGTGGTGGTCATCATCAACTCTGGACATCGATTCCGTTTCGGTTATCGGTTATGGCTGTGGCTTCAGCTTCAGCTTCAGCTACAGCTTCAGCTTCAGATTGAGCTTCAGCTTGAGCTTCAGCTTCAGCTTCAGCTTCAGCTTGAGCTGCGTTCTCATCATCATCTGTGGCCGCTTAATTTATGGGCTTAAGTTACGGTACTCGAATTGGGATTTTCGATGCGGGACCTGCCCATTTCATGCTAGTAGACCGTTTAAGTGCCGGCACAGCGAGTATCTCATATGCATACGAGCCATATATATGCTGATCATATTCTTGAGTCCACAAGTTTGGTCTCGTCTCTGGCTTTCGATATATAATTGGTGTTTGGTCTTGGTTGGCCCGAGCACATCACAGCACAGCACACACATATCCATCCATCCAACCAACCATCCATCCGTCCATCCATCCAATTGCAAGGGGGCCCCAATTTGAGTGATAATGATTATGCGTTCCCGTCCACTTCCCATATTCTCGGTTTGATGTGATGTGCAGTGTTCTTTTCTGTGCTGTTCTGTTCGGTTCGGTTCGGTTCGGTTCTGTTCTGTGTTATGTTTGGTGTGGTATGGGTGTTATTGTGATTTGTGGTTAGTTGCAGCTTCTGTGCTACGTCGAAGCCAGCTCTACGTTTGACTTAAAGGCTCATTATGATCAAAAAAAAAAAAAAAAAAAAAAACGAGATAAAAAAAAATGTTGTTAAACCTTTGGCAGCTGTGGGAAAATTTGCATGTCCATAATTTACAATGCGTTCAATTAAAATTGCAGTTGCTTTGGGGGCCCTTCAGCACAATATTGGACAATATTCACAGGAAATCTTTCGCAATACCACTAATTAATCCTTGAATAATGAGCTATTTTGGCACTTTTCTTTTCAAATATATACAATTACTATATATATATATATACATATATATATATACATAGAGGTAACACGGCGTTAAATGATAAATTTGAAGCTAGTACCAACATTGTGATTCCCAGCTTTATTTTTATGTCATTTGAAATGATGGTGAATAGTTTTTCAAAATTCAAAGCAAGATTTAACTTAATTCAAAAATTTCTTTTTAAATTTAAAAACGCTTAAATTTTATTAACTTGTATTGTATTTTCTATTGCTATCGAGCTGTTGGCAAATCTCTACAAATCTGTCAAATCCAGAAGGCAACTGCAAAAGCTGATGAGCTAGCCAGAAAAGGCACCCTCCTCCCATATATATATATATATATATATATATGTATACACACATATATATATAATAATTAATTTCTTTGTTCAATAGTTTTAAGAAGTCCACTTAATAGTCGAAAAATAAGAAACAAAATAAAAGTCAAGAATTAAATACTTTTTCCGGTCTCCAAACACTTTCTTGACTCATATCATATAATAAACAAGTAGACTTATTGTCCATGAATAAATGCAAAAATAAAATAACAAGTAAAACCCTGAAAAAGTTTTGCACCAAAATGTGAGCAGGTCTGCAAGTGCACTCTTTTCTTAAGAGAGTGAGAAACAGGCAATAGTACTGTAGTCGAGTGAGCTCGACTACGATTTACCCTACAGCCAGTTGTTCAATATATTTTCAGTTCTATTGCAAAATTTCCATTTAAAAGTTTTGCACCAAAATGTGCCCAGGTCTGCAAGCGCCCTCTACCGACAAACACGTGCATATACATAAATACATACATACATACATATATGTATACGTGCAAGCAATCGTAACGGGATAACGAATAATGAGCTCTGCAAGCGCCCTCTACCGACAAACACGTGCATATACATAAATACATACATACCTACATATATACGTGCAAGCAATCGTAACGGGATAACGGGGCTCTGCGCAATACACACAAAGACATATTGACGCTCGCGTCGATATCATGCCATCTCTTTCTCACACATTCGCTCGCATATTGATGCATGCAGAAATTGCTTGCGGCTGCTGATAGAAATGAGATCAATATGATAAAACAGTTTCGACAACTACTTGGCTCTTTCCTATCCGATCTTGATTCAATTTGGGCAGTTGATCAATAATATGCATAACGATATTATATTTTAATTAGAAGATTCTACCTTTAAAATTATATCATTTATTGCTATCGGAAATTTTAATGTATCGATAATCGAGAAACGGAGGCAGTTATCGATCAAATTAAGCAAACTTGATCTGCGCCGAGTATACGAAAACCAATGTTCCAAATTTAAAGTCTATATTTAAAAATTATTCTGCCTGTTACATACATTTCCACAAAACCATTATACCCTTTTTACCAATTTTTAATGGGTTCAGGGTATAAAAATAATATATGTATATAATATGACCATAAAATTCATAATCATACAAAATTACTTTGATTGACCAATTCAGAGAAGATGGAATATTTGTCATGATTGGTGGTCAGATGATGGTCAAGAATCAATGCCAAAGATCCGAGGATTAAGGAAAAAGTCATTGAAATCGGAGCAGATTTTCTTATGATTTTGCAAGTCATTCATATATACGAGTATATATACGAGTATATATACTAATCCAAAGACCTGGAACAAGGTACTTAAAATAGTCGAATATCCCATTGTCATGAGAACCAAACCCAAAACGATTTTTGATAATTGTTAAGAATTTTCGATAAATTTTAATAATCTATCGGAGAAAATCACTACAATTATTTTGAGCGGCTATTTCTTGGAAACCTTGTTTAGCTTATATATATTGTTTTATGTTTTATTTTAAATTGTTTTATGCTCGATGTACATACATATATTGTTTTATTGCAGCTCTTTATTTTTATTATTATTATTATTATTTTACCATCTGTTTTACAGCGGTTTTTGTTTTCATTGATTTAGCACGGACATACACATCCAGCTAACGACCTCTATCGCACTTTTTTTGAAACTCAGCATAGCAAAGTCACAATTATGGACTTGAAAGTTGCACGTTAGCCAAGACACATGTAAAGCGCACACTTAACGATTTACTCACTTAACGTGAGCGCCGGCCAACCTAAAGTTGTTGAATGAATTTGAACGAAATGTGCCCGCTGTTAGTTAACAGGCTGGTGCAAGTGATTCAAAATATATGCGACTTTCGTGGTGAGCGGACGTGTTCTTTTTTTTTTGTTTTGTTGCTGTTTCCAAAGTACTCACTCGCGACTGAGTACACGCTTAGTGCGCGTCGTAGATTGTTGATATATTGTTGTGAGTACTGCTGGCCGTTGTTGTTGTTGCTTTGGTAATTTCCACACACACACAGATACACACATACAGTTGGGCAGTAGTAGTGAGACAGAATCGGTGCGCGCACTAGCCTGTGTGTGTGTGAGTGTGTGTGTGTGCCTGACTAACTAACTGTTTGTGTGTATCTGCAACTATATCTGCATACGTCCAATCGGCGTATTTTCGTTACGGTGATATTTCTAAATAACCAATTTCTTTCACGTTTTTTTTCAAGTACAAAAGTGTTATAAGCAATTGACAACAAGACACGCTAAATTAATAACATTGTGTGTATGTGTGTATTTGTATTTGTGTGTGTATTTGTATTTGTGTGTGTTGGTGCATGTGTTGTGTAGCCGTGCATCCGTAGCTGCGGCCGTGCTTAAGCAAGAGTTTGAACGGAACGAGACCAAGTTGGACGATTCTTATTGGATTGTTGTGCGATGTGTTGTGGTTGTTGTTATTGTTGTTGTTGTTGTTATTGCTGTCGCTGCTGTTGCGTTTGTTGCCGGTGAATGAACCCAACCGAAACAAGTAAGCATGCTCTAACCGGAAATGAGCGACCAGCAGATACCCTGTTCCCTACACTCCTCCCCTCTTTGCCCAAGCTTAAGAGTGCAAGTGTACACTAATAATAATAGTAAAAATATTAATATGAATATAGTGTGACTGGCAATGGGGACAAGGGATATATCTCATCACGAACCTATAGCTTTAAGCACTCAACTCACTCAAGCAGCAGTTGTTACTCAACATACCCTTTTTACCCAATCTGAGTAGAGAGGGTATGTGACCACAAAATGGAGGTAGAAATTATTTCTCGAAATATAAACCCAACTGTGCAAAACGGCATAAAACCTCAAAACAGTAACAGCAACAGCAACAACAACAGCAATAACAACAGCAACAACAACAACACCAACGAAAGGGAAGTAAGAAAAAAGAAAAAGGCAATCGAGCAAAAGACGTCCGCCGCTTTTTATATTTAATGCCTTTTCACAGTTGCGTTTCGTTGTTCAACTCGTACAATTGCCGTAAACACAAGTCTGTGTGTATGTGTGCATATGCATGTGTGTGTGTGTAACAACTAGAGTATAATTTTAATAGTTCTCTGGCTGTCTTTCCAGTTAGATCACGCTGTGGTATGATAATTGTTATCTTATCATTTATTTCGAAATCTGTTGCCTGCCATTGGCAACATTTGCGCAAAAACAACATAAGCCCTAAAAGAGGCAAAACAAAAAATGTATAAAAAAGCTGCTCTAGCTGAAAGTGCCCGACGAGCAGATACCCTGTATATACTTATTTTTTATGCATAGCCGAACTTCTTCATTCCCGAGCAAAATCAATCTGAGAAATTAATTCTTGATTTACTTTTATTTCTAACAACATTCGTAGCATTTGGCGATTCCAATGCCAGTGTTTACTTAAAGTAAATTGCCACTTGATTTTTATAGAATAGATAAGAAAGCAATTACTTCCAATATAAAACAACCACTAATAGCAACTTTTCTGCAAACATAAAAAAAATTAAAATATATATAATAAATAAGAAACATTTAAAGATGATATTATTTCTAAAGTGCTTTCAGCATTGAACTGTAGTAAATTATAGAGTTTATTTAAATTATAATTACCACTTATAAGCTAATTTTGACATTGACATATTGTCATAAATCATCACAATAACACGAAATACCCGCAACATACTTAACGAATGTTGAATGTACAGAATGTTGTACAGGAGATTTGGGAGTTTCAGTAGTGTTTGATTGCGTACAGGGTATACAAACCAGCCACATGTTAAATGTGTGTATATATGTGTGTGTGTGTGTGTATCTATGTATTTACACTTGTACATATTTACATGGCTTATATACTCGTGGAGTGCATGCCTGCTACAAAAGCCGCCTCATCCGTGTGCCATACCCGAATGCAAAACCGATACCGGTTTAGCACCTCGCAGGATTCGCAGCTTGATTCACCAAAGTAGGTGCGCCCCAGATGCTCCCCGATGCTCTGTTGTTGTTGTTGTTCTCGTTGTTTGTTTTTGCCAGCAATCTACCTTCGAGATTGTGAGAAATTCATCGATATATGCATATCCATATGGGTCTTATTGACTTACACCTGAGCACGTGTGTATATTGACGAGTTATGAGCTCTCGATATGGTCGAAATTTATTTTGTCGAAAAAGTCTAAAGTGGCAACACTGACACTTTTTCTGTTGGCTCTGCTTCTGCTGTCTTGCGCAAAAAATGAATTAAATAAGTTGAATGTGCTGACTTGGATAGGAGTTGAAGTCATATGAGAAATGTGTTAACACAGCTTTACTGAGATACATTTGTAGATACACACAAATGTATCTGGCAGAATGCCCTGATCGAAACGAAATACAGTCGAGTGTCTGTAAAATGATTAAATTACCCGATTCGGTTTATTTCGATGAATTTCACTCTCAAAAAGCTAAAAAACATAAAAAGTATTATATAACAAGGATTATCCACTTGACCAAAAAAAAATTAGCCAGCAGAACAAAGTGAAAGGAGTGTTTCGAGTGCGAGTTCTCTGGAATGAGACTTGACTGTAATGCCACAAAATGTCAAGGTGAATCTGCTGTGTAATCTAAGTGGTGCACATGTAAGTACATACATACATACATATACACATATATATGTATATGTATATATAACATATGTATTATGTACACAGATACGGCTCGAGTCTCAGCCAAAAAAAAAGATGATGATTTATGGGCAAAGCAGAAACCTTGAACATGGGACTTAAATTTAACCGTATGTATATGCATGAGTATATGCATGTATGTATGTATAAGTAATAAAGTTAAATAGAAGTCCGTATGCAAGTTTTTATGTGTGTATGTGTGTCTGTGTGTAAGTACATAAATATGACTAAAAGCCAAATGCCGGGAAAAGTCACACACAGCGTTTTTGTGTGTGTGTTTTTGTATTTGTTTTTTTTTCTCGCTTTATTTCTGTTGTTTTGTATTCCACCACTGTTCGGCTTTTTGTTACTGTTGAAAATCTTGCACAGCTTGAACGGTACACAAAACAAAAAAAAACTAAACAAAAAAAATGAAATTTTTTTAATTATATGTACACAAAATCAAATTATAACCCGGCTGTGTGTGTGTGAATGCCCAGTAAGTACTCTGTACACACACAAACATCAACTCACATTTTAAAGTGTATAATATGAACACACACACACACACACGCACACACACATATATGCATAGGCATTATTATTTGGCAGCTGCAATCGCCAGTATTCGTTTGAGCCGGCACCAAAAGACAGCTAGAGAAAAGCTAGTAAAGAAACATCATGAAATACAGCTGCGGTCAAAATAATAGCACTGCTATGTGTGCAGTTGGAAAATGTTAAAAAAAAGAATGCTTAAAATATAGTTAGGAAATTATGAAATCAATACTGAATATGGGTAAACATTAAAAGTTGGCATAGCTATAACATTTATTAGCAAACAAAAATGCAAATCCATAATTTTTATATTATATTTTTATTTAATTATTATTTAAATTTATGAATAGTGGAATAATTGAAAAGTTTTATCAGCTTTGCCTATGATATAATAATATTTCAAGAGCTCGACACGATGGGTGGTTATATTTTACTACGTTTATTATTGGCAAAATAATAGTATTTTCAAATATTTCCATATGAGAAACCAAACATTTTTTTTTGTTTTGAAGAGGTCTCGGTATGATCACCATTAAATGATTTAAATTGGTATTAAGTGCATTGAGAAACAGCAGTACTATTTTTTTGACCGCAACTGTATGTGTTACTGTGTATGTATGTACTTACATACAGAGGCAAAAGTTTTGGGAATTATCGTGCACAGTAATACCTAAAAGACCATACATAAATACACAGATACCCACATATATGCATATGTATATGTATGTATGTATGCAGTAAGTACAGTGTGGAAATGTGGAAATGTTGGCGATGTGGTGAGGGGGAAGGGGGGGCACATTATAAAGCTGGGTTAGTAGCTCACCTGTTGATTGCATTGTCCGTCTGCTCCGACCGCACAGTGAGTGAAATTTGATATGCACAAAAACACACACACACACACACACAAACAGTGGCTTGTCAATTTAACGGTGCTTTTGCAAATGCAATTGCATAAGCCACGATCACGGATAGGGTTTCATCCAAAAAAATAATAAAAAAAAAACTGATACACAAACACGCCAACAAACACACACATAGAAGCTGAAACAGACGAAGTAAAAATAAAAGACGTTAACTTTAACCTCTGTCAAAGTTAGTAGTTGGCTAATCAAAAGTGACGCAATGCACACAGCCATCAAGGCTAATTGTATAGATTCATAAATGGCACATTTCGCATATGCCTGTGTGTGTGTGTGTGTGTGTGTGTATGTACAACAGTAGAGATGCTAGAAGTATGACGTGACCAGCTTTATGCACACCAATCACTAAAATGCCGCCATTTATGGTGCGGCCGTTAAATCAGTCAATTAAATAGTTGTCACTCAGGTTGAAGACGCTCTAACTATTTATTCATTTATTTAATGTCAACTCAATTCGGTCGACACAAATAAATAATAAAAATAAAAAAAAGATTAAATTCAAAATAAAACTTCATTTTAAATGCAAATTAAATAAAAGTTACACAGATTTATCAGATATCTGGCGGAATCCAAATGCAGAATGGTCCAACTAAAAATCACAATTGATACGATATAGTTTTATTTGAACCATTAAAGTCATCTCACAATACAATCTCCACTTTTGCCAAGTGTACCGCACTCCATAATAAGAAATTGATGCTTAAACCGTCTTTAATCGTTTTTCAAGTCATCAGATGCTGATTGCTCATTCCCAAAATGTAAGAAGCATTATAAAACACTTAACCAACAATATTTCTTCTGCAAGAGCTGCAAGAATTCGAATAATTCGATGAGATCAATCAATAAAAGCTGTATATTTTCCACAATTTTAAAGATGTGTCGAATTTCTAGACTTGCAACCTAGATAAATAAGATCTCAAAATCAATTGCGAAAAAATATTATTCAGAAAATCATTTGGCATCTTCAAAAGACGACTTTTCTCACTTATTGAATGAAAATATTGTCTGGTAAAATCCCATTTATAACTATAATCTTTCACTTGCGAGATACTTATTCAATTGCAATTGATCCGGTTTCGAAATTGGATTTCGAACTGTTTTCAAATCAGAAAAAATCACAAACAGCAGAAAAATATAAGCAAAAATGAGTCGGGTGGAATTCAAAATAGATCGGGGTAAGCACGTATGTATTCCGTGTGGATATGCAAATTGTAGTTCAATCGGGTTTTTAAATAATTCAATTGAACTTAATTGAAGTAAAATGTAACTATATATTATAATTACAATTGCCTGAAAGTCCCGTAGAAAAGCTATGCATTTTGTATGCACTTTGCGTAAAGTGAGTTCTCCACTATTAAATGCGATTTGCATCTTCATTTACTATGTGTGTCAAAAGTAATATCGACGACGATTTCAGTTCTTACATATATAGTTGTTATAGTTATATATTGTATGCATATGTATATATATATATTTGTTTATGTATATATATGTACATGCAGCCCCATAACAGACATTTAGTGGTTCAATCACGGAGGGGCCTATTTAACTAGTGAGCAACATTATCTCTCATCAATGCATTTTACAATTTATATATATATATATATATATATATATAATATTTGTGTGTGGCTTAAGAGATTCGATTTTTAGGTCAGCCCGATGACGTAGTCATAAGCAGCAATTAAAGATTCATTCGACTCACTGCAGCACGTATTGCCACTGCGGGGAAGTCAAGGCACATGCAGTATAAACGAACAGAGTCTGCTCGACTAGCAGATAGCCTGCATTGTAATCATGTCTGATTTTATCACTTTGTAAAGGTGCGTTGCAAATCCGTTTACAATCCAAACATTTGGTTGTACTTTCTGAGGTTTAAACTATACACACAAGTTGGCACTATTTGGAAATATAATTGAATTAAAATTCGTATAAAATGCGCCATTTTTGCTACATATAATAACCTATCTAAATATTTTCAATATTGCCTCAATAGAGATGATTAACACCTTGATGAATATTACTTAAAACATTACTTCGGCTTTTCCATAGTATTCACAGGATGCGAACTGTTTTCTGCCTTGATTAATATTAATAAAAACATTACTTCGGCTTTTCCCTAATACCCACAGAATGAGAACAGTTTTCTGCGATTGGGAAGCACAAAATTGGTCATTGATTAATGGTAATCCATAAAAAATATTCAGTTGGCTTCGAATTGGGTTGCCTTTCGTAATTGCGCACAACAATTCGAACTGGATCAGATCCAGTCTTGATGAATTTCAAGGTTGGTATTTATGGCATGATAAAAGCATGCGATGAGCATAACTTGTGTAATCCACATTTCTCTTGTACCTTGAGATCAACTAGAAGATACCCTAAGCCCAAGTCTTTATATATGTATATATATATCTATATAAGCATAACTTTATTACACCCGGTTCGAATCTGCTGCATGGCATCCAAAGAAAATAGAGGAACAAAATCACAAAAATATCTTCGGCATTTCTTACGCCTGCTCGTAAATAAAAATGAAAGACGAAAAAAAAAGAAAAAATAACCACTTGAGCCGGTTGGGTGCTCCAAGTACCAATGAGTAGAACGCGAACAGAGATCAAACAAGATCAAGACAAAGCCAAACACAGCCAGACAGAGACAGCAGATCCAAGGGAGGAAAGAAACAGAGACAGATACAAAGATACAAAGATACTTGAGATACTTGAAAGTGTTGCGCAATTTATTGTGCGTGCGCACTACGAACTTCCAGATTGATTTTCAAATACATATATATATATATATATATATATACACACAGACATGTGAATTTATGTTTGTTTGTTTTGTTTGTTTGTATATATATATATAAAGTACGCACTTACTAGAAATAATCACGAAGTTTTAACCGACTCCAATTCCAATTTCAATTCCCATTCCAATTTTGAACTCTAGTCACGAGCCTCGATTCGTGGCCTTAAACAAATAATGGATTCTCGTAGATCACGCTGAGTTGAACAAAGTTAATGTGATTGGCGGCGACTGCTGCGACTAATTATACCCTGTAACTGAATGAAACCATACTTTACTTCGTTCATATTGTGTCTTTCAAGTTAGTTCAACTATTATAATTATTTTATTTTATTTATTTATTTTTTTAATACTATTAAAAGTGTTAAATGTGTATACTCTTTTTGGGAGTCGACATCGTTTTTATTATTTAAGTATGTTTTAAGTGAGTCATTATTATTAGAGTTTTATTCTTCGATATATTTTGAATTCACTTCAGGAAGAGATTCAGTCAAACGCCGAAGCTTCTCGCGAAACTCTTCACTTTATTTTATAAACCAAAATAATTCAATTGCAGATATTCACATATATTTTGAGAGAAATATGTGGAATATATGATTGAAATCAATCGATGAGATACCACCACTATCAATTGTTCAGGATTGGAGTTTATCTTGGCTCCATATGGAGTTCATGTTCCGCTTGAGGCTATTTGCAAAATGCAAGCTCGAATCGCATATGAATATCATCGCGTTGTTTGCATTATACGATCAATTATACGGCCATATGTGCACGTATGTATATATCTACGTACGTATACGGGTTCTACGGGACACGTGTGTGCCTGTGTGTGTGCCTGTGTGTGTGTGTGTTGACTCTATATTGAGGTCGATTGTTCATTTATCGTCAATGTCAGTCATCAGTTGGGCTGTTTGTTTGCCATGTGCTTTGTTGCTTTCACATTGAATTCCCTTGCGTGTTTTTTCTCTTCTAATTCTTCTTTTTTTTTTGTGTTTCGTGTTTTGTTTACGTTCATTTGCGTAGCGGGCCGTTCATTACAACAGGAACCAATTGCACGCTGCCCGCCCGGAGCTGGGCAAGCTGCCGATTTGCTTCTTTCAAAATGTAGATGTTATGATATCCAAACAGCTGGAATCGCATATATATATATATATATATATATATATATATATATTTGTTTTGTTTTTGGGCCCTTACAATGGGCGATAAATACGCAATTAGAAGCATGTTTATACAAATACACACGCGCCACACGATAGATCAAGTTTGTCTAGACTCAATAGATACTTTGCTCGTTCCACGCTGCTTCTTTTTTTTTGGCAGGAATTTTAGGTCGAACACGCTGCATTAGCCTCACTGCATTCGTCTGCCACAGATACATGTCTATGCATTGTGTGTATCCTATCTGCAAGATGTCGCATAAATCTTCCCCGGCCATTGACTTGAATGGCGCCATCCTCTGTGCCAAAATGGGAATCTATCATCAGTGCTTAGACTCGGATAAAACAAGTGTAAAAAACAAACGTTCAGCGTAAAAATGCATAAATATAATCAATATTATAGCAATCCGGTAATCCTAGTCCACCTTCGAGAGGAAGCTCTGGCCAAACGATTAAAACATAAATGTTAATCATGGAAATTGGTTAATTGAAAAACATTGAGAAACTATAAATTGTCTGGCGATTTGTCGTCGACGTTCTTGGCCAGCTTAAGCATCGTCTACCTTTTCCAGTTTCGCCGAAGTTGTGGCAACTAGGTGCCCACATTGCAGTTTATCGACGTGTTATCGATTTGGTTGCCCCTCGGTAGGATTGGCCTGATCCAGTCACAGTGGATAACATTGTATTGTACATCCACTATCGCAAAAAAGCCTCAACACGAGCAACTTGTAAGGCATATTCTTGCCCCAAAGTTGCTGCAACGAAGAATATTCAATTTGAAAAAACAAAAAAAAAATCAGATTTTATCGATTTTTTTTTTGATTTTATGCGTAAAGTATGCATTTAGTTTGGAGTTGCTTACATGATATTACCAAGTCGAACACTCACATATTTTTACTGCATCTTATGTCGGGGGGTTTCTTTTCGGGGGATGTTAGTTAATAGACGTCGAGCAGGGGTGGATTGCCTGTGGCAAGGGTGGTGAATGTTGACCTCCCGATAGAACCCATTGCCATTTATACCAACCAAAGCGACAACATTTACTGAAGGGTGGCACTTTAATGTGATTTCACAAGGATTTCTCGATTCGATTTCCAAATACATACACAAACACACACACACACATATATATATATATATATATATATATATATACATTCTCGTCCCTGACAACAAGTCATTTCCATTCTTGGCAACTGGATTTAAAACAAGTCTCTTTTGGAATTGAAATGATATTTAAAAATTGTGCAACCAAACATGGAAATTAATTATTCTGACGAGTCTCGTTTGGCATTTGTCTAAAGTGCAAAGTCCAAAGTGCATCATTGGGCACAGCACACTAAACCTTTTCCCTTCTATATCTTTAGCTGTACATCAATTAGCATAGTGACGAAAGTGTTGGCATTAATGCATTTCCAAGCGAGTTTTCGCGGCTGCCAATTTGCAATCGAATGGCGATTTCATGAGGCAGACACTAAAAGTTGCAGCTGCTCGCATCAAGGTGCACCAGATAATTAACTAAACTCGGTCAGATATACATATATACATATATATATATATAAATATATATGCAATTTGCATGTCAACACAGACATATGTACATATATATATATAGGTGTATTTAGCTGTATATAGTGGTATATATATATTATATAATGCTGTCGCACCCCCTTCAGACAGCCACCCTCAACAATGAGGGCAATCTGCGCTTTGAACTATTGTCAACTGTGTAGTCAAATATAGGTGAAATATATTGATTTCATTGGTAACTAGGCGAACACACACACACATACATCCAGCTACGTATGTGCAGCTGTATGTATAAAACATACAGACAAATATCGAAATTCTGCACTCGCTTTTAACCATATGCGCATTTCAATACCGCACAAAAGATACCCGCAAAAGATTAGCTATCAAGTGACCCAAATGGCCCACGTATCGCGTATTGCACACAGTCCACAGACGATGGAAAAGCAGACTTCAAGCATAAATCAATAAATCGACCAATGAATGAATGCTTGCAGTTGAAAGAGGGAAAACGCTGAAGGAGATCCAACATTATTCGATCAATATTTGTATTTTGAAATATTTATTTGAATTTTTCATTTATTTAAATGAGCAGCAAACAAAATGTGAAATGTAGCAAATCAAATGCAAATTTGTTTGGTTTATCGTAATCAAATTAAACATTAAACATTAACTTTATATTTTCCAATTGGTTTTTCTTTTTTCCAGAAGAAGAAACAGACGCAGAAGCAGGAGCAGAAGCAAGAGCAGATGTGAAGCGTAGGTGAACGCTTGAGGCGCGACGTGCAAAAGGGACATAATTTGCAGGTATGCAATATGAAATATATGTTTGATCTGATAAATTGGAAATATTAAATATATGAAATATGATGTATGGTAAATGGTTATTGAATCGTTTGTCGTTTAAGATTTCCTCGTGCGGTTCGATTCCAACAATCTCAATGGTGGGCGGATATACCAGATTGACTTCCAGCTCTCTTCCACTCCAATTCCCTTTGTACTCCCCCCTATCCCCCCTTGCCGAGTGCTATAGAAAAACATGTCTGAGACGATTGCCAGCGAACGGAACTGCATCGCAACAATTGGGACTGTAAACGATACCGCTGACGCTATCCAAGATATTGTGGATTGCAGCATTTTGGATGCGAAGTGTGCCAAACGCAAACTGTTCACCAATTACACTGTAGACGATGAGACGCTAAAAATAGTTGAGCCAAACGATAACCCAAATAATACAACCCACACCACATCCGGTAAGATCAGCGACAACGAGGATCACAAGGAGGCTGGCAATCGAGTGAAAAAGTGCGTCACATTCAATCCGGATGATGAGAAAATACGCAAGTTTACCACCGGTGAGCCGATCGTTGATCAACAGAACCCCTTCAAGAGCACTCATCTGGCTGGCAGGGATCAGAAAAAGAAACCGCCGCCGGTGCCAACGAAACGCTCCACGTTGAGCGTACGGAAGACTGTGACGCAACAGCTGCGTGAACGGGAACGCGAACGCGAAAAGGAAAAGGAGCGCCAAATCGAGGAGAGGCATCAACGAGAGAAGGAGCGCGAACAGCAGCGGAACGAATCGAATGCTCGCAAAAAGAATAGCAACAAGCTGAGTCCAGGTGCCGATGAGTTCATCACAACCGAGGAGGTCCTCAAGCAATCCAAATATGTTAAAACCTACATCAAGAATCCGGATGAATACTTTGTATACGATCCCACGGTGCTGGAACGCCTAAAGTTCGAGGAGTTGCGCGACATTACCAAGCTCGGCAAAATACCCAAGCGAAAGCAAACGTTGGCCGCACAATTGCCACATCGATCGAGGGACGACAAGCTTAAGCAAGCTAAGCAACCAGAGGCTATCAACAGCAGCAACAGCAACAGCAGCAACAGCAACAACAAACCCAAAACACCCACATTTAAGAAGTGCTCAAAACCAAATTATCCTGAATTGGCCAATTTAAAGATTCGAACGGGCAGCGAACCAAACGGCGTCTACTTCAATCCCGCCGAGGTCACCAAAAATGCCAAAAAGTTTGACGAGCGCGTCAAAAAGCTGCAAATTAGCTCCGACGACGACATCGACGACATTGACGGGCCACTCACAAAGAGCGACTCCAGCGACGAGCTAAACCAATCCAACCAATCCAATCAGCCGGCAGCTCCAATCACCGACGCAAGTGCTGCGAGCATGTCGGGCCACGGCACCAAAGTGGCCACGTTCACCAACACCATCAGCTCCGAGGAGTTCCAGGCATATCTCAAACGCAAGGGCCTCACGCTGATGCCAAAGCGTGATGTACATGCCATGCCCACGCCTACGCCCACGGCGACGCCCACTTCGACGCCAATAGCGACGCCAACACGTCCGAGCAGCACATCGCAAACGGCCGAGGAGCGACGCCAACAGGTCGCCGAATCTTTGGCCACACTGCGCAAGAGCAATACCAAAAAGATATCGGTGCTGCAGCGCCTCTCGAACAGTTTGTTTGCGACGCGCCGAAGGACCACGCCCAAGGACACTGTGCCGCTGCCACGTAACGTTTACGGCGGCGACAGCGATGACTATCGCAAATATAATACGGCCAACGAGATGCGACGCATACTGCTCGATGGCCAGGCGAATGGACACAATGCAAAAATGAATGGAGTGCCGTCGCAGCCGCAGGCACACGCACTGGCACAGGCACAGCAACAGCCACAACAGCCCCAACCACGTCTGCGAGAGAATGCGCCGCCGATGCAGCGCAGCATCGAACGGCAGAGCCTCATACCCAGACGCGTATCGCCTGAGGGCAATGTGGGCGGCCGGTTTAACAGATCTGTGTCCATGGATCGCAATCAAATCAGGTTGCACGGCCAACGGAATCAGCCAAACCAGCTGCGCGATCAATATCCCACTGCCACATCGACGCCAGTGCGCAATGCTCGCGAGAAGCAACAGCAGCAGCAGACGGATGCTGCCATCAGTCATCAGAATGAGTGGGAGCAGCTGCGCACCATTAAGGAAGTGACCGATAGACAGCTGTACCACAAAGTGTTGCAGCAACAACAACAGCAGCAGCAGCAGCAGCATCAGCAGCAGCTGCCACATCCGCCACAGAGCGAGGAGAACATCTACGAGCATCTGCAGTCGCAACAGCAACTGATGCAGCCGTATTTTGTGCGCGGCTCGCAGCAGCGCAACACCTTCTCCGGGATCAGTGCACGGAATCGCCAGATAATGATACTCGATGGCAATCCAATGCCGATGGCCAGTCATCAACAGCAGCAGCAACTGCAGTTGGCGCAGCCACAGCTACAGCTGCAATCGGCGCCGCCGGCACGCTGCCAGAGCGTTCTCGATGAGATGATCACGCCCAGCAACCGATCGATGCGGCGGGGCTATGAGAGCGAGAACGAGACGCCAGTGATACTGCGGCGCAAGGAGTCGAAGGAGGCGGCACGTCGCATCGGTGGTCTGCTGACCCGCGACGAAATACTGGAGAGGGTGAAAGAGTTTTGCCGCAAATCAATCAATCGCACGCCGCTGCCCGCTGCCGCCAGCAAGATGCAGCCCATCTACGAGCAGCGTAACAACAACCACAACAACAGCAACGGCAACAACAGCAGCAGCGGCGACAACTGCGCTGATATATCGCCGGTATCGTATGCCTCCGTTGAGGCGCACAAGCGTCATGGGCCACAGTTGGTGCGAGCCCGGCCGCAGGTGCCACAGCGTGTGCAGAGCCTGCCGCGTGGCGGCATCTTTCCACGGGGCGAACCGATCTCGTCGTCGCCCATCTATGCGCACGTGAACAAGCGCAACAGCCTGCTCTCCAACGACTCGACGGAGAAGTATCTGTCCAGTCAGCAGCTGCCACAAGTGGTGGCACAGCGCTCACTGCTAACGCTGACGCCAACCGAATACGTGCTCATCCAGACGGAGGATGGCCTGCAGGCGGCCAAGCTAATTGACCATCATCACTACAACAACAACAACAATAACAACAACAGCAGCAGCAACAGTCTCTATGTGCATCACCAGCAGCAGCAACAGCAACAACAGCAGCAGCCACAATATATTCAGGGCTATGTGCGCATTGAGGAGCTGCACAATGGCCGATCCACGCCGCTAATCCTCGATTGTGGCGGGCAGCGAACGAGTCAGGTTTACTGGACTGGGCCAGAGCAGCAGTGCCTGCAGCAGCCGTCCCATCCCAATCAGATGTCAGTGCAGAAGAGTTCGCAGCGCAACTTGGAGCGCATGTATCCATTGCCAGCGCCCAGATACCACATACCCACAAGCTATGTCATTGCGAATCCAATTGGGTTGCCGCCAGGCAGAAGCGTTGAGCCGGATGGCAACAGGCGGCGGATTGGGAGTGCAGCACGCGATTGGGAGTGCAGCTCCGAGGCGGGCGAGATACGTCGCATCATGGAGAAATCATTATAAGGTATTTATTAATAATAGCGTGTTTAAATTGTTGCAATTTTCTCAATTCTCAATTCGAATGCTCATCGAAGCGTTATATTTTTCAAATTTTCACATTTAAACTTGCGCCAGCAAATGATGTGTGGTATTTCATTTTTATCGATATGCCCTCCATTTGAACTAGTATTTTTAAGTATAAAAAGTGTGCCCAAGTATACTTGCATCGATTTTATCGGTATCGATATCCAAGAGAAGACTGCATATGTGCGTATCGATGCGTGTGTAGTCGCACAACACACAAAGGTTGAAGTTTCGAGTTAAATTGCGACGTTTGCTTGTTTCTGCGCCAGTTTTTATCTACAATTGTCGCAGTTCAACAATTGTTTGACAACGATTCACACACGATTGTCAAGATAGAGAAGATACAAATCTGACTAGTAACAGTAAATATTTATATCTAACTTAACACAAACCGTTGCTGACTATAATACATATATATATACATATATGAATGTGTGTGTGTGTGTGTGTGCGCACTTTGTTTTTGAACTGGTTTGATAAGTGTTGGGTCAACAACAAACGGATAATATGTTTATATTTGTACATATATGTATAAATGTATATATACAACATATTTGTTGTTCAACAAAAGTTAATTTCAGCTAGGAATGAACTGACTACACGCAAATATATCGAATATATTCCCGGGCAGACGTCTGTACATAGGTCGGCATACACACATACAAATTGTTGCATGCATGTACACACATACATATATACACGCATATGTGCATGTGTATGCGTATGCGTATGCATGCGAAAGTGTACAATATAAAATACACTTCAAACACAAAAATTATCGATTACAGAAAGCCCATGGGGTGGGGGGTGGCTTAAAGAAAGATGGAAAGAGAGAGGAGGACAAGGAGAAATACTAATTTGGCAACACTCTCGAGCAAGAAAATATGACCATCCAAGGCCAGGAGAGCATAACCGATTTATAATACACAGTGCAGAGATACAAATGATCTGATCGCAATTTCGTTTGATGTAAATGTTTGTTGAAAATATATATTCTCATACATGTAAATAGATTCGCAACGTTTTTGTTTTTGTTTCTGTTTCTGTTGCGCTGTTCTAGATACGAAATACGAAAATAAAACATATATTGTGTTGCATGCATTTGCAGAGAAGGAGGCCAACAGCCCAGCCCAGCCCAGGCAGACGGACGGTCGCGCATCATGGATGTGGAGCATGAGCAGCAGAGCAGTGCCGTTGCTGGCGGAAACGAAGGCAAGGCGGAGGAGTCGCTTGGCATCAGCACATCCTCGTCGTGGACAATATTAGCAACAGACAGAGTCGAGACACTTGACAACTCCACAGACAACGAGCAGAGGAAAGGACAACGACAGCGGGAGAGGCGCGACCATCAGCAGAGTGATAGCAACGAGCATACAAACGAACGGTAAGCAAACAGAATCGACCCAGATGGAGAGGGTAACCAAGTCCTTTCATATCCTTACATATGCAGGCTCGTCGATGACTTGGATGGGCAGACCGAGGACGTCTCCGATGGCATATCGATAATCAGCGACTGCGAAAGCACCGGCCGCATCTCCCCGCATCCCTTTCTGCGCGAACTGAATATAAAATTTGAATCGGGCGACGATCTGCCTCCTTCCATCGGTAATCTGCCCGAGCACAGCGGTGCTCGACAGGTGCGCGAGCGACGAATCACTGCATCTGAGCTGGATGGCGTCGCTCAGCCACAAACGGCGCTGAGTCACAAATCGCATCCAGACAGCGAGCTAACCAATCCCAAAATACTCGTCGGCTATCGGCTGCCGAAACTGGTTGAGAACGGATTGACGGCCGTATTCTATGTGGGTGCCACTCTAGCCATACTGGCGTTTATTGGCCGCCTCCGTAATCCCGAGTGGAAGGTGCTTGGCGGCGACGGTGCCGGTGGCGGCGACAACGCGCTTGAGCAGCGACTGGTCGAGCTAGAACTGCAAACTAATCTGATACGTGCCGAAATCGACATCATGTCCAAACAGCTGCTCTATCTCAACACTCTGACTCCGGGACAGTCGCAGTCGCAGTCGCCATCAAAATCGGACTCACAATCAAAATATCAGCGACGCAAGGCGGTAAGATTTGGTGCCTGGACAGGCAATGGCAACAATATGGATGCTGTGGAGATTACAAAGGACGATCTGAAGCGACCGTACAAGTGTCCAGATGGCAAATATTTGGAAATCGCCGCCATGTGCATAGAAAAGGAACCGCATGCCGAATCTCTTGCAGACGAGATTGGTAATGTGGTCAATAATGTGCTGCAGCAATCTCAAGCTTTTCACAACTTTGAAAAGGTCACCGAGCGGCTAGACACAATCGCCGGCATAACGGGCGATACACCCAATACTTTTCAAGAGCTTGGCGGCGAAGAGGTGCGAACACCACCACCACCACCGCCATCGGACCCAAAACACTACGTGCCAGCTGCATCCAAGGAGCGATACAGAAAAAAACACACTCGCAAGCTGAAGAATGAAGGGGACCAGCAGCAGCAGCAGTCCAAAGAGTACCTGCACCAGAGGAGCAACGAATACGAATCGAAGGAGCGCTACACAAAGCATTACGCAAAGCGTCTTCACCGGCAGGACGATGATAGTGGCAGCGGCAATTGGCACGAACGGATGATGCAAAATCGTGAGCACTCACGAAAAAAGCACGAACAGAGACGCAAAAATAATTGGTATATTGAGAGGGGCGACAGTCGCGAACAGAAACGATCCGGCCAAATTCACCGCTGAGGGTGTGCTTAATCCTAAGGATGTGGGCTTGGGAACGGGGAGGGGGCGGAGGGGTGAAAGTCTGTTGGAACAGGAATTGGAATTTGACTGGGTGTTTTGGTTTTTGGGCTCCTCCTGCGCACACACAATAATCCCAAAACAATAATATTAAGCTCTTGGATTCTTGTGTATTTGTTGGTACTAATACTAAAATAATATATATATATATATATAACTATATATATATATATATGTCACTATAATATGTATATGTAAATGTACGTGCATAAGTGTAAATATGTGTGCATGTATTTGTTTTATCTAACGGGATAAAAATGCTATTTTATTCAAGTACATTTATAACTACAAAATAAAAGAAAGCTAAGATGTTCGAAAAGTGAATGTATTCGGGTAACTCCTTGAGATCCTTAGATTTATGCTTTCCTAAATATGAAAGAAAGAGAGAGAGAGAGAGACTATTCCTTTATGGGGTATGTCGATCTCTCTTGCAGACTTCTATAGCTTTCGCTAAATAAAATATAAATATTTGTGATATATACACCTATTTCATTTTTTTTTTTTAGACCTTAACCATAAATTATTGTAGCCATAGATATTCCTTGCAAGCCAATTCATATAAATATTTTTGTATGCATGTAATTCCTTATATATACATATATATATCTATACACATATATGTACGTAGCTATATATTACGATAGATAAATAAATAAACCTTCCCAAAACTCAATCAATTGAATTCTTCGCTTCAAATTTGTAGCTTATCCAATAATATTCGAGAGTCGGGGGAAAAAAGTCTCGGCACTTGCTGATTGATTCAAACTTCGAAACAAAAAGTATTGAATACTTTGAAAATTCCCGAAAATTGGCAAAAAGTACTTTCTTTTTGTCCATTCGATTGAATTCACTTTAACTTCCAGAAGTGCTATTGAAATTTTGGAAAATCAAGCCTAAGGAAAATTCCTACAGATATACCAATAAGAAATTTAAATTAAAACTCAAATGCTCTAAAATTACCAGAAAAGCTTTGTAATATTTGAAACAATTTTTCTTAAAGTTCAATCAGTTTGAGAAATGATTAGTCAAAATGTATATACAATTTTTTTTAGCTAATGTTGCCAAATTTGAGCAGGGAAAAATGTTGTTGATGTCGCTTTGTCCTACGCTTTTATTACTATCGCTGGGAGCTTTTGCGTATATGCGTATGCAAGCTTAGCTGTGTGTGTACAATGAAAGCACACGTTATTTTGATGGTAAACATATTTATGTAGGTATGTATGCATGTGTGTATTTAGCTGTCGCAGCTGTCAAGAGAATGAGAGCTCAAAGCACGAGAAAGCAAGAGAAAGATAAAATACGACAGCTATGAAAACAAAAAAAAAGGGGAAAAAGCTCTTCCGCTAGTTCGTAAATACAACGAGAACTTCGGGTACGAATCGGAACGAATGCAATTATGGCTGTGTATGTATGTAAGTGTATTGGTTGTTCTTGTTGCTGTTGTTGTTGTTGGCGCTGACTGAATTTTGCGTTCGCGCGTCAATCCAGTTTCGTTTTAGTTACTACAACGATTTCAAGACCTACGGACGTTTTGTACGGCGTGGTGGCGCGCGCTGCAATTAAGTAACGGGACAGAGCGTTATAAAAATAAATAAATACATCAAATACAACAAATACAAAATACAAAATACAACCAAAATAAACAAGCATAGAGAACAGCAGAAATATCAAGACCGTATTACACAACTTGCCCATCAACCAAACAACGACGACTTCCACGTCAATCAGCAGAATTCAACTTTTGGTACATTCAAAATCAATTTGAGATACTCAAATATCAATTTTAAGGCTACACCTACCCACGTACAGGTGTACAGGGTGTATCTATATGTATGTGTACATATAAATGTTTAATTTCCTTCTTTTTTCTATTCTTTTCTATATTTTATTTTATTTTTTATCTTGAATTTGCGCTGTAAATGCATATATGCATAATACATAATATGCACACAAATACATACACACACACACACATGTATATATATATATAAATATATATATATATGTATGCGTGTGTGTGTTTGTGTGTATTTACTATGTATGATAACTAAAAAAAACTACAATAACAAAGCGCATTGAGATAGATAGACATAAAAGAGTACCCGAATTGCGAGCCGAATGTTCCTGTCCCAGTGGGCAATTAGTTGCCGATCCGACTCCATTTCGTTTTCGTTGCCGTCGCTTAGTAGGCCAGTGGAGCTTGTGCTCGTGCTTCGCCCAGCTGTTAGACTCCCCCTCCCACGAAGCACACACACACACACCTCTCAGACGTCATATTCCAAAACGTCCAGGTCAGAATTGCTGCGCTGCGGACACGTTCCATCAGACAGCTTTCTGTTTTTATCGGAGTTCATGTTATGTATGTGTTTGTTTCCCGTGCGCAGTTGCTTTTTGTCATCGGAACACATACATACATGTACCAGTGTACCAGTGTATACACATGCATACATATATGTGTGTGTGCTTATTTAAATTTTAAAATCAACTCAGCAGAACTAGTGTGTCCTCTAACTCTCGCTCTCCCTCTTTCTCTCTGTCATGCTCTCCCGCTCACTTCTGACCTGCTCTCATTTCCCGCACCACTTTGTCGTCATAGTCGGCGCTCAGCTGATAGCTGCGACGACGAATCACGAAGAGTAGCTCGTAAACAGATACGATAAGCATACATTCATACATAAATACGTATGTTTTGCGCCTGCAAACTATTTGCAAACATACATACATACATACATATATGTGCATGGGCGTACGCAGCTTTTCTCAAAGAAATATAAATAGGAGGGGGCAATGGACACTATTGTTTTCAATGTTAGCGACATAATAATTAATATACCTTTTTTTTTTAAATACTTATCTGAAATGAAGTCTCATAATTCCGGTGACCAACCACCGTGTGCTTCTCTGTATGCATGTGTGTATATGTGTATTTTGATAAACTAATTATGCAGTGTAGTAAGAAGGCGCAGAAAGTATGTATGTATGCATGTATGTACATATATACATTAATACAGAGGCTATTTATTATAAAGTCATTTAGCATTTGGCGCTCATAATCGTGAGACGAGTGCTTGTTGCAAAACTTGTGCAAATGTTGAATTTAGTGCATATATACATACATGCATATATGCATATATACATACACCGATATACATATGTATGTAAATACAAGAGTATATGTACATATTTGTCGTTTCAATTTTCATGTGCGCAAAGATTAAAAATCATGTGCTTTTGTTTTGCTGTCACTTGTACTGAGCTCGCATACATACATATATGAATATACATACACATACACACACATCTGTGTACCGTTCGTGATTCGTCGTCAATAGTCTAACGTGATAGTTGCATAAATTAGACCAAATTAGCAGCATTAAACAATTTTTATTGTGAATCCGTTGAATAACATCAGCTGTTTTTGTCAACTGACACACACACACACACGTACGTGTGATGAACATAAGAAGCCCAGCTTTTGATACTCTACTTTTTCAGCAGTTTGAATTTGAAGAGTGGATTACTGATAACTCTATTCAGCTAGCGATTTTGTTTATTTAATTTTTGTTGCTTTTTTTTATTTGCCAATGCTGCGAAATGAGTGCGATCAAAAAACAATAATAATTTATTTGTGACAAATCGACAAAGATGTATATATAGATGTACAGATGTAAACACATGCAAGCGCCGTTGTCAGCTGATTTGTGTTGTGTTGCCAAATTGTCTTCAAACACATTTCAACTTGCCTGCTGTTGGTTGTTTGGAGGGGCTTCCACAACCGCAAATATCTGACAGGCGTAAGGAGTGAGTGTGTGGGTGTCTCTTTCTGCCTCTCTCTCTCTCTTTCTCTGTGCATGTGCATGTGTATGTGTGTAGTCTTCAAAGAGAGAGAGAGCTCAGCAGCAGTGGACTAGTAGTGAAAACTGTTGCCCACGACAGACATATCGAGTGAGAAACAATTCTATGTCTATGATATTGTAATATTTAGTACATGTGTACACACTGCGCTGCATTGATGTGTGTGTGTGTGTGTACGTAAGTGTGTGTTCCTGCTTGTGTCGCACAGCTTTGAAAGATGTGCTAAACAACAAAAAACACGAAAACAAAACAAAACAAAAAAAACCCTTAAGAGGATTATGCAATGCATCGAAAAAAAGCTTGTGTTATTTTTTCTTTGTTTTTTTAAAGTGCTATATATAAATATATATTTACATATGTATGTATTGCATGTGTGCAATGCCCAATGCCCAATGATAAACAAACAGAAAAACAAAGAACAAAAACCAACTATTTCTGAGCGTCACAAGCAAAATTACGAAGTTCAAGTGCAAAAACAGTTCACACATATGTACATCTGTGTGCAGAAAAGTATGTACAGCCAGTTGTTGTTATTTAGTACACATCTAATTTTATGTAATCGAAATGCCAGCTCGATTGTGAGAGCTGTTAACGCTTCTCCGATAAACTCCCATCCCCATCCGCCCAGCAGCTGCGCTTAGCCAAAAAAGGAGTTCGATTCCACTTTAAACTGCAACAAATAACACACACACACACAGAGTGATGTAAGAACGGGAATTTATATACTGACCGGAATCGCTGACTTATCATATGATTGGCCAAAAACTTTTCTCTTAGCACCGAAACCAAAAATCATCTGCAGACACACATTGATCAAAATATTAAACAAATTAAAATTTTCCCAAAAAAAAAATTGTTCAAACTGAAATCTCAAAAATGACATGATCCATAAATAAATAATTAAATAAAACATATATATATATATAGATTTATATGCATTTATATGTCTCATGTGCAGTTATTTACTTATGTGAATTGTTTACATTGCTTCCATAAATAAGATTCGCTTTACCGCATTCTTTTGGACACACAGACATAAGCCATAAGCATTTGACATTTTGTTCCACATACAATAAAAGGAGCACTTCACCATCATCCATCCGCCCATCCACCCCACTCAGTCATCGGCATGATGAGAATGAACATCGTTCCAGCCGACGACATTAAACAACATGTGAAAGTAAACATAACAACTGGACTTCTCTCTCTCTCTCTCCCTCTCTCTCTTTCGCTCTCTTTCGCTCTGTCTTTCACTCTCTCTGTGTGTGTCTCTCTCTCTCTCCTTCGTTCTCTTGTAACGGCTGTCGTCGTCGTTCCTTCCTCGGCTGCTTTGCAAAACAATAAAAATCAATAAAATCTGGGCCGTTTTAAAGGTTGATTTAAATGTATGAGTGCGCCACTTTGACCCAGCTCTGCATACTCACACACACACACTCAGCCACATGCATGTATATATACATATATGTATACATTTTGTATAACTATTCGCATATAAATAAACAATAATGAGCGTCCGGTTGCTGCCTACCCGGAGGCGTTTCGTTTATTACGAATATCTCTCTGATTGTCGGACTGTCTGACAGTCTGACTGCTGGCCGTCTGTCTGTCTGGATGTCTGTGCATTGCAGTCCGTTAAGATGTGTCTGGCTCTTATGCATGCACACATGTCTGTGGCTCTGTGAATGAAAGTAAAAATTGAGATATTTCAAGTTCACACACACAATTACACATGTGGACATACAAATAGATACACAAAATGCAATCAGAAGGGGTGCTCAAATGTTTGTTATGGAGGCAGAGTTAACACCAATGCATTTGTTATTAACAAAAAATAAAAAAAAAAACAAAGTCAATTTGGACATCTTTTTGTGTCCACCATTGTATTTTAGCTTATGAGCGCTTTTGGGACCACCAAACTTCTACATATATGTACATATTATATGTTTATAAATAGAAAACAAACAAACCCCAGCTGTTGTTCCAGTTATATATATATATATATATATATATATATATATGTAAATCTTTATAATTAGCTCTTTGACGGGCCTGTTTGTTTTGTAATCACTTATAATGAACTTTGAAAGTTTTGTATAAAGCCTATCGATGAATTGCTTTGCAATCAGCTCAAAATCTAAATAAAGATGAGCTTCATTGCGACTTTATATATATGATTGTCTATAAATAAATGTTTTGTGATTTGTTAGATTTGCTTTGGCCAATTTAAGGACACAACACAAGCGACAAGCATATACAAAAGAAAGCTCCTGCATATATGTACATACATACGTACATACATATATACATATGTACATACATTCATGAGTATTATTCTGATGGCGTATCTAGTAATTATTAGGGCAAATGATACATTCCTGCAGGCTTGCGCATCAAAATCTGCGGCCTTCAACAATACGCGCTCAAAGCTCACACACACACACACACAAATACCAAATATATATGTATACAAGCCATGCATAGAAATGCACATACAGCTGCGGTCAAAAGAATAGTAGTAGTAGTAGTAGAATAGCTTCTCAAAGCATTTAATAAAAATATGACTTATTTTATGGTGTTCAAATCGAGACCTCTTCAAAATCTTCAATATGAATATTTTAAATATATATTTTATACTACTTCTATTTTCCAAATACTAATAAGTATACAAATTGCTCAAATTTAAGGACTTTAATTTATTTCGTTGATGAATTTTATAGCTTTGCCAACTATTAATATAAATATAATATAAAAATAATAATAAAAATATATATACAAATATAAATTAAATAAAATGTTCACCATTTTGAACGATATTTGAAATATTTGTTTTGTGAAACATTTTCCAAAGCACTGCAATTATTTTGGCCGCAGCTGTATGTATTATACAAGCAAGCGCTTCTGAATTTGCTGACAGCTGCTCTGCAGCGTGATAAGGTTATGTATGTATGTATGTATGTATGTATAATATGCAAGTTTAAATGTCATTGCGCATACGCAGCAGCAACGGCAGCAGCAGGAGCAGCTTTGCTTGCGAAAAGCTTCTCTCTCTGCTCCAGTTACGGTTGCAGCTGTACTCTCGCTCTCAGCTGGACGAGCTTTCGCTGTGCTCTTTGGATTGGGTGGGGGGGGGGGGGGTCTTTGGCGGCCATGGTTAACCTATATATTTACGAGTCGCATTAAGGTGCATCGTGAGCACTTGTCTGCGGTAATGGGAGCAACTGCCACTGAATGACGCACACACAGCACATCTTACACACACACACACACACACACACATATGTATATATATATGTATGTGTATATGTATACATACATGCATATAAGAGCAAGTAGAGGACATTTTAGATTGGCTAAGAATACATTTATTGCTCCTCAATAAATAATATGCTGAATGCATATTCAAATATTTTGCGAGTGTATACACACGTACACATGAGCACAGTGTGTGTTATATACACACACACAAACACACACTTTCCACACACATATAATTTGTAATGACACCGTTCATAGTTTGGCATAGCTCAACTGTAAGCTAAATATCTTGTCTGGTCTCAACGATGCGGCATATTATTGGTATATCTTCGGGCTGGGTGCTATTTGCACTATTTGGATTCAGTGTGCTTTGCACGTAATCCTTCTTGAACTTCTCCCAGCGACGTGTTTTAAGAAAATCGCCAAATAACTCTTCTCGCGAGGGTATGCTGCCCTCCAAGTAAAATCGGCGACGCTGCCAGACATGGCTCGGATTCTGTTCCTCCTCAAATAGCCAGTAGCGCGGCAAGAGGAGGCACTGTACAACAGTCCGAGCCATTATCACGCGATGAGCCATTTTCTCGCCCAACCCAAAAATACCGCCGTACGTCAAGGAACCAACGTCTATGAAATGCGTCTCTGTAAACTGAAAAATAAAAGAAATACACAAGTCTTGTATGCTATCATGTTCATTCAGATCGGGTTCAACTTACGCATATTGGATCGTTTAATTCAGCATTATGTGATTCACTAGAGTCGGTACTTTTGATTTTAACTGAATCCGATTCCACATCATCATTTTGCACATCATCCATTTCGATGCGAACGGATTGCTTGGCGGACTTTGAGCTGGAACGTTCTAAGGACACCGAAAATGCTTCAACGCTGGTCAAGGAATTTCTTGCTGATGATGATTTCGACATTGGATCTTCATCCAATGCATAATCTTCTTCGAGTAACTCAAAATAGTCATCTTCCGTGGATTTATCGTCCCCTAACTGAATTGGATAATATGTCGATCTTCTTTTAGGAACAATTAAAGTTTTTCGCTTGAAAACGGATTGTAATTTTCTTTTCGGTTTCCCAACTATGGGATCGGTACGACCCAGAAGTCCGCAAGCTATTTCAATTTCTCGAAATCCCATTTTACGCCGCTTTAGATGCAATTAGTTTGCAAGTGAAATGATGGAAAAATGATTACAGTTGAAATATAATATTCATACCGCTTTTTTCATTTGCAAAGCCTCCTCATCTTCCACATCGGACGAAGAGGCCAATATTTCGTTTAGATTGAAAACCGAATCCGATAGCATTTTCTCTTTTTGCAGACCATGGTCAATAAACGAGCTACCCATTGATTTGATTGGTTTTGAGGAATTCTCAAAGAGAGTTTGGTTCGCGTTTTCCGCCTTGACCAGTTCGAAAGTGCTTTTACCATCCTTCTTGGTCACCTGCGGGGCATATTACAAATGGAACAGAATATATGTTAATTACAAATTGGCAGCAATGCACTAATGAATATAAATACGACTCACAGTCATTTTGAGGCACTGTAGAATAACACACTCGCCGCTCAGAATGAAGTGGACACAACTAACGGCTCCCCTATCTTCAGCGTATATAGACTGCAACGGATCGTATTGGGTTAACACACAATAGCTGCAGGCCCGCACAATCTGAAACGGAAAGTTAATGACCGATTATATATATATATATAATCTGGGAATCTGTTAAACCTGTTTATCAGTAAGAAAGTCGAAATAACTTGACGATTTCAGAGCCAGTTTTTTTTCGTGCCACTGCTTTTTCATGAAGGGTTGCAAAATCCTCTTAAAATCATCTTCGTTTATTGACAACACTTCACAAGGCGCTGCAAAGTTAATTCTTATTGATGTTTATTTTTTGTTGGGTTTCAGTTTTTGGTTTTGCATTTACTTAGTGCCACATAGGTGTTGAGTCTGGTGCAGTTTTCAAGTAGTTCTACTTCACCTATCCAATCGCCTGACCCAATTATGGCCTCCGACACCATTGTCACTTTCCTTGTGTTCTAAACGAAAAGAAACAGAATAGCTGACATTGTGAGCAAGTAAGAAAGATACCCCGAATCCAGCTGTTAAATATATTATTCTAAAATTGTATTCTCTTTAAAAAGCTTTGCACACCCAAATGTAAGCAGGTGTGGAAACAATTAGAAAATAACATACTCTTGATCTTTTTGCGGTATCCGAGAACTTATATTTCAAATTAGAAATCTCTAGCTGATGAGCGATGAGGATTTAGTTTTTTGTACTGATCATGAATATATATGCTTCTGCCTGTTAGATACTTACATCTGTTGAGATCTACATTTAATTTACTCATCAATTTTAGTCCAAAGTTGACAAAATATTATATTTATCATATTTTTTGTGCAATGATTATCATCTGAGGTATTCTGTAGTTGTAATATGTCGGCAGATGTAATATATATATAATATATATACTTTATGGAGTTTTCGTTATAGAACAATAAATTCGGAAAATAGTTTTTCACCAACATTGGGTGGAATTCAACTTGTGTGCTTGTGTAACAGTTTGCGGTTGCTCAACTCACTTTGTCGTAGACGGACTTCTTCATTTCGATCTCGCCGGATACCATGAAGTAAATAAAGAACGGAATGTCACCTTCCTTGATGAGAACGCGTTCGCCGCCAATTGTTGAAAACCTTAAAACCGATATTAATCGGGCACGAAGTTTCTGCATGCCTACTTATTAGATCCATTTTTTGTCCTCGGGCAATGAATGAAGAGTTAACACTCACCGGGGGTATATTACTGAAACATGGCAAACCTGATATAATCATGCACAACTTCTTGCGCTCGTCTATGGTGCGATTTTGCTGAGGGGTACGCAGCAGCGCCTTTTCCTATAGCCAGCAATCCAAAAAAAAAAGAAGGAAATAAAATAAAAAGATCAAGTTCTTAAATCCACAAATCAAACAAACTTGATCTGAACGGATATAGCTAAAACGACTTGGCTGATGATGCTCTTAAAGCTGATAAAGAATGCTTTGATTTTTGCTATACTTTTGCATAACTTTATGCTAAATTTGTTCGCCCATTTTCGCTGTCACTCTAAGCATACGTTATTTACCGCAACAGTTAGAAGGCCAATTTTCCGCTTCTGTCTAATCAGAAATGCAACATTCTTTTTCGCATTCATAACAATTCCCTGCTCCTCGGGCTCGTCCAGCCACTGCTGGTTCAGCATGACGGCCCGAACCAGGCGCTTGAAGCGCAGTCGCCAGCTGCGTTTCCGGATTGATTTTGCGTCTGTCTCGCGGAGTCGCTTAGCCATCTCTTATTTTTTATTGTTTTTTTTTTGTTTTATTTTTTTTTATATATATATTTTGTGTTTTTTGTTTGTAGAAATATAATTACAGGGAGCTAAACATGTGTGATTGCTTTGATTTGTAAAGTTTTCTATCGCAACACATTTGCCATTTGTTGAAGAAGTCTTTAATTGAAACCAAATTGCCCAGCATAATAGAGATCAATAGAGGAGCTCCGATAGCGTATAGAGAATATCAAGTAGTAATACGATTTCATCCAGTTAATATCATCAGAAAATAAAGAGGGTTCGTGGGGGAGAACATGTTATTAATCCACTACTCAAATTCTCAACAAATCGCTTCTTAAGATCTGGTTGCTCTCAAATCTATGCCAATCTGAGCTATTGAGAAGACCAAATTATATGTAGCCCATTTAGCGATCGGGTCACAGTATATTCAATTAGTAATATTTTTGTTGTTGCATATTTTATAATTAATCTAATACAAATATATCAATATATATAAATGCATCTATACTGATATAACATTCCGATTGTTTTGCAGGTACATACACAAATATAAAGTTCTTTGAATCGCTGCATCCCAATTGCGATTGAGAATACAAAGCATTTGAGAAACATCATTTTGTAAAGCGCAGTTCTGAAGATACAAAATCGAATAGAGAACATAAAAAATAGACAAGCGATACAAACACACTTACACGCTCGCATAGATATGTACATAGTAAATGCAAGTATATAAACCGTCAAGCAAATATGCATCTATGCAGCACACAGATGCCCACATATATAAATATATATTCATGTGTATAGGAGGATGATCTAGAGAGCTACGCTTATACGTCAACCAAGACGGAAACACTTTGTCAAACAAAGACACACACACATTTCTCATTGTTAATAAGCATACTCAACACAACGTGTAACACACACAACATAAACTAAAACCCAAAACAAAAAAAGCAATAAATACACACAAGAGGCCAAAGATTTAGATGAACTATTCCAAATTACTTTCATAGTCACAGTGAAACGTTCTTCAAACCACAAGCTGCAGCTTAGACACAAATCAGAGTCAATCAAGAATCGGAATAGGAATCGGAAAAGGCACTGAGGCATCGAGAGTGCAAGGTATACAGGTAGATCTATAGAGGATAGAGGCCTGCTATCAAAATGCATATTGAAATACAAGTGGCGTTGAACTTTGTCATTTCGTATCTATACAACAAATTGCCACGTCGACGAGTCAATATCTTTGGGGAAGAATTGGAGAAAGCGTTGCGTGACAAATTCCAAGGACACTGGTATCCGGAGAAACCCTTCAAGGTATTTAAAGCTCTTGCAAATATATCGATATCAATATGTAATTATATATATATGATCTTACTTTAAAGGGCTCGGCATATCGTTGTCTCAAAACCGGTGATCCTATTGACTCGGTGCTAGGACGTGCAGCTCGTGAAAGTGGTGTACCAATAACTGATATCCTTGAGAACCTACCCAATGAGCTATCCGTCTGGGTGGACCCCGGAGAGGTGTCGTACCGCATCGGCGAGAAGGGGGCAGTTAAGGTAAGCCCACAGATATGTATATATATATATGGATATGTATATATATACGATATGATATATGATTTATATAGAAGCTATATTAATCGCAGATACTCTATACGGAGAACAATGAGAACCATGAGGATAGCCACTCGGCGGATCGAGAGGTTACGAAGACGTTCAATCCGGAGGCACAATGCTTTCGTCCCATCGACGTGGTCAACACGACCATGAACAACTTGAGCTTAAGTCCGAAGGCATTGCCACTACCGTTGCCATTGCCGCCGTCGGGCTCCTCACCACACTCGGTCGCTTCTAGCTCCCCGCCATGTAAGGGCAGCCCGAATCCCAATGGCTGTGTCTCCAGCGGTGCCAGTCTCTCTGGCAGCAACACTGCGACTGCCACCGCTACTGCCGCCGCCTTTGTGCAGCGTGCCGCTCAGGCGCCGCTAACATTTACAACGGCCACCTTTGCCCAGACAAAGTTCGGCAGCACCAAACTCAAGACTAGTTCCAAGCGTACCAACAGGTGAGCATTCCCATCCAGCATAAATGATAAATGATGTGCTCAACTCTTGCAACTCTTGCCACTTCCAGCAGCTCGTATCGCATGTCGCCCACTGAATTCTCAAACTATATCAAGCAACGTGCCATGCAACAGCAGCTGCATCATGGCCACAGCGTTGGTGGCTCATCGGCGGCGGCCTTTGGAGCATTGGACGCCGTATCCCCGGCACGTTCGCTCTCACCCAATCCGCTGGCATTGGGTAACAACAAGACCGCCCCGACTGCTGAACCCTTCTACTACGCCAATATACCAATGGGCCTCTATCCCCAGTACAACGGGCAGCGCACTCTCTTCGAGCCACACTATAACACGGATGCGGCCAACATTAGCGTCTGTTTCGGCAGTGGGACAACAGGTGTATCCACTAGCAGCAACAGCTACAGTACTTATCTGGATCCCTGCTACTTTTCCAACGGACATCTGAACACGAATGTGAATGCTAATGCTAATGCCACTGCAACTGGAGCTGCAGCTGGAGCTGGAGCTGTTGGCGATCAGCAGCAGTTGGAGCATGCCAACAGCAGCGAGACCTGCTTTGTATTGGACACAGATCAGAGCAGCATTGCTGGCGCTGCAGTCGAGGAGGTGGGTAACGCAGCTGCTGGCGCAGCCACTGGTGAATCATCAATCGATAGCAGTCCCATTACCACGCCCACTGATGGCATTTTGCCAAGTCTAAACACTGTTAATACATCGGTTGCAACAGCAGTTTCTGCCACCGCCACCTCCACCGCCAACGCTACAGTTACCGGATCAGCTGCTGCATCCGGATCTGTCAATCAAGACTCCTCCGCTTCTGCTGCCAGCAACAGCAAGTTACTCGATGGCCTCAGCTCGTTCTACGGCACCGGATCCTCCTACCAGCAACTGTTAGTCGCCAACTAGACCCTCCCTGGAATCCCAGTTAAGATCATTGATAATCAAATCGCAAAGAGACAAATTAAAACAAAAAACCAAATCAAATAAATTAAAAGACGTCTGCGGTGGTAACATTTAAGAAGCAAGCGGCCAAGCTATCTTAATTTAGATTAATGCATGTTATATGGTCTTTAAATGTGACCAAAAATCACCCCAGAACATATTCTACAGTCAGAACGTTGTATTATTATTAAAACCAGAGCCAGGCAGGAGTAGAAAATGATGAAAACTAGAAAACCACAAACCCAGAAAACCACAAAACCAGAAAACCAATGCAAGCAATGCATGTAGAATGTTTAACTGTAACCATTTTAAATAGCGTAAATCGCGTACTTGTGTATTACTAGGACAAGCCAATGAGCCCAACCAACCGACCGACAACCACAATCTAAAACAGGCTAAGAATGTTGCGGTCTCTGACTGCGACTCTGATCGATTCTGCAACTTACAAAAAAAGGGGGGAAAAGCGTTGTATGAAACTTTTCCGTTCTGTTCTGTGTTTTTTTCTTTTTTCATCCGATTGCGTTTAAACGTTATTTTCAAAGAGCTATTTTTTGATTATCACAGCTTTCACATCCAGTCAGTTTCAAACTCATTCTGCGGATCCTTGCGAAGCCAGGAAATGGCTACATCAATAGCCAAAACGCGTACATACATAAGTACATACATACATACATACATGCATACTATACTAACAAGATACGAAGAAAAAACACTCAAAACGAAATCCTTTTTAGAATTTCTAAATTAATTGTTTTTAAATTGTTATAGATACATACATATGAAAGAAGAAGAAAAACAAAAGATGAAAAGAATACTATTAAATCCAAAGTTGGGCATCCCTGACATAAAGTTTTTAATTAGTTGTAACTTAAGAGATAAGTTATTTTTTGTATAGAGACAAACAATGATGAACTAAAAAAAAAAAAAAATTAACACGAGAAACGTGTTACAAAACATAGGATCGATATTTGCATACCCTTCGAACAAGCAAGATTTGATTGATCACAATGATGGAACAGGATATCAGACATAGATAAAGCTGGAAATCAGTTGCTGCCTAAATTGGAATAAACTTCAAACACAATGGTTCGATAATAATTGCTGTACAGCACATGCCTAAATCAAAATATGACTTTTAATTGCATACTTATGAGCCGACCACAAACATATATATATATATATATATATATATATATATATATATATATATATTGTATTTTGAATTGTCTAATTGCCGAAGGTCCGATCAAGAACATTTATTTATCATAATACATTAGCTTAATTTATTTGATTTTTCTTTCTCTTTTTATTTGTTTCTTTGTTTGTTTTTCGTAGGGTATGCAAATTCGGCGCGCCGAAAAAGTTGTTTCAATTTTTTGTGTGCGATATGTGTGTGTATTACTATTTGACTTTTTTTGTATATGCATGTATATCTATTTTTATATGAACATTTGTAATTTTTATAAAATCAAGTAAAGTAAAAACAATTTTATACTTTTTATACGGGCTTACGTGAAATACCTTGTGCTATATAAATGTTTACTTTCATTTAAAAAAACAAAAATATAAACAACAAATCAAATAAGCATTTTTATTTATAGCTTATACATTCATGCATGCATATACATAAATATATATACATATATACACATGTAAGTATATCTATTATAGTTATTATGTAATTTCGATTCGGAAGCCTCTCAATTCAAATTCAAATTCAAATTCAAATTATACACAAATTCAATAATACAACAAATTACAAAAGAAATGAAAAACCAAAAACAAAACCAAAAAAACAAGAAGCAAGAAGCAAGAAATATACTCGAACATTAACATACCAAATTATAACTACGGTCGCAAATGCCTTCTATATACTATATACTAAACATAGCAAAAATAGGAAAATGATATGTATTAGCGATTGATATATGTGTGTGTATATATATATATATATATATATATATATATATCTATATATCTATATGTTGTGCGTAAATGTATGAGTGCGTGTTGTTTTTTAAGTTTGTTACGCAAAATCCTAAGATTGATTTTAATAATTATTTATATGTATTCGAATATGTACCTACACATGACAAACATGAGTGCGTGTATCTAAACTTACCACTGAAATGGAAATTTAATGAAACATTTAAGTACCTTAACCAAGCTTCAAACTAACACTACTGTGATCAAATGCATGTGAGATAATGATTTTCATGCACAGTTGCTCACTATTCATATCAATGCAGAGCTGGGATGATGATTGAATTGATTGAATAAGATACAATACACGATCCAGTACACTACGGAGAGCAATCTCAAATCAATCAAGTGTAACATTCCGATCGTTCCGTATCAATATGCATGGCTAGAGAATTCCAGTTACAAATATCATTTGACCCATCATTTTGATCATGGTAGTACAAAAGTACCTATAAATATACAAAATATTCATTCACAATATGACACGGAACACTACAAACAAAAAACAAAAGACAAAAAACAAAACAAAACAAAAGAAAAAACAAAAACAAAAGAAGAAATCTTTTATATAAAATCTAGTAAATAGTGAATTACATTACAAGCGAATAAAGCACATTAATTTTTTTACTTTATATAATATATATGAATATATATATATATACATATATACATAATATATAGCATATACATTATATGCAAATGTATGTCTCCATTTATCAATGTATGTATGTATATATATATGTATATATATATATATATATATATATATACTAATCAGACACGTTTAGTTTCTTGTTAATTGTGAATCAACATTGAATGTCAGATTTATAAAACTACATATGTATGTACAACCAACCAACTATCTTATTGCAACCAGTTCCAATTCTGTATTCCGTAACAGATATGCCTAAATGAACGGGGAAGCTTATAGAATGTACCGCGGTGTACTTTTATATATATATATATATATATATACATATATATATATATAACAATGAGAGAGACAGACAGATAGTGCGAGAAAGAGAGAGAGAGAGAGAGATGGAGATGAAGCGAGAGGGAGAGAGAGAGAGAGAGAGAGAGAGAGAGAGAGGAGAGGTCGCGTTGTTCAGTATATGTATGAATGCGTTGAATACTAATTATTAGGAAATATATAAAGAAAAAATTAACCGTTTGCTTGAAAGGCATTCTCTAATTGTGATACCAATGTTAGACAGTCAGGCGGACAATGCGACTCTGTACACTACAGTTACACACACACATATATATATATATATCTATATATATATATGTATATATGTGTGCACGTACACGTATATGATTTTGGAGTAGAAAATTAGATGATAAACGCGAAATGAAAAGTAGATACATATGTACATATTATGTACATATGAGTACCTCTGTATGCCCCACAATAAGTTGTTACCCACGACTGTACAGACTGTACAGGCTTACTTACATACATCCATATGTATGTGTGTGTATGCATGTATGTTATTCCCACAGAAACTAGTAGTTACCCACAAAAATATAAATGAATAATAACCAAGAGTCCTTGGTTAGTGCCGCCTACCTACGAACAAAAACAATAACATTTCAAATAATAATAATAATAATATTAATAATAATAATAATAATAGAACGATGTACATATAAAACAAACAACAACAACAAACAAACAAAAAAAACAACTATTTTATATACGATGCATAAATCCATACAATCTTGTAAATAGTTAGGCGCAGTATTTCGAAGATTTTAGAAGACACCAATACACCTACACCTTACATGTATATACATATGCACATACATATGATGAAATTGCTCATTTCTATATGGATAAGCTACCATCTAAGCAAATGTATGTTAAGTTAAATATGCAAACAAATATACATCATTCATATTTATTTTATTATATTGACAACACACAATACAAGACATTTTGAACAGAAGAACACTTAAGTACTGACATACGTATGTACAGATGTACATCATTAGTGCATAGAAAAGAAAACAATGTACTTACATACATTCATACACATGTATGTGTATTCAGCTATAGATTAACAGAATTTATATAGAACAAGCCTAAATATTTATTATTATATGATTCTTTATGTGTTTTCCAACTGCATACAATCTTATGTAGTAAAAAATAATATTTTTCAAAAAAAAAACAAAATTGAAGAAAAAAACAAACGCTTTTTATACCTAGATATCTGTTTATATGTGTGTGTATATAAATATGTGTATGTACATACATGTTTGTATGTATGTATGTCTCTTATCAGAAATTAAACCAATGAGTTTTAATTGCATACAGTTGCGTTCACGAAAATAGGTGCGACATTGTCATTGTCATTGTCATTGTCATTGTCAGTAGAAGCAAGCTGCCAAATCAAATGATTAGTTCAAATATGGCGCATGCAAATTGTAAAACAATAATTGTTAATTGTGGTTAAATATTTATATTTTCTTTTCATAAAGTGCAAAAATGATGCTGTTCATGAAAATATTAGAAACCAAACTAATTTAATTGTTTCATGCTACATTTTGGTCTTATACTTTCAACAATAAACTCCAGGCAACTGTTTTTTTTTTAACGATGGATAAGTCCATTTCTCTTAGCCCAGTTGAGGCAGTCAGGACACAAAAGCCCCACAGTTTTCGTGAACGGAACTAAATGCATAAATCGTTATTACCAATTAAGTAGACGACAATTCCTGTACGATGGTAACTTTTATATATTTAAAAAAAGAACAAAACAAACAAAACTTCTATTTAATTGTTAAATGTTTTCAGACATCTTAATGTGCATTACAACCATATACTATAAAGTACATATGTATGTATGTGTGTATGTATGTGTGTATGTATGTATGTATGGGTGTGTTTGGGGTGGCCCAGAGCATTGGAATATGCACGCATACGCTGAGCAATTATATGTATATGTATGTGTATATTATATGTATATGTATGTATATGTATGTATGTGTATGCGTATGTGTATGTATGTGTGCATGCATGCATAATACATATATATTTTAGAACACTTTCACATGCACAGCCTTCTTATGTATGTATTTATGTACATATATGCGATCTGTATGATAATCAGGTTGAAGATATTGTAAGCCAACAACTATTTTCAATTTCCCACTTGGGTTTGCTTAAGTGCATATATCTACATACATACATACATACATATGTATGTACGATACGGCTATACATATATATATATATATATATATATATATATTATTTGACACACTCATACCTTATTATGTATGTACGTCTGCAAACGCAGATTAAGATAAAACTACTCACATACATACATACGTACATACATACGTACATACATACATTTACATATGTACATATTTATTGATGTTTGCATTTGATTGAGTTTGATATGATTTTGCCCAAGCTTCCTCGAGAACATTCGCATGTATGAGTATGAAAATTTAAAATTTATAAATGCATATCAATAAATACAATAAAAGCGTGCATACATTGAATTTGAAGCGCTACTGATTTTCATATTGACATATGTATGTATAGATGTTGATATATATACTTAGTATATAGAGATTTCATTAACTCCAGAAACCAGAACGTGTGTAAATAAAAATAGTTTATACTGTAAATGCAACATATGTTTAGATAATTTATCTATATTGAATATATATCTATATACATGTATATATATATAGATATAGATATATATATATGTATAGATATATATGCATACATACATATGCGCAAGTGTTATGTATAGAAATGTAATAACTTCCATATTGAATATTTTTCATATTACCTTTAATAGAATAAAGATTATCGTATTATTCAAAAATTAACCATCTGTTACCATCTCTTATCTTACTGCAAGCATTAGCGGAGCGGGGAGCATGCCGACCAACAACCAATGGCCTTAATCCACTAAATCATGTATATATATATGTATATAAATTGCCGTCCCCTTGAAGTATAGATGATCCTAATCAGCATCAGCCGAATCGATGTAGCCAATCTTTCTGCTCGTATTTAAGAATTTTGGAATTTGGAATCTATGTTTTATTATAAGGCGCGTAATTCGAGTGAATCTCGTTTGAACAAATCTCGATAAGAATCGATTCCGAAAGCAATTTTTATTTGAAAGAATTAACATTGATCAGCTGTAAAAATGGTAATTTGAGAAACACGGAACAAATCGAATATTCACATACAATTTAGTATCTTCGACAATTGTAATAATCGAGGTTATTTCAGTTTGACAATATTCATGTAATTTCACATGCCCGTAATTGTGAGGAATTTGGTACTCCAAAAATGGAGCCACCTTTAACAGTTATCAAGCTTGGGGCATCTTCCAGCTTAAATATATGTGGACAGCCTCTTTGCTGAATATCAACTCGCCAATAATACCTGATAGCCCTACAACGGCCGAAAACGATATAATATTTTGAAATTCAGTTAGGAAATTTGCACTGAAAGTGAAAGTATTTGTAAATGCTGTCATTCGACACTTTCGCCAATTCCTCGTAAAATTACTAAGTTCAAATACACATTTTTCCAGCCAATTTGTCAGATAACTTTTCCTTTATTAGGAATCACTTCAACCAATGTTGACCCACTTATAACACTTTATACCTGCCATCTCTCATCCACTGGGAAGCGTTCTCTGTTTCGAGGATATGCTGAGTGCAGATCCAGAGGGTGATCCATCAATAGCATATAAGCAGAGCTGGTTCCATTCCTGTTGTCAAAGACTACGGAGGGGATCATCAGTCCCATCCATCACTTTAAATTATTAGTACACAACTTATTTTAGAACGCCTTGAGCCAAATGAGTGGCAATTTGTAGTCTCTTCTGTTCACCGCTGAGAAACCCTTCAGCAAATATGCATCTATGCAGCACACAGATGCCCACATATATAAATATATATTCATGTGTATAGGAGGATGATCTAGAGAGCTACGCTTATACGTCAACCAAGACGGAAACACTTTGTCAAACAAAGACACACACACATTTCTCATTGTTAATAAGCATACTCAACACAACGTGTAATACACACAACATAAACTAAAACCCAAAACAAAAAAAGCAATAAATACACACAAGAGGCCAAAGATTTAGATAAACTATTCCAAATTACTTTCATAGTCACAGTGAAACGTTCTTCAAACCACAAGCTGCAGCTTAGACACAAATCAGAGTCAATCAGGAATCGGAATAGGAATCGGAAAAGGCACTGAGGCATCGAGAGTGCAAGGTATACAGGTAGATCTATAGAGGATAGAGGCCTGCTATCAAAATGCATATTGAAATACAAGTGGCGTTGAACTTTGTCATTTCGTATCTATACAACAAATTGCCACGTCGACGAGTCAATATCTTTGGGGAAGAATTGGAGAAAGCGTTGCGTGACAAATTCCAAGGACACTGGTATCCGGAGAAACCCTTCAAGGTATTTAAAGCTCTTGCAAATATATCGATATCAATATGTGATTATATATTTATGATCTTACTTTAAAGGGCTCGGCATATCGTTGTCTCAAAACCGGTGATCCTATTGACTCGGTGCTAGGACGTGCAGCTCGTGAAAGTGGTGTACCAATAACTGATATCCTTGAGAACCTACCCAATGAGCTATCCGTCTGGGTGGACCCCGGTGAGGTGTCGTACCGCATCGGCGAGAAGGGGGCAGTTAAGGTAAGCCCACAGATATGTATATATATATATATATGGATATGTATATATATACGATATGATATATGATTTATATAGAAGCTATATTAATCGCAGATACTCTATACGGAGAACAATGAGAACCATGAGGATAGCCACTCGGCGGATCGAGAGGTTACGAAGACGTTCAATCCGGAGGCACAATGCTTTCGTCCCATCGACGTGGTCAACACGACCATGAACAACTTGAGCTTAAGTCCGAAGGCATTGCCACTACCGTTGCCATTGCCGCCGTCGGGCTCCTCACCACACTCGGTCGCTTCTAGCTCCCCGCCATGTAAGGGCAGCCCGAATCCCAATGGCTGTGTCTCCAGCGGTGCCAGTCTCTCTGGCAGCAACACTGCGACTGCCACCGCTACTGCCACCGCTACTGCCGCCGCCTTTGTGCAGCGTGCCGCTCAGGCGCCGCTAACATTTACAACGGCCACCTTTGCCCAGACAAAGTTCGGCAGCACCAAACTCAAGACTAGTTCCAAGCGTACCAACAGGTGAGCATTCCCATCCAGCATAAATGATAAATGATGTGCTCAACTCTTGCAACTCTTGCCACTTCCAGCAGCTCGTATCGCATGTCGCCCACTGAATTCTCAAACTATATCAAGCAACGTGCCATGCAACAGCAGCTGCATCATGGCCACAGCGTTGGTGGCTCATCGGCGGCGGCCTTTGGAGCATTGGACGCCGTATCCCCGGCACGTTCGCTCTCACCCAATCCGCTGGCATTGGGTAACAACAAGACCGCCCCGACTGCTGAACCCTTCTACTACGCCAATATACCAATGGGCCTCTATCCCCAGTACAACGGGCAGCGCACTCTCTTCGAGCCACACTATAACACGGATGCGGCCAACATTAGCGTCTGTTTCGGCAGTGGGACAACAGGTGTATCCACTAGCAGCAACAGCTACAGTACTTATCTGGATCCCTGCTACTTTTCCAACGGACATCTGAACACGAATGTGAATGCTAATGCTAATGCTAATGCCACTGCAACTGGAGCTGCAGCTGGAGCTGGAGCTGTTGGCGATCAGCAGCAGTTGGAGCATGCCAACAGCAGCGAGACCTGCTTTGTATTGGACACAGATCAGAGCAGCATTGCTGGCGCTGCAGTCGAGGAGGTGGGTAACGCAGCTATTGACGATTCATCAATCGACAGCTGCCCCGTTACCACGCCAACTAACGTCATTATGGCCAGCCCAAACACAGTCAATACATGCTGGTCAGCTGCTGCGTCCGGATCTGTCAAGCAAGATCCCTCCGCTTCTGTTGTTGCCAACGGCTCGTTTAAATAAATTTCAAACACATCGATTGGATAATAAATTGTAATTTAATAGCATACTTTTGAGTCGACCACAAACAATATTTTGTATTTTGAATTGTCTGATTGCCAAAGGTCCGATCAAGAAGAGAAAAGAAAACACCGCCGAATGAGGCTGAACATTAATTTATCATTAAGCATTGGCTTTATTTATTTGTGTGCGATATGTGTGTTTATTACTATTTGACTATTTTTCTATATATGCGTGTATATCTATTTTTATATGAACATTTGTAATTTTTATGAAATCAAATAAAGTAAAAACAATTTTATACTTTTGATACGAACTTACTTGAAATAACTTGGGCCATAAGTTTACCTTCATTAAAAATTGTATATGGCTATATACATATTAAAATGTGTATATATACACATTATATTTAAATACTCAATAGTAATGCCATTCCCTTTTGCCTTTTTCCAATCTCTGTTATTATTTTTGGTTCTTTTTGATCAATCACGTTTAATAATTATTTTTCTTCTTAAAGTGCCCCAATGCAACCCTTCCAGATAGAGTATTTCTCGCCATCAAATGGTCTTATATTATGTTTTTCCTTCTCCATTTTATTTCTGATATCTGATTTTATTCTGGGTACACACACTCACACAAAAATAGATATACTTCTTCGCCGCAACTCCAGTCTCTCCGTCTCCCTCTTTTTGATTTTACTCGCAGCTTCTTCTTAGCCGGTTAATTTGAATAGGCAGTGGCTGCATTATGCCTAATCCAGTTGGTGACTGGGATTCCCCTGCAAGTGAGTCCCTAGAGTTTAGCCAGTTGTTAATCAATGCATTTACGCATCTTCTCCATAACTTTGAAGCTATGGAAATTTGTTTTTGTTTCGTAAAAGTGCAAAATAAGTTGCTGTGAAAAAAATAAATGTTATGTATAAAAACATTTTACGATATTTATTATTAAATCATATTAATAATGGTACCATTTTATTTACGCGAAGACGCAGCAGGTACATTAATTGGCTAACGCTTACTCATCTTGCTCAGATAGATATAGTATTGACAAATATGTGATTATTACTTTTGAAAATATACTAAAAAACTAATTTGTATCTCTTTTTCTTTTTTTTAAAAACGTACCGTTTAAAAATTTCAAAATGTAAAGTGGACAGAAAATAGTTGCACTGTATTATTTATCTTAATAAAAATCATTTGGTTTTATAATTTTATATTCATTGTAACTTTTTAGAGATGAAATATATAATACATTATTCTAACGTAAATTGTGTTATGACAGCTTGTTGACAGGTAACACCAGTAAAAGATAGCAAAATGTTCCGACATTTATACCGATATGGAGTAATTCGATTCCGTAAACACCTGGTACGAATTTTCTGCAAATAATCAAAAACGAGAAATTGAAACTTCAGTTCACATTGATGGTGTATATAAAACTAGATATTACCCGGATTGATTGGCCCAAGTTTTTAATGAAATATGCCGATTGGTGCAATGTGTTTCATGCAGATGCAGTTTTGGCTAGCAACCAAACTGATCAGGATCTTGGGAAAAAATCGACGGAACATTTTAATAATTTAAAGATACTATCGACATAAATTCCGTCGACATTGCTCGCAGACCAGTATCATACTTTCCGGTAGCGGATATCCACAGACCCCCACACAGAATACCTTCTCTGCAGGAAGGCAACGGATCACACAAGTCGAAATCACTCTAGCCAAGATATAATAAGGGCAATGATAGGAAGTCAACGGGGTATTCAATGAGTACCAGTGAAATTGGACAAGGAGATAAACTGCTCCTGTAGGACTCCACTTACAGACTGCTTTCTAACGAATTGTTTTTTGACAAGCTGGGTAGTCTAGCAATTGTTACTGGGGGACTGGGCTCTTTTTATCGACTCCATGGAGTAGTTAAACGGAGAAAAACGGAGGATACCTGGACAAAACTACCAAATACACAAATTAGGACATGTGTGAGCTCGGTCTCAGACAAAATGTTTAAAACCTTACATTAGCTGAGCTAGTAACATTGAAAAATTATAATGTTCGACTAGTTCGGGACTTTAATTTGATATAATTTAATTTTTTGTAAGCATACCTGTTGAATACGTGGTCGACTTTGGTAGGTTCACTACATCACGGCGAAAAGTCGAAAGATTTTGGGTAAACCTAATAGTGCAAAGAAAATATAGAATAACAAAATTAATAAATGTTTGCTCAATTTGCTCAAAGTGCAACGAGAAATTCAAATTCGTTTAATTACACAACTCCAGCTTAAGGTGTTCTTAAATTATTCATATACTTTTTCAACGTCTTTGGTATGCCCAAAAAAAAACAGTTTTTCATTCTTCTTCGTATTGACTTCTTTGAATACTGCCCACCTGCGTAGCAAAGACAGTGCGATTTAATTTTGGTGATGACATGAATAGGCTAAAACCGTGTCCTGAACTGGCTCTATACGAAAATACATTACAAACGGCATGCACATTTTCTTAAAAATGCATTTTCCTGAGTTTAAAGGGTGAAGATTTAATTTTCGTGAAAGCAAGACCGAACGCGCCGCACCTTATACTGATTGAAAATTGAATACCCATTTAGCCCTAGAATACATGTAGTTAAATTAAGTTCAAATATCAATAAGACACGCGAATCTTTTTGATTGCTTTGCAAACCTATTACTTTTAAATAATAGTTGAAGTTGAAATTAACATTCTGTGTTAGCCAATACAATAAGTCACTCCGGCATACTGACGAACAGACGGACGAATTGGGTATATCAAATTCGGCTCGTGGCACTGATCAAGAATATATTTTTATATTAAAAATGTGTATAGTTGAGGGATCAAATTTAATACTCTCTGCAATTGTATAAAAAGTATGGTATTAGATTGATTTGTGTAAGCAATTTGTAGTGTGTAAGACGTATTTAAATTATTAAAAGTCATATGTACAATACTTTATCCTTACTTTTCCTTATTTTTACTGGATACATTCCGTTCTATACCTAGCATCAGATCTTCGAACCACTGAGCCATTGTCTGCTGTTTTTCAACTGGTTGTCCACGAATAATGCTTTCTTTTAGTGATCTATATGTAAAGAATTTGACACATGAGTTTATATATTTTAAAACATAGAATATCTTTACCGATAATAGTCTTCATAGAGCAGTATAAGTACCAACAACGGACGGGACATTGACCATTGGTTCCGACAGTCCTCAGCAAGTACATTATTTAACAAAGAGGACATCATATTCTGTAGCAGTTCGGAATTCAATTCCACTACCTATGAACATAAAATATAATAAACGATTTCAGACAAAATATATTCAATAAAATGTAAATGTATTTTTTAATTTTAATGAAAGTTTTTCACCTAATAAAGTATAGTCTAGTGGATATCCTGCCAAGCAATATGCTAAATTATTATATTATACTGATTATCGCCTTTTTTATGCCGATTTGCTTGAAGGGCAGATTAGCAATTTTGTTTCACACATTTCTCAATTTGATAACCGGGATTATCACTTGAAATAACTTTGATTTTAGTTGCTTTTTATATAGACGTGAATCTTTGTAATGCTAGAGGGGTAGAGGCACATATAATTTAAAAACAAACCTTCAGAAATTGTGAATTCTCTCGCGTCAAACTTCTCAGCTTTTTGTTAGGGAATGTTGAAACTGTTACGAAGAAAGAGACTTATAAAAAATATTAATAGACAATATGTGTTCACGTATACCTTTTAATTGAAGCTGCTTAAAGATGTATGAGACAATACTGTCCAATATCGTGCAACAGCTGATGTAAATTGCCGAATCTGTAATTTAAATAAGTTAAGTTCGGCATATATTCGATGAATCAATGAAACCTTACCTAGTGCGGCAAGGCCCTTTGTCAGACTTTCCAATATGTAGACAAATGCTCGTGGCTCTAAGGCGACAAGGTATGTAACATGATCTTGAGATAGACAGTTTAATAAATTGTAATAAGCCGAGGCCAATTTTGGGTATTCCTGTTTATTATTTATGTTTGAAAGATTAATTTTTGTTTTTGTTTCTTGTTTATGTTTTTACTTGTCAAACTTACCAATAAATCACTTTGTCGTATAGAAAGAATAAGTTTAGCCATGATATCAAGAACGTTGTGTAATGTATCATCACCGTATAGTTTGAAGACCCCACAGTTGACATAGTTTCCACCAAGTGCATTTTTCAATATCAAAAAGCATATAGATATTCCCTTTAATTTCATTGGGTATAGTTGATCATCAGATACCTCTAGATGCAGAATACGATTGCCATAAATGCAAATCAGTTTTGATGCCTCGCGAAACAACAAAATACCCATTGGACTAGACACGTTGCCAGCTAAACGCTGTGTACGGCAGTGCACTAACTCAGCAAACAGCTTTAGCACGGGCGTAGTAATGGCAGGTTCGTGAGCCCACAGTTCTACCGCACGAAGCAGTATGGGTAAATAATCAGTGTAGTAACTGTAATCAATAACAAATTATTACAGTAAAACAATATTCAAATGCTCTACTTTCATACGTACAGCCATTCGAAAAGCATAGTATACTGAATACGAGCGTTAAGGGGCAATGCCAGCCCACGCAAGTCTCGAGCTAAGCCAATAATCGTTTTCTTCACTTCGTCATTAGGAAAACACTTTGTGTCCATTAGCACATTTCCAAGTGATTCAAACTGATCTATGGAATAACCAAAATTTAAATAAAACTTTTATACATTTTTTTTGTTTTTTGTAAGCTAACTTACTTGTTAGTGGTGTCAAAAAATTGTAGAAACGCTCTTCATCCTCTCCCAAATCAAACATTAATAAGCGACTAAGCGAAGTGTAAAACATGGTGCGACAACGCATTTCGTTTAGAGATGAGCTTGTGCCAAGAAAAGGAAAATGTTCGCTTGTGTGATGTGTTAACATGAACTGAACTTCCTCTAAGCGTGCCAATTTCCGCACTGAATTGAAGTGGACAGAGAGGTCGGATAGTAACATTAAAGTTTTTGTAATTATTTGCTCAGAACGGCCCCAGAACTTAAGGTTGGTTATACTGCAAATATAAGAAGACGTCACTCAGTCGAAACCATACAATTTATGACAATACTCACATTTTACGATTAATGAAACTTAGCAGCATTTGCTCATCATTTAGACCAAAAACTTCACTAAGGCGCTTATAGACAGTTGCCTTTTGTGCCTGGTCACTGCTATGCATCTTTCGAACCTGATCTAAAAAGCTCAAAATGGCCAATTCCAGCTTCTCACAACCGGTCTGAGGTAGGCGTGAATCGGTTAAACTCATCAGTTGCAGTACACGAATTACAAGTTCTGCATCCATATTGTCATGTTCGTCGCTGGTTGTTACAGAAAGTCGACCCACAATCGCCGATCCAATCATGTAAACCAACCAAGTCAATTGCAGCTCATGGACAGTTACATCTATGGGGTTTGCGTTGAGTGTCTGTACGAGGTTTTCGTACTCACGCGCCTTTTGATCAAAATGCTGCACCAGAAGGTTGCAAGTTTTATTGTACTCGCAACGCTCGATTACAGATAACTGTTCAAGTTGCTGCTGAACCATACAAAGATCATCTAATGGATCCTCCATATTATCACGAACAATTAAAGGCACTGCATCCAAGCGGGATTCGATATACGCCTTTATCACTTCAGGTGTATATGTGCCAAGTAAATGCGGATCCGGTGATTTAACATATGGTACTGAAGCAACCATACGCTGCCAAAGGGTAAGTAAATAATGCACACTATTTGGAGCAAAGAGCCACATCTGCAAAAATATCACTTCATGTTTTTTTTTTTTTAATAATACTTAAGCAACACCATACTCACATGTAACGATTGCACAGTAAACTTTGCTATTAGTTCAATGGCTTCAGGGTAACAGGGAACGGCTATGAGTTCGCCCAGTTGATAATTGGACTTCAGGCGCGCTAGCAAACGACAGAACTCATGGTAATTATCTGGATCGCTAAGACCCTAAGTCAAATAAAATTTGTATTATGTCAGTGGTGTTCAAATGTAGCAGTTACTTACATGCAAGTTGGTGAGTATATTTTTCACACCTTCCACTAAGTTGGTCAGGAACTTTGTTCGCTCAGAGTTACTGAACAGTGATCGACGCACAGATGTCATTTGTACTAAGCACGACAATGAGTAACTCGCCAATCCATTCGGCAGAATTTGATATAAATCGAAAAATAATTTCAATGTGTTTAAGTCAAGAAATGCAGGACGCCAAGCTGTTGGTATCTGTATGTAATGTATGTGGAGTTGTTATCGTTTCTTAATTTGATATTTCAATATGAATAGCGTACCTGAACATTATTCATATCATCGGCCGACTCATCTGTTGAGCTGCCAATAAAGTCAAAGCTTAGACAGTTCTTCGTTAGCCGCAAAACTTGGGATATTAACCTGTCTCAGAAATACAAAATACATTCAATAATCAACTTACTATGTGGTGTAGATTAAACTTTATATGAAACACGATTGACTTGCACATTAAGCCCCAAAACTCTTAATATAAGTATTTAATTCTCAAATGTCGACCCATTAAGTAAACCATATAAGTATATATTTATATAAACTGCCATGCTTTGAACGGGACACGAAATGTTCAATGATTTAACAACTATTAGCCTAAGAAAAATCAATCAAAGTCACTATTTACATATCCCTATAACTCTGTATATTATTATATATTCATTTTAAATTATTAATTGAAGTCAACGGATTTCGAAAAATAAGTGCACTTGAATAGGGCCAAGGCAAAGCTGTTACATCGCAAGAAAATTGCAAAATAATCGCCAATAAGAAGTGCAATCTTACCTACCGAAAGATGGTAGAAAAAATTTGAAAAAGTAAGAGTGCAGTTTGAAATTTCCTCAAAATTACTTAAAGCTATGAAAACACCATAAAAGTGAAAACCAAAAAAACTGAACGGCAATTAAAGCAACAGAAGCTTCAAAATCAAACTGTTCGAATTCCAAACATAGTTGAAATTCAGAATTAAAAGCAAATATTGACACTGAACGAAGACGTCTACCACTAAACTATTCTCTCAATACCAGTGAGGCGTCAAACCGACTAAAAACTGACTGCATAAACACTCGCACGCAAGTAATTTTGTGGTTTGCTTTTGTTTTTTATGATGAAAAAGACTTTAGTTTAGATAAACCTGATGAGAAATCGTTTTCTGACACGAAACATGCCCCATAGCACACTACTCTAGTGATAAAATACTGGATTCAAAAGCAAAACTTAACTTAAAGTTATCTTCTTCTCAATATAATTGATAATGGGGATTATCAATTACCAAAAAGAATATGAGTCTGGCTGCCAAAAAACATAACCTGAAGCTAATAACCATTTCATTATTTGTAGTGCTTTTTTACGGTTTGTTTCAAACAACAAATTACGCATTCTTAAAAAAAAAATTTACAAAATCCATTGACAAATTAATAAATAATTGCTGTAATTGATTTGGATTGATTTTTTATATCCTTGTAGGCGATTTTCGGAAATACCTATTTAACAAGAGTGCTCCAGCTGAGGAAGCTCGATGAAGAAGTACCCTGGACGCAAGTCGGTCTATCATACGTTGGTGTGAAATATTTATATATATAAAAAAATAAAATTGTATTATAAATATTGTGCGAATGATGCAAGGAAGCACTCCATTCAGCTATGGCGAATCTTATCCAGAACGACCCCCTCACTTGCCTATCTATAAACAAATGACCATTCATGGACACTCAAAAGAAGATTCCCTAGTTCTCCTCCTTGACACTCATTTCTATAAATATATCATAAAATGGGCAATAAACATTTGCAAGCGGTTTAAGTCAGTCTAGCCCAACTACAACAGTTCAACAGCTGTTAACCAGCCGGTAAATATTCAAAGATGTTTTGCCAAATTAAATATCCATAGGCTTCAGTCAACAATCAGTTTTATTCCCAAAGCTGGGAAGCCATCTTACACAAGCGCCAAAGAGCATCTTTTAAGCTAACATCATCAACACCCCCGACCTCAAGCTCATTTCTGGGCCCCAACAATCATAAGGGCAGATCCACTGGTGTAGTCCTTCAATCCATAGTCGAACTCTCTATTTTGCAATAATAACTAGACATTGAACAAAAAAACTTGAAACACCCCTGGAAGAGTTTAAAAATGGGAGACCGACTGTGTATGAGTATCATTCACATTTACATATATAGTTGTGCATAGGTAAGGATTTAAAACTAGTATACGTTAATAAAGATCAACTCACGCTTGTTGCACTGTCCAGTCTGCATTGTCGCGCGCATTTATCAAAAGAGAGCAGGAGAATAAAAAGTATCATACAGCTGCCGGTCTCGGTAAGATGTAGCTATTTTTCGGTTTTTTGAAAACGATAAATGTGCATCTAATTCGACGATTGAATTCATTTCTGATACCAACTGTGAGAGGATTTGTACGCCAATAGTGCAATGCTCAACGGATCCCTAAGAATGAAAAATATTGATAAATATCATTTATTAAGCATTTTGGCTTAGCACTTGCAATGCTTACCTGTAAGAATTTTTTGACATCCTCAAGTAAGTTCTGAAAGACAAGTTCGCCCTTGTATGAATCAAACCAACCGTATTTTGTGATTTTAGCAAGAAGCGTAACAAGTGCCTGCACTACGAAGTGCTGCAAATTAAGCCTGGTTGCCAAGTAATTAAGAGCATAGCTGCGAATATCAATGCGCTGCCCAAGAGTTATCCCCTGTATCAGTTTTGTGAGGGTAGATGCGGCAAGTAGCTGGGCGTAGCTTGAATCAGCTCGGTCCAGCAGTAACTGACACTTGGGTAGCGCGTCCTGGCTATTGACAAATGTGATAAGTCTCTTTTCAGCATCCGCACGGACGCTTGCATCTGTTGCTTCATACAACTGCTTGCACAGTATTTCCAGTTGTTGGATTTCCTATATAAAACCGCATAGAAATAAATGTGTAAAAATGCACACAAATAATTGTACGTGGAAATACATTTTCATATGCATGCAAATTTACAAATAAACAAAAATGCATTTGGAAGTATGGACATAGGTATGTTGTATGTGTAAATATGGTGAAATAGATTTGCCAGTTAATATGTTAAAAGCGAGACGGGATACTTGGAAAATAGTCAAAGTAATAGTATGTGAGTATTTACCATAGCACTTTATTTGCCCTATCGTTTGATTTCCGGTACAAAATAAATTTCTTTACTTGGTATTTGTTGCGCACTAGCGCCCGAGCTCAAAGAGCCGAGTATTAAGCGAGCTACGGCAAGTGTAATGGAATAAATACAAATACCGAAATCAGTGGAAATATATATGCAACCGAAAACTACGCTAAGCCATAACAAAGCTATTCAGACTGAGATGATTTGTGTTGATTTATGTTATCGGCATATCGTTATCGTATCATACCGATTTAATTCAAACTGATAATAGCCGCAATCCCTCTGTTAACTGCTTTCACAGATGCGACATTTTACCAATTAATAACCAAAAGTAGATGAATTTGCTATTATTTTTATTCTGTTCTGTATTTCATATGCATATTCTGTTATCATGCATACATTCTTATAATCAATATATATTCGCTTTTGTTCATGCAATATATCGTTTAGCTCAGTGCGATAACCAGAACTGCCGCGATGCACTGAGGAACGATTGTAATGTATGGAACACTTCTGAAGGCATTTTTTTTTATTTTATATGAATTGAAACAGTGGCATTATCATGATCACGTTCCCTTTAGTTTTGCTCTGCAGAAAATGCAGCATATTTTTTGCATCACCAGGAGACGTTCCAAAATGATTTTGTTGCACTCAGTAAATTTATTTTATTCGGGTCCACCGCTAAAAGTTTGACTTTCAGTGCAATACTAAACACAGGATTCGAAGAAAATTGGTGTAAAAATATTATGCGCTAATCACACAGATTCACATCTCGCGGAACTTATCGGAATTTTCCAAAGATGTAAAACACTGCTCATATTGGCAACATTACCAGCAGTATCTATTGCAGTTGTTAGTTGGCAACTGTGTGCATAGAGCAAAGAACAATTCTTACAGCCAAACGAGTGGTGGTAAAACGATTGGGATACTTCTCAATTCAAATAAATAATAATTCAGATATTTTAAGAAATTCATTCTTCGGTTTTATTCAAGACATTAAACGAATACATTCTACATAACAACTTAACTTTGGTTTCAAACGTCTCCTTGTTGCCTCAAATACTGTTAATTTAAAATACATGTAATTAAATAAAATAGTCTTGAAAGTAATATTTTATTTTATTAATCTTGATTGTCGGGCATTTTCTAATTGTAATTTCAATTCTTTGCACAGGGCTTGTGTACGTTTTCGAAGTGAATGACAATTATTTTTGCTGTTCAACTGGAAAATATTTTGGGTGCAACAAAATGATTTACGAACATCCCCTACTCATACATTTATGATGCTGAATTTTCGGCACAACAAAACTGGAGCATCATTAGAATTGATGATTGATGCTTGATATCATTTTGTGTGAATCCAGCATTATATTTTGATGGTGGCCGTAGTAAAATAAAATCTAAAAGAATCGACTACAACAATTAAATGGTGTAAGGCGAAAACAAGTGAAACACATGGAATTTATCAATGATGTGAAACGCTGTTAACACAAGCAATATCAGTAGCAGCCACAGATGAATGAATGAGCAACTGATTTTTAGTATGAATCGAATGGTGTTGTTCCTGTTTGCCTTGCGCTGTTCTGCAAGATCTGGCTGTCGATGTGGACATAGTATTAGAAAGGGAACCTTCCTTTCCCATAATACTTATGCAGAGTTAATTTTTTGATGCAGCAAAACATTATGAAGCATTGTCAAAAATGGTGTTTGATGCAAGATATCGGTCTGTGTGAATGGAATTTTATGGAACTAAGTTGGACACGATTTGGAAACGTGCTGAACCAACTTGCTGGTTAGCATTTCAACTTTGTGCACACAGCAATAACCGATAATAGCTGCTCATTTTTGAAGTCGAAGTGTTGTTTTTAGATATACGTATGTATGTACCCGCCGGTTATCCGAAGTTCATTTTTCGTATAAGGTGTTTTACGTTAGCCTACTATTTATAATAGTGTTACATTTAAACAACAAATAAGTTGAATAAGTAGTATCAATATGTGTTGCTGCAGGCTTGTATTCAAACTAAAATATATGCATGTAAATATATATGTACATCCCTTTTTGTATGTGCATTCATAAATGTATGTATGTACATATGTATGTACATAGTATATACATTAGATGTGTTCGATCATACGTACATATGAGGCACACATACGTTAGAATATCAGGAAGGAAAAATAACCGACAAATGCCAGTGAAAATCTACAATAAATATATGCACATATTTATGGTATATAAATACATGCAAATCACATATGTCTATATACTTGTGTTATATGTATACATATTAATAAATTTGAGATATAATAAATCATAACACGTGTGCACACATAACTTCTGGAACGCAACCTAAAAATGCGCAGAGCATTATATTCAATTTTTTATTTAATGCTGATCTCGGGTGTCCCCTACAGTCCCTTTCGCCAAAATAATTATTTAAATGTTTATGTGTGTGCATGCATATTTTGACCTGCAGGTGCTAGCTGGAATCTATATAAAAGAGTTAGCTACATACATATGTATATGTGTGTATGTATGCCGGAAATATGTCGCAACATGTTGCATTTTATTGCATTCTAAATACAAAATCAGTAGCAGGAGTTGTGGATTTTACAGATAATTAAATTCCGTTTTAAGAGCTCCATGATGTATTACAATACAAGAAAGAACGGATATTGCAAGCATGCCAAAGATAACATTCCCATTTAGACCGGTGTCAAACAGCCAACGTCTAAATTTTTGTTATGTTTTTATGTTTTTACGTTTCAAAATAAATAGTATTTAATATTCAATAATCAATATTCTATATTGGTGTAGACGACGGCTAGTTAGTAATGCTGATTAAGAAAATATTAAAAAAAAAATAAAGTATTCTAAATCAACTATTTTTTTTTAATATACTTTTGGTTTTGAGAAATACTCGTCCGCATGGACATCATTGAAATTAGAGATTTCAATAGGCCTACTCGGCGTTGAGAAATCGAATACCAGTTATATACATATATATGTATATAATGTTAGCTGATATTTCCTCGTCAGGTTTACACTTTTTACTGCCAAACTTCAAAGGTAGATTAGTAAAAAGGTCGAGTCACGTCCCATACACAAATCTCTGTCGTTCAATGGCAACCTTTTCACATTTATGTTTTGTTTTGTTTTTTCAATTTCTAAATTTGTTTTCAGTAAAACCAGTGAAGACCTTTTGCAAATATGTATATATTATATGTATGAAAAAAGTCTTAAGCATTTCTTTTCCTGACGAACAAAGTGGTTGCGTGGATGAAATATGGATTTACTGTGTAAGGAGAGCATAGTTACGCAGCCCAAGTTGTTAAAAAGGTATAAAAAGATAACGCCGATTACAAAGCAGTGCTGCATAGGAAGCAACTTACCCTGCTCGCCACCACCCTCGTCAACGGCAGCTAATATTAGAGGCGGCAACCGTGATATACTATACTCTGTAACCGTGCCTATTGGTTGCAATATGAATGAGGTGGTGTATGTATTTACATCAGTTGCATCGCCGGTTGGTGCAACAAAATCGACAAAACATATACAACAGAGCCAGTCAGTCAACTATCAATCACCACAACAGCAATGTAGACACACCATCAACCTGACTCCTTGCGCACCAGCAGCGACAAATCCAACAGAGGGAGCAACCATAGCCGATAAACATTTTGAGTATGGAAATGCACATATGGTCGTTACAGATCCCATTTTCAAATCGGATCGCTGTTTAGAAAATGCGTTAAAATCGGAAGAAAAGCATCAGCACATTATCGAAACATATTTCAAAACTGTACAGAAGGATATTACCCCGCCAATGCGCAAAATTGTTGCGGAATGGATGATGGAGGTGAGTAAAAAATGGTTCTCATCTGAGTTCCATATACACATACTTATTTATCGCCCAATATACAAAAAATCAACTGGCTTGACATTAATAATATGTTGGTCGTCCGAAATTGCCATAGTGGATATTTTGGAAAACTGTCCCTCAAATTAACAATTTGCACATTTTGCATTTCGAGCTTTGAAAGCGATTTTCTGTGTGTATTCTTTCGATAAGCCCTGATCTGCAGCGTTCTTTTTGGAAGGTGTGATCCGGGATACATGAACTCATTTATGGAATGGTTTTTGATTGGCAATAATTACATATTCTTCTATTATCTGTATCGTTTAAGGTGTGTGCTGAAGAGAAATGTCAAGAGGAAGTCGTCTTGTTAGCACTAAACTACATGGATCGGTTCCTGTCAACGAAATCTGTGCGAAAAACTCACCTACAAATATTAGCTGCCGCCTGCTTATTACTTGCTTCCAAGCTACGTGAGCCCAGCTGTCGCGCGCTTTCGGCAGAGCTTCTGGTCTTATACACGGATAACAGCATTTATAAAGATGATTTAATAGTAAGTAATCTCAGAATTTTTGCAAAAATATGCAATTCAGTTTTTCTTTGTAATTAAGGAGTTAAAAGCGATATTTTAATAAATGTCCGTGTGGTTCTATTATAGTAGCAATTCAATTTATAGTAGCAACAAGAAATCAAATTTTACGAGGTCTCCACTTTTCGATTTGCATGTACATTTATACATTTTTAGATTTAAATAAATATGTTAACACGATCTTTTCACTTTCAGAAATGGGAGCTATATGTGTTGAGCCGTCTAGGATGGGATCTTTCATCGGTGACGCCCTTAGATTTCCTGGAGCTCTTGATTATACGTCTGCCTATTAGCAGCAAACACTTTTCCGACTTGAACATCGATAAAGTGCGCCAGCATGCTCAAGCATTCATATCTTTAGCGGCAAAAGGTAATGATAAATACACATAATTCGTCTGTCAGAGAAAAAAAACAAAAACTGCTCACAACAGCCTAATACTCTATCAACGTAGTTTGCCACATAAACATTGAAAAGCCAAACTTGAGGTTTTTGTTTTGTATTTAAATGTATTATTATTTATTTATTTATTAATTTAACTTCCTGGTTATCCGGTCGTAGTTTAATAAATAATTTTAAAGCTAAATTACGGCTAAGAGTCTTTAAAGAGACGAACAAAATATCTGGCCACGTCCACTTTTAAGACTAGTCACCTGTAGCGATTTTATAAAACAGTCCGATTTTGTCGGAAGCTGAACATCATTTTAGTTGCGTTATGGGAATATTATAATGGAAGATATAATAATTTTTTCGGATAAAACCAATAAATTGTCTATATTCTTGATCAGCATCAGATGCCGATGCATACGAAGTAGTCTTCACTGTGCCAATGATAGCCGTTCTCTCTTGTTATTTGCTTAAAATTGAAAATTGGTTTAGTTTCTCATCTTCATCATTACAAACCTTATAATTGTAGCTTAAGTATTAAGTATTTTTCATATTTATATTGTGTATTGTATGTATATCTTTAATAACCAGTTCATAAACATACTTTGCAGAACATAGGTTTTCTAAGTATACATCGAGCACTATTGCGGCATCGAGCATTGCCGCATCAATAAGTGGACTTAATTGGCATTTGTGTACCGGACATAATATACACTTTCTTTTGAGCCTTCTTACGGATTTAACAAGCGTGGGACAGGTTTGGTTAACGTTTAGCGAGACAGCTATTCAATGTTTTAATTCACACTTTTTCGTTAACGATAGGATCAACTGCAGCAGTGCATGATATTAATGGAAGCTATATTTGAAGAGCACAGTCTCAAGCTACAACCGAGAAAGAAACCGGAATTATTAAATGGATATTATAATGGTCGCTACTAGCATGAACTAGCATATATCATCAACGCCATCAAACGCCTTTTGTGTCCGCTATGCCCAACCTCTCAGACGTGTAAAATGCAGGCACAATCGCAAAAGGAGTTACATGAAATAAAGTCTTAAATTATGGCAACATCTGGAAAATGCGCAACACCCCCAATATTTAAGATTTTTTTTTATATACTCTGGCCTGTCATGGAATTCCGCCGACTGGACCAGCTTAAACTCGCAACTGCTTATTAGCTCTTAAGATAAGGAACACCGCCAAAATATACTAAATGCACTAGTATGGCAACAGAAGTCTTATTAAGTTATTGTTTTAGTCGCATTTTAATCGAACTCATTTGTCTAAAATTATTATTTGTTATTCTATGAGTTCGTTTAATTTTCTAATTTGGTTAACGAAACGGCGCATATTTTTTAATCACATTACGTATTTTAGCATTATTTTTATTTTGTACATACATATGTAAACATAAATCAGCGAAAAAATTGTATGTAATGAAATACATAGGAAACTTTCAGCCGAAAAATGTGAATTAAACAGAACGCAGTAGGAGCTTATCAATGCTCTGTTCCTACCCAGTGTAATTACAGCTGAAAACTGATACGAAGCAGCTTTCTCAATTGTGGCGTTAATGATTCCCAAACTCCTCGGACTTTAATACCAAGACATCTATCTTTCATTGCGATTTGCAGGCGGCAATGTTTCTAATTGATATTTGAAGGAGGACATCAATTTACGACAAAATTAAAAACAGAAGAAAATACACTGATTCACCTTTATGAACAGAATATAAAAAGGATAAAACCAGAAAAAAAGAGACTGATTGTAAAGCGAAAGAAATCATTTAGATATCTACTTTACAATATATTGAATGCAGTAAAATATGATTATCAGCTTACATATGTATATATATATATATATATATATATAGCCAGTAAATTTATAGTACCTTAATAAATATATCTACCACACGTAAAATTGCCGAACTCTTATTTAAGTTATTTTTATTTTGTGGACGCATGAAAAAAAGTTTCGCACACCTAAATGTAAACCGTTATGCAAGTACTACAATTATTGCTAGTCGTCGCAGGCACTAAAGTATTTTTGTTTCCAAAATCTCTAGCTCTTATAGTCTGTATGCGTGCATTGAGTGGGACCCTTCCAATAAAAGCATGACCCTTTAGAACGTACTACCTGGGGACAGAGTTAAGACAATTTTGTATGTATGTTTTGCTATACATTTTAATGAATAGTCGAATAATTATATATATATTTACGCAATTCTAGATAAGATTACATTTTACATCGCTAAAACAAATTTTAATACAATTTCGAGTATATGTAACATTATATTAAGCAGTCAAACAACTTGATATCTATATGCATATGGGGAAGCTAGAGAAATTAGAGGTGTTATTGTAAATAACTTTGTCTTCATAACTTACATAAGTTAAACTTCTCCATAGGTCGAACAGAAGTTTGATTCATTCAATATCCAACAACTTAATCCGACAGTCGGAAATGTCGTTGCGGCGGTTAATGGGATCGGTCATGTCTTTACTTGTATACATCTTCTGACAAAAGAGTATAGTACAAATGTGCATACAGTTGTAGCTGCATATATTTAAAAAATATATATTTTCTTTAATTCAAAGTCCCTGTCCAAAGGAGACTGAATTGTCAAATAGCAATCCGATTCCAATTCGTCGATAGAGAAATAACTAATTTTAAATTTAGATGTATCGATTTAGTTTAGTTGTTTTATTATAATTTGCATATTGGAATTTTTATTCGAAAAAAAACTGCTGCTTAGAATGCGGTTAATGAGAGCGTATATATTTGCTATATTAATTGCGCTAATATCAAACATGTGGTTTTAATGGGTTAATTAAACTAGTATAAGTAATTTTGATCTTTTTCCCTATACTTAGTATAGCTCCAGAGAATTTAATATTTTACAGCCTATATTTAGTTGTATTTGCTACACCCTGAAATTATTAAAAATGGGAAAAGGGTAAAATAATTATTTTCTTAAACCGAAACTTTGTCAACAGACAGCCGCTCAAAGTTCCATATCACCGACAGTTTTTTTTTTTAGATAGATATAGAGTCGAAATATCTAGAGAATTTTGTGCCATCATTATGTATATGTGGACGTATGTCGACCTTTTTTGTTAGAGTTAGAAAAGCACGACTATGTATTCCTTATAAATGAAAGTAAAACCAAACTAAAAACTAATACTGCTGACTGCAAAATATTGTTGTCAAGTTGTTACATTTTATTTAATTAACGATATACATGTACAACTAAAAGATAAGGTAGTTACAAAATACAGCATGTTGTAGAACAGCAACGCCCCGATCCACTTTTACTCTTCTGCCTTTGATCTGTAAAAAAAAAACATTTAAAAAAAATAATTATTATCATAACTTAACTTTTACTTAATCTATTAAATATGAATAAGCACATAAATGATTATTATGGACGGATAGTCTGGAGCGTTGGGGATGAGTGTGACCTGGAAGCTTATATGCCGATCTTTTAGGTCTACGATCGAAATTTTGTGACTTTCCCAGACCGCAGTGAATCATCATATAATCATAACACTTCATCTGCCTCAAGATATACTTGAAGTTTTACTTATACTTGGGTTTTATTTTGTTGGTTCGAGCATATTGTGCCTTTCAATTGTAGGAGACATTGACTTCCGCGGTATTTGGTTGAGCGTGACCAATAAGTTACTAAACTGTACTATATAATTAATATGCGAGATGGATTGACTCGTCTATGTGGTTGGACTCTCAGTAGTCAGTAATGTTTAAGTTAAGTTAATATTGATGCAAACATTTGTTCAGTCAAATATGTTGACATCAAATGGCATTTTTATTCCTGATTCATATATCTCTGGATCTTCTGGATATATCTGGATATTCAAGTTAATATGCAACAAATATGTGGTGTCAAAAAAGTGTGCACTAATAACTTACTCGCTGTATTACTATCAAAATCACCTTGTGCTCAGCATGATTTCTTAGATAGTCAATCTGAAAATGATCAATTTATAAGGTATTGAATAGAATAGAATTCTTCTAATAGTAATTAAGGATCCAAGTGCTACTGGGTCTAGGCCCTTAACAGTCCTGAAGATTCATATTATCCCTAAAACTAAGCCAATGGATCAGAAAAAAGCCACGTTGAATTGTTAAAACTAAAAACAACTGTCTAACTTGCATCTTTATTGCCAGCTGATTTTCTAATTTATGTTCCACAATTGTTGTATCAATAAGTACCACTTCAGTGTGGATTCTGCGGGAATATTAGAGAGTAACTTAGCATACTAAGTGAGCAGTACAATGGTTATCTTAACACAAAAACTCAACGCATGCTAATAAATACAAATTTAATAAAGTTAGCAGCGATTGTCTTTCTCCTTCTGCAATAAATGGACAATTTTATTTTTTCGTGCTCTTATTTGCGAATGCGAATCCTTTCTTCGCTTGGATATAGTTTTTTTTTCACTCAGTGCTGTATTACGTGTAAGCTAGATTTAGATATTCAAAGCGTAACTACTTAGTGTACCACATGTGGCAACTTACTTAGGAGCAGCCATATATTTCAAAGTATGTATTAGTCTTACCTTGCGAATTGGGCTCTGGTAAATTATCACGCGGTACTAAGTGCATAACAGTCGTTTTGCCTAGTGGAAGTCCTAATGCACCCAACGTTACATTGCAATGTAAAAATCGGCCTTGATAAATTAACCGTAAGATTTCTGATTTAGAAACAGCTTCTTGCGCCCAATCTAAAATGGAAGAAGAATTTAATTAAATTTAAATGGTTTTATTTCTTTTTGTTGTGTTTGTAGAACTGATTGTACGGTTCTGAGTAGCTGCGGTGTGTGCAATAGGCAGATGTATGGATTTCAACCCGAAACATAATTATTGGAACACGGGTATAGTCAAAGTCTTCGATAGTCAAGCAGCAATAAATGCCTTTGGAGGACGAAGATAACGTCAAGAGTAGTTCGTGGGGTACGATCCAAGGTAGACCAACTCGGAGCACACAATAGGGTTATCCTAAGATGGGTTCTGGATCACAAGGATATAGCGGGAAATGAAGAGGCTAATGAACAAGCGAAAATGGACCAGAACCGTTTTGTGACACAATATGACTGCAACTTAGAAACGAAGAAAGACAGGGGCGACAACGGAGCTGGGCAGAGGCACCAGGCCTCCGTCAAGCCAAATGTCTTTTTTTGGGGGCTATAATCATAAGCGTTCTAACCAGCTACTCAGACTATGAAGTAACCTATCCAAACTGGGTATTTTTAGTAGCGAACTATGCCGGTTTGGGGAAAACGAGGAAGAGTCCTCAAAACACATCCAAGCAGGTTGTGTCGTCTTAACTAGGAAAAGGTGTAGTCTCCTGGAGATGCGTGTTCTAACCACGGTAGCGTAAAGAAGCTTGTAATTATATACATGTACGAGTATATCGTGATTAAATAAGACCCACCCTTTGCAAAGGTATTAAAAGAACTTTAGGTTTACTTACCTGCAGGCCAATTTTCGAAAACGGTTTGAGCAATATCACCGGCAGAATCTGATGGACTAAATATAAATTCTTTTGTTTTACCGCTTACTAGAATCAATCGCAAGTTGATCTGAAATAAAAACACAAAGACAAATATTTACAGTTTGTCAATTCTTACAGTTCATCAAAGTTATGACAAGGATTATATTTGCGAGTTATCGATCAAATCGATAATCGCAAATAACGGTAATCACAAATTTTAAGGATAAAGTAAAAAATATGGTTTTATTGCTATCGAAAAACGATGAATATCGATTAGCGAAACAGAAGCAGCTATCGATAGATTGAAGCAAACTTGTTCTGCTCATGGTACGAGGTGTGTTCAAAAAGTATCGCGAATTTTTAATTTTCGCGGGTTACGTATAATCGAATTTCGATTTTTTTTGTAGCGTTATGTTGGTACTCATGTCTCTCACTTATGCCGACAAGCTCGGCCATTTTGAATGTTCACTTAATTGTTGACAGCTGCTTTGCTTGCACGTGTTTTGGATCGTCTTCGATTTTTATCTATTCAAAAAAATGGATCAAAGAACCTGTATCAAATTTTGTGTGAAAATCGAAATTAAGTGCGCGGATGCATTCCGAATGTTGATTGTGGCATACGGAGAAGCTACCTTGGACCGAAGCAACGTTTATCGATTGTACAAAATGTTCTCAGAAGGCCGAGAAGATGTGAACGACGAAGAGCGTGCCGGACGCCCGAGCACTTCAACAACAGACGAAAAAATTAATGGAGTGGAGAAAATGGTATTGGCCAATCGTCGAATCACCGTTAGAGAAGTTGCTGAGGAGTTAGACATATCGATTGGCTCATGCCATTCGATTTTTATCAATGATTTGGGCATGAGACGGGTCGCCGCGAAATTCGTACCAAAATTGCTCAATTGCGACCAAAAACAGCATCGCATGAACATTGCTAATGAGATGTTGGACTCTGTCCGCGACGACCCAAATTTGCTCCAGAGGGTCATAACTGGTGACGAATCGTAGGTTTATGGTTACGACGTGGAAACCAAAGCTCAATCATCTCAATGGAAGCTGCCGCACGAACCAAGACCGAAAAAAGCGCGCCAAGTTCGGTCGAATGTGAAAGTTTTGCTGACAGTTTTCTTCGATTGCAGGGGAGTGGTGCATCATGAGTTCTTGCCACAGGGTAGAACGGTCAATAAGGAATATTACCTGCAAGTTATGCGCAATTTGCGCGAAGCAATCCGCCAGAAACGCCCGGATTTGTGGAACGCCCCTGCTCACACATCGTTGCTTGTGCGCGACTTTTTGGCCAAAAACAACACACTAATGATGCCGCAGCCACCGTATTCCCCAGATCTGGCCCCCTGTGACTTTTTCTTGTTCCCTAAACTGAAGAGGCCCATGAAAGGACGACGTTACGCTACGCTTGACGAGATAAAGACGGGATCGAAGGAGGAGCTGAACAAGATAAAAAAAATGATTTTTTGAAGTGCTTCGAAGATTGGAAAAACCGTTGGCACAAGTGTATAATATCTCATGGGGATTACTTTGAAGGGGACAAAATAGATATTCATGAATAAATAAATAATATCTGAAAAAACACAAAATTCGCGATACTTTTTGAACACACCTCGTATACCAAAAATTATATTCCAAATTCGTCTCTAGCATTAAAAACAGACAGATAGACGGACATGGCTATATTGACTCGGCTGTTGACCCTGATCAAGAATATATATACTTTATGGGGTCATTTGCACAATTTTTACCAGTTTACCAATTTTCAATGGGTTCAGTTCAGAGTATAAAAATTCTTATTTAGGTCGTGGATTTGATTCGAGATTCAACTGAAAACAATTAGCAGAAACTAAATAAAACCGGCATATTTTTGATCTTAATATTTTTATTAAGATTATGTCACAGAATGTCTTCAAGTAAATTTATAGATTTACTAGCTGTAAGTTTTAGAATAACTACTTTTTAACCAAACTAATATTTTCCTTTTTAAAATAATTTCTGTGACAAAAACGAATTGCCGGTTGCGTGCTTACTCTTCAGTCGTAGATTGTTCAAGGAATGTTTGTTCTTTATCATTTCAAGGGGTGAGTTAAAAATAAATTTATTGACGATTTAGCCACATTCAACCGCACTTGGGACTACTTTGAGCAACAGCTTGATATTCCGCTCCTTCAAAACTCTATCTAACGCAAGTGCAGAATAGATAACAAAAGCAATAAAAAGTAAAAGTATAAGAAAATAACGTTGCTGGGCTGGATAGAATCGCTGGAAATGCACTATATTCTGAACTTATATATCACCTATATTCATACATATGTTTATCAGGGGTGCCATAAATTTTAGGCAACCACTTTAACGCCTTTTATTAGCCAATATAGTAAAGCGTCTGTGTTGTGTTCATGGTTTGTGCATAGTCGAATACCGAAGATATTTGGGTATATTGATTTTTAGCAACGTTCGCCGCCCAGTAATCAATGCACTTGAAATTTGAAATATATATTCTTCACAGAGCTTAAACAATTATGATCAATATGAACAATATCTTGCGTTTAACAATTCTATTTATTTATTTTTAGGGAACGGCAGCTGTTTGTTCGCTCCAGTATGCTTCTAGTTCGTGTTTATGCGAAGGAAAAGATCAAATCAATCATAATTGGAATGCATGAGCTGGTTATGAACAAAGCAAATTAACTAAATTAAATTAAATTAAATTAAGCGTTGATTTAATTATTTTGTAAGATGTACGAACATTTGTGTTTTTGGAGATTGGAAAAATTAAAATGGTATGATTTTTCAGAAAGAAATATAATAAATGAAACGAACGCATTTCATAGGATTCAACTAGTTTAATGTTTTTTATCTTAAAAAAACAACAACAAAATTAACAGTAAAAAAATCTTTGTAATTCATTTGTTTTTAAAATTATATTACATTTTTAGAGTCCGCACCAGTTATAGAATCCCAAATCTTTTTTATTTTAGTCAGCTCACAGATCATTCTGTATTATTACATAAATTACTATTCATTATTGCTCATAGCTTCTCCATTGGGTTTGTGAGGCCTTTGAAAAACCTCATATCATATTTTTTTTTTACTGTATACGGTAATGCGCTATCTTGATGATATGTATATTCTCCGCAATCAGCCATCTTTAATATTGATGGGATCATATTTTCTTCTAAAATTTCTACTAGTTGTCCAACTCCTTAAGCAATACCATAAAACTAGATGGGAACTTTATTGGTCGCTTAATGTAGTCCTTATGAAAGGCTTCTGTTTTCTTCCAAATGAGACATGTTCTATCGTATCCAGTACAGATATCAAATTTGCAGACATAAGAAACGCCTCCTCTTGGAGGTAGATGCAAGCAAGCACCTTTGAGTTTTAAATAAACAAAGTCTCTTATTTTACAAGGAGTAAATATCATGTCCAAAATACAAAATAATAATTTGTAAGTATGAAAATCAGAAGGCACAGGCTTAAGACAGCGAACAGTCATGTTCTTTGAGCTGGACAGTGATAATCTCTCTATTGATTTTAAAGACTTAACTGAGATATGAAATAAAATTAAATGGGCCAAGGACATCACTACAGGGCCAAGGACATCACTACAGGGCCAAGGATGCAATTCACAAATGATTCTCGACACGCTCGTTTGCGACATAAATAGTTCAGCATTTTACGTAAAACAATTTGAAATTAATTTGTTGAAATGCAAAAAAGTAGCATCTATCAGATCACAGATTTCGCAGCTTCGAATTTGCCAAATGACCAAAATTAGCAATCAATGATCAATGTTCTAAAGATGTTGTTAGATAATATATGCAACTTACTTTGTCAGATGGAATAGTCCGTGTCATCTTCAGTGTAATCAATGGAGTTCCGTTCCCTTTAGTGGTTGTACTGCACGAATATGTTGGTTCCTCCAACGAAGAAGTAACCGAAGTTGATGGGGCAGACGAAATCGAAGTATGTACATGCTGTCGTTGCGCCAACTCATTGGAGTTAGAACAGCGGTAATTGGATGCCTGCTTTTGCAACACATAATGACGTTGCTGTTGGTGGACGGCCGCTCTAACAGGTGGAGCCTTACTGCATGTTGTCAAGCATGAGGGAGGATTTAGCATCGAGTGTGGTGTAGTAATAGATGTGCTCGTTTCAGAGGCATCAACACCTAACGAGTCCAACGAACCATCCGATAATTTGTTGAGTTTTGTAAACGTCAGCTGATACTGATGGAGGCCTATACTGTTGCTGGGAACTATGGCTGTGGTAGTTGAAATTATCATATTCTGTTTATGGTAGTCCTGTTTCGAAGGTTCCGTTGCAGGCGTTCCATTAGACGATGAAGGTGTAGATAACATGGCGCATTTAACATAGACTTTGATAACAACTTGTTTTTTTTCTTTTTCTTTTTTTGCACACCACCAACGCACGGTCAGAAATCAACCACTTAGTGTGTGATTAAGTGCACAGCTGTATTGTGAACTATTTTGCTTTCATCCGAGATGTTTTAAACTCATTTTGAACGATCTGTGTAACAATTAATTGGCTATGCTCAAACGGTAATTGCTAAAATTGAAAAGAACATAAATTATAATATCATATTATTGTTGCATTTTGAAATGGGTATTGTACCTGTCTGACGTCCTTATAGTTTGCCCCACTTGACCAGCAAATGCGACTTGGTGAAAGTAATTTTGCAACGCAACATTTTTGGAGCACAGACAACAAATGCTAAGGATTGGCAGCGGCGCCACTTAATTGTTCTAATTTGAATTTTGCTCGCTCATATTATTGTGCACAACGTATAAATATATATGCATGTATATGTTTACGGAACTTGCTCCCACACATAATTATGTATGTAAATAGATACACACTTGTATATAAATGAATGCACGCGCACGCGCATCCATGTCATGAAAATATTATGTTCACAGAAAAAAGTACAATATGTAACAATTATTCCATTACATGTACCAAGTTTTATTTATTATTATTTACTTCTTTTGTCACTTTTATGAACATCTCTTTAGTCCATGATCCATGTCATTTCAGGCAAAACTTTTCGCTCAGCAAAAAAAAGGCTTTTTCACAACAGAGTTATTTAAGCAATGTAAATAGTCCTCTATGTACATACATACATAAGTATGTGTATATGTCACTAATAAATACAACCTTAAGTGTGACCAAAGTCGTGAGGCATTTAAATCCACAGATTTCACCTGCATAAATATATCGATATAACACTCTGCTCAGATGGAAAACAAAGCTATCGATAACGAAAAACCTTCAATCTGAAACAAGAAAATGTTAATTTTTTCTTGTTTTCGGGACGGTAAAATTTAAAACCATACTGTTAACTCGCTGTCCACGCAGGCAGATTTTGTGAACAGCTGTTCGGGGTCAGAAGAGCAAAATTGATATATTCTGATGGTGGTTATCGGCAATCCTCCACTGTCAAATCGAAGTGCATTAGGTACAGTGCGTCAAGAAAGTGTGTGGACACATCTTTTGTCACATATTTTGCGAATTCAATGCTTTGTTATTTATCTTCCTTTTCAAATCGATAAGCAATTCAACAACTTAAAATTCATTTCTCATGGTTTTTATAAATATGACATAATTCATTGCGGTACTTACGGTATATATTTAAATCGGTTGCTTGATGTGTTTTTTGGAGGTGATGTTAAGCAAAATACTTAAATTTTGAAGGATGGAAGTCAATTTCACCAAGAAAGGCAATATTTATTGTATTTGTAAAGATAATTTTGTGGATCTTGACATATTATTTTTTAAGTTTTAGTCGATCTGAATATTAAGCTTAATAAAGAAATCTTGTATATCAAGTCTCTTGTAGTTATAATCTCTAAAATCCGAGGTTTATTTTTGCATTTATTGGTAAATATATTGAAATTCTATTGTATTAGTTATTAAGTTAAGCGAAAATTTGATTCAAAAACAGAAATTTTTGCGGAAGTAAAAGAGAAAAGAAGATAATTGCCAGAGCTGACGGGGAAATAGCTAAACTGACAACACAGTTACCAAACCATTAATTTATCGATTCATCGTTTTAGTCACATTTATTTATTCAAGAACTATAATACCAAAACGTTTATTGAGAAATATGTGTACAATAATCTTAGAAAATGTTTAAACAAGCATTCAAACGATATAAAATAAAAACAGAATCACCTGATCTCCAAGATGTAATTGACCTTGACCAGTATGAAGCAACAAATCTCGACAGTGGTTGTCATAACGTAAGTAGAGATCCACATGTATAAGCAGTCAGCAAGCCCATAACAACATGTGTACATAATAAAAAAAGAACTTATGTATATACAAATATATGTATGCATATGCACGTATGTATGTGTGTTTTGTATGCGATTGTCTCCAGCTAGAATTGGTGCAGCCGGCGATAGTCCATAAAATACAGATAAGTCCAAGTCTACGGGTGCCAGTTGGCTTGCAATCACCAAATGATTGGCGGTGCTATACGCTTGCAAATCATCCTGGTCTTTTGGTTATACGCAATCCATTTACACCTACGGCCCAACGCTATTGGATAGCTCGAAGTCTTCGCGACTACCCGCAAGCGCCCAACTATGTTAACTTGGATGCGAAACATTTTTCCGTCAATGCAGTATCGAATTGGTGGGGAGAGTTACATCAAAGCGATCACAAAACTGTTGATCAGCGTCTTAAGACTGCGATGCGTTGGACCACATTGGGATATCATCACAACTGGGACACAAAGGTATACGATGAGGCTAAGCACACAACGTTCCCAACTGACTTGAGTAGTCTGTGCCAATATTTTTCTCTTGTGCTTGGATACCAACATTTTATCCCACAAGCTGCTATTGTTAATTACTATCCGATTGGCACCACCTTATCTGGTCACACGGATCATTCGGAGTTGAACCTTGCAGCACCACTTTTTTCATTTAGGTATATATGTCGACAGTTTTATATACATATCCACTGAAAGATGTATACAAAAAATGCTCACCTGTATTTTTAATGCAGTTTCGGACAAACTGCCATTTTTCTTATAGGTGGCATGACACTAGAAGAGCAGCCCACAGCTTTATATCTACGTAGTGGAGATGTTTTAGTAATGTCAGAGAAATCTCGACTTTGCTATCATGCAGTACCACGAGTTATGAAAACACACAAAAAGCCATGGAATGGAAACTCCAAAGAGATGCATGAAGATTCCTTTAACACTTCAATGGATTCAGAATTATACGATCAAGTTAAGGACGAGGACTTTTGGACGCCATTTGAAGGTTATATTAACGATTCACGCATAAATATTAATGTGCGTCAAGTTCTGCCTTCGGATGTTTCCCAAATACATATCTAAATATTTGGTAGGTTATCGGTTTAGCAAATTTAACAAGTAAGATGATCGGTTATTATAGGCACGCCGAAGCATACATACCCTTGTAGAACGGAGGTAATGTGCAGACACTTAAATTGTATTCCGGTATTATTAATATTATGTTTTTGTACATTTTTAAAGGATTTTGTTTATATATTTTCTGTTTCTCGACTGGTTATTTATTGAGTATAATACAATTGTACAAAGTGTAGTTATTGTATAAGAAATTAGTGACTTTTGTGTATCCGCCTAACTCCATCTCCACTGGCAGCTTATGATGTAGTGATCCGATGATGATGAGTACGGTCAGGTCTATATTTGGTAAAATACATACATTTTTAATGCGAGAAATCAAATCTCCGTCCGTATGATTGCAACTTTTCTCCACTCACTTAGAGCTAAAAACTTGAATCTTGGAACATATACTAGTCTGCTGTCCCAATCTCTTAAGGATAATCCAGCACTAGATCCATTCTGCCACAATGTTTTTATTCAAACAACTAATTTTAGAGTCGTATTGAGCCAACTACCAGCTGAGAATTAGGAGGTCAGTAGCATGGTGAATTGGAATGTGATACCCGCTTGTAAAGGTTCTAAGGGAAGGAAGGTAAGTAGACGATCTTACTTTCATATGTCTGGGCTTATAAGAAAAATATAAATTTTGAAATACCCTGCACACATGCCATTAATTCAAAATATGTATATATAAGTTAAGACGCCCAACAATGTTTCGGTTGATAGCCACAGGCCCTTAACACTACAACTGCAAACTCAAGCGAATATTTGCGCACAAAGGTAGCAGCTGGCGTCACCAAAAATGCTGACTTGTCGATCCACAAGACCGGAGCTTCAAGAGATAGTTCCAAATAGTTTAAGTTAAGGTAAATTCATAGTGATATGAATAAATTAAAAAATAAAAACCAATAATAATGCAGTAACACATTATCCTAACGGATAACTTGTTAAGAACAATAAAATACCAATAATAAATATTGAGAAAGTGAATTCGTCTTAATTTATATACAGAAAGAATTTACGCTTGCTGCTGTCAGTTATGGCTAATACAAAAATAGATTTTCTCTAACGGAGCGATTACTCGGTAGGTATACCCTTGCCCATCACGAATCGCACAACACTATTCCGAATAAAATATACTCGTGTCTTAACGCGAATAAAATTACTTTAGATGCTCTTTTCAAATTTCAACCTAATCATTTAACTTACAGATTAGTTTTAAGTCTAGTTTCAATACCCAAGGTATCCAGATCCGGATATATGCCTATCTTTGAAGGAGGTTCGCTTACTCCATCTTTAAAATTACGAGGGATCTGCGGTTTTATAAATTTCACACTTTCACAAATATCGCTCTTGACGATTATAGGGCAAGAGTGGGTGTGGCCCACTCGACACTTACCGGTCAAATACCTACCAAATTTGATGGCTCTAACTCAACAACTGCAGAAGATATAGCTTTTTGTATTCTCTACTCTTGCTTTGTTTAATAATTGTTCTGTGATTCTCCAATTCTCACCCAAAAATCCAAAAATCCTGCCCATGCCGATAGTTAGCCTAACTGGGAAACCATTTCAAAAATAAACCCGTTTTGTTTACAAATTATCTTTTTACAACCAGAGTGAAAACAGATGAAAGCTTTTGGGAAAAATCCAGACAACAGTTAAAAAATGTTATAATTAATCTATCGCTTTAATGACTTATACTATATATGGCGTGGCCTTGAATTTGTTTTTTGGATCTTTGAAGATCCATTGACTTTACAGATGAAATACATATCGTTTATTTTTATTTTAGCTTGGTAAAAAAATCGTAAGTATTTGTGTATGTATATTTAAAATATCAGGTCTATGGTATAGTCTATAGCTAAAAAAAAAAATATATAGTTCGTAAGTACACATATAATCAGACGGACATTGCACAACACAAATGAGGTCCTCTGCCTTAGAGATCAGTATTATAAAATAAAATAAGGAAGCAAAAATAAAAACCCTAACAGGCTTTGAGCGGCTTTGGAAAAAATAAAAATACATTTTTTCAGTTATTAGCAATGTTTCTATTATCATTTTCTTCAAAACTATATACATTATCGCCATAAATGAAATTACATCTGAAACACATATAATGCACGACTGGAATGGTATGGTATGATTCCACAAGTTGCTGAATGATAGCATACAACAATTGTATTTATGATTTAATAGCTTTTTGTTTATTTCTAATTATATATACGTATATTGTATGTATGTCTGCATGTGTATGTATGTACATCTGAGTATAATTATGTCCTCGAATTGTGTGTCAATTTAAATTTCACATTATACAAATAATACAAATGCTTTTAAGTTTATACTTGTATTTGCAAACTTAAATATCTAATTTAAACTAATAGGTATTCGGTGATTTTATAAGATTAAAATCTTATTTATGAATTTACGAGTATGTTTCATGTGGCGTCTGATTCTGCGGGTAGACGTAAATGGGAAGCAAACTTGTTACAAAAAGGGTTTGGCTCGCAAAAAAAAAAAAAAAAAAACAAACAGGCGCATTGGAATTCTACCTTCCAACCATTTCGCACTTTTTTATTGATTAGGTAAAAATGTTACCCCACCTTTTTTAACTATGACATTTTATCCTGTCACATTAAAATTAAAATAATAAATATTTACTTATATTTTGTATATTACATAAGCGTTGCGCTTACTAACTTGGTTTGTTTTCGGGCTAAGGTTGTGATGAATAGAGGTAGGGCAAAAGAGTAAAGTACATAAAATTGGGATGAAGTAATTGAAATTTTAAAAATTTCTATAATTTAAAACAACTATTTATAGTTTCCTAGTAAATTATCATCGACTTAGCGTTACTGGCGGCGCTGGTGGTATACCTATGACGTTTCCAGGCACAGTGGTGGTATGGCTAGCACCTATACCAGACGCATTTGCCACTATGCCCATGGTGTGTTCAGGTTCTTTTTTGGATGTTACCGGATGACTCAGGGGATCTCCTGTCATCATGTGCTGTACTGCCATGTTCATCGTAGGCGGCGCCGGTCCCTTCACAATTCCGATTGAAGCCAATTGTGTTTGAGAGGTTTGTGAAGACGGTGGTGCATTTGATTGTGCAATTACGCCTACAACTGGTGGTGGCTGCATTCGGAGATGTGTGGGAGGTGGACCCAAAGGGCCAACCGACGGTGGCGGTATGGGACTTGGTTCCTTACCTCTCAGATGAGCCGCTGATTGCGCCGCATACATGCTTAAGGCTTTTTGCCGTTCTTCGGCTTCATGCCGTAGTGCAGCCTCCATTATGGGGTTATATCGCAAAATGGGTGCATATGGATCACGATACGGATCAATACCCCACGCTGGAGGGCCTGGCGGAGCAAAATGTGTTAGTGGGCCACTGACACCCAATGTTGGTGGCATCATATTGCGGGAAAGATGTGATGCTGGTGGCGGTAAGCCGTGTCGTCCTGTCACCATGAAATTAGCATGATGATGTGCAGCAACGGCTACATTCGCCTGAACAGCTACTAATGAAGAGGGATGATATCGTGGATCCCCAACTCCAGCTGCCGTCGATGCACGCATGAGCATCACATCTTGCTCCTCTTTTGTGCGGGGATGCTCTTCCTTGATGCGTATCTCTGGGTTATGTTCGCTGATACTACGATGAGGTGAGCGATCCCGTTGTGTAGCTGAGGATGCTACAGCTGCTGCCTGCTTATTGCTTTCGTTGATCCGTTGTTGCTGCAGCATGCGTTCACGTTCTATTTCACGTCGCTCTATTTCGCGTCGCTCGCGTTCCTTTCGCTCTCGTTCACGTTCTCGTTCTCTTTCACGCTCCTGCTGCTCGCGTTTTAATTTCTCTTCTTTTTCTTTGCGTTCGCGCTCTTCGCGTTCTCGTCTCTGCCGGTCGCGTTCCCTCTGTTCACGTTCTCGTAATTCACGCTCTCGTTCCCGCTCCTCTGCCTCTCGACGTGCATTCTCAAGCGCGGGATCGGTCTTGATCGGCCAACCACTTGGACCGCCGGCAGAAACAGGATGATATGGCATAGAGCGTGCCATAGAACTAGTTCTGCAAAATAATAATTTATGAAATTCCAATTAGACGCAAATTGTAACTGTTGTCAAGTTGAAGCACTAATCGAGAATGGTCTTGAATAAATACACTGCAACGTACAGAACCAATCGATTCTCGAAATTAAAAAATTAAGTGGCTTGTTACATAAGGCCCATTAAAATAGGTTAATCTATGGCCGCCTAAAGGTATATATAGTTTTGATCAGGAACAGCAGCCGAGTCGATGTAGCCATGATCTACGCGTGGCAGTTTCTTACTCTTATAGACTCTGAGATCTACGTGTCGATACATAAGGTCGGTCGGACGGACAGACAGACAATGCAATGCAATATCGACTCGTCAGCTGACCCTGATGGGATGGGAGATGCCTCCGTCTGCCTCCTACATGCATTTGCATAAAACCATTTTTCCCTTTTGACCTATTTTTAACGCGTTCAGTGTATAAACATATTTATTAGCACTGAAGCAACTTACCATATTTTTATGAATGTTAAAGAGAGTTATATGACCCCATTTTTGACTAATGCAATTATTGGCAATATGTACCACGTAAGTATTCAGATTTACTTACCTCCATGCATCCAAATGTCCACCTAATGACATATCACGTCCAAAATGCGTCAGACCAGCAAATCCAAATGATCCTACGTACCGCCCAAATGGGGAAACCGCTGTGCCTGTCCAATTACAATGACAGCAAATAAATGGGTTGATGACCGGCTGGTTTTTTAATGTAAAACTTACCGATATGACTAGGTGGTGCCCCAATAAAACTAGTTGCTAATGGCGAAGCTTCAAATGGCGATCTGGCGTACGTCGTACCTGGCGTCAGTTCACCTGACCGATGCATTATGTGTGGTGATGTTGAGCTTAAGGTCAACGCCGGAGAAGGCTTCATACCAAGTGCTGTTGCAGATCCACTTGCCGCCACAACAGTGCTACTTGCCGCTGAAGCAGCGATGTTGTTTGTAGGTATGCCAATGCCTCCGCCGACTACATTGCTTATGCTAACTGCGTTGCCAGATACAACAGTGGCCCCCGGATTGACATTGCCACCGGTGCTGCTTAGACTAGAGCCAACAACTTGTTTTTCAGAATTTTGTTTATTTTGGTGATAGTAAATTTCCCACGCAATGCGCACATGCATAGCATTCCAACGTCCAGTTTTCTGATTAACGAAAAAGAAAAAAAGGGAAGGGAAAAGGGTGTTTGTAAGTCACATTCATTTTTGTACGCAATCAACCAAGTGCTACGAAGACAAGATAAACTTAGAGATCGGCAATGAACCGTGTTCCGAAAGGTTAAACAAACAACATCATATTTACCGAAAAAATATCTAAAGGTGAACATCGCTATTCGCTTTATTACATGAAAGCTTCATTACCAGAATGCCAAAATGCTGCTTAGTGTGTGAAAATCTATGAAGCTGTGTTCTTCAAATCGCATTATGGCAGGGAGAATTTAATTATATAAGAGTTCAGTACAGGGAAGTCCACCCTACTGTTATTGAGTTCATTAATCACCACCTGATAAAGTAGGACAGCATATTGTTGTAGTTTTAAAATTATTAAGGATTCTATGTGCAAAATCATGATGATTTTGATGCTCATCATGTATATACTATAAGGGTTCGGATCTGCTTCCTTTTATCTGTTACAGACTATTGTGCACATACATTATACTTTTTTTTAAAACCATTTTTAAATAGTTTAGGGTACAGCGAGCTTAATTTTCCAGTGCTCCTAAAAAGCGATTGAAATATAAAAATGGGTTTAAAATGGTTTGAAGGTTTCTTGCAAATCGATTGAGTCAGTCTTTTGCGCCAAAAAAAGCTATTGAAACATAAAAACCAATATTTGTCATTGGTCCATTGAAGAATGTTTTATCACTAATATGTTACGGAAGAGCAGAGGTTTTTTTTTTTTTTTTGGTTATTGTTACGAACTTTAGAGGTTTGTTCTTACCTTTGGTGCGAATGAAGTCAAGTGGTTTGGTGGCATAAATGGAGTTGGCCCACCCAGACCAGCATGCAAGAGCCCTGCTGGACTATATCCCGAATACCCAGGAGGGAGGCCGATGCCTGCACGATAAAACTGCGGGTCAACGGCGGTAATTTTGGGAATGTCTTTAAATAGTGGTGGTGGAAAAATCTGTGCTGAACTTGGCGGCGTAGGCGGTAGTACAGTGGCTGCGCCCGACATTGGTGCTGTCGACAACAGTTGTGGATGCTGATGCAGGTGAGTATGCTGATGTTGATGATGGTGTAACTCTTGTCGCATAAATGTTGACGAGGGCGATGGGGCTGGCTGGGTCAAACCAGAGCGATCCAAAAAGCGACTATCGAGCTCGCGTCGCAATAAGTCTGCCTGATCATCTAAAAAGCAAAAGGCATACAATAATTAAATATGTTTTTCAATATGCAGCAACAGGTTGAATTTGTTCGTACTTTTGCTTGGCTGAAAGAGAGATTCTGCAGAAAATGGATGAGGTGTGGGTGTAACTGCAGTAGACACCGTTGCTATAGAGGATTGTGTATTGCCCACTGTACTGATTGATGATGTAGTCGTTGTCGCTGTTGTCATCGTCGCAATAACGGTCGTTGTGTGGGACACCATAGGCAAATGAGATAATGAGGTGCTGCTAATAGCTGCGATAGAAATGGGCGTTGCTGAAGATGAATGTGCTGGTGCAAGAGGTGTGGCAAAGAACGTGTGCTGAAAGTTAGTGACGGGAACATGTCCACTGCCAGCAGCGTGAGGTGAAATTGCATTTCCAGCAACCCGTGTTGGTGTTCCTGTGGCGCCAGAGTTCAGTGGTGAGGGTGTGGGTCGAGCATTGCCACTCGACATAATTGGAACGGACGATGTACCCGTCATGGATGGGCTGCAAGTAAAAAAACACAATGTTCATTCTCGGATAAATGGCATTCGAAATATCATACTTTAACCAGAGTCCTGTTTTTTGGGAATACGATGCTATACTGGGTCCAGCAACTGCAAGAGCTGAATGTGTTGCCGATGACAACGTGGTAGATGAGGAAGCAGAAACGGCACTATATGGGGTGCTTGGCACTAACCCGCAAAATGACGGACTTAATGTGATGCCAGGCGGTCCGCCTGACACCGGACCGATATTGCTTTGACGAACCGCTGTAATGCTGCGAATATAAACAAAGCAAATATGTAATGCACACCCTTCCATTCGTAAACTAAGCAAATCATACACTTATATGATATATAGCCAGCTATGAAGTGCCAAAATATGACAGGGGCTCCGGGATTGCGCATTTTACTGATAGTTTTTCAAAAACCATTAATTGCTTATTTACGCAACCTTAAATCAATCTATTTTTTCTGGCAGTTAATGACGCTGTCGTTTGCGAAACTCCGAAAAGGGATTCGTGCATAGATTATCAGTTGCTTGAATAATTGACTCGTAGCTCTTTCTTTTATATATATATTTTAGATTATTAATATTGCTGTAGGAATTTCATGAATATAAATAAAGAACACAGGAAAATTGAACAATAAAAAAGAAGGGTTATCTCAGGCACGCCGAAGATTACATATGCCCTTATAGAGCGTAGTCCATCGGCTGACTCAAAACGTTACATTTTTCTAATTATTTTTTTTTTTTATTGTATCAGGAAGACATTTATCATGTTCAACCGGCTATACTATAAAGCTATATGATGCAATGACGGATGAAGATATATCGAATCGGTTTGCGATGCTGATCAGCAATATATATATTTATTCCTTAAAAACCCGGTTTTTTTGGGGGTTGGGTGGGCAAGGCCGAGAAATTTTCTAACCAATCTTAGGAGGAATTATCTAAAAACATACCTATTAAGTTTGGTACCTCTAGCTGTACAACTTTCCCGATGTTTGGGGTCGGCATTAGCAATACATTTTCTTACCAAGATTAGGAGAACGTTCCAAATTACAAAAGACGTAATACAAATATTCCCACCATTTGTGCGATAAGAATATATTCACGTCATATGCTCATAAGCAAAGCACTTTGACGATTTCAAACCAAGATTGAATGTCGAAAATTTATTTCCTTTAGATAAATAATAACTGCTAATCAATTCAATTAAGATGATTCAAGATGTTTGGGCTGTTGACAAACATGTCAAAAGCTAACTGCAACGGCGACTATAGCAATCAAATAGTTAAGTTAGTCGCTGAAAATGTGTCGCAAATACAAAATAACCTTGATCTGCGTATGATATTTGAAACCTTGACGAACTGAAGTCGCTTGTAAACATGGGCAGCAGTAAAGATGAAGAGTGAGAGAGCTATTTTGTTTATTCACTCTAATGCATGTGTGATACGTAAATATGAACCTATACTGTGCATCTTGAATTCATTAAATTAGTACAAAGAATAAGCGTGAAAACCGTTAAATGTAATTTTTATATCGATCGGATAATAAGCACAACAATTATATATATTAGTGGGCGACTTGTATATTTGTGCACATTGATATTGCAGTGAGCAAGGACCGTCCATATTCGTAATTGGGGTTCTTCTCTTCCCTAACAATCTCTTGTTATGTGTCAAAATAGTTTCATTAATTTGGGTTTGTATTTCATTCATTAATGTTGGCAAAACAAGTATATTTGGTCTTGATCTTATTTTATATGTTTTAAATATTGTTGTTGTTGTACAATTGTTATATATATATATATATATACCTGTAATTTGCGTCCCGGTCTCTGCTAGGGCTCCCACTTTTGGGTGAAAGTATTTTTTGAATCACAGATGACGATGCTATAGATGCATTTACTGACGGCGATGGCATCGCTGTCGTTAAACTTTGTACAGTAAGGACTGAGGTGTTGCTATTTCCCAAAGCTGAAGAGGTTCCGCAACGTGATAGCGACTGTTGTTGTGTCGGCGCTAATGGTGCGAATTGTGGATATGAGTTTAGCAATTGAGGAATGTGGGTTGAATACCCGGATTGTGGGAGCATTTGTATTGGTGCAGGTGGTTGCAATTGTGAAGCAGCATTAGCAGCAACGGAAGTTACGGCAGGTGTTGACAATAGTGCTGTTGTGAAAGCTGGCCCCGCGGTTGAGACACCAAATGCACCTGCACTGTTGGCTGGTAAGTGATGCGATTGCGTACAATTTATAAGAGGTACTGTTGTTGTCGTTGTTGTGACCAGCGTCCCTACTGCTTGCGTCGTATTACTGTTCCCGATTACGTAACCTAGTGGCGTAATAGGTCGCATTCCTGTGATGCTACTGACGCTGTGCTGATGCGATGTAGATGCGCTTGTAACTGCAGTTTTTAAAGACGATGTTGCCGGTGACTCGCGACTGCTTCGAGCATCCGAGCGCTGAGGGGAAGGCGACGTATTTGGAGTACCAATTGGCAGAACTGTTTGCAGGTATTGTCCATGTGCTATGCTATTATAAGGTGTATATAATGCATAATTGGGATAGGGTGTTCGGTATGGCGTCGCCTGAATTAGCATAGGTAGTCCAGCACCCAAATGAGGCATCGGTGGTGGTACACCATGAAATACCAATGAGGAACCGCCAGCCCCAACTGGTATACTTCCTGAACTAAAAGACGCTTTTGCAATACCGGAGGCAGCAACTGCAACGGAACTAACTGCCGTATTTGGTGGCAATGTCATTGGAAGAGGCAGCACCTTATTTCCTGAATGTGGAGAGATACGCGATAGGCCACTTCCAACCGTTGAAGTTACACAACTGACAGATGAGTAACCAGTCAGGAATCCATTGGCAACTGTAGGTACTGAGCAGGTTATGGCCTTCTGTGAATCGACGGGAACAGTTATTGTTCCACCTTCAATGCTTGGTATTGCATTCTCATTTGTCTTTAAGTTGGCTGCAAGCAAAACATTGGACGTTCGCTCGCCAAACGATCCGCCATGTAACGATGATATCGAAGTGGGTGTAAGAGGAGTACCCGATATCAAAGGATTTGTGGGCCTAAGCGTAGGTGTTTCCATTTCTTGTGACGTTACAACTTTGGTGCTCAAAACAATTCCTTGAGCATTTGCAGATGAAGTCATTCCCATTCCGCATTGACCAGCCTCTGATGTTAGATATGACTCGCAACCAGCAGAAATACTTACGCTGGTCACCTGAAAGGCAGTTAAGGCAATTAAGCAAAGAACCTCAGATTGATAAGCAAACTTACTTGTGCAGATGATGTTCCTGGATGGGTTAGCATATTATGCAATAGGTTATCTGTTCCAGAATTTGGCTGCTTATCCCCATTGTCTGTTGCAGGACTCGTCGTTAAGAGTGAAGCTGAAATCACGCCGATAGTTTTTTGAGTGCTAACGGATCCGGAAGTTGTCTCGTTGACAATTGTAAGAGGCCCATTCGATCCAGCGCAAGATAAGATTTTTGACTTTGGGCCTATCTCAGGCAGTGATAGTACCGTTGAACTTGCCATATCGGTTTGACACACATTTGCAGTCACACATTCTATTCGACTAGTCGGTGGTTGTGAATATTCTGTAGAATTGCGTGTTGTGATTTGCCTAGGTGAATCACTTGAAACATGGGTTGGCGTTGACGGAAAAACGAAGGCTATCAAGTTTTCCGAATTCTGTATAATTTGAAAATGAGTATTAAACATCTTGTTAGAAACTGAATATTGATCATTTGGTGTGAATCATATTTTTAATACTAAACAGTCACAAAATCATTTTGGGATTACCCTGATGTAAAAAAAGATAACGTTTTTTTCATGTTTCGGTCTTGATGAAATTTGTCCCGTTCATCAAAACTATGCAAATGCATATAATATATAATAATGAGAAGGCTCTGCCTTTAAAACAGAGGCAGTTATCGAGGTAAACAATTTCTTATATGTCAAATTTGATTTGAAGTCTCTAGCTCTTACAGTCTCTGAGATCCGCGTGTCCATATAGACGGACAGACGAACGGATGGATAGACCGACATGGCTAGATCGACTCGGCTGCTGATCCTAATTAAGAATATATATACCTTACGCTTCAGCTCATTGATTAAAACTGCGAAAAGTTTTTGATTAAATGTGTGAAGTGAAAAATCTGTTAATATTAATAAATAATATAATAACATGAAAGAATGTCTGCATTATCTTCGCCGATGGTTGCATACATATAATTTTCATTATGACTTTTAACAAATCTACCAATTATGGAAGATGTTGACAATGTGTTAATAACATAACTAGTAAATATGGTCCTGATATTTTGCAAATTGTCGGATTTCGACAATTTGGTATTACATTTGAAGCATACTAAAAGTATATATATTTGAACATTTTGAACCCAAATACCTTACGACATTTTCGTTTTGAAAAATTTACATTGGTTTTGCTTTTCATTCTTAAACGAGGCATATTTTTCGATCTCTGTTTTATTGGGATTAGTTACTGTAATTTCGTTTCAAGATTGCAATAACTACAAAAGAAAAGGGTCGTCCCCAGGAGTTAAGAGTTTTATATCAGTAAATTGATATTGCATCATCCTGTGCCGTATTTATGATGCCTTTCCAATTTTGGCACATGTTTTACATACATGATAAGTAATTTTTTTTCTTCTGAAAGTTACACTTACTATTGCGAACGTAAGAATTCAAATAGTAAGTTTAGGTTAGGATGTTTTTCGATCAAACACATCAATCCATTGCCCATTACAGACTCAGAAGTACAAACTTTGTACAATCCAAGGCCATCTCGAAAGAAAAAAGTCTTCAAAAGAGCAAGGCTATTTATTACCTAGTAATATTAATGTCCAAGATTAAAAACACAATTTTAAGATGAAATGGATAAAATCACGTTTAATTATTTACTATGCAGCTGTATTTCGCACTATTTTTTTTTACATAGTAGTGCCCACATATTTTAGGGGAAAAGTTAAAAAAGATGTCAAATATTTTTTAAAATTATGAACATTATATATTAACACAAGCAATTAAAAATGAAAATAAGTAAACATTGAAAGTCGGGCTAGCTATAAAATTATTAACAAATTAAAAAAATGTAAGTCTTTAATATATATATATTTAAAAAGTGGCGGTCATTATAATGTTAAATAGTAGTTCTTAAAACGAAATATGAAATATGTATTTGTTGATTTATCAAACTACTTTTACTATTTGGTTGCACCTAGCTATGCCCTATTTTTGAGAAACGTCAAAGACCTCAACACATTCCCCTAAAACTCGCCAATTCTCCGACGGGTTCAGATCGAGAGACCTATATTATCATATATAAGTTCCGATCCGAGATTTCTTTTAACCAATATTGATTTCTTCAATTGCAGACTTTAATCTATATCTTTAATCGGCTATATTCATATGATATGTGTTTTTAAGTTAAGTTGAGCACTATCGAATTTTTAGCAACAATTAACAAATATATTTTTATTTTGAGCATCCTACCATGTCCAACAGCGAAGAGTTCGAGTATTGATTTTTCATAGAATGAACAAAATTTATACTGTAGTCAAGTGAACTCGACTACGAGATACCCTCTACCCAGCTGTTAAATATATTATTCTAGTTTTATTGCCAACATAAAAAAAGGCAAGTGAGAACCGCGAAATAATCTGATACCAATGTAATTGCAACTGATACCAGATGACAAAGATTAAGATGGGCGTAGTCAAGAATACGAGTTTTTTAGTAATCTACCCTCCCTCCAAGTTTAGCTCTCAAATTGCGGAATATTTTGGCATTTTAGATTTTTGGCGTGGTCTGAAAATTTGTTTTCACTTTTTAAAGGGTGTTACTAACTTTCAAATTGGTATATATATATATATATTATTGGGGGCGGAACGCCGAAATTGATTTGCCAATCTGTGCAAGACGTAGACAACAATTTGCCTTAAACAATTAGCTTACAAATTATGTAATTTATCGATTTCCTAGCCTGCCAAAGGGCATAGAAAGATTAGTATCTATTTTTGCGACTGTAAGTATACTCCGCCCTAGAGCGGTTGCGTTGGGTTATCCAGCGCAAAGGCAAAGTACTTTGTCTTTGCATTTTTTATCTCTTACGTGTGCATAAATGAATATTGTAAAGGTTAAATAGAACTTTTGTGTTTACATTGGTCTAGCGCAAAATAGACTTACAGCAACACAAAGCAACAAGTCTGCTTGTAAAAATTGTTAAGAAAAGTCGGTTTTTGAATATTTAAATAATAATTCAATTTATATGTTAGCAGGACTGTGGTCTGAATGACTAGATGATAATTCAGTTAGCTACAAAACACAAAGTTAAATATAAAAAGAAAATGACACACATTTCACAAATTTTGCACACCCAAATGTAAGTCGGTGTGCAATGGCTCTTGTGGTCGGCAAAGGCTTGCGACAAATGTCTGCATACACACATATACACAAATATGTAGACAAAATCGTAGATTCAAATATTTACTGTTACGCGTCACTTATCATCAGCCATCCCTTTCTCGCACATGCACGCGCATATTTACGCATACAGAAAATACTTGCGCCTGATAGTAACGAGATCAATATGAGAAAAGGTTGTACACTATAACTTCTTGGTTGTTTCTGCACCGATCTTGATGGAATTTGTGCGGTTCATCGATAATATCATTTATAATATGCATATTAGAAATATGTCCTTTATTGATGTCGAAAATCGAAATGTAAATGAAATAAACTTGATCTGAAATGCTTTATGTGGAGATTAAAAAAAAATATATATATCTAAAGTCTAACTATATGCGGATAGAAGCACAACTTTTGGCAGACGTTCCAGAGATAATCAGCCAGCTGGAAGGTGCGAAAAGGTTGAAGCCTACCAATGAAATTAAGCAATATTTTATGGTCGGCGTAATCCAATATTGTTTCATATTGTGGCCGAGGATTTCAACAGTACGTAAGACCATGTATCGATGAACTCCCACGTTCGTGGTCCCTAGATAAGAGCTATTCTGATATGAATACGTATTTTGATACTCATCAATAATATATATACTTCGAGAGATCAGAGATTTTTTCTTTGTCTGTCAATTTTAGCATACCTTTTTACTCCACTTTTGTAGGTTTATGGTGGAAAAAACCCAGACCATGTAATGGGTATATAACAAACATCGTCTTACGGACGATTTAAATGTCGAAAAACTTCATTTCCAAATAAATTGGTTTTTGTCTTCGATCAATATTATTTTTGTGAATGCTGGCAAAGTATGAGCATTTTGTCTACATAATTTACTTGGCTACAAACTGAGACAAATTATATTGGAAGTGATTAAGCTGCTTCAGAGCAAGGTGTCAATGGGCTCTGATTTCTATTGTTAATTATGCTTTGGTCGTAATCTAGATTTACTAATTTTTTTTACCCTTTAAGCATCTTGCACATAAAATCACCTATTTCCATAAGTCGAACAACGATTTTGGACACAGTTTGTCCGTTCTTGACACGAGCCTTCTGTCATCAGTAATGCAATGAGTGTTTCAACCTACCTTCTTCTTCTCACTTCTTTCTTATGTACAAAAATAAAAAATCACGTCTTTCCAAGAAGAACTAAACAGAATCGTTGTCGAATTGGAAACATGTTGGCAGAAATTGAATCTTTTTTTAGTTTGGGACTATATTTACTGTACCTGACGGCAATATCATACGATGTCGTTGAATATATATATGTATTTTAATAATTTCTTTTGATTCTAACTCACCTTATTCTCGCCCTTAACTTTATCACACTGAAATAAACACAATATGCATATTAAAATATTTAACAATTTTGGCTTAGAATAAATACGTACGATATTAGTTTCTATGTTGTTGCTACTGCAATGATTCGAAATCTATACAAAAATAAACAAAATATAGTTATAGTTATTTTACAAAAGATTTACAAAAGTTATGTGCAAACTTACAGCATCAAAATTTTCATCAAGATCGTTTTCCTTTTTAAGCATAATATTGGCCCCAACAACTTTCGCTGAAACATTTGTAAAGTCTTGGATTTCCATCGTGAGGCCTGCTGCGACAGATGCTGTTGCAACCATATCGCCTTCGCTGCTTTCTAAAGTGTTCAGCTTCTGTTGGCAATCAAGAGAATGTATTTATATTATAATCAATTTTCAATTCAGTGCACCACTCACTTTGATTTTTGGACATGAGGACGATGATATCATAACGCTAATATGATTGTTCACTGCGGCGGCATCAGACGATGTTGTTCCCTTAAGGCTTATATATTCTGCTACCACACAATTTGGTGGGTTAGCACTGTTTGCTGAGTCTTGGGATTTACCACCGATATTACCATTGCCATTGCCATTGCCATTTCCATTTCCATTGGCACTATCCATGTGTGGCGCGATTGCAGCAATGGACAGCGACGTTGACCGTGTAATATCTGTCGCAAGCTTTTCATTGCCATTCTCCAGTAAGCAACTTCCAGTGGCAGTATTGACGGTTTTTAGGACACTTGCACTGTTGCCGTTGGTGACAGTAGATTCTGTTTGCTTGTGTTGGCTTAAGTGGTTCGCATGCTGATTATTACCAATTTGATTTGCATTGTTAATGCTTATGGCAATATTACTAGCGCTGCCACTTAGCTGATCCTGCTGCTGTCGATATTGATCTCCCACCCAAGTCACATCTACTTCCGCATCAGGTGCGCTACATATGCTTGGCAATGGCGCAGTATATATTGTACTACTATTGCTGTTGTTTGCTGCATTATTGTTGTTGTTGTTAATGTTAGTGCTGATGCTGTTAGTTGTAGCTGCGATTGTGCCACCAATGCCAACACCGACGTTGCGATGATGATGATTCATTTCTTTTAAACTGTTGTTGCTCACAATGGACAAACTGGAGAGATTGGTGGCACGCAGTGGGTGGGGTTGTCCTGTATCAATGATCTTTGGCATTTTCATTTCTTCTATGCTATAGGTGCATGTCAGTTCCTCCAATGCCGAAAGCCGTTTCTCTTTGCGTTTTTGTCCCAGCTTAATAGCAAACTGTTGGAAGAAGATATATACATATATATAAATAAATAAACGAAGCGATATTAATAGGATTTGACTTATGCAGATATATTGATACTCACCTCAAGATCTTCGTAGGTTTTGAATTCTAATATGGCAAATCCATCAATAATCTCCTCCTCTAGCACTGGCGATCTTGGCAACTTTCGACGAACTGGAGGTGGTGGCCTTGGCGGAGGCTTATCGCGCGGCAGTAGCAGTGTCGACGACGATGATGTTGAAAGGAGATCTTCATCCAGTGACTCGCCTTCGCTATCACTAGGTGTGGCCATAAGACCAGAGTTACATTCGGGCGAATGTGGCGGATTTAATAGCAATGATGCAATACTATCCGTAGGTGGCAGCAAGTTGTTGCTACCGTTGCTACTGCTTGTAAAGTTCCCATTGGAATTATTGCTATCCTCTCCCATGCTACCAGCACTATTTAAGTGATATAACATCCCATTGCCGGGACCCACGGCATTGCTGTTTCCCATTAACGTGGTTGGTGCAGTTACCGAGCCAATGATACCACCACTGCTACTACCAACACCAGTCGACGCACCCATACCAATGCCAACTCCAACACCCACAACAGATCCGCCGCCAATCAACGCGCCACTCATTGCACTTAAATTGCATCGACTATCGCGCTCTGCCTGCAGGCGCTGGGCTCGCTCACGCCGGCGTTTTTGCTGGCGTTGCTGTTTGGTGTTCAGACTCAGTTGTGATGAGCTACTGGTGTTGTTGCTATTGCTATTGATGTGCCCATTTGTCATTGTTAATAATCCAGTCTGAGCTGGGGAACACGTTGATATTGATACTGATACGGGGGATGTGGTTGAGTGATCTACTGTGGACGCAACTGCGTTTGTTGCTGTTGCTGCCGCTGCCGCTGCTACTATGGACAATTCCGTATCCGAATCAAAATCACTTGCACATGGAACTGGCGCTTGTGTTGCTGATGCTGTTGGGTCTGAAGAATTGTGAAGTGGTGGTGTCGGCGTTGTCCGGATGCCTGTAATCGCAAATGAAGGCGGTGCTGGCAACAAACAGTCCGATAAAGCTACATCTGTTACAGAGTCTGCAACACTCAAATTCGGATTCGGTGTTGGTGGCGGTAGGTTCAAGGCCGCGGCCACTGTGTTTGCTGCAATCGTTGTTGTCGTTAGTGCTGAAGTTACTGGTGGATTACCACTGGTGAACGCTAAGGCCGTATGATGTGGATTCCTTTCATCTTGTTTTTGATTTTGGTTGGCACTGACAGCAGCCGCGGATACCGGAATAGCTCGGGCTGTAGCCATATTATCGTGTTGCGCCACAAATGCGTGTGAGTCTTGTACAACGCTGCAGCCTACAACAAGTGAACTCAGCTCGGTCGTTGCAGTTGGGCTCGTAATAGTTGTAGTATCCATGTCAATAATATACCTTCCTTTAGGTTGCTGCTGTTCTTCTTTTTGTAAGTGCCTGTGCCCTTCTACAGTATCAATAATACTTCACTGAAACGATTGCTGCTGCTTCGACTGCAATTGAAGCTGTAATCATCGAAATCCATGAAGGCGTCCATTATATGACCTTAGCAAGAGATCAATGTTTATCTTGCTATATCAATGATTTACCTTGCTGGTAAAATACACTAAGATTATAGCGTCGACATGGTAGATGAATCAGATTAGTCCACTTGATCGAAAAACTATTTCAATACCAGCCAGACGGTGTGTTTTTTTTTTGTGTTTTTTTCTTTTTTGAGTAAAATATAAAAATCGATGAAGCGCACGAGTAACTGGTATTTTATTATTATTATTTGTTTAGTTTCAATATTTATTTAATTGCAGCTCCTAGCTATTACATAGTTCGAAATTACACATTAACCGGCCCTGCATTTTTCAATATTCACACAACGACCGGTCGTTAAATTTAATTTCATATTATTTATTTTTATTTAATGCATAAATATATACAAAAACATTTATGTATATATACATATAGTGTATGTATATATATGTAAATATATAGATATATATATATACACATATGTATATATATATATACCTATATATGTATATATTTTTTTTCAGCACTTTTATGACCACCTTGTATGTATGTTTTGAGTAAATACATACATAGGATAAGCATTCAATTCGCCTTTCTCTATCCAACATGCGACACCATCTTTCACACTTTCCATTACACCGACGGATAAGTAAATACATACATACATATTAATGTACTTAACAAAACAAAAAACACATATTTATTTGCACACACATATGCATATTAACTTTTTTAAAACTGAAAATGTTTTCATGTTGATGACTCTATTATATAGATACGTTTATTGTACCCATGCATATTTAAATATATATATAAATATTAAATTATATGCATTGTAAATATTTTCACTGCTCGCTCTGTATTTAAGTGCTCTTCGCTACGTATTTAAGTATTCTTATGTACATACATCTATGTAAGCACAAGTGAATTGATATTATTTTTTTCTGTAATTTTTCTCTATGCTCTGTAGTCGGCTACGAGAGCGCTCGCGCGCTACTTGCCTTGTATGTATGTATTTGTAAGATGTTGTATACAATTATTCTAGTAGCAATAGCCATCTCGCTTGCACTTTTTTTTAGTGTAGTCAACATCGTAGCGTTTTCTACGTGTTGTGAACGCAGCAACAGCTACAGCGCCGCAAACATCAGTACACATCACAGACAATTTGTAATAAATTTAAAATCATTTTTTGCATACATTTCTAACTTCATTCACGCGGCAATATATACACGTACGAATTCTGATAAAAGCTTCAGCGATTTAAACTGCATGCATTGTTATTATGTTAACTATTATGTTGCATAAAGAGCATTTATCTATTCTGCAACTTTTTGACTACAAAGTCGAACACGAAAACAGTGAATACAAATCATCGATGTTCGTGTTTATTGAAAAGCGATTAGTTTTCTCCTCCAAATTTATCGTTATCGAGCATGAAGAAAAGTAGAATAATAAAAAAATTGAAACAATTAGAATGAGATAAGTTTGCACATTCAACTGACAATGCTGCAAAATAAATTTCTGAATATACCCAAAAAATCTATAATGTTTGTTTACATACAATTTACTTAGATACTGATACTTAGATACTGACATCCATGCCAGTGTTATTTCTAAAAATATAATCAAACATTACTGATTGCTAGCACAATTGACAAACAATTTGAATTATTTTATATATACTTCATGAAATAATTTTTTTTATTTTCAAGATACAACAACATTTACTTAATTTATAATATGGAACAACACGAACATTCAAAAGTGCTCCAGTCAGGCTTAGTGTTCCATTGTGACACCATGTACTCTGATAGGCAAATTTGTCCTTCCCCTCACTTAAATTATGCATCACAGGACCAAAAGAAATAATAAAATTGTAGATGAGGTCACAAACAAATATCATAGGCCAATTAATATTAAAAAATGTATATTGATTGGTATATAAAGCCTTATAAGTGAATCACACAGAGTGACGACTTTCGGAACGCATCGCAATTTTCAAATATGTGAAAAACTGTTCACATAGGCAAAACCAGTATCAGTACTCAGTATTGTGCACATAAATTAATTCAAATTGAATTTTGAGGAGCTTTTAATTCTCTGAACTCTCTGCAGGATCTGTTTGTCGATGGGTCAAAGATGTGGAGCAACGAACAATTGTCATAGCCAGACGAGTTGTGGATAGTGCATTTGACCATTGGGCTACTTCTCAAATGAAATAATACATAGGAATTAATGACATTTGAAGCTATTCAATCAACGGTTTTATTTGAGAACTTAAGTGTATTTATGAAATAATAATGTGTGTAAAAATAATGTATATTTAAAACCCTTCTAGTTGAAATTCGTGCTTGTATTTTTCGAAATTAGGATTATTGACAATGCCACTTCTTGTTGTGTAAACTATTGATAGCATCAAATTTATATAATCAAATATAATAATCTTTAAAATAGGTCGCAAATTTAGGTCGCTGTTTATGGTTATTTTTTTTAAGATTATAAAGAAAATATTGAAACTCATAAATAAATATACCTTATGGCGCCGGCAACTTAATTATTTGTAATAAGGTTAGGGTATAACAAGAATGAACCTAGCCAACCTCAGTTCACCTCAAGTCCAGTATACATTTATTAAAATTCCACCCATGATTTGTTTTACTCAAATGGTATTAGAATATTCCACAGTCAGATACGCCCGACTGGAGCGTATATATTATCACACTTTTGTATTGGACCATACCTGTTCCATATTGATATAACGATAGAGCTATTTCGTAATTTAAAAAATATGTAGTCTATATTGCCTTTACGTAATAGAACTGCTCAGATACGATAGGGGGTTAGGCTATATATATTCAAAAAAGTTAAATTAGTAGATCCTAACCATATACTTAAAAAAAAAGCAAGCGAATCCATTCAATTCTGATGAGTCTGCACTATCACAGTTCGGTAATAGATGGTTGTGTACGCTTTCAAATGGTGGTGCCGATCAATAACTCAACTCCTTTACCAGATAGAATATCAGTTTTCCCTTCTAGTTGCCTGTCATCGCTAACACTTCAGACGAGTTTTCTTATATTGTGCGATTTGTTCACAACTTAAAATTTTAATTAAAGAATCGCCATCAGTCCCTTATGCCATCAGCCAAGCATCAGGGTTCGATTATAACACCACCGAACAGTTACTAATTAAAAATGGCCGACAATCAAGATAAATAAAGAGAATAACCTGTTTTCAAGATTATTATATTCGATATGGATTGTAAAATAAACTCCTGATTTTGAACAACACAAGCAAGAATTTCAACTAGAAAGTTTTCATGTTGCTTTGCTTTACCTGATGTGGGAAATATATTTACTCAATTAAAAAAAATTCATGAATGAATGGCTTAAAATATCACTAATTACTATTTATTTCCATTAGGAAGAAGCCCAATGGTCAAATGTACTTTCCACAACTCGTCTGCCTGCGACAATTGCTCATTGCTTCGTGCAAACAATTGCCAACAGCTGTACATTTACTCTGCCTACATCTTTGACCCATCGACAACGAACACTGCAGAAAGTGCAAAGAATTAAAAATTATAACACCCAATTTCTCCTCAAAATTCAATTTGAATTCCATTATGTGCGCAATACTGATACTGATGTTGCCAGTGTTTCACATCTTTGAAAATTACCAGGCGTTCCGCGAATGTCGCTTAATGTGATTCGCCTTTATTACGTATTGTTGCACTCACTGTTTTTTTTATTACTAAATTTTCGGTCCACTTCTAAAAATAAATGAAATAAATACACATCCCGATTAAACATATGAAATTGAAATGTAAAATTGTCGAAAATTAACAATTGAAGAATAAATTATTATATTCAAGTTTATTATATTTAATTAGAGGTATTTCGTGCTATCAATATTAAATGCAATAAGGTTTGACAGTGCTCGATTTTGAGAAAAATCAGAAACAAATTCAGCTAGAAGAGGAGGTCAAGAAATGATATTCTATGTGCTAGTAAAACCAACCACAATTAAAATGTTAGTTTTACAGACGTGCTTCAATTTCCGCGAAACTTATCAGTTTCCGATTTTTATCAAAATCTTCCGTTCTCCGTTTCTGTTTTTAAATATTCTAACTGACGCGCAATTTTGTTATCAAAATGTGCTTCAATTCCACCGTTATTGTGACATTACAAGAAGGTATCTAAGCCGACCGTCGAAATTCTGCTGTGAAAAACTTCGCGATCTGTTTCTTATTATTGATAACTTTTTCTTTTATATGGAATGAAGTCGAAGAAGACAGGTGGTTGGATGTAATGTAAATGCACGATAATCGTTGAAATAAACGCTTAAAATGTAATTTTAATGGAATTTTTTATTCCATAATGTTGGTAAAATAAAATATGTAAGAGACAGAAGCAAGCAACATCCAATCCGATATTAATAGGGCATGTATACAAACATCGATTTATGCGAACCACGCAGACACATCGTGCGAGACGCTAAGGGATATTTAAAAGATGTGAAATGCTGTTCAAATAGACTCCATCAGCAAATACTCTAATCTAAAATACATGTAATTAAATATTAAACAATTAAAATGGTATCACATTTTTTTTTTATTATCGGCCATTTTAAAATTGTAATTTAAATTTTTTGGGTTTGTTTACATTTTCGCATTGAATGCCAAATATTATTAGTGTTGGACTGAAAAATACTCGTATTTTGAGTGCAACAAAATGATTTTGGAGCATCCCCGTTAAACCACAATTTACAAAATAAAAAGTTATCGATAATGCAAAACTATATAAAAGAATTTCCTTTGAACTTATTACATTACTGAAACAAAATCCCATGCGTTCCGCTTTGTGTATATTGAGTCTATTGGCGCACATGGGCTCGATATTTTTATTATTGATTATCGATATTTTGTGATACGTGTAAAAAACAACAGATACAAAAGTTGAGCATCTCTAGATCGCAGCAAAATTAAATCAGGAAAGGGATTGGAAATAAATTAGTGCAAATTTTGATGGGCAATGCTCAAAGAAGGAATGAGAACGGAAGGGCGCCGAAGAACTTGGATTGTTTTCCTGTGACATCCCCATTGAACAAATCGCAAACAACATCATCGAATGAGTTGACGGTATCTCGGCCATCAAGAGAATCACAACAGTCCGTAGAATTCATTGGATTCGTCGCTGACAGCACAAAACCCCCGCAAAGAGCCACTGGAAGTTATCCAAGACCAGTAGCAACCCGGAGCGGGACTAGCAAAACCGCATCGGTTACGACAGAAATACCCTTGCGTCAGGTGCGTCAATTCAAAAAGTCAGCACACTAAAAATCGTATATGTAGTGTATGTGTGTGTACACAACGCATATATATATATTTATATATAAACAGATATGTGGTTGGCTATATACATACATGCTGCTTCCCTTTCAGGCATATACATGTATTTTTATCTTATCTTTACTTCTACGTCATAGTAAAGCGATTTACAATTTTTGTTTTGCTTTAGAAAAAAATTGCGTTCTTAAATAACAAATGTTTGTTTGTTGGTCAATTGAAGCCCCCCAAGGGGCCCATTTCCCGCTCATCTTTGTCATATGTGCATTCATTCCATTTTTGATATTAAGTTAAAATTGTGGATTTACGTAAGTTTTAAATACAAAGAATTGCAGTTTCGCTGAGTGGTTATTTTCGTAGACAAAAGAAGTGCTGTGTAAACCCTATAGATATATATAGAGATAAAGATAGTTGCTCTTTTGACTCATCACGCTTCGGGCGAAGGCGACTAGCAATATAAACAAGGAGAGAGTTGAAAATCGGTTACGATATTCCTATCAGATCGATATGAATGGTGACAAAATAATAGCAGTTTTGGAAAATACTAAAAAAAAATTACTTTTGAAAATGTAGTTGAAAAATTATGACAATTTTATATGAACACTAGCTATCAATACTGAATATAAGTATTGTTATAAGTTATGAGAAATCACAAATGCACCGGTCGAAATAGGGGGGTTTCCCTTGGTTTATGTTATTGTTATTGATAACGTTTCCTGAGTCGAAATAACTGAGTTTGTTATTGCTACTATGCTACTATTAAAAAAAGGAGATTCATGGATTAATTTTTGCTGTATGTCTGTCTATTTCTATGCGAAATAGTCGCTTAGTTTTTAAGCTGTCTTGATTAAACTTGGAATATGCTGTTTTGTTTTTGCTGCAGTCTGCACATAATTAAAATTTGTATCGGACCACAATTTCATGCTGAAATTTTACATCACTTATTAACAACCAACAAACTATCGCAAATCTCTGCATGGCCAAGCAGCATATTATCAGCCTAATATGGGTGCCTGGTTACCAAAATATTGAAGGTATCATCAAGGCTGATGAGCTAGCTAGGAAAGGCACATTATTACCTCTCCTCACTGGTAAGGAAGGTATATGTCTGCCTCTGGCTACTTGTAAGCTTAAAATCAAAGAAGAAAATATATGCAGGTCTAACGACACATGATGAAATGCAAACTGCGGTCGAATAGCCCACCAAGCGTAGCCAAACATAACCGCTAAATACAATACGCTCTATAACGACTTCTGGGGAAAAGGATGAGGAAGAATCTTCTGAGCACTTCTGCTTCTGCCCTGCACTTGCTAGGAAACGATTCGCTACCTTAGGTAGCCATTTCTTACCCAATCTGTCAATGATGGCAAACTTAGGACCAGACAAGGTTGCGAATTTTATTAATGCAACCGGCTGGTTAAATTTCTGATCACACGAGGGCCGGAGAAACCCCGAATCCGACACGATATCACAACGGGTCCAACATGACCTATGTGACCTACCTACCCTAACCTAAGATATCGACTACAGAGACTCATAATGTATTAGCGAAATCTAAAGAATGTGAATGTAAGAAATGTTGGGCATAGTGGAATCCGGCTAGCAAATCTACGCTGCATATATTTCCTATCTTTGTTTTACATTCTAAATTTCAATATAATTAGTTAATTAATTTTGAAATTATGAAGTTAGCAATAGGGCTCAGTTCATTTTATATAAAGTTTTTTACTACAAGAAAAGAAGAAACTATAAAAACTACATTGGACTTAATTCAAACCTAATGTGAATGTGTGTCGCTTCTTCAACTCCACTCTTTAGCTGTCCACGTGTACTTTAGATACTGGCAGCAGCAGGCGCCTTAATTGGAGTTCAGTGGTGTGTAATTCTTTTCGGCACCGTCAAAAACCAAAGTCCAAGAGGTGAGAAAGCTTTTCGTAAAATTCAACAACTACTGTAACTTTTACTAAATATTCTTTATTCCGATTTCAATAAAAGTTTCACCTCGTCACAGGACTCACGACGTTACAGAACGCAATGGCATCGTCCAAAAAATAATTCATTATTTAGTTCCCACTTCAAAGACTGCAGTCGCAACGAGCAGTTCTTCGTTGAATGTCTTGTAGCCAAAGGTGCCTTTGGTGTAGTATTCAAGGTTTTCAATAGGTGCAAGGACAATCCTAGCAATAAAACAAGCTACGCTCTGAAGGTGATTCCAAAGTCGAAGGTATGCAATTCTGTTTCATAAAGTATTTCGTATCTTCTGCAGTAACTTGTACGCTTTTGTTGTAGGTTATTGCGGATAACAGTGTGCAGCAGATCAAGGACGAGGCAGATATACAAAAGTTGTGCGGTCATCATCCCTTCATAGTTAAGCAAATTGATCTTTGGCAGAATCGTCACAATCTTCATATTTGTATGTATTAATGTGCATTTCATGCTATAACAATCCTTTATTTTCTTATTACCAATAGACATTTATTCGACGCAATTTTTAAGATTTGATGTATTCTTAATCAGGATCAATATCCGAGTCGATATAGCAATGTCTGTTCATCAGTCCGTCTGTATGAACACGCAGATCTTAGAGACTTAGAGCTAGAGACTTTAAATATATAAATATAGTTTGCTTGCCTTAGGCACTCAAATGAGGCGGATGTGGGCGGGGTCTGAAAATGTATATACCGATATTTGTAGGAGGTTACCAGCAAGTTTGAAGACTCAATCCTTAGATTTGTGGGAGATGTGCGGTCTTATCGATTTACGCTTGCAAAAATATCGCTTTTGGTCGATTATGGGAGCAGGAGGAAATTTGATGACAGCTATACAATTGTAAGAAATATGTCGCCTAAACTCCCAGAGATGAGTTTGAGGTTCATGGTGTTTGTGATGGGCCTAAATCTTTTGACTTGATATTAGCTACCTTATCTTATAGCTAACTATTAAATTGTGAAACTCGAATGTAATATAAATATAAGAAATGTAACTTTATTTCACTCCTTTTTAGTGTCCGAGTATGTGCCCAATGGCGAACTATTTCACAAAATTGATCAGTTCTCTCCTGATTTAGTACGATTGTATATCGGGGAAATTGCGCTTGCAATCGGTAAGTAAACAATCATTTCCTTTGCAGTTAAACGAATAATCAATATGTACTCGATCGTTTTTTTTCAGATTTCCTACACAACGCTGGGATAATTTTTAGAGATATCAAGCCGGAGAATATTCTGCTAACACAAAAATATCACATAAAATTGACCGATTTTGGATTGAGCAAGTGGCTTAAGCTAGGGGCAAGCACACATACCATCTGTGGCACATTCAAATATATGGGTACGACCTAACGCAAACTTTAAACAATAATAAGTAGTAATACCGTTAGCTAAGGAGCGGCGTCAAGCAAAAATATAAGACCCTAATATTGAAGAGTCCAATCAATAACTGAAACATTAACGAAACTAATGCGGAAAAAATATTATTAAGCTTAAACTGAACTTTGAGTGAAACAGTTTTTGACTTTGAAAAGCAAGGGGAAGGAAACTATTATCAGAGAGAAAAGCGTCAGAGGCAGGAGCATTTCACCGCTAAAAAAAAAGGTTGACAGTAAAAGGTCTAGCGTAAATGATACCACACACAAGAAAAACAAAATTGACTAAACAATTAAGTCTTAGAATTAAATTCAAAAATGAACGCACGCTCACAGATATTTGATCTAACCATGGAGGGTCGACAGGTGGACGAGGCAGTGGCCAGCATCTTCCACACCGTGCTGTTTCATCGCTGTTTGGGCAAATATATGTATACTGGAGATGCGCAATACTCTATTGGTACTGTGGGATATTCAGATGTTGATTGTGATTTCATTGACTTCACATATGTGTGCTGCACTTCAGATAGCCTCACGCGTAAGGTCAAGCGTGCTATTAATATGTTCAGCGAAAAGTTGCGCTCAAATGAGAGCTGCGGTTCCGGGCAAATAAGTTTGGAGTTTTTCCAGAAAAAGAAAAATCGCTGGCCATTGTTTACACAGGAGTCAATACCGTGGGAAGTATGGACGGTTCATCTGGATTTAATCAAGCACGAGAACGAAGACGAGCGCCAGCTTTGCCGCGAAAATGTATCAGATCTGCTTACCGAAAAGGTTATATATATAACAGAACTAATGAACCGACACGACTATGTGCCGAAGACTCCAAGCCAAAGCGAGCTAGATCTCATTTTCGACACTTCGTTTCCCGATGTGCAGCCGTATTTGTTTAAATTTGATTATTCCACTTCTGGATCGAAGGCACCCTCAATGGGAAATGCAATGAAAAAGATCATCAAAGAGACGCTTGCCATGTGACTGGCTGGGTATGTGAGCAAGCGAGCATTCGCCTAGGGTTAGGTTAACTAACCCAATTTTGTTATGCTGAGCTTAATAATATTTTTGTGCAAACTGCTATTTACATTGCTTCCAAACTCATTTTAAAATAAAAGCGTTTAAGTTTATTAGTATTTTGTTTATGGTAATTGGCTGTTACTGTTTACTTTTATGTTATATTCGGCAGAAGGAAAGAGATAACAAGAATATATCGATTTTCAATTTCCTTACTAATCTTTGAGTTCCATTATGATTTACAAAACCCAATTGTCTTTAGTCGGGCTTAATACAAGTTCAACAACAACAAAAAAGCACATACTTCGATAAAAAAAATACAAATAAAATGAATAGTTATTTTTTAAAGTTACTTTTATATACATATACGAGTATATCCTTCATTGATAAAAGGCTTTAGAAATCTTTGATTTTTTCGAGGGTAATTATAATCTATTGTCATTTTCGGAAGTCTTAGAATTCTTCACGCTCTGATTTTGATGATTTTAATTAAGTCTTTTTGGGAATAAATTTAATATACATACATATTTGTAATGGCGTTATTAGTAAATGCCTACTAGTGGTTTATTAAGTTGATTTTCTTATGTGGAGTCCCATTAATAATATTTTAAACATGAAAAAGAAAAGGTTTTACATGATGCCTATGAAATATGACGAACACAACTTTAAGTTAATATATATATATATATATATTTGTAAATATAGTATATGTCTATAGTAAACACAATCTATATATTACAAGCTAGTAAATTATGTACGTGAATAAGATCAAGTGGAGAAGAGAGAACAAGAGTAGGAGTCGTTAAGATGAAAAAGGAAGGAAAAGAAAACGTTACGTTTAAAATTATTGTGATTGTTCTTGTAGTTTTGTAGTTTTGACAGCTCTCTATATGTTATTGGATTTAAGAATGTAATCCATTAAACATATATATATATATATATATATATATATATATATATATGTATTTAAGTGTATGTCGACGTTGTAACTGTAAATTAAATAATAACATGTAAATTCCAATTTGACTATTGTTGCAATGTTTAAATTAAGTGGAAAAAATAAAATTAACCAACAAAATCAACACCTATATTCAAATTGCTTAAGGGATGAATTTTAGTGGTATTTATGATCTTAGACCTGTCATTTACATATTGTATACAGATTTAAATTTAATTTTGTCGATCGTATTTATTTGTATTGCACCAAAATTGGTATGAATTTGTTTTCCGGGTGGGTAAAACCATTTTTCCGCTCCATTTTCATTGCAGCGCCTGAAATTCTGTGCGGTGAACCCTACGGCCATGCAGTGGATTGGTGGGCCTTGGGCGTCATCGTCTGTCAGATGCTAACAAAAAAGGTGAGTGGTAACATGGCAAGTCCCTTACATAAATCATATCCGGCAATTTAGATTCAATATACAGGAAATTATATTAGCACTATTCATTTCGAAATATATAAAAGCCCAAAGGTTTTTTACAAATATAAAATATACGTTGAGATAATATTGATCCACTATAAACATTTCATCAAGATCGGATAAGAAACACCAAAGATATAACCCAAAAGGTATTCTCATATTGATTATTATCTTATTATATCGATAACTCTCCCCGCTTCGCAAATATCAATATTTTATATAGATATTCGGTAGTTATAAAAGCATAAAGGCTTTTTATACGCGGATACAGAAGGTATCCAAGGTGCCCGCGTCAGACAAAGTAAGAATTGAGCTGATATGTCCACTAGGAGGCTGGGAAATCGTTCAAATCGGTAATCGCAAATTGATCCAGCCACATATTTCTTACAATTTTAAAGCTACAGTCACCAAATTTGGTTGGTTGGTTGTTTGTGATGTCCTTCAAAGATCGGCATTTACCAATTCATATTTCATATGAATAACTCCTATTTCATACGAAAATTCATATTTTTAATCGTTCTTGGACATCCTATGTCATTGGTAACGACGCAATGGTATTCAGCATTTATGTTTAAGTATAGGACTCCTAAAAACCGCTCTGTACTGTTTTTGATTGATTGACATTGCTGCGTAAAGATCGTGAACTTACCTATATCTAATCGTCAGCCGTAAAAATTATATATATAGTGTCTGCTGCGCTACCAGCTTTTCCAGCTGTGCATCTAATAAAGCAAAGTTTATTTCGAAAGACATTGTGTTTATTTGTATATAAAGCTTGAAGGGAACAAGGGAAAGAAGTAAATACGATCGATTAATGATAGCGATAATACTTATTGAACTACAGCAGCCCGAAGGAAGAGCCACTTTTTTTTTTAGATCAGGAAGCTTTGAGAGAGAGAAAGACTTAACAATGTTCTGTGATTGTGTATTTATAGTGTATAGTATAATAGTGTCGTTGTTGGTAAGCTGGGTAATGTTGTTATTGGAATAGAGTATTTACTAGTTTGCACAAATATCGTTGGATTCATGGCTTTCGTCGGCTTCTTTCGACTTAGCAGATTCTCCATTTTTGAAAGTAAATTAGATGACTGTTTGAGGCAAAGGTGCAATTCCAACAGAGGTTGGGATCTTCAGCCTCTCGCCAAAATGGTCCCGTGGGCTATTCTTAGAATCATATTCAGAATTTATAGTGGAAAAATGAAGGTAAGGTATTTCGTCAGCAACATCGAAAGTTGGACCGTCTTCAGATAACTGCGCTTCCTCTGAATTGTCAGTGATTTTAGTATGCTCTGGGGCGATCAAGTGAATGTTGTTCTCGGACTTTCCTTCTTTGAGTGTGAAGTCATTTTTCCCCTCGAAGTTAATGCGTTCTTGGTGTGGTGCATGCTGCTCTGCTGAAACTTGTTCTGTTTCAATAGCATGCGACTCTGCAGAACTTGGATCGAACTGGTCTTCGAAACCTATTGCAGCAAATTTATTTTCGACGGCGGTGGCTTGGAGAGGATTCGAATTAGACTTCATAACAATCTGGTTTTGCATTTTGCTACTAGGATCAGGAGCGTCCACTAGGGGAATTCCCTTGGGGGCACCAATGGGCTCAACTTTACCAAGTGAGTTTTTCGAATCTTGATTCTCCAGTTTCTTGTCAACTTCGGTGTGGATAGCTGCCCTTGTTGCAGGTATGGCAGGAGCGGTTTCCACATCCGGTGCACTTAACTTATGCTCGATACTAGCATAGCCATTGTTTGGCTTCCGGTTTACTGGATGGACAGCTGTTCGTTCGGTAACAACCTCAGCTTTGTCTATAGCCTTGCGCTCAGGTATAAGATATATGGGACTGGTTTGTATAGTTTTGACAAACAGTTTTTCATTTTTTATAGCATAGGGTTGTATTGCTACCTCCTCATCCGGCAGCGGAAGCGCCAAAATGCTGGCCATACAAGCTGCTGCCGTCACAAAAATATAATAGTTCATGCTGTAAGAAGACCATATACAGTAAATTAAAAACAGAAATTAAAAAGAACAGATATATGCGGAGTGCAGAAGATTGTATATTCTTAAAAACATTTTCGAAAAATTTGTTTTAGTTTAGATCATTAAGAATACTTCTAAACCAATTAAAAACAACTCATACAATTCTATCATAGAGAGCACATTGTGTATTCATATACAGATTTGTAGATATTTGTATGCATGCACACAGAAAATGCTTGTGGCTTGGTAATTTAATTAATATGAAAATACGATTTTCTTCCACACTGCTTAACTAATTTTGATGGAATCAATATTATGTCAACGAATATTCATATCCAATTAGATAGACATATCCTCAGTATGGTGGCTTTCCTGCAGACGCAGATACCAGTGTCATTCAATCCGCAACAGCGTTTTTTTGTTTGTTTGTTTTTGAACCTCGGAAATGGTTTTTAGTTGTACATACAATTTTTCGGAATATGCACCAAACACTCACCTTGCACTTCTTACACTTGTTTCGTGACGTAAAGATGATTTACTGTAGCTGGTCTGGTTGAGATTTTAGGTTTTCTATTCTTCAATTAATTTTGAAACACATAAGCAAACACTGTTGACCTTGGCCATTAGCATGTTCTGGACGGTCACTTTCAGAAACCGCTTTGCCGGGCTGCTCTTGCGTCAGGTGGGTTTTATACATTCGGTGGGCCCGCAATTCTGACAGCGTCGACGTCGACAGCGCATTCATTGCAACGTGCTGCGACGTTAAAAACATAAACGGGCAGCCAAAAGTAGGCGAATGGAAGGTTTCTCGACGATTCGACTCGTAGACAAATAGAGGATTGCACGCAAGCGGAGCAAAAGCGCTCAAATATAAACTAAAAAACCAAAAAAAAAAAAGAAAACCGTATTTTTACTACAGACGATCCGATCAGACAGGAGTTGTATGAGTCGAGCAATTCAAATCATAGTAGTTAAATAAGTATGTATGTGGTATATATATATACGTTGCATGTATCGAACATCATATATTGAACATCTACCCCAAAATGATATGTGGTTTCGTAATGTAGTCGGATATCGAGAGCTGGAAAATCGATCATAAATCCGAAATCCCCAAAATGTATACTAATGATATTGAAGGTGGACGTGGATCCTAAATTTGATAGTGAGGCATACATGTCGAACCAAACTAAGCTCTCAACATAATGAATTTAAGTAGAGCTCGAGCCTCACAAACTTGTTCAGCTGGAATGTTTAGAAAGTATTTCCCAATTAAAGAACAATAACAATTAGTGCAAGGGCGGCAGTAAACAGACTAATTTAAACATTCAAAAGTCAACTCAAGCTTAGCATTCTGAACAATTGCGGCTTACGAGATTTTGTGTTTGTGTACGATTAAGCAAATTTTATTTATATTTATTTGTCTTCCAATTTTCGGCGAACCTGTTTCCGTTTGTGTTTTGCAAATACTACTCGCATAGGTACCTCTAGTTGGCGAAGAGATCGTGGACATTAACATGCCAATGAGCAAGTCTTTGTTTGTGAATTTGACGAATCCGGGGCTGACGGTAGCAGTAGTCTAGCATCTCAGTAAGCGGAATGATATCTTGCCGAAATGATTGTTAGGGAAATGCTTCTACCGTCACCGTTCCGTTAGAACCTCGTCATTAAGTTGCCAGTATAGGCTTAGATGTAATATTCCTGATTAAAGCGAATCCGGCCCTGAACATCCGATCCATAAGCACGGGTGTCAACCCTCGAATGGGCTCCGCGCATGCAAAGATAACCATGGGATTCCAATTAGACGGAACAGTGCAAGGGACCCCAAAAGGCGAGCAGTGGAAGGAAGTCACCCGCAAGAAGGAGACGTCATAGTAAGCGCCGCAAAGGGCTAAGCCAGTTACGTGGAGATGGAGGTAAAGGCAACTTATCATCCGAGCGAGCTTGGGAAAGCGGTTAGAATCAGGAGGGCTCAGAAAGTCGAGTTATTGCTGCAGCTAGATAAGAAAATCTGGTCGAGCGAGCAGGACTTCGGTCTATCGCTCACCGTGTGACGATCGAATCCAGGGATTTGGATGAGGTCCCGCCAAAGGAAGATATTCGCGACGCGCTGAGAAAGCAATTTGGCTAGGAGTAGGTATCGCTGGAGGATATCAACCTGCGTAAGGCGTATGGGCAACCCAGCGACTGCAATTAGGCTACCATCAGATAGTGCAAGGAAAGCCTTGTCTGTTGTCCTAAAGTGGTATGGGTCAGTTGAAGACTCGGTGAGCGCATAAGCATCACTAGGTGCTTCAGATGTCAGGAGTTTGGCAAAAGTGAACTTGACAGTCGAATCTGTGCCAATGATACGGAAGACCACATGGCTAAGGGCTTCGACATGGATCCGTAGTGTATGTTCTGCAAGGAGAAGAGTTTGGATGCCCATCCAGTTAAATCTCAACTATTTTGATGCAGCTTAGGACTTGCTGAGGCAGTCGGTGAGAGATTCGAAGGCAGACGTGCCCATCATCTTCGAGCCGTAGTGCCTAGGCGGCAAGCAAGTGTGGAAAACTGGCCATTTGGTTCCTTTAAAGATCACACAGTCCGCGATTGGTTTGTCCAGGCGAAAATTAACGGAATAACTTTTTACAGCTGTTACGCCCTACTTAGCTGAGATATTACTCCATTGAGGAGCTCATTATGCAGAACGACAATGGGAGAGGCAGCGAGAATTTCACATTCAGCGATCACCAACCGATCCACTTCCAGATCAATGGAAGAATGCAAATGCGGCCACGACAAAACAACCGGTGCCAAATGGAAAGGAAACTGTCTCGAAGTGTATAATTTCACCGACTATACGTCACGCCTAGTCCACGCCTATCGACCCATCTACATAAGACCTAAGGCCTATCTATACCTAAGAGAAAGCCAAGCACACGTAGAACGTGCTGCTGGATAAACCAGTTAAGGAAAACGTGTTTACTGGCGAGAAGGCGCTCTTAACGTGCCCGGGGCAGCCTCTACTTTGCAAGTAGGCTGAAAGACCTTAGAAGAATCAAGCGAGACCTCAAGCACAGCATCAAGAAGAAAGAAGATCTGGAGCCAGGAGACTGTTCAGGTGACTTATCCTACGAGTCTTGCCACCATACGCAGTTTCGTGGGCATTCAGGAGGATCTGAGAAAATGCGAAACTGAGCGGCGAGTGACGGAGAGTGCCCGCAATTAGCCAACCCACCCCCAGCGAAGTTAAGCCTTACGGTGATCCCGCGGGGATTGGTTGTGTGTATGCAATGATCCGGGCCGTCTTCTGACACTCAAACCCCATGGCTATAGCGAATAATTTACAGCTTTGGAATAAGTCTGAATTTATTTATTGTGACACTGATATCTGATAGATATTTTAACAACACTTTACTTGCGATCAGTGGAAGTTATCATTTTCATATATTTACTGTATTTACCGTCTGAGTGTTCAGATTTGTGTTGCTGAATACAATGAAGTAGTCCTTTTATATATTTAAATGAAATGTCTATTTAATTTAAGAAATTGGTTGTTCTGTGATAAGCCTTTACATATATTTATGTACATAAATACTTCTTTTCATAGGACCCCAATATCAGAAGCTATCTGCGTGCTCGCGATGGTAGCAGCCAAAAGGACTGCATGTCGAATGCACCGTCTATTGCTCAGATTAACGGCTACTTATTAGATAAGGATAGTAACGACTTTTTGCCAAAGGCTGTCCAAGACCTTCCAAGCGAGGGGCAGGACGTACTGCGTCGCCTTCTCGTTTTGGACCCACGTCAACGCATACGAAGCGTAATGGCATTACAGCGCATTGCGATTTTCAAAGGATACAAATTGGAAACCAAGCGGCTGATGAGTGTACGAATAGCAGACGAATAAACCTTTTAGGTACCTTTTTTCATTTTTATTCTCATTTTTTAGATTTCTCCGTTAGACATCATTGTCAAGGATGGCATTCGCATATATGAAAGCAGCCAGTATGAACAATCTTACAGTGATCTGGCGGACAAGCCGTTTTCAAACTTCTCATACTTTAATTCGTAAGAATAAAATATAGTTTGTGTGAAATTTGATCTAATCTTTGTGGCATTCAACATATCCAATTATGAAATGAAACTAAATTCCAAAAATGGTTGAAAATATATATGTATTGGCAAGAATTAAATATAATTCAAACTCTTTGATGTTTGGGTAAGTATGTAAAAAATATCAAAGCGAAATATTTTTCCCTTTTATGACTGCTCACAAAATAAGTGAGAAAAAATTAACTTATGCAGTAATGGGAAAATGCGCTTATGTAGAAGATGTAGGCATAAATTAAGTCAAATGCTGGGCAACAAAAAGTAAGTATTTTTTTCCAATAGTTTTGATATTTTACAGATTTGATATTCACGACGAAAATGCAAACAAATCCATGTTGCAGCGGATTCTGGATTGCTGAGCTTACAGAGGAATACGAAAATGATCCACTTTGTCTCTCGAGTAGATACTCTCTTTGAATTTATTTTATATATAAATAAAATATATAAATAAATATATACACAATTAATTAAATTAGAAATTCCCTAAAGACAGAAGTGAAAAAGGAGAGCCAATGCCAACTTTTACATTTTACAAAAATGGTATTCTTACACGGCAAATCATACAGAGCGATGTCTTGCGGAATGCATGGGAATTTTACGAAGATGCGAAACGTAGTTCGCACAGTGAAAATTAACATCTTGCATCTTTCAACAGTTAGTTGTGTATATAAAAATATAATTCATGAAGAAAAACTAATCGATTAAAAACAGATTTTAAGGAGGAATCAGAAGTGGTTGCTGTTTTTATGCGTGGAGATGTTTCACAATTTGTTTCTTGTTTTATTTGTAAAAGATTTGCATAAGTTTTTGTATTCAGTGACCATATCCGTCGTGATGATTAGAATAAAAAAATCGTATATAGTTTGATTATTTTTATTAATTATAGGTATGGCAACAAGATATTTTGAAAGATCACAAATAATCAAGACTATAGTCGTTACCATTTTTTTGACTGGAGTAATGAAACAATTGTGTCAATTAGAAGGGGCTTGTAGGGCTTAGTAATTTAGTATATATATGGTTTGGATACTAGGCATTTTGGACTATTGCGTACGTACTTACGTAATATAAAATGTTATATTTATACTCTAATACCGGAGGTAAAAGAATTTACTGAACATAGACATTTGAAACTTGTGAAACTTGAAGCTCATCGAAGCTATAGTTTCCATTTTCGTACTTCGCAGGATCGCAAGAAGTTTATATATCAACTATGGTACGACTGTGGATATTCCGACTACATTTTTATACTCTGAAACCGAAGGTATCAACTTGATACTTGGAACATATCTGTGTGTCTGTGTCCGCGTCAGACAAAGTGACAAAACTGGAAACTCCACAAGGAGGCTAGGAAATTGATAAGATCGTTAATCGCAAGTCGATAAAGCCATATATCTTCCACAATTTTCAGGTTACAGTCTCCAAATTTGGTTGATAGGTTGTTGGTGATATCCTTTAAAGATCGACATATTCCACGCCCACATCCGCCGCCCCCAGGCCCCCGCTCCAAAATAATTTACACACCTATCCCCATAATTACCAAATGCGATATTTCGGAAAGTGTAAATCGATTAGAACGCATATCTTCCACAATTTTACGGATAGAGTCACCAAACCTCCTTCAAATTTAGAACGGCATATACAAGACGCCCACACACGCCACCCCCAGAAATGTCGGCCATAGAAAAATGAAATACGTAGTTAGTCACCAAATTTTAAAGTATATTGATAGTGGCATCCGTCAAAAATTCAAAGAAACTATTTTGGACTACGTCCCCAAAAGCGATAAATGCCTATATTTCCCGCAGCTTAAGAGCAATAGTTAGCAAACTTGGAAGGTAGATTACAAAAATAGTCCTCCAACATTTTTTTCGGCTACGCCCACTCTCGCACAAAAATTCACAAAAGCCATATCTACCGCAATTTTAAAGCCAAACTTGGAGGATAGATTAGTAAGAACCTCCTTCAAAGTTCGGTATTTCTTGGCGACACCCACCCTATTCTGTGGCACCTGTTATGAGATATTATGACTTAGTTGTGTCAGAGTATTTTGCTGTCGGTTACACCCGACTGCAACGTTCTCTATTGTTAATAATAAATGTGTGGTATTTCAGTTATAGATTAATCAATTTCTTGGTCTCAACAAGAGGGATTCATCATCGGCAGTGGATCGTCGTGAGTTTTTAGATAAGGTCAACGCACACAGGCTTGCATTGGAATCTGCGGGAAGTTCGCAGGAAATTCCCGTTGCATGGGACAAGTACAAGTACATATACATACAAATTTGAAATAATTATAATTTACGGTAATTTAAGAAATGAATGCAAAAATGTAAAAAAGAAAAAGTTGTACATAAAAAAAATTCAAAAAGAAAGAACGGTTATCCTAAGCCCGCAGAAGATAACAACCATTTTGGGTATGCTTATATTTACATTTTTGATCAGATTTTGAAATATTATATTTAACAATCTTTAAATTATAGGCTTCCTGTCTCACGCTTAGCCGTATTGCTTTGCAACAAATTCTCTCTTTATAAAAGAAATGCTTTACACAAATATATTTTTATGGTCTGCAGAAAGGGTGACATGTATGTCTGTGCAGATGTTGTTGGATTTATATATATATATATGTATATATATATATATATATATATGACTTTGCTGTTTATTAGTTTATAGAATCATGTATATATTTTAAATACACCGTTTAGACTTAGATACGGGTACTACGCGGTTATATATTGCTGGGAGCTGATCTGCGTCACTCGAGATTCTGGTTTCAAAAGAGGCTGAGGGGCTTATATGAGACTGAATTGGATTAAGCTCTGCTATATACATTTTCTCTTTGGAACACTAGTTAACTTTTTTCTTTGCCAGGACGACGATCCCAAATGATATTGTCTTGCCCTTGTCCTATTGTCGTATCTTAATTTCATGCAGGGACCATAAATAATGATTATTTTTAACATTTTTTTCAAAACTTTATTTAATTATCCACTTACATTAGCCGCACAAATAAAATAATTATACCAGTAGGTGTCTATTTGGATAGTCTTTGCGTATCCACATTGATTTTTGATTTTCGTGCATGTTCCACAGTGGTAATGATTACATCTAGATTTTTCCAACTCAGGCATAACGATTATTTTCTGATTGAAGAAATGAAACTCAACTTAAACCCAAGAATGATCATTATTCTGTAAACAAATAGACCAAATTAAACAAAAAAAAAACAAAACATTTGATGTTTAATTTTATAATATAAATAATATAATGATTACGATCCCTAAGTTTTTGTCGCATCTTGAAAATTGCTCTGATACTAATTTGTTAAGCAGCTCTCAAAAGTACATACCCATACTTCAAAGTTAAAGATTTGTATTATTTCGCATATCGCGTTAACATATTCTTCACATCTGAGTACTCGAACATACATTTTCATAATACATACAATCGGTCGAAGTTGGATTTTTTTTATTTGTTTTTTGTTTTTGTTTTTATAGGGAAAGCCGTTGCATGTCGAAGATCAGAACTTTAAATAGTGTATCCGTTATATGTATATGTCTCCAAGGGCTTATTATCTGAAGATTACTGTTATTTTTAAAATTGTTTTTCTTTTTTTTTATAACTATTAATAATTTTATTGTTTATAATTTTAGAAACATTATTCGTAATTCAATTTTTTTCAAGGCAATAAATAAAATACTTCGATTTACAAGCGTTTTTTTCTCAGTAATAATAAGTATTATGTTTTTGCGGCTAAACAAACTTTGCAACTGGTTGTATATATAAGTTGAATATGAGAAGCGATTATAAGTTTATCATATCCATACATTTACACAGAAATTATCATAACCACGTTTGAATTTATGCGAATATACCGAATTATTTAATAATTTGTATACATGCTTAATGTATTGTAATACCAAATACACTAAGTTACTTAAGTAAAATGGAGCTTATTTCTTGTTCTGCTTTTTTCTTAGAAGCTTGCTGGCCAATAATTTAAAAATATTTGGCTTTATTCATAAGTACCCCAACGTAGCGTATGTTTTCACAAAAGTGTCATCGCTGGTGCTGACGTTCCTATGGACACACATAGAATTTAAGCAGTTAGTGAAGCGATTTCATTTAAAATGTACATATTTTAATTATCTTACTGGTCTTCCCATGGACATACGGCATTGTGCTCATCCGTAGCTGCTTGCGTCGAGCCACTGGCCTCCTCATTGCCTTTATCCTGATCATCAAGCGAGCTGTTTTTCTTTACGTCAGAGTTGCGTTTCTTGCGCCGTCGATGCTGTTCATCAATATTAAGTGCTGGCGTTTGTGTTTTGACGACTGTCGATTCATCAAAGAGTTCATCGTCGACTGTGTCTATGTCCAGTACGGCGAGTGGAGCCATTGAGGGTGCCGGTGTTGGCGCCGGCGGTATATATTCTAGATGTATATCCGTGTCAGTAATATCGTAATCGTAGACAGCATCCTTACTATCGTCACCAAAATGCATTTCTTCCTGGTATTCATCAGTGGTGGGCGATAGCTCGGCCTCAACATTTTCCGGCACATGACTTTCCAATTCATTTTCGGTATTGATTTGAGTCGCTGTCAGTATCTTGACCTGCGACTCGCCCTGAAGCTGTTCATTTCTTGTGGGATCAACTGCCTTCTGCATTTCAGTGGCTGACGTCGCATTGACGACCAACTCGAGTTGCAAGTCATAGTTGTTGTAGGCGTGAGGCTCGATCAGCTCGATTAATACTTCTTTGACAACAAGCAAGTCAGACTCTAATTGCCGCTCCGTGCAGAGGTTGGCAGTGGGACTTTCATTGGGCAATGGCACCATGGGCGTACTTGTAGCCAATTGTTGGCTAATGACATCTCTTTGTTCAACAAGTGCACCCTCTTTTAATGGCGACGTGACGTTGGTGATGGGCGGCTTTATTTCCGTTAGCTCTGGCGAGACCAACAAAAGCATTTCAGATCCAGATACCTCACTACTTTGTTCAGATGGTAACAATTTGATGGGCTCATCTTCAAGCTCGGCTTCTGTATCACTGACAGCGGGCAAATTTTTAGTAATGACTGCGCTGCTGCTGTCACTAGCAGCACAGACAGGTTGCGCGTCCAATTGTGGGTAGCTGATAACAACGGGTGAATTTGTAATCGATGGGCAATTATTGCGACCAGTTTGATATTCCCAGGTGCTGTTAAAAAAGAATAACGTAAGATAGTTTGTAAGAAAATCACATTTGACTGGCAACAAGTTTAACATTACAAGTGTATTTCATATACATTCAACACGACGAAGACAATGTATACCCTTAGAGACCTGCTCACATCTGAATTCTATTATAATTTATAATTCAATATAACAATTTGATGTATGTCGATGACTCGATGCACACACGAGAAAGCTCACCAGCGTCCATTTAGGAACTTCGAGCGGAACTGGACAAAAATTGAGCTTGAAAATTGACCACCAATTTAAGGGACGCATTGAAGTCTTTTCTCTCTTCTCTTCTGTTCCCTTCTCATTTGCAGTGTGCGGATTTCTTAGAAATGGAATATTATAGCACATAGATTATAGCACTGCTTGAAACGCCAGGATGGCAGGCTCATACCATGGTAATTGCCACAAGCTTTACAAAATGGGAGGTGCTATCCTTAATAAATCCATCTTCTCACTGCCAAAACCCGAGTAGCACCGGCTCAATCTTTACCCGCTTCCCGTTCCTCCCTGAACTTTCGGTCGGACTCCTTTTGACCAATTCCAAGATCACGGAGATAATTGATTAAAAAAATGGTCTCATGTCAAATACGAAGATAATTCTGCTGTTCTTGCAAGCAGAAGGATCAAATAAACAATACGTTGTGATGACATAGTCCCCAGCAGTTATAATGACCACGTGATCAATGACCAACTCCAGCGGACTGAAATGCAATCTTGCAACCTTGCTCCCCACAGAACGTGTCAGGAAAGCTTCTCCCAGTTTGATAAAGCACTGCGAGTAATATTGTTTGTCTTCCGCCTTTTAAAGCACTGTCGGAAGAGGTCTTTGCAAGTTCTCGATCCCCAACATAAAGCTTTTAGTTATGTTTACCATTAGCTCACGCTTGTCTGATCCAAACTCAGGGGTGGAGAGACCCGCCACTTTACTAATACCAGAGTCGATTTCGCTGGATCATGATCATGTGAAAAAATAAATTGGTCACGCCTGCCTTAACTCGAAAGGATATGCATCTGTCTTCGTGTACTTCAACACGAAGGCAATCTATTTGGAAGTCACATCCGACCTAACAGCTGAAAGATTCCTAGTTGCCTTTTCTCGGCTTGTAGCTCTACGAGGATGTCTTGCATTTGCTGGACCATCAAGTATATTATTCCGAGAATTCCTGGAATCGTCTCCAAACGTCTTTCGTTCGAATCCAAGGAGCTCTCCACCCTCCTAGCATAAATCGAAGCATGCTTTAATTGAAGGCCAAACCCTCCAATTCCGGAGGATCTTATGGATTTATTGGCCTTCATCGCCAAATAGGTGATATGTTCGTAGTTAAAAAAGACAACGCCTGACAATGAGTGGCGCCTTGGCCGTGTCCAATTCACTTTCCCAGATGCGGATGACAAGGTCCGAGTAGTAGACGTGCTCACCTCTCGCGGTGTTATCCAACGTCCAGTAGCTAGGTTGATTTGCTTTGTCGTAGAGTTCAATTTACTAAAAATGTTCAATTCATTTAAAATTTATTCATTGAAGTTCATACACATCTTTTTCATTCATCCCTTTCATATCCTTGTAACTACTCAAACCAGAACACTCGTTCCGGCGCCGAGTGTGCAGAGACTTCCTGACTCTGATGGGTGTTTTTTGGTTGTTGCTTGTTTTAAGCCTAATTTTCGCGACTGATAGCAAGAATCGCGATCTTTCACAATTAAATCAATAGTCGAACTAGAATAATCATATGTACAAAAATTATTAGAGGACAACAAAAATATTTCCAACTCCGAATTCAAAATAAATGACAGATGTCAGCAGGTGAACAAGTGTATGTAATCTTCGGTGTGCCTAAGATAGCCGATCTTACTTGTTTGTGTATATAGATAGATAAGATTTTATATTTTAATCACAACATATATTTCTTAAACTATGCGGTGGGATACCTGGGTGTAAATGAAACGGAGGCGCGCCGTTGTTCGGTTTGGTTGGGCATTAAACTCTTCATACCCGCCACTCCGCTGTCTACAGTATTTTGATGTCGCAAGCCTAAGTTGCGTTGCATGCGTTCAGACACATCACAGACTTGTGGACAAGTGCTGTAAAAATCAGTACATTAGATTGTTTGTTAAGCCGCATTCCCACGAAGAACATTAATCATGACGTTCTTTTCATCAATTTGCTGCTGCTTACTTCGCTTATGCTTTGACACGACATTTCTGGATGTTGATTACCATCTGCTAAGTAACTAACATTGCTTGTACAATAAATCAAAATAACTGCTCGTATTTTTAGTGCAATGACAGCTGGTAACTGGTGGAATGAACTATGAGCACCGAAAAATGTTGCCAATGATCCACCTTTTAGATGCGGTGACAGTGGGTCTTAATAGGTTGTAGATGAGTTCAGAATACTTGAAAAATGGTTAACTCCATATACATCTATCTATCCATCTATCTCTTGAATGACATCTCAAGAACCCGATTTGCACTATTTTGTATACAAATTTTGATGAATCTGATTGCGGGAATTGTCGTTTTATATTTATTTATTTCTTTTTTATTTTTGAGAACAGTTACCTGTATCTGGGGATGCTAACCGAAAAGTTTGAATGATATGGTCATTTCCAATTCTTATCGGCCGAGTGGTTGGATGGGGTAGTGATCAACGCGGCCCATCGATATATATGCCGAAATTTGGAGGACATTAGCATCGACAATATCGATAAGAAATAAAAAATGCACCCTTGCTCAATTTATCCGAAAATGACAATGAAATATGCACGAAACTCTTTTTGCCCAAAGCTGGCCTGTGTGAACTGATACTCTGCATCTATTCCCTACAAACAAAAGATCGATGGGAAAATGTCATGATTTAATTTCGCCATGTAAATGCGAACATAGTCAATTGGTTTTATTTACCTTGTTGGGGGCTGCGGCTCTACCCTGGCGTCGACAGTGCCGGTTGACAAGGGTAAAGGCAGAGCTGGAGTATGATCAGCATTTGTGACTGATGTGGCTTGTACTGTGTCCGCTGTTCCGATATCTTGATCCCAAGGACAAATAGACAGCTTTACCTGTGCTGCAGGCAGTGCATCTGAACCCGGCTCATCCCATGGACAGATGGCACTGCCTCTGGCAGCTGACAAGCTCTCTATGGTAGTCCCTAATTGGGAAAACTTGATATTCGAAGATTCACTGTGTAAAAAAGACAATTGTTACAATAATAATAAAGGCATATGCAGCATTTTTATAGCTTGACAAAATAATGATTTTTTTTTTATCGAAATACTTCGACAAAATTGGACCTTTGATACTAGAAGATAATAAAACAAGTTAGATCATTGCAGTCGGGCATAACCAACTGCGGAATCATCTGGTTCTCGTGTAGATATTTTCCACAATATTATAGTGAAATGTACCAAACTTTGAAGTTAGACAACAAGGGGCCTCCTCGTAAGATTGGTGATTTCTTGGCCACGCCCATCCCACCTCCATATCTCCCGCAATTTTGGAGCTAGAGTCACCAAATTTAAAAGGCACAGTAATGATTTTGATAATGGTATCAGTGTATTCTGTAGTCGGCTACGCCTGACTACAACACTCTCATTTATTTTAATTTCAATTTTAATTGTTATAGCCCCCAAAATGTGTGTAAATATTTAAATCATTACTGTTCCTAATATAAAAATTAACGAGCATAGATTGCGGCACCTCTGAATGGTAATGGTTTACCACTTTCAAAATCAAAATTGTGTAACATAAATAGATTCTATTGATTTGCACTTCGTCGAGGTGTTATCCGTTTCCCATGGCATGACTCAAACACCTTATAACTTGATCTGACAATATGTTCAAGTCTCTAGTCAAGTCTCCAATGCGCATTCTTTAATTTATGGCCCATATTCGTCATCGCTCACAACCTGTCCACTTTTATTCCGCTCTATTTGTTTTTGTGGCATTTGTTGTTCTTCAGCTCTTAAATAATTCACATGTCGTAATATGTGACAACTACACGTACCGCTTTGTAACTGAGTTCAAACTTTAACTGATAGTTTCCCACAGCTTTAGAGCGTAAAACAACCAACTTAAAGGCGGAGGCTACACCTTTTTAGAGATTCTGGCAGTGACACATAAATTGTAGAAAAACCAATGGCATTAGCTTACCTGTAGGAAATCTCGCTGAGATTATTTTGGGAGTGAGAGTGCGGGACTTTGGAACTATCCTTGGTGACACCACCAACAGCAAGCTCATGAGCTGAGCCAGTGAGACTGCGATCACTTCCGCGCCGTCGCGCTATGCTATTAGGGGGTGGTGCTTGGATGATGGATGCAGTGCCGCTAGCTGTGCCGGTGCTGCTAGTGCCTCTTGCCGCTTCGCCCAAATTTGGCTGACTAGACAGAGCAGCAGTCATCTTCTTCTTCGCACCACTCACACCCCCAAAATTAAAGAAGCGTTTCTTGTGCGAAGGCTGGATACCACTGTCCACAAGACGCTTGTAGAAATCGGAGCGAACAAAGCGCGGATAGCAATCTTTTTTCAGTAACAGCATGTATATGTGCTCTGAGGCGGAGTCAAATGTGAAGCGCGTGGGATTTTTAAGACCACGCAGAACGCTTTCCATGGTTTTCCCATCGATGTTAATCTCACACGGCGCTCCGGGCTTAAGGAACTCTCTGAGAAGCAGAAATAAAATATAGTGAAAATATGTTTACTGTTACCGCAAATCAGGTATTCTCACTCAAATATCTCGTTGACTTTGCGCGCCACTTGCGAGTGCGCTGAGCGTCGGAGACGATTAACTGCAATCCAAAAGCGAATGTTTTCGTGAGAATACTCTTTCTCTAGAAAGTTTGTAAATTCCTGCAGGCCTGTGGGATCCGAGACGAGCTCCTCTATCGAAATGGCCCAGCGTTTCACACGCTTTTCCGTTGGTATATCCACAAAAGTGCTGTTTAGCTGCCAAAAGGCAATATCCTCAGTAACCCAAGGGTTGGAGGGCAGTGCTGGCTGCAGAAAGAAGTCATACTCGTTGAATGTCTCCGAGTAGCAGACTAGAGATTCACAAGCTTGTGACATCTTCATGCGCGTACGATTTAAGGATTTGCTCAGAAATTCCACCTCGCGTTGAATATCATCGACAGTCTTCTTTTTATTTGGCTTTTGGCCCTGGCGATCCCGTGAAGGGACCGGGCACGGCTCGAGGGGTGTAAATTGACCGGGTGGTGGTCGGTGGACTCGCCAATAAGCTCGCTCTTGCGAGTCGCCAACGATCTTCTCACCCTTTTTGCGCTCCTTTGCAAGACGCACCTGCTCCTCGGCCTGCATTGAGATGAAGTCCCACTTCCCTTTTAGGTTCTTATGCAGAGAGGCCAAAGCCTCAGCCTCGTAGTCCTCCAAAGCATGACGCTGCTTATTGCGAAGTGATCGCTTTGCTAAATATATTGCGTACTCCACATTGTCCGGAGCCTTGTGCTGCCAGGGCCAGTAGTAGGGTGTCTGGAAGCGATAAAGAGATGAATCGTCTTTTACAGTCAAGGTCTTTGAGTCGTTGACGGGAAAAAAGTATCCATGGAGGCATAGCTGATTTGCAATATTCAGTGCTTCCGATTCCTCTATTTGAAGACGATCCATAAGCCACTCAATTAGATCGTACCCTGTTAAATGATATAAATTTCAGTTTCTGCAGTAATCTTCTCTTTATTTAAGTGCTTTCAATTACCCATGAAAGCATAAGGAATGGAGGTAAGGAACATCTTTTGCTGACGCACTGGTACCCCATGCTCTTGGTCCTGCATCTCCCGCACTAGGACTTCCATCTGAAACGAAAACAAAATACCGCGTAATATAACATTTTTAATCATACTCTAGTTGATTGCTTTAATTGAACATAAATTGAACAGCGTAGGCAGCTTATGTACTACTCCAGGCTATAAATCGTATACTAAGGGCATTCAAATTTGTTTACTCAAGCATTCGAGAATTCGAGACGACATAGCGAGGTATTACATATATCCTTCAGGGTGGCCCATAAATAAACATTAGTATTTTTAGACTTCAAATAAACACAATACAATTTGCATAGCTAATAAAATTCATATACTAAATTCAAGAACTTACGATTCCACCTGACTTCCTCTAAATAAAACGATAGCTAAATATCATTACTTGTTTCGTGTGCATATTGGAAAGGATGTTTCTAAAAATTAATTTTTGCGTTTCTTGCTATTAGAAATGGGCTTCTTAATGTATTAATAATACAAAATATTTCCAAAAAATATAGAGAAAACATACCTATTTTTTTGATTGTCGTTTTAGCAAGCCTTTCTAGATTTCAGAAATCGTTTCCTAATACTTTGAGATTTTGTTCTAAAAAGCAACTTTCCGGCATATACATTTTTCTGGAAACACCCGTTGCCACCATACATTCCGAAACCAAAATTTGGTCCTTTAAAGACTTTCTTGTTGGATAAAAGAAAGGTTCCATATTACAGGGAAATCAAGTGTTGCAAACAAATCAAATCGTTTGCATCGAATTGAAAATCATTTTCATTCTATATAGAAAAGGCAAAGTGTCGCAACAATTTTAATACTCTGACACCTTCCATATATTTTCATTTCCTGACCACAACTACTACCGATAATTGTGGAATTCTTTACATCTCTAAATTGTAGGAAGATTTTTATAAAAAACAAATATCTTTCGTAGTCTTAGTGCTAGTGGCACAAAGTTTAAGACGATTTAAGTGATTTGTGGGTACTGCAAATTACATATTAGCATTAAGCAATCAATAAATTTTATTGTAGTTTGTATTGATTGCTTAGTTACTAGCAGACACTACTGTTAGAATATGCGGACACCGGGTATTCCACGGGAATCCGTGCCGACAGGGGCGGGCGTCGAGTCCAGCGGTCAGTGACATTTTGATGCGAAATACCCGCTGGGTCTGCGTCTGCGTCTGCGCGAGACACATACGTATTTTTGGTTACCGGCACTGGCCAGCCGAGTGGCATTCTTTTATTTTAATTTAATTATATTTCTTCTTATACATTTTACGTTACTTATAGTCCAATTGACGAAGCCGCAAGTTGCCCTTTCAAATAAATCAATATTACACACTGGTTTTATTGGTATCGTCTGCCAACCAGATCGAAGCCATATCCTGGCTTCACGGAAATTACTTGAATAAAAAAGGCTAATTTATTTTGACCTTTACCACTAAGCACCTGTTATCAGATGGTATTACTTATTGATATAGGAGTATTTCGCAGTCGGTTATGTCCGACGTGTTTACAATCTGAAACCTACATTCACAAAACCTACAATAACATTCAGAAAATAATTTTGGTTTATAAAAGTAATTGCAAATTTTACGAAATAATTATTAATATTATATACACTTGCTCTTAATAAAAAAAATAGAAAAATGTTGCAAAATGTTGCTAAAAATAAGAAAAATCCTCCAAAAGCTTATAATCTATTGCTATAGGGATATGGCTCAGTTGGAAACTTGCAAACGATGGTTTACAAGATTAAATACAATTGTATATATTTATTAAGTATCATAAATATCTCAATATTTATAATCATAAAATATAGAAGAAATGAATGGGTACAACTAAAACATCCTCCAACTTTGAAATTATTGTTATAAACTTTAAAAAAAATGTATTTAAAAATAAACCGGAGAACTAAGAATTGATACACTGGGTTTTTGAATGGCAGAACAAATGTATTGGAAATTAACTTACTAAAAATGCAAATTCTCTAAAATTTCGGGGCGACTTTCCTCTGAGTAGAGAAGAGAATATTGGCTTTGTGCAATGTCCCTTCCTAAGATTGTTCAAAAATGTCTGGCGGGACCATTTCCACTGCCACAAATGGCAATCGAGGCATGACCAACACCTTGCAATGATTACGATTGCTTCTAACAGATGTTAAATAAAAAGTCCTTTAAACTTTAAAACAAAAACAATGTACATAAATTTATTCCAAGAGTGCTAATGCGTTACTGCAAGATTTAATTCTTCAATTCTATGACTAACATTTTGATTTTTTACATAAAACTCTTTCTGCTCTGCCATAGACTCCAGGAGTAGTAGAAGGTCATCGAGAAATAACTTAGATTTCAGTTTCAAGTTCACCTTCCCCATTACTGGGGAGTCTTACTCACCTTATCAAATGCCATTGGACGGGAGAGCTTGTCAATGGTTTGCTGTGCAGGCTGTTGGATGGCGGCACCAGCAGATATGGGCGCACTGGATGCAGAGCCTTGGTGGTGATGGTGTTGGGAAGCATTTGATCCTACACTCGCAGCCTGATGCTGGTGCAAGTGGTGGTGGTGCTGCGGATGATGATGTCCCATTGAGCTGCCACTGAAGGCAGTTGCCGCCTGCGTGGCGGCATTTATTGTAGTTGCTGCGGAGGCAAGAGCAGGACTGCTTCCACTATGACCGCCGGCATAGCTAGTTAATGTTGCAATAGTCCCCAGATTGTTGTTTATTTGTGTAGAAGGAAAAAGCTGAGCTGTCGCCTGCGGCGCAATCAGTGGTTGTAGGCTCAAAGTTGTTGGCTTGACACATTGCGGTATTTGTACCAATTGTTCAGGTGGCGGCGGTTGTGATTGTGGCTGCTGCACTGTTGCCGACGTTGACGGTGTTGCATTAACCAGATTGCGCAAAACTAACTGCTGATCTCGATCTGGTGGCAGTCCGCCAGGCGGCTCCATGACGGTGCCGCAAATCTACAGATGAATCGTCGTAGATCTTGCGGTAAGAGCCTTCCTCAATCAAATCTCGATATAATTGATGTTGCTGCTTCCTGGCCTATAATCAAGCCACTTAACTTTGTGCTGATTAGTTAGATGCTTGGTGCATCTACCCGATGGCCATCACATCCTTGTGCATGCAAATCTTTGCTGCAAAGAGAAGAACAAAGATCTTATATATTATAAATATGAAGTGACAGATATGTTTTGTTCAAAACCCGAAACGATATCCCAAGCTAATCTCATAGTTTTTAAATTGATATGCCGATCTTTCAAAAAAATCTACAGAAATCTGCCGACCAAATATCATGATTCTCAACTATATTTAATTTGTCACTTTCACGTTATAAGAGTTTCCTTTAAAACAGCCGTACTATTTCCTGTTTTGACAATCAAATATTCTTATTCTAAAATTGAACTTGCTTAATGGAGAAAAACAAAGTGCGAAAATTGCAGTTGCGGACGACTCGGACAACCAAAGCTGATCTTTGCAGGACGTCGGCAACAAGAAATTAACCAAATTTTAATTTGATGACTTTAGCTTTAAAGTTAACAGAGATGTGTGGTCTTATCGATTTTCTAGCCACCCAATGGACGCAGCGCCAAAATGTTAACAATGCCTGACGCGGTCACATGCGAGTTTCAAGTGCCCAACTGCAAGGGTGACGAGCAAAATTGCGCTCGCGCGAACAAACAGACTAACGGTATCGGAGTATATAATGATTCCGCCCAAAGGTGCGCACTCTTCCTATATTCATGGATTTGCATTTCTGTCAGTTAAGCTTTAGCTTTTTTAAAGAGAACTTTTCTAGAAATCGAACTTCAAAATTAAGTTTTTCAAACAGTGCAGGGTAATAACAGTGTGGAATATGTATTCTTTATTTCAGGTCTACAACAATATTTCAGGACATTTTACAAGACTTATGGATCTAATAATCTGATCCCTCGCATTAGACTAATATAGATCTATAACAAAAAAAAAGCTAATGTGTTTCCAGAAATTGGTATGTTACTTTCTCTCAAAAGTAAGATAAGATAAGTTAACTTTGGATAAATACACGTTTAATGTCTGTGTCTGGCTCAATATTGATTATCTCGGTTGCATTGAAATACGTGTTTTTAACGGTCGCAGGCTATGCTGCTGATGTCAGTGTTGTGTTGTGTTGTCTGAATAACGGCGCCGTTGTTAGACAGGAAGTTCGTTTCAAACTGTTGGCAAATGAGTTTCCGATTGTGCAGGAGGTTTCCTGCTACCGTTGGCGTTAACGGCTGTGTTGTACTCGGCTCTCTTGAATTATCTGTTGGTTATTTTGCAATTCACATGCACAGCTACACTAAACATATTAATTCCTTGCAATCTCTCTACAATAATAATAGGCAAATAATTGCAAATTTACTGTGTCTATTTACAAATTATTTTTATATTTACAGTTTATTATTAAATATCAAAATAAACTTCGAAGAATCGCACACACAACAAATTTCCTGTTAAAAGTTAAGAATTTTCCGCAAAAAAACTAATTGAAATCAACAACATTTTTTATCAACAACTGCTTTATATAAATATATTTCGGGCACATGAAAAAAATTGTAGCATACGTCACAATACGCATTCAGTTTTTAGCATAACTATAGGGATTTCAGCTACAACATTTACCAGGCAATGCACATTGAAGAGTTAATTGGCATCAAAAGTGCATTTCGAATAAATGGCACATACGATAATACTGAGATTTTATCGATTTAACAGTCTTCGAAAGAGACTTTGTTCATTTCTTGTATACTACGCGCTGAGTCTATATATTTTATTCCATCGGTAACTGTCTCCGCTTCCCCAATATCGGTTCATCCACCCCAAATAACAGCCCTCTATTATTATAGTTAGCATCTCTATAATTTAGTTAATATACCCATCGGACATATACCATTGGCTTAGATTATCTCTCTAAACTTGAATCGAGATCACTTTCCGTACTTTAACAGTCGTCTTTCAAAACCCTTTCCCAAAGAATAGTTCTATGGATCCCAGGAAACAAAGATTGCGAATAGCCAACCTGTCACTAACTATACCTTGAATTAATATTCGAAATTTAAAGAAAAACGATATAGATCATTTGATAAAAATAATTGCACTGAAAGACGAAAGCCTTATTCAGTCTCACACCAACCTGTTACCGCTTGATTACTAATTAAACAAACCTAAAAACCAACAACATATTTATCAATTATCCTGTTGGGCTATTAATCAGCAATAAACAAGTAAGAATGCTCTAGTCGAGAACTGAGGTTACCAGCTTGCAGCAAGCGAGTGTATATCATTTTTATGCGACGGTTTTATCGATTCACATTGTGTGAGATAAATGGCTTTATCAGTTTCTCCATGAACATCCTTGTGTAGCTCCTTATCTGTTAGAAACTTTTGAAACCAGAGTAATTTTTACGACACAGGTTTCTTCACAGATTTTCTTCCGAAGATCAGAATGATCTCTTAAAATGTTATATTTCCGTCACCCGGAACCATTCACGACAGACGCATGACTGAAAACCACTGTACGAGTATTTGAGATTGTCGCATGCTACATATTTTATCAAGGACTGATCGAAAACAAACAAATTTAAAGAATTTAATTAAAACATTTTATTATAAGACAAAAAAGAAAATAACATACGCTTGTAGACCGGAGTTAATCTGTTAAGACCTAATTTTTGGTATATTGAGTAGTTATATTATGTAGCAGTAAATTTATACGCCCATCTCGATCCCACAAATTATAACCTAGCATTCGACCGATTGAAATACACAGTACCAAGATAAGACACAAGGCGGGTATTTCTCTGTTTCTTGAAGGATATGGCCAGTAATCTATTTTTCCCATTTTGTGAATGAAGCTTGAAATTTGTGAGAAATGTATAGGTTTTATTTATTTACACTTCCCCAGTGTGGGATTAACCCAACAGGGTTCGTTTAGAAGATATATTGAACCCAAAACTTTACCTTTCATAAGATATTCTAACCAACACGCTTAAGAATTGTGCTCGTGTCTAAATACCGAAACAAACATCAACCATCTCGGCGAACAAATGTTAATGGCAAACTGCTAGCCAATCACCCGCCAGAGACGGCTATGTGTGTGCTGCAGAAGATCCAAATTTGGTAAGTTTTCAACTTAAATTAAATTAAATTGATAAGCCAGATGTTTGCTGATAATGTAAGGCTTTTCCTGTAAACTACTAGCTCTTTTTTCGATCAAAGCTTACAAACTGATCTTGGAAGTTTTCAAAAGTAACTGTAACATTAATTAAAGTAAATTAATATCTTCTTCTAAGCGAAAGCGCTTTTCAATAATTATTTTCCTCATGTCACACAACTTGATTACATAAAATGTGATGATTTGGGTATGTCTATTAGATCATAAACTTTAGTTTGATAATGGCCTGGGTTTCATTAAGCACTGGTCGGAAGAATCAGACAATCGCTATATTAATAAAATTATTTATAAAACACTTGTGCGTTCTATTCGTGAATACTAAAAAATAGTTCGTTTTGCAGTCCAGATCGGGAGTATAAAGATTTGTTTGCCTCTTTCTCTTCAAATTTGTAATACAAACTATGCTACCATAACCCATTTCGGATCTTATGCTCCAGTTATTAATGGAGGTGATTACCATTATGCCTTCTCTGAGCAAATCGATGTACATATGTAGCTGCAGCTACAATTTGTAGAATAGTTTTAAGCAAAAATAATTTCTAATTTTGTCACTGTTACCACCAGAAAATAAATTCGTAATTCAAAGCTCTGCATTAAATGAATAAAATACGTTGCATCATCGAAATCTTAGCTATTTGTAGGCATTTTCGTCTGTATTTTGATTAATAATTTTTTTACTTTAATATTTTGATTACCTTATTTTTACCTAACGTATCTTGCTTGTGTTCATATCCTGTTTTCAATTGCTTAACGATCTTTGAAAATCAGTATAAAACTCAGCAAAGCAGATTGCGTGCAACCATTTCCGTCCATTTAATTTCTTGGAAACGGATTTTCAGAAATTTGAAAACAACGATAATAATATTTTTACGAATAAAAAAGAAAATCCGACGATCGTCCAGGCAAATGGACAGATAGACAGACGAACATGGATACGTATAAGCTCAGCTTTTAATGCTGATCAATAATATATATACTTGAGCCGGATACAATCTTGTGATTGAATAACTCTACCTATCGCGATTTCCTAAATAAGAGCGTATCTTTCAAATAATAAGATAGCTATAGGATATAGGAATACGATTTGACTCCGACTTGTGTACTGCCTGTAGTTTAATCAAGATAGATTTAAAGCTAATTCGCATATAAACGCGGACATGACTATATCGACTCGGCCAGTGATGAAACAAACGAAATTCTGATGATATAACAAGTGAGAACGTTCCTCTTAGACGTTATCGACTACGGAATACTCTGTACCAGTATAACACCAGCTGATATCAGGTGGTGAAGATGCATCTTGCGAAAGGGGTTGTCAGTAAATTACCCTTTAGACTTGGAGACGCTAGCTTCAAAAATGTATAAGGTATAGGTTCTCACGACTTGTGGGGCAAGGACATTTTTTATACTAAACTTGTGGAGGTTATATGTTATCTTCTAGTGATTTGTGGATATGGGTGGCGCGGGGCAGCCGGATTGGACTTGAACATGAAATGAATTAGCTCATTTAAATTGCATCTTTTAATTTTGGAAGATGTTGTCGATTTCACAGCTCTTAACACTTGTTAAGTTCAAGTGTCTAGCTTTATATGGTTTGTTTAATATGAAATACAACTTATTTATTTCTTAACCGTTATTTATGTAATTCTTACAGTTGATCAATGTTTTGGCAAGAAGTATTATATAATATAATAATTATATTGAATCGGAAAAAAGCGGCCTTCATTGGGACGAAGGAATAGACAGTCGGACATGGCCATGTGGAATCGGTTGCTAAGATTGAACATATTTGCCGGTTCGAAGATGCCGTACATTTGCACGACTTCATTATACCCTTTTTGAGAAATTTCAATTTGTATTAAAGCATCTGTTGCTGGGATCGATATCAAAATTTTATGATTTGCAGAGCACCTGACAGAAAACTAGTTTATATTTTCGAAAGCGTAAAATTGTAAAAAAAAAAAAATGAGGCGCAAATGAGAGCACGGCTGTATTTTGCCTTGCCGAAAATATCTGTTATCCACAAAGTCACTAACTTATCAAACTACCCCGTATGCGCTGACCTTGTCGTCAGCAAAATGAGAATAACAAAGAGCAATAACAAATATTTTGCCACAATCAATACACAAACTAAAAAATTATAAATAAGAGTGCCATCGCTAGAAGAGTCTGCTCTAAATTGCCCTCACATTACAGATTCGTATTAATTAATTATTCTGCCTTTTATACATTTTCTCACATTTGAACAACTTTATTATACGCTTTTTACCCATTTAAAATGAGTATTGGCAAGGTCATACACAATGTGTGTGTTTGTGGGCAGGGGTGGAGTGGCTTGGAGTGGCGTGAAGTGGTGTGGTGTGGTGGTTGGTGATGCTTCATGGAAATTTAACATAGATGCATACATATGGTTGATCGTAGAAAGAAAATCGAAAATATAACTTAACTGCAGATGTGCTTAGCAAAAAACCTAAGCAATCTTTCAAATATTGAAAAATAATGTATGCAACATGAATAATATTAAATAAAACGAAACGAAAAGAAAAAAATGCATCCTCCACACGCATTCCCTGTTGTTATTTAATGATATAAAATGAATGTGCAGAAGAAAAAGTTATCTTGGTAAACATTAAAGAGATATGTCAATCCAATCCACAAGGCTGCTACAAATATACATAGATACATACATATGTTCATAACTGCCAGCCAGCATACAATTTTCTACCACAATTTCAGTGTCATTGCTAGCACATCAACACATTTGGCTTTCACACATGCAAACACTTTTCGTTACCTCTTTGCGTCTGGCTTCATTTGGTGTCGAAATTTCACCTTTTCTAAATTTCACCTTCGGTTGTCTGATTTTAAATATTTATTACAATTTATTTTTGCTTTAAATCTGCACTTCACATATATACATATATACATATATATATATATGTATATATATATCCTATTTTTTTTGTAATAACAAGCAATCTGCAAATTCACAGAAAAGAAAAGTCAAATAATTTTGTGCACTTTTTATTGCGCAGTATTTTACTCTGCAATTTTAGTTTAAATCATACATTCATATGTATGTTGTATGCATGTATTTACTTTACTTATTGGAATTTTCAGTTGTTGAGGGAATAAGTGAAAAATGTTTTTTTCTTCTTATTTTTATGATGGTATTTCTTTTTACGCGGACAGTAAACAACGTACACAGGACAAGGACGTCCGCCGCACACAACAATCAGAGCCCGTGTCCGCAGCTAGAAAATGTGGAAAATGGATTTTTCTGTGCTTCTGTTGCCTCAGTTGCGCAGCGCTTTTCAGAGAGTTAAACGTAGATAGAGAGGGGCAGAGAGAGAGAGAGAGAGAGTGGTGCCATTGAGAGAAATGTAAGCAATTTCAGAGCGATTTTTGATATCTGAGCACCCAAACCACTGGTGGAATGTTTAAACGGCTGCTCCATGATGGAAGCAAGACCAAGAGCACGGGTGCAAACCCGAATCGGAGCACCTTTGCCAGAGAGCAGCTGCTTTAGTATGAATGAATTTTGCGTGTAGCTGCTCTATTGCGCCGTCGCATCGCAACGACTGCACTCTCTGACTTTCTATTTAGTTTTCCGATTAGGGCGGCTGTCAGCCAATTTTCCACGGAAAAAAAGAAAAAAAAACACATGATTCAATGTTCTTGCTTCTGAATGTTTATATTCTGTGCCCATAATAGGTAAAAGGGTAATAACAAACATGTGGAAATGAATGTGAACGCATTTTATATAATGATAGCCGGAATGATATTGCCACACAGATTTGTCTGATTTCATTTATTTTGTTTGTCTAAATTAGGAGACACATTCAAATCTTTGCAATTTTCCGAAAATCCAAAAATCCGTGAACTATTTGTCAAAGAGAGAATTATTTAAAGGAATGTAGCTACAGAATATGGGCTTGCATGTTTTGCTCTGATGCGACAATTTTAATGATCTAACTAAATACATTTTTTTTAAAAAACTTTTTATTTTATTTGTGTATGTGTGTTAAAAACTGTTTTTGCATGTAAACTCGATATACTTTTTGTGAAATCGCCCAGAAAAGCGACCTGAAAACTATAACGTTTTTCATTATTTCTAAAGACACAAAAAATTAAAAATCTTTAAATTATAAATGTTTTTTGCTTAAATTTTGCAGAAATATATTTCTTTTTTGCAAAGTGTTATTTTTAGAAGAACATAAATTTGATTTCTGGGAAGTCAGTCGATCAACTCGCGAACGAAATCGTGGATGCGAGTCGCCGTACAATCGTAAATATTTTCAAATTAAATAATATGAATTTAGAAACTATCTAAGAAGATTATATTTTATGTCAAATCTTAAAATACTAATATTTAAGAATAATACAATGCTCAACAATATAGAAACACCCTGGAGATATTTTTAAAAGATTTTTAGAAAAATTTTTTTTTTAAAAACGATAAAAAAGTTTCTTAGAAAAGCACAACACTTCGAATTAGGAATATACTTTATAAATAAGAAGGTTCTTTACCCGTTGCAGCAAAAGTATGACCATTTTCTACAATGAGCCCTGTAAAAATTTATAAATGGGTATAGTGCCGTTGAGCAAAATTATGAAAAGGGCATATATCAGATCAGCCCCATTATATAGATCAGCCCCATAAGCTACGTACGCTTATAAAGTATTTATTCCCCATAATGAATATATAAATCAGCATCAAAAGTCGAATCGATTAATTAGAGACTAAGAGCTAGATCCTTCTAATTTGGAATATAAGTGCTCGGACCCAGTTTATTTGATTTGATTAACCATTTTGTTTGGTACAATTTCCGTTTCCCCAACATTGACAAAAATCGATTACCGATTGCAATAAAATCCACGATTTTCAAGATACAGCTTTCCAAACCGACAGACATTATTAACAGTAAAACTTTCTTTAAAATCGGTTAAGGAACTCGAATAAAATAAAATTATTATTTAATCAATTACCTAGCAGCAAGCGCAGTCATTCGATGTATACATATTTATATAATGGGTGTATGCACATTCATGGTTCTTCAGGTGAATAAAGTGAATAATAAATCAACTCACAGTTTTTCTTTCATCAACTTGAACAAGTGGTACAATTGGCCACAACAAGTCTTTGTCAAGAGTTTTTGCTGTTAATGATAACAATCAAGGAAGATTGGCAAATTGGTCAGATTGTTTGCAATCGGCTAAAGACAATAATAAAAACGGAATGATTTTCCGTTGTCACAAATTGGAGCACACACATAACACCAGAATCTTTACATTCCTAATGATGTTGATGATTATTTCAAAAGAAATATAATTTACATATATTGCTTTTTTTTAGTAGTATCTTTTGTATATTGTATTGTTATCAGCTGATTCGTTTCGAGCCAATTTCGTTTCGTTCTGTGACCAACACTGTGATCAAAAATCTCTTTTATAATTGAACATACTTTTTTGAAGTTGCCTTAATATTTAAGGATCAAGCAAATCACTCAAAGTAAATAAATATATATTCATAGATAAAACGAAGCCTTCTGCTCAATTAATTTGAATGTTACGTTTACGTTTTAATATTGTTTAATAAATATGTTATAATTATGAATATGGTTTTATAAAATTCCTTTTGTTCCTGGGGTTATAAAGAGAAAATAATTTTTGTCATTTCAAAACTATGTCCAGATTACCACCACTGAGGAATTTTACTATGAATATACACGATAACAAATTTTGCAGAAATCATTTTACTCAGATCATAAAAATGGGACGAACGAAACTTAATAATTTACCAAACAAGACACACTACAAGATAAAGAAAAAAAAATATATATATATATAAAGTATATAAGCTATATGCGTATCTATAGGTTTTTAATGCAATTTGGCTATTAGCAGCAGAAAAATGTGTAGTTCAATTGGGATAGTCTCAGCATATTGTAATTGCGTGCTAGCTCGTTAAATGCAACTTTGTTTTGAAGGAAAGCTCGTGAGCGAATTCGCATCTCTTTATTCTTATTTCCCAATGAGAAAACTGAGAGACCAAAGCATTACAAAAAGTACACACATATTTATGATACGCGGGTCCGCATTGCGCATGCTCTGCTCAAAAATTGCTCCTGGCAGCAGTAGCAAATGGAGGCAGTTCAGTTTACATTTTTGTTCATGGGTTTTGGTTTGTAACTCAAATGGGTTCAAATAAACAAATATATAAATCAACAAATACATTTAAGCAGTATGCAACATATGCAATATAATCGGTACAAAATTGTTACACAATCGCATAAGGAAAAATCTCAAATGCACAATTGTATGTGTTTTTTTTTTGTTGTTTTTTTTTTTTTTCTGACGTGGTAAAAATATAACCGGTGCAAGTGCGGCATAATTTTACTTATATCAATGCTAAACTTTTTTAAAATATATTCTCATACATTCCCATTTACTTTAAGCTGAAGTGACAACAAAAATATATTTTGGTTAACATGGCGCCGGAGCACACATTTCTGGGAACTTGGGAGGTATATTTTTTTCAGATCAATTATTTTTCTAGGCATTCATTTCTCTGCTATATTATCCGTATAGATAGTTGCCTGCACATTCGAGGGCAAGCGCGAGTTGTCCGGATTGGAGGGGTGAGTCTATGCGTGTTTTAAAGTAAATGACCTGAAAATAATTTTGTATATAGCATTAAATTTCGCCTAGACGATACAAATGACATTACCTGGTACAATGATCTTGTCAGCCCACTTCCTGAAATCAAAGACTGCGGCATTTGCTGTGATTCAGCAAGTGTGTTATTTAGTTGTGAGACGTTTGATGTGTACGAAGTCAATCCACGTCTTATATTTGGCGCTTTTGCCGGACACAGCATTGAGTTTAGTGTAAGCCGTTTAGCATTTCCACCAACTGGTCAAAAAAGAAAGAGATTTAAAAAAAATATTACATCTTTTCCAATTTTCTAAACTGTAGACCAGTACATTATTACCGACTGACACGCTAGTGCTTAGCTGTGAGAATTGGTATGCGGTTGAATGCAGGAGACTCCAGGAAGACCAGGCCGCTGGCCAGGAGGAGCAATTTAGCTTCGGCGAGGCTCTGCTAGAGAAATATTTTAGCGATGTTATGGTGAAGAGTGCAAGTGGCTTTGAATATGCTCTCCATGCCTCTATATTGCGGCTCAATGGATTTGACTGCAGCATGTGCACCAAAAGTGTCCTGAAATCATCGCATCCGCTAACCCTAAAACCTCCACACATATTACCCAAAGTGTCTAATCCTAATCCTGTAAGGATATCAATTGTGACCGCGGGAGCTACCGCAGGCGAGGAGCAACAAAAATTATGGCCATCTTTAAGCCTATCCCCTATTTATCTGCAGCCACCCTGCGAATTGGAACTATTAACAACGACGACTTGTGGTGGCCTAGGCGCGCAGCGATTGCACCATTTAAGTAATAGTTTCAACTGCCTTAGCAATGGTAATGAACAAGATGTGACTGAAGCATCGAGCGATGGAGGTAACGGAACACAGGGTGTGGATGGTGGTGGCATGCGGCGATTTCCTCCCAACTCGCATTCAGATTCGCACCTTGAGGTGTCTCAGGTGCAATGCAAAAATATTTTTAATTTTTGCCAGGATATGATGCTGCAGCCCATGTCCTGTTCCATTCCACAAAGTGGCTTGGCCGCCGGTGTGGCTGTGTGCAACACTAGACGGCCGCCCCTGTCGCCATATCGCGCACGCAGCCCTTTACCATTTCCCAGTTCGATGGAAACGCCGCCATCATCGCCGCTGACACCGGTCGGAGTGCTCTACAACCTACCCACATTTCTACTTACCGCCATCTTGCACTGGCTTTATACAGAGTCCTTGCTGCCCGAACTCGATGAAGATATATGTGAGAAGCTTATACATTTTGCCGAAGCGCAGCCATCGCTAATAAAGCTGGTAGAACCAACACGCAAGTACCTGAGATTACTGCAACTTAAAAAGTGTGAGTGACTTGAAAACCCATCATTTGTTTTCTATATACTTAAAATCCATATAATATCTCAAAGTTGTCGTCAATGTCACCATGGATTTGCACAGTATTCTTAACCGCGTCATACGCCACATCGATCCTGCTAGCATTTCGCACGAGCCAGCTCTGCTCTACGCAACGTTTAAGGACGGTTTGCGAGAATGTGCCGTAGGTAAGACTATACAAGACTAAATTAAAGTCGACCTTGGTTACATTTAATCTTTTGTTTATTTCTGTTTCAAACCTGATATTTTACCTTTATGCACTATAAGCGCCAGAACTTGAGTCGGCACAGCGAAATAATTGAAATAATAGAATTGATAGATTCAACTAAAGTGAAGTAGTCACTGCTCTAGCGCAGTATCATATTCTTAACTTCTAACTGCATCAGATATATCAGATATTTTGGTGACAGGGGTGATTACCTATGTAGCACAGGTGTTATTATAATTTTTACTTCAAATCCAAGCTGAAATAACATTTTTATTTTTATTTTTATAACACTTAAAAGCCATTTAGTTTGAACCTAATAAGTGTTTCTCGTTGTATTTTACTGATAAAAGGCTGTGCGAAGGTGCTCCAATTTTGCAACATTTTCATTAAGGATGCCACTCACCTAGCACGCTATCAAAAGAACGAAATTGTCAAATACGTGCGGACCCGCATTCCGATATTTATATCCCAAGTCCAGCAATTACTGCGCAACACTCGCGGAGTCTTTGTTGGTCTAAGCATCGATGAGAAGGAAGTTTTGGTGAATTATCTTGTACCTGAGGTAAGACTTTAATTTTTTCTCCGTTTTGTACTCAATTTTTATCGTCCAAATTCTTTATTAGATTGAATCTACTTTATTGATTTTAACCACTGTGATAGAGGAAATAAAAAGCTCATTGGACACCATGTGCAAGGTGAGTTAACTGAATTAATTCAGCTCATTGATATTTTATTCAACTTAGTGCTTAAATTACTTAGATAATGTGTTAAGATACTGTCGAATTTTATAGCAAAAATTGTCATCTTAGCCAAGTAGAAATGTCAATATTTGCTTACTAGCCTTTACTCAATATGCTTGGGTACCTCATCAGCGATTCATGGTAATTTATCTCCAAGCTTTCTTAAACCATGGATCACGGATTTGACATTGTGTGATATTTCATGTCTAATTATTACACTGGGAAAAGATTATTGTGCATTGTATCTTAAGGCTTAACGATGTACATATATAACTGCATTTCCAATTACCTTAGTTTTTAGGTTTTATTACAGCAACTGACACAACATACACGAGCAACAGTATATAAAATTGCCGACCGATAATATTTTGTTGATGTGCTGCTCTTTTATTTTTAACTAGGACTTAAAGTGCACCGACTTTGATCAGTCCTTGGAGCCACAACAGACGGAAGGTGGCATTGCAATGCAGATGCAGTGTGTTAACAGGGGAATAATAGGACCACGCAGAGAATTATTATCACCCCACCCTCGTCGCGGTCCGCCGATTGGCTTAACACTTTACGATAATCCTTCGGAGCAGCGTTTCAGTTCCGCGGAAAACGATCTAAAGTTTGTGCTCTATATGTACGAAGTACGTAAGATGCGTGATATATATGGACGCATCACTGCAGCCCTGGAGATTATTAAGGAGAAAAAGTAAGAAAGATATTATACATCATTTAGGATTCTAACTCACGCAACTTTTTATTTAGAAGGGCATTCTGCGAAATGGACCTGCTCAGCAAGCGCAGCACCATCAATCAAAATCTTGAGCAGCTTATTGTGGACATACCAGCATACATATTTATTATAGAGAATTTGTCGGATCGCCTGAATGACAAACTGGGCTGGAAAGAGTTCAAGTTTTGCTTTAAGCTTGCCACAAGTCAAATCGTGAGTATTTATTTTAGCTGCATTCGCTTAGGGTTATATTTTTCAATGGTTTACAATGGTTTCCTTTGCTCCTTTATTATGGACTACTAAATAATACAACAAATACCACCATGCTCATACAAAAAAAAAAAAGCTAGAAAACTAGCGAGAATCAACCAACCGATCTGGTCAAAGTAACAGTAACAGTGCAAATTTGCTACTCCTTTCCGTAATTACTCCCATCAAAACAAAGCCATTGCCTCCGCTTTTGGGGAGTTGGGAGCTTTCTGGATTTGTGGGGAGTGGCAATTCTTTGGTTGTACTTTTTTCGTCATTTTGTCTCTTCTTGAAATCCACGAGTGGCTGCGATAGGAGGTTAACCTAAGCAGAGGTCTATCAAGCTTTCATAATACTGGGGAGGCATCCGATATGCTCCGTGAGCGATTGGACTATTTTTGGGTCCCCAGTCAGACAAAACACTGTGATGCAATAACCATTCGGCACCCTTATGGAGAATTCAGTTGAGGTTTTACCTATGTAACCTTCGTAATATAGTTAATATAAAAAAAAATATATATCAGCCACAGCCAAAAAATACTCAAGCGATCTCTGATGGACAAATGAGCAATTTGTGCAATTTGGACTAAAGCATTTTGAATTGTTTTCTTCTTGTAGAACGGTGTTATTGTAAAGCTGTTGGACCACAAATCAGCGCTTCGACATTCAATCGAACAAATATGTAAGCTTGTTCGTAAGCAAGAATTTTTAAATTCAATTATCGAGCTAGGCCTCTTGGAGTCCTCAACTGAAGTGCAAAATGATTGTAAGATGGCTGACCATGAGAATAATCTGGATCTAAGTCAAACCAATACGGGAACGTCGCCTGTGAAGCACTATTATGACTACAAAAATATAAAGGTATAGATAGATATATGGAGATAATGGAGACATTGTAGGCAATGTGATTAATTAATAAATGTTTATTGCCAAGCAGCTCAACTTAATTAGGCACTTATGCGAGCCACCTATCGCAGCCAACAGCAACCTATCTAAAAATGCGTTGCGTTTGCTTCACTCGGCACAGCTTGCGGACATGGAGTTCGAGGTTCACACATACGCACCGTCCGCCCCTGCTGAGGAGGGTAGGTCCACATATACAATCGAGACGATGAATACTGAGGCAAACCCTGGAGCACTGAAGATCCACAGCCTTAAAGCACACCGTATAATTGTGGCTTCGCGCTGCGAGTGGTTTAAAAAAGCGTTGATGTCGGGAATGCAAGAGTCTATTAACAGAAAGATCATCATCACAGACACTTCACCGGTAATCTTTCGGCGGCTGCTGCTATACCTTTATGGTGCACCTATTGATCGCACCGTGGGTGCTGAACAACTTTGCGAACTAATGCTACTTGCCGATCGATACTCACTTGACAACCTAAAGGTCGCTCCATATTATTTTATCCGTTTTATCGAGTTTTTTATTTAAAATTTATGTTTGTGCCTTTAGGAACTATGCGAAACGACTTTAAACTCCCTGATTGATGAGGATTCGGTTGTCTGTCTGCTGGGTATAGCTGATCGTTACGTAGCAACTGTGCTGAAGACGAACTGCCTTTCATTTCTATCACAACACGCACATTTAACAAAATCGGAAATATTTAAGGAATTACCACAAACATTGCAGGTATGATTCTGTTTACTTTTTAAAGGTTTCATCTTCTTTAAGCTCCCATTTATTTTGCAGCTAGAGGTATTGGATTTGGTAAATTGGTTTGGGCGTGTCACAGAGCCATGGGATGATAGCAGCTTCAAAGCACGCAGCAACTCGCGTTGCAGCCTCAAAAGCCCATCTAAGCCTCACTCACGATCCCGTAAATCGTCACCCTCCAATATGTGACGATGACAATGCGACAACACGAATTTAAATATCATTCGATAATTGTGTACAAATTAATAATAGTTTAAAACATTTCCGATCTCTGATAGTTGTTTTCCATATAGAACCGCTAATTTCGAAAATTAACTAGTATGAAAATAGAATGGACAGACTTAAATGACTACATCGTTTAGCCAGTTGAAGCTCATTTAGAACAAATTGCTAAGTTTTACACATATACATCTGCACAACAAAAACAATTGCTTAATACTCTGATACCAGTGTAAGACTGTCTGCGCAAATGTGTCGGAAAATATCCTTATTGTGGGGATTGGGATGGGTGAGACGTGACTCGACTTTTGAAAAAATGTTGCAAGAAATCAATTTCTATTTTCTATTTGGTGGCTCTAGCTCTAAGTCTGTGGGAGATATATCTTGAAAATGTTTTACCAATTTTAGGTCGTGGTTATCAGCATCTTACATTACAAATTTAGCCCTCAAGCAGTGGAGTAGGCTTTTCTGAGTATGTGTTGACTTGTTAGGTATGATCAAAACATTAATTAGCTTATCTTTTAGGAAGATCACCAGCAATCTACCTTCCGATTTGGAAATAAATATATTCAGATATAAAAATATAGAGTAAGTATTTGTTGTAGGTATTGTTAAGTTACACCTCTTCTGGTCTGAAAATAGCGTATTTTTAAATATGGAAAAGTTTTCTCTGACTACACCATGATTACAGGCCACCTTCATTGGCAGATGGGCTGAGTTAAATACAAGCCGAAGTTTACCAATAAATAATTATATAAATAGGAATCATCGACACGTATTATTGTCTATTAACCACGCAAATCAGTTATGCATAATCTGCGCCAATCAACACCAAATATGTTGGGAAAAACGTCAATTCGAAAATGCGACTGAGCTGTCTGTGGAAATAGTCAGCCATTGGACACTAATGCAGAAGTAAAAAAAGTACAAATTGGAGCCCAAATGAGCGCAAGTAGTAAAAATTCAAAGCTGGCTAATACATTGGCTGCATGACCAAACTTCCTGCTTCGATAAAAGCCACTTGCATCCAACCTCATCCTGTATAGGTAGCGGCACATATCTTGCAACGGATATTGATATCATTTCTAACGTATAAGGAAGCGGCCATTTCTCGTCTATTATTTAAAAAAGAGATGCACTTTCCATATTTGTGTTTGCAAACGCATTTAGGCAGAGGCTGAGCGTTTCACCACATATACACATAAGCCGTGGAAAATAGACAAACGAAATCGTTTTTCTGTTTCTTATCTTAATTCTCTGTCTAGCAATGTGATTGTTTTTCTCTCTTAATTTTAAAGCTTAACCACTTTGTATTATATTCGAATAATGCAGTCGAACAGAAAATATATAAATAACAAAAACGAAGAAAAATGTCTGTTTTTTTTAATGTACATATTAAAAAATATTTATGAGCTAAGAACAGTTATTACAAATCGCTCATGTATCCAATTTAGTGCTCAGAAACCAACAATCACAACCAAGGCACATGAAGAATGAACGACACGTCTGCGTCCTTCTAAGGATCGTCTAATTTATGTATTGATTTTTCTGCATCCATAAGAAACTTTTTGCTGCTCCTGCTTTAAAGTACGCTAAATTGGTTTTTCGAATTAACGCATTTCACAATATAATTAAAAATGTTAAGTTGATTGGGATCAATTTGTGGTAAGTGAATTGAAATTTCCAATGTGGGTTGAAGTAGTGTTGAAGTTTTACGATTGTTTTGCCTTAAATTGAATTTATATTGTCTGTTTGCGCCACCTGCAACAAAATCTAACAAATACAGTTGTAGAAATACACGTTTTGTAGGAAAAAAGATTTTTTGTTTCAGTAAAAGCGTCATAGCAACAAAAATATTATTGACATAGTCACAACTGAAAATGTGTCTTCTATTGAATTTCAAAGCATACCTTTATTTCTGGGCGCAGTCCATATTCTGTAAGCGCCTTTATGGAAAATAGTTTACGTGCCAGAAATCTGTCTTTACATTTAGAGTCAAACATGACACGCTTTTCCAGTGCATTTCTTGAGATTCTGAATTAAAATTCCGTATAAACCCTTTTCAATGGGAAGCAATTCGTCAGCGATATTTCTTAATTGATAAGGATCCTGTGTCAGATCATATGCCTCAACAAAATTCTAAGGCAGACATAAAGTATTAGTTATGTATTCGATCGTTTATATTTTATAGACATTACCTCAGTATCCCGAAACTCACAATAAATTCGATCGAGGCTATATCGAAAATCACGTACACAGTTGTATGTATTATTCCATGCATCTTGGCAATGGCATTCTGCGTCCAAAGTGCACTGCGCTAAATGATCAGAACGCCGCCCCGGACATTCAGAATTATAGGTTTCATCATTTCCTTCGCCCCAATATTCAATAAGCAGTACATTTTGTAGACTTTGATTCGTGTCGTGCACCGATAACAGCTGGTCCCTAAAAGAACGGCCATCAATATAATCGGGCACCGAGATTCCTGCCCACTCCAATATGGTAGGAGCAAGGTCCAGCAAGCTGACAATAATATCAGTTGAGCCACCAGCTGGCACATCTGGTCCAGAAATATATAGGGGCACTTTGATGTCAGTCTCGTAGGGCTGTCGTTTATCAAATGGCTGTGCAAATTGACCCAAATGGTAACCATTATCCGAAGTGTAGACAATGTTAGTATTCTCAAGGTAATGTGTCTCATTTAGCACAGTCAGCAAGTTTTGCATCATTTCGTCAACTGCCAGCAGCGTCTCCCATCGGCTCTGAAAATACTCGTCAATTGTGCGAACTGTAGCCTCTGACAAATTCCGAGCCGATCCAACCAACCAATGCTTATCTGTAAGGAATGAATTAGTGCGAAAATATTGAACAGACGTGCGGCAGACGTACCCGTATCAGGTGCGTTAAAGTTCGGTGTGCGCAATGCATGCACTTCGGAAAAGAAACCCTTGTGACGCGGCGCAGGTGTAAAGGGTGAGTGAGCGGCTGGTGGCGAGATCATTGCGAAAAATGGCTTTTGATACTGTTTGCTCGCCATATTACGAATGAAGGTTACTGCTCTATCCTTTAAGAGGTCCGTCAAATATGTATCCGTATAGCTGACATTTTGTTGATTTTCACGCATTGTATAATTATAGTATCGCGAATTACCGTGAAGGCCATAAAACTCATTCCAGCCGGGCGGAACTTCAGCACCCTTAAACTGGTTTAAGTACTTGCCAGCAAAAAATGTGTGATAGCCATGGTTTTGTAATAGCACAGGTAGGGCACGTGGCTCGGATTTTGCACGCCAGAGATGTCCGTTGCAGCCGCCAGTGATCGAATTGTTGTAGGTCCTGTGGTTGTGCGCATACTGTCCAGTTAAAAGGCTTGCTCGCGACGGACAGCAAATGGGCGTGTTGGTGAATGCATTCGTGAACTGTACTCCCATCTTGGCAAACCATTGACTGGTCTTTTGTAGTGGATACATACCATGTAGCACTACATCCTGATCATCAGTTAGTAGTAAAATAACATTTGGCTTCCCCACTTGTTCCGTGCGACTGAAAGCATCATCGACACACAACATAAAACTGAGTGCGGCAAGGACATGAACCTGTGTTAAGGATAACATTATGTAAATGGCAAAGATCTAGTTGTCCACGTTAGCTGAGCAACAACAAGTCAGCATGCACTTGTCGAGAGAGCTCGACTAAGAGATAACCTAACCCAGCTGGTAAACATATTTAATCGATTAAAATACAGTTTTCGGAAATATTTCAAAATTCCTAAAATATATTATTTTTATCAGAAATCGATTTGTATCGGTACTCGCGAAACGAGCCACTTTTTGTTGCATCTTGACAGATTATAATACCTCTAAGAAATAGGAGCAGACGTAAATGCAAGCCGATATGCCCGAAGTACTCTATACTCAAACTTTACTTAGACTATGATTTTAATAATTTATTATATCCTTGTAGAAGGTATTATAATATTGTCATGGAGTTTCGTAGTTTTTATATATTTTTGATCAACATCACTAGCTAATTCCGTCTGCCGGAAACAAAATAATATCTCGTAATCCGGGCTAAAATTTAAATGTCAGCTTTACTTATAATCTGGAATCTTCTGTGTATAAGGTAACTGTTCTTTTTTTAACAATATCTAATTTATTGACTACAATATTTTAAAGAAATTATTAACTTTCAAAAGGCAAGAAAAATAGCCTTTTTCGAATTATTCACAATTTAGTAATGTGGGGAAATTAAGTTAGCAGCTTTCGAATTACAATTTTATGTGCCATCTTATAAAAAAAAGATTTCTCTGTACTCTTGATTAAGTACATTCACAGAATCATATTCATTTATTTAGTACTGAGGAATATTTGGTAGTGCTGGAAAAATCATCTTTGGAACATCGATACATCGATGTTTTGAAAATGCATTTTTGAATAATAAACCTTACTTAATAAATATAATAAGCAAGGAAAGAAAATAAGGAAATTTTTTATCAAAAATTCAATATCCATTTTTTTGCATCAGCAGAGGATGTTCCAAATGATTTTGTTGCACTCAATATATTGTCAGGATTTTTTTTCGGTAATTTCAGTCCACCACTAATAATATTTCACTGCAAAAATGTAAATAAACCCAGTGCTAGGAATTAAAATTACAATGCAATATAAAATATTATTTGACAGTTATTTATTTATATATTTGGGGAAAAAAGGAGTCACATTGACTCGACTGTTTTGCGAAAAACGCAAATAACAAATAAGGTTGCCATATTGGCGAATCACGCAGCGACATCTTGCGGGACGAATGGGAATTTTTCACAGATGTGAAACGCTCTTCAGATGGGCAACATCAGCATCAATATCTATATACATATATGTATATATTAAATGCTCCGAATAGTTTTGAAAGAGCTGCTTGTCGATGAACAGAGAAGGGATAACTCAAAGAGTTATGCAGAGTGAATGTGCATCTGTTGGCAACTGTGTGGGAAAGTAACGAACAATTGTCATAGCAAGACGAGTTGTGGAAAATGCATTGATCACATTTTAAGACATTAATGGGTTTTATTTAAGAAATTAAATAAGGGTTTGTTCAATTTGTCTGTATCTCAGGCAACAGCGAAAGCAACCTTGTTTGAAATCATTTTCCGCCAGATGAAATTCTTTGTTTAGTCTAGGCAACTTTAAAATTAATCGACCACTGTAAAGAATTGGGGCCGAATTTGGTGATTCTATCTTAAAAAATGTGGAAGAAAATTAAATGAAAAATAAATTTAAAAAAAAAATCATTTGTCTTTATCAATTTAAAATTTGATTTTTATATTTTTATTTTCAAAAACAGTTGAGTCATCCATCGATACGTCCATCTCGATCCCAAGATATTATATTTCGATCGATTGTCTATAGTAATCCGATCCGATCGGACGTAGTATCCTGAATAAACGGAACAAAACTCTGCTAACTCTAGCTATTATGGATCGATAATAGAGAGACGGACATTGCACAAAACCAATATTCTCTCGATAAAATATATATTTATAATTTAAATAAACATGTTCTACTAAAATAGCAATTCACCAATGGATCTAATCTGACTTGGCTAGAAAATCGATTAAATAAAAATCGATAGCTTAAATCTTAAATTTAGAGTAACCAAATTTAGTGAGTGGAAGTAGATAAGTTATTGTCAACGGGTTTTCATAATTGTAGAAAATTGGTGTGTATAATCACACGTTTTTTTTTATTGTAAAATTGTTTTATCAGAACATTTTTGTATTTTTATTTTTACACATATAAATGTTCTTATAAGCTTTATATCGTAATTTCTTTTTATTACATTTTAGCAACGGTTTTTAAGCCCAAGATTTTAAAACATGTTCGCAGCAGGGCAGCCGTTGCTTCGCAAATCAAAATTCTGCTATGATTAATTTTGATTATTTTACCATCCTTATTCTTTTCAATGCAATAGCAACTGTCATAGAACTCTGTAAATGCAGAACAGACCTCGAAACAAAACTCACAAAGAAAGTGGAGAAACAGCCCATTTGCACACTTAATTAATACGTCATGAAATTTGAGCAGTGTTTTTGTAAGTTTCCATTCTTTTTCATGATCCAGTTCCAACTTATATTTATCTAATATTGCAGCCACGTTGCTAAAGTCCTCGCCGGAATTGCGAGCAATGGAGCAAATGCGTGTATATGTATATAGCAAATACACCGCAGTATTTCCACGATCATCGAGCATTTTTTCAAAAGAAAATACATAATCGCTAATACGGTTGTGACACAAATCGGTATACTTAATACAACCGTATGCAACTGCTTCTTGAGCTTCGACTAACTCTGCATGTGTCAATATTTGGTCCCGACCCCTTTCCTGTAACTGCTTCAAGGAATATTTCATGCCCTCATCCAGCAAGTCGGACAGTTTAACAGTATCACCCGAACGTGTCTTGAACTTTTTGCCATCCTCACCAAGAACCACGCCGAACTGCACGTGATCGACGCGATGAACTTTTGGATTTAAAATCCCACAACGCTCAGCGGCTTTAAAAATTGTATTAAAATGTGTGCTTTGTCCAGAATCCACGACATAAATAATCCAAGTAGCAAGGTCTTCTTCAATTCGATGCTTTATGGCTGCCATATCAGAAGTATCGTATGTGAAACCACCATCCGACTTTACAACTGTCAAGGGTATTCCACTCTTACTATCATCGTTCCACATGATTTCCCGGCCTTCATCTAGTTCGAGCAAATTCTTGCTTCGTAGAAGCTGAACAATAGCCAACATGCGTGACTGATAAAATGATTCGCCGCGTTCTGTGATTGTCACGTCCAGGCGATCATAAATCTTCTGAAATTCCTTTCGCGATACATCACAAATAAGTTGCCAAGCCTTAGTTGATTTCGGATCACCGCTTTGTAGAGAAACAACCCGATTGTATGCACGCTTTTTGAAATTGTCATCAGCATCGAAACTGAAAAAACAACAGATTATAATTGCAAAATTTAAAAAGCTTAATTACAAAAGGGGAAAACAATCACCCGCTCAGTGATCTTATAATTAAGCAAGAAAGAATGGTTTTCTAAGGCAGTCCGAATTTTACATTACTTCAATGACCTGATTCACCCCACCATCCAAATTTTACTAAAAATTTAAACAATTAAGAATGCTGAAGTCGACTGAGCTCGACTACGACATACCCTGAACCCAGCCTTTAAATACATTACATTTATTACCAAATTTCCCTCTAAAATACCGCACACTCAAATGTAAACAGGTCTGCAATTGCAGTCGTTCCTTTTGGCATGCACAGGCTCTGAAGAGTATATACATACAATATGTGCACTCATGTCGACTGCGATGCCATCCCTTTCTCGCACATGGATGCGCATATTTATGCATACACAGAATGCAGGCTGCTGATAGTAATGACCATAACTTGGGTGTTTCTTATCCGATTTGAATGAAATTTGTCAATAATATGCTCATGTATATTATACATGAACTGGAACGCTACGCGTGTAAAATTATGGCTTTTATTGCTAATCGAAATCGAAATGTATCGACCAAATAAAATAGTCATGGTATACGAAATCTTATGTATTCCAAGTTTGAAGTCTCTAGCTCTTATAGTCTCTGAGATCTGCGTGTTCATTGACATGGCGATATCGACTCGGCTGTTGATCCCGATGAAGAATATATATACTTTATGGAGTCAGATATACACACACGGCAGAAACATAAAATTACAGTTGTTATAACTTACCGCTTTTTAGATTCCTTGTAAAATTCCTGCAGATCTCCAATTGGTGGACTTTCGTTTATAAAGTTGGGAAAACAATCTTCCAAATGCGCTATTAGCATACCAAATTGCGTACCCCAGTCACCTAAGTGATTTATCCGAATAACGTCATGTTGCATAAATTCCAGAAGGCGGGAAATTGATTCGCCAATTATGGTAGAACGTAAATGGCCGACGTGCATTTGCTTTGCAATGTTGGGTGATGAAAAATCGACCAAGACGCGTTTTCTGGGCACCCTTGGCGGCTTAACGCCATCACGCAACATATTTATTATTGAGTTTACCGCATATTCCCTGTAGATAACAGAAAATATTGAGCGTATAACATTAAATAAAATATTTATGCAAATAATTGCAAATTCAATTTACTTGCTGAGAAAAACGTTAATGAAACCAGCACCGGCCACTTCTATCTTCTTTATAATTGGCGAATCCGGACAGCACTTTTGAATCTCTGCAGCAATCTCACGAGGGGATTTATTAATGCCAGCTTCTTTCAGTTTCTTGACTAACCCCATGGCGTTGTTGCATTGGTAATCGCCAAATTTCGATGGCCCGTTCACAGCTGCAACAACAACTGGAACATTGCTAAAGCTCGGATACGCTGTGGCAATTGCTTTTGTAAAGACTTTTTCCAAGTGCTCCGTAATAGAGAGGTCATCATCTAAATGCATTTCAGGATTTGTTTTATTCTCCTCAATTATTGACTGTAAGCAAAACAACAATCATTTTAAAAAACTTATATATTTATATTTTGAAACATCACTCACTTGCTTGATAATAGCTAAACGCTGTTTAAGTTTCGTGTTTGCAAGTTGTAGCTTGATCAGATCAGTGTTCTGTTCTTTAAGCGACACTAACTGCTTCTGTTTTGAACATTGAATTGCATCATGCAACTTCGTAGCAGCGCGTTCCTGTAGAGGGTTTTCAAATTTACACAAATTTATTCAAAATACGCGCAACTACAGTACATACCAAGCTTGTAAGCTTTTTTAACTCAGTTATCAATTCGGCAGACATAGCACAGGTTCAATCAACGACAACACAGCACATGCAAAAAGGAAGTTTGCCATAGAATAGCGATGTTAAAAACATCGATACATTGAACAATATCGATATTTTCATTGATAGACAAGCTACATGTTTTGATGTCTTATAGGCTAACAACACAGCAACATCTTGCGGAACGAATCGGAATTTTCAAATATGTGAAACACTGAAAGCATAGGCAAAATCAGCATAAGAATTTTTTGAACGAGTGGCTTGCCGATGAAGATAGAAGGGATAGCTCCAACAGATATGCAGAGTAAATGTGCATCTGTTGGCAATTGTGTGCGAAGGGCAACGAACAATTGTTGTAATGGGCTACTTCTCAATAATATACGCTTGGGTTTGTCTGCTTCTCAGGCAACAGCTAAAGCAACCAATAAATGCGAATCTTCTTTGCCTTAAATAATGTTCATATGAAATATTTATTTGTTTTTTAAATTTTTAATTAAATTTTGGCATTGAAAGTCAAATATTTGTAATATTGGACGGAAATTATAAAAAAAAATGACTGACAAATGATGCCAAATTTTCTAAACGGCAAAACCTTACGGAACATCATCCCATTTGATCCATGATAAGTATCCTACCAAATTAGTCCGTAAAGAATTTTTTCAAAATGTAGATATTGTTGACGTTGTTTTTATGTTGTTTTTTTTTTGAAGATCTGATTGTCGATTTGGACACGATGATGAAATGGAGTCAACGGAACTTGCAGAGTAAACGTGTGATTACCGCAACATGCAATTAATTACAATTTGTCAAAGCTAGACAATTGTGGAAAATGTATTCGACAATTGCGCTATTTCTCAAAGGGATTCATTGAAAAATTAAATGTCGGTCGAATTTGATTTTTTTTTTTTATAATTTATTAATATGGAATATCTAACGCAGCAAGGCAAGCTTGCTTGAAGACCTTCTTCGATAACCAACATTGTTTTCAAAGTTTTCAAACTCTAAAGTCAATTTAATTGAACCCTCTGTAATAATGTTAATTTAAATATAAATAGGATATAATATACATATATTAATAAAATGTTCCTCTTGCAATTTTGACTTTCGCCTATTTCAAAATTATGGTCAGAATAATTCACTGGTGGACGTCAAATATCTCAAAAGTAATGAGTGTAAGAAACTAGATTCCGAATTGATGAGCAATTTATGTCGCTCAAAATGTATTTATTAAAGTTTCTTGAAAGTGCAAAACTTTTTGAACTGGGTATTAGAAGTGTTGCTGCTTTGGGCTTTTATCGGATGAGTTCATTTTTAAATTTAGTTGACCGACACAATTGGCAATGAGTACCTTTCAGGAAATCTATGTTCTCTTCTAATATTTCTAAACAATATGTACATAAAAAATATATAGCCTGCGCTCTTCCTTTTAAACAATTTTTTGTCCCATTATTGGCCTTTTATTCTGGCCAATCTGTCCGATGTTTGCAATCGATATTTGGTAACACTGATAATCATCGTTTATATTAACGATAGTTTTGCGATTCAGCTCATCTTGTAATTTTGTGAAAATGTTACTTTTCCATATAATTGAAAATTAGTTTTAATTAAAAAACTGTGTTGTGTTAAAAGTGTCGCGGAACAGAGTGTATTTTCGAAGCAACTCTTATTAATGTAGTGAATTAATTATTGCTTGTGTAATAGCTTTTATAAGGCATTAACATACATATGTACAAATATACTATACTGGAAAAAAGTGTTAGCAGCTGTAAATATAACAATAATTGTGGTCATTAGGCTTAAAGGATGTTGGAAAAAAGTGTATGTATCTAGATACACCCGTAAGTTAACAGTCTGTTTTGAAATGTCAAATACAACACGCTACGCTGTTTTTTTTTTTTATTTACATGTATATGTAATATACATATACATACTTATGAGAGTAGTACCGTTTATTTAATTTGTGTACAATATTTAGTTTTAACGTCACATTGTAAATGCAAGATTCTCATATTGAAATTATCTACGATTGTAAAGTTCAACAAACATGTATTTATGTTAAAATAATGAATATATTTTTTATTTTTCGCTTGATCAGTTTGTGACAATACGTGAATACATATTTGACTATATATGTATACATATTTGATGTATGTGCATTAAATACATAATATGGCAATGTATGTTTCGTGTTTCATAAATGTGTCTTAGCATTGCCATGCAATCTCCATATACATAAATGTGTATGTATATGTGTAATGCTGTTGTGTGCATATGTTCCTACATATATGCATGTACTGGAAATTAAATGAAAAATGCCGTTTGGATTGTTAGCGCTTATAAATGTGGGTCAAGACGTTAACTGTACACATGATTTTCCAATACACTACCTACACATATATATATGTGTGTATATATTTTATTCAAAATCATCTGTGTTCGAAATTGCTCTATTTGTATTTGTTGTCTTAAGTCACAGGCCTCAAAAAGCTCTAATGCATAAAACATATATACACATTTACATATGTATGTAACTGTAATTTAAGTACATAAAACGGTTTGTTTCGTCTCTCTGACTTGGCTTAAACTCTAAGACGTTCGAAAACTTCTTATTTGCAAATCGAAACTCATGATTTTTATATTCGACGCTCAACAGTGAATTTCCATTTTATTAGCAAATTCATATGTTTTACAATAAATAGTCTTAAATAGTGAACAATTTTGCAAATGAGACGTGTTGACTATTACCAAAAATAGGTTAGCGTTTCTGTAAAAAGGCATATTAAAAGTGGAGTGGAGTGATATATATGTCTGTCTCGTAGGGAAGCCCACGGCAAATATTCCCATCTGCTAATTTCCTTAAGACAATATATTTATGTGAATGTTTTGCTGTCTCAGAACCGATCATAGATTCCGCTGTCAAATGTTTTTCGACCAGATTATTGGTCTTTAAGTTAAAGCAAACAAGTAAAAACGCTGTTGTCGAGTGAGCTTTGCTATGCGATACCCTGAATCCAGATGTTAAATATGTTATTATAGTTTTATTTTCAAATTTTCCCCTTGCAATCTCAAATGTAAGCAAGCGTGGAAGTGCTAAGATGCAAAGAATTTAAATGATTTAAATTCATTAAACGGTTTGTTAATATATTTCATTTTGTTTTATATTTCAATTTTATTTGAATATTTCAACTTACTGGTATCTTGCAGGTCAAAAGCTCTATTTTTCCCCCTTCTTAAAGTACAACGCATTCTAGTACCTGTTTAAGTAAAAATAATAGGGACTACTAATATTGCTGTAGAAAACTTTAATTTAATCATGAAAGAGAAATATCCTCTTCAAATAAGCGTTTCGGCCGAGGTATACAACACAATTTGTTATGTTTCGACGTAATTTTGATTTTTCATTATTAATCATTATTACTTAATTTAATTTTTATATCAGATCCTACTTGTATCTCTCGTTGTGCCCCACTGGTATATCCTGAAAATCCCCATCACCCTACGCTCGATATGATTATAGAACTGCCAACTTCTGTACTATTCTAATTACTGATTTAACTTATAAGCAACGTTGCTTTCGAAAATATTTTTTGAAACTTAACTAAATAAAATTTGACACTGATTGGTCAGATTTATGTTGCAGTGCCAATATGGATATTGATATTTCAATAGTATACAATATTCAATATTCAGTAGTATACAAAATAAACTCACGTTTGGATGCTTGTATTCTGTGAAGGATTATCGCGGAAATTAGCTCGCGTTGCCGTAATAAGCACCTTCTACGCTGTAGGCTACAATTTGCAGCCACACTCAGGTTTTCATGATGATTCAAAAGCAAAGAATGATCAGGCTGCAGACGATCTGTTTGCTGAGTATTTTCAATCTACGTTTTCATCTACTAACTTTACAGCTAATGTACCTATTCTTATCTTTTTCAAAGGTCTATTTTTGGCGACCTATAATTTATCAAGCCTCGGTATTCTTCAGGTCCAGATGGATTTTCGGGATGTGTACTTTGGTACTCTTCTGAATCTCTTTGTAAACCTTTGCTTAAATTATTTACATTGTTTGTTGATACTTGCTCTTTCCCCTCTCCATAAAATTGGCTTAATGTCTGATGATAATAGGTATAGCCATATATATCGAGTCAATTTGAAAGCTAGAGTTGCCAAAAATATATAAACATTTTTGTACAACGCCCTAAAAAACGGTAAAGGTCTATATCTCCCACAATTTGAGAGCTAAATTTACCAAACTTTGAAGATAAATTGCTATCTAAAGTTACCAAATTTGGAAGGTAGGAAACTCCCGCCCCCAAAAATGCACAAAAGTGCATATCTACTAGGAACCTCCTTCAAGAATCGGCATTGCTTAGCAACACCCATATTGGTAGCTTTTATTAGATTACATATTAGTATCAGAGTATTTCGCAGTCGGTTACGCACGACTCCAGCGTTCTCACTCACTCTCAAAGACAGTAACAGATTGAGTTCAAACTGTTTTTTTTTTTTGCCTTCTAAAGGCTTTTACACCAGACAGATGTTTGCATGCATGTCTAATTTGCAAGCATTTTTAATTGTTTGCATACGTCAAATTAATTAAAATGTGAACTGTGCACTTTGTGGCAAAGTAATTCTAAAGCAACACAGAACAGATTTAAAATAATTAATAATATAAAAAAGTAAATAAATGCGGTGATGTGTAGCTCGTCCCAGAAACGGTGCAATTGAAATTTGCAAAAAAGGCATACAAAATTTGGTTGTGATAAAAACTATTTTGCGCCAATTGTTAATTATAGATATAATAAGATTATTTTTTTTATTCTTTTACAGTGGTTGGAAAAGCTCATTCAAAATCATGAACTTGGACAACAACAACGGGTTGTTCAACGGATTAAAAACGATGGTCACGTAAGTTGTTTATTTTTTGTTAGATCTATATGGCTTAAAAAACAGGTACATACAAAATAAATATATCATCCAAAGTATTATAAAAAAATGACAATACTTTAAAGCTGGGTCCAGTCAGTCTGCGATGAGAGTCTAGTTAGTTCAACAAAATCGGTAAAAGGGCAATGCCACCAATACTCTGTTTAACTGCAACCAACTCTAAATCCATAGAACCATTTTGTATAACTATTTCCGAAGATAAATCTGCATCAGTAGCAAAAAGCACGCACCAACCACACAATGGGGTTTGATCTCTTCTATAGATAGAGAATCTGTTAGATAAGATTTCCGATTTTAGGATGTCGACCATGAGCGAACAATTTGTAAGCTTCTCTTGCATTTTGAGCCTAAGATATTTGCTGAATGATAAATGATTATCAGTAAGAATTTTCAATTAAGTATATGCAAGTTTTTTACAATAAGTTTTGAATAAAAAAAGAGGACCCAACTGTTTCATAAATGATGATTTTTGAATATATTATTTTACTTATACTTTATATATTAGTTTACTTATGAAATATAATAACAGATTATTATCTCTCTTGCAGCAGTGCAACAACAGATTCAATTCTTGTAATTGATAAAATGAAAAAGAAAAAAAAATAAATTGTTTCAATAAATCGTTAATACGTTAATAATTTAAGTGTGAAGAAACTAATATTAATATTAAGTACTTCTGCTTGGAATTTGTTGAAACGAAATGGGGGCAAACACTTCCAGCAGTGGTTATCCGATAGCCACCACTACTGAAAGCGCAAGTGCCAGCAGTGAGAACGTCAATGGAAACGTCTCGCTGCTACAGCCGATCAACTCTGCAAGCATGGTATCAACAAGCTCTAATGGTAGCGGCGGTGGCGGTCCTGGTGCGACTGTCGCTTATAGCGGTGCTCACTACCATCGTGATCAACGGCGAAAGCGAGTAACGGGATTTGCAACACTCAAGCGAAAATTTATACGTCGACGGCGTTCATCAAAAGCCTGTGATCACGCGCGTGTCTTACGCGACTTTGTGTCTGACTGGGCACCGCTCGAATTGGCAGCACTCTGTGAGGAGTTTGAAGCACTGGCAGCACTAAGGGATTTATCAGTAGGTATGCGACTGTCACATCCTATCACCATTATATATATTTTTTTGATTGAACAGGTACAAGCAGAATTGGCGCGACCACCAGCAACAACGTATAAACAAGATCTGGCAGCTCTTTATGATTCCAATCTATGTACGGATTGTGACCTTGTATTTCGTGGATCAATTTTTCCGGTGCATCGTTCCATATTATCCTCACGTTGTACATATTTTCGTGACCTGCTTTCTGGTTGTCCGGGCTTTGGAGCACGCATATGTCTCGAGCTCCCTTCGTCACCTATCGATGTCCAAATATTCTCGTCATTGCTACGTTATTTGTATACGGGCGATCTTTGTCCGCATGATCCGAATATAAATATTAACTTGCTGCGTCAACTAGGTAACGATTTTGGTACGCCTAACCCCCTGGACCATGATCTTCGATATTTGTTGGAAACGGGCGATTATGCAGACGCCGCATTAGTATTCACAGCTGAAGGCACAAATGATTATTTTCGCCAAGACTCTGGTAATTCTGAATACGGCTTTCGGCCGAAACTTGAGCTTCCATGTCATAAAGCTATACTTAGTGCGCGTTCACCATTCTTTCGCAATCTTATTGCCCGCCGAATGCGCAACATAGACGAATACGTAGAACGCTCTATACACGTACCCACGCGCATTGTACTTGATGAGACAGTTATACCAAAGAGGTATGCGCGTGTACTTCTGCACGCTATATATTTAGATACAGTTGACTTGGCGCTCATACTACGTGGTGCTGGGACCGGCAGCTCCTCTGGCTCTCTTGGTGAGGTCCATGCATTAACTAACACTGGTCGTGTGAGACCCACTACTCTTGAAGAAGCTATGGAGCTTTATCAAATTGGACGGTTTCTAGAACTTGATATTTTAGCGCAGGGCTGTGAAGATTTAATACTTGAGTGGTTGTCACTTGATACTCTATCAATGGTTCTAAAGTGGGGCTGTCAACCGCACGGCTCTGCTTGGGTATTTCGTCAAGCATGCCAGTACTTACGCGAGGAATTTGCCTCAGTTAGCGCTTCACCAGTGCTCAACCAGATCGATAAAGTACAGCTTGTGCATGTATTACAAAGTAACTTCTTACAAGCATCCGAGTTGGAAGTATTGCAAGCTGTTCTTAAGTGGGGAGAACAGGAGCTTATTCGGCGCATGGAAGATCGTGAGCCGAATCTCCTATCGCACACGGCTCACTCGGTGGCTAGAAAGGGCGTTAAAAAACGTGACTTGAGTGACGTCGAGCTGCGGGAGATACTTTCCGAGCTACTACCTCTGGTTAGAATGGATCATGTTTTACCGCCAAACAGTGAGGTGCTGTGCCAAGCGATACGCCGTGGTCTTGTTAGCACACCGCCATCGCATATGATTGGCGACGAGCGGGAAAATTTACGAGTAAACGCTTGGATACGTGGAGGAAAAAACCAAGGACTTTTTGTACGACCACGACTCTTTATGCCGTATTTTGAAGAAGTTAAGGCTCTACTAGAAGACCGAATGTCCTCATCTCATCACCAAGTTGAACTCATGCGAATGCGTAGGTCGCGACATTTCCCAGACATTCCGGACACCCTTTACATGGTATCACGCATGAACTCGGCTACAAATAGCGGATTTGCCTCTGGTGTCACCTGTGGTATTGGCGATAGCGCGGATAAAGTCGATCATAATACCATACCAACCCCAGATAGTCATACACTTGCAGCCATGCGTAAGCGTGAGCATAAACTTCGTCAATCTCCAATGTGTCAACGAGCACTACTGCTGCCACTGTCATCAAAACACGAAATCGACCGTCAAATTCGGCTTCGTGTTGTGAGAGAGTTCAATCTCCCAGACGAAGTATCTGATCTGTTAGAAACCTCCCTTTTAACGAACCAGGACAGTGGTAGAGGTAGAGAAGAGTGCAACAGTATGCCTTCAACTTCTGAAACGGAGGAGTGTCTGTTAGAAGCCGAGGACCAAAGTCCGCCGCCGTCGCCGGCAGCTACCGGCTGTGCACTGCAAGCAGCTGTTGCCGCTTCATTTTTATCGACCTCATCAATGGCCCCTTCAGTTACATCCGCGTGCGGTGTGGATGGTGTGCAACAATGCTACACTCGAAATTTGACTTTTCCGCGTCAGCAGCCAAGCAGCCTACTCGGTGTCGCAAGCTTTTTGGCAGCTAGCTCAGGCTCGGCACTACAATCAAGCTATGCACGCCTATCGACATCAGTGCATCATCGCAGCGAGTTACCATCGTTGATTACAGAAGGCGATTTTCGATTCCCCCATCGCAATGCTTTGAGCATAGACCGAGGAGGTGAGGGTGGTGCCTGCGGCTTAGACACTGGCAATGGACATCTTTCTGATATGATGCCCGATGTGGCCATGGCCACAGCATCGTTGGGTCAGCTCCATCTAAGCACTGGAGGGTCTGGTTGTGTGAGTAACGTCAGTAGTCGTCCCATCGGAAGTAACAGTGATACGTCAGAAAGTTTGCAACTTGATTTAGGAGATGGCCCATCTCCACATATAATTAATACTGCTGCTGGTGTCATAACTTTGCGAAACTTACAGGTGAGCTTCTTTGGAGCGATTGTATTTTTAAAATGGCGAAACTGATTTAAACATCCCATCCTATACAGCATCAACTACCACAAAGCAACTACCATCACATAATACAGCGCTCAAATTCGCCATTTGACATTCTGCGGCAGGGGCAGCACTCGCCTGCTCCACAACCTCCTCCTTCAGGTGCATTAAATTCCGGGCCACCTAGGTTTTTATAGAGGTTGCAAGTAGCCCCCGATAAGGGGCTTTTCTTTAGCGCTCCATTCTGAACAAAATTAATACACATTTAAATTTCAAGAAAAATTAGATAATTTAAATCTTAAATAATGTAAGTAGCGTGTAAAAATTAAGATACAACAAATGTAACTTACCAGAAAATGTACGCACTTAATATCAATATTTTGTTTTTCTACACTTTTAATTTAAGAGAAGCGTATGTACAAAATAGAAATTAATAATATTAACATACCAATATCTGACGCAATTAAAAGTACACCTAGTTTTTTTTTTATAATAATAATCAAATAAATCACAGCTATATATATTAAAATAGAAAATATTTATCTTTAGCTCGCCGAAACATACACAACAAAATTAGAAATAAGCCTTATTTTTAACTGTCAGATGAAAAAGACAACAAGCTGTATGTTACATTCCGCTTTCGACATATAGATGTCTTTTTATTGGCTTTGCCAGACTGATTATTTATGTGACTGAATATATTATTTATTAAAAGAGCATTAATGAATCTATGTTTCCAATCAATTGATAAAAGGAAACAAAAATACAAATTGGGGATAAAAACGTATGCTCAATTTGGCATTTTATTTATGCATAAGTCTGTGTTTCAATTTTATTTTGCTTCAATACATTCCTAAAATATACATCGCTAATCGTAATGATAGCCAACTTTGGGATTGTAAGTGTAATTACCCCATTTTATCCAGTTTTTGTATCAGTTATAATTTCAAATTTTGTGCTCTTCATCCTTGTCTGTCGTATTGACGAAAATTCTTATAACGTTAAAGTTAAAGCCCAATTTTACCAATATGGATGTTCCATAGAGTTCACAAGATATATGGATATTTACATTTCAAATTCCAATGTGCTCTTATTATTGCGAACAGAAAAACAAATAGCTAGTTTTTTTTTGGAAAATGGAATGATAACTTAAAAGGTGTATTTTATAATTAAGGAATTGGTTTTTTTGGTCTTCAAATAATTTGTTTGCATATTGCTTACAAAATTAAAATTATAATTTTTTATATATGTAACAGAACCGTTTTCTTTGAAATTTGATCATTTTAATACAATTTTATCAGCATCAGCAGCCGAGTCGATCTAGTCATGTTCTCTTGTCTGCCTTAGAAACGACAAGAGTTAGAGCCTTTACACTTAAAATATAAAGTGTAGAATACCTTGAAACATCAAGTTTATTTCATTTAATTTGATCGATAATCTCTCTCGTTCACCAAATATCAATGATAATCATGCAACGCATGCATTTCTTATGCATCCGTGCATTAAACAAAAGTATGTATTATTTAAATAAAGGTTTCCAAAACAATCTAGGTAAGCTTGAGATCTGTGAATGTATTTGAGAATTTGTTCATATACAGCTATGGACAGCTAAATAGTACAAAATAGAAAATAATAATGGACGGAATGGTTTCTCATGGATACGTGGCAAAAACTCTCCATTTGTGGCCCACAAGCCGGGGAAGGTTTGAGAGCATTTAGGGAGTTGCTCAATTTGCAATTAAACGGAGGCATCAACGAATAAAGGTAGGTGGAAGTGGGTCTATGATGATTTTTTGATTTCTTGGTGCACTTGATCTTTAACAAGTTTCGTGACACAATCAAGTTAGACAGTAGACAGTTAGTGTCTAAAAACTTTGAATATACGATCGAAGCCTTCGAAATCCAGCACATGAAAACGGCAACGCAGTTGAGGCCGGCATGCTGCACGTATTTAGAGTAATTTCAAGTTTAAATAGTGCAGGAATTGGTGAAGCAGCAGCTGCACCGAAAGTTTTCCGCGGTGCCAGACCAAAGGGTATTTAGCCGAAATTATGCTAGCAAGTTTCAAATGTGTCAGATCGTCAGACCCAACAAGGTCAAAGACCAGGAGGGAAATTCGTTAGGTGTTGTCAATGCGAGGGATATTCGAGTGTAATTAGTATGTCGAGTGAGCGTGGCCTAATTGGGAAAATGTATGAGAGCGGAGCAACTCTGCACGTCGTGCCTACGAATGGAACAGCTTAGTGGGGCTGACCTTAAGGTAGCCACACTTACCATAAAGTAGCGCTGAGTAGATCACGCTTGTAGCTATCTCTGGTTGTCACTCTAACGATCCAGATTAGAAAAGGGCTTAATGATCCTTTAGACGTAAATTTCATCAGACAATGCAGCTTAGAAAGTCTCTTGGTCGAGTCGTTCACTGAATCAGAGGTATTAAAAATAAAGCGATGTCTAACACCGGCAATTGGTTGTAAAGTCATTTTGCAGAACCTTTTCCTCTCCGAATCAATTCGGTAGTTCATCTCTTAAAGTTTTGAAGCTGCAAACAGGCGGCAAACTTACAGAAAGGTGACAAGCTGCAGAATGACTTATCCTTCATGGACCGCAAAGCCCTTAAATGCTAGTGGAGATGGTGATGATATTCTGTGTTACCATCCCAACAAGTTTGGCGATCATGCACATAAATGCGTCAGCAACAGTTAAACTAAAGCTGCTGGTGCTCAACTGATAGGCTGCAGCATTTCTAGGACCAGCACTGATTCACCAGACCATTATCTGCATGTCGTGGATAAAGACAGCTAAAGACAGCTTTATTATCGTGTCCGGATCTGTGCTGTCAATTATATCTCGGGCCATAGCTTCACATTAACTTAAGAATCACTGACGACAGTTTTACCTACCTATATTATGTTTATGTCTTGGAACTCCACTTTGCTTTTAATCGCACTTTCAACTGGTCGCTTACAGATGTTCAAAACAAATACTTTTAAGCCCAACAAGCAGTCTAGTTAGTAATTTAACACATCACATCTGTGACTTGTCTGAAGGAGACATTTGCGGCAAACTCGGACAACCCTCTTCTAACGTTCCACCTTTTTTTTGTGGAAATGGAGGGTTTTCTGTGGTGCAATTCGGAATGGCCAGTTCCAGTTCAAGCAGTGTCCCTTAAAGCCAGGTTTGCCGACTTTTAAACTTCCAATGTGGATGCACTATTGTGTAGGTCGGATTTGTGTTGGAGATTTGTACCGTGTAAGGGTAGGTTTGAGGACACTCCAGTTCCTGATCGACCAGGTAGGCAGAACGCCTGAAGAGTTGACTTTTCCAGTCTCTAATTCCAAGATCGGCTGGCACTACCGACGTACAGACATATGTGTTCTGGAATGTGGGCCAATGGACCCGGTAGACCATATGAACAACACTTTGCCATCATCTTTCCGTCCCAGTTTCTACCTTGGCTCTCCGTCTTATGGTTTTTGAGATTGTCAACGGTAGAAATAATAATTAGAATGCGAACACGTCGTCTCCATTTTTAACACACTGCACGTCGTTCTACAATTGTAGCTTTGGTTGCCAAAGTTTTTCCAGGCCAGTGGCATGTGTTCCAAGGAATTCCTATCTATCACGTGATTCAATAGTTGCCGCAAAAAGAAAAAAGGCAAAGACAGAACAAGGCTGTGGTTTCACATTTCCATCACACGGTTTCATCAATATCGACTGAAAGCCGAAAAAGAAGAGTTGAGTTGTAGTCCCCAGATCAAACACTAAAAAAGTTTATACCAATAATATATTTCATTTTGAACACTATCATGCATAACAGCGACTGCGAAATGATCCTTCAATACACTTCGAAGCGTCAAAATGTAAGTAAATTATTTTAAATTTTATTTTAAGGCAATAACATTGTAAACTCTATGAATGAACTCTTATTTTTTACTACTCGCTTCCGCCAGGCTACGTTTATATTGTGCCTCAGTGACCATTACACCATCCATATCTACAAAGCGTGTGTGCAATCCAGCAGCAATAAATCGTCTACTTGCAGCAATGTCCAAGTGTGGCGCCGACTTTGAATCATTCATTTGTTTATCACGAGCTAACATCTCTTTTGCTCGATTCAAATCATGTAAAATTTTGTGCTACGTAATGAAATTAAATATTTAGAATTTGAAAATTAATAAAATATTTGAGTATACCTTTGATAAATCAGATCCCTCCAGTTTCAGGTACATCCAAAACAACGTGCTGTTCGCATAAGTCAAGTATGTATCGAGTTTGATGTGCTCCTCGGTGGTCAATGTTGGGCAACAATGCGCTTTAATTGCCACATCCAGGTCATTTTCCAAAATATTCAGGCAATTCGAAAAATTCTTTAAAATACCAAGTACTTCATCGTCATTAAGTTGGTCACCCGAACAGTTCGGAATCCTTGTCTCTATCATCGCTCGATCTTTATAATTTAAATTATACATAAAAATAAACTGAACAATTTGACGCCTTATTCTTCATAAGCAATACAAAAATTGCACTAAGCTTCTACTACACATGCGAATGCAAAGGATTCTTTATTTGTTAGCAATATACCCATTTATCGGTTATCGTTTATTTGTCTGCTTATTTACTATGTCAAGATAGAGTCACATATTTGTTTACATTATAAGCGTAATTTTCCTTTCTCTGGATTGTCTCACATCTTTGAAAAATTCCCATTTGTTCCGCTAGATGTCGGCCTGTTTTTGCATCATATCTGAATCAAAATGGATTGTTCCTAAATCATATTGTTACACTATCGGTATTTTTCGACCCAAAGAATTTAAAGTACAATTTAATAAAGTGATTCATTATTATTTATTTTAATTGGAAAGTACCCCAATAGTTAAATGCATTTTCTACAAAACGACTGGCTATGACAATCGCTCTGAATATCTCTTTGAACCATCGCTGCTATCATCTTTGGTAAACAAATGTCGCAAAACAGTGCAGAGTAAAAACATCAAATATCAGAACATCTAATTTCTAAAAATTTAATTATAATTAATTATAAACAAACAAACAGTTATGACTGATGTTGACCCTGATGTTGCCTATGCGAACAGTGTTTCACATCTTTGAAATATTCTCATTCGTCCCGCAAAGTTCGCTCTGTATATTTGCGTCACGAAAACCGATGGTTGGTGCTTTATGTCACCTTGTGTGCATCACATCGGGAGATATATAATATATCGATAGTAAAATCTACCGTTTTCCAACTCTAGCATTAAAATGTTCTGTATGAAATCCTAACTAGTTAAATAAATTCACTCTAAACATTAAATGCAGTCGATGCCGATTGCTCTAAAATTAAGCGGCTTAACTTCAGCTTTTGAAAAGGTAAATGGAAGCCTTTTCGGCTTTTGCTTGCATTTATAAATAATTGAAGAATGGGTTAATTTCAGTGTATGGTAATAAATAAGGTGGAATACTCTTTTTTGTTACACTTTAAATTGTCAATCAAATGGAGTAGCGAAAATTTGTAATTTGCGTGCTGATTATACCCAAAATATGTGCTTTATACACCGCTTCAGTATAGGCAAATTTATTACAAAATTCATGATATATTAATCAATATATTCATAAATTAACCAATTCTAAAGCGTACATCATCATTATTCAGTAGAATAACCAGGCTTTATTTGGAAATCGTATTGGTGGCAGCTGTTTGTGTTGAAATGTTATGTTTATATTCATGTTTTATAATGAAACCAAAAGTTTCTTTCCCTTTGCTAACCACGTTCCACCTACTTTTACCCAAATTGGCAAATTTTTTGGTATAACATGCTTTGCAAACTGAGGTAGTCATCCGAACTACGTATCTACATGCACACACATATGTACAGATAAAGTTAATAAAAACAAAAATAAAACTATGACGAACAAAAATGATAATATTTAGCAATTTCTTTTGCTAGAAACTTATTAATTAAACGTTTTAAATTTGTTTACTCTTGCAGACGGTATTATAATTTCGCTATGACGTTTTTAACCTATTGACATCTCTGACCCCATATATAGATTCTTGATCAGCAACACTAGCCAAATCGATATGGACATATTCGGCTGTCTGCCTATGTAAATGTGAAATTTAAAACAATCTGGATTAGACTTTGTGTGTATCTGTCCTTTTACTAAGGGCGGTACAAATGTTAAAAAAACAAATATTTTGTTGGAGCCACAATTTAGACTAATTTTTAGTGACATTGCTAGTAATTTCGCAATTATTTTTTGAGCCTTTGCAAATGAGTCAATATTTTGCATAAGCTTATATTTATGACCGTGGTAACAATTTTCTCTTCAAACTTGCACAGTTAGATCATTTTTGAGGAGAAAGTCATCCCTGTAAAAATAACTATATTATATACGCCAGTTGGTTTATCAGGATCAACAGCCGAGTCGATATAGCAATGTCTCACAGACTATAAGAGCTGGAGGCTTCATATTTTCGATAGCTACCTCTGCTTCGCATATGTCGATATGTATCGATTTCCGATAGCAATTCAATTTAAAGACATGTATATTGTTGATCAACTGGACAGATCGGGTAACAAATACCTATTTTGTCGTTATGTAGTTATAGTATCTAGGCACTTCTGATTGTTGTTTTATACTCTAATACCGTTTTGGTTTTGTGCAATTTCTGCAATGCTCTCTGTCCGTCCTTATGAACGCAACTATTATCGACACCCATAAGCCGATCATAGGATGCTGATAGTTTTTTGTTATTGTACACAATCCTTCAACTATATATATGGCAATTACGATCAACGAGTGTAAATTAAATTTAAATATATATACCTGTATACAAACTTATTAATATGATTAAATTTAATTTTAGAACAACCGATGTCTTGTTTAGTTAAAAGTTAATAGAAATCGTGAAAGTCAAGTTCAAATTATTGTCATACAGCCAGTATTTTATTATATGGCATAGGAATATTTTCTAAACATTCTATTATTTGAATGCGATGGACAACACAAGTGCCACTGGTCGGCGACGGAACAATATATGTGTTAATGCCGAGGATAATGCGCTCGATCAAATTACAAAGGAGGTATGTATTAGACAATTATATTATTAATTTGTTAATAAGCCACTGTGTTCCATTGTAAGGCTTCAAAATTGTCAGTTATCTGTATCAATAAAATGGGAAATGTAACACAAAGTTTTTATTTTAATGTAACAACGATGATGTTCTTTTATGTTCGCCAATTTATATAATAGCACCGCTTTTAAAATGTGCACCTATAATTATGAAAACTAGAAATAAATCAAAATTTCTTTACTTATACCTAATTGTTAAAGTTAACAATATTTAATAAATAAGTAAATAGTTCCGTTCGTTTTTGGCATTAATGGGTACTCGACGACTTCGCATTGGATCAACCAAATTTTGGCCTAGTTTTCTGATGAATTTCGCTTCAGAACTTTCGAATTGCTTTCCAACGTGAATTGAACTGAGCTCAGGTGTCTACGCAGGCCACTTCCTTTGCTTTCTTAGTGGTATGCTTGAGGTTATTGTCTTGTTGGAAGACCCGTATTTATTCAAACTGAAATGTTATGTAATTTTAATTAAAGTATGACGGAAAAAGTAATTTAATAACGAATTAAGTGACATGTTTGTTTTATAAACTTATTTTATATAGGCGGAAGCGCGGTTAGCAGCTCGTCGACAAGCTCGTGCTGAGGCACGTGAAATACGCATGCGAGAGCTTGAGCGGCAACAAAAGGAGCAAGAACAAAATGCTGACCGCGCATTTGACATGCATAACACCAGTGCTGGTGTTATTATCGACACTGTCTCATCACACCCCACACGTAATCCCTACGGCGGTCTAATAAACTTAACGCGCGCAACAGCTTCGAGACGCAGTAGTGAGGATTCATTGGAGGATGAAGGTCGCAGTTGGCGTGATATTAAATTTGAGCTTAAGGTATGCACTTATCTTAATAATATTGAAATATGTGTTTTTAATCACTTACAGAGCGTACAATTTTTTATCGTGAGATTCGTAACATTACTAGCCAAATCGATGTAGCCATGTTTCTCAGCTTGTCTGTTTTTATGCGAACTAGTCTCTCAGTCTTAAAGATTTTTTATGAGTCTTGGAACATGAAGGTATTCTTGCTGCAGGCAGACGTGAGAGCCTGCCGGATCGGATCCACATATCATAAATCCTGCAAATATGCGTGTTATTATACTTCTTATATTTTGGGAAAAAAAATTAATTGATAATACGACCAGTATATTATTTAGCTTCAATAGGAACAATCGATTCAAACTTTACATGTTTTTAAATATACCCAATAAAATGAGTAAAAATGTTATACTATTATTTAACAGGCAGAGGGAACCATAACTGATCCGCAAAATGTATATTCATTTTAGATCAAGTCGAGGAAGCCATATCCGTCTGCATCAAGTTGTAGACAGACGCAGTCGTAGAGGCTATAAGGGCTAGAAGAAAATGTCGTTGCATTTCAAGTGCAAATTAAGCATATTATATTTTATATATCTCTTTTCTCTCAAATCGATTAATATCGATTTCTCATGGCAACAAATTTAATATTGTTGTAGATACATCCTTCCAATTCATTCCGAGTATCAACTGATCAACTTTCTCATTTGTCATTTCACTCCAATCGGTTAAAATCGGTTTCCAAATTCCGCAACCGGTCTCAAAACATCTGATGGTGTAAATCGATAAAACATCACCTGCATGAAGAAACCGATGCAATTTGTGGTATCTCGTTCTGGTAGGTTTCTTTAGTTGGGACGTTGGTCGGTCTGTGGCCAGGCCTTGGGTTGCACTGTGCATGAAAGCCAAAGCCAATTTTTTCTGTCTGTAGACTGTCAAATCCGTCTGTAGCTGCAACTACGATGTCGCATTGTGATCGAGTCGGGATGATTGTGTATTATCCAGTTAATTCTCTCATTTATATTTTTTTATTGTGTTCTGTGAATATATTCTATTTTTCGATAATTCAAGCCCCACTTCGACAATATTCGACAAGTATTTTAATTTTAATTGTTTAATTACGTTATTAAATGAACAAGTATTTTGGACAAGGCTAATAGTACGTATTTTATTTTACGTGTGAAATTTTCTCAAATCAGGATGTCGAAGAACGTTTCCGGAAAGCGATGATAACGAATGCTCAGCTTGACAACGACCGCTCATCTCAAACCTATGAAGTGAAGTTACTCAAAGATAAAGGTGAAACAATGCAAGAGTCTTTTGCACAACTTCAACGTGAGCTTAAAAATAAATCACGGGATTGTAATGGCCTGAAACGCAACTTGGACCGCATAACACTTGAATTGAACCGAGTGCAAGGCCAGCTAACCGAGCGTGACACACTAATAGCGGAACATGGCCTTGTTATTGTTGCTATTGAGAATTCTGATGGTACTGATGCCAAGAGGGCTCTACTCAGTGTTGAAAACGCCAATACCTTGGCGACAGTGCAGGGTTCGCTTGGTGAGTATAGACTAGAACTAAAAAAATAGAAAAAGTACAAAAAGGACATGTGAATAAATATCAATATAATCCCAGATATAAGACTCAACAAGTTGGCAGAAGAAAAACAACGACATTTGAGCGAAACGCAAAATCTTCGTGAACAATTGGATGCGTATAAGAGTGATGGTCGGGGTGGACGCGGAAGTTCATTGAATGGTCCCGTAGGTTATGATGATGATTACGAAGTTCAAAGTAAGTTTACAATTTTGTTGAATTACAATGATAATTATATTAACATGTATATTCCACAGGAGAAGCAAATAAAGTCATATCAGATTATAAATACAAGCTACAAAAGGCTGAACAGGAAATCGCTAGTCTTCAGGCAAGCTTATCACGCTCGGAGACACAAGTTATACGATATAAAAGCACGGCAGAAGCAGCCGAAAAAGCAGAGGCAGAACTAAAAGTCGAACGACGTAAACTCCAACGTGAAGTAAGAAGAAATACAATTTAACGACATTTTATTTATCAGTTGTCCCCTCCTTTCACACTTGAAAAACAGAATTTTAAGTTTTGTTATGATAACAAAGCCAAACTTATTGACAACACGCGTCAACACGCTCCTCATAAAAATGTTAATATCAGCATATTTTTTATTTCTCCCATAGATTTTTTAATTTAATAATTAAATCTAGATTTGTGCTGGGTGGAATTTGATATGCAAGGTAATGAAATTTTCAGCGTGTCTAAGATTGCCGATTACAAGATATGGATGGGCTGGGAAATCAATAATACATAGATACACCTCAAAGTGTAAATCGATGAAACCCATAAATTTCACACAATTTCAAATCTGAAGCTACGACATTTTCGAAGATAAATTTATGGTACTAGATAGGTTGATCATTGATTATCCTCTTGATAATTGCAGTAAAAAGACTTTCTGGTCATGCCACCTTCGGTTCCCAAAAATCACGAAAATCGTAATCTCACATCATCTTAGAGCTGGAGTCACCAAATTTGAGAGGTAGATCGCTGGCAATTTTTTTTTTTTTATTGAAAGGTTGAGTCCCATCCTATCCACTAAGTTTCCAACTGTTTTATTTGGGTATGCATGAATTAATTTGAATGCGAGGAAGATTATAGATGTAAATACGACACGTTCAATGAATATTTTCGCATCTATATTAATACTTTTTCTGCTTTATTTGACTTCCACAGCACCGGGAGATTCTGGAACGTTTGGAAGAATCTGAAACCGCTAATAACCATCTACTAAAACGTCTTGACAAACTAAAAAATGCTAAGAGCACGATTTTAAAGGACTTATGACCGAAGATGACAACGAACATAAAATCACGAACACAGGCAATAACAATGCTTCACAAGCAGTACCCACATAGCAGGAAATTAATCAGTGAATATGATGTATTTCCAAAATAGTCAAGCGCAAGTTAATAGTCATGAAGAGCAAAATTAGGCAAAATACCATTGTGTAACACCTAACTTAAATATAAACTTCAATTCGTGTAAACCTTAAATTTGCATATGCCTATGGCTTTATTCTGTATTCTGGACAAAAAATATTACTTATGTATGTTCACAAGAAAAATATATGTAAACCTATCATTGGTATCATTCTATAGTCAGCTATAGAGAGTTGCAGATTTGAAAAAAAAAACCTGAGACCTAACTTTTTCATTTCTTGTATGGTTAAATTTTAAATGTGACTTGTAAAGTTTCACAATATCGGTTAAGACCCATTTTTTTTTTTGCTTTTACAACACGTTCATATGTATAAGTAAGTAACAGTTATTTATATCCCTCCAAATTTAAGTATTTCTCTTAACATCACCTCCAAAGAACACGCCACATCAGCGAATTATGTTTACATTTTAAATGACCGCTATTAAATTATGATGTCAGCTAATTAACTACTTTCAAGTAGGTTTATTATTTGTACGTACACTTACAGTCATGGTCAAAATAATAAGTAATAATAATAAATAGCCAAACTTGCCTGAACCTTGAAATGTTTTACATTTTATTGTAAACTATATCATGAAGGCTCTTTTTGTTTTCATTGTGACAATACGAAAGGCTTCTACATTTTCGTGTTCAGCATTCTTTAAAGTTTCTATCTATTTTTCCATAAGTTCAATGGAAAGGATGTGCAAAATGATGTCTAGGACATCGCCTGGAGTAGTCCACAGGCGTTTATAATTATTTGACAATGTATGGAAACACTCCACATTTTAGACAAATAGATTTTCGTGGAAATCTCGAGGCAAGTTTCCTATCTAAGATAACACCGAGATACCACACAGAGCTTGGGGGAGCGTGGGAGTACTCTATTTAGCGGCGTGCCTCTACTGACGTTTCTGGGAGTTTTTCACACTGTCTATATCACCTGCGTTGCAGTATGTGGTCGATAATCTACTCGGGTACATCCTATTTCGGGGAAGGCAATCAGAGTGAAGCTGGAGAGATTTTTCGATAACAGTTGTTATCTTGTGGAGAGCTGCATTGCGGATAAATTGGCGGTCACTAATCCTAAGGTAATAACAGTAGGGTTGAGTACATGTTGAACTACACATTAGACAAGAACCTAACGTTCTTAAATGCGAGATCAGAGCAAACTTTCGGAAGAAAAGAAAATATATCCAGACTCATCAAAAACTGAAGAGTCTCGTCTGAACCATTAATATCGGATCACAGAATTATATTATTCGACATCAAGCAGGTCACCTCTTTTTATAGCAAGATCAGGAACCCTAGAGGGACTAACTGGCTATATTTTCAGTCTTCAACGGAAGCAGAAGGGGTTACGAGCAAGCAGTGAACTAGAAACCCTGACAGCGTCTCAATAAAGCGTATAGGTATACATATAATTATAAATGAAAATAGAACAGAACGGTTTTATTTCTTGAAATTCGCATCTTATACAACTAAATATGGGTCTTATATTCTACCTGATGTGGCAGTACAGCAGCGGATCTATGTTAATCCCGACGGCGGTTACAATTTATACTTATGATATGGTTATTCTTAGTTATTTATTTGAAGTAGTCCCTAGCAAGGGACTTTTAAATCCTAACATGTTTCTTATTATACATATCTTCTGCCCATGAAGGGACTTTTCTGAATCTAGTGCTCATATTGCCCATATTGCATTATTAAGTATGTTTAATCGATTTCATTTACCTTCAAAACATGGTAACTCAAGCTTAAACTTTGAAATATATGGCAATTTTCGACTGTTAGGTGCGAAGTATCTAGCAATGGTGAAGGTGGGTGTGGTCCGGTAATTTACATATCAATCCCTGAAGGATGTCACCAAGTTTGCTGACAGTGGCTTTAAAATTGTGGGAGATATGCAGATTTATCCATTTGCATTTTCAGATAAATCGATTGAGAGACGAGACGCAGCGTGGCCTTCGTTTTTTTTTTTATAGATACATGAAGGTTACGGGTAATTTATCTGCAAAATTTTGCGACTTTGGCTCAACAACTTTGGAAGGTATAGGCATTATCAATTTTTAAGGAATCACGGGCTAGAAACTTAGACGTACGGACAGCAGACAGCATGAGGGAGATTGCACACAACCAATACACTCCAATGCCTTCAGTATCAGAGTATAAAATGTACTTAAATATCTAAATGTTCAAGTAATCATATATATTTATTTAACTGAAGTCGGTGACTGATTTTAAATTTTTCTTCAAATTTGTTCAGGTTATGTGTCTGTAGCTGCTTTGGCCGCACACAGATGGCGCTGATCTCTTTTTCACCATCAATAGATGGCGCCATTGCGTCAGCCCTATTTCAATCGATGTTTTCGTCGACCATAACAAAACTTTCGGGTCCTTATCGATATGCACTTCGCGGGAAATCGACACGTTATCGATTTCCCAGCCTCCAAAAGAGCGTAGCACAGCAGCATTTTGTCCGAAACGAAGGACATAGACGAATATGTATTCCAATTGCGAAGTCTAACTTAAAGGTGTCGAAAAATGTTGCGTCCTGCGTGTTGCAGTGTTGCGTTGTTGTCCTACTCAACAATATATTAAAAATCAACATATGAAAAAACGCAGCTCTAATGGTTAATGCAACAATAAAAAAAACGTCTGAGCCTACATATCAAATTTAGGAGATCTATTACTAGGAATCTCTCAAGATTTGTATAATTTTGGAGCACCGCCCAGTGCCAGCGCCAAAAATCGCAAATTTACTCTTTTAAGCTCGTATTACGCTGTTCCTGCTTTTTTATTTTAAAATGCTAGGTTAAACCACCGCATTTGCACGTTTTAGGCTAGAGTTAGTTAAGTTAAAAAGAGCGACAGTTTCAAACTACGCTTAAATTGTAATATTTGCGAAGAACAATTATTTATTTTCCAGTGTGATTACCTGGAGCCCACAGCCGTAAATATATAAATATCGATTTTTATCTAAAAGCAGTCCTTTGATATCAGAAATACAAGTATACCCGATCCGAGTGTATTGCAAAGTTGTTAAATTCACCATATATATTTGCTTATCGATACTACATGTGTAGGCATATAGTTCAACAGCTCGTCCGATGCCTTGAGTCGAACGGAGAATCAACGCATTAATCTGAGCATTATGTAGGCCGGGGAATTCCGTACTTTTTTGTACAGTCATGTTGGACATATTGAGTGTGGTGTGCTTTATGATTTCATCGTCGCCGCTGGTCAAAACGTGTAAAATGAATCCATCATCTAGCGTTTCTAAAGCATTAATGCCAGCAGAGTGCAACTTGAGCTCTAACCGCTTCAAGCTGAGAGTCTGATCAAATCCATAAAGCATTCCATTTGTGGTTGTGATGAGCAATAAATTTGTATTCATTAAAATCTTTAACTGAAGCGGACACCGTTTTATATCAATAAAGCGAATTAAGTACACTTGTGAAGGATTTTCTAACTGCCAGCGGAGCATAATTATTTTTCCGTCAGCGCTGGCAACATAAAGATGGAAATCTCCAGTCTCAGCATGTCGTACAATGGAAATTGACATCAGTCGGGCATCGAGTAAAGAATTTTCCCCGTCGATATTCGTTCGTATTGTGTGCGAGCACAGTTCACGAACGACTGGACCACTTGGATCCAGTTGATTGATGCACAGCTGCGATCGACCTCCTACTGAAAAGAGAAGCCAATGACTAACACCGTTTTCTAATTTGATGGGATATGACGTTAGGTGTCTTATGCTTGAAATATGCGTGTGTAGCTCGGTACACTGATTGAACGATTGATTTGTAAACTGGCTAATTTTAATAATATTATCATCGCCGGCTGATACAATATATGTCTGGTCATCATCATTATTAGTCCGTTTAAGTAATTGCATGATATTGCAACTTCGCATGTGCCAACAATTTTGAAATGCTTGCAGCGAATACCCCGACCGATTATTGTCCAGTATCGCACGGTGGTGAAAAACATGCTTTTGCTTTACATAAATAATATCAAGTTGTTCATTGTTTAGCTGATAATCCCAACATCGGTGGCCCCCACCACACTGCAACTGAAAAAGGACGTCATTTTTACGGGACCAAGCCACAAGATGATTGTCATTAAAGCCAATTAACACATCTGATTTCGGCAATGCTTCTATCCAAGACAACGGAACGCACTCACGCTGGTAAACAGCTAAATCGTAATTTGTAAAACATAAACGCAAATATTTTATAACGGGTTCGTGTCCAGCACTAAGTATGTATGCGTATTTTTCATCAGTCTTCAACAATTGAAGGACATTCGATCCCATTGATCCATGCAAGCGCTTAATTGTATTCTTTAGTTGTAATTGTGAATGTTCTTCCCGTGAATATAGCATAATATTTCCATTCCGAATGCTTAGCAACAAACAGTTTGGCGATACAAGCAGTGCCATTGTTATCCAGGGTTCACGGCAATTACTGATTTTCATATTTCCTTCAACGTCCATGTTCTGTCCCTTTAACAGAATACAGTTACCATATTCATCAGACATAAGATACAGATCTTTGCTAAGAAAATGAAATGACTTAATGAGGCCTGCAAGCTTTGAACCATCATATAGTTGATCAAATTGTTCAGTCTTTTCTGTATATTTTAGGAGTGTTACTCGCTTATAGCCACAAGTGGCAATCATTCCATCGCACACTGCCAATAATGTGCATTTGTATTTGGGGAAATCAGGAACTAATTCCCAATTGCCAATGTTATGTGATTTTGATTGTTGTTGTTTCATCAAGAACAAGCGATTTCTGCTGCTCAAAGCAATTAGTGCACTGCAATTTAGATATTTAATATTTTTCATAAATTCCGTTTCTGAATCGAATGGTATCAATTGGGTTGATTGGGATTGCTTTGCATTAAGAATGCTTTTCAGGTTATAAGCAAGAACGTTTCCCGTTGAACCTGTGCAATAAAGTGTTGTCGTAATATGATCGAAACTCAAGCGCCATATTGGTGAGCCAAACTGTTGACGTCGCTTAAAAAGCATTTCACCTGATTGACTCCAAACGCATATATATGAATCCTCACCTCCACTTATAACAAAAACTTGGCCATCTGTAACAAAAAGTAAATAATGATTAGGACAATCAGTTGTTTAGTTTATTTTTTTTTTTTTAGTTGACTTACCGTACTCTGCAATGGTCGCACAAATAACTCGCGCAGTGTGGCCAAAGCAGCTGAACAATGGCCTCACTGATCTTGCATCGTATTTCCAATCTCTAATCGACTCACTTTCAAGTTGCCAAAACTTTAAAGAGCGGTCGTCTGATGTAGTTACCAGCAAGCGAGCTGCTAAGTTCAAGTCAATAGAAAATATAACACCATTATGCGCCTTAAGGCGCAAGCAAAGGGGATACAGTTTGGTGCAAGTAGTTGTATCCAAATCAACAGAATCATGCGGCTGCCATATGATTATTTCCCCACAACAATTCCCGCTTAATATAATAAGCTCGTTATAGCAGTTACCGTATAAGCTCGTGTGGTAGAGCATTGAATAGTCGGTGCAGCAAGCCAGCTCTAATATGCTGCAGTCTCCGAAAGACCCATTATTCAAGTCATTATATTGCAAGCGCAGAAGTGCACTGTGGGCCATGTGCAACACAAATTGGCAACCTATCTCGTCCTTTAGAAATATGGCTGCATTTATCCAATCCTTTGTCTCGCCCTCGTAAATCAATTTAAAGATTTCATTTTCGGTTTTGTTATATTTGAATAAGCAGAATTCATTTTCTGCATAGAGTAGTAGCACTCCTGTTGACTCACATTTCTGACTAAATGTAAAGCCGTGTACCTTTTTGAACCGAAATTCATGCGGCAGACGTGTTTTCCTGTTTTCCGTAATAAAAAACGCTTGATTGCCGATAGCTAAAAGATATAAAAATTATAATAACAATATTACATTCATACATAAAGTTCATTCAAAAATAAACAGAAAAGCAATATGAACTCGATATCGGTTGGAATAATAGAGCAGTGGATAAACAGCTCAGCGCGACACTTGCCGTATGAAATGAAAACTACATCTGTAACTCCGAAATTCTGGCTGACCGTTCCGTTACGGAACTACAGCCGTAAGTGCACTCTGCAAGTGCACCTGCCCCAGCAAAACAGGAAACTGAAACTCCTTGATTAAGTGTCCAATACCTATCCACAGTAATAAATAATAATAAAATACGAGCAAATAAACCTGGACAGCAAACACATCAAATGGGCGTCCCTCGGAAACCATCAGATATTAACGAATATTATTATGTTCAGTGGCAAGGAGAATAATCCACAAAATTTTCTATCGGATCCATTGCAAAACAGCTTATGAAGGCTACAGAAAGCAGCTTCACAGAATTGTAAAATAATAAGAAAAAATATATAATAGAATAGGAAGTACATCTTGTACATATAAATGCATAAGTACACATTACATATATAAATATGTTTGTATGAGTACTGTAGTAATCACATTCTTATAAATACTATCCGTAAGCAGCTAGCATCTCTACGCAAACAGTAAACATCATGGGAGCTTTTAGACTGCACTGCAAGCGTGCAAGGCTCAGCTTCGAATATGCCGGATGGTTACTCGGACATAGGGACCAAAACCAAGAATACATACCAGTAATTAATGATTTTTGTGAAATACTTAATCCTAACGATTCAGTTAGTAACGTTTGACATTCAATCATGTTTTCTGATCAAATTCTGATAACAGATGCCGAACAACGCTTCATTCAATATTCGAGTAATTTGGGGATGATAAAAATATCAAATTAATCGAGTATCGATATAACAGTGTTACCGTTTTGGCCTTTTAATCGGTAAGATCTGTCCATTATTTGTTTGAGTTAGCCTTATTATTATTATTAGACTCGTTCATATTTGGCAACAAAAATGAACTTGAGAAATGATTTCCCTTTCGCCCAACAATTTAAGATTGCTGACCAGGAAGATCAGTATTGGCCATGATTTGTTTCCCCTGTTGGCCATTTATTCGAGTTGTTTAATACGGAATTTGGCGCAAATTATATAAAATTACACCGTACTAAGTTATTAAAAATATTTTGGAAGGTGACGTTTTCGATAATAAATACATATATATATATATATATATTTTTTTTTTTTCGAATTTTTTAACATTTAAACCTTTTTCTGGTCGACCTATCCATCACGAGACGGCCAATTTCTTAAAATGTTCAACGTCGGACCAGTTGTGGGAAAGGTATTCGACCTTTAATTTTTGAATATTTCTATATTTAAGTAAATAATAAATACCATTCTCAGACATTATTATGAAATTAAAATTAAATAGTTGAATGATTTGTTGCTTTATTAGCATGGCTATCAACAGCATATTTACTCGGCATACTTACTTTCCGCGCACCTATCTTCACAATAAGATCGTGCAAAACAGCAATAAAATTATTTTTCCTTAAAAATATTTGTTAATAAAACGTCACATTACTGAAAAAATGCTCTGTATTCCGCTTTATACCACTCTTTGTGATGCAACTACTACCAACATTTTCAAATTATTATTTATTTTTATAACTGAAGCCCTTCGATATTCAATAATAATTTGTAACATAATATTATGCGGCGGCTATCGTAACAAATTAAATGTTGTAATTGCCTTGCACTGTCTTGCAAGATCTATATGTCAATGAATACAGAAGGGATTGGTCAAAAATCGTTTTGCATATTTATTTGATCATTAGGCTACTTCTCAATCCAAATAAATAATATTTATTCACATTTTAGAGCATTCATAGGGTTTTTCTCTAAGAAATTAAATGTCTGTGTTTTAGTTTGTGTATTAAATTTGTAGCCTAAGTTGTTTCTTGTGTTTTTCGAAATCTGGAGTCCAATCAAAGCGACTGCTTCTTGTCTTAAATATTCTTAATTTTAAATACATGTAATTAAATACAATAATATTGATTATTAGGTTAGGTTAAAACCCGTTTTATTGACACCCGAAGATTGACACACATAGGCCATGTTTGGTGAATATTGATCATTAATCTTAATAATTTTTGAATTGTAATTTCACTTCCTTGCCATGCAAGTAAATGCCAAGTATATTTAGTGGTGGACCTAAGTGGACTGATATTATTTTGGGTGCAACAAACGGTTTAGGAACATCAAAACTAATTATTGATGCCGCTCTGTGTGAATGCGGCAAATAATTTCGTTGCATCGTTACAAGTTGTGACGCTATTTTGACATGTTAAATATCTACCAAACACTGTTGTCTTTGGTTACTCTGATTGCTGAAATATAATCGGAAATCAACTTTGTTATACAATTCCTGTATTGGTATACGTATATATGTATGTAAATTTACATCCGATTGTTTTTTATATATCATTTTTAGTTTATTTTTATTTACTTATTACTCTTTTTGAACTATTATACTTCATCCAAATTCAGTTTCTGTAGACAATAAGATTCAATTATTGTGCGTTACATTCTTCTACAAAGTACATATGTATGTATGTAGTTTTCAGACCTACAATTGCGTTCATATGTAAGTATAATGGAATTTAAATTGATTGTGAGACGTAACAAATTAAACATATATATGTGTACACACATCTATCTATACCACAACCCGTAGTACAAAACTTCCAAAGATTCCTAATGCATCAACACACATATTCATATGCATGCATATGAATGTTGCATTTACGTGCTAGGCAGAATGTACATACATACATATGTACGTTAATATTGATAAGGCATGCGAAAATCTTAATCTCAGGAACCATAATCACAATAAGTTGTATTTCAAATTTCATTCAATATATAAAACTAATTAAATGATTTTGTGATTTTTGATATTTTCGATCAAAAATGAAGTTCAATGTCTGATCACGATATTTCTAAATGGAGCTGTGGAAACATTGGAAAATGTCCAACCAAAAAATAGTTAAGTACTATTTTTGTATCATTTAATAAAAAATAAGCTTCTGCAATTATTCCGGTAACGCCACTTTAATGGTGGAAAACTAACGTTAAACAATACATGCAAGAATAACCGTACACTAGGCAAAAGCTCTCGTTGAGCTGTTTTTATAATCAGTGCGCATAGTCAAGTGCAGAGCTTTATCTTAAGTGAAGACTTTGTTTTTTCATGTTGGCGAAATAACACCTGTTTATTAATCTCCAATAATATTATTTAATTTATTTTTAATTTCATTGAGTTAAATTTCCATCGTTAATTTCGTTTATTAATGTTTTTATGGCCCTCCTCATTTTTACCCATCTACGATATATATACAAATATTATCACTAGTGATATTGTGAACGTATTCTATATTCAATCCTTGCTGCAGGTAGTTCGTATGTCGGGTCGAACTACTATTGAAAAGCGGATCAACATTCTATAATCTATTTAATACGAAACTCAATATTTTGCCAATGCATATTTGTGTTCTTATCTTATCTTATCTTATCTTCCAAATCTTATCTTATCTTCCAAAATATCGTCTTCCAAAACTACTGCGAAAATTGCGGCTTTCTAGAAATTGATTGTCAATACACTTTTCGTCTAACCAATCTTTGAAGGGGTTTGGAGGTAATCTACCTTCCGTGTTTGATAACTTTAGCTCTAAAATTTCGGGTATTATAGGCTTTTCCAATTTTTAGGGGCGGGAGAGGGTGAATTTTTTCTTGCGAAGGAGATTGTGTGAAGTATATGGGAATATCGATTTACTCAATCACGCTTATTCGTTTTTGGGGCCGGTGTGGGCGTGGCCATCAAATATTTTATCGATCCATAAGGGGAGTTACCGGTAATATACTTTAGAAAGTTGGTGAGTACCTTAAAACTTTGTAATATACGGGCATTGGTTTTATCGATCTTATCGATTACCTAGCCTTGAGTCGACGTAGCTCCCAAGTTTTTGTAATTGTCTGACGCGGACACAGACACGCATATGTTTCAAGTAGCGTTTGTGGTGTCGGTGAAAGTTGCGAAAAACGAATATCCTCTTATACCCTCGGTATCAGAGTATAAAACGTATCTTTAACCTAAATCGTCGGCATCGACGCATCCGTTTCTTGGAACCCAAAACTACAAATCTGCAATCTTTTGCCATTAGCGTAATCCTGAGCAGAAAAGTGATAAAACCATCCGGAACTATCTACAACAGGCCCATGACACATATATTTCAGCTAAGTCCTGACAAAAAGCAAGGCGTATTTAATAGAGCCAATTAATGTGCAACAAAAAATAAATGTATCTTTTTATTTTCACCTTTTTCAGGAATGGTCGAGACGAGCTCGATTTAATATACCGTGACCAAGTTGTTAAATTTAAAAAATGAAAACAGTATTGGGTACATTCTCTTTCGCGGGAACCCGAAAGCAACGCATCGAAAATTTCCCGAAAAAGGTTCAGTCAAGCTAAAAGACTGGACTCTACAGTTGCATGGAATAACTATATAACGAATTTATCCAATAACAATTAGAACCTGCGTAGGGCTAAAAGAAAACAGTGGTATGCTTTCTGTTCTGCTATCGAAAGTACCACAGAGGCATCGCGCCTAAGAAAAGTACTTTCTATAACGCCCACGACTCTTGGGTTTCTAATGAGAACCGATAAAAAAAACATGGACAATGTCCACTGAAGCGTCTATTGACTTTCTGTACATATTTTTTTTTTATCTATCTTTAGATAGTAATAACAAATGAGAATACATTTTGGACTATGGCTTCGCTGTTTCCCACCGAAACTTGATGAAATTTGTAAGCTGATCAATAAATACATATGAATCCTTTGCCTTAAAAATTGTGGCTTTTATTGCTATTTGAAAAGGTATCGATATTTGCGAAACAGAGACAGTTATCAATAAATGGGGTTATTGGTTTTGCGAAAATGTTTATAACAGGCGGAAGGAAGCATCTCCGAACAAGTATGAATATTCTTGACCAGGAACAACAGCCGAGTCAATTTAGCCATGTCTGTCTGTCCGTCCGTCCATTAGTATGAATATTTTGAATACAGGTTCTCATATACCACGCACAGATCTAGCTTTATTTCTATCGAAAAGTGCCTCCGGTTCTCGATATCGATTAATTTCGATTTTCGAAAAATAGACTGCGAATGTAAAAGGCTGGTGGTTTGTGAACATTTTTAAATTTTTCACTCCGTATAGACAGCTTCGGGGATTTTTCAGAAACCAAAATATAGCAAGCAACTATCGTTCATTCGCTACGAAGTTAAGGTCTCTACCTTGCAAAGTCCTTGATATCATGATTATGGTTATGCCTTGAGACAAAAGTGCTCCTTAGGCCGAAGGACGAAGCGTTTGTTATCAAATCAAGTGGCTTCCTATAAACTGTGATGGTTTTACGTTTTCTGATGCAAACTTGACATTTGATCAACTTTTCATTATAATTATATAGATGCGAGATCTTTAATGAGCTGCTGAGCAGCTGTAGTAACTTGACAGAGAAGATCTAAATATTTGACATTCTCTTGAAAAAGTTGGGTTTTTGGTTTCGAGCAACTTATCTAAGACCAATGGTTTTCTGAAAAAAAATGTAGTTCATAAACATGAGCATTGCATTTGATCTCGGTCTGTTCTCTAAGGTGAAATCCTGACCTTAGGTCGAAAAATTGCGTTTACATATTTCTATTGTCTTTGAATTTAATTTTCTTGAATCTATACAATTAAACGTTTCTTCGTATTTTCATTCTAATCGATTCCTTTCTTATCTACGACCCAGATGGGGTTATTGTCTTCACAAAATTGAATAAGGATAAAACTTTTTACATATGAACTCTTTGTTCTCGGTTTTGATTTCGTTCGCATTTACAATATTTTCCAACTGACGTCATAGCTTTATGCAGTTTTCTGAGGCATCCGTATCTATTAAAAGTTGTATCTTTCTCCCTGCTATTATTCTTTCCATGGAGTAGGGAGTTATGGCAAAAAAATAAATCTGGTCATGTTCTGTGAGGTCGTCGTTAATGTCATCTGCCTCCTGTTCTGTCCCAATTTGGTATTCCACACATTCCTCAAAAGGTTAGGCCTCGTGTTGATCAAAATGGTTTATTCTGTATTTCTCCGGACACGTACATCTTGCAGTGCTACTGTGCTGTCTGTTCGGTGTCTGTCCGTGTTTTTGGTTATTGTTGTTTTGTCGGCTCCCTAAAATGGTATGACTGATCAACGCCTATCTTTTCTACCGGTGTGTAGAGAGCCCTCCGCTAGAGGGCCTTTGGAGTTTATTAAAATAGGGATTCGTTCCCTGCTGGCTGCCAATATGGTTCCCTGACCTCTCCTCTGACTTGTTGGTTGTGTTCAATTTTCGAAACCGTTTCTCCTACATTGATTTGTCGTTTGGTCGTGTTACAAACAGAATCTCACTTGAAGTTGAAGTTAAGCAGCTGCAGTATTGGCGTATGTAAAAAATAATTTTTTTGGCAAGTAGAATTTTTCATTAAGTTTTTTTTTATTTGTGCTTCTCTCCGATCAGTTGAGCGCGAAACGTAGAGAATTAAAGCCTACTATTTAAAGTGAATAATACTGCATTGCACCAATAAGAGACTATTGAGTGTTGTCTAGATCGGGAACCTTTATTAAACTAAATCAACTCAACACAATGTACATGTTTTCTTATAAATCTTCGGTAAAGGTTCGGAAAAAATACCCAGTTAAAAGTTTTTTTTTCTTTATAAGGACCCGCAACAAATCCTTCTAGATATACATTCTTTGTTTCAAATCTATATGTATTAGACATAATGCAAATATTTCGTTTTTCTGAAACAAGGAAAAATGGGTAACGATTATAATAAGTGTGTTGCGTACATTGTATTTGACTTTATTATGTCTCTTTGTAAATAATTAATATTAGTAATGTGTTCAATGAAAACACACTAAATCCTTAATCATTTTCGTTTGCAGGAAGCACAATCTAAATTGGAATTTGCTAACAACTATTAAACAAATACGTTACTGAATACTTGAAACGTTATATACGCACTGCAATATGCTCAATAAATATATTTGGAACTACTCTGTAATTGTTCTATTGTACTACATATCGGAAACCTCTTGTCTTGTGAGCATTATGAACGTAGGCATCCCAGAAAGTGAAATCATTTTAAATCGTTACAACACGCATGGGGAACACCATGAGGAAAATATGAAAGAAAAACCAAGCGCACATATGAAAACAGCTGCCACGTCTCCAGCGGCGGTAACACATGCGGGATCTTCACTGACATTACATATGTCGCAGTCCCATACTGGCAGTGGTGAAAGTTCTCTTCATTTTGAGCAACAGCGTCCTAGAAGTTCATACAACCTGCTAAGCGAAGCAATGTCTCAGGCGGTCAGCAATGAATTCAGTAAGTCAACAATTTGAAAATGTTTCCAATTCACCTGCATTCGTAATTGTTTAAATAGTTGTGTTATGAACAATGTGAACAATGTAAGACTAATTGGCCTAAAGGTTTTGGGAAAGGGATCTTTATTTCCTATTAATTTCCATTTTATCTTATCATACGCTTTGTAGTAATATCTGCGACGAGGGTCCAGTTTGTAGTAAAAGTCTTGCCTTGTTCTCCTCATTTTCCGCGAAGGAGTCATCCACATTCCTGAGACAAAGTTCTTGAATGCATTTGCCCTTAGATAACGCTCTGTTAGTACAAAAATTACGGAAGTTGGATCTTTTGCTCCTCCGTTTGTCTTTATTGTATTCTGAAGATCCCAACTGCAACTGATTTTCATCGTTTTTACTTCTAGTCTGAGTATACATTCTTTTTTATTCCCCCACGAATTGCCTATTCTAGAAGATGTTTCCTTCTCACGACAACTGACATCTTGGGCGTCACATATCATTAGGTTTTCAATTTCAGTAGCTGTTTGGGTTTATTTAGGTTCAATTCTAGAATGGTCTGATAATATGGCCAGTCAGTTCTTTTGAAATGGCTAAGCTTTCTATGAAAACAGACACACATTTGTATGATTTTAATAAATGATTAGTGTGGTTCAATTATGAATATCTATTTTATTTTTTTTCTGCAGGCTCTTTGACCACTTCATCTGATGTCACATGCAATGCAAATGACTTTGACTGTGAGAACGGAAACGTACAGGATCGGCTTGGCATGGAGGCAATCGCCAGCTTGCACCGGCAATTAGACGATGATGATAATGGAAATATCGACTTGAGTGAATCGGATGATGTATGTAAATCATCATAATTTGTACAGTGTAATGACAACTTTTGTTCAATACAGTTTCTCCGCGAAGAACTCAAGTATGACTCCGGCTACGAAAAGCGTCAGAAAGCATTTCATTTTAATGATGACATGCATATATCAGTTAAAGAACTATGGGATGCATGGTTGCGCTCAGAGGTACATAATTGGACCATTGAACAAACAACAGACTGGTTGGCACAGTCAGTTCAACTACCTCAGTATGTCGACCTTTTCAAATTACATAAGGTTACTGGTGCCGCTTTACCAAGGTGGGTATTTTTATTGTTAAATAGAAAAGCTACCACCATGGAGAGCTTTGATTTATATACAGATGTATAAGGGACAGGTATACCCAGAATCCATAACAAATGTATACAAATGATATAATAAAGCTGTGGAAAACTATGTAACAGGCAGAAGGAAGTATATCCGACCCCATAAAGTAAATATATATTACCGATCAGAATCAAAAGCCGAGTAGACCCAGCTGTGTCCGTCTCTCTGTCTGTCCGTCTGTTTGAACAAAGGGATCTCAGAGACTATAAGAGCTAAAGACTTCAAATTTGAAATGCAGGTTCTCGCAAACCAAGGTTTTATCGATACCTAATAGAATAAATATCAAATCGATTTCCATTATCATTAAGAGCAGCAATTTTAAAGGCTTAGCTTTCCACATGATATATAATTTTCCTTGACATATTATTTTACGTAAACGTATTTTCATGTTGATATCATTACTATCAGCCGGCGTAATCATTTTCAGTATGCATAAATATACGCGTGCCATGTATGTGACCGCAACAGCATGATAGTAGAGGCTGGTGTAAATATACATGTATATTGTGCGACAACCCGATATATACACACATATGTATCTTGTAAATAGAAACATGCGCTGCCTTTGAGTAATTTATTTGACTTCTGGGTTCAGGGTATCTTGTGGTCGAGCTCATTCGACTAGAGCATTTTTACTTATTGTTATTAATCAGCGATTACAAATAAATTTCAATTGATGGTTGACGGTTGACGGTCTTCTATCTGAAGGGTATAAATGTACTGCCTGACCTAATTGATTTTATTTATTCATCAGGTCATTTCAAGTCTAAAGACGCAAACAATATAAGCATACACTTTTTTAGACATGATTTGCCCCTAACAGCTTATAAATAAGAAATATAAAATTGGTAGTCGAACATAGGTCAATACTTTCTCTTCAAATTTGATTGCACTAATAAAATAGGCTAGTGGTCTAAACATAAGAAACATAGATGTTAAAAAGTTACTAAATAAGAAATCATTTCGATTGAATTCATGATTATTTTTTGCAATTTTAAGTTGCTATTGTGAACTAAATGACGAGTTAATCGTTATTTTTAAACGGAATAAAGAAATATGCATGCAAAATTTATGAAAATATACAGAATAATATAGAATAGGCAAACAGCGTTAAATTGCAAAATAAAAAAATAAAAATAAAAAAAAATAAAACGCTGCACGAGTTGAACAGAGGCAGCAACACTCCATCAGTGGATCACTAGTCCAGAAGAAACCAAGAAAGACTGAATCCTAAATTGAACTAGTCAAATTTACTACGCTCTTTAATAAATAAATAAGTAAATAGTAAATAAATAAATATATATTTTATTCGTACTTTACCCTAACTACCATAATATGAAATTTGAATATTTTTAGATTGGCTGTAAATAATCTGCATTATGTTAGCAATGTGCTGGGCATAAAAGACCCAATACATAAACAAAAAATATCACTGAAAGCGATGGATGTTGTGCTATTTGGACCACCGCGAGGTAAGATAGCAACGCAGTTATGCATTTACTAGACGTTATTTAAATTCCGACATACTGTTGTAATTTTGGTTAATTCATTTGAGAATTGCTTGTTATTTGCAGAGACAGGCACACGCTGGAAAGACTATATTCTTGTCACTCTCTTACTGAGCGCTATTATAGGATGTTGGTATGCTTACCAACAGAACAAAAATGCTAAGCGGCATTTGCGTCGCATGGCACAGGATATGGAAGGATTGCAACGTGCTGAACAAAGTCTACAAGAGATGCAAAAGGTTTGCTAATTGATTGTAGATATTAAAGTCACATTTTTATGTAAGCATCACTTTTTTTTAGGAGCTAGAGCTTGCGCGCATGGAACAGGAAAATGTGGCAACGGAAAAAATGGACCTTGAGCGTCGTCTAAAGGAAGTACCTTCTGTTAGTTCCTCAAGCTCAGATTTGGAGGTACAGCAGTTAAAAAAGGAAATCGAAATGTTACGCAATGAATTAACACGTGCCGAGTTCGAGCTGGTGGATAATTGTTGGGCGCCTCCTCAACAATTACAGTCATGGCTACAGTACACATATGAGTTAGAAAACAAGAACCATCAGAAAAAGCGCAGTTCTGCCGAGAAACAACTGCAATCAGCTCGGGAAGCGTGCGAAAAATTACGTAAAAAGCGATCTAGCTTAGTAGGAGCTTTTGTTTCAACGCACGGTAGAAGCATCGATGATGTTGATCGCTCAATAGTTGAAGCGCGAAATTCTCTTGGAGAAGTAACTAATGAGTTACAGGAACGTCTTCATCGTTGGAAACAAATTGAAACGTGCCTCGGATTGAATATTGTCAATAACAACGGATTACCTTACTTAGAAAATGTTCTTTACAGTCGCAATGGAGGTATTTCTAGCAGTGGCGGTATAAGTTCCACAAAAGGTTCTAGAGGTGAGTATCTGTATGCTTTTTTTATACTCTGATACAAAACGTAATACCTTCGGTTTGTCTGTCCATATCAATGCGATTTGTTCGACACTCTTGAAGCTAGAGCCTCGATACTTTGAATATATACTGGTCCGTGGCCGCGTCAGACAAGGTATACAAATTGTGGTGCTTCGTCTACTAGGAGAATAGGAAATCGATAAAAATCGCAAATCGATAAAGGCACATATCTCCCAACATTTGAAAGCTACATTCAACAAATTTATCCTTGAACGCCCACCTCCGCCGCCCACAAATCCCCGGAAATGGGTATAATATTGTCCGCAGTTTTGTAATTACACAATTATTACTCGATACATTTCATAGGCACCAAATGTGTAATAATTAGAAAAAAATTTAGACCAATCTGACCACTCCAATCCTTAAAAATGTTATAGGAATAACAATTCATAAATAATTAATTATATAGGTTTGAGTATGTCTCCCAAATGCAAAGTGCAAATTGTAATTAATTGAATGTAGGCAAATAATTAAAAATATTGGCCATCAACTTTGCGATAGTTTTGTGTCTGACTCATGGGCAGTTTTCGACCTAGTATAGGTATACATAAGTATCTCCTAGTTGGGTACTTCTGACTATAGATTTCTTATTTGCTTTTTTTAATTTTCTTTTTATCACTTTTTCTGAATTGCAGCCAGGATCACAAGCAGCACCGATGACTTGGACGATGAATCTGTACAAGGTAAGATGCATTTTGAGAATTTTTCACTGCTTGCTACGGAGTAGCATTTGAATGGCAAGGCAACCCAGGAAAAATCCACATAGTTGATACAATCAATGATACAATCGATGCATAAGCAATTATATCCAACTTACTATTCTTGAAGATCATGTTAATTTAGGTACTTACATTGCTAGTTTTCAATAGTGATCCGATCTTTTAGCAGCAATAAAAGCTGTCATCGATAAAAGTTCAGTGATATATAATGAAGCAGGCATCTGCACGTTTATATATACATATTTATACATATATATATAAATGTACATGCAAATACTTATGCCTTAAATGCGACATCAATTAAAAAAAATATACATGTATCGTCAAGATTTAAACTATACTTGGAGCATTTCTTGAATAATAGAACATAAACACATAGCGTGATTCAAAGTGTATTTGCATACAACATTTTAGAGACATATATTTTTGGATTCACATATTTATATTCAATTCAATATTAAAATTAGCTCTATCTGATATAATTCGTAGCACCTTCAATGAAATTACTATTTAACCCATTTGTAAAAGAATTACATTTTTCAAGTTGCAGGCTGCATAATTCGAGATCACACTTAGTATACTTAAATACACATAACATACATTTGTAGTTAATTTTTATTAGATCCTAATTTTTTTTTTTAATTATCTTTTGTTTAAATTAATTATAAATATATTATATTATATTATATACTTTAAAAAAATTCGAGACGCTATGTGCAGTTGCATAATGCTGTTAGTAAAAAATGGTACGAAAAAACACTTTGTGCATTGTATATATATTGTATTTGGCTTCACTTGAACCATTTACAAACCAAAATACAAAAAAAAAACCAACAAAAATGTTAAATATCTAAAATTAAAAATGAAGTGTGCTATTAGATGTATTATTCCATCAATCTTATTTTAAGAATTAATAATAATAGTTTTTCATTAAAATGGAATTAATCAATGTGATCTTACGTACATAAATACATACATGTGTAACAATGGTGTATTTTTGTAAATACATTTACATATTATGTGTTAACAAATATAATTTCTATCTGCAGTTCTTCGTGCAATTAGTTGTTCGTTGTAATCTTGTACACATTTATACATATACTAAATTATTATATTTTTTAAAGACATCTTTGTACATCTTTGATTTAAAGATTGAAATAAATATTCCAACATTTTTATTCTTTATATATATAATATATACACATATATATATTATTATTTTTTCTTATTTATTTGTAACATTAACTTAGTTTCTTAAAAATTGTGACGCTATAAGTCCACTTGCTGTTTTGTGGTTAGGCTTCCTACCCAATGACCGCTTTTAGTGTGTTTGTCCGAGCTGCAGGTACTCTTTCATGAAGGCCTTGTATTTGTTTGTAATTGTTGAAGAGCGCTAATTGTTGCCACTGCTGATTACGCGAGTTTCCCAATTCAAACTATTTCCCTTGATTTCTTGGTTCTGTCCTAAAAGTTGCGATGCATCCTAGGAAATTAAGATCCGTTGAGATGCTCCAACCATCAAAGCTCATAGCTGTTGAAGTTGCCACTGGTGTTGTTCACTTTTGATGTTTGCTGAGGCAAATTCTCCTCTGTTGCGACATCGTGTAACCAGGCATTATGGCGATTTTTGGCATCTGTACCCCTTTTTGCACTTCGCCATACTATGAGTGTGAAGATAAGGAAGCATAGATGCTGCAATTTTATAAACTCCTTGAGTTTGCTTAATAGTGTTGCCCCGAATTTTATACATCTATTAATGTCATTTATTGAACAAAAGCTGCACGATCTCTGCTGTCGTTATAGTGTTGTAAACTTCGTGACTGTAACCAGGGAGGTGTGAATCTTCCAGGTCGCATCTAAAACTTTCCAACTTCAGTAACGTATTAAGTGGTCATCGTCAAAAAATTGCTGAAGATCCCCCTTAGGCGCGTATGGATATTCTGGGTTTGAAGACGCTTGTATTGTGATTCGGGCTTTGAAGTATAAACTAACTAACGAACAGCACTTTCAAGTGGCCCAACGATACCAAGCATGGGCATGGGTATATCAGTATCACTCGTCAAACCGGTGTAGCAATGTTTGCTAAACCGAATATTTTAGTCTTAATAGGGATAAAATTTCCCTTACAAGCACTCTTCATGAAGAAGATGAGTTTTAGAGACATGTATGTACATATGTCTATACCGGAATTAATCTGCTGACATCAAAATTTTTGGATATCAAAATACTATGTGATGATCGTTCTTAGTTTTTTTTTGCGTTGTCTTAAGTTGTACTAAGCCATCACATTATTAGATATCCCTGTCTAAATAAAATGTGTGTGGTAAAAGATGATTACAATGAATCTATCTAACACTGTCGCTTATAAGGGTAATTTATGTTTTGGGTAATTTGGGCACATTTTTAAAAAAGCTGATATCGCAATATTTTGATGACACCTAAACAATTTTCTTGTCATTTACATACCTACATATGTATCAAAGTGTGTGTGTGTAGTAATCAAATACAAGGTGCTTGGACCCTTTCCCCACGAAGGAGGGTCAAAAAAACATAATATGTTGTGCAACTGCAGACATAGAAACAGTTCTTTTTGAATAAATTTATATTTCGTTTGCTAAAGATGATCAGTCGGTTGAATGCTGCAGAGGGTTTTACCAGATCCAACTATAGCCCCAGAAAATAATAAAAACGGTACACTTGATTGTGCTGACTCAATTTCTTGCGCCTTAGATACGCAGCATAAAATGTAATTGACTGATTTTTCGCAACCAAGCAAGCAAGCATTTTCTACTTTATATTTGTTGGACAGATAAGGCTTGGGCCTGGTCAGCCACTCGTACCAAAGACTTGTCTTGACATGGTAATCTCTGGTGGTTGTCAAAGCCTGCGATTCTCTTAGTTGTAAGCTTTAATTTGTGAGTTGCAGGATACTACAAAGTTTGACGCTTGTTCTGGCCAGCTTGCTCGGCCATCGTGTTATGGTCGGTTTCGATATCGATAGGCAGGAATAGTACTGGTATGTTAGTGTCATCTATCGTGGGAAAATGAAAAATTTGCAACGCCACCTGGCGGTTGAAATTACAGCCACAGGTGTAAGGAAGATATTTAAGAAAAGACGAAATATTACACCATGTGTATGCGTATGTGTTGACAAAACAAAATGCTTAGAAATGTTCAGAAATATTGTTAAACTAATTGAAGTGTAAAAACGGGTGCAAATGCATAATTTAAAATAACGTGAGGAACACGTAGGCTGCACGCCACCCTAACAGTCAACGCGAGCTGATCGACACTGAGGGAAGTATATACACATGCCAAAGTCGCATGCGTAGCTGCCAAGAAAAGGCACTTGGATCATTAGCAACGCAACAGATCAGGAGCGATGTAGATTTGCCTAGCGAGCTGAAGTCGGCCACAGCTATTGCCAGAGATCAAGTGCAAAGGATCATTTACCCTATGAGTATTTTTAACGAATGCTGACAACACGATGGGCCCGAACAAAAAGCACAGAGCGCACGAGATGGATGCGAGCCGAACGGACGAAAGTCTTACAAGCGATGTGTAGGCTCGAGCATCCAGAAGATCCGATTAGTCTTACATGCTGGGACTGTGTGCAGCCAGGACATGCGTTCTTTAAGTAAGAATCAGACGTACGCAACATCTGCTGTTACAAGTAATGTTGCGCAAATGTCCGAAACTCAAGCAGGAGTTCGACGCAATCGGAGGAGTCGCGTTTTCAATTCAACAACGATCAGTCACAAGACAATACCTCCGATATTAATTTTAAGTAAAGTATAGTAAGGTAACAAGTAAATTAAGTAAAATACTAGATTTTTAGAAAGCTTATTCAACGTTGCAGACAATTGGAGCATCTTTTTAACACATCAATCGAAGAATACGGACCACTACGACCATGGTCACAACTGACATCAATCTTTTCTTGTGCCCCACGTTGAGTCAACCAGTTTATCTAGGTGTCGATGTCGAAAAAGATGTGACAGAAGTGACAGCGAAATGGCAAATTTAACAAAATCGTCCATACAGTTAGTGCCAGCGGAACTTATGGTTTTCCTAAGTTTTCGAGATATAACCCACATGCGATCCGAAAAGGGTAAACCATACGAAATCACACGTAAGAAAATCCAATACAATTTTTAATTAGACAAAGCGCCAAAGAATTATAATTTATAGCTTCGAGTATATATAAAATACAACATAAAATATATTAAATATACAACAAACAAATAACAAACCATTAAACAGGAAGGAGCATCGCCGGAAACAGGAGACACCTACTTGTCTACTGGATTGAGAAGAATATCGGAGAGTACCAACCCGATGATCTAGATCCGGAGCGCCACAAAATAGTCGTGAGTCCGCTCTATTGAGAAATATTGTTAAATGAAATGAAAGACTTGAATGTAAAAATGTATGCAAATTTTTATGAATAAAATGGTTGAAAATAATACTAAACCGAAATGAAGTTTAAATATTTTGATTGGGTGAGATGAAGGTATAATGGGCGAGCGAAAATAAAATAATAATACAATATTAGGCAATTTCTCAAATCGAATACAAAGTGGAATTTACAGGAAGGAAGGGACAAGGCTTTTAAGCACCTTAACAATGCAGAAGCGCTAGCCATCGATACTGAGGTGATAATGTTTTTTGTTTTTTTTTTAAAGTAACAAAAATAAATGAAATGTTGCTCCGTTGCCACATAATATGTCGCCGTTAATATCCGGCATAGCAATTTACTGGTGCAACCGATAGGTCACCAATGAGTCTGTCAAGACGTCGACGAGCAAAATGGGCTCTCATTCAAGCTCAGGTCTGTATCTTATTTATTTTTATTTTAATTTATTTTAATAATCAGTTAGCCATAAAAAATGTAAAAAAAAAAAATTTTTAATATTTAATTATTTGTTGTGTGGGCCGGGGAAAACGAAGCAGAACTTAATGAGACCAAAACTAAAAGTGACGAGAGTTAGCAAAGAATAGTTGAGAGGTCAAAGGCCACACCATAAGGGCATACAAAAATGTTGTTTACAAGACAATATGAATCATTAGTGGGTTCTATTGTAATACCATATGGTTCTCAATCCGCATAGCATCGAAATAAAGAATAATAAATATATAAAGAGTAAAGGCATAATAAAAGTGAAAAGTACAAAAACAATAAGAATGACGTCCAATTGTCAACTACAGCAACTACGTTAAAAGGCCTCGACAACAAATCAGCAGCATCGACAACACAACAACCAACAGAATTTCGCACCGAAATCTAAGTGAGTTCGTTCCACTTTGCTACTACCTAGCGCTACTAAGCAGACAATAGATGGAATGCTAGCGCTCAACTCTCACATCTGATCGGCCCTTTGCCTGCATCAGTGATGCGCAGCTACTGCTAGTGATGCCCAACGTATTCAGCTAAACAAATTGTTGTGAATTCAAATAATTACTTTAAACCACAGAAAGGGCGGAAACGCTACGGCAATGACAGTGAAGACGTCGTTGGACGCCGAAAGATTTAGTTTTTTTGTTTAAATGCTTATGATTGCCACTGTCCGTTAAATCAGCAGTTTTGTTAGTGATGTGTAGATTTGAATAGTGTTGTGTTATTGTACGGCCGGCGGGCATGGGTCGGCCAACCATAACTGAGCACTGGCAAGCCTGCGCCATTGAGACAAACCGATTGGTAACAACACTGACATATCGCAGATTAACTGCTCGAATTTGTCAAATTATGGTAAGAGAAAATGAACATGGCTTGTATATGAATTGGTGTTTTATGTGCATAATTCGGACAAAAGGACAAATAATTGATTTCGTTTAGTGCAGATAATGTAGGTGTATTCGATTTTCGTGCCCTAAGCGTAATCGATTTATTTTTTCTGGATGTATCTTGAAATTTTCTCCTGTTTTAGGAGTTTGGTATATCAAATTTATTTAAATTGATTTTGTGGTTGCTGTCTTTAATTATAATGGTTGTATGAATATTATGCTTCTTTGTTGGTTATTCGCTTCTTTTTATATATTGATGTCTAGGAATCCATTGTAGTTTAGTTTTAGGGTAGCTTAGTAGTGAGCGTAAAGAGGACTCGTAGAAGTTGTTACTACTGTTTTGAATAACTTCCAAAGCTGAGAGCAAGTTGGAACATGTAAGGAATTTACCTCTTTTATTTTTAAAGAAGTTTATGGCTTCGTGTATGACTATGTCATTTGGAGATCTTCGAAAAAATCGCAAATTGCTTAGTTGGTGGAAAAGGAATTGTTATGATAATCTCTTGTTTGAAAATTAAGATAGCACAACATTTGAAACGATTTTTATTTCGTACTCTTCTATTCAATTTACAGCTTCATTTTCAAAATCTCTTTGAATAATGTCCAAAATACCTAGTGTAGAAAACTCCGATAACACCCCCAACCCCGCCCCCAAGCCAGTAGGTGGCTTGCCACTTATTATCAGCTGGTTTTAAAGTGAAATAAGATTATTGCACAGTTGGCTTGACCGACAGCAACGTTCTCACTTGTTTTTTTTTTTTTTTTAAGCCCTTGCAGTAATTTAATTGTAAGAATAATCATATGTAAAATTAGAAATTTGCATCGATTGTTGACAATAAACAACACAAATTGTGATAAAACTAGCCTTTTTTTAACATGTTTAATAAATGAAATCTATTTTATTTTAGGCGCCATCGATAGCAACAGTCGAGGCTCGACAAGTGCCAGTGCTGTCACGAACAACATTACACGAGACGATAGTTCATGCAGTGACGAGGGTACCGACAACCAATCAGTTCAATTTTATATAGGCAGGATTACACCTCCCATATCTATGTTAGCGACAGAGCGATTTAGGCCACTAGAGGAAATCAAAGCTTGTAATCACGTTGGGCTGAGTAATGCAACATCAACTAATGATTCACCGACATGTTTGGAACAAAATATCTCGACTATGACAACTCTAAGCAATAGGTAAAGTTGATCTTATTACCGTCTATAAAATTTCTAAGATATAAACCATCCAAAAATTAAAAAAAAAGAAGAAAATCCACATGTAAGATCGGCAGCTGAATCAAAACAAAGAAATGACCACGTGGCAATCGGATCTAATCGCCTGCGTAATACTCGGACGCCAGTGTGCACTACTGGTCGGAATTGGCAATTTTTTGAATAAAATCCTAATTTTCATGGTAAAATATTTTAATTTCATATATAAACTCTTAAAGTATAGTTTCTAACTACATATAATCGAAAACTATTAATTGTAGAGCAGATCTAAATTCTCATGAGGGCTGCAAAGTTGAATTATTGGTCAGCTGATTGCTCACAGAAAGCATTGGGAAATTACCGAAAATATATTAGTTTTGTGAAATGTCCGTCATGCTGTCTGACCGTCTGTCCGTCCGTGTGAACGCAATTTTCTACAAACTTAAAACTTGGATCACATACTCGCTTGCTTTGAAATTATGGTGCTACGATTTTTTTTTTGGGCTAGAAAATTGATATAATCCAAAATCACAAAATGACATATGTATGTCTCTACAATTTTAAAGCTAAAGTCACAAAATCTGATTAGAATCTTGTTCCTCCTTCAAAGATTAGCATTGCTCGTAACTAACTCAAATTTGATTTAATAATCTTAATGGAAGAATTCAAGGAAGATTTTTACTATCCAAATTTAAAAGGAAGATAATTTCAAACCAAAAGCTATTATAGACAAATATATAATTGATAAGCGAATTTATTTAACTTGTCATGATTTATATTTAATATTTCCCACAATAGTTAGAACTAAAGGAATGGCTGGAAGATAAAATAGTATTTGACTTGAAAGACTTAATTAAAAAAATTGCTTGCAAAGTGAACAAATAGAGAATTAAATAACAAAACGATAATTAATCAGTCCTATTTTGTTCTTCATCATATAACCTTCATTATTGAGTCGGAATTCTTTATTAATTCCGAATACACATTTTCTTTTCGAGAAAAACAACATTACTTTCTAAAATTCAAAAAGATAACTAAAACTATATTGCAGAGCGTAGAAACGTTGACCTTGCTTTTGGGAACAATAATATATAATTAATGAAAAACTATAAACTCTGCTGAACGCTGAAGCTGATTCATTTTTGAGTGCTGCGAAGGCGACGCTACCTGATTTCTTTATTGCCTTATGTGCCTTACTTATGCCGCGCAGCATACCTTATTTCATCGCATCCGAAACGGAGTGAGTGAATATAAGTTTTAATAAGTGCACAACAATAGAAATTTTGTTAAAATCGTTGGAAGGAGAATCGTTTGCATTAAATATTTTCTTGTAAGTAGCTATTGATATTAGTAAATATGTATGTATGTACATTTTGAATTTAGTGCATATTTGTAAATGTATGTATGAATACGAGTAGAATCTTAGTTGGACCTTGGTGAGCTGCTAGGGGCTTTGTATATTTGCCTGCAGTTTGCAGGCACTACTTGGCATACATGCATATACATTGTCATATGTACATATGTCTAATACTTAATCAATTTTGAAATCCAGATCTAAATTTCTCAATATTTAAGTTGGCAGCCATTGCGAGATGAACTGCCCAAAGAAAGTGTTGGACATGGCAGTGTGTTTTTTTGCACATCTTGAGAATTGGAGAAGGCAAGTGAGTATATACATATGTACATACATGCATATATGTATATGCATGTACACAAGACAACAAATATCCTTCAATCATAACATTTCGTTGCGCAATTCGCTTTAAATTTTGTATTTACATACACACAACATGCATACTAAAAAAGGTTTGGTTTCTGTGCCTTAATTTCTTTGAGTCGTTCATATGTATTTACATACCTTTTTCTAGTGACCCTTTGCGGATTTTACCTTTTTTTTTTTACTATGGTTCAATAATATTGTTTCCTCCATTTTAAACCAATCATTCGAATTTAAACTGGTTTGTTCTTTTATTGCTTTTATTTTTATTCGATACAAATTTTTAAAAATTTTTTTTGAACAATTTTATTTCAGATTGATGCTGATTTCAGACGACCTTTCAAAACCAATGATTTTAATAAAAGGTGGGAGGAGTTTAAAATAAAAAGCCGCCCTTGAAAAGACCAAGAGCCTTTATTTAAATCGCTTGAAGATCAATCAAATGGTAAAACTAGTTTTATTTTAACCAAATTATCATTTATTCCAATAAATTAATTTTATTAATTTCAGATACAGAAGATTTATTAATAGTATTAATGATGCATGCTTTGTTGGTGCCGACCAGAAGACCAAAATATAATTTAATTGGCAAAGTACTTTTTAAACATAGCTTTGAAAACTTACTTAAAAGCCCGGACCCTTTCAGAATTTATTAATAATTTAAATAACACAAATCAGTAATCCCATTAACATCCACATTTTTTTACTGCTTCTTTTTCTCTTGTATATTTTTAATTTTGATATATGAATACATGAATTTAAGATAATTTATACTATTTATACTATGTATGAAAAACACAAACTAACTTAATAATAGTACTAATTTTCTTAAGACAAAAATTATTTTTAGATTTATTAGTACATTCAATGTAACATATCCTACGTGATGTAAGTATTGTATACCATTGTAAAACGAAAATATGGTTTACATTTTTTAAAATAAAAACCATGAAATTCCAATATATTATTTCCGTTTTTTTTTTAGAATTCTTAATTTTCAAATTAAGTACCCCAAAAAATAGAAAAAAATTGACTTATATATTATATATTTGTTTTAGAAAGAAATTTCTACATTTTAATGAAAAAAAAGAATCTGAAATTCAGAAATAATAATTCTGACAATTCTGAGTGAACTCTCCTTGCTCCATTTCTTGCCATAAGGGTTCTATAAAAAATAATCAAGTACGGCAACATCAAGGATCAAATGGCAAGGATCCATTGATTTCTTTTTCATACCTTCCAAAACTGGTATCCCAATAGTCGTTCACTCCACGCTCTTAGTTTGGTGACTCTATATTTGAAATGTTGAAAGATGGCGGTTATATCGGCTTTCGATTGTGATTATGGAGACGGCGTTACCATACATCTTTTCGCCACTGATATAATACCTTCAATATTTAGTGAATCTAGCCTAATAACTGTAGAGAATATAGGCGATTCCGATTTTTGAGTCATCAGATTTTGGCGTGAACAACGCCGATCTTTGAAGAACATCAACAATAATCTACCAATTAAATTTGATGACGGTAGATAGATGTGTAGCTTTGGCAGATATGTGGCTTTATCGATTTAAAATACCCCTAGTCGTCTTAGTACCTTATTTTTAACACTTTGACGCAGACACAGACAAGTATATGCTCTATGCTTAAAGTCTCTAGCTTTAAAGGTGTAGACAAATTATATTATATATTATATTATTCAGTTTCCAAAACGGATCTATTACAAGTGAGAACGATGCAGTCGGATGTAAGCGACTGCCAAGTACTCTGATACCATAAGTAATACCAGCCGATAACAGGTGCTTAGGCCACAGAACAGGGTGGGTATAGCTACGAAATACCTATCTTTGAAGGAGATTCCCAGTATTCTACCTTCCACGTTTGGCTTTGAAATTGGGTGTGGGCAAAAAAATGTTGGTGGAGTTTCCTAGTAATCTACTTTCCAAGTTTGGTAACTGGAGCATATTTTGTTTCATTTTGTTATTTTATTCATTTTCCGGAAAGGAAAATTGGAAGCAAATGCTTATGATTTGATATGCTTTAAATTTCATCCGATTGGCATTAAACATATATTTTTTTATCTCGGTCTCGTTTCTAATAAAAATAAATTTTAAACTACATTTATATTTTTTTGTGTACTTTTAAAATATCTTAGCATAGCTCAAGGAATCAATATTGGTGGAATCGAGTGCTCTTGTTACCCACATGCACCTCCACGTAATAAAAAGCGTCCATCTTCGATGTCATCAGAGCTGATGCAGCACGAAGGGTCTCCATCAACGAGTCTCTCAAATGTTGAATGCCCACCATTACCTCCACCTCGTAAATTTATCCAGAGGTTTGTTAACGGATGTTCTTGCACACTTTCTCATCTATATTCGCTAAAATGTAAATATCAGCACATTTTATATTCTGATATCGAAGGTATAAGAGCTTATTGATGTTGTGCAGTGTCCGTAATGCTGTCGGTCCGCCCGTACCAAATGAGAGCTCTCTAGTCGAGCGGAATAATCCGATACCAGTATAATATCAGCTGACCACAGACGCCAAAGAACCTTCTACAGGTTTGCCTCGATCATTAAAATTAATAATCATTAATTTGCCTTTTAAATTTGGGGACTAGCAACATTTGCTCGCTTTTATAAGTGGGCTGCCAGAAATATACCTCTCAAATTTATTGACTCTAGCTTTCAAATTGTGTGAAATATATGGATTTCTCAATTTATATTATCAATTATAATTTTTGTCGCCAACAAGTTGTTGCCCCTAGCTTTAAAATTGTGCAAACTATGTGGTTCTATCAAATATAAAATATTGAAATTATCGATAACACCCCAGTAGATAAAACACCAAATTTAAAGCCTTTTTAGACGGGATTCACATACGAGTATATTTTTCATGCATCAAGTCTCTAGCTGTAAGGGTGTCGACAAAAATTATCCACTAACAAATTGGGATATGGATTATCGATTGATAATGCAGCAAAAGCCAACATTTTTCTACACACATACGTATATATCTAGATCTAAAACAATTCACAGATGCATGCTACGCAACCTTTGGCCAATATTGTTGGCCATAACTAAAACTATTTTTATAAATAACTTATTTTTTAATTATTTGATTTTTTACATTTTCAGAACTCAGACGCAGAAACCAAAATAGACGTGTTTGTTAATAATTATATTGTAATTAATTTATTAAATTATAACTTGAATTTAGGTCAGAGATACCGAAAACTAATTCGTTTTTTTAATACATTTTACATGGATTTTTACTCTTTACCTATTAAAATGTTTAAATCAATGGAAGTATTGCTAATGGGTTTGATTGAGTAATAAGTATGAACAGGTTTAACATTGTCAACTTCTGTCTGCCTGCAAAATTGTAAATCTAACAAAAGATATCCAACATGAAAGATCTCCTTTCCGAAGGACTGAAGACTTCCCTTGTATATTTGAGTTAAACTGCTGACCGGACCAATCTTCTTATATCATCAAATTATATTCCTAATAAAGAAATCGAAAGGAGTCGATAGAACAACTAAGCCTACAAAAAGTAGACACGAATTATCGTAATAAAGATTAAAAAAATATATTTAAAAATCTAGTTAGTAGGACATCAATTCGTTAGCGAAAAACCCTGGAGAAAAGTCAGTATATACCGAACGTATAAGAGTGTATCAGCTGTATCGGTTTTGGGAGTCTGAGTGGGCGTAGTCATTCAATTTTTTATTGAAGTATTGGCGTGGCAGACCCACGTTTGGCATCGCCAAAAACCTTCAAACCAAATCTGGCAACTATAGTTTTTAGATTGTGGGAGAATAGGAATACCACCACAGCAAGTCATAGCATTTCTTATGAGACAACTAATATGACACGGAGATGACATTATTCGGATAAGTGCCTCTGGTAGGCGAAAAGATCTTAGTCATTAACATGGCAATGACCAAATCGATTATGCTGAGTAGTGAAAGCAACCCGTTACCTTCACCAGTAAGCCAGGTATCCTCTTAGCGGCCATCCAAGATGAGAAGGCGACTTAGACAGAGTCCAGTTATGTCTTTGGATTCGAATACTGAAATCCCCTTTCAAGTTCACCCTCCTAGATAATGGAATACGTCAAGCATCAGTTTATCAGTTATACTGAAAACTAGAAGAAAAAAAATTGTGGTTTTTAGAAATAATTTCTAAATAAAAAAATGAAAATTATAAATGTTTTTGTGTGTTTATTTTAGAATTGTTTTCAGTTATTAAGAAAAATATATGTAACAATTTATTTTATGTACAAAATATATTATTAAGAAATACATTTCCAATGCTCACTCTTATTTTATAAGACAAATAAATAGATGTAGATGTGGAAGGACTTGTCTAAATCGACTCGTTTATTGGTGCTGATTAAGAATATATATATATACTTAATACGGTCGGAGAAGCTACCCTCTGTGTGTTACATACTTTTATACAACTTCATTATACAATATTTCCCATATTTCATGGATGAGAATATAAAAATTTCACTTTTTGGAACATATTTTACACATTTCACCAGGCATTTGGCTTAAGACAGAATTAGGTCAGCAATTCAGTCCCGGTATTGGAAAAAATGACTGTAAAACAGGCATATTTAACTTAAAAAATATTATTTGTATATTTGATACATTTTAAATGATATCCCAGTATTTTGTGACAATGTCGTTTTGTGGCAGACCAAAATTTGCTGGACGATCATAGCTCAACGCGAACTGCTTCATCATTTTTTTCACCTCGTCGTCAAAGATCTGGGAAGGAAGACAAAATGTTTTTTTATATTAATATTGTGATTATTTTGTTTAAATAAACTTTAAAAACTCCTAAGATATGATATTTATGATATTTATGTGAAATATATATTATATTTATTATTTATTTTCAGAATTTTTGTAAATTAAAATAAACGCTGAAAATGCAACGCTTTTCTTTATATAACCTAAGAGCAGAAACCCAACCATTTTTTCCCTATACTTACATCACACTCCTTGATTTCAAGCAGCGGTCCAAGATCAAACTCGAATACAGGCAGACTTTTGGATATGAAGCGTGCAGCATTGGCCACTTCAGGCACCGCATGCTTCTGCAGCAATAACATCTCCCAGAGGGAACTGTTAAGAGCCCCAGTTTTGACCGGGTCCAACTCGCGTTCATCGTAGGGATCCGAAATTTCCACAGCTGCAATCATCAATCATCAAAAATTAATATGTTTACTTGCAGGAACAGATTGCCATACAATGCCACCTACCACTTGCTGCATCCGTTGCACAAATAAGACGTTGCAAGCCCGTGTGCCGCAGCAATAGGTTGCACACGAAACGTATCAATATAATCGCATCCTCTGTAGGACTCTTTAGAGCAAGTCGAGCCAATCGCTTGACAAAGGCGGCCACCAGATTTTCGGGTAAATGCGTCGATGTCAAAAATATGTCGGCCAAATAAAAAAGCCGAGCCTTATACTTGTTGTAGAACATCCGGGGATAAAACATGTTGTAGAGCTTCTGATACACATCCGGGTATGTAATATTCTGCTCTTGCATCAGCTTAAAAATGCCTTGCAAAGCAAGCAAAGCGATTGGTCCATCTGCGCAAACAGAATGAAATTAGTAACTGTACAGATAATGCAAATCTATATAGAATATATATATGTGAATCTATCACTTACCGAACTGATGTAGTGAATCCATTAAGAAATCAGTCAACAATATGGGCTCGTCCAAGTGCGGGAATATTCGTTCCAAGAGCACGACAAGCACCTGACGATGCACCTTCTCATCCAGACCGCTGCAATTGCCAATGATGCCATTCCACACACTGTTCAAATGTTTGCGCGTCTCTTCGTATTCAAAGTTTGGATTTGGGTTTGTTTCGGTGAGATGATACTTATTAGCACTAAGAACCGTTTTGCTCAAGTCCAGCGAATTGATAATGGCCAAATAATTTAGTGCCTCATTGGGTGAGTCAACGAAACTGACTGGTGCCAATTCAGGTAGCACTTGATAGGCCAACTGCAGTATGTCCAGGCAACGGGCATATTTCTCAAAGGCCACCAGAACAGCTGGCGGTGTCGTCTCCGATGTGATAATCGATTGCAACATGCAGCGAAGACGTTCATAGGGCTGGGCATTGAGCTTGGCATACTTTGATTCGGCTAATATGAGTTGCATACACACATTTAGTGCAACGGCAGACTCATCCTTTGACGAACTGGCCAAGCGGATTAGCAATTTGGACCACTCGTCATTGTAGTACTTTAGAAATGGACCATTTGGTTTGTTTTCTTTTGCCATCTGTTTTGGTTTAGCTTTTGTTTTTGGGTTTGGTTTGATCTGCTCTGTGTCGGAACCGTAGATGCATTTGCGCTTGAGCAGATTCTTGTAGATCACTTCGGTCACATACATCTCGCCAATTGCACTCACATTCAATTTGTTCTACAAATATTACAATTAATATACATCTATGTATGTATTTTGATGATGATAAACTGGCAATAAACTTACAAAGAGATTAATAATATGCTGCAGCACTTTTGCATCGACAGTGCTGGCATTTAGAAATGCATTTACTTGCTTCTGTAGCTCTGGTGGCGAGCTCGTACGCTTTGTAGGAGCCATCTCTGCCTCTGGCTCCTGTGGACGGGCTAATCTTTTAACTAGAAGCGAGTGTCGCATTGTAAACAATATTGGCGAGCTATCAAAATAAAACATGCGGTGTGCAAGTGTGCCAAAGCTGCCAACTTGCTGAAAGATTTCACACGCGTTTGGCCAAAATTAGTACATTATTGCAAAATACATTCGGCTTGCTAACATGTGTGGCAAGCGTTTAATCATCAATTTCGAATAATTTGTTTGTAGTTTGTAAAATGCTCAAAATGGATGCAAGTGATTTTAAGCCCGTGCTGACACGCGCCGCGCTTGCGCTGAAGAAAACCGCAGACTGCGCCGAATTTACGGCACTCGTCTTCCAGGAAGCGCCAGCGAAAACAAATACGGCGGAAAAAGAAATTGACAAAACTACGAAGGATAACAAATCGCTGTCAAGCGGCGGGGCAGATAACGAGTTCAATATGAAAAAGGCTCGCAACGAAGTGCTCAACTTTGCTATGGCCAATCAGCGCACAATCAAAAACAAACGTAAAATGGAAATCGTTCAGCTGATCAAACTTGGCGCCAAAGCTCCAAAGAAGCCGTATCGGAACTACAAGGAACTAAAAGAGGAGCGGAAACGGCTCAAGGACAATCGTGAGGAGCGCAAGAAGTTTCATCAATTGGGCAAAAATCAAACGGGCGCAGCGAGTGTCAAATGCAACCAGAGCCAATCGCATCGCAATCATGCACAAAAGAAACGTGCCCCAGTTGCGAACATCAGTCAACATTATGGCAAGGCGCAGCCCAAATTTAAAAAGCGAAATAAAAATTGATATCTAAAATTTTATTGTTCTTATTATCAAATTCGTTATAAACAAATAGATGCTTGGCAAATTTGTAATTGGTATGATCGTGTGTTTAAATTGTATAAACAAAAGAAATGGGATAAACGTTAAACGGGTTTTTTTCGATTAGTTTTATTCGGCTTGCTATAAATAAAATCAAAATAATAGAATTGTACAATTGTTAATTTCGAATGAACAAATGGCAGCCCCACGACCCGCTTGATGGTGTTGCCAATCTACTCGATATCATCTGTTTTTGTTGTTGCTTTTGCTTCTATTATATTCTATTTTTTCGCTTTCAGTCGTGCGATTACGTGAATTCAGTTTGAAGTAAGAGTTGTTTTGGTAGTATTGCCATCAAAAATGAATGCAGCCCAACGCGCCGCCCTCAACCAGCTACTGCGTCGTGCTTACAGCCAAGCACAAAAAGGCCCAGCTGCTTCAAAATCAACAGTTAGCAGCAAAGTTAGCAGCAAAACCGCTGCTTCCGCCACCACTCCCGTTAGCAATGTAACGGGTCTGAGCAGTGCCTGTGTGAAGCCGACATCAACACCAGTTGGTCCCGGTGCCTCAGCAAGCAGCGCCTACAAAGTACCGGAATATTTCAGTTTCAACCGATTCAGTTTCTCTGAGGCCGAAGTGGAACTGGCCCAGTTCCGTTGCCCACAGCCATCGGCGTTGAAGAAGTAGTTGTGTTGAATAATGTGTAGTTAATATGCGACCAGCCAAACAAATGAGAAATGTAATTAATAAAATACATATATAATAAACGATGATACCAAAATATATATTTACATGTACATCTGTACATACATGTAGAGCATTATCATATACATACACACACATATATGTGCATCTGTATATTGGACATGCCATTTGTGGCATGCCAACTTGCTAACCAAAGTTAGCAGCACGACACCGCAGGCTGCTCAAGTTAGCAGCCCTATGTTTTCCACTTTTTTTTCACTCGCTCTCTCTTTTCACATCTATTTCTCTTCACAATTTCATAGCGAGTGGCAATACTGTAGTGCTCTGGGTAATCGACATCGAAAATATTGAGCGCGGGAAGTGATATTACCTCAGTTTCCACAACCCAATTTGTCTTTGCAAAGCAAATCCAAGTAAATATTAATTAATTGTGTTCCATTTGTGTGGCAAATAATTGTCTCGAACAGGCCAAAAAAATTAAAGATAATAACAAACGATACGATTAGTTGCAAGGCGCAAGCCACGGGGTAGCAGTTTGTGTTTGTGCGTGTATGTGTGGTACAGTTGGGTAGAAAAACATTGGTGGCCTGGCAGCGCCGCACAAATTGATGAGTTCCACAGCAGAGGTAAAGGCAACGCAAGCGAACCGAAGAACCAAAGAACCGAACAACTCAACAAAACAAGGTTGCATTTTGTTATTGATGCTTACAGTGCTTACGAGTACAACAGACATAATAATTAAAACAGCAAATCAATGCAAAATTAAATGAATGGCGTTGCCAATTTGCTGATATTATTCGCAAACAGGGACGTATCTTAAAACGCAATCGAACCAAGTGCAGTGAAAGTGTGCGAAACATAATTCACAAAGAAGTTTATGAAAAGCAAAAACCTGAAAATGTAAAATGTAAGTGCAACAACCGTGATTAAATACACAACCCCATTATAAAATATATACAATTTACTTTTTAAGAGATAATTAGACATATGCATCACATTCTGTGTATATATATGCATTTAGTTACACACATATGTATATATATATGTACATATATATATAAATATCTATATATTAACAATAAATATATGTATGCGTATGTACACATACAACTGGCGCGCAAAAATCAGCGTATTTGTTAATAGAGCACCAAAAATGACAAAAATGGGCACCAGAGTTGTCGCACAATCAGAATAGCGAGGAGTTTGTGAAGCGGCTTATCGTCACGAAATGAACACGAACCTACTTGAATAATGTACACCCAATACTCAATAACAATTATCAAATTTAAACTTCATCATAATAAAACCTATGAAAAATAATTACATATCTAAATACAATTTTACATAAATAGAAAAGGAAGTTCATTCGCATTTAAAATCATTTCAACGTATTCACACTCACGGAGCGTATATAGATGTCCATCTCTGATTGAAAAGCCCGTGTTGCCACTACGCCATATTTTCAATTTTGTTTTGTTTTGTATACTTTGCGATACTACTCAAAAAAAAAAGTGTAAACATTATTATTCTTAACTAATTACAGTGCACATGAAAGATGCCAGCTGGAAAAAAAGCGGAAGCTGTGGAACGAAAGACTCGACCGTGCATAGTATACGTTAAAAATTTAAAGGATTCTGAAACCACCGAAATAATCAGCAAGACAAAACACATGAAAGCAGCGCGCATCACTGCACCCAAAATTGCGTCCACTAGGCGAACACAAAACGATAAGGAACGTCAGCTGGAGCAGCAGCGGCTGGACCTCAAACTGAAGCTGGAACGTGAGACAACGCGAGCGACGACGCGTCTCACACGCCGAGCCACTACCATTTCAGACGTCCAACGTTTGCCGCCGGCGCACAATAAACAGCAGCAGCAGCAGAACAATAACAACAACAGCAGCATCGTCGTCACCACTCCAATTGCGACACGCACTCGCAACGCAAAAGGCGACAGCAATCCTCCCCCCTCCACAGTAGCAAAGTCAACACAGCAGCAGCAACACGCCAAAATTGTGGCGGAAACTGCTCCATTAAATAAGCGTCGCAATACAGCGTTAATCGTGCCAGAGACGAGGACGTGTAATACAACGTTTATCAAGCGGCGACAACAGGACATCAACGTTACTGAACCGGAGACAAAGTCCAAAATGTACAAACAGTTGAAAGCGGTGGCAACAACAACTCCTGCTGCTGCAACGCCGCCACCAACAATTGCGGCAAGTCGATCGCGTCGCTCGATCAAACCGAATCCGAAATACGCCAGCGATGATATGGTCACGCCCAAATATGTGGCCGCCCTGTCTCAGGAGAGTTCTAACAAGCGGACAGTGAAACATCTATTCGCCGATGATGATGAGGACGACGATAATGATAATGATGATGAGGATATGCGTGACCTAATCGAGGAGGATAACGATGATGAGCTCAACGATGTGGCATTCAATCCACAACTGCACAAGTCCGAGGACGATGATGATAGCGATAATGAGTTTGAGCAGCAGCTAATACGTGAAAAGGTGCCACCAAAACGTGGACGTGGTCGTCCACCAAAATCGGCAAATGCTGCACTCACCAGCGGTGCATCTAACGCATCCCAGGCGAGAAATGCTCAAGCCACCGGACGTGGCGTCAATCAAACGGGACGTGGTGGTGGTGCTGCTGGTGTTGGCATTACACATTTGCAACAGATGCGTCGCAACATGAACATGGCAGGAGCAGCCGCCGCCAGTCCGGCACGCTCCTCCGCCGCCGCTCACATTAAGGTAATGCCGACTGTGGGCAGCAAACGTAAGCTCTATGATGCCCACGATGCGGTCATTGCACGCAAACGCGTTGCCAGCATTGCTGTTACTCGCTCCATAGCGCCCAGCATCAATGGCCAAGGGGTCAAAACAACGGCAATTGGTCTGACCAAACCGAAGATGACGGTGGGCGGCAACAGCAATAGCAGCACGGGTGGATTGCGCATACAGCAGACGACAGCAGGTGCTGGCAAGGAGCGTCAGACGTCGCCTTATAAGCAACAGTATACACAACTGATTCGGCGTTCGCCAGACGCAGTGGGTCGATCGTCGGGCTCCGCTGCCAATGCACTCAAAATGCAAAAGGCAAACGAGAGTGATGATGTGCCCACTTTCACAATTGTCAATATTGAGGACATTATCAATCAGGACGATGTGCGAATTTCGCGATCCTCCTCCGCAACCAACAACAATACCAACAAGACGAAGAAAATGGTGCAATCAGCTGCACGCAACAACAACAACAACAACAGCAGCTCACGCAAGAATCAATCCCCCCAGCAGCAATCTACGCCCACAACAGCAATAGGTAGCCGGAATAGCAATAGCATGCAGAGTAATAATTTAACAACAAATCGAAGATCAACAAAAGCGGCGTCAACAGCAGCAAACGCAACAACAGCAACATCAGCAACATCATCATCATTATCAACAGGAGGAGGAGGTGGTGGGGCTACAAAGCAACAATTGTTGGTTAATCATCATCGCAGCAAGCAGATGCCTCTGATGGTTGCCGTGGGTCAAACAAAGCCACGCCCACGCATCTTAAATGCCGAAATGGGCAAGAAAATGCAACCGATGACAAAGCCACTGATGAGCATGGGCAAGGAGCTGTGCCCGACAACCGATGGCAATGATAGCGACGACGACGACGACGATGATGATGCAGATGATGATGATGATGAGCAGGAGCATATTAACAATGAACTGGCCGAGGATGACATAACCATATCACCACCAAAACAAGCATCACAACAACAACCACAACAACAATCATCGAGCACAACTCAGACGCGGATGGTGCGTTATGTGCAGAATACAAAATTGTTGACCAATCGCCGGAATGTGTTGTCGACTGCAACCACAATGAATGCCAGCAACAATCAAAGGCAACACCAACAGCAGCAGCAGCAACATCACCAGCCACAGCAACAACAGCAACATAAACAACAACAGCATAAGGAACGTAAGCTGTTAGGCGATAACAGCGATGATGATGTCTTTAAGAAGCCGGCGAGTTTGTCCAGCTCAATATCGCAGCAACAACAGCGTCGGTACAAGGAGAATGCCGGCGAGGATGCAGCAGCTGCAGCAGCAGCAGGAGCAACATCGGCTGCAAAATCATCAGCCGCTGAGCCCGTCACCGCCGCCGCCGCTGCTAAGTCGAAAAATTCGAAATATTTTCCACCCGAGACAATTACATACTGTAAGGAGGATGGACGCATTGTGAAGAAGATAACATGCTATGAGACCTGGCATGTGATTGTCACACCCAAAGAGTCAACAAATAAGTCATGCCAGCAAAGCACCTGCCTCGATCTGCCGCTGGTAAAACTGGCCAATTTTGCGTCACGCATCAAGATGCCATCGACGAAATGGACGAGTAAGGTGACACTATATAAGGTGCCACAATCGCTGATGCATCAGCAACCAACGATGGCCACATTCACCGGTGATCTAAAGACCTTTAATATACCCGAAGAGGAGCGACACAAATATCAGCCCTCGTGTGTACTCTTCCGTCGATCCGTGATCGATCGCTCCAAATGCCGTGTGCCCTTCGATCGTGCCATCATATTCAAGAACAAATGCTTCTACACAAACATCGAGGGCAAGCATGTCAATCTGTTGGGTGCACCCGAGGTGGTCAAAACTATCAAGGATGTTGAGTTGCTCATCGATATCGTTGATTCCCTCTCGCTGGCCAGCGATCTCGTTGAAGTCGTCACCTCCAATTAGGCCAACGCTTCACTTCTCCCCGGGGTTGGGTGTGTCGGCTTTTTTTCTTTTGGGGAGATTGTGGTTGTGGGTGCAATTTGTGACGATATTTATATATATATATGTTGCTATTATACATATATAATGCACATGAGTGCATGTTTGTCTGAACCGGGACACACATACATATATAAATACAAACGTATATATATGTGTATATATATATATATATTTTAAATTATACATATACAAATGTAATAAATAATATTTTTTTTATTCGATTTAAATTAGTTGTAATAGTTACTTTAGCATAATAGTTACCTTTAGCTTTTCGTTATATCTACATACATATAAATAATAATAATAAAAATAAAATTTAAAAAAAAAAAAAAAAAAAGAAGGAAAAACAAAAAACACAGAATTGTAAAGATTGAAATAATGTAAACTTCACTAAATCCAATACAGACCCGAATCCCGCTATATATAATATATATATATAGAACGCTATTATTTTGGGAAATACTAAGCATGCCGCTCGGACGAACGACTCAGTGTGAAATCTATAGTTTTAACAAATAATTTTACAATATCGATTGTATGTAGACATATTTCATATTTTGAGAGACAAAAAAAAACAAAATCACTTTTTTAAATTGCAATTACTGTATGTAACAAGAAAAATAATACTTTTATTTCTATGTAAATCGATTGAAAATTTGTAAACAATTAACATTTAATACATTTTATTTATATGTAAAGCTATTATGAAAGATGTAATCAATAAAATGATTGAATTTTATTACTTTGTAAACTATCACAATATTATCAGTGGTTGGGCCAGAATGAAAATATCGTAATCTATTTCTACGATTTTCGTAACAGTCCGTACAAAAGTGTTTTAGCCAGTGTTGTTCATTCATATTTCAAAAGTTCAAAAAGAAAATGAAATACCAGAATACGTTAGTTTTTGCGTCACTTTAAATATCAATGTTTATATGCATCTGTTGCACAAACTAACGTAATCGATTAACGTTTTAAAGTTGTAGGATATACAAATATTTTATAGAGTTGTCATTCGACAAATAATTTTCAAATATTCATTTATTCTATGCCTTGGAGCACAAACCTAAGATATCATCTAAAACCAATCGCCGTAAGCCAGTGTATCCATATTTTAATCAGATAAATATTCAACTTCAACATTGAACTTTAACGGCAGTTCATTGTATACTTATTGTACCTCTATATTCAGTAAAAAATAATTTTATTAGCAAAATGTATGTACACACTAATTGTATAGATATTTACGTGAAATAATTATCGATTCATGTGTAGAAATTCCATGACAAGCATCGATATACACTATGAGTAGAGAACAAGGAAATAAATTGGTGCATCACAGTTATCTTTCACAACAAAATATGGCATTTTAAGAAATATTTCGCAAAGAAATTGTCATTGTTGATTAATTTGCGTAACTTTGTCCATCTGAGTATTTTTCATGCAAATGTATATCGATAACTATCGCATGTAGTGTGATTTTGTCTTTTGTGTTTGCTGAGTGTTGCAGCATCCCTGGTTCGATACGTGTATCGATATCAGTCTAGCGCTGTCAATTATTTACCTATATATATATATTTTGTCTCCCAAAACTATAATTATAAACGCCCAAAAAAAAAAAACAATTGTACACGATATTGGCAAAGTGTACGGAAAAACGCGTGCAAATGCTAAGAAAGCATTAATGAGCTGCAATAGAAAAAGCAGTGCAAGGCCAAAGGAGGAGGAGGAGCTGCCTGCTGCGGCTCCATTGACAACCCAACCCAAAAAAGCATAAGCAAGAGCAGAAAAGAGGCAAAAAAAAGGGAAAAACGAAAAAAAAGGGAAAAACTAGAAAAATAGTCGTGTGTGTGTAACGTAAAGTGTCGGCTATAAATACATACATATATTTAAAGCACATTAGTTGATGCACACACACACATACATATATATATTGAAATACATATATATAAATCATAATTATTAGTACGTTTTATACGAATTTAATAAGCAACAGCAGCAGCAGCCGCAATGGATACAGAGAGACCAAATGGCCAAGAGACGAAAGTCATTTATCATATTGACGATGAGAGCACACCGTATTTGGTTAAAATACCAATACCGTCCGCTCAGGTCACGCTCAAAGATTTCAAATTGGTGCTCAACAAACAGAACAACAATTACAAATACTTTTTCAAATCGATGGACGCCGATTTTGGTGTGGTCAAAGAGGAGATTGCCGACGATGCAACAATATTGCCATGTTTCAATGGACGCGTCGTCTCGTGGCTTGTCTCCGCCGATGGCACCAATCAGTCCGACAATTGCTCCGAGCTGCCACCGAGCGAATGCGAGATGCGTGTTCGTAATCATTTAGCACTCCAGCAGCAGCATCAACATCAGCAACAACAACAACACCAGCAGCAGCAACATCAACAGCAGCAGCAACAACATCAACAGCAGCAGCAACAACATCAACAGCAGCAGCAGCAGCAGCATAAGCTTGGACCGTTGCAAATGTTGCAACCGCCGCCACTCACATATCAATCGGCCTCGGTGCTATCTAGCGATCTGGACTCGACGAGCCTCTTTGGTACAGAATCGGAGCTAACATTGGATCGCGATATGACAGACTATAGCAGCGTGCAACGGTTGCAGGTGCGCAAGAAGCCGCAGCGACGCAAAAAGCGAGCGCCCAGCATGTCGCGCACATCGTCATACAGCTCGATAACCGATTCGACCATGTCACTGAACATTATTACCGTCTCCATCAATATGGAGGCTGTCAATTTTCTGGGCATATCGATTGTTGGGCAATCGAACCGTGGCGGCGACGGCGGCATCTATGTGGGCAGCATTATGAAGGGCGGCGCTGTTGCGCTCGATGGTCGCATCGAGCCGGGCGACATGATTCTGCAGGTGAATGATGTGAATTTCGAGAATATGACCAATGATGAGGCGGTCCGTGTACTTCGTGAGGTTGTACAGAAGCCGGGGCCCATTAAGCTCGTCGTTGCGAAATGTTGGGATCCAAATCCGAAGGGTTATTTCACCATTCCGCGAACGGAGCCGGTGCGTCCAATTGATCCGGGCGCGTGGGTGGCGCACACACAGGCGCTAACCTCACACGACAGTATTATGGCGGATATACCGGAGCCAATCAAGGAGCGGCTCGATCAAAACAATCTCGAGGAGATTGTCAAGGCAATGACAAAGCCGGATAGCGGACTCGAGATACGTGATCGCATGTGGCTAAAAATCACCATACCAAATGCATTCATTGGCGCCGATGCTGTCAATTGGGTGCTAGAGAATGTCGAAGATGTGCAGGATCGGCGCGAGGCACGTCGCATTGTATCGGCAATGTTGCGCAGCAATTATATTAAGCATACGGTCAATAAGTTGACATTCTCCGAGCAGTGCTACTATGTGGTGAATGAGGAGCGCAATCCGAATTTGCGTGGCCAGATGCATCCGCTTGGGCATGGGCATGGGCACGCATTGAGCCATGCGGACACGGAGAGCATTACCAGCGATATTGGGCCATTGCCAAATCCGCCGATCTATATGCCATACTCGGCCACGTACAATCCAAGTCACGGCTATCAGCCGATACAGTACGGCATCGCCGAGCGACACATCTCGTCCGGTTCGAGCAGCTCCGATGTGCTCACCAGCAAGGATATCTCTGCATCGCAATCCGACATCACCTCTGTCATCCATCAGACCAATCAGCTAACAATCGCTGCGCATGGCTCCAACAAATCGTCGGGCTCATCAAATCGAGGCGGCGGCGGCGGTGGTGGTGGTGGCGGCGGCGGCAACAACACCAACGATCAGGATGTATCCGTATTTAATTACGTATTGTAGAAATATTTTTTGCAATGAAATTGTGTATGTTTATTATTAATTAATATAATTATTCTTTTTATACATATACGAGTATACAACAAACAACAAACAAACAAACAACAAACAAAAACAAACAATATAATATGTATGTATATTTATAAGATGATCATAATGAGAACGATGATGCATATGATGATAATGTTGATGCAGATACGCTGAAGATTAGCGCGAATTGCGTTTGTGTCTGCAGACAAAATGAGAGAGAATGTTGCATGTTTGATGTAAGGATGTAAGCCAGTAAAAATGAGTATAAGAATGAGATGATAATTTTGAATAAAGTTCTAAGAATTTAGTAATCAAAAAAAAAAAAATAAACAAACAACAAAAAAAATATAATAAAAATAAATTATTCTTGTCAACTTTTAATATATTATTGTAATGGGCCTCAAAATTGGAATTCCTTGTTCACATTTCGCGTCTTATTTTTCAAATTTTATATCTTATTAGAATATTGCCTTTTTTCGACTCAATAGTTGCAACTATTCGAATTCACTTCACATTTCAAAGTTGAAGATTATGATATAAAATCCAGTATAATTTATGAATAACACCTAGATTCTGAGATCTGAGTCTGAGCAGTTTGTGAAGCGTTTTTAAAGCAGTTTTGAATACGTTTGATTTTCCCTATGTAAGCATTGTATAAATTTGAATTTCGAAAATCTTCTTGCTACTACTCACTGGACTGCATCGTATTTTATTCGTTTTTGATCCAGCTATTATCTGTCTCAGAATCATTTAGCATTAGCAAAGATATATTAAAAAAAATATGAATATTTCATTTGTCAATATAATTCCAACTATGTGTACTTAAAGTGAATGCTACGAATAATTGATTAAACTTTAAAACTTTCTTTGAGTCATTATAGAAATGCCATCGAATGTGGCACAATATATATATTTATATCACATTTCTGATAGATAACAACTGCTGACTAACAACAACTGGTACAAGTATACTAGCAATGTTTGTGCTTCACTTTCAAACTGACCGCCCAATTGTTACTTTCCAGCACTGGACTCTTAATCGAGACCGATAAGTGTGCAGTTATCGAATTTAGAATTGCATGTGTGCATCGAAATCACAGTAAACAAACAATCCACGTTTGTGGGAAAGCATCACAACAACTGCTAATACACCGAAAGAAATTATAAATCAGCTACGCTAGGCACTCCATAAATACCGAACGATTGAGGGGTAACAACGCTAAGCCCAAGCCAAATATGTCAACAGAGGTGGAGACTGTCACAGCAGCTGATAAATTTGCAGCAAACGCTGAGGAATTGGAAAACTATTATTTAATGCTTGAATCTGGAAATATACCAGAACTGCAATGGCAATTCCCCGGAAGACGACCGCTCTCCCCAGACGCCAATGCCGGTGGTAACCACAAGGAGTTGGAAGCCGCCACCGAGGCCGTCGAGCAAGAGTGAGTAACTCTCAACTCACAATGGAAACAGTCAAATTTATTTAAATACAATTTCAAATATTCTACGAATCGCAGGCCACAAAAGGCAAACGATTTCGATTTCAGTGACGATGTGGCACCCACTCAAATGCGCGTTCGAAGCCAAACCTCGACGCCAAAATCGGCCAAGAAAAAGACGGCAAACTTTGCCGGCGTTATGGAGACACTGAAAAAGAAGAAAACTGAGGGCTCATAGTGGAGGTGGACGCGACCCTAATTTATTTGTTTTTACCGTTCTGACAAATCACGAAGATTTCAGATTGGTCCTCTTGCCAGGGCAAGCTCAACTTTTAATGTCAATTATAATATACTTAATGTTTTTGTTTTCAAAAATCTTTCGCTTCTGGCAGATGGATAATTCAAAATGTTCTTCGAAACTTTGTCTTTTTGTTTTTATAATACGATCTTTCTTCTTCTTCGGTGCACTTGTAGCGTTTCCTTATAAGATTTTAAGATTTTCTGTATATAGATTTGAAATATGCAATTTTAACTTTTAAATGGTGACAAAAAAATTACAATAGTTTTAAAAAATGTGTAATCAATGTCAACTAATTTTTTTGTATATGTTTTCCCTGTATATTTCTAAAATTCAAAAATATACCACTTAATATCATATAGATGGAGTTGTGTATTTTTGCATGCTGCTTGAGAGATTATATTTGAATCATGATAATTAAGATAATCGTTAAATTATGCAAGATGTTGTATTTAGAATTTATATATGCACTTTATAATTATATGCATTAAGTAAATAAATATATCAAGCAATCGTATATCAAATAAGTTTTTATTTAATTACTTGCTAGAATCACATATACAACATTATTCCAATTATTAAAACACTTAAAGCACTGAACTGCATGATATTTTGTAATCTATTCAACCGATCAAATTTGATTAACGTTTAACAAATGCATTTTAAGCAATTTACGAATTAGACAAGAAAGCAAAATACATTGACGAATGTTTATTTGATTGATTTCCTTGCAACATTTTTGTATGGCCATCTCTTTTTAATATGATGTCTCTGTCTTTTTCGTTGATCGTAACAGACACGTGTAAATATAACTATAATAAAAATATATGTTTATATACACGGGCAGTATATAAATTTAATTTTTAAATTATTAAATTCATACATTAAAATACCGATGTAAATTCATACATTTAATGCACATCTTTTTTCCGCTCAACGAATTACTTGTATATTTTACATTATTATGCTAGATTAGAGCATTAGAACAAGAGATTTGCTTAAATTGACTATAAATTGGTAATATCTTGTTTTAATCGGCTCTATTTTTGTTTTAGCTAGGAAGCAATTTAATGGGCTGGTTGTACTTTTGATGTTATTTCCATTTGAGTTGTGTTCTCTACCATGTAGTCAATTTTGAATACTTTTTTACTATTAATATCTATCTATCTACTAAATATGAAACCTAAACTTCTTTACTCCTTACCGCATTCTATTGGATCATATTTGATTTGAATTATTTGCCGTGTTTTTCACAAATCTCTATCAACTTTTGTATTGCTCATATTTGGATGTCAACAAGAAGAGGGCCAATGTCAATTGAAGTTAACTTGAAAGTAAACTATTTGTTAAATCAAATCTTTGTTGAATATTTTTGGGAATCTGTAAGAAAGAGTACAGCTGACAGGGGAAAGCATTGACGTATTCCATTAGATAGATATGAGTGTTGCCATATTCTGGGACATTTCTAAAGGAATCGTGTAGTTATTTTACTGGGACTTATTTGTTGTTTTTTGCTGTATATCATTTCGAAGGTTTGGAGCAATTGGTGGCGTTTTTCATACACATTTCGGACAGTCTTGAAATCGGTTTTCTACATGGTTTCTACAGGCAAAAATTCTTTATGTTGTTAGTTTGATATTTTAGCTTCCTTCCTTTCAAATATACATATATAAATATAAATATATGTAATATATCAATCTGTGTGTGCAAAACACGTATTTTTGCCAATAGAGTTTAGGTTTTTAAGTTTGCATTTTAAATTTGCTTTCGCTTTTACTACTATTGCTAATATGCTGACAGCTAGTAAAAATATTCATTGAAATTTTGTATATGTTTGTAAATTGTTTTTGTTTTATTATTGATTTAAAATGGCATATATAAAGCATAATTGAATTAAAGTGTAATATAAAATGTCAATTTAATTCCTTTACATAATATACATATACATTATCATTACAACTATAGTTTTAGCTTCAGCTTTACATAAAAACGATTAATTGATTCGCTTGATTAGGATTCAGCATATATACGTAAGTGCCTGCGCATCATCATGCATGATTCACATGTATTCACATTTTGAATAACAAACATACTACATACATACATATATATCAAGGCTAAGCAATATTCAACAATGTTGTCTAAAAGTTATATCAAACTAAAAAGAGATTTTAAGGAGGATCTGATTGCGATTCGTTAAAGCAATTGAACATGTACATATATATATATATATACATATATTATTATAAAAGTGAAATTTCGATAGTGATTTAGGCAGAGGATGGTTGCGAGAGAGAGAGAGAGAGAGGGAGAGAGAGAGAGAGGAAGAGAAAGGGGGGAAAGGGTCTAGATAAGTCAGTTTAATGCCAAGCGAGACCTGGTTGCGTTTAAAACGTATGTGCATTATTTAGTGGCTAAGATATAAAGAATAACAACTTAAAATAATAAAACATCAACAATGCAATTCGTCTGTTGCTGTCATCTTTACCCGGCCTGCCTACAAAAAATGACCAATTTATGTTTTTGGTCTTGGTGTTTTATGTGCTCGCTTTCTAATTCCGCCATTAATGTTGCCTTTCACTGCTACTGCTGCTGTTGCTAAATGCGATTAGTCAAATATTATTCATATAATTCATCGTCGCATGATATGCTCCTGTTTAGCAACTGTGGCATTTGTTGCTGCAGCTGTTGCTGCTGCTGCTGTTGTTGTTGTTGTGAACTCCCCGCGGTAGCAGCAACATTATCTCCCATCTCTCGTGTTATGATTTGTATAATTTGTTGAAATGTTGGACGAGATTTGGGCGTTTCATGGAAACAGGGTCGCATTAGCTCGTTGTATACAAAGTCCGAGCATAGTTCCGGCTTTGGCAATCTGCAAGCAAATCAAGCAAATCGATGTTAGTCGAACAGTCGAATACAAATAAATATTATATTTAGTAATTTATACATACCTTTCACCCTGGCGCAGACGCTTGAGAAACTCGTCAGATGACAATTCGTGGCCTGGCAACAAACATGGATCTTCGCCGCGTGAGAACATTTCAAAGAGCGTTACGCCATAACTCCACACATCCGAATATGATGAGAATTTGCAGGTTTCAATGGCCTCCGGTGAGAACCTAAATATTTCATATTTCAAACCAAATTGTCAAATTTTTTTTTTTTTTTTTTGTTGTGGCAATTTAACTCTCACCATTTAATTGGTATGTCGCGCGCACTGACGCCAATGTAATAGCCATCGGCATTTGCAAACTGGGACAGGCCAAAATCTGAGATTTTTACACATGAACGATCGACTAAAACATTGCGGGCAGCCAGGTCACGATGTATGAGACCCTTGCCGGACAAATAGTTCATACCCTGCAATCGATAGCAAATACCGGTTAAATCAATGTTGAATTTTGACAAGATGACAAGCGATGGAAAAAACTTACGCGGGCTATGTCTAGGGCAAAATTGAGTAGCCGAATATTGGTGAGAGTTGGCTTGTAGGACTTCAAGTATACGACAAATGAGCCAAATTCAAAGTATTCCATGATGATGCTCAGCGACCTTTCCGCCCAGTATTTAAACTTGACAACATTGGGATGATCGAGTTTGCGCATGATACTCATTTCGCGCTCAAAGTCTTTGGTGACCTGCATGGATTTTAGCTTCTTAATGGCTACCTGCTCTTTGGGACGATCCTTATCATAATATTCGATTTCGCCCTTATATACGGTGCCGTAATGCCCATGACCAATCTTGTCCTTCTCAAGATATATAACCTTACAGTCTTCCAGCGGCATCACCTGCGGCAGCGAATTTGGAAAGAATTCACATGCGTCGTCGACTGGACCTTGTCTTGGTAGCATATCGCAATTAGGATAATCGGGATAATCGGCTACATTAAAAAAAAAACACATATATATGTATAAGAATTAGTATATATTGCTGATCTAAAATGTACTCACGTAGTTCATCTATAGGCGCGTAGTCTCTAAGTAAGCGTTTTTTGATATCACTCAAGTGTGTAAATATATCGTGGTGATTGAACCGTTTGTCGGGATCATCGCTCCAGCCGTCCATAATAGCCTTGTACATTTCACTTGGGCACAATCGCTGATCCAGCTGCTTGAGTATGTTGCCATCGGTGGAACGATTGCGCAAGAGATCGCTTTGTTTTAGTTGAGTTAAGTCAAGCTGACCGCGTGAGAAGATCTCATAAATGGTGGTCGCAAATGCCCACAATTGTGTGCTCGAGTCTTGTTTGGCTGCCCCCAAGTTATTATAATACTTTACTGGTATCCAAGGTGAGCTTCATTGTTTAGAAATTATATGTCATTATATATATATATATATATATATATATATATATGTGTATATATATTTATATGTATTCTGGGATACTTACTCGGATAGCTTGTAGGGACGCGGATAGCCGGGATCACTAATTTTGGCATCTAGTATATACTTGTTGGGATCGTATTTGGTAACATGCAGATTCGCACAGCGTATATAGTTGTGTATTATTTTATTATCATCCAGATAGTGGATGCCACGCACCAGGCCATGCATCACGTCCAGCAGACAAAACATGCTGATGTTCCGATGATTCTGGAGGAATTTATTAAGCGGCCCGTATTTCGAGTACTCCAATACCATCATATATGGAACGGATAGTGTAAGCCCATGCAATTTTATAAATTGTGGTGACTGTATCAGACTCCAAGTGTTCACCATTTTCGTAAATTCCTGAAAATTCGCATCATATCGCAGCATTTTCATTGTTACAGGCACATCCTTAATTGTGCCCTGCTGTATCCAGTCCCCTCTCACTGTGTACACCTTGTCATCGTCGCTGGAAGTCACCGAGTCTGCATTTGACAGAAAAATAAAACAAATGTATGTTTACGCTTAGCATTAGCTAGTAACAACGAATTTTATGTGCCCTTTCAGACCGGAGTTAATCTAAATAATATTATTATCTTTTGGATTTATATGTTTTCGGTTTCACGTCGAATTATAATAAGAATTATAATATAATACTCAACAAGGACATATATAATTGTCGATTGAGTCAAGCATACTTTACCTGGATACCATCGCAGGTCGGATTTGGGAATGAATAACTGAGGGTTCCGTCTTTGTAATTCGCCTTCACTCAATTCCGCATCGGTCTTTTTGGATTTCAAATTTTTTGGCAAAAGGAGGAGCAACAACGACGGTTTATCGTATTTGGAAGCCGGTATTCGTATACGATCCGTGCTATCTGTGCGTATAAATTGCGCCAGCTCTGGCAGCTTATCAAAGGTCCGCTCTTCGCCTTGATAGGCTAGCTTCCATTGTTGATCCTTTCGTATGATCTTAAATGTTTCCGTATGGCATCTCTCATGATTGCTGTTCCTCGCCACGCTATCAGTGTTCCGAGACGAACACGAATATTTATAATAAATATAGTTATTGATATGCATTGAGATGTACTTACATTTTTGTATTAATGTCAATATAGTAGGTGTCATACTCTCGCTCGCACTGCCTCACTATATAGCTGCCGCATTTATCGCCATTCTCGCGCAGTTTCCCAAATGAGTATCCACCACCGATGGGCCCATGGCAATATAAACGCTCCAGTTCCTGCAGTGATGGTGTCTTGTATGACGGACACAAGTCCTGCATCCATTTCACCGTCAATCTAAATATTCAATTATCATTGTTATTATTTACTGCACACAGGCATTGCAAAAAGCAAGAGAGAACGTAAATACTTTGATACCATAAGTTAATCCAGCGGATATCATGTAACAAAGAAAAGGGCGGGTGTCGCTTTCAAATTGCGGTAGATATAAGCTAGTAACTTTCCTTCCAAGTTTGGTAACTGCAGCTATTAAATTGCTAGAGATACAAGCTTCTGGAAATTCTGGAGGCATGAGTGGGTGTCGCCAAAAACATATTTGGAGAATGATCTTCGTAAACTACCTTCTAAGTTTGGTAACTGTAGCTCCTAAATTGCGAGAGATATAGGCTTTTATCGTTTGTGTGAGCGTAGTCAATTTTTTTTATTTTTTTTGGATTTACCAGCAATATACCTTCCAAATTTGGTGATTCTAGCTTTCAAATTGTATGCGAAATTTGGTCTTATCGATTTACACTAACAGGTGTATCGGTTTAGGGAGGCGGAGTGGGCGTAGCCATCCAATTTCTTATCAATCTCTTATGGGAGTTCTAGCTTACAAATTGTGAATGATATGCGCATTTCAGATTTCTAGAGCCGAAGTTCCTGGGCGTGGTCTGAATATATATATGTAGATCCTTGGAGGCGGTTACCAGCAAGTTACCTTCCAAGTTTGTTCAGTCTTTTTTTTTAATTGTGGGAGATAGGCGGGACGTATCACTCCCATTTTTAAACCTTGTCTGACGCAGGTACAGACCAGTATGTGTTCCAAGTTGCAAGTCTCTATCTCTAAGGGAGTCGGACGGACATTGCACAAAACCAATATACTATGATAGCTTCGGTATCAAAGTATAAAAATAAACAAAAGAAACAATGTTAAATCGAACCTTGTATAAATGCTGAGATAGGATATGAATGATTTCATTTCGTGCTCGGTTTCGAAGCGCATGTGATAACCCTTGGGGAAGCCAACACTCTCCAAGCGCACCAGTTTATCGCTTTCCTTGTACAGCGAGAATATGTCTTCAACAACGGCCACAAGACTCCACTGCAAATTGAAAGAGTTCAGTTTATGAGAGGCAGAGAGAGAGAATTGCAGATTGTGGTTGTTATATTAAAGCCTCGATCTGCAAAGATGTAAGACGGGGTAGCCGCACCTTAAGTGTTGCCTCCGATGTGACGCGTGCCACTTTGAGGCCAGGCTCGGGTGAATCATGGAAACAAAGACGCACATAGACTGGTATCGCGTTCGGCTGCTGCTGTATGGGTTGATTCCGATTGCTGGACTGTGACTGATGCGGATGCTGTTGTTGTTGATGATGCTGTTGTGGTTGTTGTGGTTGCTGTTGACCCGGGCAGAGCGAGTGGTTGCCTGTCATCGTTGTAGAGAGCGTTGCATTGGAGCCACTGATAAGCGTTGAGGTGGATTGTGTATGCGTTGAACTTCCACCGATGCTGCCGGTGCTTTTTTCGGGCGGCAACGACAATGGTTCCGTTGCCGATTCATTTGGCAAATACTCGACGATGGCCCTAAATTGTTCGGTGACATAAGTAGGCGCCAGGTGGCAAATTTGATGGACATAATGCCATTTGAGGGTATCGCAATTAAACTGATCTCTGCTCATCTGGCGAAAGGATCGGCGTATTTTAGGCCGTACAAAGATGCGATGGGCACGCCACAAGGTGTGTGGCAGATAAGATTTATACGCCTTCTCGATGGCCTCGGCCTGCAGCTGCTTCTCATCCTTGTCGATTATCATGTCCATGACGGCCAGTCCCATCACCTTATCCTTATGCTCCGGATAGCGTATCTCGATAATCTGTTCGTGCAGCATATCGTATCGCATCTGATGATACAAATAATTTTGACACTGTGCATCAATTGCCGACAGCTGACGATCCAGTTCCGGGACACGGAAACGCATCCGGAGGCAATAGCGAACATTGCAATTCAACTGCTCGCCGGGCAGTTGCCATTTGTGATTGGCCTCCAGGGTGCGCGGCGTGAGGCCGGTTTTACCATTGTTGTGCTCTCGTATACCAAAGAGGAGGACCGCTGCGGGTAGGATTTCCATATGGCGACACATTGCCGTGCATATCTCCTCGCAGAGTAGCGATGGCGAGTATTTCTCGTAGTCGTGCTTGCGGTAATTGTAGATGTGTATGAGGCCATCGTTATCAATATTTTGACTTGAGCTTCCGCTCTGAAGCGAAGCTGTTGCCAAGCTGGCGCTATCAGCCAATGAGGTGCGTCCACTGCTGCTGTCGTCCATTGTGGCTGCCTGGCTAGCTGGCTCTCCCAGAGGGATGAGCTGTGCCTTAGCGCCTACGCTTGCACACACGAACACCAAATTTCCAGCGGATTGATAATATATATATATATATATATATATATATATATATGTATATGTATATATTCTTTTTTATTCTTATCCAAAATAGAACAATTTTCAGATATACAATTTTCGCCTATTTTTGGCTTGGTTCGCGTCTGCGCCGCTGCCTCATTAATGCACCGTTCTATTGTGATCACGCTCGCGCACTTAATTACATTTACCAAAACCAACTAACTACGATGCACGAGAAAAAAAAAACAAAAACGAAAATATTAACACGAAAAAGAAATATATGCAGTTGAAAAAGTATGCAGTATTACCATTGGCTGTTTTGTCTCTGGCCATTACTGACATCCCAAAAATATCGATAACTTGTTGCAGCGTTGATTGATTGTCTTGTAGAGCACTCTCGGTATTTTCTGTCAATACGATGGCAACTCTATAACACATCTGTCTCCGTATTTATATAACCTCAAAGAAACAAAAACTAGAAATTACAAGTTTCGGGCGAGAAATAACTGTTACATTTTGTGCGTACAAAAATTCACTGAAAACCTTAACAAAAGCCAATAAACATACATAATAGCAGCCATGTCCGACTATGAGAACCAATCCGCCAGTGATAAGGAACTACAGGAGTTTATGATGATTGAAAAACAAAAGGCGCAGGTCAACGAACAGGTACGTAAAAGCTATAAAATATATTTAATACAAGATATATATAAAAATATAACATTTTATGATTGATTGACAGATACATGAATTCCATGGGATCTGCTGGGAGAAATGTATTGGAAAACCAAGCACTAAGCTCGACCATGCAACAGAAACATGCCTCAGCAATTGTGTGGACCGCTTTATCGATACCTCATTGCTGATAACGCAGCGATTCGCTCAAATTCTACAGAGACAGAGCTCTGGTGGCATGTAGACCATTAACTATCTCTTAACTAGTCTCCGCTCCTAGTGCACAACAACAACAACAGCAGCAGCAACAACAAGAACAAGAACAACAACGATGATGATAACTAAGAACACAATTTGGACCTTATATTAACAGCTCGATTCAATTGGAGCCCGTGTTCCATTTTCTGCATATATATATATCCTCAAAAATTACCTTGTAAGAAGTTGATGTGGAGTCAATCTGGTGCAAAATTTGTATTCTGTATGTGCTACAAAACGACAAAACAACAAAATTCTAAAACCAAAAAAGAAAAACCATAAGATACAAATAAGACATTCAACTACATGGTATAATATTGTATCAACTTAGTTTTTTTTTTTTTTTTTGGTTCCACCAAGGTCGAATATTTGACAAAACATAAATAAACATTGCAGACAATGTTAGTTAACTAATCTTATTTATTGTATGGCTGTTCTCGTTGCGCTTTGTTGTTTTTTCAGCTGACGATACAAGTCGATCATTTTGTTGCGCTCCCCTTCGAGCATGTTGCGCGTGGCAGCTGGTAAATCCTTCCGTTTGCCTCTCAACTGCAACTTGGTGGGCGCAACACTCTTGGTCTGTTGTGGTGGTAGTGTTGGCATCTGCTCTTCCTCTTCTTTCTTCATCAGCGACTTGAGCAAAAGATTCGATTTGCGGCCAGGCCGCGGCACAGTCTCGTTGCGGTTTGCCTTGCGCGGCAGCGTTTTTATCGTTGGCGGTGCATGTACTATCTCACCAAATTGAAACACATCACGCTTATACTCCACGACGCCTGGTGCTTGCTATGAATTATGCGAATTGTTTGAATTAATGATAGGGAACAGCAAACAGATTTTATTAATTATGATTTTACCTGTTGTTGTCGTTTGGCTTCTTCGTCGGCTTCTTTGCAGGCACGTTTGATTAGCTCCCGGCGGGTCTTTGCATCCATGCCGGGCTTTACAATGGCCGCATTCGGTTTGCCACGTTTATTTTTTAGATTGTGACGCTCTTTTTGCTTCTGCTTGAGCAGCTCATCGATCTCGTTTTTGGGTCGCTTCTGTAATGTTATTTCGCCCGTTGTCGGATCGCGTATGATATTAACACCATATTTGGCCTCATATTGAGCCTCTCGCACAGATGCGCTAGTTATGCGATTTACCCGGCGCAAATAGTCCTCATTTGTCTCATCCGCAAACTGCTTAATATTCATGTTTTTTTTGCTGCCTGCTGCTGCGGCTGCTTGAGTCTTTTTTGTGGCAGCAGCCCCTTTGGGCTTATCCTCTTTGCCAATGGTGCCCATCTTAAGCTTCTTCCCCGCCTTGGAGGCATCGACAACTTTTTTGAATTGCTGGAAATTGTGCGATGCACGCTGCTCATCGTTTTGCGTCGGTGGATTATTCGTTACATTGGCCAGTCTGTGTTTAAAATGTGCATTTTTATGTTTATAATTGCAACATTTGCAACATGATTGATGATCTGTTGATTATACATACTTTTTCTCCCTTTGTTCAAGTTGCTTAAGTGGATCACGTACGCCATGATGTTTTCGCACGGGAATTTTACGCTTTTTCGCCATAATAATAATAAATAAATGTGTCCGTTTACAAAAAGAACTCACGTTTTCTCGAACAGCGACAACAGCTGTTCCTTGGCTGCTGCAAAATCATCGATAGATTTCAAACAGAAGACTGCAATAGAGTTGTATTTTCCGCGTATTTATCGTATTTGAATGTCACAACAATCGTTATTGCTGCTATATTTGCGATATTTAAATATACATTAAAAATAAATAATAAGCTTTACAAATGCAAGAAAATGATGTTATTTTCATTAAAATACTAGAGAAAGATCAATTAATTTTATTGTCGGAAATCGCGATCAAGAGCCAGTATCGTTGTAGTAAACATCGATACATTCTTCGATAGTGGGCCGGCATTTTATCGAAAGGGTTTTATGCCTGAAATAATAATAATATACAAGTATAGAAAATTCTCAATTGCTTATAGTTAATACGCTTGATTTATATCTTGTATTTAATGCAATGAGTGTTTTTTAAATTATAGAGACATACATACATACATAGCACGCTAGTGCGTAAGAGCATAGAACATACATGTACATAGTACATACGCCGTGTTTGAATATATGTTTTGTGCATTTGCCGTATGCTCGCACTGCAAATGCAACGCGCATGCGCCGAATATGCGGAGCAGGCGAGACAAGGCAAGGCAGGCAGGCAGGCAAAGCTAGGCAAGGCAAGACAGGCAGCCACAGACAGCAGCCAAGTAACCTGCGAGCAGAAAATCGTAATATATTCAACGTGCTTCATGCTAAACGCAAACAGTAATTTATTTATACTTAACATAAAATGCTCGAGGCCAGTGCCAAACGAATGTCCTTTGACGTGTAAGCGTGTATGTAAACCTTAAATTGTGATTTTTACACTGATAGTGACACTATTTTGATACACACAAACACACACACACATATGCAATTTGCATTGACAATTGAATGCGGAAAATAGTGTGTACATATGTAAGTCTTACATATACAGACGTATATGCATATGTACAAGTAAAACTAGGGGCCAAAAAAAAAAGAAAAGGTAAAGATAAACGGTCCCGTTGTGCGTGCTTATATTTTTTCATCTATTTTTTAATTGTACATACAACGTATACATATATATGTACGCATGTATATATGTACAAGGGAAGTTTTTTAAAAAATTAATTGTGATTTGTGACCTGAACAGCAAGCGAATAATCAAATACATACCATAAAATACAACTGCAGCTACATAAATATGTATGTGTGTACACACATTTACATACATTTGAGGCCATCTACACACATACACACATACATACATACATCTATATACCAACCACATCCACATGTATGTGTGCAATGGGACAGCCGCAGCATCAGCATCAGCTGCCAGAGCAGCATCAGTGAGCTCATAACGGTTCGCGAAAGCGTCAAACCTTTTATACAATTTTTTGTTCGTGAGTGAAAAGTTTCTATATATATAAATATAAATATATATATACATATACAGCATTGGCGTACATAATTAAATACACACATATTCACATGTACATGTGGACCATGTATCAAGTGTGTGTGTGTGCTTGTGCACTATTTTCCATTCATATATAATTATAATGCACATTATCTGGCATAATTATATACAACTACAAATGATATACAAAATCCAATCCATTCCATCTTTATGTGCATTATCTGACATCGTTAACAGTTAACATAAAAAAAAATACACTCGAATATTACAAATTAAAAATGGCCAAATTTTTAGAGCCTACCTTTGGGAGCTTTCTGTGAATTTTCCATAATTTACAAACAATTCGAAATTATTGATTAGAAAGAAAAAATAAAAAAAAAATGGCAACAAATAAGAAATAAAATATAAAATAAATAAAATCATGCTAAAAACATACTAAAAACATGTCGTACATGCACATGGACACTTGCAAAAACATTTGTTCGTTTTTTTTTCTTTCTAAAAATATCGTGCATAAATTCAAAATGAGAATAAATAGAATTAAAATTAATGTTGCTCCCAAAACAGCTACACGTACATTTATATAATTGCATACGTTTTGTCTCCATTTTATTGTTCAAACTTGTGCTCACCTAAGCATTTGTGTACACACATACACAATATATATATATGTATATATATATATATATATTTATATTTACATATAAACACTTGTATAGTTTGCTTGCATTTGAACGTACTTTCAAATGAAAGGGTCACCTAACTAGCACCTAATATCCAAAACCCAACGACGGACGTCAAGGTCATCGCCATTCCAAATGTATCGATGTTATCGAAATTGAATTTATGTACAAGATGATTTATTTAATATTTCGTTTAAATAATACCTTGCTTGTCCTTCTGGGCACCAACGGCTCTGGGTCATCGAGACTTAGAACATTATCGTACGGCTTGGTTTCTTGGTACAACAACGACAAAAGTCAATCAGCCTTTCCAGTCCAAAATAATGATGAATAATGAACTCTATATAAAGTTATCGGCAACCCACCATAGAAGCGGCAAGTGCATCGAAATCAAGATAACAAATTATGAATGGAAAATGATTTTAGTTTTTGATTTTTAATAAAAAAAAAGTGTTCTTATAAACGCCGTAAAGGCGAGAAAATTAACTCATTACAGCAGACCTTTTTTATTTTTACGCGAAATTTTTCGTTGATCTGTAAACAGAATTTAAATGGTGAACAAATAAGTTGACCCAGAAATATTATGTGAACCATCGCTGTCAAGGTTTCAAGTCTGAGCAGTTGACATAAAACAAAATCGGTCAGTTTGGTGAAAAAGTATAATAATTATTTCTAAATTAATTTTGTCTGTGTGTCCGATTAGCCGCTCTAAATGGAAATAGTGAAATGGGAATTGTTTGAAAGAGAAAACAAACGAAAAAAAGAAAACCGTCGGCAATCAATCGTCGTTTTAGCCAAACGACAGGATATAATGGCCGTTATCGGCATGTAATGCCAGCTAGTAAGAGGTGATTGAACTTGGCGATACTGCCACTTTGTCCGCACACACACACACATATATTTATATGTATATATATGTATATGTATATATTGCGTTCTCGCCTTCGCCTTGTTTTGTAGTGTTGTAGTGGGAAAAGGCGCACGTTTTAATTTGCCAAGTGCTGCTTGGTAAAGTGAACCATGAATATAAATAAGTACATACAATTATACATACCTACATACAGTTCGAAATAGGTGTTATTATTAAAAGAAAAAGCCAATGGACATAATCATAATGTATATACGTAAGTTAGGCAGTTCTACAATTCGATTGTCGTCAGATTCGTTGCTTCCGTAGCCTACCTTTAGGCATGTCTACGATATTTATTATATCGATTAACCAAGTTCTTTATTGAAGTGATCCGTTTTGATGATTTAAATATATATCAGTAATTTTACAATCAGAGTCCAGTTGCACTATTTAAGTTAGTAGAGTGCTCCTGTTGATGTTTCAAAGATTTAAAAACGATCCCATATTCAAACGCAAATAAAAAGAAACTCAGTCTAACGAGCGAGTGAGAGAGCGAATGTTTCGAGCATGCCGCTCTTAAAACAGTGTTGCCAATATCGAATTATTTTCAGCTGATTTGAAGTACTTTAAATATTAAATTTGTAAAACAAATGAGTTTCGAAAGTAATGCCATACAAACATTTACGATTTGTTTGGGATTAGAATATCTTTTTTTCTGCTTCATATTGTTGAGATTTTAATGGAACTTGACAACACTGCCTGCTAGGGACTTGCTCTTCCTCTCCTTCTCTTTTTTTCTCTCGCTCTCTCTCTCGCTCGCTGTCTCTCTTTTTCTTATTCTCAGTTGGGTATTGTGCGGTGTTGGAGGCGCGGGTTCCTAAGCAGGAGTAGGTAGTGCTGTATTTATTCCTGCATTGCTCAGACACGCGTGAGCCAATCAGTTATTGTTCGCCTCTTTCGCTTTACTGCGTACGTTTGTATGTACATTTAAAATATTTTAAAACTAGACGCATTTAAGAAATACATTTTCTTTGATATCTGCCTGCCCACATATTAACATTTTTTCACACAATTACATACATGTTTGCATATATTTATATATATATATGTATATAAATATATATATATATATAGTATGTGCGAGCGCAAAAGAACTAAAACCGAAGAGAATTTGCTGAAATAGCGCAAAAAGAGGCGCACATACGCACACATATGCATATATATATACATACATATACATATACATATAGCCGCCACATCGGACAGTAGACGGCAGATACCAGGAATCAGACAATAGCCGCACAGATAGCTACAAACATTTTGGGCGACACAAATTTCGAAAGCACAATTTTTGGTTCTTATTTAATATTTGACTCGTTTCTGGTCTCCGAATACGATTTCACACAAAATTTGGAGCCAATGTAATTAAGCGCGTGAGTGTATATATATTATGTATGTGTTAATAAATCAATAGAATAACAATAAGGAATATTTCATTAATTTCGATTCTTTTTTTTGTTGGTTTTTCCTGTTTTTTTTTTGGTGTTTTTGTTTTTCAGATGTGCCGTCTGCAGCGACTTTCAGTTTGAATCAAACATTAAAAATAAAATGAAATCGATTCGATTCGTAATGTGCTCATGTGTGCCTAGAATTAACAAATACACATGCAAAAACATGTGTCAATCATAGTGAATAAGTTAAATGTTTAGTGACGTTGACATCCTATTTGGAGAATTCAATGTAAACGACAACTGCCGACAGAAATCAAAGACGAATTGCATACACCAAAATATAATCATAAATAAATAAATAAATACAAAATAAACAGTAAATTGAGTGCACTTCATACTTATACAAACCATATATATACATATATATATTATATATATATATATATATATATACATATACGTACGTTTCCGAACAAATCAAAATAAAATAAAATACAAATAACGAGAAATAAACAACAAGAACAGTGTGTATTGAGTTACAGCGACAAAGACATGCATATAAAAAGTACATAGTACATACATTAACACATGCACATATACAGAGTACTCGTATAACAGTTATAACAGTTACAAACCCAATAAATATACAGTGATATATACAGTTTAACGACATTTAAATACTGAAGCAATAGTAACAACAACAACAACAACAATAACCAAAATAATAATAACAACAACAACAACATCATCTACAAAATGCCAGTGAAAAAGCAAGGTAAGCTATTTTATATGTCTATTTAGAAATGTACTTCATTAACTTAGTTGGATTTTTCTTTAATTCATTTGCATTCAAATTTAAAAAACTACAACAAATGTATATATATCATATATAATTGTCATCAATTGGTAAGATAATTCTCATTGACTCGGCTTTCTTAACTGACTAAGGAAATATGTTTATAGGCATCGTTCTGTCCGTACAAACATTTGCACAACTCCAAAATATCCTTCCCTTTTAATTTGTAATGATGCTCGTTAGAATAATGACTGTTCGATTTCCACAATCTTATTTCTAGATTTCAAAACTTCCATAGCAATGTTAGTTTCAGTTCGTTAATCCGACATATCTGATAATAAAGAAACAGATTTAAAACAGTGTATCAAAGCGGAATTTAAATGGAAAGCTCATGATTCAAATTTTGAATCGGAATTGTAATCAGAAACTAAATTAAAACTTTTTTTTTAAAACCTAAATACCGGAACTGTTTGTCCCGAAAAGACCGTATCGGAATCAAAACAGATATATTTTTTCAAGCTTTTTATCGTAAAAATGAAGGTGCCGGTTTGACAACCCGATTTCAAATAATCCCTGTCAATATATGCATAGAGACATACATATACAGATAAATGTATGTATTTACAGATGTCACAATCACAGCCAGTGGCATGTCCATTGCACCAAATCTGAGCACAATAAATAGACCCATAAGTAGAGAAAAATAAAAATAAATAGAAAAAATGCAGCCGCTGCCAAACTTTTGAAACGGGCAAGAAATGAAGGTCAACATAAGCAAAAGACGCCACAGATATGAATGCTGCTTACATATGTACAGCTGCGGTCAAAAAAATATAACCCCTCTCAAATTCTCTACTATCTGCTCTCTACTTTTTGTGCTTTATCTAATTTTTTGTGAAGAATGCAAGCTGCGCTGATTTATTTGCAGTTCATTGAGTATTATATACTTATATATATATATATATTATAACAAAAAGTGAACTATTAACAATAATAACAATGTTGTAGTGCTAAAAGGCCAATATCTCTTTTGAGTAATGCAATAATCAGAGATAATCAACTAGTTGCAAGATGGAGGAGTGTGTTGTGTGGAAGTGGATTATTTTAATTGTTGGATAAACAATTCGAGAACATGTTATATTATATAGATATTGTATTATATGTTTAACATATTTAAAATGCATGTGCCAATTTAGTAGTACTATTATTTTGAGCGCAACGTAGATGCATAATATATTACACACACACACACAAACTTTCGTGGATATTAATATAGATATAAATATGTAATCAGTTTCGTTGGCAAAAACACTGCCCGGCGACTTTATGGCAATGTCATCCAGGTTAGCTGTGCGCTGACCCCAAAGATTCATAAATGCCTGCTACGTCTAAAAGCAGAACCAGAAACAGAAACACTAAAAGCTGAAACACAGAGAGCTAAAACAATGATAGTAGTAGCTGGGGAAGGCTAACACTAATTTTGCTTTTAGCTTTTAGCTTTTTATTTTATTTTCGTTTTTAAGTCAATCTTTATTGATTTATTGAACTAGTTGGGTTGTGTGTGTGTGTGTGTGTGTGTGCGTGTGGATGGGTTTGTGGATGGGTTTCTCTATAATAGAGCAGTGTGACGCCGTCTCCGCAAGTGGACGCAAGTGCAAGTGCTGCTGCCTGTCGTCGTTAGTTGGCCAGAGGATGAGCTCAGACACCGATTCGGATAGGGAGAAGAGCAGCGATCCCAATGAGGAGCTGCTCAGCAGCGATGATAAGAGCTATCCCGACGACGATGATGATGATGATGACGATGTGGACTCATCGCCAGTCGACGACGACATTGATAACAATTCAAATGCGAGCGAACCAATTAGGCAATTACCCGATGCGGAACAAGTGCAATCGCACACCGAGAACGACCAATGTCTGGTGCAATTGACACAAACGGAAGCCATAGAAATACAACAGCAGCAGCAAATTGATGTCGATTTGGCAAACAGCACAACTGGGGAGCAGTTGGTGGTCTGCGATGAGCCCATGCCCATCCAGCAGCCGTTGGTGGTTGCCAAGTACAGAGAGAGTGTTCGCGAATCCGTTGAGTGCTTCTATTCGGCACAGGATCTGCTCGAATATGGTCATATGCTATCATCGGCGGCGGAGCAGCGCACTCCCGATGTCGAGTCGGGCTATTTTGACAAGTCGGAGAGTGATGATGTCTCACGCGATGAGTTTGGGGCACAGGCCCTGCCAATTTTGGGCGGCCAGACGACATCCAGCAGCTCGGAGAGTCTGCGCATTGAGCTGAGCCGCTTTTGCAGCTCGATGGAGGCTTTTGAGCGTGAGCAACAACAACAAGAGCAGGAGCAGGAGCAGAGCCAGCGGCTCCAAACTCCGGCGCAGCCAAAAGGAGCTCCCATTGCTGGCGAGGACTTGACAACGGATGAACGTTTCATTGAGAAACAAAGTGAGCCATATAGATAAGCCAAGAAAGAGATAGCTGAGAGGGAGAGAGAGAGAGACAGATACAGTGATAGATATGTATTTAATCCCAATTAGAATAAGAAGTCCAATCCTCATTGAATTTCTGTATAAAATCTCGAATTAGACTAGCTTGGCAAACTACAGAAGTCGACGGAAGCGCTTACAAAGAAATTGTATTTGAGTCGTTCATATTTCTGTTTGTTTGTTTGGCTTTTCTGTTGTTATATTCTTGCCATATTTAATTATAATCTGATGCAATATTCATTAATGCCTCTTTTCATTGTGCATTGCAGAAGCTCACCGAGCCCTCGAGTTGCTCGAGGATTATCACGCACGTCTGTCGGAGCCACAGGATCGTGCCCTGCGTATTGCAATCGAAAGGGTCATCCGCATTTTTAAGTCGCGCCTATTCCAAGCGCTACTAGGTGAGTATTGCTTGATTCTACCTCTCCTTTGATATCATTAAAAATCAAAACAGTTTTAAGTATAGATCTCTTAGCGTATGGAGTCAAACTCAATTATAACTCAATATTATTCTCACTAGATTCGAAGTTAATTAAAGTCAATTCTCTCTAGAGTCTAGAATCAAACTACTTTAAATTATTCAGTTTTTCCAACTGGATGTTATTGGTGTCCAGATCACTAACAGTGCCAACTGCGTAGGTCTGAAACTGGACAGGAAACTAGACTGGAATCGCAACAGTTGCTTTATACATTTGCAGGAAAGCCATTGGACTTAAATGGATTGTATCCCCTTAGATTGTCCGATGGTTGTACTTATCAATCATTAGACCAATCCTCTTAAATCCACTTTGAGCCGTAAGACTGAGAGAATCCTTAGTAAGGAATACTCAGAAGATAGGCCATGCATTCATTCTTCTGGCAAGTGTAAAGATTCCCACAAAAACGGACTACTGTGTGTCAATAGTACAACTCGATACATTCTCCCATACGTACTTCCCGCTGACGGAGGAATGGACTCGCGGTATACCCGGACCATTGGCAACCCTAACATTCTACACAGACGGCTTGAAAATCGCATTGGCGGATGCATTTACTCTGCACTGCTTAACATTCAGCTATTCTTCAGTCTCCTGGAAGTATTAGCCATAAGAGAAGCAGAAGCAGAAGGAGGTAGAGTCTCCCAAGCACATCTTCTGCTTGTGCCCTGCACTGGTCAGAAAAAGACTCGCTACACTGGGAAGTCACTTTCTATCAAGTCTATCACAGTTAGAGAATATAGCACCGACTAGAATTGGGAAATGTATAAATGCTACTAGTTGCATTACCCCCTGCCACAGAAATGAAGTGGTATCACAAAGAGCCAGGGATGGCCTATGTGTGGCGACCGGTCTAACTTGATCACTAGCAACTGGATCCCTCATTTCAATGATTACTTTGCCTTGCTGCATATTATTATTTTGTAAACATTATCCAGGTCTGCATTGACAGACTATTCTGATAACTAAGAACCCACTTCCAGTCATGGCATGGCTCGCATTCTTATCAAGTTGCCAAATGCTGAGCACAGTTCTCTGGCTATCCAGCTGAGTCAAGCAAAATATGAGGAGGCTCGCAGGCGAATCGGATCCATTGATATACATTACTTCAAGTGCCAAACGTTGCATAAGCTTTTCGCCCGTTGCAATATATATATACATATATATATAACATATCTGGCATGTTTATGTTTTGAATGTTGATTGGCGTAAACATTGTCTGTCTCGCGGAGCCGGAGACTTTTAACAGGAAATTGAACGAGCGGAGTGAATTGAAATTGTGAATGTGTCACAGCCAGAACTAAGAGATTGACCTAAATAACTTTTTACATGCCATTCAACTGGTTCATTATGTTATTTCTGCAACCATCCAAATCATGGTTGGGTTTCGAGTCATTTCAAGTTATTTTCCGTCTCATGTTTTGCATTTGCAAATTGATTTTCGAACGGATCGATTTGCATGCTTGGCATGCAAAATGGCAAATGCAAATTTAATAAATACACCTTTGGAAACATTACTTTTTCATTTAGCTGGGGTTGATTTAATATACATATTTAGTTGTATTAATGATAAAATAGTAATCACAAAAAAACAAAGAAAATATTTCTCTTTCTTCCCTCTTCGATAACTGAACATATCAACGTCAAATCAAAAATCAACTGTTGAATACACACACAAAGTGGATTACAAAAGTGAAAACATTTACTAATACCAGTTTGGTTTGACTGTATTCATTTGCAGATATACAGGAATTCTATGAATTAACGTTACTGGACGACTCAAAGAGTATACAACAAAAGACCGCCGAGACATTGCAAATTGCTACCAAGTGGGAGAAGGATGGACAGGTCACAAAGATAGCCGATGTAAGTTGAGAGAAAAGAGTCGAGCATAGATATACAGCGATACATAGATATATGCATATATACACATGCATATGTACGTATGTATGTATGTATGTATGTATGTATGTATGTATGTATGTATGTATGTATGTATGTAATAACTGTTTTGTGCATAATTAAATAGACTGAGAGACATAGCTCGTAGCGTATAACTGTAACTACTGAACAGTGTTGCAAAACAACGAATAGCCCTAACGAAACTGTTCGCCAATACATGCACATACATATATATACATATATATATATATATGTGTGTGTGTGTGTGTGTGTGTGTAGAAGAACTGAAAGATGCTATTGATTATTTTGCAGCTCTAGCGTGCAATTTGTGTTAATATATAGATTATGTATGTATGTATTTGTGCATATGCGTGCGAAAATTTAGCACTCGTAGCACTTAGTCCAATAAATTATTTATTTTGTATTGTTGTTTTATGTTTACTATCCCAAATAGACGAACAAAAAAAGAAAAGAAAGTCGCGTGTCTAACCTCAATCTTGCTGAGGCACGTTAATCAAATTTGTAATTTCGTTCTAGGTTCATTGTCACATCATTGCATCATTGCATCATTTACATACCTACTACATGCAGTTTACTCTCTACTCATATAATGCCTGCTCTATTATATTCTACGTTTTCTCTTTTAGTTTCTTGACAAAACATATATATAAATATATAACAGATACTCTCTATCAACATACATATATCTAACACTCTTTCTCATGCTACTCTCTTTCCTTCTATATATACGAATATATATATATATATATATATACATATATATATTATATCTTCTATTTACTTAACCTACTATGCAGTTTATAAAAACTTCCAATCTTAATCGCAATTGCGCCTATGAGTTTAACAACGATGCCACAAATCCCAATCCAAGTTCAAATCTTAATCAAAACTTGAACGCGGCCGCGCATGCCGAGGCCTTGAGCAGAACGTTTAAAAATGAATTGGAAGAGATTTTGGTAAGCACATCAATTCATTATCACTTTCTTTGTTTGGTTTCACTGTCATACAACACTTATCAATATGCTATCTATCTACATATGTGTGCGTAACCTAACTAACTATTAATGACATCCAAATGACAAATCTCTCGACACTATACAATCCCTATAATAATTGTTTAGCAACCGTTGCCGGATTTATTAGTTTTGTGCAGATCCATCCAGAATCTGAATTCATTCATGATCAAAATATTTTCGTCTTTCCGCCTTTCTGCTTGAAACTCTTTTTATAAGTCTTCTATTGGATAAAATATGTTCGCTTCTAAAGATATATTAATTTTTTGTTTGATTTACCTAAATATATTTATATATATATATATATGTATTGTGTTGATCTATTTTATTGCCAATAAGCAGAATGGCGGATCGGACATCTAAAATGCACCATAAACTTAGAAGAACAACCGATTCCGATGGTAGCTCCATGATATAGTTGTCCGATGTTCATTATAAACATACTAATGCGCATATCTGATGAGTTTGTACGGTAAACAAATATGTTCATCATTGAATTTAATTTCGCTTCGACATACATATGAAAATTCAAACAACTCCAGCCAGAATATAAGAATGTTCGTTGAGACAAGTTGTCATCCGCTTAAAATCATTACGGTTATAATTCAAGTGATATCTGCGATAATTCAATTTTGGAGGGATCTGCAAAAATTCTTGAAATGTAAAATGTTATTGTTATTATTATATTATTATTATATATAAGAGCTCTTTTTTCCCTTCTAGATTAGCTGAAAAATTGGTGATACTGTATCGATATTTATCGATTTGTTACGTAGGCCTTAAAGTTTCTAGTTCCAATAGTGAGCCAGATTGATGAACATGGTTAAATCAACTTTTCTCGTCGCTCGTCATTGCGGATGTCATCTTTTGCCTGTTTCAAAAACATACATTGCTAATACCCATTTATACATTTTACTCCCACAATATAAAATCAAAGTCTTTTTGCTTAACTGTTTGGTGGGTTAAGTCGTTAACTGGGTTTCGGATGCGGGGCATTGGCAGACATCATTGGTAATTGTGGCAGGAGATTACCAAACTAATCACTATGATTTACTAGGGTTCAGTGACCGCGTCTCGCTGTCTGCCAATGATGATGACTATCTATACAATTGACCTAACTTGAGACTGGCTAAACTAAAAGTTGAAGTCTGGCTTCTGACTGATTACTGATGACTGATGATGAGCGATGAGCGATGACTGTTGACTGATGACTTATCGCGGATACCATCTCTGACGGGGCATATTGGCGGCAATTGACTTATAAATTAATATGTGCCTAATATGAATATACATCATAGTTCGAGTAGGAGCAGGGGCAGCAGCAGGAACAGGAACGGGTGCAGGAGCAGAGCCAATACCAAGAATATATCTATTAAGTTCCAAATTTATAAGAACGAACGTTTTGTTTATCTATACAATACTGGGTATGTATTGTGTATCCGGCTTAGTGTTTTTCTTATTATTATTATTATTATTATTTATTACAAATACATAGACTAAATCTGTATACTAGTATGAGTTGAATATAGCACTGGTGACTAGCTAAAAGTTTATTTTTAATTTAATTACAGTTCTATGTATATTTTGAAGCAAAACAAAATTTATATTATATTTATATATCAAAAATTTAGTTTTTATGAGGCATCTGATTTGGAATGGAATTTTCAAAATCTGAGTGGTCCCCTCGAAATATATTATTTTTTTTGGCCTGTTTTCTTAAAGATTCTACAGTCTATTCAAACAATGCCTTAAATTTCGTTTTGGAAATGAGCTGTGTATATGAAAGCAAAGATTTATGAAACAGGAACTAACAAGTAAGAATTAAATAGTCGATAGAGCTCGATTAAGAGATAACCAGACAAACATTTAGCAATATATTTGCATTCGCATTTATAGAAATCGGGGTTGCTTTCAATATTTATAAACGTTTTGGCTAACAAATTGGGAGTTTCTGAACCGATCTCCGCTTTGCTCATCTTTAAGCTAAAATATGATTTATTATTCGTTATTCGATATTTGATATTGTCATAATCATTCGATAAATTATCAGAATCGGAGCGAAATTCTACAAATGCCCAGCATACCTAACGAATGTTGAATGTCGCCTATGGGAAAATGTGAGAATGTTAATGGAATCAGGCTATAAATCGACTCGACTCGACTGCCGATGTTAATCAGGAATGGAATCATTTAGTCATTTAGAATGTTAAATTGTTGGGGGCATTTTGTAATCAACATTTGTGGTGCAACTCGCAGACAACGTGCCACACACACACACACACATTTGTGTCACATGCTGTCGAGAATCGCTTGCTGAGATTACAGCGATTACAGCAAGGTGTTGTCGCTTTTCAATTGAGTTCCTTGTCTTTTACGCTATATATATATATATATATATATATATATATATATATGTGTGTGTGTGTGTGTATGTCTGCAAATGTATTTATGCACGTATTTATGCTATTTATTTGTTGTTTTTTATTTATTATTTTTTGTTTTGGCTTGCGTGAGCGCAAGACCGTAAAAATTGAAATCAGTTTTATGCTGCGTGCAGGCAGGCGACGAAGCAGGCAAAAACAGCAACAGAAAAAGTTCTTGTCAGGAAGTGGCCAACTAGGCAAGTGTCAAACACGTTTGAGGCGGGTCAATTTCACAGCCTTTTTAACTGTAATAGAAGCCATGATTGCTTTTCTCACCTCTGCTTTAAGGGTCACCTCTCGCACTCGCACTCGCACTCTCTCTCTCCCTCTCTCACTCTCTCGCTCTGTTTCTTGCTCCTCTATCAATTAGGCTTGTTTGGCTGTGTGTGTGTGTGTGTAGCTAGGCAACCGTAAGTTATTCACATTCACCCACCCACACACACACATACTCGCACACACGCTGTTGAAATTGATAAGGACTAAGAATTGTTAGCGTCTGTTTTGTATTTTCAACATGATTTGTGTTGACCCAGTCAGTGTAGGAAAACGGGAACATGTTCTTAAGTGCCATAACATGGCAATTTTCGTTGTCAAGCTGGAATGGTGGAATGATGGAATGGTGCAGATAGTGGTGTGGGATGGGCGGGGCGGGGGTGTGGAGTTGGTTCGCTTGTTTCGTTTGGTGTAGGCGGCGGGAGGTGGGGATAGGTTGGGGGTGTGGGTGGAGGTTTTGCAAACAAGTCCGCCGCTCGTCGTTTTGTCCTGCGCCGACGCCGGGCTTTTGTTATTATTGTACGAGGCAACGGACGTATATAGAATATTGCTGCCTGACATGCGTAGTACGTTAGCCCTAACGTAAAACGTAATAATTCAACGTAAGTTCGAAGCGTGCTCAATGTGTGTGTGTGTTTGTGTGTGTGCGTGTATGCAAATGTGTGGGATATTTGCTTATGACCTGATTAAGCACTGATAACACACACTCACACACACTCACACGCACACTCGTAGAAGTGCTTATCAAATTTGTGTAAGAAATCATCATCAATTTGAGTTCAAGCGGCATGCTTAGCGCGTTTAATGTGTTTAACTAGTCCAAGGCATCGGGAATGCTCAAGCTGGTCAATAGCCACGCCCACTCCAAAAAAAAAAAACAGACTTGCCTTTCCTCTGCGTTGCGCGTTGCGCGTGCCGTGTGGCGTGTGTGGCAGTAGCAGCAGCGCCGTCGACGTGTCGAGTCGCACAAGTTTCGTTTATCCGTCAACTGTCGCTGCGTTGACGTCTTTTGACGTCTTCAAGTCTTGGCCAACAGTTACCAGCCATCGTGTGCAAAAAAACGCCCGGCAAATTTAAAGTTGCTTTGGGTTCGGCTTTTTCTTTTATTTTTGTCGTTTTTTTTAAAATGGTTTTTCGCATAAAATACACATTTATATAAAATATACTTGCAATCGCTTACTGCAAATCCTTAGCTGAATATTAACATATATATATATATATATATATATATATATATATGTATATGTGTGTGTACATGTGGCAAACAGCTGTTAGACATCTATGTTGTGTGTTGTACATAATAAAAGAAGAGAAACAACAATTTGGAGCTGTGCCACCTGCTAATTAACAACATGTTGCAGTCTCCGCTTCAATACATCAATATATATTTACATAAGAATCTGTTTTGAGATCTGGCCAATATTGTTTCACCTGTAAGATGTCTATATATATATATACATATATATATATATATATATTGACTGTATGTCTGCTTATTGTATTTACTGACTGTATATTACGTATACGTCTTGGCAGTGTTTTCACCAAATATTCCGATGTTTTCATACAGACAGTTGTAGACAGACATCTGCAGACTACAGATACAGATGCAGATATATATATATATAATATATAAATATATATATTAACTCACTCGCATTTGGGCTTTTCATTCAGCTTTTCTTCGTTGGCATTGGGCAACTTGTTAAAGAAACAACAAATTTCTTCTCTATATATATATTTAAATATATGTATATGTTTCTCTCATTTTTTTATTGTTGTTTTTTTTTTGTTTTGGCAAGTTGCTTCACTGCCGTCCGTCGTCGCTGCCGTCTTTGTTATCTTTGGGCCAGTTTTTCGCGCACATTCGATTGAAGCGCTAAGAAACGCGGCTTTTTATTTTGTGATTTCCGAATTTTCGCTGGTGTTTTTTTGTTGTTTGTTTTTTGTTATTTGTTTTCTGTTTTAATATTCTGTGCGTTGACGCAAGATTCAGCTTTAAATATAGGCAGCAAATATGTGTTCATAAGATAAATTGATGATAAAGTTGTGTAAAAATGCATCAAACAGCTGCAAGGAGATCCCATAAAAACAGCTGTGCTCGTCAGCCTTGAAAACGGCTAAGCGTGCAGCACTGACACTTAGCGGATCTTCCTCATCTCTCTCCAGTCATCACTCACCACTCTCCACTCTGCAACTCTTAGCTGTTAGTTTCTAGTTAAAATTGAGCAGTGAAAACAGAATGAAAGAGAATCAAGTGCATTTGAAGCAAGTGAATATTGCGTGTTCTTTTGGAAAATACAGATAAGGAAATCTTAAGAAGAAATTCACGCTTACTTCTCACACTAAAATTCAAACATAGTTTTCCTTCAATTCAGCATACATTTAAAATAAAAAAAAAAATAATTCTACGAATAAATTAATGCGGGGAGTCTACTCAAATAAATCCTAAAATATTTACATACATATGCAAATAGCTGTAATTACATATACATACTCACTCACAATCACATACATACACACGGCTGTGTTTAGTTGCCAAACAGAATTCAATTGATGTTTTCTTGTCTGCCTCAACATGTGTACATAAATATATACATATACATATACATGTACATATATTTTTATGTGTATGTGTAGGCGAGTATGAAAAAAATATATCGCGCATACGTAACAACAAAATTGAAAACAACCGAAATAACGGTTAAAGGATAAAATGCATTTTTATGTGTGTGTGTGTGTGTATGTGTGTGTGTGTCCATACATATATGAATTTACATGCATGCGTATTTACTTCAATTTCGCTTACGCCCACACACAAAAAAAAGTGGGTGGTGGGGGGTCTAGATATACGAAACTTGTTGCTACATTTGCTTGTGAGATGCGTAGATTAACTGTGCATAACACAAACACATACAAAGAAAGTCTGTATGTTGTCTGTCTGCCTGTGTGTTTGTCAATTGTATGTTGGTTCAATTGTACCAAAAGTGGTACATTTCTTATGCACTGGCTAATGGAACGATTTCTTCAACTTTTGGTACATCGTAAATCGAAAATGCTTTGTATATATATATATATATATATATATATATACATATGTATATTGTTTTTTGTGCCACAAAATGTTTTTCTCAAATGGCAACTGTGAATTGATGTAGTAAAAAAAGAAAACTTAAACTGTAACTAAAACAAAAACAAAAATAAACATAGTACGTGGTACAAAATGATCGATTGGGTATCGATAGTGCGGCATTCGCGACGACGTTTCTCCAATTATGTCGGCTCGCGATCGCCGGTGCGAATGCGTCGACGTCGACGTCAGTTAACAGCGCCGTCGTCGTCGTCACAGCAGCACTCGCAGCAGGCGCAACAGCCGCAACAGGCGCAACAGTCGCAGCAAGCGCAGCAGTCGCAGCAACAACAGCATAAATCTCGTGTGCGCGAGAAGAGAGGCAAAGAGCAGCAGTATGTCAATGGTAACGGCGACGGTGACGTCGACGCCGACGTCGATGCTGGCAGTTATGTCTGCTGTTGTTCCAATGTAAGCAGGCAAATGTTATTATGTTAAGCGTACCATTTTATGCCAGAACTGGATTTGCTCAAATCTTTTGTATTAAGTTGTCAATTGCAGAATCAAGTGGAATTTTGGAATCACAACTGAAAATTGAAATGCATTTGATAAATTTCTATAAAATATATAAACATATATACAAATCTTATTCGCAGAACCAACGCATGCGCATCGAGTCGGATTGTGAGAATGCCAAAGATGTCACTGCCACAGAAGATGCCGCAGTGCAACAAGTGCGCAACGCTCGCTCGCCCCAGCAACAACAACAGCAGCAGCAACAAGTGGTTCAACAGTTGCAACAACAACAACAGCAGCAGCAGTCGACAGCAACCAGAAGCGGGACTCAGCAGATTGTAAGTGGCTGCAATTGAAATTGAATCATATTTTTGCTCGAAATCATGTCAAACTAATACTCGAATCGAAACAAAACAAAACAAAAACAAGAACCAAAAAGGAAAGCACAAAAAAGTCATCTGCCAGTTGTTCCAAGTTGTTGCCCGACCATTCCAACATGCTTAAGAAAGCGAAAGAGAAAAACAAATAATAATAGCAATAATAATAATAATAAGAAGAACCGGATTTCCATAATCTCTGCAAATTGTTTGGCTGTGTTGGTAATCGGTCAGCTTAATTTGGCGCTTTATTTGAAATGAAATGGCTGCGAATACCGCTTGTTTCCGTTTCCGCTCGAACTCTTGTTGTACCATTTTTATTTTTTCTCTTTTTTCACAGTATTTACAGTTATCGTTTTCCGTTTTTTGTTGTTGCCAGTGTTCATAATGCCCATTGTTTTTTTTTAGCACCGTTTCTCTATACATACATATTAAAATATTAATCACGCTGTTTTTAATCAAAACAAAAATTTGTCATTAAGTTAACTAAATCTCATGTAATCCACAAAAAAATCATACACATTTATCTATATATATATACATATATATATATATATATATATATATGTATATTTATATTATTTTATATTTCAAACGTTGTCTTTATTGTTAGCTTGTTTACATTCGATCATCTTTAATTTAGGCATGTCTTTGTTTTTATTTAGATTGTAATATTAAATGATATAAAGCACTTATGTTTTGTGAAAGACATTAAAACGACAAATGAATCATAATACATATATTTTATTGTATTTTATTTTAATTGTTTTATTTGCAATTTATATGGTTTGTATATATATTTATTGTCACTACTACTCGCAATTTATTTTTGCTGAAAGACTTTTAGTTGCAGGATTTTCTATTTGGGCTAGTTAACTATTTAGAAAATTTATTTTATTTCTGAAGTAGAAAAAAATATGGAGAAAGCTAACTCCTCGTTTTTGGATATTCCTTTGTTCTTTTTACTTTGTTGCTTTTGTCACTTAATTATGAATATGTAATTGATTGTAATTGAACTCTATTTTGAGAGTAATTTTGTGTTATTGAAACTTTTTTTTTTCTATAATTAGGGGGATTTCAAAGTTGCGCGGTTAGCTTAGAATCAACTCTGATCTAGTCCCACCAGGCATAAGCCAACACTGATGATTGCGATCGATAGTATCGCTACAGCAGTATCGATAGGTAGGCTTAAGGCTATCGATCCTAAGTTCCGTCGCTAGTAAACCAAGCGCAAGCGTCACTCCCAAGATAAAAATGTAAAAAATCATAAGTCGTGCGTGTCAATGTGCAATCGTATGTAAATTAAAATAAATAATTATCGTGAATTGATTAGGACAGCACCGATTGAATATAGAGCCAAGGAATTTAAAGAATTCAGAACTATAACTGTATATGGTGTTGCCAGCCCCGAGACCGTATAAATATATATAAGCGGTAATATAACCGGTTACGCATACCAAAACATCGCAACGATAGGTTTCTGTTTTGCGTACACGCTAGTGATGGACAGTCGGTTGTGTTGTGTTGTGCTTATGGGCTTGGCAGTAATCGTCAGTCACTGACTCGCTAGAAAAATGCCAACAACACAACACGGCAAAATAGGCAGGCATCGCATAATTGCGGCGTAAACGCACCCAACAAATTATATATGTATATATATATATTTGAACGGTCTGTGAAAATCTGCAACAAACGAACGGGCGAGCGAGCGAACGAACCCCATTTGTCCAAATCAATGCAAGCGGCTAGTGAAAATGTGTGTGTTTCACACATTAAAGTGAACTAAAAAAAATACCACAAACAAAATGTGCATGAAATCTACAATTTTTTTGTTGTTTTTTTTGTATACAATACATATGCACATGCATACGTAGAACATACCAAAACAGTTCGAATAACGTTAATGTTTCGAAATTTTGTGCCTTTTTACATTCGTTCGAATCGCACATATACTCTAGCACATGTATGTATGTTTATACACAGACTCATACACGTACACACACACACATATATATGTGTGTATGTATGTATGTAGGTTATACTCATGCAAGGCGTAGCGCAAAAAATACCAAAATAGTAGTCGGCGTTGACACAGAGAGAACGAGAGCGAGAGAGCGTGTTTAGCGTTTCTTGTTTTTGTTTTTTTTTTCGCTGTTCTCTGTGGCAAACAATAAGTGAAGAAAATACTTGTGTGTGTGTGTGTGTTGGTATGTAATTTGGAAAGCATAACTTATATGTGAATATACAAATGTGTGTGTGTACATACATATATATATATATTTATATATATATATATATGTGTGTGTATTAGAAGATTCTCTCACGCTGAGGGAACAGAAACCGTTGAACAGCAAACCGTCCGCAGCAAGCTTGGGCGATAGTTGTAGTTCGAACTTGCTCACGTTGGCAACGCGCCGCTTTTTTTTTGTGTTGTGCTTACAAATAAAATTAGTTATTATTTATTTTCATTTTTTGTTGTTGTTGTGGATGACACTTGTTAGCGTAGGCGGCGCGTGAGACACGCGGCATATCTGTGCACAAGTGTGTGTGTGCTGTGTATTACTTTTAAGTTAAAAACAAACAAATAAAGAATAAACAGTAGAGAAATTTATAACAATTTGTTGAAACGTATCAACAACAACAACAACAATAACAAATTGCGTAAACGTTTACGCCAACTGCAACCGGCAACCGGTCGTGATTCGTGATTGTGTTGTGCTACGTTACGTTGCGTTACGTTACGTTACGTGCAACGCTAAAAGAAAAGAGCCGCGCGTTGTGATAATAATTATATTAATATGACCACACGCAAAAAGAAGCGACAGGATGGTGGCAGCGGGAGCGGCGGCGGCGGCAGCAGCGGTGGCTTCATTAAGAAAGTCTCATCACTATTTAATTTGGATTCGGTAAAGAAATAGAAAAAAGTGTTTAACTCCCAGTTACAGATTTCCATGCAAATTAGAATAGTTGGATAAATTGACAGTTAGATTTAAATGCATGCAAATACATAAATTTCATACGAATTATCGATTGTATGGGATTAGAACAGATTAGAACCGTTCGATTAATTGACAGTTAAATTTTGTGTAGTAGCAGCAACTTTTACATGGGTATCGATAAATATAAATCTGCCCCCCCCCCCTTCCTCCCTCCCCAGCAAACGAATTCGATTTATGCAATATCCGCTTTTGGCAGCCAGCGAAGATTTCGCATCTGCTCTTTTTATATATATATATCTCAATGATGATTCCATGGGTTATTTTTAAATTCCGCCACACATTCGGAGAAACATAAATGGAACAACAACAACAGTTCTGTTTGCATTGCATTGTGTGGTGAATTTGCATGTATGAATTTTAGTAAATGAATTTACGCATGCGCAGCCCAATTTCTACCTCAACACAACAAACGATTGCACATACGCAGTAAACGTAAATACACACATACACACGCATACGCAGCTGCAGTGTATGCTTGTGAGTGTGAACGTGCATTGTAAAACTCCCTCTCCCTCTCTCTGTCATGCATATATTCGCATGCATGCTTACACGCGTGTGCGTCTCTGTGTGTCGTGTGCGTGTGCGTGTAAACTGTGCTCTTTACTTTAGCTGCTCTCTCCCATTACTATCTACCTCTCTTGCTCGTTTTTAGCAGGTCTAATTTGCTCAAAATAGATCTCGCTGCTTGTCTGAAAAGCTTTGCTTGCTGCTCTCCTCACTCTCTCTGTGTGGGGATGCTTGATTGATGAATGTGTTTGCTTATAGTGGGCGTTCGATAAAACGAACATTGTCCACAAATATTATTGAAATTTTTAAGCAACTCTTTTATATGTATACATAAATGACTGAATTCATAAAAATTATTCGATTTGCATACAATTGATTTCCTTGGGTTATCAAAAACAAAAAGAAATCAGCAACAAAAAAGAAAAAAAAATAAAAGTGGATATTATTGCCTACACATTTAACAAGCAAGACACGTCTTTCTTCGTGTATGTGTGTGTGTGTGTGTGTGTGTCTGTACGTGCGTGTGTGTGTGCATTGTGTGCAGGTGTCGATTTATTTAGTTTCGCGAATGTATATAATACAACTGTATATACACATATATATGGCATTGTTGCCATTGTTTGTATGTGTGTGTGCATGCAGTTTTGGCTCAACGTCAAACGCCGTCGTCGCATCATACATCGTCACTCACTGCGAGCGAGAGAGAAAGAGAGAGAGGAGGCAAGCTGAAAAAGAAGAGCATTTAATCCACCACACCCCAAAACAACAACAAAAAACATTCGTTCTCATTCTGCATTTGGTGGCAAATTTTGCCTTGCACAGACAGACTTGCATACAAACGTATTACATGCGTATATATGTGTATGTATATATATATGAGTAAATGAGTAGCGGAGTAAACGTTTTCTGCATTTGCAATAAAACACAAATAAATCATTGAGAAACACGTACAATTCTTCAATTTGTACGCAAAATTAATCAAAATATATTCACTTTAAATTAATTTTTTAGAAAATCTTTTACCACAATTGAACATTTTCTGCGTATCTTTTGCCCAGTGTAGATAATTAGTATCTAAAGCAGAGTATTTCAAGGGTACACAATAATAAAGTATGTGTGTGTGTGTGTTTACTCATAGTATGTTGGCAAGTGTTGGCGCTGCCTTGTACGAGCTTCCGCTAAGTAAATAAACGACAACAATGCGTGCGTGTGTGTGTGTGCATGTCGTAACTCACCCAATTCGAATTTCAATTCCAATACGAATTCCAAGCAGCAGGACCATTGTCAGAATATTCTTCATATAATTCTTGCTGATAAGATAACTTGGTCAACACTCTGATATGATATATCGACAACTATGTTGCCAATCTACATGTGTGTGTGTGTTTGCCGTTACAATTTGTGACTAAAACCAAAACCACAACAATTGAAAATACCTTTTGCGGTTATCGTTGTTGTTAGTTGTTAGTATTAACAATTAAGCGACCTTCGGGCGAAAGATACATCAAAGTGTCTCACACACACACACACACACTTGACACATTGAACCGGCTAAAGTCAAAGTTTAATAAGCAATAATTCGAATGCAGCTCATAAAACGATGCTTCAAGTTTTGCATTCGGCTTGCAATTTGTTTGTGTGTGTGTGTGTGCGAGCTTAATGAATTCATTTACACTCAGTTGCTAATCAATTGGACGCGTGCATGTGAAAATGTTGCAAGACTCACACACACACACACACACATACACACAGCCGAATGTTGTTGCTAAATGCTTCCATTCATTGATGACAATTTCTATAGATTGTTGTTTATTGGGTGTGGCAGCCAGCGTGTATGTGTGAGTGTGTATATATATATATACATACATACATACATATAGATTATATGTTTTGATTTCGTTTTGAAATTGTGTTGGCTTATGGCAAATATTTCCTGAACTAAAATGACCAAAACATTTTCTGATATTCGATTAAATTACTCAGCAGTTGCAAAATAGGAGAACTCTACGCAGAAATCTGAAGAAAACATTTTCCTTTCATAGATATTACATCCGTTCTACAAGTTGAATTTATTTTTTTAATTTTGCGGTTTTTCTTGTTTATAAATTTGAATCTGTTGAATCGTGTACTTAGATGTGCAACATGTGTTCCACATGCAAACAACATGTGTATCGAATAAATTTTTGCCATATATTTATATATATTATATATAATAACACTTGAATCCCAAAGAGCATTAAGCGATTCAATCTCATGCTGATGAACAAGTCCAATTTTTTTATTTAGAATTATTCTAAAAACATATATAGCTCTTTTTGGTTAATCTGCCAAGTAGGCCTTCGTATATATTTTAAGACTGTTCCATAAATAAAGGAATAAAGTTAAGCAATATCTTATTTTGCACATAAATTCGTCGATTTACTCACAATTTTAAGTTTTCTCTCTTTGGGCCAATGATTTTCAGCTACACAAGGCATCCTCGACGAAGGTAAGCTGCGCTCAAATGCAACTCTGTGTTTTGTGTGTGAGACAAAGATAGATATATATACATATATATATTATATATATATATATATATATCTGTCTGTTCAACAAATTCAATTTGATCGCCTACTTATAAACTAAACATATGGCTCCTCCAGGTGGATAAAACCATACCTACATATCATATATACATCAATAATAATAATAATAATATTAACTGATTGTTAATCATCATTGTTTTTGGTCGCTTGTCCTTGTCCTTGTTCTTGTCCTTGTTTTGTGTTCTCTCGCATTGCCAACAAACATTAACTAAAACATTTGATATCTAAAATAGTTGATAAAAATAGTCGAAATGGGTTTCTAATGGTTTTTTTTTTCAACGTTTTAATGTTTCAGGTAAATGGCGATGATAGCTGGTATTATGAGGACATTCAGCTGGAGCGTGGCAACTCTGGATTGGGCTTCTCGATTGCTGGTGGCACCGATAATCCGCACATTGGCACCGACACATCCATATATATAACGAAACTGATACCGGGCGGTGCTGCTGCCGCCGATGGACGCTTGAGCATTAACGATATCATTGTCTCTGTCAATGATGTATCCGTTGTGGATGTGCCCCATGCGTCCGCTGTGGATGCATTGAAGCGGGCTGGCAACATTGTCAAGCTGCATGTGAAGCGAAAACGTGCAGCGAGCAGTGCAACGCCCACAACAGCTGCCCCATCAGTCGATGTGCATGATAGCGCAAGTGGAACGGCAACAACGGGCACGGGAACGGGAACTGGACCGGGAACGGGCCCAAAGGTGATCGAAATTGATTTGGTCAAGGGTGGCAAAGGATTGGGCTTCTCGATTGCCGGTGGCATCGGTAATCAGCATATACCCGGCGACAATGGCATCTATGTGACAAAGCTCATGGACGGCGGAGCTGCTCAAGTCGATGGACGGCTCTCCATCGGTGACAAGCTGATTGCGGTTCGCACCAGTGCCGTGAGTTGTCCTCCTTCCTTCATCTATAAACTGAAAACACCTAACCACTTTTTCTCTCTCTCTTCTCTCCCTCGCTTTGCACAAACAGGGTGAAAAGAATTTGGAGAATGTGACGCACGAATTGGCTGTGGGCACGCTCAAGTCGATAACCGATAAAGTGACGCTTATTGTTGGCAAAACACAGCATTTAACCAGCAGTGCATCACAGTCGGCCGTTCAACTTGGCCAGCAGACGCAGTCCCACTCCCAGTCACAAACCCAATTGGCTGCCACATGGCAACAGCAGCAGCAGCAGCAACAAGTGAATTCGGAATCTGCAGGTGCGCTTAACAATGTTGGGCAGTCAGTTGTTGATTTAGCCGCATCAGTCCCAGAGCCATCAGCCATCATCAATTCCACAATCCACACAACCATTACCAACACCACCAACAACATCATTTTCACCAACGACACCAACAACACCACCAACACCAATTTAGGCCCAAACAACTTACAGCAACATGCTGCTGCTGTTGCCACCACAGTCAGTAACAACGGCAGCAGTAGCAGCAGCGGCGGCGGCAGCAACAGTAGCAGCAACAACAACAACAATCTTAACAATAATAATAACAACAACAACAGCAGCAACAACAGCAGCAACAACAGCAGCAGCAACAACAGCAGCAACAACAGCAACAGCAAAAGCAACAACTACAATAACAACAGCAGCAGCTTAGTTGCAACTGCCCAAACACCAACACCACCCGCCTCAGCCTCCGCCCCAGCCTCCGCCCCAGCCTCCGCCTCCGCCTCCGTCTCTGCCTCTGCTATAGCTTTTAATGCCAAGCTTGCAATGCCTGCGATGGCTGCTAGCAGCGCAGAGCTCAGCCGATCCCAATCAACCTTGCCAAGGCGTAAGCGAATCATTTGTTGTGAATTCAAATCAATCTTCAACTAATCACACTCCTCGTATTAACCCCATCTCTTCTCTATTGCATCTCAAAACCGAGTCCTCTTATATCATTCAGCAGCTAAAAAAGTCCTCGAATGATCATAACGAAACTAGCATTGCATAAACACACACACCTAAATATATATATATATATATAGATATATAGATATAAATATATATACAGTTGCGAAAAAAATAATAGCACCATGATTCTGGCAATTTTTTTTATTTGTTAATTTTTAATAGGTTCTAGATCTAGTAAATATATTATCACCACTTTCGCACTTTATAGAAATAGATCCGTTATTTCTATCTTTCTTAATTATAAGTATACATTTAAAAAATTGTTGTTTTTTTTGTGTTAATTTGTTTTCTCTTTCAAAAATGTATTATTTTCATTTGAATTCAATTTAAATAACTTTCTCACTTTATTTTCTCTTCTTAAGAGTCTTCTTCTTCTAAGAACGTATTCACAAGTTCCTTAAAAAGGACACACTTGAAAGCATTTCTTGTGGGAGTAATGTTAATATTTTTTTTTCCGCAACGGTACACATATATATCTATAACTTTGTATATATATATATATATATATATAGTATAAAAAATGAGTTTAGAGGCAGTTTCTGAATTTAGACAGGGATCTCACTACTAACTGCTATAACTTTCCTTCTCTCTCTAACACTTGGACATATGTATATCTCTTTCTATCATAGTCGTGATTAGCTCGCTCGGCGATCTATCTGTACAGAGGATAGATCCCTACAGGCTTTTTGCTTGTGCGTGCTTGCTTGCTAAGCTGCTAGTTTTTAGTGTGTTGTTTGTTATATCAGTAATTTTGGAACACTGGCTGGCCGCCTCCCTGGCTGGCAGTTCATTCCAAATCCAAATCGAATCATTTGACACGACAAAAGCAATTGTAGCCTGCCTAACATTGCATATATTTCAACATGCATGCATCACTTTTAATTATACTTTAGTCCATGTCTGTTTTCTATACTTATTATAAGATCATCCTTTCAATCACATTCACATATATATATATTTATATATATATGTATTTATATTTTATACGAGTTTAATTTTGTTTTGGTCTCACAATGTTTCTGTTAGCTAAATAATGATTTTGAACTGCATAAAAGAATAATAAGTGTGCTCTTTTCCATGTGGATTTACACAAAAATGCAGTCCATATTTGAAGGATTCATGTTTCTCTGTATCTCGGATATACATTGTTCATTTATTTATTTATTTTTCAATTTTCGTGGCACATCTACGATGTCGACAACTCGACAACATTTGATAACAATATAAATTGTTCAGATTATTTTCTTTAATTAAGAGCAGCGTATCTATTCTACTTTTATTTATGTCTGACACTTTCTCTCACTTAATTGTTGGTTTCTTTAACTGGTTTCTGGTTTCTGGTTTCTGGTTTCTCCTCCTTTAAGTTCTCCTCCTATACCTATTTACCTTTTTACACACCACTGGCAAGGGATTCAATGCGATGCGATGCAATGCGATTCTCTTGTGCTGTGGATCTCTATAAGCCATTCACTTACCAAGATATGCGATTTCGCGACCTCCACTAATCATCCCTTACCCCTTTCTCTTTCATGTCTCAATATATGTGCCACTTGTGTGTGTGCGCCTTACTTTGTGTGTATTGTGTGCAAACGTTCACGTTACACGCGTTGTGTGGTTCTTAATTATATGAATACCAAAAAAAAAAAACCAAAACTAATAAACCATATATAGAGCCCGGCTCAAGATATGCATCCACGAATGTCCTGGCGGCCGTGCCACCGGGCACACCACGCGCTGTCAGCACAGAGGATATAACCAGGTGAGTGGTGCTCTTCCTTCGTATGTATATATGTATATGTATATATATATATGTTGCAATAGTTAGTATGCGTTGAGCTTTAACTAATTTGTGCATATTTGCTTATGAATTGGATGAACAGAGAACCACGCACCATCACCATACAAAAGGGACCTCAAGGTCTGGGCTTCAACATAGTCGGCGGCGAGGATGGCCAGGGTATTTATGTATCATTCATATTGGCCGGCGGTCCGGCGGATCTTGGCTCCGAGCTGAAGCGGGGCGATCAACTGCTCAGTGTGAACAACGTCAATTTGACGCATGCCACGCACGAGGAGGCGGCACAGGCGCTAAAAGTGAGTACCATCGCTCAACTATATCACAGTCACAACTATATAAATGTGTATATATGTCTGCTTTTGTGCATATAGACGTCTGGTGGCGTTGTCACATTGGTGGCACAATATCGGCCGGAGGACTACAATAGATTCGAGGCACGCATCCAGGAGCTTAAACAACAGGCGGCGCTTAGCGCCGGTGGCTCTGGCACCCTGCTGCGTACCACACAGAAGCGTTCGCTGTATGTGCGCGCCCTCTTCGACTATGATCCAATTCGCGATGATGGGCTGCCGTCGCGCGGCCTGCCCTTCAAGCATGGCGACATTCTGCATGTGACCAATGCCTCCGATGATGAATGGTGGCAGGCACGACGCGTCCTCGGCGACAATGAGGACGAACAAATCGGTATTGTGCCATCGAAACGGCGCTGGGAGCGTAAAATGCGTGCACGTGATCGTAGCGTTAAGTTCCAAGGACATGCGGCGGCTAACAATAATCTAGATAAGGTAATAATAATCATCATTAGCCCCTTAACTTGGTCCCATTAACTGGATGGAGTAGGAAAATCGCGAAAGAGATGTTTGATGTTTCTTCAGTTCAACTGAAACTACTACTTTGTTCTTTATATATATATGTATATATAACAGACAACCTGTACTTTCTTATAGGCCCGAATTGTATCTCCAGTTAATTTGGCCAACTTAACATGTTAACAACAGCTGTATATATAAATACTACTCCAATTGAATGCAACATTTAACGCAATCACTTCTCTCTCTTGCAGCAATCAACTTTGGATCGCAAAAAGAAGAATTTCACATTTTCACGCAAGTTTCCATTCATGAAGAGTCGCGACGAGAAGAATGAAGATGGCAGTGACCAAGAGCGTAAGTAGAAAAGCGCCAACGTCAACTGATGTCCGACCAAAAAAAAAAAACAAAAAAAAACAGCATTATGTATAACAACAACAAGAACAACAACAACAACAACAACAACAGCAATAAGAGCAACAGCAACAGCAATAAGAACAACAAGAATAGCGTCAACAGATCAACAATTTATTTAGTTAATAATTTGTTAAATGCTTTCTCGCATTCTTTACTTGGCTTAATTCTCAATCTGTTGAATGTTTTTCGTGTGCCATCTATTTTTTATGTGTGTGCGTGTGTGTCCTGTCTCTCTCTATCTCTCTCTCTCTCTCTCTCTGCGTGTGTGTGTGCGTGTTTGTATGTGCGTGTGTGGCTGTGTATCGACACTCGAAGATTGTATTATTAAAAAAAAATATATATATTTATAAATCGATTGTTATTTTTTAATATATTTTCTTTTAGTTTATAAGTAAAAATGTTTTTGTTTTTTTTTCTTTCTGTTTTAAAATGTTTTTAATCTGTTCTCGGTCATGTTAAATAAATTTTCAAGACTGTTATTAACTACATAGATGTTCCAAAATTATTGTCGACTATATATTAAAAAACTGTACATTTTGACACGCCTCACGCATCTATTACGAGTGCGCTGCGGCACTTAGTCCGTCCAACTGTTTATTTGAAGACGAATTACTCAATCGATATTATGTCACTTAAAGTTTAAGTAAAATTCGGCTTGGTTTCGAATACATACATACATACATGTTGTATTGTTTGAGTTTTGTTCTGTTTTTTTTTCCCTGAGTTTTTTGTGTTTTTTTATGTGTTCTGTTTTTTCAACAATTATTTCATGCATTTAATGTTTTGTTTATATTCTTTTTTATTTATTTTCATATTTGATTGTCTTGTTTCACACATGCGATTGTCCTCGGCGGATCCAAACAAATCCTTAAATGAATCATTCACACACACACACTCTTACACACATACACACAAAATACACATCACATCACTGCGCGTGGACAACATTTACCAACAACATACAATTTTGTGTGTGTTGTGTTTCTCTTGTTGTGTATGTGTGCGTGCTGCTGCTGCTGCGTCTGTATGTGTGCCAAACAAAAATACATGTGAACTTCCTACTTGTGGTGAAAAACATTTAGCGAACGGATTTGTGAACAGCAACAGTGAAATCGATGTGAACAATGTTAATAATAACCAAGCAAATGATCCGCAGCGTAAGTGTGCATTATGTGTGTTGCTCCATTCCATATCCATTACATATATATATATATATATATATATATGCTGTGAGAGATAAGTGTGTATATGTATATAGATAATACACCTATTAACTATATACCTGTGTATATTTGAAGTTTGTATAACCAGCTTTTGAAATATGTGTGTTGATGTATAGTCTATTTTGGTTTTGTTTAAACATAAGTTTGCACCTGGTGGTTTATGTTATACACTGGCCTTATCAAAAAAAAAATATATATATTTGCTTTTGGAAGCGGGTCTGTTGACATTATCTACTAACCAAGAACACATACAACTTTACATACATATCCATGCATATTACGTACATTTATTTTTAAGAGACACTCACACACACACAGACACACAATCGACTTACATACATATACATGTGTAATTTAGCGTGAATGTATCAAGTACTTGAGTATATATAATCTTACTGTCAACGTGCTTCAGCGTTCGCTACAACAACAAGAAAAATAACTGTTTATAATCTATGCTCATTCCATAATGTACCTTTGTATATACCATATGCATATGTGTATGTGTATGTGTATGTTCTGCGCTATTGCTATTTGCTATGTGTGTACGCATATACATCTCAAACCAGTACTGCTACTCTCTATAAGCTAAAGAACGAGGAACAGGAGAAAAGGAAAAGCAACAACAACAGCAACAACAACAAATAATACTGTAAAATCAACAGTTCCGTTCTCTCTCTGTCATATCTCTTACGTCATTCACCATCGCAATTACACGCAAAAATATGTGTGAGAAATGTGAATGAAAAAAAGAAAAAAAAAACTATTTCTCATCTCTCATAATTAACATTTACTACAAATCTATTTACCTATTACTATTTACATATTTATCTAATTTTTACTACTATTCTGTTTTAAACTGACCAAAGCGTATATCTTTTTCGATTCTCTTTTTGTTTTTCTCTTCATTTTTCTAGCTTTTATGCTTTGCTACACACAAGACGATGCCAACGCTGAAGGAGGTATGTACTTGACTATAAACTTGAAGATTAACTAGAAGCAGCCAATACACATTCAGTTACACACATAACACACACGTACACACCACCTATCTATAATTATATGCATATTAATGCATATATGTGTATATAATTGTATTCATTCACATTACTTTACATTACTTACAATTTAAGCAAACTAATTATGTGTTTCCTCAAAATCATAAATACATAAATACATACATACATACATACATACATACATGTATCTTTTGTGTACTTGTATCTATGGCCTAACACAAGATGAGTTAAGTTACATACTTATTTATATGCATACACATAAAGACGACAAGTACATAAGCTCTACACTAACTCCAAACTTACCAAAACTCAGTAATCAGTAATCACTTTCACTTTTAGCATTTTTATTGTATAGATTAATATCTAATCTTTGACTCATTTCCAACATTTCACATACGTATTTACATGCATACATGCATACATACATACATCTATATACATACACACATGTTTTGCATACGTCATAAGTAACAAATTATTAATATAATGCTCATTAATATTTATATTTTGTATATTATTTTTATTTTGGTATTTCGATTTTATTATCACATCATACTTTCTTACATACTTAAATACTTTATTCGTTATTATTAGTCGTTTCTTATGTATTATACGTAAGCATATATGAACATATACCTGGTACACACACAAAAATCATACATAGTTATATCCTCAAACAGACCCTAAATCGTAAAATGATAGCCAGTTTTTCAATACGGCGAGGAATCCACAGATATACAACTTGCGCTAGGACTTTTTAAATAACTACTATTCGATCAATTTGATCAATAAGCATTCCTTTCTCCCAGCTGCAATTGTGCAATTTAAACCGTTAGGCAAAATTCATTATTATTAATATATATAAAGAACAAACAAAAAACGTTTTTTTTTTCTTTTTTTTTTGTTAGGTACAAAAAAAGACACATGTTTGTAAATATTGATATTTTTATTGTAATACTACTTTCTGTTCCATATTTTGTACAATTCAAAGTACTTATATATTGTGCATATGTATTGATATATATATTTATAAATATATAGATATATGTATCTTGTGATGTAAGACTCATTCCACATATACTTGCGTCGTATATACTAACGTAATCTTCATATTCCTTAGTTAAATGAAGTATATATGTACATATATTATATATATATATATATATATATATATATATATATATATATATATATATATATATATACTAGAACCTAATACTCGGCAACGAAATTTAACTTTCAAAGTTAAAAAATATATATAAATATATATCTATGCCGTCGTCAATGAATTTTCACAAAGATCTTTACAAATGGTTTTTTAAATGATCTGATCGGCTGAAAAACGAGTAAGTTGCATGCAACGGTACTTTGTGAATTTGGAAATATTTTCCGAAAATTTCGTCTTACGCCACAAAATGAAACAAACAAAATGTGAAAATTATAGCCAATTGCTATTTGACAATTGCCAATCAGGCTAAACTTTTGTTTAATATATATATGTAGATTTATATATATGTAGATTATATATAGAGATTATATGTTTCCAACAAGACTCTTCCTTTTGATTATCTATCGTTTAAAGCTTAAACTAAATTGTTTGGTTCTTTGGTATTCTTCAGGATTGTTGTACTTCAATACACTATCCCGTATAATGTATAACCAACAAAAATATTGTTAACAAACGCTGGAAACTCAATTGTAATTGATTAATTTTCCTCCTGTAAAATGAAAAACACATTTATAAATTATACTCTACGCGTCCCATCAAAGCTCTTTTATGAATGTATAATTACCCACCTCAGGTACGCAATACTAAATAGATCTGGGGAACGGAACGGATTATGTGATATTAATATCGACTGCACCTCAATCGGTGACAGTGTTTCAAAACTGTTTTGTTTTATGCAGGCCTCTTTTAGTTATTTGTTTTGATGATCTGATGAGTAGAAGAAGGTCGGTCTTTCGATGCCAATACATATACATATGAATATGTTTGTATATACATAATAATATTCGTGTGTGTGTGTGCGTGTGTATTATTCGTCAGTTGTCGTTTCATTGTGTCAATTTAAGTTAACTAATAAGTAAGTGTATACTTATTAAGTACTTATATTTACACTGGTGTACACACTCAACCGGACTCCTCGATTTCTATATATGTACTCGGCTTACCTATGTTTATCAATTCACTTAGCTAATACCAATTCTATTACTATTATTATTATTATTATTATGTTATTATTATTGTTATTACTTTTATTGATTATCACATTGATAGCATTTTGCTTTTGAACAACCCCAAATCCATGTTTAACTCGACAATACATCGTTGAAATACTATACTGACTAGGGAATTTGGTTTATATTTTGCTTCATTTCTCTCTGACACTCCCATTCGTTTGGTTATCTTTTCTCTTCGTCTTGTATATATTCACAACTAACAGATACATGCATACATACATACATATGTACTCAAAGTCTGACCTGAATAGCCGACTCAGCAAATATAGTTGGCCAGTTGTCAGACCTTTCAAGATTTTTGGTTGCCCTTAGGACTTTTTATTGTTTTCAAGTTTCGCTCGCATCAGGGCATACATACATACACACATAAGAACGTACACGTACACACCGAACACGCACACACACACACACACACACACACACACACACACAACTGCCACAACCAACCACCAAAAATAGACAACAAACAGCTTGTCTACAAAGTTCATTTAAGTTTAGCAGCCTAATACATGCATATATATATTTATATATATATATATATATCGATGATTAATTTTGTTTATCTTTTTCTTTCTTTTTCTTTAATAAACGATTTCCTTTTAACTTAACATTTGTGTGTGAACTGTTTTGAATTTTTGCGTTCAACAATTAAAAAAAAAAAAAAAAAACAAACAAACAAACCAAATTCAAATATATTTACCAACTTATCCATCTACTTTCTGCTGCCTACTGCTATTATTCGACAATACTTCTTCTATCACTACTATTATACTACTACTACTACTTCTACTACTACTGCCACAACAACAACTACAACAACAACAACAACATCATCAACTACAACCAAAACTTTAACTATTACTTCTCAAACTATTTACTGTGTGTTATTGATACGACATTGTTATAATTTCGTTACGTTTGATAATTTACATATAATATATATCTTTTATATCTACTTAAAATCATCTTAATCGTAATTTGGCAAAAATAAAAAAAAAACAACAACAACAAACGAATATCACAAACAACATCCAAACAAACCTATAATGAAAAAAAAAAAACAAAAATTTCCAATATGTTACATATACATATTCTTGTTTTGTTTTACAAAACTATTCCAATATATATTTAATTCTTGTTATTTGAATTGAATAAAAATAACGTCTCAACTGGTTGACAAAATCCGTTGTACCTTTATACATATCAATCAATCTACATCAATATATTTATAAATGTATAAATATATATTTGTTACAACCATGCGCTCGTTCATGTACTGCGACAACAACAACTACTAAATTAATCAACTACTATCAACCCCGTACATCACTACTACCAACCAACCAACCAACCAATCAATCAATCAACCAACCAACCAACAAATCAATCAATCGACCAACCTATATTTGATATATATATATATATGTATATCGTACGTATTGAAAACGCAATGCGCACAGGCGAGATTATCTACAGAGTGGAATTACCCGATATGGAGCAGATAACTTTAATCTACTTGGAGAATAATGATGCTGACTATCGTAAGTCGAGCAATTAAGCAACAATTTTTGTAAAAGAACCAAACAAACCATATAAATGCAACAACAGATATAAAGGCCTTAAAATATTACAAATAAATTCATTAAAGCTTACGTTCTTCTTTTCTTTTTTTTTTAAGAAAAAAATAGATCTAAAACCAAAACAATATCAAGAATATATATATAGTTTTATTCTCTTTTTGTTTTTTAATAATTTTAGTTATCAAACAAAACGAAAACTGCAAGCAATATTTATTTTAAAATGCCGGTTACTTGGTTAGTTTCCTCTCTTGCCCTCTCTTTTGCACACACTCTATCTTTCTCTCTCTCTCTCTCTCTCTCTCTCGCTCTCTCAGTCCATTATCATGATCTCCAGCTTGGTTTTTCGCAGTATTTTTCGAAAAATTACATACAGTGAATAATTTATTCGAATTGCCCTTCAAATGTCTATTTCCTAGCTATCACAATTATTTTCTAATTGATTTTTAAGCATAATGGTTCTTGTTTAATTAAAGATCTTCTTTCGTTTCTCCGCATCAATCCAGCTTTAAGTTCTTCCACACTTTTTATTTGCCTGCTTGTGTCCATTTATCTAAATACTTTTACTCTATATATTCGATAGATATATACTTGTCACAAAACAAAAAACAAACAGTTAAACTAACCAATCCATATTTTTAAATAAAGCTTCGATTGTTTTGAAATGAATATGATGAAATTCCATAACCGATCCAGACTTCGTTCATTCAGAACTAGTTACTTTGAGTGCCTTGCAATTTTGTATATAATTTTATTAAAAGCTAAAGCTGCTTTGATGCCACTGCTGATAACTTCTGTGGAAGTATTCAAAGGCATTTGTTTTAATGAACGAAATTGTCTTAGAAACCCTTTTTTACTCCTTTAGAAGGTTTTAGTTACTCCGTAGATTAGATGAGCCATAATATTTGCGGTTGTAGTGCTTAGTTCTACTTCGACCTGATCGATCTCCTTTATATTTCCTTTCCGTTTTCGCTATTTGTTCGATTTCTTTTTCTTTTTGTTATTGTTTTTTCTTCTTCTGGATCTTGATTCGTTTACCAAGCGTAATTTGATTGTATTTGCTTAGTTTTATGCTGTGCTTTGTCCATTTCACAATTATTCCTTTTGAACATATATTCTGTAGCGATCTGCAAACGTTAAAAGTCGAACCTATTCAACACCGATAGATGTATTGTTATTGTCATTTATCGTTATCGATATCGTACCACTGCACGCACATTTCCCCCATTTTGACTTCATTTGTTGGAACCAACCCCCTTCCCCAAGCAGAAGCGACATACCCTCAAATCCATACAAATTCCAAAAACGTCCTCTATGCGAATTGATCTATGTACTCGTAATTAATTAGCATTAAGGTAACAAAAGGAATGCGAGCGGCAACGACGAACGCGAAACGATTATTATTGTAATATAATGATGTATTTCAAAATGATTTGATTACGAAACTTGAAAGTTTCAGAAGATGAATAAAAGTCTTGTTTGATTTAAGAAGTGTTGTTAATTTATGGTACATGTACGTTAGTGTGTATTTCCATGATGTCATGACAAACCTATAATATATATTTCTCCAGAAGGGAACCTTTCATGTCCGGGTATAAATACACATTTCCCCCGAGTATTAATTGTATCTGGTTGTCGCAGAGACCACATTTTATTGGCTTTATATTTTATATTTTGTTGATTTTCTATTTTGTTGTGATTCTTCGTTCAAACAAATTATTGGCATCATATTCTTTTAATTGCCCAGTTAATAGTTGAATCTTAACATGAATTGCAAATGAAATCCCATGACATGGTCTTACAGAGTGAGTAAACTATAATTTCCAAAATTCAATGTGAAATTAATCGAATTAAGAGTAAAACGAAACCCGATCGATCAAACCAACAAATGTTCCACCAAATTTAGCCTGATCATATTTGTTTTCAAAACGTGATTCCTCTTTTCCAAAATGTACACCCAAGTCAAACCCAATTATATATATTTTAGGCTAAATATATATGTACACCTATATATGTATACTATAGTTTAGCATTTAAGTTAAATAATATTAATAATAATATAAAAAAAATATTAAAAAAAAAAAAAAATTGCTACCAAACGTTCACATAAATCATCATTTGTAGTACATATTATTTTTTGTACGTTGTTTGTATTGTGTACTAACTTGTTTTCTACTTACATACGAGTATTTCAACATTTCTTTCCTTATTGGTTTTGTTGTGTTTGTTTTCGTTGTTTGTATTAGTATGTCCTAGTATTATATTGTATGTAATGTGTATGCATCAGCTAAGAGCTTTACGCCAAACTGATAACAATTATAATAATAATCGTAAGCAATATCTGACTACTGAATGCCGCAGATATTTGGCAAAAGTTTCTAGTGACTTTATTGTGAATTTGTTGCTCGTCTAATTCGTATAGCGTTTTCGTAACTGTAACTTTGAACATAATACAACCACTATGTATATATGTATGTAATACTACGATTTCATTTACATTGAAATCTTAATCTTGGATACTCATTTTGCCTATAATTATTGAAAAAGCAGTTATATATTGCTTTCTATTTTCTGTGCTTTTCTTTTTATTTTTATTTTCATTTTCATTTTTTTATTATAATTTTTCCCCACTTTCTCTCAATGTAGAGATTATCAATCATATATTGGTTGCTTTAATTAATTCATATATTTTTTCAATACAAATTAGTGCAGTATTTTGGTAGATTATATTTTATGTTTTTTACATTACGTTGAAATTTAAAAAATTACTATTTTATATATATATAAATATGTATTTATTCAATATATTTTTATTTTCACTTCTGGTTTAAATGAAGCGCTCGTTACATTAAAATCTATTTAGCTAACTACTCAACTATTCACATTAAACTTATTATGGAAAGCTGAGAGCCATCGTAAACAATAAATCCAACATTATTCATTTAATGCTAACCAACCAATTAATATGGACACAATTGAGAAAACTGAAAAAAAAAAAACGAAAATTGGAAAATTGAAAAATTACCTTTTTGCGCTCTTTCTCTCTTGATATCTCTATTCTATCTGTCTATCTCTCACTTACTTTCCGTTTCTCTGCATATTATATTTCAAATAGAAAACTATAACCGTACACCTTTTGTGGAAAATCAATCAATCTGTTTGATTTTTTGAGCCCCTTTTCCCTACAACCCACACCCACACCCGGCCCCGCCCCCGCCCCATCAGGACCAGTTCCATTCATTCTGAACATTTTGTTTTTGCACCCGCACACAACCTAATAGCATTGCCTACTATGCTTACAGCTTCCGAGGAGAATGTGCTGTCCTATGAGGCCGTACAGCGTTTGTCTATCAGCTACACACGTCCCGTTATAATATTGGGACCGCTTAAGGATCGTATCAACGACGATTTGATATCTGAATACCCGGACAAATTCGGTTCATGTGTGCCACGTATGTATCAATCAATCAATATATCAATTGATAACCACATCAATTGAGCGAACTACAATTTAAGACCATCTTATATATCTTATAATAATTTTAACACAGACACAACGCGGCCAAAACGCGAATATGAGGTAGATGGCCGGGACTATCATTTTGTGTCGTCGCGCGAGCAAATGGAGCGTGATATACAGAACCATCTGTTCATCGAAGCTGGCCAGTACAATGACAACTTGTATGGCACTTCTGTGGCCAGCGTGCGCGAGGTGGCCGAAAGAGGCAAACACTGCATACTGGATGTGTCGGGCAATGCAATTAAGCGTCTGCAGGTGGCGCAACTTTATCCGGTAGCTGTTTTCATAAAGCCCAAATCTGTAGATTCCGTGATGTACGCAACGCAATGCTTTAAGCTACATAGCTGTATATATCTATATATATATTTATATGTATTCATGTATTTTCAGGGAAATGAACCGTCGCATGACGGAGGAGCAGGCAAAGAAAACGTTTGAGCGCGCTATTAAGATGGAGCAAGAGTTTGGCGAATACTTTACGGGTATGTTGCTGCATGGAGAGCTTTGGGTCCGAACTAATAATAAATGTATTCGTTGTGATCGTTGTAGGTGTTGTACAAGGCGATACAATCGAAGAAATATATAGCAAAGTGAAATCAATGATTTGGTCGCAATCGGGACCAACCATTTGGGTACCATCGAAGGAATCTCTATGACCAACAGCCACAACAACATGGACACTGCCGCCTCGAGTACGTTGTCGACCTGTCTCGAGAACAACAACAACAACAATAGCAACAACAACATCAACAACAACAAATCAGCCGCAGCAAAAAACGCCACACTGATGCACCACAACAAATAAGGACGACGCCGATCGATGAAGATGATGATGATGACAACATCAACACCAGCAACAGCAACAGCAACACAACAACCCGTAGCAGCCAACTCAATGTTGTCCATAATTAGGATGGTTATTGTCTTAGATAAGCAAATATCAATCGCGGGCGCAGTACAATAAGAATCCAAACATACATCACGAACTATGATGCATTGCTTTTGGCCAAGCTTGTTCATGACTCTTGGTTCTTAGTTCTTGGTGTGGGGACAAACTGTTCCACCTGAAGCGGCAGCTGTTTAATTTTAGTTAGAACAAAATTGATATACAAAACAACAAAAAACAAAAACAAACAAAAAGAAAAAAAACAAAAAGAAAAAAAAACAAAAACAAACCGAATCATATTGATGACAAGATCTAATATGAAAAAGAAAACCGAAAGCAGAATGCAGAGGGCAGAATGCAAAGAAACTGAGTTGGAGAGAGGAGGAAACGTTCGTTATGCGCTAGTGTTGTTTGTTTATGTTGATGTTTATACGAGAGTTATAGCGAGTTAGTTATGTTGACGCTAATAATAATATGGTATATGATATGATATACATATACATATGCATATACATACCTTTACAAATATGTATAACAGGTATATATATATATATATATTATATACATATACTCTTTTTAGTGTGACTAGCGTCGTCTAACATACCACGTTTAATGATAGCAATTGAAGTTGAATCACTTGGCGAACGAGGACGACAACGATCAGTTGGTGCATTTGTTGTTAGATATATTGTATCCCCCCCCGCCCCCCCCCCCCCCCACGCGCCTTTGCCTAATGCAACACAAATCACACAATACGAATCAAGACGAATGATGATGATGATGTACACAATAGTTTATGCTACATAAACACACATACTCCCACGCGCACACACACACACACATTGATATACATGTATGCATGTAGAGAGAAAGAGAGAGAGAGATATATATATGCATAGGGAGAGAGGGCGATATCACTTCTTTCAATGCAAAAAGTCATTTTACTATTTAACATACAATATGTATGCAAATTGAAAAGCGTAGTGTTGATTTCGAAAAACACATACATAAGCATATTACGATCAATACAGCATATACACCTATATATACACACATATACATCTATATATATATATATATATATACAACTATATATTATATAGATAACACACACACACACATACCGATACGGTTTAATTTTACAAATGAATTTGTAACAACTCAAATACCTTATGGTGTTTCAATTTTTTTTTTTATGTATCGACAGCAAACGATTAGCTAATGTTCAAAAAGAAAAAAACAAAAGAAAACCAACAAATTTATAAATTGTAGACAACGCACATAACTGCTAACTATCTTTATTTATTTTATTTTTTTGTATTCTACTTTTTTTTCTAAGAAATTTAGTAAAATTCAAGTTATTCAAGTTTATTATTATGATTTTTTTTTGTTTGTTTTGTGTGTGTCGCTCACTTTCCACAATATTTAGAAGATCAATATATATTTCGGAAATGTATACGTTGTGCATTCATGTACATAGCTATATGTCTAATGGAAGGGGAAAGTATTTGCATAATATTATAATTTTTTTTTATCGTCTGTCCCTTATTTTGTAATAAATATATATTTTGTAAAACCTTCGCTCCCTGCTTTATAAACATTGAACAGTATATGTACGTGCTGACAATGCATACCAAATTCTTTTTCACATTGAACGCAAAATGCATTGTTGTATTAAATAAACAAACCTAAGCGAATTATATTAATTTTAAACTAAAGAAAGCAGTAAATGTAATAAAATAAACTACAAAAAAAAAAAACAAAACAAAACATACATCAATACCATTAAAACTTTTTAATCAATTTCCCCTTTGTAGACAAATCATTTAATAGGATGTGTGTAAAATTTAAACATAAAAAGCGTCAAGATTTTTTTTTTTTTTATAAAACTATTGCAAAGAAAAAAATGTGCAATCCACAAACATTTTGTGAAAATATGCCGGGTGAGGCACGACTGCGAAAATATGAAAACGAGGCCGAAATGATCTGGTAATTTGACTAAGCCCTAATGTCGATAAAGTCTAGGTTGGGTTGCAGATAGTAAATAAGATAATCAATATGCCATAAACCTTCGTTGAATTAGCTCTCGATGATAGTTGTGTTATGGTAACACCCCGAGCAATTTGTCCTTTTCTATATTTGATGAGCAACGGGGTCTGTGTTGTGGCACACACAACTCATTGTTCCATTCTTGTCCAATAGTTGGCGCTCGTCACAAGTGGGTCTTATGATACAGCTAATTTCATGTCCATGACCAGAATACACTCGAGTCCCTTTCGTATCTATGCACATATTGTACGCATTTTGTCGCAGTCAATAATCGTATTAATATTCTGCCTACCAAAAAACAAAAGAACACCCGCCTTGCAATCTCTTAGTGAAGTACCTCGAGCACATCTAAGCAAAATCAAACGGAAAGCAATTTAAAATACATAAAACCTGAAGAAACAGAATAGTAAAATCAATGGATAATTTTACACATACATAGTTGCATATGTATGTATATGTATGTACTTACTACATGTTTAAATAGTTAATAGACACATAACATAGTTTATATTATAAGTATATTGAAACAAAAGGAATAAACAATTTAATTACTTATGTATATGTTTATCATATATATATATATACTAAACAAACAAAAAGTTCACATACTTGTTGGAATTTAATCCCAAGTGCGGCAAGCGTTATTTTCTAATAGCCCTTAGCGTATTTCAAAGTCAAGGTAACTGTTCCACGGCCTTAAATGCAATTAATAAACGCATTTACGAGTATATTCAACTTACACACAAACACACACACACACACACACACACACACACTACACACATTGCTTGTCTATAAAATTCGCAACTTGTAAAAAAAGAAGGAAATCAAAAGAAACTCAAATGACAGTTTTTTAATGTAGCCTTAGAAGATGTATGCAAGAATTTACCAAACAAACAATTCAGAATTAAAAAATTAAAATAATTAATACCGTGACACACATACATACACACATACACACACACATACATATGTACATATATACAATATGTATTAGAGCTAATACTGAGAGGCATTTAACGAGATCCATTGTTAAGAAACAGTTTTGTGCTGCATCATGAACAAACAACAACAACAAAAACAACAACAACAAATATCGTGAATTTGTCAGCGTATACTACAAATTTTTGTGGAAGCATTTCATCAAAATGGTGCCTTTATCAGTTATTGTTGTCGGTATTGAATAAAAACCAAAAAAAAAAAAAAAAATTAAAAAAAATATACACGTTAAAATTACATCAATTTATAAATTTAAGTATTATAATAATCCAAATTGCAGCACATGCTATTTATAATAGATGCAAAACTAATATGAAATTATTCAGTTGCGGGCTGTGATATCTGCTCGAACATCTGAAATATCAGGCTTACAACTTTGGTTACCCTCAATCCAAAGCTGTTTGCTATTTGGTAGCACTTACAGCTGCCTTTCGGCTTTGCCCCGCCAGAAATTCAGAAATTCTATAAGCACCAAATGCTCGCAAGCGAAATTGATACTTTTTGTGTGTTTGCAGTGCATGCTAAGCAAAAGTAAATATACATCATACCTACATGGATATATATGGATGTATGTATATCACTTATTCAGTATACATAAATTCAGAAATTTGTTGTTATTGTTAAAAAAAAAAAAATAAAAATAAAAAGAAAAGAAAAATAAATAAATAGATAAAATTAAAAAAGAAAACTAAACTAAACAAAAGAAAATAAAACAAAACAGAGAGAAAACATTATTACCCAAGTACAACTTATTCGATTGCCTTTTAAAGTAAAACGATATGTTCTCCTTTAGCGAATAAGTGCTTTAAGTATACTAAAATACAGTTGTATAAGTAAATGTGTAAGTAACAATGAGTTACAGTGCATATTGAATATTGTTAAATTATATAAACAACAGATCATAATTCCAGCTAGTTTCGATTTCAATTGGTGTTTGGTTGGACAATCACTGAACAATTTTCAGGGCTGTAACCTTTGATTAACCTGAATATAAAATTGATATTATAATTTCTGTTATCGATTTGTTTTTCTCTATCAAATTCATTTCTTGTCCTTGATTTGAATAGCAACTTAGCAACATAGTCTAAGCTGCAGAAATATTTACATTTCAATTGAACAATACTATATATATACATATGTATATATATATATATATACAGGTTACAGCTCTGATATAGATTTTCAAAAAGTAAAACATAATGCCATTACTGTTCGAATAGAGCCGAAATGAATTTATCAATTCGCAGTCGTGGCATACATACATACATAGATACATACATACACGTTTACACTTACATATACACATATAATACATACCATATACCTACCTACATACATATGAGCATGTACTTGATAAAATTGACACACACACAACAGAGATAATTAGTTATAAAATCAATTTGTGAATCCTACATTGTGTATTATTTAATAGTTCATCAAATGATGCGACATTCGTAATAAACAAGAAATTCAATAAGTATGCAAATGTTGTTGTTATATGTATGCATGTACGTTTGCTGAGTAAGTATAAGTATGTATGTATGTATGTATGTATGTGTGTATGAATACACGACTAGGGAGCTCCAACAAGCAAAGTTGATGTTTCATGTTTCATTTTGAAATGTACAGATTAATTCAAATCGGATCAGAATATCAAAAATACTGCATGAATATGTTAATTCATTTTTATTCGTTACATATGAGTTGGATTAGTAAATTAATTGAAATGTAAAGATATTATGGATGCCTCAAAGGTGCCTCATGCCTTCATCCTTAGTGCTTGGTGTAATAAAAGCTGAAAACAGGCGCAAAAGTGCCTCGTATTTCAGCCTTTGAATTGGATTATCAGGTTTAATTGATTGGTATAGTTGATGATTATAATAATCTAGCTAGTATAATGTGTTTAACGGTTGCGAAACACACCAGATCCACATGCACTTGCTCAAATTGCCCTTAATGCGAGAAAGTAATGCGTGTATTCAAATTAATGTGATACGATCAAATTAGCCTAATTAGTTAGTTAGCAATTGAGTGTGTGTTGATTGAATATTACATTCATATATATATATATATATATATATATATATATATATGTATATAGTATGGATGTGGCAAGCACGCAAGGAACTGCTCTACTTGGTAATGCGCAGATATATATCGAACTGTACGAGCGTTATGAAATAGGAGAAGGCCGTCACGGATATCAGATAAATCAGGCGACGGTCCAGATGCAGCAGGCCGCATAGCATTGGCTGTCGATAGTGCATCAGCAGCAGCGAGAAGTGTTCCACCTGAAATGGAGCTCAAGTAAGTTGTCAATACACTCGCGAAATGATCGCCCACAAACAGGCTTATTTTCAAGTGAAACACACTGGAGTTTAGGAATGTTTTTCATAAATTTCACTTTTGTTTTCATATTAATATCGAATTGGTAAGTGAAATCTGTGTTTCTTTTTATTGGCAAGAAACAACCTTTCAGTTAGCAAATGCAATGTCTAAGATTCCAGTGCGATATTTTATACTCTGATACCGCATTTTCAAATATCCAACAAATTGGGAAACTAGATGAAGTTGATTGCAGTTATATAAATCGGCATTTCAAATAGAAAATGCCACTCAAGTCACCAAATTTGAAATTTGATACATTTCTTTAAAGATCGATTACGAAAATTGCCTTAGAAAATTACTTATACCCTCATAAATCGTATAAGCCTATATCTCCCGCAATTTTAGAGTTAGAGTTACCCAACTCGAAAGGCTAGAACTGCGTAGTAAAATTGCTGATCAAATTTCTAGATAACGTCCAGCCACTGCCGCTCCACCCTCAACCCCACAGAGGATCTTTGCACAGTTAATCAGATGTTTTTGCATTGATATCAGAGCATTCAGCAGTCGGTTACGCCCGACTTTCTTAGAGTATGTGCCCAATTTGAATACCTCTTGGCTGAGATTCGGCAGATCCAGCGAACTATAGTCGCAGAATCGGCGCATTGTGAGAACGAGACGGGCCTGCTCCGTCTTGATATACTCAATGACCAGAGTGACAATGTAGGTGTCCAGATAAAAGCAGAGTGCGTATAGTCCACTGACCACAATCGGAAAGTGGACACCCGCCATGGATTGAGTCGCCAGCAGATTGAAGATGGTAAAAAAATTGGTTAGGTTGTTGATCAGTGTAGTCAGCATCAGGCCAAGCAGCTGCACCTGATGCATCCGCATGCTGCCCAAATGCAGAGCATGTATCTGAGTGAAACGCAGACGGAGCACGGCAATCCGATCGCAGAGCCGGCAGCACTTCATCAACAACATGCCACGGCTCATCGGATGTCGTTGCGAATACGGAGCCAGACGGCCCAGCTGGCCGAGAGCGGAATGCAGCTGGACGTGCAGCTGGCGAAGATACTTGAGCACACAGCTGCTCATGTAGTAGAAATAGTCGGCCATGTTCTCCGTGTAGTTCCACAGCACAAAGGAGTAAATGGCAAATTGCAAACGCAACTTGCCACCATCCGAATCGCCATCGACGGTGCCGGCAACGGCAAATATGCCGCACACCTGGGTGATCATCATCATGTTTATCAGCCCGAACTTGATGTACATGAACTTCTCGAAGCTCTTCATGGGCCACCTGCTGCCATGGTAGCTGGCGTCAAAGGCCGCCTCCAAGCTGACTCGCTGCAACGTGCACCGCTGATTGCTGGCCTTAAATTTGAACATGATTTCCATGTAGGTGACGATGACAGTGGCGTACTTAATCAGCGTATTGGCAAATGAAACGTACAGCACCAGCTGCATCCGGCGATCATCCGTTGCCATTAGCCAGCGATAATTATAGCCAAAATAGCAGGGCAGCACCACAATCAGCATCAGACTAAACACATGGCTGTAGGCAATTAGCAGAGCCTTCAGTGCAGGTCGCAACGGTTGCTGCGGCTCGTAGTCGATGATCACTTGGCCGTAGATGCTCGCATAGATGTGACCGTATCTGAAGAACTTGTACTGGTGCCGCTCCCAGAAACTCCGCTTACCGTCGCACATGTTGCACACACTCAGCCTGCCTCAGCAGCACTGAGCAGCAGCGACGAATGCTTCTCCTGTCTCTCCTATTTTGTGGCATGCTCGAGCTCAGCTGCGTGTACACACGATAATATCGTGATACTCTGATACGCCGTGGTCGATAAACCGGACAACGTTCGAACACAACTATACTCTACAAAAAAAAAAATCAACTTGACATTCACCAGATGAAGAACAACCTTACTTTTTTTTTAATTATTGGCTGTAGATTAACAATTACCATCTTAAAATTATTGGGGCACAATGTAATGATTTTCTGTTTCCTAGAAATAACTGCTAAATATTCAAAGACAATAACTTCAAATGAAATAAATTTCATATTAAGAATATATTCGATTTTTAAGAAATCTGTATTTAGAAAGTAGATTTGCAAGCACACACAAAAATTAGTACTAAAATGAAGAAAGTTTACTTTATGCAAATAAGGCACCAAAACTATGACGATTTTCTAACTTTCAGTGCAATACTTTTGTTGTCTGATTGTACAGGTTATGGAACAGGTTAAGGACATATACAAATTAGTGGCTCGGCCAATGCACGATATACAAACAAGTTAACATTTAATATTGCGAATAACTCAGACCAACAAACTAGAATAAATAATTAATTTAATTATCATAATTTAGAGTTTATGAATTCAGTCCGAATAAAACACTTGAACACAACAATCTGGTTATTTTTGTTTTACTAAAAAACACAAGGACTCGATTAATTTACATATATATATATGTATATATAATATTATAATTAAATTTTATATATATATATATATATATATATATATATATATATAAGTTAACATCCATTATTACAAATAACACAAACAAACACTACGAAAACCCAAAGCCAATGCACCCGAACAAATGCCATAAATCACGCGCGCCCCGTCAGCCTATTTTTCAGCAACGCGGGACTAAGACAGAAATATGATGAGTCCATCATCACGCATGAACAAGCACCCTTTCAGCAGGTACCACGGGAAGACCATCGTGAGACGCATAACGGACACCATGAGCGACAAAGTTGCAGCAATCAAAGCGTCGGCGACAAAGTCGCAATCATCAGCAGCAGCAGTCCGAGGTTTAGTTATGATAAGTTACAGTTTATAAATTCAGTCTTAATAAAACATTCAAACGAAACAAACTGGTTTTTTTTATTAAAAACCAGAAGGACTCGATTAATTTATATACATATATAAGTTAACATTCATTCTTACAAATAACCAAAACCAATGCACTCGAATAAATAAGTCAGCAATATCTAATATTACAAACAACCCAAGCCGATGCACTTGAATGAATGTCACAAAATACGCGCGCCTCGTCAGCATATTTTCGGCAACGCGGGACTCAGACGGCAATATGCTGAGCCCACGATCACAGCTAAGGCGCATGGAGAAATACGACACGCACCTCTTCAGCGCATTCCACTGGAAGACCACCACGGGACCCGGAACGGACAACTGACACCAGCAGCGACCAAGCAGAATCAACAGCCAGAGGTTTCATTATGATAAGCTAGAGTTTACGAATTCAGTCTGAATAAAACATCCGAACAGAACAAACTGCTTTTATTTGTTAAAAAGCGCAAGGACTCAATTAATTGGCGGCCGAGCAGGGACCGGTACGGAATTATAAGTTATCGCGAGTTAGTGGAAGTGAATTAACCACTCCTTGTCAAGCGCCTCAAGTAGTCGCAAATCCAAACATAACTCCGCGAAACAGGCCAGTGTCAAAAAGGGCCAAGTTCTATCAGAAGCGCCTCGAGTAGCCGCAGATACGAAGAAGACCAGTGCCAGTTTGATCAAATGCGCCTCAAGCAGTCGCAGATACAAACTCGAACCAAAACAAAAAAAAGTGAAAAATATATCCGTACCGGTGCCATAACAATACCGCCGACAATCCTGTAGTGTCCGTCCGCAGGCTACCGCGAGTGATGGTATCCAGAGGAACCTGAGTCACCCATCTCGACTCGAAATCGTCGTGGGACAAAAAGGAGCAACTCTAAAGGATCATCGCGGGAGATTCGCCGGAATGTTGATTATCTTGTAAGCATAGTGACTAAGAAAAATAATAATTAAGAAAGAGAATAGAAAAACTAGATAAAAAAATTAAGGATTCAAAAAGAAAAAGTGAAAATCAAGAAAACAATTTAAATAAAAATTAAGATTTGAAAAATAATAATTAAGAAAAATAAAGAGAATAGAAAAACTAGATAAAAAAATTAAGATTCGAAAAAGAAAAAGTGAAAAGCAAGAAAACAATTTAAATAAAAATTAAGATTTGAAAAATAATAATTAAGAAAAATAAAGAGAAGAGAAAAACTAGATAAAAAATTAAGATTCAAAAAAGGAAAAGTGAAAATTAAGAAAACTAAAGAGAAAAAAATACTAAGGTTCAAAAATACAAAAATCAACTAAAGAGAAAATTAAATAAGTAAATTAAGGCTCAGAAATTTGTAAAACAAAGAATAATAATAATTTTTAAGATTCAGCGCATCATAGATTAAGTAACAAGTTTTCGTAAAATCATTCTTAATAACTAAATAACTTCTTAAAAATATTATCACTTTAAAAAAAAAAAAAAAATCAAAAGTTCTTAGTTCTTAAAAGTGGTCCGAGTATAAATTCACCTGAGTTCGCGAAAAACCATCTTACAAAATGCAGTCAAACGAATTGGCCGAATCCCTAGCCAACTTGAAGCTGGGAGCAGCCAGTACCAGCTCCCAAAGAAATACTCAGACAGGCAACGCAGCTCATGTAAGCCAAAACCTGAAAGATACTCTTGTATCGCTAATAAAAGAAACTCTCCAGGGTGGCGATATAATAAGGCAGGCATTGAATACCGAAGCTAGCGATTGTCTTAACGATATTCCACTTACCAGTCCAAAATTAGGTGAAGAGCAGGAAAAGGTCCCAGAAATAACGCGGTTGATTAGAGACTTTTCCGGAGACCGAACCACATTCGGTTCTTGGAAAAAGAACGTTGACAGAATAATGAACATCTACAATGGACAAGAAGAAACTTACAAATACCACCTAATAACTCTGTCAGTCCGTAACAAAATAATAGGAGAAGCCGATGCAGTCCTCGTATCCTATAACATACCCATGAACTGGAAAGCAATTTCCAAGTGCCTTACAGAACATTATGCTGATAAAAGAGATTTAAAAACTCTCGAATACCAAATGTTCTATCTAACCCAGGGACGTCTGTCCGTTCAAGAATTTTACCAGATGGTATATCACCAATTATCACTTATCCTTAACCAAATAAGCGTTCAAGAAGACTCACCAGAGGTAATTAGAGCTCTAACGAATAATTATCGAGGTAAAGCCTTAGATACGTTCGTGAGAGGTTTAAATGGAGATCTACCTAGACTCTTAGCAATCAAAGAGCCAAGGGACCTGAGTCATGCCTTGCATTTGTGTAGCTTGGTGGAGAACCAAGAACATAGAAATGGGTTCTTACCCAAACCAAAGCAACAAATGCCACCTCTACCGCCCAGAAACCATAATCCATTACAAAAATTGCCTGAGTCCAATAATTTTGTACAATGGAAGAGTTTCGACCCAAAACTTTATCACACCCCTGGACCAAATATGAATTATCAGACGATGCAACAGCATAAACAATTCCCTCAACCATTCCGTGGCCAATATACATTGCCGCAGCAATTGTTCAACCCTAGACAGGGCTACCAAGAGCACATGACAAACAAACAAAAAAGTTTCATAGATCACGTTACTGAGACACGTACAACACTGTTCGCAGAACCAGACGAGAAACTGACCTACACCACCAGAGTGTTAGGCGAAATAAGAACCACATCAGATGCTCCAGTTTATAGCAAGCCCTACCAATACCCTACTTCATTACGAGGGGAGGTCGAAAAACAAATAGATCAGTTGCTGCAAGACGGCATAATAAGACCTTCACGGTCACCATATAACGCCCCCTTGTGGATAGTACCAAAAAAGAGCGACGCTTCAGGTGAAAAAAAGTTTCGAATAGTCATCGACTATAGAAAACTTAACTCCGTAACAATTTCGGATCGATACCCGGTCCCGGAGATTGGACAAATCATTGCACAATTGGGCGAGAATAAGTATTTTTCCGTTCTAGATCTGAAAAGTGCATTTCATCAAATCCCTCTCGCCGAGAAAGACATAGAAAAAACTGCATTCGCAGTTAATGGCCGGAAATACGAATTCACCAGACTTCCGTTTGGACTAAAAAATTCAACATCAATATTCCAACGAGCATTAGACGATATCCTAAGGGATCACGTCGGAAAAATCTGCTACGTTTACATCGACAATATTATTGTCTTCAGTAAGTCAGAAGACGAGCATGTCAAGCATCTAAACACGGTTTTCGCGACCTTCGAAAATGCAAACATGAAAATTCAAATCGACAAATGCGAGTTTTTCAAGACCGAAGTCGATTTCCTAGGTTTCACTATTTCAGTAGTTGGAATTAAAACCAATTGCAAAAAAGTGAGAGCCATTAAAAATGTTCCAACACCCAAAACCGTCAAAGACTTACGTTCTTTCTTGGGCTTATCAAGCTATTATAGAAGATTCATTCGTGACTACGCCAAATTGGCAAAACCCCTCACAACTCTACTAAGAGGAGAAAACGGTAGACTCTCAAAGAATCTATCCCATAAAAAAGAAATAACACTCGACAGTAATGCAACTAAAGCATTCGAAAAAATAAAGAACACGCTCAGCTCAAACGACGTGGTCCTGGCGTACCCCAATTTCCGCAAAGAGTTTCATTTGACAACCGATGCATCAAACTTCGCCATCGGAGCAGTCCTAGAACAAGAAGGTAGACCTATCACTTACATATCGCGCACACTATCGAAAACAGAAGAAAATTACGCAACTAACGAGAAGGAAATGTTAGCTATTGTGTGGGCACTTCAGAATCTGCGCATGTACCTCTATGGTACATCAAAGATAATAATCTTTACAGACCATCAACCCTTAACCCTCGCATTGAGTAGCAAAGATCATAGTGGAAAATTAAAAAGATGGAAAAGTTATCTCGAAGAGTACAACCACGAATTCAGATATAAGCCAGGAACTTCTAAGACGCTCTGCAGACGCTCTATCCAGAAATCCCCCAAAACCCGAAATAAACAGCACAGCAACATCAACTGTACGAAGTGATGACAGTTCATCACACAACCTTATGCCAGTAATGGAAGTCCCAATGAACGTCTTTAAAAACCAACTTTTCTTATCATCAGCATCAGAAACAGAATCATACAAATTCAAATTATCCTTTCCCACATACCACAGGCAAACCATTAAAAAACCAGACTTCTCAGAAGATGACTTAATAGACATTTAAAAAAAAACGGCTCGACCCAAAAATTATTAATGGACTATTCACGACGGAAAACATTATGGCTAAAATGCAGAACATTTATCCAAATCATTTTGGTAGTTACAAACTTAGGTATACCCAAAAACAATTTAAGGACGTCACATGCGAAAACGAATAAACAGAAATCATAACAAAAGAGCACACTAGAGCCCATAGAAATGCAATAGAGAATGAAAGCCAAATTCTTAATAATTTCTAAAAAAAAAAAAAAAATCGAAAAAATAACAAAGGCATGTGAAACTTGCAAAGAAAGCAAGTATGACAGGCGCCCTCAAAAAGGAGAATTGCAGATTCTTCCTACCAACATGCCTCGGTCTAGCGACCATATTGGACTACTCCCATTCACAAAGTATACCCATAAAAACAGGAGTCGCTGCAGTGGAAAACGGCACCTTCAGAATAATTAATGTATTCAATATTGAAGAATACAAAATGGCGTTCGGTAACTTATCGAACAAACTTAACGACATAAATAAAACACATTCACTCTTTCCCTTACTCGCATTTGAATTCGCAAAAGTAGAATCAGATTTGAAAAACACTAAAACCAACACAAAGGAAAGTCAGAGCAGTCAATGCATTAGGCACAGTTTGGAAATGGTTTTAATTTCAAAAACAGACGAACAAGTAGAAAATAACAACAAACAACTAATAATAAATAAAATTCCACGCAAAAGAATGAATGAATTAACTGAAAACACAAATAAAATTGTAAAAGAAACAATAGACAATAAGAATTTTCAAGATGAAATAGCTATACTATTGAAATATAAAATACAAATTTTTAAAGAAGAATTAAATAATTTAATATACGCCATTCATTGGGCAAAAACTTACACAATAAACCCAATAATCCTGTCAAAAATAGAAACCGAAAAAATTGCAAATTTACTAGAGGAAAAAAGTACATTTTTTTATTAATCCCGAAGAATTGTTAGAATTTGCTAAAATCAAAATTGCCACAAACGGCAAACAAATTTTCTATCATTTTTGTCGTTATTGCTAGTGCCAATAAAAAAAGATAATGAAATCACTACGTTAAAATTCAATAACATAATTAATTGTAACCAAAAAATTTCTGGAACCAAAGAAAATTGTGAAACTCATAACGATAAAAGCATATGCAGAAAAAATAAGTTAATATATCTAAGTAACGACACTTGTATAACACGAATCAAAAACAAAAAAGCCGATTGCAACCTCAAAAATAGTCAACATGAACTCAACCACGATCTGCAACATACTAAAAAAAAACCTGGCAAAAGAGAAATTAATAGACAGGAAGACAATCCCCCGGATCAGAGTCAAACCATCCAAACAAGGTTCTACATCGCGTCCGAGGACGTCCGCACTTAAAGCAGAAGCAGCAGTGCGAGGTTTAGCTATGATAAGTTAGAGTTTATGACTTCAGTCTAAATAAAGCACCCGAACAGAACAATATTGTTTTTTTTACTAAAAACCGCAAGGATTCAATTAATTTATATATTTATATTTATTTTATATATATATATATATATATATATATATATATCAGTTGACCATTTAGAAGTGTATTTTGCATTTGATATATATATATTTTTTTGCTTTTTGATATTAAAAGCTGGTTTAACATATGCATAAATATTCTTCAAAGTTCGGTTATTGAAAGGACTTGGCCAGCGTTATTATGGAGACCGATGTTTGCAGTATCTGAAAAGAAAAGATTAATCGATGATTAGAGAAAATAAAGTGATCAAATTTTGGGCATTCAATACGAACTGCGGCAAAGGCGACCAACGAGGGCGAGAAAAAGGGCACAGCCATTGTCAGGGCGCGCTGCGACCGCATTATGAAGAGCATTATGTAGAGCCGATGCCTGGGCTGGCATATGTGCCAGGGACAGGAGCTCAGCACAGTGGCCAGATGGAGACTCTGCAAGAGAATAGGAGAGAATCGCTTACTCACTAACTAATCTAAATGAATGCGGCTAAGAGAAACGTACGTTCTCGGCGACCAAAGTGCCGCCGTAGCAGTAGATAAACAATTGGCTAAGGGCAGCCACCGTGTATCCAATGTAGAGCAGGGTGCCCACTCCATTGCCGCCATTGGTCATCAGTTCGAGTATGCTGAAGCCGATCACCATGCTGGCGGACAGGAAGTGCGCCACTGTGATAATCCAGTAGCGTTGCCGGAAGAACGCCGTCAGCTCAATGATATCGTTGTGCCGCTTGATAAGTCGCACCAGAGATCCAACAAATAGTCTGCCTCGCAAGTCGTCCATCTGTTGGAGTCCTGTGCATTGATATTAGATTGCTATAGGTTGCTGTGTTGCAGTGTTGCAGTGTTGCACGTTACCATCGTATGGCCGAAAAAGCCCACGTATGTCAACCTGCAGGAAGTTGCACAGTGTGGCAATGTGCGTACAGAACTCAAAGTAGAAGGTATCACAGCCGCCGAACATAAAAATGGTCACGTAGGCAGTGTAAGCGATGAAGATGTAAGTAACCGGAAAGAATGGTGCATGCAGCAGGAAAGAGGGCATGCTGAGTGGACACCAAATTGGAGTGGAGAGTGTATAGCAAGTTAGAAATGCACCCAAAATTTAATTATTAACATAAATCGATAAACGACAGTTTTTGTGGCTCCAATTTCATATGTATATATAGTTGACTTCGCTATATGTACTCCCTGCAGCTAAACTACGGATATATCATCTCAAAATTAGATTAAGAACAAACTAGTAATACCCTCTGCGAGAGTATAATATGTAATCGTCTTCGAGCCGAGGATAGTCATTTGATCTTTGAGTGCTTTAATGTAAAACTCACGTCATATTGAAGGGCATGTCCCACTTAATCTGCTCGGCCTGTCCCCAGTACTGCAGCAAGGCTAAAATAAGCGGCTTCAGAGCGTACATGGTGGCCGTAAAGAATCCCGTGGAGAGTGGCCAAAAGTTGCATCGTGATGCCATCAGAAGATGCTTTCGCATTATCTTTTGTTTTTCGTCCGATTGGCTGGCGCCGTCGAACAGCATCTGTCGTAGATTGGCCAACACCTTGAATAAGTCGTTTCTATAGCGCAGCATGAGATACATTTTCAGCAATGTAACGGCCGAGGTGCTCGCCGGACAGAACGTCTCCAGGGCAAGCGTAATCTCTCCATTCTGTGCAAATTGGAGGCCGGCATGTATCTCGGTCGCAACACCCACGCCCAGCACCACAAAATGGAACAGAGCGCGCTGCTGCAGCGCATCCAGCATGCCCGGCCAGTAGCCCATGAGGCTCAGACATAGATGCGGCACCGCATAGAAGTACAGCTGCAGCGGCTGATCCCGGTACAGGAAGCGAAATCCAAATTTACCTGCCATTTCCAAAACGTTTCTATTGCTTCTGGCCAGTTGAACTGCTGCTTTTATAGGCTCGCATCCGAGCTATTTGACCCTCTTGGTTAGCGGCTAATTGACTTGTTATTCAAGCAATTACCCACAATTTGCTCAAAAGTTTTGAAGTTCCCACAATTTGTCAAATAACATTTTCATAGTGAAAACCTGTGCCTCAAGGAGGATTAAGTAACTCGTTATTCGGTGGCAAGCAGGTGACAAGCGTCTCAAAGGCATTCAATATTTATCTGTGTCTTCGATTAACAAGGAATAAATGAAATACGTGAAATACGCTTTCTTTTGCCTTTAACTCTTTAGCAAGCCGTAATAATATAATAACAATAATAATAATAATAACAATACTCTAAAATATAATGGTTATTAGATCTGTAAGCTAAAATAAAACCCAATAGGTTTAAGTGTGTCATGATTTGATTGGTATTCATTTAAGCTTTTGCTTAACTTCTTGTAGAAACCACCGGTTTAAGTTAAGGCATTCAATTGCCAATATCTTCCAGAATTACCGGTTCTTAAATATCTTTGTAGTGCTATTATTTACATTTTTCACCCAGCATTGAATTTTATTTTTTGATTCATTTCTCAAAAATGAAAGTGCTTCTAGATATAAACAATAGACAAATACGATTAATATCTATGCACATTTTTGCGTTCGCTGTGCAAATAAATTGTTTGCAAGTGTTTTGGCGCTTGGAGTCACCGCGATACAGAAGATCTTTGCACCATACCCTGTCTAAAAAGTACGCAGAGAATTTATTTCATCCTAAAAGTATATTTAATGCTTTTGATGTTTCAAGGCATGTTTACATACCTATATAAACATAAAGGTTTACCTTCCACCACACAAATTGGCGGGTCAATATTGGCGGGGAAAACTGGCGTTTAAAATTTCTGGCTTTTCATACAGATATCCTTGGCTTGTCTTCATTTCTTTATATACTTCAATACTTATAGAACATATAATAAGCACTAGTCAAAAATAATAAAATATAATTAACATATGAATCTGTTATTTGATTCACACGTACATCTAATACAGATCATATTCAGCTATAAACAGCAGAATCTGTATTTTCAGGGGGACTAATACAGGCTTCTCTGGCTGGCGAATGGCCGGCAAATTGCCAGTCAAGTGCGGTCGTCTTCTTGATGTTGCCAGATATGTTCGAGCTAAACTAAACTCTGGCAAGAGTATGCCAACTGACAGCACAATTGCAGAATATTCGACAACATATTGCCAGCGTGTGTAAGCCCACTTTAAGCCCACCTGCACCGCAACCTGTGTACATATATAAATTTATAGACTGATCTACTTCTTGCCCGAATCAAAGTGTTAGTTAACTTAAAACTTGGCATGGGTACGGTGTATTTGGCAATAGGAAACTAGATAATTATTGAAATTTAACAATTGCTTTTCAGGCAGACTTCTTTGAGAGTTGTGCCGCATCGAGACACCTTTGCTTTGCTTTGGATATCCTAATTGAATGTGAGTGTTATTTGATTGATAGACGTCATATTTTTACGTACATCGGTTTTTTAAAAACATATAATATTTGTGTTTTATTCGTTTTTATTATGACTGGTCGAGGAATTGCTTTAAACACAACCAGGGAGCCAGAATCAGAGCGCACCTGTTGGATATGCCTTGCCACCGAGTCGGAGAACCGTCGTGCCACCTGGGTGCACCCGTGCCAGTGCCGCGGCAGCACCAAGTGGGTGCATGAGAGCTGCCTCTCTCGCTGGATTGATGAGAAGCAGAATGGCGATACGCGAGTGAAAGTCATTTGCATGCAGTGCCGCTTTGAGTACCACATCATTTTTCCGGAGGTGGGCCGCATCGCCACGTTCTTGGAGTTGTGCGGGGATGTGATCCGTCGGTTCAGTCCATTCGTTACCGCTCTTGCCGTTTTGCTCTCCATCTACTGGGCGGCCGTCACATATGGGGGCATCACGCTCATTCAGGTGCTCGGCATGGAACGCGGCATGGAGCTCATTGAGCAGGGGGACGCTATCTTTATATTGATCGGACTGCCAATAATACCGGTGGCCCTGATCATCAGTCGTTTCTTCCGCTGGGAGAACATTCTATTGCAACTCTGGCACAATCGTCACAGTGTTGCCCGCAAATTGCCCCTGATCAACCGGTTGCTGTACGCCCATACCGACGTGGAGACGGTGGCCAATGTTGAGGATACGCCTTTAGCCGATGCTCCTTTCGACTTTTCCTGCATCTTCTGCGGTGCTATTTTAATGCCCAGCATTTCAACAATTTTGGGCCAGGTGTTATATAGGAACGTGGCATCGGCGCTGCATCGCACGCTCCTCGGCGGCCTCACGTTCATTGCTGTGAAGGGCATCCTCAAGATATATTTGCGGCAGAAAGTGTATCTGAAAAAGAGACGTCGTCACATCATCGACTACACGGAGGAGAATGTGCGCATCTACACGACTGGCGCACGGGGCAATCAGCTTCAAGCAAATATGTGACAAGATTATGATGGTTATGATGAGTCGATAGCTATGATGATGAGCAATGTGAATTCGATGAGCTGGAAGATGAAGTTTTGAATGCGACTGCGACTGACGGATCATCTTGTTATAAGCACACCAGACCGCCCATATACACTGTCTCTTGATTACATTTTTGGCTGATTCTCGAACCAACCCAAACCAAATTGTTCTCAATTACGATATTACAATCTAAATTTGTGGTATTTTAATTAAATCAATTACATAATATTTTATAGTAATTTAAGTTAAGAGGGGCCTCAACGACATCAATCCGACTTATCCGAACTGATTATTTGCTTGAAACATATCGACTCCAACGATCTGCCGATGTGTATTCGAAAGCTTTCTTTATTCGTTTTTAGTTTTATCTGTGGTGGTCAGACAACAGATCGCATTACAAATGTTTTCCTTGTTTTTTGGGTCTTCGAGTCCTTGTTCATTTCAGAATATGGTCAAAGAATCGTAGGTAGAAAAGTAAACCACATTTTTGTGATTGGCTAAGAAAGAAGTTTCTAGCTCTTTAATCGATTCGCAATCCACTAGAACTATGGACATTATAATTGTGGCTTTCCTTGACATCGGAAATATATATTTGCTGAATGGGGGAGCCATCGATAAAATATAATAAAAGTAAACTGTATGTTATATTTAATAAATTATTTTACAAATTTGAGCTCTTATTTGCACAGTATAGTCTCTGAATTTGCCTTGTTTATACAGATGGACAGACAGACAGCGATGGCCAGATCGAATTGGCTATTGACATAGGGTCGGAGATGCTTTCTTTTGCCGGTTAAATACTTTTGCACACATTTGAACCCATTCAGGGTATGAAAAAACGCAAGAGTACATTCTGAATAACCACGATAATCCCGATGTTATTTTCAATTATATTTGCTTGACTTGCCCGAGTTGAAAAATGTCAAATGGGCTGGTTAACTTCAATCGCAGCAGTCGGCGACATATCCCAACTGGGTTAATATCATTTTCACAGTACAAATTTCACAATTCGGTCAGTCGAGACATAAAATAATAAAATTAAAATTCATTTGAGAATTTTTCCGTAAATAAGCAAAATTAAAATTCGTTACAACATACATTTTGGAAATTAATATCCAATTCGCTTTTGGCTGTTCCACTTCATTACTAACCTTCCCCAATTCCGAAAGAAATCAACCTAAAAATGTCGGACAAATCGGCGGTATCGGGTGTACTCAACTTAGTCCTGTGCGGCGTTACCGGATATGGATTTTATACTATGGGGCCTTCGGAGCATCCATATGCGTTCTCCGCATGCGTGATTGGCTTTTGTCATGGTTTATTTGGTCTGGTCGACTGTTTCTCTGGCAATGAAACGTCGAAGAGCGCCAAGGAGACGAGTAATTCCATTTTGGAGATAGTCCCCTTGCCACTGGTCAATATAGAGCTCTTCTTTGGTGGCGACGCCAACAACATTGCTTTGGGCCATGGCCTCTTCATCGCACCCATGGCCATCTGTATCCTGGTGGGCATTATCCAAGGCAAGGGTGACGGGGAAGGCGATGAAGTCATCGAAACGCTCAAGCTCTTGACCATTCTGGGCAACATAACATCACTCTCCTATCTGGCCGTCAACGAGGGCAGCTGGCTGATGGGCGCCATGGCCTTCCTATCCTTTATGACCAAGTATGGCTCGGAGTATCTGGAAACTCAGATCGAGGGCTCCGGTGATCCCGTCAAATATGTCAGCTGGTCCGTATTCTACTTCCTAACCACCATGGTCGTTGGCGGCGAGAGGTAATTGACTTATCAATCCTTCCCAACCGAATCCGATCCGTGACACAAGAGGAACTGCAATGGGGAACAATCGAAATAGGGAAACTTGGATGCTTATGGACTTTATAACATTAACCGGAACAATTCGATTATTTAATTATTATAACAAATATTAATTATAGATTTGTCTGTGAAAATAAAAGGCACTGGATATGTATTTGTATCCTAAGCAAAGGGCAATAGATAACGCTAACCTCCTGACTTTTCGGGAAATGCTGATAGCATAGTAATTCCTGCGTAGTGTCAGACAATCTTATAAGAGATTACGTAAGCCATCGCGATTTCAAAAGATTCAATTGCTTAGTACAATAGACCTTATATATAAAAAGGGCACAGAGCATGTATGATCAGAACCCATAAATCATTATGGACTATCCCGATGTCCTTGTGCTACCAAATCCGAACCCGTGGGACTCAGAATTCACTATTGTTTAGGGTATAGACACTTAGTTGAGAGAGCCTCAGTCTGCTTATTGCCCGGCAATCTTCTAGAATGTGCTCTGAAATCTTATCAATTTCAAGCTAGATTTACCACGCAGTTATTTCCACAATTTTTAGTTTGTGTAGATGCTGAGCAAACTGCAATATGCCGTCAGAAGAGATTTTTTTTTAATATTCAGATAGTCAATAGTGCGATTTCTATCATAGCTGTCATGTCCTAGTGCTTTTTTGCTATTGGTGGCTGCGTGAGAAGCTTGCCAGTACTTCTACTACTTGTGGATCGAGTCCACAAAATGGTTCACGACCAGAGAAATGTCAACTGGCTAGCTTCCTGTCGTGAGTGTTAGCAACCTTATTACCCCGAATGCCGGCATGCCCCGGTACACAATAGATTGTTACCATGTTGGTCCTTCCCAGCTTATTTAGCAAAATTGCTATACCATATTTGGAACACCCTTGTAAGCTAACAATGCATTGATGGCTGCCAGAAGTTATGGGATCGGAGATGCTTTCTTTTGCCTGTTACTTCTACACAATTTGGGTATACCCTTTTTACCCATTTGAACCCATTCAGGGTAAGAAAAAACGCAAGAGTTCATTCTGAATAACCACGATAATCCCGATGTTATTTTCAATTATATTTGTTTGACTTGCCCGAGTTGAAAAATGTCAAATGGGCTGGTTAACTTCAATCGCAGCAGTCGGCGACATATCCCAACTGGGTTAATATCATTTTCACAGAACAAATTTCACAATTCGGTCAGTCGAGACATAAAATAATAAAATTAAAATACATTTCAGAATTTTTCCGTAAATAAGCAAAATTAAAATTCGTTACAACATACATTTTGAAAATTAATAACCAATTCGCTTTTGGCTGTTCCACTTCGTTACTAACCTTCCCCAATTCGGAAAGAAATCAACCCAAAAATGTCGGACAAATCGGCGGTATCGGGTGTACTCAACTTAGTCCTGTGCGGCGTTACCGGATATGGATTTTATACTATGGGGCCTTCGGAGCATCCATATGCGTTCTCCGCATGCGTGATTGGCTTTTGTCATGGTTTATTTGGTCTGGTCGACTGTTTCTCTGGCAATGAAACGTCGAAGAGCGCCAAGGAGACGAGTAATTCCATTTTGGAGATAGTCCCCTTGCCACTGGTCAATATAGAGCTCTTCTTTGGTGGCGACGCCAACAACATTGCTTTGGGCCATGGCCTCTTCATCGCACCAATGGCCATCTGTATCCTGGTGGGCATTATCCAGGGCAAGGGTGACGGGGAAGGCGATGAAGTCATCGAAACGCTCAAGCTCTTGACCATTCTGGGCAACATAACATCACTCTCCTATCTGGCCGTCAACGAGGGCAGCTGGCTGATGGGCGCCATGGCCTTCCTATCCTTTATGACCAAGTATGGCTCGGAGTATCTGGAAACTCAGATCGAGGGCTCCGGTGATCCCGTCAAATATGTCAGCTGGTCCGTATTCTACTTCCTAACCACCATGGTCGTTGGCGGCGAGAGGTAATTGACTTATCAATCCTTCCCAACCGAATCCGATCCGTGACAAAAGAGGAACTGCAATGGGGAACAATCGAAATAGGGAAACTTGGATGCTTATGGACTTTATAACATTACCCGGAACTATGCGATTATTTAAGCTATTATTATTATTACTATTCAAATATTGAGCTTAAAGATACTAATTTGAGTTTTATTTGCGAACATTTGGCATTTAGATATACATATATAGAAACTTGGTGGGAATATTTGCGAGGCTCTGAGGCTGTCTAGTTGGGACAATAGATCTTGTATGACGCAGCTCATTCGGCTTAAGATCGCTGCAGATCACTAATTTACACCCATTTAAAGAAGTGTTGGGGTATAATGAAGTAACCTGGTCAGCAATAATTTATCTGGGAACGTTTTCATCATTGTTATTATTGTAGTGTAATGTGTAATTTTCAGTTTGTCATAGGTGCTGTTGATAAGACCATTGCAATGACTTGACTATGCCCGTTGACGACTTATCCCATTGGCCCCGCCCAAGGCAGGGGCCCAACCTAAGACCACAACGCTAGCCGCAATGACAATAAAAACTAATAAATTTTAAGAGCTAATGTCAACACGCGACACACTCGACAACAACCGGCAACAACCCGCAGACCTAGACCCTTGTCCAGACTGAGACTGAGACTCAGACTCAGACCAAAACCAAGACCAAGACCAAGACTCGGGCCCCTTAGCTGCACAGAGCGGTGCTCAATGACCATGACGCCCAAAGTTGGCGCTGTGGAGTCGTTTAGCTGCGTTTGCAGCTTGTTTATTGTTGATTTTATGACTTATGCTGCGGCGATTGGAAGCTGAACACAAAGTCTAACTCTGCTGGCGGTGTGTGTGAGGGTGTGCAGTTCGAGCCAGCCAGAGACGTAGTCCGAGTCGGAGCTCGGAGCTCGGAGCTTGGATTTGGTTTATGGTGGGGTGGGCTAGAATTGTGGACGAGTTTTTTTTTTTTTTTTTTTTTTGTTTGGTCTTGTTTTGTTGTGCGATCATAATCACTTTTGATTGGCAGCTGACGAAACTGGTTGTTACAAAACTGTCTGTTATCATATGTAATTGGCTGTCATTGTCTTGGCCCGAGCTACTGGAGCTACCAGCTACCAGCTACCAGCAAGCAGCGCCAGGTTCAGTTCCAGTTTCACATTGTAAGCCCAAAAGCCTCGCATGGGGCTAACAGGCTTAGAGACAGCAGACCGCGTCTGCTGCGATGAAGTCATCTGCAGTCCATTGAATGCCGTCCTGACATTGATTTAACTGGCCCACGATAACGACCAGACATGGCCATATTACACAGAGACACAGACTGGGCACTGAGCAGTGAGCACTGAGTAGTGAGTAGCGAGTACATTGTTCTAAGTTCTTGATGTATCATTCTACATACACTTGCACACTCGTCGCACTCCAAGCAAATCCGGGTTACTACACAGCGAGTGGTACTCAATGGAGTCCACACACAGACACTTCACAACACACTTTTGGGGTCGTTTATTGAACCCTTTGAACGCATTGATCTGGCTGCTGTGGGAAATTAGATTTATTACATGGGGCGAAAACGATGATAATGGGAATTTGAATACACTTGAAAAATGAGAGCCAGCGCACATTCAACACATTCAACACATTCAACACATTCAACAATCACAAAAAAAAAACACCCACCGCACCATTCACACTCATTCACAGTTGATTCGCGCAAATTGTTGCCCTCTCTTCCCCCATCCCCCCTCCCCCATCGAATAACACAAGCAATGTTCTCAGTTAGTAACTGAGAATTCGAATAATAACATTAATAATTAATATTTTTGAGAATCTGTTCAGTTTTGACCAAATTCTCGCTGTGGCAGATAATAATCAATTTCCTGCAAATGAATCTTTAAAGAAAAACATGTTGCAAATTTCCATTTAGTTTTAATCTTAAGTTCACAAAGTTACTTTCTGGTTAAAGTAATGACTGCGGATCTCCTTCATTTCTCTGGGTGAATGGATCCTCTGATTCATTTGCACTCGGGAAGTATGGGAATCGTTCCAACCGGTACCGATCAGATTTTGTTTTGAATTTGCGCACCAAAAAATTTATCCGAAATTTAGAAAATATCTAGAGAAAGTTTTTCCAAGTTCCCATAAATACGATGAAATGTGTTTCAGCTTTATTTATTTTGTGATTTTTTCTATTAAAATAGGCACTCTTTAATTGCCAAATTTGTTTCCTACGCTTTAGAATTAAGAAAAATATTCAGTTTTCGAAAGTCACTTCAGAAAAAAAGAAAAGACTTTGTCGCAAAAGAAATATGATCATTGTCTAAAGTCTCAGTGTAATTTTGTTTTCTCTGAGTGTAGTATATGACAATATATATATATGTATGTGTGAGTTGTATTGTTTTTATCACAGTTGGCGTTATCAGAAGTTCTGATGCTGCTGCTGTCAACGGCCTAATCAACATTTAATCTTCGTGTGTAGGTGAGTGCCATTGTGTGTGTGTGTGTGGGTGTGTGTGTGGGTGTGTGTGTGTGTGTGTGTGTGTGTAACAGTTATGAAACAGCCCAGTAACTGCAATCATATTTGTAGTTTTATTTATTAGATCGCTTCTTTCCATCAGCCGCATAATGGAGCAGGGGCTGAGCCTTGGTATGGGTATGGGTATGGGTATGGTTATGGTTATGGTTATAGGTATATATACTGGGTGTATTGGTATGGCTCTTATCAGCAGTGCTCCAGTTTTGGGTGCCTCTTGGCCTGCGCCTATCTAATTTTTACAATTGAGTCGCTTTTTGGCGCGTGCAAGTTGGAATTGAAATTTATTGTAAATTTCCATTTGGTGATTAAAAAAAAATAAATAAAAAAATAAAAACAAACAAACAAAATGAGAACAGTTGAAATAATTTCCTGCCTGCTAATGTGTATCGAACAAAATTAATTACACCTCCCTACTATTGACATCCACTTTAATCAAATTGAAAACGCCTACCTCCACCTGTGCGTGGCTGCATGGACGGGTTGTGGCAGTTGCGGGCGCTGGTGAATGGTGAATGGGCAGTTACTGTTTCTTTTGTTGTTGTCGTTGTTGTTGTTGTTAATAATCAATTGGGCAATTCAATATTTTATTTGTGCCATCGCATTTGGCCGCAATTCCAATTTCAATCGATATGCGCTCTTTATTATTGTTCTTTGGCAACGCGTACATTTTGTTATATATTGTTCTTTGGCCAGTCGCTCATGTTTATTTCATAGGGCAAACAGTCAACCCATTGGCCACAAGCTTAACATTCATCAGGTATTCCGGTTTGGCTCTCTAAAGCCCTCGCCTGGACGACAGACGCCAGAAGAATGCCGGCCGAAGTCGAAGACGCAGACGAAGCCCAAGACGAAGGCGACGGCGATGGCGATGACGATGACCCATAACGAGCTGTGTTGGCTAAGTTGTTGGTGGGATCGTAAGCTTCTCGCCCCATAGCACACAGATCGAAAACTTAAGAATGCGAATGCTGTAAACTTTTTGGTATTAGAATGTAAAGTGAAAGGAGTTCTACAGGTTAATGCCAGGCCAAAACGTGAAACAAAACAGAAAACAGAAGACAGAAGACAGAAGACAAAAAATACAAAATAAAAAACATCAACAAAAATATAATAATAAAAAAAACGCGGTCTGCTTGGGATTCCAGAGCCACTGCCACTGCCAGTGCCAGTGCCAGTGCCAATGCCAATGCCGGTTTGAGAAGGTGGTGAGTAGTCAGGCAGTCAGGCAGACAGTGTATAGTTTATGGAGAGTTGGAGAAGTGCTGGAAGTGCTGGAAGTGCTGTGGGCAGCCAAACTGCAGAGCTGAGCTGTCTCTATGTATATCTGGTTTCCATTTTAGTTCTTCTGTTCTTCTTCTTTGTTTTCTTCTCACTCAACTTCATCCGCTTTGGCTTTGGCTTTGGCTTTGGCTTTGGCGTTGGCTTTGGCGATCATTTAATGAATGAGGAATGACTCCATGGAAATTATGAGCAGACTGTCCATGTACTATGTAACTGCTTCACTCAGTTGGTTGAAGAGTTATCCACACACACACACACACACACACACACACACATTCCGAGAGTGTGCAGCAGACGCTTGCAGCCAGTTCGTGACACATTCGACTTGCCAAGGAAAACTGATCGCAACTCCGCTCGAACCCATTAAGAAACCATTCTTTAGCAAGCAAACCACACAAGTCAATTCTGTTTCTAATTTAACGATATAATTTCCCTAAATTATTTTTAGTAAACAGAAAAGTTTTTGGTTCTTGGGGTAACACCATCAATTTTACAAATCTTGCCTTCTGAAAATGAAAACATAAATTTCCAATTTCGTGCCCAATTACGATATCACATTTTATGTAAATTTAAAAGATTCCCAAATTTTTCCAAACTGTTTTACGTCATTTTTTTTTTTGCAGTATAAATTAACTGACTGCGGAATGCTCTGATTTCAGTGTAATACAAATAATAATAGTTTTTAGGTTTGTGCCTGTTTAGGCACATTAACAGAAAAGTCGATCAAAAGTCGATTCAGCTTGAAGCTTAATAACACCATTAGTTATTTAATGCAACTGTCAAACGTTGAAGACACTAATTAAAGTGGACTATAATCTTGAATTCAAAATTAATATATTTTTGTCTATAATAATCAGAAGGGTTCTTTAGACGCATGTGTTCAGTATTAGAAATAATTTCGTATAAAATGTTTTTTTTATATTAAAAAAAAAAAAAAAAAACTTTAGTTAATCAGTTCATTTTTCAAATACCAATTTGAAATAACTTGAAATAACATAATCTGAAGCAACCTTTGATGTAGGCAAATGACTGATAATAATACTTAATACCCTTTACAGGGTAACATGCTGATTATTATATAGCTTTAAGATTATTATATAGCTCTTGGTTTGACTCAAACCACGATTTCAAAGTTGGTTGATTTGTCATTATGGGCCCGACTTACTAAATATATACATATATGTGGATAGGATAAATCATTATATGTAAGCGGTTGGACAACGATTAAGATGAAGATGGCTTGAGATGGGAAATCATTATTGTTATTTGCTTGCAGCATGTCAATGTCACTGAGGGAGTGGAGGAGTCTGGATGGGGCACGAGTGGAGATCATTCAGTCAGCTGACAGATTGAATTGCCGAATTGCCTATTGTTAGGCATATGAAAAGAAATGAAATGTTGAAAATGAATGTGACTTGTTGTGCGTGTGTGTGTGCGTGTGTGTGTGTGTGTGTGTGACGGCGTCAGCTTGCGGAAGCAGATTATTAACACAAAAATAGTTTTATGTAGGATTAGTGACAAATATTTTTGTTGTGTGGCGGGTAACAGGCAGACAGACCGACCGACCGACAGACACACGGACGGACAGAGAGACAGGCGAGTGGGCGTCCGCCGAGACGGAGACAACAGAGGCGACGTGTCGCCTCAATGGCCTGGCAACCAAAAGACACAGAAGCAGCAGCAGCAGCAGTAGCAGCAGCAACATACACGGCAAGAACAACAACAACAACAACAACAACAACAGCGAGAAGAAGAAGAAAAATAAGGCATCTACAGCATCTTCATCTTCCGCATGTCTGCGCTATTTTTAAGCAACTAATCGCCCAGAACGTTGGCAGAGAGCGGCGCTGACGCTGACGCTGACGTCGACGTCGGCGTCGACTTACCCATCAGCAGAAGTAAGGTGGACGGGGTTCCTTGTGGAGGGGGTGGTGGGGTCAATGCATATACCTGAAAGGCGATCCTCGTTGCAAGCACAAAAATTGGTTTGGCCAGCTCTGCTGTTGCTGTTGCTCTTGCTGTTGCTCTTGCCATAGGACGCACATAAATTAGTCGAGTTTTATGCGACAGTTTTCAATTTTTTTTTTGTTCCCCAAAAGCTATTTGGTCGGGCGCCTGCCGGAAAATTCCAAAAAGTCAAACGCGTTGTGTGTGCTCAGGTTATTTTTAAGCTAGAATGGAATCAAATGGAATTTATATTTGTCAGCGCCTCAACATGCACAACAATCTGTTTATATATCTAAACAAATATATGTATATATATATATATATATATTTGTAGACACGCGTATATTTCCCTGGATCTTATTTTATTTTTATACAACAAATATTTATTCGAAAACGGGGCAACATTTTCCACACAACGAGCAACAAGGCAAAAACATTTGTTTTCTTTTTTTTTTTTGGTTTTGTGGCTTTTAGATTTTCAACATTTATTACCCGACTTTGGCGATATGGCAAGAAATATTTAGACGAAATTAAAAATGCCATGTTTGAAAACTTGCAATTAATTTTACAACACAGTGGAGAATGATCGAACAGTCTGGTTCCACTAGGCGAAACATTTCCTACATTCACATTCTTAACATTTCACGGTTCCATTGGAAGACTGCGTTGGCTGCGTTGGCGTTAACGTGTGACTGGCAAACTGGCTCCTTGATTGGCATTAGCGTATTTATGTGCCTTTGGGAAATGAATAATTAAATAACTAATAAAAATAAAAGACAGGCGACAACCTCTTTCTGCAAGTAATCCAATTAATAAAAATGGAAAAGGATTTAATTTCTATAATATAAAAAAAAAAACCGATGACATTAATTAAATTTTTATTGTAAGGATCACGAAGCGCACTTTAAACCAGTCTATGTACACTCGGAGAAAAATCCCAGCTGTCTACTTCTAACGCATGTTTCCATATTTAATTATATTTTTAATGAATCTTGTTTGAAGCATTTTTGAGCTTAGAATGTTAACTTAAAACTAAGATCTGCAAGCTGAAACTAATCCATTCTCATGCAAATGGAAAGCAAGCAGACAACAAGCTTAATTCAAGGTTGCTCCTCTTGATGGACAACAATGCAATCGAATCAATATCAATGAATAATTTCTCAATATTCTTTTTGTTTTTCCCTGTCAAAGTCATCCCGTAAATATTAAATAACAAAACTTGGTACACAGTAGGAGGTGGGAGGTGGCTTGGACTGGGGCAACAGGGTGGGAAATGGGTGTGGACTGGTTTCGTTGTTAATTGAAAATGCCAAATGCTTGCGTACACTCGTCAAAAAATCTACCTATATTTTAGTAATTTAATAATATAATTGAGAGAGTCAATTTCCAAGGAAAGGATTTTTTCTACAAATTGCATGTCTATTTATTAAAAATGTTTTTCTTTATAATAGAAAATATTTCTAAAAATAACAGAGAAAATCGACATATTTCGAAATTTCCGATTTACTAAAATTTAGGTAAATTAGTTTTTTTCTCAGTCTATTGATTTTTTTGCTATTATTTAATAAGTAGTTTTGCGATGTGAATTTTCACTGGATAACTTCAGGCAGACGGCGACAGCGACGTGACTTCCGTTGGCCATGCGAAAAACTTTTCTAACTGTGTGTGTGTGTGTGTGTGTATGTGTGTGTGTGTGTGTGTGTGTGTGTCTGTCAACAGGATATGTCTACTGCGTCGACGGTTTGTTGATGGCATAATTAATGCCTCGCTGCGACAACAGTTGTTGGCATATACATGTGTGTATGTGTGTGTAAGTGTGTATGTGTGTATGTATGTATGTATGTATGTGTGTATGTGTGTATGTGTGTATGTGTGTATGTATGTATGTCCACCACTTTCGGCTTTCTGTATTTGAAGTTTTTCCCAATATGAGCACAAGCTTTTCTGGTTTTCCGTTGTGTCACGCTGCTGCTGGTGGAGCGCTTTCTTCGCATCGCCAGACGCCTGCCACAAGAAAAACTGGTGGAAATTGAAAAGCAAAATGCAATTTTGATTGACGTGCAACAAAGCAGCAGCAGCAGCAGCAGCAGCAACAAAAACAATGCACGCAACGCCTATTTTCATTTGAAGCTAAAACTTTTAAAGGCCTAAGAGTTTTTCGTGTAGTTTTGATATTTTCGGAATTTTATGGAAAATCGTTGTCTTTGAAATTCGAGTGGGTTGCAGCAAAACAGAAATGTTTACGTGCCACAGCGGCTATATTAAGCTGGGCACTTGAGCAGCCAGAATTGTTTCACTTGTGGATACAGCAAGCAATCAAAGCTATACCTGAAACTCAATTCAAGATTTGAATAAAAAATAGCACATTTGCAGCGAACTAATTACAATATAACTAACAAAAAGTGGCAACAAATATAGATTAAATCAATAATAAAGACATTTGTGAACGATATTTTGCGTTAGGAAAAATCTTCTTCAACGATGAATGAATTAATGTGCAACACGTAATTGTTTAATAAACACTTATTTTTTGGAAAACCATCTTCATGTTTATGCTGTAAGCGTTAAGTTCTTTCAACGATTAATGTATAAATATAATGAAATAATAAACAAAACAAAAAACCATAATAATCGGCGTATACTTAATATGTAATTTTTTATTTACTTTTTGTTACTTTTTATGTGAATAGCGAAAAGAACTGAGTATAAATATAAAGTACATATTTCTATTCTGAATCTTTTATGTGAATCATTTTCGAATTAAGTAATTTTTGAAAAGTGTCACGTTTATTTGTACAACTATGCCAACATGCCTGCAACATGTGGCAACAAGGAAAAGCGAAAAATGCATAACATTAAATGCTATCATATCAAGTTGTTTGCGCACATTTGTGTCAAATATTCTGCTTAAAGCTGGAGCAAAAAAGAAGAAGAAGAGAATAAGACATGCCGCATTGGAAGCCAAGTTCGCCAGCATTGTGGAGGAGGAGTGGAGGGCAGTGAATGGGGAACTTGTCGAAAGTAAAAACTGTTGGGGCGCACCTAGAAAAATCAAAGGCAAAATCTTTTGCATTCCCGCCAGAGTCGCATTAAAACCCGTTTCTAGCTGCTCTTTTTGTTGTTGTTGCGATTGTTGTCGCTGTTGTTGCTGTTGTTGTTGCTGTTGTTGTTCTTCAATTGAATTCAAGCCGCAACTTATGCGATCCAATCCGCTGCCAGCCGCCCAAACTGAAAAGATTGCCACGGCAGACAGAGCGACGCAGCCAGCGACTTGGCCCAGAGGCCGTTAGCTGTTTGCCGGCTTGGCAACAATGCGGATACATGCCACACACACACACATATATACATATATATATATATATATATATATATATATGTGTGTGTGTGTGTGTGTATTCTTCTTTTATGTGTGTTGGCCTAGGCGAGGATTGTAGACAAAAGACGTCAGGCATTGTTTTTGCTGCCGCATGCCGATTGCCGTTTGTTGCCTGTATCAGATAAGTTAATTGGCCATTTTGGCCCAAAGGGAGCAACAAAAAAAACAGCATAGCAGTTGCTGACTAGCAAAACTCGTCGTCGTCTTTTGGTGGAGAGGGAGGACTGAGAGTGGGACTGGGACTGGGAGTGGGACACTGCGACTGGGACTGTGTTTGCCATCGGGCTATTGGCCGAGACAATGTGAGCCACGTTAACACTGCCGTCGCCAGCTCAGTTGGTAACCCAGTGACACAGTTTCTCAGTTTCTAGCCAGTTGCATTCATTGTTGCAGCCGCTGCATGTGCCACGTTCTGCCTGCATTTCCATTTCCATTTCTGATTTCGATTTCGATTTCGATCAATGAATTCTCCATAAACTCCAAATGCAATAATACAAAATTTGTTAACAGTCGACAATGGCGTGGCCTATTCCATGTTGATGTTGATGTTGTAATTGTAATTGTTGTTGTTATTGTTGTTGTTTTTATTGTTTTTGTTGTTGATTTTGTTGTTGATCTTTCACTGAAGCAGCTCAATCAATATGCAATTGTCCGCTGTTTCTATACTCTGCAAATTTTGAATTTTGGCAAATTTTGAAAGTATGAAAGTATATACATATATCTAGTAACACCCTCCAAATATCCTTCAGAAATGAAAATTGGAACACCCCCAAAAACGATAAAATCCCATATCTTGCGTAATTTGAAAGCTTCGGTTACCAAACTTGTAAGGATGGAAACTAGGAAACTCTTCCAACATTTCTTCTCGGCCACGCCCACTCCCGCCGCCATAATTTACACCAGCCTATGTCTAGCGCAATTTTAAAGCCAAGCTTGGACGATTGATTACTAATAATCGAAAAACATTTAAGAGATACATCGATATATGTGTATATCGATATCGACAGACGAGTTCGCTTTAATATAAAATTAAAAAATTTTGTTTTATAATTGTTTTCCCAAATTATTCGATATTCGATTATTCCCAATATGTCGATATCGATATATTTGTCCGATATTAAAGCAAATTAACAAATATATATATATATATATGTCGACGATCAGGTTGCTTATCGATAGATTGATCTAATTTTTTGTGTGGTTTCTTATTTCCAGACAATGTCAGACAAAAATGGTTACTTGATTGCTATAATTTAATTAAAATTACATTAAATTGCAAGTTAATTGCAAAATTGCACGCACACACGCAAGCAACAATTTGAACGAGCATAGCCGGCTGCAGAGTACTCTGTACTCTGAGTACTCTTCAACAACAGCGATTGAAAGCAAATCAGATTTATCTCTTTTCGAATAGACAAAACAGATCCAGGCAAAACATTCCACAAAACCAATTTACCCATTTTTGTCAGTCGAGTATTTCGAGTATTTTTTATGAATTTTGATCATAACAACAAAAAAAATTCAAAATAAAAATGCTGTCAGCAAAATTGCTGTCGATCAAATAGTTGGCGCATTATATTTTTTTGTTGCAGCCGCTACGAGTGAATCAATTAAATTGTGATCAAAATAATACACACAAGCCCCGACAGCCGCCAATACACTGAAATAAACTGCACACACACACACACACACACAGTGAGAAGAAATTGCATTTTCATTCATAAAACGCAGCTCTGTGTCAATGGATTTAGCGCTGTTTACATGCCACAGGCGGCTGCCACAGGAAGTGACGTAATTTGCACAAAAAAAAAAACACACCTCACACACACACAGCCATATGCAGCTGTGGCGCGCACTCAGTGCACTGTGGGGCAAACACACACTTTTGCTGACGACAAACTTAATAATTATGGAAATAAATTGCAAAAAAAAGAAAAGAAAATTATATGAAATAAAATGCATTTTGCACAGCTAAATTCATGAATTATTTATAGCAATTCAGCTTGTCAGCAAGTATAAATATTTTTTGGCAAAATGTTGCCCACCGTCCTCATAGACATGGGTAAAGGGGAGAAAGAGACAGCTTTTGGGCATTGTTTGTATTGTTTGCATTGCGATCTCTGCCGGCGTCGCTGTTGGCGCTGTTGGCGCTTATGCCACGCATCACTGCCGCTTGAGGTTTGTGTCCAAAGTCTTTCGTTCTGTGCGCTGACCTCGTGCTGCATTTCAAAGGGAATTCTAACGAACGAACGAACAAACAAACCAACAACTACAAAAACAATGGCAATTACAGCGATCGATTGTCAACAGCAATTCCAATGTGTGTGTGTTGTGTGTGTGTGTGTGTGTGTGTTTGTGCATTCATTCACAAAAAAAATAGACAAGAGGCCAACGTGCAAGAGCAAGCGCAAGAGAGAGAGAGAGAGAGAGAGAGAGAGAGTAAAACAAGCAATGCCAGTTATATGGACACATTGCAGCAACAAAACAAATTTGTCAATTGCTCTTTGCTGCATTTCTGCATTGAACGAGGACAACCAAGGAGAGCGAAGTGCTGGAAGCGCTGCAAAGCTAAAGCGCTGGAAGAGCAAGAAGAAGTCGAACAACAATCAAAACCATTTTTATGTGCGACTTAAGCGTAATAAAAGCACATACATATGTAAATATAAAAAAGAAAAGAAAAACTGTTTTGCCTGCGATTTGGTTTTTGTTTGCTTTTGCTTTTTTGCATAAGTATCTTAAACTTGACTTGACGACTTTCGTATGGGGAATGTGTCGCATAAATAACTGCATACACACACACACACACACCCATGCACACGCACACATATTTGTGTACATATTTACATACGTAACTGTCCATTTGAGCCGTCGCTTTCCATTGTAATTATTCATATGAAGACTGGAACCGTTTTGGAATGCTGCAAATAGAACGCAAATCATTCAATGGAAATTCACGTGGAAGGCTTAGGATTCATTTAGTAGATGACTAAAGAAATTTGTTTTATTATATATGAAATGTGTTTGCGAATTGAGTACTTTTAAAATATCCCATCAAAAAATAAAAATGTAATTTTCTATATGTTGCTGATACACCGGATAGTTGCTGGAAAGCGCTGGCAACAATATTGCTGCAACATTTGTGGCACTCAAGCATTCAAAGCACAAATACAAACGCTCCAACCTCTCACTCAAAGCAACTCAATCACTCGAGAGAACGTGGCGAGTGAGTCAGAGAGAGAGAGAGAAAGAGTCACTCAAAAAGCTTTAGTCAGACCGGCAAAAAAGTGAGGCAGTATATGTGAGTGTGTGTGTGTTGAGAGCAATACTCTTTCCAAGTGAGCTTCACATTTGGCGCGAAGCAAGTTGCACCTCAATGGCGATTGGGTAAGGTAAGGGAAGGGCGCATGCTAGCGTAATGGTGGGGGGTGGATTGCACCCGTCGTAGTACTTACAGCACATAGTACACGTAAAAGCATTCGCACTCATCAAGTAGTCGTAGTAGTAGATGAAAGCTCTCATTGCAAATGCCAGCCAATGTGTGGGGAGAGGCGGGTAGGCAACGCAGACGCCGGGGCGTGGCTCAGTCTGCGTCAGCGTCAGTGTCAACGTTTGTCTGACTACTGTCGGCATTTGATGCCCTCGTGGCGTAGGCGAGGGTCAGCAACGGAAAACGGAATACGGAATATTTATGTTCTCGCTCCCTTCTGCAACTGCTTCTTCTTTCTGTCTGTGTGTATTTCCCTCTCCCTGTCTCTCTCCCCCACTCTGTGGCTCTGTGGCTGTGTGCGTGAAAGCAGAGGTGACCGTTAGCGAATGTCTGCTGTGTGTGTTATTGTTGTTGTGGCTGATGCTTTTCGCTCTTTGAATTGACCAAAAATGCAGTCGTCGCTAATTGCAATTTCGACGACCTACATCAAAAATCTTTCAGAGGGGTTGGGCGTTGGAGGGGGAGTTGGATTTCTAAGATTTTAATAGCGTTTTGATTTTCGTAGTATTTGGTTTGTTTTCCTGTTTTTTTTCTTATGCCAAATTATATTCATTTCTGAAATTATTATTTTTACAAAATACTTGCCTCATTAGTTTTAATATTTCTATTGTATCTTTGATATATTAATCTTGCTAACACACACAAACACAGACAGACAGACACACACACAGACAGACACACGCAGACAGACACACGCAGACAGACACACACGCACACAAAGAGAGTGAGCGAGACAGACGAAATATTCGGCTTGTGAGAGTGCCACAGACAGTGAATTGCCTAAATTTATAATTTGACATTTATGCATTTTTTATGATTATTTATGACGTTAATTTTTGATTAAAACACAAGTCGACACTGGCACCGACAGCACCCTCAACACCCAACACCAGCCCCCATTTTTCATGTGCCACATTTGTGTGCAGCGTTCGCTTGTTGCAAGCTGAACTTCATGAACTTGAAATCGGAATCATTTCTGTTAATAAAGTAATAGGATCAGTTATGGGAACAGTCAGACAGGTGTTATCTCAGCTCATCGATAAACGATAACATCGATAATTACAAACCGATAAAATCGTATAACGCCCAAAGATCGGCAGATATTTTGATACATATTTTGAAATTTGTAAGTTTAGGGAATTTATGAACACGTTTCTAGAAGTGGAAGAAGACTCAAAAAAAGGGAGAAATAAAACAATAAAACAACATTTTATTCATACTTTTGCACTTATTTCAAATAAATTAAGATTCAAAATTAAATTTTATAAAAAAAAAATTGGGTAAATTTAAGAGTGTAAAAAAAATATTTCCGGTTACACCTATGTACTTTATTTCCCCCAACCAATTGCACAAGCATCGATCTAAAACCAAGCCGAGAACACTTTTAGTATCATTGGTAATAATTTATTACGAATCTTATGCAATGGACAGCTCTTAAGTAACCTAGTAAATCTGGCAACTACTTGATGCAATAGCTATGAAAATATAGTACGTTCCATATTATCTATCGTGAACATGTATTCGAGATTGAAACATCGACTCTTCCCCGAGCACTGATAAAGAAAGCTTTTCTGATTGTTTGCTCTCTATAAATATTCTTTGGGTGTCGACAAACATGTTGCCAACCTAAGCAGCAGGCACACAATCAGGGGCTCATAAATCACACACACGCAAACACCTTAATACAAGATGTATATATATATATATACACTGTGCGAAACTCGATGAAATGCACTTGTCTTATTCCTTATAAAATTGAAGATAACATTTTTTTTAATTGTTTTTTTTTTTTATATTAGAGTATTATCCTGTTGGAATAAGGCATTTGGGTCTGGTTGACGCTCCATAATGATGATGTTGCGATGACTGAATGCAGACCAGATGATGATGAGTGAGGCACCACCACAGCTTCGAGTAGGGAAACATCTCTCGGACTTCTTTAAATCGTGTCAGTAAGAATTAAAACCGTTTGGACCATCGAAATTCAATTGTATCTTATCAGAAAACATCACCTTTTGGCATTCCTGGGTCCAGGACATTTGTTCTTTCGTAAAATTTAATGAAGATGTGGCGATGTTGCGTGACTTCTAACCGTAAACCAAATAGAATTTTAGATGCCATAGCATTTTTATCTAGATTGATGTTTGGCTGTTGGTTTCTTAGCATTATTTGCTGTAGTTTTTTGTTTTTAATTTTAGCACTCTCAATTCTCAATTGGCGATGCCGATCGATTCAACTTAACTGATATTTGCCGGTTGTCCATTCCTGTATCTTTGTAAGCAAGGATCTTAGCTATCTGCTCAAGCTGGAGTGTTTTTTCCATTGCCAATCCGAATTTTTGGATGCCACCAATCTGTTTCTGCCCACAAAAATATTAAATAAATACTTAAATGCTTAACTATCCCATTCAGAGAAATTCCAATCCAAAGCCCAATCGAACTCCAATCGAACTTCGCAGAGTGTATTTATAATATGATATTATATTCGTGACTCGGCACACAGTATTCGCATTCATTCATTATCAGGCACTCGAAATTTAGCTAGCCTTCTTATAAAAATGCTTTTCATTTCAAATGCACCAGATACCCTGTGAGCTGGTGTAGAGTATATACACACATATATGAATACATATATACCATATACAATACTATATATATAGTAAGAAGTAATACTGCGAATATGATATGGAATTTGGAATTGAATTTTGTGTTGCTAATTGCCTGCATTTTGGTGAATTGTTTCAATTTTTTGTAATATACACAACAATAAAAAATCAGTTAGTCGTATATGATTTTATAATATATTTAATTTATTTTAAAAAATATACAACATTTTTTGTTATCATGAAATTTACTATGTAGAATTGTTGCATCCATATTTAAATCGATTTTAAGATTAATCAAGAAAATTGATTGTATTGATTAAATATATTCATTTAATTTAATAACAAAATATTGCAAAAAATCATGTTTAATCTATATTTAAAGCCTTTCGTATTGAAAGCCTCATCTTGAACTCAATTTTCCTGCATTTTTATTATTGCAGCTTCCCTTTTCTTTCCCCATGAAAATTGCAGACAATATTTAATAATATACAAATGGAGTTTGAATGCTTTTAGCAAACGACACATTTAGTTATTAGACACTATGTAAATGATTCATATGCATGTGGCAAACTTTGCTACTGCGAAGTGGAAAATGGGAAAACTGTCAGCTGTGTGGGTTACAAACAAACAAGTCACTTTACATTGTGATGAGTTTTTCATGTTCAGCGCAATTCATTTCGGATGCTCTTAAAAAGTTGATCCTCACATTTCCCAACTGACAACGAGGGACGAGGGGGAGGGGGGAGTATTTGGATAACTATTTAGCACTCTCAAGCTTCTAACTAATCTTAAATACATATCGTAAAACTAATGTTAAGATGCAAATGCAAAAAATATAAATATATCTGATGTTTTAGTATGACATTGGCATTACCTACTATTATTATCGTATTATAGATAAATCGTCTACAGTTTGGGCAGATTGTCGCTGTTTAGCGATATTATGTTGAAGTTTTCCCTTGAAGCGATTTAATGATTCACATTTGTCGTAAACAAAATGATTTATGGACACATTGATGTATGTCATCTTTCTTAACATTATTCACAGTTCTCATCTACCCAACGAAGTTAAAGATTCTCATGGACAAACATATTGTGTATATATTTTGTTATTTATTCTTCTATGTATGTGTGCTTATTTATGTAAGTACATTTGTACATGGACAACAACAACAAGAACAACAACAGATACAGTTCAGTTTAATTCTGATTTCCTTTTATTTTCATTCGATATTTTCATGCTATACCCAATCCAAATGTGTAACGAGGGCATTCTGAATTTGTGGCAATGCTTGTTTGCAGACATTTGCCAAGTGAATTTATATATACACTTATATATATATATATATATATATATATATATATATATATATATTTATATTGGATTTGGGCGACGGTCTCTTCATCTTTTTATTTTCGAATCTAGGCAATATTTAATTCCTGGCTTATACAAATATGTGTTCCCATGGATTGGAAATTCAATTATAATTTCTATTTTGGAGCTGGGTGCAGGGTATCTCCAAGCCGACTACTCCATTGGGTAAATTGGATTTGTTTTCAGGTGCAGTTTCTGATTCAGATTCGCCGTCATTTGATATGCCAGCTAATTCTTAATTGTTTACATTTTAATGTTGTTCTTGTGTCTATTGTTTCACATCGTATTTAACCTTAGATTAATTTCCTTTTTTTACTTTTCTTATTATTATTGTTTGTTGTTTTGCTTATGTGCTTTTATTTACTTCGCAGATGCAGCTCTTTCGCTCTATTCTTTTTTCTGCCTCTCACTCTCTCTCTCTCTCTCTCTCTCTCTCTCTCTCTCTGTTTTACTGCGCCACTCTTGTCTCTCTTTCTATTTATATTTCAAACTATATTGCTATCTCTGTCGCTCGTGCATTTCCCAAACTGCATTTCCCAATAATCTGCAGCACTGCAAATGTCAACACATGCCGGACACTATACACTCATAGATATACCCATTAAACGCCATACCCTCAATGGGTGTATTAATTTAAATACCGTTTAAGTCTGGCTGAGATTGGAATAATGTGCAAAATACTCAAGACTCTTGGAAAATAATTGAAAAAATATTTCATAACATACAAACTATTTGCAATAGTTTTTTTGTTATTAAAAATACGTACATATATATTTGTATATTATAACATAGTACTTCAAATTGTTTTGTTACAAATACTTAAATATAAAATATGGATATGTATTGTTTGCAAATTGAAATTGACTTGATTATAATTGTTTAACAATGAATTCAAAATAATACGCATTCTAGAAAATGAATGATAATTTTTGGTATAAAGAAACATTGAATACAATATTTATTTAGGAAAACCTATTGGATTTCAATATCAACGCCAATGTAAAAGGGTATTTCACAATTCGATCACAATCTGTGAAATGTGAAACATCTGCTTGTTATTCGAGATTCGCATTTTGAATGCTCGTTTTACAGTTGCTCGCCTGTGGGAACTAAAATGTGCGGAGCATGGCCAGCGGACAGCAGATAGCGGACACTGGACACTCGAAAGTGACAGTACTAGTGCTGCAGAGGGCGTGGCGGCGTCGCTGTCAGCAGGCGCTGACATTTTGCGACACTAGTTGTGCGTCGTTTGCTTCTAACAACATATTTGACGCGTTAAAGCAGCCAGAGATCGGCGAAAGAGCGAGAGAGAGAGAGAGAGAGAGAGAGAGAAAGAGAGATACAGCATACGGAAGAGATGACGTTGCCACCTGGCATAAAAATAGAATATGAGCATGCTCCATTAGCTGATAAGTGCACTCTCCTTGAACCCCCCGAAGTGCTCCCCTCCTCCATGTTGTGCTTGATCAAGTTTTTTTGGCGCGCATGAATGGGACTTGTGCGCTTTTAATTAGCGCTCCACGTGGCCGCCAATGTTGTTGGCACTTGTGCGATGCAGACGAATTTATTAATGGCAACGGCGTCGACTCGATTCGATTCGATTCGGTTCGATGCGAATCAACTTGTTACTGGCCAAGTGCTAATCTCAGTGTGACTGAACCAAAACGTATCCAAAATCTAGATTCTTGATGTAGAGAAATATCAAGTTTGCTCGCTTCGCGCCCCATTGCCATTTTGAAGAAGACATTCCACATTTGAGATAGCAACTGAATGCCTCTATATGTATATTCTCGCTGGGCTTTTATCAATAGTTGTCATTAGTGGCAACACAGGGTAGTTAGTTATGCACAGGTGCAGTTTAACACAGCTCATACTACGACATAGTTGCTATATATGTATGTATATATATATACAGTTGTCAATTGCAGCTGGCGTTTCGAATGCACTTTATTCGTATGCAAATTTCTGACATGTTGACCGGATTTGGTTCAACTTGTTTGATAAGACTTATCAGTCACAGCAGTAGGCTAGCTAATGACCAATTTATGCATAATGATTTATCATCGTCATTGACATTCGTAACATTATTATGATTCGTGGAAATGCATTGCTTATCCTCGGTTAACCTAACCGACCGCATTTGCCCACTTTTTTTCTTTTGCATATTGTATAAAGGCATATCTATTCACAAATTGTTAGACTAGCGCTTAGTAATATAACTGTTTAAGGGTGCTTTACTCTAGCTATATTTGCATATTCGCATAATTGTGGATCTGTTCTATATATATGTATGTACATGTATGTATGCACCTAGTATTTACTTAACACACATGTTGTCAGCCATTGTTACGTAACCCGTTGCCGATATTACTCTTTTTTCTGATTTAATAAATTTTCAAAAAATTTATTTGTGTGTGTGTTTTTTTTTTTATTTAACAAACAAAAAGAAAGGGTATTGGGAATTTCATTTATTACCTACTGCTGCCGCGTTGAGGCGGATTTAATAAGCAAAAAAAAAAAACAAGAAAAAGCAAGAAAAAATCAGTTCCTTCCGTTATTGCGTTGAACGCCGATAAGGCTAAGCAGCTTTGCTTGCTTGTGCTTTGCTCTCGATAAGAAATTGCTTTTTGTTGTGGATTTGGCGGCGTTTTCTCATCGTGTCGATCCTCAACTCCTGAAGGAGAGCATCGTCTATTCGACTGACTTAACTTTGGCTTGCCACTCCAAGTTTGTCGCCACTCAAAACAGATAAGTAAATTTGCAATTTGCAAACAGCCTTTGTCTAATAATAGGCTATTTGTTGTTGTTGTTGTTGTTTTTTTTTGCTGTTGCTGTTGCTGCTGCTGCTGCTGCTGCTGCTGCTGTTTATTGTACATATCTGTAGGCTTGCCAACAAGCAACGACAGCTGAAACAGACGCCAAAGTCAAGTTCATATTTCAATTTCAAGGTTTTGGGTAAACATTTTCTAATAAGTAAACACAGCAAAACAGGCAAATTGCGAAGAGTGCACAAAGAAACTAAAATGGAAATGAAAAAGAAAAAGAACAAGAAAAGAAAACAACAAGCAAAACAAAAACAATAAAAAACACAACGTCAACAATGAAAGCGTGTATTGACAACAATAGTTACCATAAAAAAGTCTGTTTTTTTTTTTTTTTTGTTTTTTTTTGGGTATTTTGTTTTTTGTCTCAACGTGGCTTACAAAAGACATGCCAAGAATTATAAGAGCATGAGAAGTGCAGTCAAAATACGAACAAATTCTTGAAATTAGAGCATTTCTCGCAGTAATTTATTTTAATTACAAAAAAAGAAAAAAAAAAAAAACATCATAATATAATTAATAAATAAGCTAATTTTAACGTACACTTAAGAAATAGGCTGGATTTTACTGAATATTAGATAATACGAAAATTCTGGGTTTTTTTCAATAGATACAACATTCCGTCTTAGAGAAATACTTTCTGAATTAAGTTAAGTTACGATTGGCGCCAACAGTGTGGCGATTTTCAAAAAACCAGTGGGATTTATAAGTCCCACACAGACTCAGTCATTAGAGTGGAGGGTAACTTTCGGTCGCATAAACACTCCAATTTAAATTCTTATATTTATTACACTTATATATTTAATATTTGTATATATATATATTTTTTTTTTATTGTCGCTTATTTAATTGCACTTCAGCTACACAAACCTCTAAAAAAGAATGGCAATAATTTACAACAGTCGTCTGGGGCCGTGGCTATAAAGCCATAACTGGTTATACGACATGATATATATAGTTAAAATATCGCATATATGGATGAAGACAGGCAGACAGCCTTACTATCAAAGGAATAACGGCTATCTTTGGCACCCTAGCAGATTGGATTACGAAATAGTTTTCAGTTTTTATGACGGACACACACAGACACAGAGACACATATACATATCTGATACATATGTATGTGTGGTTATATTGTATCAGAAAGGGTGACTTGTTTGCTTCTACAAGGGAATTTGTCAACAGGGCTACGAATGTTTCCAACGTTCGCGGAAATTTGCAAATTGTCTGGCGCCAATTCTTAACTATTCGTGATAATCGCAGTGCAGTCTTGAAAGTTTAAGCAAGCAAACCGATTAACATCAACATCACTCAAATGGCTGAGAATATAGAAATATTGTTTTCCTGGTTTCATAAAAAAAACGTTGAGGAGAGGGGCGGTGGCAGTATCAATATCAGTTTAGGTTTCTTGGAAAAAAAGAGTCGTTTCCAGCGCCATTGGGGGGATTCCTCAGGTGCTCACTACCTATTTATTACCACTCTACTGTTGAGTTTCATTAATAGACGATTCAATTTATTAGTAGCAGTTGTAGTAGTAGTATTCTCGTAGCAATGCCTCATTATTTGCAATTTCCAACTAAATGCTTAGTCATTGTTTTGCATTCTTGGCAACTGCATTCGCTGAATGAATGAATAATCTGTTGAATACTTTGCATTTTTATGAAGCACTCAAGGCCTCCAATATTTATTTAGCTCAATAATTTAAGTGACAACAACACTCATTTGAACAGTCATCACTTGACGCGACTACGCTGCGCTAAGGTTCGCATTAGCTAGGGCGTACTGTGGCCGTTAGGGGGGCTGTTAAAATCACACGTGTACATCGCTTATTGGTCTTTGTACAGAGCTATAAATTTAAGGATTTGCATAAATCACCACTCAATTCAATTGAACTTTAATGTAATGCACCGTGGACCATAAATAACCAAGTTTAATATCTCATTTAACACTCGCAACACAAACGACATCTTTATTAGGACGAACAAGTTGTTAACTTTAACTTTAATCTGAACTTAATAAGTAGAATCCCAGCTAACATCAAAAAACAATATTCACTTATTATGGAACTTAACTGAATATTATTATTAGCTCGGTCTTAACTCGAAAAGTAAATGTTAAAGGCTACGAAAGGTAATCGAACAAGAGCTCGTGTAACTCAATGCAGAGTTATATAATACAGTAATAATAATAATAATAATAATAATAATAATAATAATAATAATAGTAATAATAATAATAATAATAATAATAATAATAATAATAATAATAATAATAATAATAATAATAATAATAATAATAATAATAATAATAATAATAATAATAATAATAATAATAATAATAATAATAATAATAATAATAATAATAATAATAATAATAATAATAATAATAATAATAATAATAATAATAATAATAGTAATAATAATAATAATAATAATAATAATAATAATAATAATAATAATAATAATAATAATAATAATAATAATAATAATAATAATAATAGTAATAATAATAATAATAATAATAATAATAATAATAATAATAATAATAATAATAATAATAATAATAATAATAATAATAATAATAATAATAATAATAATAATAATAATAATAATAATAATAATAATGACAATAATGACGGGAAAGCTAAAGGTATTTCCGAAATAGGAACGAAACATTCTTGAATAAAAATAATTGGCAATTTTATTAGCAAAGTGCAAAAAGTCAAGAATTGTGCAACGCATTGCAAAAGTATTTTATCAAAACATTTCTCAAAGAAATAGAACCTTTTTGGGGACTGTTGGCAGAGTTGACGAATGGAGTGGAAAAATCTAGTTAATTTTTGAGCTGTTAATTAATTTACTTTTATTGTCACACGGCAATGCCACGGAACCGTAGCTAGAAAACTGATTTGATTTCACACGCCGAATGATAATTGCGTCGCTTATCAGCCGGTAAAAGCTGCCGTCAACTCGCCACACAATTTCAAACTAATCATCGAATATTTGACCCAATTTTGATAAGAGCGATTCGCGAAATTAGTACAAAAAAAAGAAGAAAATCAATGAAAATACAACAAAAAATAAGTGATTATTTTTTGAAATACAAATCAGTTATATAATACTCGCGACTGGTGAGTTTGCTCAGTATAAAATTGGATAGCAACAAATCGGGCTATAATCGATCCACAACGAACGAGCCGTAGAAGATAGAAGGAAGAGAGAGGTTCCCCTCTGCAACTATATATATATACTAACTTGCTCAGATTTTGGTATATATATGTATATATATACGACCAAGTTAGTTGACGTTGAACCAAAGAATGCGACGGAAATAAATGAAATTTAACCTAATTAAATTTAATTGCGCTTGCTTGTTGTTGCTGTTGTGGTTGTTGTCGTTGTCAATACGTTTGACAGGTTCAGCTCACACTTGGCGTGACCCCACTCAACTGATAAGAAGGCAATTTGATTATTTGAAATGTTTGTTGCGTTAAAAGAGAACCTGATAAGCACGATACAAAGGTAATCGCATGCCGATGATAACTGCGTACCCAGCCCAAAACAACTCGATCCAACCTGAACCGAAACGAACTGATCCCTCAACTCGGTTCCGTTTTCATTGATACGCTTCAGCATACATACATAGTATGTATATATAAATATACTAGCTCAGATTTAGACCAATAAAGATATTCTGTATCCATCCTATGCTCAAATTTTAGTTAGCTGATGCACAGAGAAATAGTTGGAAAATAATTAAATAATAATAATAATTAAATAAATGCTTGTCTAACGTATATCGCACCTAATTGAAACGGTGTTTTGAAGCGATGAGTACAGATAATTAAAACAAGAAATAATTATTGTTTAATCGAAATGGAACAATTAAAAATTTGAATCAAAATAAGTGCCTGACAAAGGCTCACAAATAAAATAGAGGGGCTGTGTTATCAAATATTCAGTGTAGATTTGCTGGCGTAAACGATAGATTGACAGATTGGAATCTGAGCAAAATAAGTTATTAGTTTTTGCTCTTCGATAGACACCATCTTATTGCCCTTCCCCCTCTAACTATTGGTCGATTTGTGTTTGTTGTTAAATTACTAAGGGTTGAAGTTGATTGTAAGACAAATTAATTTGCCGTTTCCCCCCTCATCTCGCTGTTACTTCTTCGCACTTTCTCCTAAGCGTTGCACTATTAATTATTTTAAATTACTAATTACTAATGATTACAACAGACATACAATTACGGTGTCATGTTATCAATGCAGAGTCTAATATTTCTTTTATTAAGAAATCAATTGTATACACAATTTCGCAGATAAATACCCAGATAAATAGCTTTCTTATTATTTGTTTAATTTAACGTTAAATATTAAATTAAATTTTTAATGAAACTTAACTTTTTTTCGACTCTTTGTATTTTTCTGTGTCGCCTGATAATAGTCGAATAGTTAAATAAATAAAACTATTGTATTATTATATGCCGACTTCATTTCAAGAAACTCTAAACCACTCGTCGATTTCTTCGCATTTCGATCAAGTTTAGTTTTGCTTCTCTAGCAATCTATGCAACTTGAATAATCGTTTTGCTTGTTGCCAAGCCCAGTTGCTATTTACTATTTATAGTTCTTATCAACAATGTGTGTGTGTGTGTGTGTGTGTGTGTGTGTGTCTGTGTGTCTTTCTTTCCATGTTTAATAGCTGCGTGTGCGATACGCAAGGTATTCACACTAAGCGGCTTAGGCAGAGCAGCTACTCCTCTACCTGTTTGACTTAAAGTTTTCTCAAAACGGCGCAACAATAAGTGCAGCATCATCCTCATTATACTCAATACTCATTTTGCTCAATATATATATATATATATATATATTTTGTACTATATACGCATTTTAAGTAGTATCTTTTATGAGCACTTATGAGTACTGTAATTTTAAGTTAGTGGCCAGCTTATTGGAAATGCTGTCAAATTATCAGCTTTTTATTTTGTTTTGTTGTTTGTTCTTGCTGTTGTTGTTGTTGTTGTTGTGTGTAGCACTCGCATTAATTACACGTGCCGAGCTACGCAGCATTATAAATACATAATCTCGTGTTACTCATACGCACTGTTGCCAGCCCATTTGTGAGCGTTACGCAAAATCCACACTCATGACCGAAAAAATGCTCATATCTGTATGCGTAAATGAAAAATGTATAAAACTTTAAAATAATCTTGACATGATAATTTTTTTATATTTTTTTAAAGAAATTAAATGGCATGTGGAACGACTGGGAAAGGGGGGTGGTTGTGGCCCGGCACACAATTTGAAGTGTGCGCTGCTGATTACGGAATGCAAATCTTAAAGGTAGATCACAAATTTCTCAAGAAGTGGAACCAACTCTGCATTTGAATTTTGCTGCTAATAGATTATACTCACAAAGAGTGCAAATATGGCAGTTACACGGTGAGAAAATTGGGACGAATGGTTACGAATTGCAACTCGTAATTAAGCTCGACGAACCTAAAATGAATTTGTGAATCTATCTTTAAAAACAACTAATAACATGTTTCAGATTAATTTTGGGTAAACAAAACAGAGAAAGACGCTAAATCCTTATCTAATAATAACAATAGCGTTTTAGGGCGATCTTTTCGTGCAGTGAAAGCCAAGTTAACATGCAAATACGTGGCTGATTTATGCTCATTTGGGCGATTTGCTGGTCTTGGCTGATGGGGCCTTTCAAGTTGTGAGTCACCATTATTATAGACGGTTTAATCAGGCGGTGCTTAGTTTTTAATAAGTCGCTTTCAATGGCCCTATGTGATATGCGTGATAAGTGATAAGCTCCTTGGCGCCAATCGGCTGACTGAACGAGTGCTTTTGAGCATTTTGCGATAGTTTCAAGTGCCCCAACAGCTCAAGGACACATTGCCACAAGTATTGCGCAACTTGCGCATATCTAATTGCCTGTCAGTTCGTGTGGGTGAGGAACAGCTGGAGATCAAGGTCGGATAGATAGCCGGAGCAAGCGATGTGGCTGCTCTTTGCTTTTCTTCTTTTCACACATTGGGCAGGCAACAGCACATTCTGATCTGTTAACGGGCGCTGGTAATTGATTTGTTGAAACTACAGATCTGCTCTGCAAATGAAACACAGCAAATAGCATTTAATGGGCCCCCAGCATTTGGCCAACCAATTCAACAAATTGAGAGATTGCGTTTGGAGATTACCATTGTTGTAATTGCTTTTTAAAGCACGCAAATGTATTTCCCTTCGTCTCCTATTATTTATTAATCAGTTTCGATGCCCTAGATGACAGCCATACCAAAATACACACTTCCACACACACTCACAAGACTGTGTATGGCGTGTCTGTCGCACTATGTCCGTCTGTCTTTTCTCTTTTTTTTATTAATTGACATTACTCCTCTATAAACAGAGATTGGATTTGGAAAGGGTACATGGCTAATCGCATGAGATGTGCGAAGTACTATTGGCCATAATAAATAAATTGACTTATTTGTATTTAATTATCGATAGAATATTAGAATGCATTTTCATATGTATATGTATAGTACACTTTGATTGTGTGGGTATCTTCTAGTCGATCACTGTCACTTTTATTTGCGTTTTTTCAGCTGTTTAAAAATCTGTTGCTGTCAATGGGGCTAATGGACATCGGTTTAGATTTGTAATTGAAATAGAATTTCGCCAAGCTTCAATTGCCTCCAATGTGGTTCATTGTAGCGCCAGGGCGCTGATAAGCCCCGCGACCCGACGCGACCTGCCCCTACGATTCATGGGCAAAGTCATAAGAGTTGTTGCCTATTGGATTTGGCTTATCGGTTTAAACAGCAAATCTATGCATTTAACAAATATACATACATATATGTGTGTACATAATATTCAAGGGCGTACGCAGGCGGCAAAGGGAAAGGAAAAGGGCTACTCAGCACACTGCAACGCCAATTTGGAAGATAAGACTTAACTTCTGGCGACTTTCCCAAAAACTTAGAGTTATATATTTAAAATGTGCTAAATACGATTACAATTCGAAAAAAATTACAAATAAATATATATATTACACTTTACTCCCTCTCCAGAGAACGCCCCTGTATTTTTTTATTTTAATTTCTTTATGAATTATGGTGATATGTGTGCTGATTGTACTCTATTCATACATTCATACGTACCCTTACCGTGCCTTTGAATAATATTATAAAAAATCGTCTAATAAAGTTAACGCATTCGTGTATCTTTGTTGAAAAGCGTAGAAATCCCTCAATCCTTATGCAAAAGTAATCGGAGATTTCTTAAATCACTGAAATATGTAACTCGCAGAGAATGTTGCACTTATTTTCTGTCAATTTGACACATTTTTTCCAGCAGATTTAAGCACCAACTGATATATAGGGTATTTATTTATTTAAGAAATTGCATTCGGCAAGGGTACTTCATGGTCGGCACTCTGCCCATAGTTGTCCTTCCATTTATTCCTTCATTTTCTACTTTATATTATTTACTTTATCAGCTCGTTCCGCATGAGCTCTTCGCAATTCATACAGCTAATTACTGTTCGCTTACTTAAATATACATACATATATGCACATGTATGTGGGTATGTACATACACAGATAGTGCAGCAGATGCTGCCAATTGGATTGTCGTCGATATTTGTTGTTAGGCAGCAAATTGCAACAAATTACTATTAATGATTATATACATTTTGCAATCGCTGTCTCGCAACGCCAATTCATATAATATATATTTTATATACAAAAAAATCATTACTAGCTATATATAAATACATGTATATATATATTCATGTGTGTATATATGTATATTTGCAGTGCACGCAAAAAGTAGCACTCTTATCAGTTCGGAGCTTACAATTGTCTTTTGTCTTTGTTGTCTTAGATTTGCCTCAATGTTAATGTGTCCGGCCAAGACCGGGTAATACCTGCCAGAAATATATGTGCAGAAGTTGCGCATACGCCCCGTTTGGGCGAGACATGATAGTCAGCTCGTTATGATAGTTGGCCATTGGCCATTGGCCATTGGGTGATCTATGTATGTGGAACATGCAGATGTACACACATATATCAATTACATTGCACTCATCAGATGATACTGTTTGGGGGATTTGCCCACGCATTTGGCACATTTACTGTTACTGTGTGGCATTCACGCATCAAGCAGATCGATTTCTGTGGCAAAGTGGACGTCAAACTGACGCACATCATCTGCCCAGCTATAGGAGGATCGGGTGTGGGTGCCAACGTGCCAAGGTGCCCCGTTGCCAAGTTTCTTTTAGCCGCTGCTTGACAATATGCGTCCTAGCCAAACTCGTGTGACCCACTTTCAGCCATAATCGCTAAACGCAACAGAAAAGCCCATAAATAAGATTACCGTTTAACAGGCCACCTCATAAAATATATTCCGAGGCAGCCAACGTAGCAACGACGCCTCAATCTGAAACTGAATAGCACTTAAATGCTTTGCCATCCATGAAGGGGATTTGTGTGAATATATAAGCACACTCTGAATATATGCAGACATAGACATATTCATACTTGTACGTATGTAGTCAGGTATGTAGTCCAATTGAAATGGGGGTCCGTCTAGATAGGTAGATAAGTAAGCAACGGGGAGCATCCATGTTTGGGCATGGCCAAATGCTCAGGTACTAATTAAAACAGCCTGTGATAAAACTAATTAATTTATATATATATATAAATATATATCATCTCATCATTATTTTATATATATATATATATATATTTATATCTCATTTCATGATATTTATATATTGCCATATTTATAGAAAGAGTAAAATATGCATAAATAAATAAAATAGTTGTTAAATGGTGTGGAAACATTGGAGTGCTGCTGATCAGCAAAATATATGTCGCTGGCGCTAAATCTGATATATATATATATATATCTGCGTAATATATATATTTTGCCATATGTGTTCGAATTTGAGATACAACCTTGTGAATGCAAATTAATTCAGTTGAGTGAATGAATGACTGATTATCAAACTCAAACTGCGAGAAACCAGCGTCAATCAAACAATTCCCTTCTCCCTCTCTCTTCAGCTGCAGCTTCAGCTTCAGCTGAAAGTCCAGCTTAGGCATTAGTCAAGTAAATGCAAATTTATTGCATAATTATTTAGTATGCTTTCTGATTTGTAGTACTATAATACGTACACTGTGTATACACTATGAAAAAAAAGCGACAAGAACTTTCGCAAATCGTTATAACTTTGGCAGCAATTTTGATTTCTTCCTTGTTCATTTCTTAATTCCAGGGTATATGAATGAATGTTTTCTTCAATTAACCTTTAGATACTTTCACTATTATTACTAAACATTGGTATTTTAATGTCCTGTACTTTTAGGAATATTTCCTACTATTACGGAAAATATTTTTGTGTAAAAAAATCGCACTCATTTTCACACATTTTTCTTCGCATATGTATGGAAATAAAATCTAAAAACCAGAAAACTTTTCTAGTTTTCAGGTCGACTTATTTCTGAGTGAACTTGCTAAATGCATATTAGCCAAGCGTTGAACGTTTACGTTTTTAAGTGTTAAAATGTCTCGCACGTGTAATTGATTCATTGACAGGCGTAACACACACACACACACACACATAGAACTACAAACACGGAAGTGAATTTAGTTTACTTACAATGCAGCGCGAAGTTATGGAAAATGTTTTTAAAATCGTATACGAGCGAGAATTGGCAAATAAATATTTTTGTGTATATATACACACATATATATATATATATATATATATATATATATATATACAAAATGTATGTAATTATTTATGCGCAATATATATACAAACTTAACAGTGCACATAAGCTTTTAACTTAAGCATATGTTCGACACGAACAATTGGGGGCGTGGTATGCTATATTTTAGTCTGGCATTAGCTCGGACTCGATGTTTACATTAAGATGAGGCCGTTCGTGCAAAATACGTGTCGATTGGAGCATTATAAAATTATAGCCCCATAGAAATGTACAAAAATAACTAAATAACAAATCGAACGATTTACTGCACCGAACCGAATCGAATCGAATCGAATCGAACCGAATCGAAGAAAACTTATTTTTACAAAATTTATGTATCGGATTCTTATCTTCGCAACGGAATTGGATACATTAAGTACAAATTTATTGATGCTTCGTTTCATATAAATATTGAGCATATATATAGATATACATACATATTGTATACTATTGAAATACTAAATTTGTAATACCTTTTGAGTAGTGATGTGTGGCACGGAAGTCCTCGGTCATTTGAAGTTATTTAGCTGAAGTGGCTGCTGCTTACCTTGTGTGTCAAGTGATTGAGTATATTTTCCACTTATACTTGACTTTGCTCAACACAAAAACTGTGTTGCACTCGTCATCTGTGGCAGGAAGAGGAAGAGTATACGAAGCACTCCTTTTGTCAGAAACATAGTCTTCTAACCCACTAATCTCAGTCAGCAGATACATGTCCCAAACAGAGCATAATGCTATTTCAAGTCCATTGAACTGACTCAGAAACGGACAACAAATAAGTGTATTTTATATATATATATATATATATATATATAGATATACTACATATGCTTGTATGAGTGATAAGTGGTATTTACAGATTTTTGGAGGCGGCTTTTATGCAAGTATATTTCATGTCCATGCATGACAGGCATTTAAGTAACTCTCGCTTTTGGCAGAGCCAACGACTTTTTGATTATGTTCAAGCTCGTCGTTGTTCTTGCGCCTTATATGTATATATATATATATATATTTATATATTATGTTGTTTCTTTTTTTGGTTAGTTTAAAGCTGGCATGCAGCCCACATCGGTTTATATCAACGATTGGGCGATCGGTCGCTCGGCCAGTTAGTCGGTCGGTTTGTCGGTTTGTCAGTTGGTCGGTTGGTCGGCGTCGTCATCATCATTTTTTATGTGGCAACTGTCATTAGCTTCCTTTTGCGCTGTTATTTATCTTGAAGTTGACTTGAACTGAAGACGGCAGTGGGGAGTCGGGAGTCGGGAGTCGGGAATCGGCGGCAACACTCAAATTGAAGCCAGAGACGCATAATTGCGAATTATCAGCATTTTACATTGACATTCTACGCATTTTTAATGACTTCTTTCGCTCAGAACCAACTTCGACTTTAACTTCGACTTCGACTTCGACCCCCAAGCATTTTGCGAAATGTGCAAAATACTTTTTCCTCTCATATTCATTCCTTCGGTTTATTTTTTCTTTCTTTCTTTTTTTTGCTTTTGTTGCCTACTGCATATCCTGCCACAAAATAAAAGAATTTCAACTGTCTGCTGCCATCTAAGACGAACGAAAAAAAAACCAACTTAAATAACATCATTGGCATTTGACAGGCAGACGACGCGTCGACGCATCTTGCACCAAGAACACAATATTTGGACAGACACACACACAGACAGACACACACACAGACAGACACAGACACATGCACACCCACAACCCTCTATGCCAACCTTCCGCTTACTTATCTTCAATATTCTATGTAGCATTAATATTACGCAGCGTCAAAATTTTGGTTACCCAACTCAAATGAGCAACCCTCAATCCCCTGCCCCTTCAACTCCCACCATTCCTGTTCCCATTCCCGTTGCCGTTCCCGTTCCCGTTGCCGCGCTTGGTTCTTTGTTCAGCTGGAGATGGAGCATTCAAGAAAATTTATGACACATTTTTGATTTGCTGTAGACTCGCTTGAGGGGTCCCCGGATGTCCGTTAACTGCTCAGTCATGACACTCAATAAGAACTCTTTTCCATTTGGGGCCTGAATTCTGCCAATGCGACATTACACTAATTGTCCCGCACTAAACTACACTATACACTATACTACATATATATTTATACCAAAGGAAATGCTGCAACACAAAATAAATAAATACAAGTAAATTGCTCTAGTCGAGCGAGCTTGACTACGAAATGCCCTTAACCCTGAACCTGAACTAATAAATATATATTTTTTTTAGTTTTATTTATTTATTAACACTTGATCAATAATAGAAGATATACAGATATACAGGAATTGGAAGGCTATATCTTACAAATTGTGGCGTTTGTTGGGATCGAAAATCGGAATATTTGACAATTGAATAAACTTAGCTGTAGAAGAAATTCAATTCCATATTTTGTGTCTGAGACTGGATTGTGCATACGCTGGACGCACATGACTAGATCTCGACTCTTGATTTTGATCGAGACTATATATATACTTTATAAGGGCGAATATGCCTCCTTCTGTCCGTTACCTGCTAGTTGTAGAAGCTAAATTTCTACATACGCAACATTTGAGGCCACCAAAATAGCAACAAGATTAATCATCACAGATCTAATGCATTTCAGGAATTTTGTACTTGAATAATTAAATGCACATCAAATAAGAGTTTGGCATTGGATGGCATAGTAAATAGCACAATAATCGCACGAGAAATGTTTTTCACACATTATTTTTTCGGTCTGTTTTATGTTTGACATGTTTCCCCATTGCTATTATTATTATTATCATTATTTGTATTATCATATTAATAGTAATGTGAATGCTTTCGCTTTGACCACTCGAAATTCATTTATGCATAAGCAGCTACAACAACAACAACAACAACAACAGAAAGTGATCTTAAGACGACGCGCGAGCGCTGGGATCGCAATCGAGATCAAAACGGAGACGGCGACGTTGACGACGACCGAACCCGCATAATAATGGCCATACAAGTGTCTGATTTCTGGGAACACTTCTGGGTCGAGCCGGAAGTCGAAAGTGTAAAATTCTGCGAAGCGACTGCGTCATTGATTAGTTTATGAATGAGACCCCAAACATTAATCTAAATATATCCACATCGACACACATACAGTACGTCTGTATAGACTTTGCCAATCTGAAAGTGTACTTCTAAAATTCACGATTTTTCATTCCTTAATTCCAGATATGTTTTTTAAAATTACAAAAAAAAAGAAAACAGAACAACGTTTTTGTTTGTTTGTTAAATTATTGTGAAGCACAAGAATTTAAAGACTTAATAACAGTTTGTGTGTATAATTTATACAAATGTACTCTATTATAATGAAATATATTTCTGAGAAATAGAAAACTTAGAGATTATTTTTACAAAGAAGAAACACTTTCGTCGTTGGCTTTTTTCTGAGTGTATAGCACATGCACAGAAATACGAACCGCAGCTAGGCTAAATTTGTAGCGCTATTAACGGCAGTCACGCCATAAATCAGCTGAGGCAGCGATCATGTCTTGCCATGTTGCTACATGACACCCAACCAATATCCGACCCCCCCTCATATACCTATCAGTACTGACCACCTCTTCCAGCCCCTCCTATTCAAATCGACTGCTGCCAATGGTCGATTTCTTCTTTGCAACTTTGCAGTTGTCAAAAATTCGCACATTTTTTATATGGACATGGTACTCACTCAGTTACCTGCACCACCCAGCTCCCTCCCCCCATTTAAACCTCACGCCATACCGCTGCCTCTGCCACTACTTCGGGCAGGCCTGTCATGTAGCCGGCAATTAAAATTGGTTCCCTTCTTCATCAGCCGAAAGCTGAGAAGCGTTGTCCGCCTTCCAATTGCCGAGCGAAGCTGTTAAATAATTTATGAAGTGCGTAGGGTTTCTGGTGCGCATTTCAAGCAGTCCACGCCGACTTGGATACATATAAAATATATACTATACTATACACGATATATATTTCGGGGCATCACTCACGCACTCTGTGTGCACAGCCGGAACATATTTGTCCACGCAATTTTTGCTCATTAAACTTTTTGGGCACATTCTGCGAGCTGCATGCAAATGCCGCTGATTAGTTTTGACAATGAAGTAAGGCAACTGCTTGCGGACGGGATGGACAGAGACAGAGTCAGAGAATGTAGTGGGGGGGTGATAAGGATAGTTAGTTGACTGAACGGTTACAGTTTCCATACATGAAACATGGCGTTGAACTGAAACCGAAACTGAAACAGAAACTGAACGTGAACCTGTACCGAAAAATAATAAAAGAAAAGACGACATGCGAGCCAACTAACTAAGTAAAGTAAAGTCGAATATAAGTGGAGACGACTTTGGCAGCTGGCAGCTGGTTTTGCTTAGCTACGAGTGCATCTTGGCCAAGTGCTCGCTGAAGCACAACAACAACATCCAGCTCCTCTCTCTCTCTCTCTCTCTCTCTGTCTGTCTCTCTGGGCCGTTCAATGTTCACGGCTCGCCCTTGTAACGCAAGTGTTAAGTCTGGACACGCTCACAAGACTTAACACTTAGCCTTAGCCTTAGACTTAGGCTCAAGTTGAGACCCTAACCTAAGCCTAAGCGCAACCCAACCCAAACCCAAGGCGAACAGTGTCGAAACCCGAGCGCGAGCTAGGCACTCGAAACCGAAAACCCAAACCCAAACCCAAACCCAAAGCCAAAGCCAAGCCGAAAAGTGCAGCCATATTAATTATGAATTGGAATTGAGTGGATGTGTCTTTTACTTGGACTGTACTTCTCTCTGCTGTACTTTGCTGCACTTTTTTGCACTTGCAACTTGCATCCGCGGCACATTTCATATTTTTACGCTTGCGGAGTTTGCGATGCGACTGCAAAATAGTCTAGGGGCGCATTCGAGCAATAACTTTTGTCACGCTATATAGGGCCACATGGGCGCACAGGAGCGCAGCCAGGTGCATTCAACAGGTGCGCATTCGACAATCAAATTACCATATTCAGAAGATCATCCATAATATTATAACATGCAAGTCTATCGGCGATCACTTTAATACTGTACAGTTGATAGTTGAATGTCAAATGTGATCTGGTCTATACTCACATATTTCATATATTCCCTTTAAATGCATAATCTGGTAACTGAAGCATTCAGTTATGGCTATAAACATAAATAGGTGTTCAATTCGTCAACTAAACTGAGTCATTCCTTCAATTGGTAAATGAAGTTTACAAATTTAGATTAGACATTCGAAATGTATACTATTTAATCAGTATTAATTTGCAGTTGAAATCGATTTGGTATTTTTGGGCCCCAAAGTGACTGAGGTGCGCTACTGGCTGTAACGATGAGGAAAAACACTTAATTTACTTGTGAAGACGACAGCCACTGGGTCTGGACATGCACAACGCTCAGTGGCACGTATTAGTGTCTTTATCATATAAATGGTGCGGTTTAAATAATAATTAAGCCTGACTCGTACTGGCCGCGGCTGCTTCACTGTGTGCTTTCCATTTGACTTTTGGAGTTACTGGTCGAGTGTATTTGCCAGCTGTTCGTCTACTTCTTCTGCTTCGTTGTCGTCTTGGTCTCCGCATGCCGGTTGCAGGTGGATGCGGATTAAGCTGCCACAGGGCGCAATAAATCAACGGATACATTGGCCATCCCCCCCCCCCCCCCACCACCACACACACACACACAACCCACATCGAGTGCAGCCAAATGCGAAGCGTTCCCCTGCCAGAGGAAGCGAAGTTCGTGTCAAAATTGATATGCCAAATAAGACTCTGATTCAGTTTGTGAATTAGATTCTGATTCTGATTCAGATTGTGATTCTCATTACCGATACTAATAAGTAGACCCCATCGCAACATTACAAGCCCTGCAAATTACTTCAGACTTTAAGAAGAGGCCTATATCTAAAACGAATTACATGAAAATGTGCAGATTATATCTTTAACTTTTACCAATTTGTTGTGATGACAGCTTCAAAAATGATAACTACTTTTTTCACTTTTATTTTTTGGTTTAAAACAAGAGCCTAGGCAAGAATCATTATTATAATGATAACCACGTAAAGCGCTATGGCACTCTCCATACAGATGTCTATATGCATATCTGCATATTTATCTTTATGCATATCACTATATAAATTCCAATTAAATTAATTGAAGTGTAAAACTTTTCATGGCTCTCAATTTAAGAACTTGAATTATTGATTTAAGCTGATTCTGTGTTAATTTGAAATGATAATTGCATTGATTTGGAACAATTGTTTTAATATAACAATAATTGAACTTAGTTTATATAGAAAAAGTCCTGAAAAATTTGTATCAGTTGTATGTGGTGCAGATATTGACAGTGTATAAACTTGATGCGAGTACAAAATACTTGAATTGTTCTTTGAGTGTATATTTTGTGTCTACATCATTTGCCTGCCTATATTTGATGTATATATATATTTGTAATAACTGGCCAGATGTAGCAGAGCATCGCCTGAGCTGTCACAACAATCAGAGATGTGGCTGAAACATTTTCAATAACACAAAATTTGCCGTGTTCGTTGACCAGTCGAACAGCCCCAGTACACAAAGACGACAACCAGACCGACGAGACGAAACCGGAAACCAGCAGAAATTGGCAGCCAGCCGCAAGAGCAATAAGCGCCACCAGCTACAATTAACGGTTGCATTGCGACACAACGAAATAATGCTGCAGCTGTTGCACTGAGTGCGAGAGGGAGAGAGAGAGAGAAAGAGTGAGAGAGAAAATCAACTGGCAGAGCAAGAAGAACTCAAGAATCAGGAGATCTGCAAGATGCTGTTCATGGACGCACTGTTCAACAGCTTGCTGGTGGTCAGCTCCGGCTATGCGATGTACACGCTGCATCCGTGGCAAACACCCTACGGCTATGCGGCGGCCGCATTGAGTCTGGTGCACGGACTGCTGGGTGTGGTGCGGGCGGCAAACAACGATGACGATGAATGCAATCGCGTACGGCAGATAACGTCCGGTGTTATGGAGCTGGTGCCGCTGCCATTGGCCAACATCGAGCTGTATCTGAAATCGTCCAGTCCGCATCTGGCAATGGCGCATGGCTGCTTTGTGATACCGTTGGCCTTCGACCTGGTTGCCAAGTGGCGCGACTGCGAGGACAATTCAACGGCGACGCTCAAGGATCTGACGCTGCTCGGCAATGTGGTATCGCTGCTCTTTCTGGGCGTCAATCAGTCGAGCAATGTTTGCGGTAGCATGGCGGCAATTGCATTGGCTGCACGCTACGGCTCCGTCATGCTCGAATATTACTGGGAGGGTCTGGGCATTCACTTCAATCTGCTGGCCAATTCGGCGTTCATCGTGCTAATGGCCATGACCCTGACGACAAAGTCCTAACCAGCCATCACTGTCACATCCACGGCGACATCTTCTGCTTCATCGTCATCATCATCAGCGTGGTTTTTTTTATTCGGTGGCTCAAGGCTAACGGCGGGCGGTTCATTGGCTCAACAATGGCTCAAGCGTCGGCTCAATAAACTTGCAATTAATGTTGGCAAATTAAAATGCAAAAATAAACATTAATTGTTTTGTCAAAAATTAAGTGTTGTGTGCTCGTTTGATTGTTTAAGTGTGTGTGTGTGTGTGTGTATTTTTGGCACTACGTTCCGCGGGGATGCATCACAGAATGAGCCGACGACAATGGGGCAGCAATTTAAGGCAAAATTTACAACGATACCAAGCCATTGAGCAGGAATAAATATTAATGTCCAAACCGGAACCGGTTCTGAGCCGCCACGCTTTTGATACGTATTCAGCTGGATAAGCGTGGCTAAGCCCAATGAAGTCAAAAGTATTTCCACCACAATATGTTAACACATATTTACTGATTTTAAGTAGATGCTGCATTTGCATACACCTTTCCTTGCTCTAGTCAAAGTTTATCTAAACTTCAAGTTTAATTGGTTCAATGCTAAGCGACATGTCGTTAAGTTAGTTGGCAACAGCGTTCATTAAGTGTAACTTGTCACTCACAATTCAAAATTCTTCTTTTCTTTTTGCCAGACGTGCAATGATTTGTAAGCAGCTTATACTGAAGTTTTGAGTCTTGTCAAACATTGAGCGGATTCTTAAGGACAGTATCGTGCTTTGACACATGTTAATGTGGTTATTAGCTTTGACAGATACAGATTATGCATTTATAATATTGATGAAAATTAATTTCACCAAATTACAAATATTTCGTGCAAGATATTTCACGTCATTTCATATTGATAAACATAGAACATATTTCAATATTTCATTGCAATTTAAGCTTATATTTTAATAAATGTGAGAATATTTATTAATGTTGTGCGAATTTTGGAAGAGACAATTGACAGTAATTGATGCTTATGCACACTGCACACTGCACACTGTCCAATGCCCACTATACAACACTGCTTGTCGCAGGCCGATTGTCGATGTGCGTTTTGTTGTCTGCTTTTGGGCGCAGGCTGTGCGAGAATTGCAAAATGTAAAATGGCTGACGTATGGAAGGAGAACAGGAACATTAACAGAAACCGAGAAGCGATGCTGCTAATGAAATGGCGCCATAAAGATTGAAAATAAATTTGCGGAAAGAAAGGGCTGCCGATGCAAAACAGTATATGGCAATAATATATACATTTTAATTAATTGCCAGCGCATTTTAGGGACGGTTTTATGATGTGAGTGGCACAGTTATGGGCCCAGCAGTTCGCTACTATAGTCGTGGCCACAAACCGGATACTAATCATTTCATGAGGCGCGGTAATATTTGCGCTTTTACACGGCTGGGCTCCGGCTCCGGCTCCAGCTCCAGCTCCAGCTCCGACATTCGTTCGTTTGCAGAACAAACATATTCACTTTGTAGTTAAAAGACCATCCATTATTTGTGTGAATCAAAGTCGCTGCAGCAGCGACAGCAGCCGCCAGAAGAAACGCAATGGAAAGATAACAACAAATTAAAGCTAGCGAAAAAAGCAACCGCAAAAGCATTTCAAAAATGTGCAAAGGGAGGAAGCACAACAGAAAATGAATCAACAACCGGCGAGCGAGTGAAGAAGAAGAAATTACATACACAAAAAACTAACAAGAGCGCGGCAATCGTAATTATTCGTCGACTAGATACCCTGTTACCCGAATGGGAGTAGCTGTATTTGCTTAGGTTGTTCTTGAACTTTGGGAAAGTATACATAAAGTAAAATAACCTCGGCGTTATGCACTCAAAATCATTACAAACGCAACTACACGAAATTGAGGAAAGCAAGAAACGCAGTTCCCAAATCGATATTTCACTCTCTCTGTCTCTCTCTCTCTCTCTCTTCCTCACTCAATCGGACACAACTAGATACATATGTGGAGTGGCAGGAGTATCCTTCTGTTGCATACTTTCGTAGTATTCACGTTATCCCCTTTTACCCATTTAAATTTATACAGGGTATAAGAAAAAGGCAAAATAAAAGAAATGAAGAAATCAACAAAAGCGAACGCGTGCAAATTGCACGCCAATGCGCCGGCGCAGACGCCGCGACATTGCTTAAGTATGCGTGTATGTGTGCAAGTTCAAAAACCTGCGAATGTATATTGCGAGTCAATCTTTGTTTGCCGTTGCTCCGGCAGACTTAGTCGCAGACAGACGAAGTCTCAGTCGCAGTCGGTTAAAAATGCCGGCCGGCACTGGCGCAAAAAAACCAACAAACAAATTTTAAAACTTAACGGCTAAAATCTATAGACTGCACAATACTCTGTTATCGGTACAGACACAGATTTTCAGCCAGATATGAACCATTTGATTATAAAACGAGTTGATCTTAGCCTGTGCGATATATATGCGTGGCTTTGTGTTTAAGATGTGCAAGTCATAAGTTTTATGAATTTAGCTAAAGATGTGGAGACTTCACTGACGTGGGCAAGCATAACATCAAAAACATGCAGGTTTTCGCATTGCGAGCAAAGTATTAATCAGGAAAGCAACAACAATAAAAAAAAAACAGCCGCCGCAAGCAGAAGAGCAACAATGAGAAGTAATAAATGGCAAGAAGAAAACAGAGAAGCGGACAGCGATGACGCGTCGAGCTTTTGCCCATGCATGCAAAATGGACCGCCGCGTACGTCAGACGGATGGACGAACGAACAAGCAGACATTGCAAAGCGCATTGGCACGAATACGGCTAATAAATGCGGAAAGTAGAAAGAGCAAAAAATTAGACGAAGATTGAATACTCTTTAAATCTAAATAATCGTTGCTTGTGGAAATGCCAAGTTTCAATATTTTGTATGTGATATAAATATGAATCTATCTACATATATTGTTACGTATATGTAGACATATATTGTTTCAATATTTTGTATTTGATATAAATACGAATCTATCCACATACATTGTTACGTATATGTAGGCATAAATCATCTATCATCCATATGTATGTACATACATATGCGCTGCATACTTCATGGCAAAGCGCAAATGCTTCACTGCGTAAAAGGAAATGTTCAAAATCGAAGAACGCCGACGCAGCGATGAAAGCAGAAACAACAGTGATAAATACATACATATTTGTAAACATGTTTGTGGGTACACTCATAAAATACACTTTTGGAAATCGCCATATTTTTGACGCCAATGGTTAAGCATCCTATAATTCAGAAAGTGAATTTCTAAAATTTATGATTGTGCCTTTCTAAAAACTACGGTTTGCATGTCTAAATTGCAGAGTGGGTTTTTGTAAAATGTGCCAAAAAGTTGTATAATTTCCGGTGTGTTGTAGCTTTATTTGTTACTTATATTTTATAATATAAGCACTTTACAATTAAACATAAGTATTTTAGACGTTACATATAAACAACTATTTTAAAATGTAGAACTTACGATTCGAAAGGGATCTGATACCGCGACCCTTGGTTCGCTATTTAAGTGACTTCACTCTGATCTACCCGGCCTCTAAAACAGCCAACAGCTAAGCTATAATATAAGGCCAAGCCAGTAAATTGCATTATTTATATCTGAATTTTAGAAAGGATTTTTCCTAAAAATTAGAGTTTGAATTTCTATTTTTTAGAAATGTTTTTCTTAATAATAGGAAATATTTTAAAAAATAAAAATAGATAAAATCTGCATATTTTTGAGTTTTGCAAGCAGCCGTCTTTCTAAATGTTACAAATTTTATTTTCCTAATATGTGGAAAAACTTTTTTTCTGAGTGTCTGTGAGTGTGCGCATTCGCGTGTGTGTGTGTGTGTGTGTGTGTGTGCGTGCTGTTGGTGTGCGCCCGCGCAACGCGCCATTCAAAAAGCTACGCTTCGCCTTCGATTTTTGCAGCGCCAGTCAATGCGACGGCTGCTGCTGCAGTTGCTGTCTGCCCTGTTATACGTGATTTGTTTACGAATGTTAACAAAATACTTATGTACACAAAAATGCCTTAAATTACCGGGAAAGGCGTTCTTCGTTTAAACATTTTGTAGACACAAATACAACAGAGCTCGAAATCACAGTGTTGCAATTGTTGTTTTTGCTCTTGTTTTTGTTTTTCGTTTTTATTTGTGCTTTTGTTGTTATCGTTCTCGTTCTTTGCACTTTATAAGCCCGTACTTCCCCAAATTGTCGGCATATTTCTCTCTTGAAGAGTTAGGTTTATATTTATTTTCTTATACAAACAATTCACAATTATTTGACTATTCAATACATTCACCTTTCACCTTCAATGGTATTTTAAACAATTAGTTCAAGCTAGTGAGGTTCAACTGTAGTTGCAAATGTGCAAATCTGTGTGTGTGTGTGTGTGTGTGTGTGTATGCATCTGTGCCGACTGAGTCACGTTCATATGCACATGTGCAAAAATGTGTGTGTATGCAAATGTGTATTTGAAGCGTGGGAGCGTATAGTACGAGCAGAGGCAATACGACAACCTCAATATGCAGCCAATGGCGTCGATGAGTCAACTACTTCAACAGTATGCAGATCCACATACATGCATACATATGAACATGCATATATTGTGTGTGTGAGTGTGTGTAGTACAAATGTATGTAGAAGCTAATAGATGGTGAATGGGCAATTGAAATGTAACGGTTCTGATGACACGAGCGCTTGTCGGCGCCACTCGACTGAGCGAGCAATAAGCAGGCCACACCAGATAACCGAAGAGCAAGCGAACTTTCCGAGATGGACCAAACAATGGAGCTGAACGAGCGATGGCAATTGAGGAATTGAGGTGACAGTTGGTAAAAGAGCGGTCAGCATACCGTGTGCACTCTCAATTAGTATCAGCCTTAAAGCAGGCACTCAGAACTTGTTAATTGTGGCACTGAGGCTAAAGTCATTATGAGTTGTCTGTTAACAAAGCAGAAGCTCTTCAACTATGGCGGGTGGTAGTTGCTGTACACATACATATATACAAACAAGGAAGTCAGCTTATAGTTTATAGTTTATAGAGCATACCAAAAATACGCCTTGCCAGTTGCGAAATTGTTGAACAGTTTTATGGGGATTTTGTTTTAAATAAAACGAAACGATTAATACGAGAAATGACACGAGTAACACGTGTCAACACACCAAACGCAAATTATGAAACATGAAACGTTAAGATAAACTGCCAAATTAGAGCAAATCATTTGCATTGATTAAGCTAGTTCATATTTAAATATTTATTTAATTTGCCGAACACGCACAGAGACACACAAAGACATACACCTGTCGATATTAGCATACATCACTGACACAACCTGATCGAGCCTCTGCTAAGGCTATTGCTATAGCAACGGCTTTAAGCATTCGGCTTATGGAGCCTCAGGCCTCAGCCTCAGCCTCAGCCTGCCTACTTGTCTGCCTGCCTGGCCTGCCTGCACCTGTTGCGACGCGGCGGTGGCACAAAGTTATTCACTAAACGAACCACTAAATATACATATGTATGAAAGTCGCACGGACCAATGGAGCGTCATTAGACGACAGTTAGAAAACGAGTTTTTGTTCGTATTTGATATCATCATGAGATGATGCCATATTCAAGCAGTTTGCCAGCTCTAGACACGGCAATAAATGTCATACATTTTTCAAAACCGGCGGCCCATAAAATGAATCGCTGCCGATTCAGACATATCTACACACGAACTTATTATACCTTCATATATATATATATATATATATATATATACACATATATACATACATTTGTGTTAAGTGAATCTACGAATAAAAAAAAAACATTTTAATCAACATAAAATGATAATAATAATCGTTATGAGGATACGTCGGATAAAAAAAAAAATCAGCATTAATTAAATTAGTTAAATCGCCATGAGTATCAAATTAAAATTTGTGTTTTCCTTTCTTAAACTCGTTTCTAATGGCATTCTATAGTGCATAGATTCCAGATATATTACGCAGATAATTCAAGACGAGCCTCTGCGGACGGCATATGTCGTTATCAACTAATATTCTATGGATCCACCCCAACACACACACACACACACAAAAAACTCAGCAAAGTTTCCTCATTTTTATATCCTAAGCACATTGAAAATGCACAAGTATGCGAAAGGCAGAAGAAAGCATCCCCGATCCGCTAATGGATAAGCATCTATTTTCTTCATCAGTATTAACAGCAGAGTCGATCTAGCCACATCAGTCGTATGGTAGGCAAGAGCTAGATTCTGCAAATTTGGAATATAATATATAAGCTTATATTATTTGCTCCCCGATTGATTTATCGATTTCCGATATCAATTAAATACGCAATTTTAAATGTACAGCCTTCCAATTGATATATAATACATATATCTATATATGTATATGTATATGACATATAATTGATCAACTGCAATTTCAAGTGAATTGGTTAGCCAACTCCTCCTTTATTAGCCACAATTACCAATTACCAACCGTTTTTGTATTCAAACATTTATTTGCGTGCATTACACAAGCTTAACGGAGCAATAAAGCATTTTAAGCTTTGATAGATAAATAAATGATATACAATACACTTCTGATATTTGCCAGATGTGCGAAGCTTGCTTCGCTTTCAGTAAAATCAAATTCAAATCAGTAAATTTATTACATTATTTGTGTATGCGACCAAGTTCTTTTTTTCTTCATAAATGCCATAAGCATTTTCTTACTTAATTCGCTTATTTCAAACAAGTTGGCTAAATCTGCACCGAATCCAGTTGAGTATTCTACGGTTGCCGTCATCGGTTGCTATATATATTAGAATCATAGCACAGATATTGCCGATGATTCAGCTCATAATATATATATAGATATATATATATATATAATATTTGACGTTGTCGTGCAAGTGAAGTCACATTTGAACTCATTTGAGTTACACAAAAGCATTTTGTATACGAAATGGGAACGGGAGACGTTGCCACTTAATGCTTGCTTCAGCGGGACAACCAGGGAATTGGCGTGGTAGTGGGCGTGGGGCTACGGGGGCGTTTACGCTGACTTTTGAAAAGTATTTTCAGTGCGAGAAATGTTCTGCCAGTTGTCAACTTGAAGTAGGTGAGGTGACGATCAAAAGACACACGCTCACCACCAACAATACACATCGAATATACAACTGTACATATACATATGTATATCACTTACTGTTAAAAACGCTGATCAACGAATCTAAATTCTACACACTAACTTTGTTCGTATTCATAAATTTCATGTGCAAATTCAATCACCTTGTCTGGGCAAAGCCGAATAGTACCTGCTAGTATTTATTGTGTGTATATATATATATATATATATATATATGTATATGTATGTCCACATGCATTCATGCATTTACATACATACACACATACATGCATAAAAGGGTACAGCTCAGTCAAGGATATGCAGCTATGCGTTAGAGTGCAATCGAGCTGCGCATTATGGCGAAATTCAAAACCGAAAACCTGAACCGAAACACTGCAAAATGAAAAGATGGCAAAGGCTTGCCAAAAAATGCCAAAGGACAAAAACAAAACAACAACAATAGTAAAAAAAAAAAACGCCAAGTAATATTTGCATCAAAAGGACGAGCTTCCCATTGAATGGCACAAACAAGCAGCAACAACAATAAGAAATACCTATACGAATATAATGAAAGCGTAAGCAAGCCTTAACAAAACAAAATAATAAAAAAAACAACAAAAAACTAAAGAAAACAACACAATAAGGTGGTTGAACTCTATGAGGAGCCGAAGCTTTGTCCATGAACCAGCCGAGTGAGTGCGTCGTGAGTTATTCATTTGCGCGTCCTCTTTTTACCTGGCGGAGCAACAGTCCACAGTCCACAGTCCACAAACAACAGGCAACAGGCAACAGGCAATAAGCAACACAAGCCAAACCCAATAAGAATAAGAAGCTGAAATTAGATGTCGTCCTTGTTATCCCATAAACAAAGCACATCACATGAATGAGCCAAGGCATTTGACTACTCAAAATGTACGACATTTGTATGCCCCTTGTGCGCAATCCGGGTATTTTGAAGTTATGAAAAAGTCCGTAACACATCGATCGGCATCAGCAGCCGAGTTGATCCATTCACTAACGCAGAGCAATCTAATAGAAAATGCTAAATTAGAGAATGCAAATTGCAATAAGACCAAAACCTATGTTGTCAGTTAAATATATAGATATATACGTATGTATATATCGATTTCATATATGCTCTCCATTTTCAATACTTAAATATCTCCGGAAAACCTGTGAGAACCCTTGGTAAACTTATCTTCCTCCACAGTTTCATGGACAATCGACAAAACTTTTTCATTTAGAAAGCTAAAATATAAAAATATATACAAAGAAATTTATTGTGTATTTCCTTTTGAAAATCGATACGCGATCGATATGCATACTTTGGCATATGATTGAGATTAAAGCCAAGCCGAGCCACATGACGTGGCAAATATTTGTTAGATCTGTGAAATATTTCTCGCTTATGTGTACAGTAGAGTTGTGTCTGTATCTGTAGATTAACAGTAAGTGTAGCCGAATTGTTGGAGCTGTTTTGAAGTGGTCATCGTTGAAATAAAACGTGATTTCGATCGGCCGACTAAGGGAAAACCCATGGTGGTATAAGTCAAAATTTCAAGCACTTAAAGCTCATTGAAACGATAGTTGTAATCAGCAAAAAACCCGATCAAAAATAGCCAGTTAATTTAATGGTAATGGCAATGGCAATGTCAAGAAATAAAATTCAATTAAATACGAAAGAACTGCCGTTGCTGTTCTTATCACTACTCCAACATCAAGGCTGAGCTCCGGCGAAATTAAACGAAAGATCTTCTACCCTTGTAGTGGGTTATGCTTATCAGCAAGTGACTTAAAGACATGTATGGACAAAACTAGTGAGCAATATGAGTGTCTGCAATTGTGTTTTTTACTATTTAGTAATTCGTTTTCTTCTTCTTTTGCTTATTATTTTACCCATTACTGAAATTGGGAAAATAGCTTGATCAAAGGATTCCAAGCATGGAACTATAGTTGCTATGGCTGGTTTAACCGAAACTGGTACTCCCCAATATGTTGTAGCTCATAACTCATTCAAAATTTAACTTAGACGAGTTTGCACTCGCTTGACAGTTTTGCAACAACAACCCCAAATACAATTTTATGTTGCACAACTTAATTAGAATGTTACAATTGAAGGTATCTTGGCAGTGAGCTGCCCCTACAATGCTCCTTTTAGCAGCTATTGCCTTTGCAAATCGCTCAAGTCCTGACGAGGGTCAAATTTGGGCTTCAATTAAAACCGACACACAAATTACCAATTAAATATAGACTGATGTTTGGGTCCTGAAAGTGCGCCGTAGCAAGTAACAAAGTGCCAAAGTAACAAGTAAGGTAACAATAAAAACACAAAGAAGTTGAAAGCAAACAGTTGAAACAATGTTTAGGATGGATATGGATAGGGGTGCATAGGGATGCATAGGGGTGACAATGATCCTGCTCAATCAACTCAAGGGTCTGGCAGGAAAACGTCAACAATTATAATCGTATTGCTTATTGAAACGACAGCATAAAAAGCATTGGCTGATTAACACACAGAGAAACATCATCGCACATACATCGATCCAGTTGCAGCTGTTCGACAGACCCTAAAACATCATCCTAGTCCTAGGCGATACAATCAAGTGCCACCCCGAGATCTGGGCAGAGTGCGAGTAAGTGGTTTCTTAAAGCCTATATGTGTATATAAGAGAGTGAGATAGAGAAAGAGAAAGAGGCTTTAAGAAACTATATTATATATATATATATAAATCAGTCTCTATCTGTTGCGAGGCCAACATTCAACTGGGCTTTGTGCCACCGCCGCACCCAATTAAAAAGCAGCCACATAAATTAACACTCGTTGCCAGTGGGGGGAATTGCACGGTGGCAAACTGTTTAGCAGACCGACGACGATCTCATATGCATATAGATTATGGTCTGGGCCCACACGAGCATTTCCAAGTAGCCAATTTGGTGCTCGGTGCTTGGTGCTTGGTGCTGGGTGCTGGGTGCTCGGTGGCCACATCCAGAAATTCAAACACGTAACAGTGAAAACATTAAAATTGACAAATCAAAAGCCAAAGCCATCGCCACACAGGTGTAAAAGAATGTATGTATCTATACATACATACGAGTACATTCCCCAAGATAACAATAATGACGACGATCCTCCCTTGTGGATACTTCACTGCCCGCTGCCCGCTGCCCTTGCCGATCTCTAGCAAGACCCAATCCAATAGTGTGTACGCTTTATGGGCTTTGAGAGCGTTGTCTAAGCATTTCATGAATTTCTTGAATTGGTTTTAATTCGCAAGAACTCTTCTTCTTCAGCTTCGTTTTCTTCTTGTGGTGATTGGGGAGGAGGTATGGTGAAAGAGGAGGATATGGGTAAGGGGGCAACAATCAGCCTCGGGGGCACTTGCCTCGCCGTTCTCTTCTTGGCAAGCGGCGATTTGTCAACACGTTTGAGCCATCGCACAGCCCAACCATTGTAATAAAAATTCCCAAGAATGTTGGCCAGACTGCTGCGTGCCCCATACTAAAGACTGGCATTAGCATTTGAAGTTACCGATTGCGTCATGGGCGCGCATCACATTGCGTGAATGAGTGTGAATGTGAATGTGAGTGTGAATGTGAATGCGTTGACGAACTGTGAACTGCTCGAGTGCGCGATATGGGTGTACAACTACTTACCACGCGAAATGCTATGGTAAACAGGGCTAATGGATTTGCCATGATAATGCAACACAGTCTTGCACCCAAGTCATTAGCCGGTCCATCAATGGGAGTAGACGTAACAATCACCAACGCGACGCGACGCGACTCGACTCAACTCGACTCGACTCAACTCAACTCGACTCGACACCTTCAACCTGGCCGGGGGCTATCCCGCGGACAGGTTCCTCAACGGATGATCCCCAAGTTAATCGGTTCGAATTGTTGTCCCCCGATGACATTTCAATCAGCTAGTATCGCATTTATATATGTTGACGAATGATGATGAATGACAATCTTTTATGTCGGACATGAACATAAATATCACTTTATACAATCAATTTCTGTAGATTTCAATGAAAATCTCCGTGTAAACATCTTAATACCTAAAAACCACGCTGACTGACTCATACTCATACTGAATGGACATGCATCCGTACAGGATATAGACGATTGAGTCAACCGACTGCAAATAATTAGCAATTAACAATTAATTAACAATCGCTTATTCAATTGAGAGTCTTGGCGACTTGGCGACTTGGCAGTCCCAGATCATAATGTTGTGGATGAAATGGTGCCTCCACTCGATGGGCCACTATTGGGTTAACAGAGTCAGAAAGTCATTCGTTTGCTTGCCAACCCCCTTGACTATACAGCCCTAATTTACTGACTCTACTGATAACAGCTGTCATGATCACTTTTCAGCCTTTTGTTTCACACATTAGTCAGCTCAATTTGACTACTTAAATGGCAAATATTGGTACAGCTGATTAGTTTTTAACACGCCGGATACAGGGTCATATTTATATACATATACGTGTCAGTTTGGAGAAACGAGTTTTTCATTATGCGAATCATATCATCGTGAACATTTGCAAATATTTATAGAAATATCTCTTGAGATCTGAGGGACAAAACACTTTTGCAATACTTTACCATTGCTGTTGTCTGGCTGTCTACTTTGGTTGACAACAAGCTTCCTTTTTCTGTGTGTTTGGCAATGTTTGGCTTGCTTATATTATATTGCTTATATTTATAAAAAAAATATATACATATATTGGCGATTGGCGATTGGATACAGGCGATTTTGTTGTTGCCTTGTGCCTTGCGGGAAAAGTAAAAGTTGGCCGGTTGGTTCTGCAAATGGTCGAAACACCGGAAATGTTAACACAATTTCTCAAAGCTGGCCAACGGAGCATGGACGAACTTGTCGTTGCTCAATTAGCAAAATGCCTACGAGCTGGTTTCGCTGTTTAAAAGCGAGGCCTCATTGGACATGAGCATGGCCATCATTATTACTTACGCGTATTTGAAGTGTTTAGATAACAACAGCAACAACAGCAAAATAAATTAATAAATCAAAAAATAAAACTGGAAAAACTAACAGCTGCCAACAGTCGAAAAGCAGCAGCTAAACAATCAACTCAAACTACAACTAGACCGCGAAAATTGCCTACAAGCTGTTTTGGTTATAACCCACTACTCAAAACTACACTAAACTCTACCACCCCCAACACCCCCTCCATCCCATCCATCCCACCGACGTACACATCACAGTCCCGCCCATCCGAGAACAAGATCCCCGTGCAGTTGCCCGTTACAATGTTCATTCATTTATAACGAATTTCAACAGTGAAATGCTTAAGATTGTTAAGCAGCCTTGTCCGGATCATGGGCCCTGCCTCCGGAGGAATACTTCTCTCTATTTTAGTACTTTTCGGTCTCTTCTTTTTTTTCGTGTTGAGGCTTTAAAGTTTAAACAAATCATCTTCATTCATGTCGTCTGGCTGTCTGTCAGAGCAGCTGCTGCCTAAAATACATTAGTTCGTAACTTAATTAATGCTTCGGCGTTAATTGCCACAGCAAAAACAATACAAGATGTTTAAAGAACGCAGCAACAACGGCAACAACAACAATAACATCAGCAACATACAACAGGCCTAAGATTTTCAACAAATAATGAAACATAATGTGTGAGAATTGTCGGTTGACGACAGCAATCTAAACTGATTTTTGAAAATCTCCGATATGCCATACTTTAATTAATCGAAAATAGGATAAAAAAAAATCCATTTACGTGGCTAAAGAATCTGGACCTGCTAGCAAATTATATATCTTAATTGAATGCATAATGCAATTATATACCTTATATACCTCTACATATGTAAATAGAGTATCTGTTGTTATATAGTTTTTGTTTGAATCAAACTTTGTCCTCAAGTTTTCAGTTTTGTCACGCTAATTTTGAATTAACATTTCAAAACAAAACGTTGAAAACAAGTGTAAAATCGATCGATGAAGTTCCTTCTTTCATCCAAGTGTAACTGCAACTGTTTTCAAATAAATAAATGTCAGAAATTTACTTATTTCAAAATAGCCAAGAAAAACAATATACGAGTATATGCCCCAAGTATGATTTTAAGCATACAAATTTACTCACACCTATTTCATTATAGTTCTTTACTTTTACTCGGTTTATGGTACTCAGCAGATTTCAATTGGGATGAATTGAGATGTCCTCAAATGTAATAAGCCTGCAGTGAATCCATGTAGGGTATTTGGATTTGGGCACTTTAAATAGAGCAGATTTAATTACTAGTTTTGCCATACATATATCTATCACGCGCTGTGACACATACAAGCAGCTAGCAGTGACTCTGCAATTTTGCCAAAATGCAACCAGCCCACACTCATACACACATTCATACACACACACACACACAGACACACACAGACACACACAGTGAACTGAGAAGGCAAATAAGCAAGAGCAACAGCGATGGACTGAATATAAAAAATCAATGCCGCTGGCTAAGTGAGCCCACAAGCTGACTGGCTAACCAGGCTGGTCGGCTGGCCGGCAAAAACCGATGACGATGACGCCATCTGGTGGGCACACAAGGCACACAATGTTGTCACTGCTTCAACATTAGCTCCCCTGCCCAAAAGATACCCGGCGACTGCTTGAAAGCCAACGCATTTGGCAGCTGGCCTGTCTTTATGGCCGGGCAGGTTTTTCCTTGGGAAAATGCATTAGCATGATTCATGCCTACTAGTTGGCCAAGCAGCCAGACGGACGGACAATTGCATTGCCCCCAATTTGTTGGCCAGACCGAAAATCGATGCTAATTCTTCTCTCAAGTGTTTTACTCATTTTACCAAAGTTCAAGTGCTGCTCATTTTTAATAATTCTATTTTTGCTTGCTATATCGAGTTATATATATGTTTGTAATTATTTATCTTTTGCGAATGCCCAAATTTAGAAAGTACATTTGTACTTTTTTTTGCAGTACTATTAAACTATTCTATTAATATTCCATTTGGAATGGCATCGGTCATTATGGCTAAGACATACAGTAGCCAAATTTTGTTCGTCTTACTAACTATTAATATCTACAATGATTTAGCATGAGCAACCTTGAGTCGAGTTTCGTTTGAATGTGCTCACCTGACAACGAACTGTGAGCTATTCCCACCAACTACAAATAGGAATATTGCTAAGAAAATAAGCAATTGAGTTTCCAAGGCAAAACGGACCTTCGAGCGCCTCTAAGGACCATCAAGTGGCAGCACAACAGAATATAACGATTTACAACTCTTATTTATTAGGCCTTACGAGCCAAAATGGTTTAACAAGCTGTTAGCTGTTTAAAAAACAACTAAAGAAAAAAACCCCAAAAGATTTTCGACGAAACCCTAAAGCAAAAAAAAAAATGAAGCAGATTTGTATTAGATATGCGACTGTGCACGTATCAAACATGGCCGGGGTAAACGTACTGATTGCCGCCCTGGTCCCTGGTCCCTGGTCCCTGGTCAAGCATCTACTGTCTACCGTCTACGGTCTGTGGCGGTCCGGCAGCTGTTCCGACCCGTGTTTCTGTAATTCGCAAGCAATTAAAAGCCTGACACGCAACCTCTTGGCAACAAGCTGAAAAAAAATTAGAAACTAAACCCCAGACAGGAACTAAGCGCAGCACTCAGCACTCATATATATATATATATATATATATATATATATATATATATATAGGTATGTACGTACCTGTACCTGTACATATATGGACCTGCTTCTGAATACAAATTACAACTCACAACTCATAGCCACACTTACTCATACTTACATACCCCATACCCATAGCCATACCCATATCCAGAGTCAAGCCCAGACTGAGACTCAGACTTACAGTTGTAGTTAGCCAAGTTAGAGACTTGATCGGCTTCTCTTGGAGCGCGTTCATTAGATAGGCAGGTAGACCTAGGCCTACATTTAATGTAATTATCAGTGATTAATGAATTGCTAAAGCAAACATTGTGTCGCGACTACGAACAGATTTTATTTCGAAGCGGGAAACGAACCAAAAACACATTGAAATTGAAACTGCCAAGATCAAATGAGAATGCCTACGTCAAAATCACACGTCTGTGCGATACCCTGTTCTCAATATAACAGGCCAAAAAAGCTGATATATACTTAAGCATAAGTGATATATTATCAGGTTGTAAAAGAGAGAAACCATAACAAATGAATACATGTATGTGGATAGGCAGACCGATAGACAGTTATCGCATCAACCCAATATAATCGTTTAATTTAGTAAAGAACAGAGTATGGAAAGAGTGAGCAGTAAGAGCATATTGATGCGACTTGTTTTAGCGACTTCCATTCGAAATATTTAGAGCTGGCCGACAATAAAATTAACACAAGTCCTCGACGCGATGCGCTCCAGTTTGAATATTCAGTTTTCACTATTTTTTATCAATTGTTCGATTTGTGTGTCGGTATCGGTTTTGGGTTAGGGTATTACTGCAATTAACATTGAAGGTGGCATTTTTGCTATTGACTCGATAATTCCAGGCAAGCATATAAATGCCCTGTCGGGGGGCGTGCCCTTTTGTTGCCCCTAAAAGAATTGTTGGCCTAATGATAGTAAAAACGAATTTGGTTTTTTAGTTGCTACATTCAATTAACCAGCGTGTGAATATGAGCAAAGAGCGTGCCGCCTTTTCCGCACGCCCTCCAAAAATGAAACTCAAACCTCAATTTCTCTGTACAACCCAACCCCGCCGTATCCAGTCAATTTATAATTTTTTTTCAATTCCAATTTGAGGCTGGTAGCGTCATTGGCTGGCGACTGCTAGCTGGGGGTCAAAACGCCAGCAGCAGTGACCAAAGCCAAGACGGAAGCCAGCACCGAATTTCAATTCAATACTATGAATATGAGCGAAGCTTCGCCCTTTCCTGCCTCTTCTTCACTCGACGCCCCCACGAACAGAATGGGACAGTATGGCCTGATGCAAAAGTTGAGTTGTTCGATTTGTCAAAGTCTGGCTTAGTAGACATCATTAAAAGCGGCTCGCTGAAGCGCATCCTCAATATTCCACATTCTCCGCCACTCGTCTTCACCCATCACGGAAATTCTCACCACCATATATGGTAGCTATTATAGTAGTTTCTAGCTTATCTCAAGGAGGACTCATCGCACTGAACCGTATTAAAAAAAAAAGAAGAAAATGAAGAAAAAAACAAGTTGGAAAAGTTATGTTTATGCCAATAATTTAATACGCTTGCAGATATTTAGTAGAAGTATGAATATATATTACTGATGGATATGAAAGTACTTAAAATACACTTATAATATAATGTCACTTATAAAGAAAGACAATCGACATCGTACGAGTCAGTCGTCAGTCGTCAGTCGTTCTGTGTGTTACGCATTTAGTGAGAAAATTAGTATGCCCAATGCAAGGGTATAATATGTAGGAATAGTTGTAATTATTGTTTTGTTCGTGGTCTATGTTAAATTCAGAAAACGTAAAGAAAAAAACTATGTACTTATGTTAATACGCAAAGCGAGCGATATAAAAGCCATAAAATGTGGTAAAATACATTTAAATGGAAATGGATGGTATTCAGCTGAAGGCAGCATAAATTATCGCAAAGGCAGAGCAAACAGCGCCAAAGACGAAACACATGTAATAAAAACTCTATTAAAAATGCCACTTACAATTAACAAATGGCCCGCACTGCCTTCCGGGGTTCAGGGAGGGCCACCGCATATTGTAGATACGAATAGAGCGACTACAACAAAAATAAATATAAGTAGATGTTGATGTTGATGTATTTGTATATGTATATGTATACGATAGGTATAGGAATAGGTATAGGTATAGGAAAAAATAAAGAACAGAATGTATCTACGCAGTTATATAAAAATTCGGTACTGAGTTGATTGGCCTGCCACTGAATGGGACCCCTCAGTGCCTCTCTACAGTTCTACAATGGCATGACAACAGCTTGAGGAAGGCTATTGGCAAGTCAGTCAGCCTGGCGACAAAGATGTCAAAGAGAGATATATAAGCATGAAAGAGCGATCATATCTAACCATCTAATTATATATGAATATGTTTACACTTTGACTTAAAAGAATCCGTCACAATTTAATGATTTTGCTCCATAGATTATCGCAACCGACACAAAACGATCACATTTTCAATTCATAATGAGATGAGCGAAAAGACGAAGAAACATTTCAGCACATTTGTTTGTGCACAGTTTCAGTCTCAGTTTCAGTTCGTTGTCGCTTGTCGCCTGTCACAAAGCGTTACTTCACAATGTGTGAATATTAAAAGAATGTGCGTGTCTGAGGTGGCTGCAAATACTTACGCATAACACACGCAATTAAATTTATAAATATTTAAAGCACCAATTTACATACCCGACCCACACACAGATACTATATAGTGGTGCCCATATGCCTGCCTCACAGCCCGGTTCGGGTGCCGATTTGAGTTTGACTCTGGTTTTGATTTTTGGCTTTGGTTCTGGCTCTGGCTTTGGATCTGGCTCTGATTGTGGCTCATTGCTCATGGCTCATGTCTTAGATGACCAAAACCGAAAGGGGAAGTCGTCACCAAAGACAAACATTATTGAAATCCACAATGCGTATGAGAGGTTCGCTTTTTATTGCCTTTGAATTGAATGTGGTCTTATGCGACTCCACATTGGCTTCTTGCTGCTTGTTGTTGCTCGAATATGCCTAAAACTGACATATTTGATATGACAGATTCGGTTTACGGCCGACCTGATCCGAGAATACCGATACCGGGGCCTTCCCAGAGCCAGTGTCAACAGAACCCTGGGCATAACTTAATTGTTTATACATTCATAATTGCACAACATGCACACAGACATATCACTTCGAAATTTGTGTTTTTTTTTGTACTTTTCGTCGAGCTGTGGCCTAAAGGAAAATGAAAGTTATGTACAGAATTAAATTAGAGATGAGTCGTTTTGAAAGCCACTTATTGTTTGCTGTAAGTCGCATTTAGAAATACCAAAGTAATAACACCGAAATCGGTGTAAAGTAATCGAGTGTGACGCAAGTTATACTATTAGTATTGAATGGTATGGTATAACATATAAGCATATCCATATTTATGACACTCACTGCATATCATAAATTTACACACGGAAAACTGGAAACCTTATTAATTCGATCTCGTCGGCTCCAGGGTACTTGGTGGGCACACTCGTGATGCGCATCAAGAATACTTTATTGGGTCCTTGAATGCGTTACAAAAATTACGGCAAAACTATAATAACCCCTATGTCATTTGAACCATTTTTTTTTTTTAAATAGTAAAACTTTAATACAAGTTTTAGAAGAAAAAAAATGCTTAGCTAATTAAAACCAGATTTTGTTCATAGGCTAAATACTAAATATTCAACTGTGGTCTTTATTAGAATCGATGGAAAACAGGAGCTAATTAAATCAATTGGTCAATTGGTCTGCTGTTGACATGTTAAAGCTGTCATAAATATGTAGGCAGCATTTCTGTGATTTCCTCTGATTAGCCACTCGGAGTTGAGATCCTTTGATCTGAACATTAACGCATTGAGGTCAAAGATTTCACTGTCGTTGCAAATGTGATTGTAGAGTCCCTTTGGGGGGGGGTTGGGGTCTGTGAGTTGGGGCTACAACCCTGTATGGTTATTTATGGCGCTTAATTCCTGGGCCAACAAGCATAAACATTACGTCTCTCCGCCGAATCTTGAACGAAACCCATTTCGTTTCTTTTTGTTTTTTTGTTGTTTTTTTTTTTTTTGGTTTTTTTGGGTTTGCTTCGCTCAATGCAAAGTGCTCTTCATTCACAGAAGTCTACACTTAGCTCCGCTCATGTTGAGCTTGAGTTGTTTTTGGGTTGACGGTTTTGTTGAGGTTGAAGTTTTGGGGCCGTTCCCATAGCCGGCAACCGGCAACCGGCAACCGGCAACCGACAACCGGCAACAGTCGACCCGGCCACTTCAGCTACGGCTCAAGCAAGCAACAACAACGATCAGCATTCGCCGTTGCCATCTTCGTATTATTTAGCAAATTAATAACCATAAAAATCTTAATACCAGCGTTAAGAAACGAAATCTTTAGCTTGCCTGCTGAATTTCTTACGAAAAAAGCCCGTGCAACCGGCGAACAAGCAAACAAAAAAAGCACACAACACACACACAACAAGAGACAACTGAGTAGGTTGAAAACACTAAAAAAAAAATGAAGGGAAAAAAATCGAAATAAATACACGCAAAAACAAAAAAAAAAAAAGAAGAAAAAAAAGATTAGCAGAAGTGCCGCCATTTAAATTTATTTACTTACGAGTGTGAACTTTATGCCCATGGCGTTCGACTGGCCCTCTCTTGCCCATTAACTCCGCTCAGCCCGCTCGGCCCGCTTATCCCAGCGTCCCCTTCCGACCAGCCACGGCCACGAAGCGACGCCACCGTTGTCAATGCCAAATGTGTGACGGTCCCCAGGTCCGCGACCTGAATCACAGACCCGGTCCGCTTCCAACTCAAGATGCGCTTGAGCTAAACCTATTCTCACATCATCAACAAAGTGCAACGACTGAATATATGTGTGTGTGTGTGTGTGTGTGTGTGCCGGGGTAGGGGTAAACTCGGTGAACTCTGTGAAGTTGAGCCTCCGGTACCATGGAAATGGGCAACTAGGATACAATCGGACCTATTGGTAGCAACAGGCAAACTGTTGCGAACTCGAACCCAAGTCATGGCAAAATCTTCAGGCATAAATTTAGGAACGACGCCACATGCCAAATAGGTATTCACTTGGAAACGATTACTGAAATATTTGGCTCCTTGTTGTCCCATTCGGAATGGGTTTGCGGTGCTTCCAGCATATTTTTCCGACCAGGCTCATAAGTAACGTATTATTTGGTTCCAATTCCAACTCTTAAGTATTCAAAAACAACCTGGCAGTGTGCCACTGCTGAATATCATCATCATCATCGTCGTCATCATTAGCTTCATTATGTTTGTCGTCCGTTTCGCAATTTGATTCCAGCTAAAATGAAATGAGATCTTGTTGCCCTAAAAAGCCGAAAAGGAAGGAATAAAAAACGAAAATACAAATTAAAATCAACAACCCCACACAACATTTTGGCATTTCCCTTGGTCTACTCGACGACAGAGCTTTTAGTCCGGGTTCTGGCTAAGTTCCCTGTCCTCGCACTTTCACAGCCAGAGCAGACCTACAAACAAATACATATACATATACATATACATATACATATACATATACATATACATATACATATACATATTCATATACATATATGTACAATCAGCATAAATGTTTGCTTGTGTTGTATTTAATTGCGATTTGCAAAGTATATTCTATCCTGCTGTTCTTAAATTCGTAATGTGAGCCCAGTTTAAGGCCGCAGTTTAAGAATTTTAATGATTTTGAAATTTGCATAAAATTTGAAATTGATAAACGGCTTTGGCGCTCATGTTCCTCTTTAACAAGCTGAAAACCATTTGATCATGTTTCGAAACAGCCTATCTATCCATCTATCTATCTATCTGGTTATCTATCTACTAGATACCAAGCATATGCTTAAATAAGGATAATATGCATATTGTAAGTAACTGGCATATTGGAAATGTCTTGAACAATTTCTGCTTAGCTTTTATTTGAACTCGGTAGCAGCATCGACACCGCTTGGCTGCCATCGAGCTTTAGGCCAGGCCCACAAGCAGCACGTGCGCTGCGATGATTTTAAATGTGCAATAAATATATTCAGCTGTATTTGCTGCTCATCGATTGCTGGCTATTGACTGTTGGCTGTTGTCGACCGGTATATATTAAGTTGTCTTATGTTAGCTCATAATTTATGCGACGGCTCAGGCAAATTATTTACGTACGAAATGTTTGAAGTGGCATTGATTTGACAACGCGCCATCAAGAAGAAACAAGGAAAAAGAGAAACACTGGAAAAGAAACACACGCCCAACCGGATCGGACCAATTCATATATATATGCATATATATATATATATATTAATATGAATTTATATATATCGTTGGGGCAACTAATTAATGAAATCTAGTCTACTATACTAATGAAATCTAATCCATGCGATCATTGTTCATTCTTTAATCAAATCAGCTGCGTGCCTCATGCAAATTTTTTAATAGCCTGTAGTTATTAAAAGAGGGAATTTTCAATACAAAGTATAGTATACATTTATACAGTAGAATGTTTGAGGCACAATTCTATGGAAAACTATTAATATCAACTTTAATGAGTACAGAGAAATGAAACATTTATGTCTCAAAAGCATTTGTGTTCATGAATATAAAGTCTTAAATTAAGAATTTATACCCCAAATTATATGTCCAATCTCAAGGTTGTTAAATTTATTTGAATAAACTAAGAATGAGTATAAAAATATATTCCGGTTTTAATATTTTTGTTAACTGCCGTAGCTTCTTGTATTTAAATGAAGAATATATTCGAACTTTACGGTTGTATTTGATGAATGTGTGTACATGTATAGGGTAACTAATAGTCAAGCACTGACTGTTGAGGCACGCTTTGCTCTGGTTGATTTTTATTATTATTTTTTTTGATATTTTTTTTTTGGGAAGTTGATACGCAAAATCATCTGAGGCAGAAAATTATGTTAATCTATGAGTGTGAGATACTGCGAACCAGTTCAATAGAGTTTTACCGACAGCTGGCAACCTGTTGCTTTGTATATGCTAAGCGTATGCATTGACATTCCTTAATTTGCTTAATAATCACCGCTGCAAACTGGCCTGGCAACAGACAACACCAAATACCCAAATACCGAAATAAACAAACGGTCAAACGGCCAAACGGCCAAATACCAATCACCAGGCCGGCAATAAGATGAAAACTTAAAAAGTTGTCACATTAATGCTACAAACAACAATCGAAATATGTCTCCAATTTTTATTTCTCTTTTATTCAGATATATTTTATTTTTATTTTTTTATTTTTATTTGGGCCATTGCTGCGACTATGTATCTGGGAGCCACGTCTCAGTGATATTCTGCGTATAGCAATCGCATTGGCCACGCTTGGCAATCAGCCTGACACCACACAGTTTGCCGGCCAGCTCTTTGGTCATGGACAATTGGTTTCCATTGCCATTTCAGCTGCCAGGGAATGGCGAGGCGGTTGGGGCCAGAGGGGCAATGGCAGTGTCAACAATCGGTCAGCTAATTGTCGCCAGCACTCGTGTCATGTTGGCCACGTTAGTTGTGTTACTTGTGTACAATATAGTATAACAAATTCTTACAGCTGCGCAATGCTCCAAAGCAGTTCAAATTAAGTTGAAAACGAGACTTGCGACGATTCTCTGGTTATCACGGCAAATGAACAGCGAATTTTACCCTCAGGATTATTCCAGTGTAGCTGCAAAGAAGAACACTTGATGGAAGTCACATTTCTCGTCGAATATTCATAATTGGTCGAATGCATGTAATTCCTTGAAAGTTTCTACATTCCAAAAGCCGATTCTGATCAACCTAGCATTATATATAATGTGGGATATGCCTAGTTAAATGGTAGTTTACAGAGTATATTTGATAACATTATCTTTATGACTCGAAAAGCATGATGACAATTTGTGATTGTAATGATTATTCTTAAAATATCTGGATTATTCAAGGTTATTACTTTTATTCTTCACTTCTGCAAGAAATCTGTTAATTATTTCACGCCGTTTAAGCTTAGTAAAAATATTGCTTTATGTGAAACGGTGATGGGAATGGCAATATAAATTTTATTGGAATTTCAAGATTAGGGTGTGTGTGTGTGTGTGTGTGTGTGTGTGTGTGTGTGTGTGGTAGATGTGAATTTGGACCGCCGCTCTAAGTGGTTTTCTAACGAAGGATACTCAAGAACTGAGCGAATACAATGCAAGATGCCTTAAAAAAAAAACCAACATAAAAAATGAAGTTGTTTCCATGAACTGAAACTGAAACAGAAACAACAACAACAACATCCTCTAATATATTATACGAAAGAAAGCTACAAAAAATCAGCGAGCAGAGAACGAATCTTAAGTCAATGACTCCATTAAGTGCGGTTTTTTGAATTCATTATGCGTTGCAAGGTTCCCTTTAGCAACAGGTTGCTATGCCACCCGCTCGCCGCATACATATAAATATGTATATATTTATATATGTATGAAAATGTATGTGGCATGCAGCCAAAGGCAACAAATGCCAAAAAACCCGAAACGAAAGCAGAAAGTATGGATGAGCTTACCTGTGTGAGAGAATGTGTGCTTGGGCGTGTTTGATATCTACAAGTGAGTTGAGCACTTCCCAATGCATCACTCCAAAAGTTGATTTGCCTTCACAGGATTCAGCTTGCTCTGAGCTATTCCACTTCCATTACCACGCAATACCAGCGACTTTTATGGCAATGTGTATTGTCGGTTTTGCCATTGTTCAACTTTGTCAGAATGTTGTCGATCACACAAGGGCGCAGTGGTCTGTGGCACAACATAATGAGCTTAAAATTATACATACATATATAGTATAGAATTGTACGATATTGTACGATATATATCATAACGTCGCTATAAATATGTTCGATTTATTTTTAAGTGTTAGTTTATTCTGTGGCATACATTGAAATGGTGCAGTAGTGGAGGTATCCTAGACACCAACCAAATTGAATTTAATCTTTATTCATTTACATGTAGCTCCATTAAATAATTGAGCTCTGAATCACTTTCGAATGCGTCGACGGCTTACTGATAAAAAGACGAATCTCGTTCAAAAAACAACACTCAAATATTAATTTATCATGTCAAAGGTTTATGTTCTTTTTTTATCATTTTTTTTCGCAATTAAAAGATAAGTTTCTTATGACAGACACAAACTAGATAGAACATTTGCTATGACTATTAAATTCCATTTTATGAAAAGAACAACGATTTCTGAAAATTATATTTTGTGAATATTGGATATATTTTTTTGAGAGAATTATTTAAAAATAAAATACGTTCGGTATGTTGTAAGAACAGCAATGCAATTGCAATTGCAAATACAATTACAATTATCCGGATTCTTTTCCCTACATCAGATCGAACAACAAGATACATATTCCAATGGTCTTCACACGCTAAACAACAGCTAATGACAGTGGGTGCCATAATTCACGACTAGCCTGTTTGCTAATAGAACAATTTAGCGCTTAAATTACTGACTCATGACCCAGACTCGACCCGGAGCCACCTAGAGTCAACGAATTCAACTTATTCCAGGTTTGTACTTCACTTAAAAAGAAAAAAAGAGAAGAAAAAAATCAAGAGCGCCTTAGAAAAACGGTACAAATTTTATGCAAAATTCATTGTGTCAACATTCGTAGTCGCTCTATGTCTGTTCTTGTGTTTGTATGTTCTGTGTGTTTGGTGACACTGTTTGAACGGTGGCAGTGGCAGAGGCAGAGGCCAGAACCCGAACCAGAGGCAGCGGCAGCGGCAGCAGCTGAATGCTGGGGTTAAGCGCTGCTGACTGCGATTGCTATGGCGTCTGCATGCAACGCGTTGTTCTTACTGCTGCGAGCGTTTGGGGGGAGTTATGGGTACGTTAGGTAGACACACGCACACACACAGACGCACACACAATCATATTGCATACATATGGATGTATATATGTGTGTGTGTGTGTGTGTGTGTATGTATGTACATAAGACACACATGCAGACAACACGCGTCTGACTTAAGTGCCATGCAAGTCATGGACATAGAATGAAGCCGCGTTCTCGGTATTCACTAGTCTGGCAAACCCCTTTTACCCCCTGCCAACCGCCAACAAGCAAGCCACCCATTTCCCTGCACTAGCCCTCCCACCACAAAGCATATCGTCTCGATCATGCGTCTGTTTTAGTTGTATTTATGTGTCTGTGTCTGTGGCTGAGTGTGTGTATTGCTGCTGGAGCCTCTGCTTCTGCCCCTGCCCCCTTTTTTTTGTGTGTGTACGCGCTGTTGTTGTTGGTTCATTGCCCGCCAAAAATTTTGAAGGCCAAAATAATATGAGATTTTTTGTTGTCTTTTTTGCGCTTTCTGTTTAGCTTCTGCTTCTTCTGCGCGCTGCTTTTGTATTTATTGTGGTTGTTGTTGTTGCTGCCGCATTCATTTCAGGTTTTCCCTTTCTGGCAATGTACGCGCTAGCCAAATGCTTGGAGGTGTGTGCGGTTTGGGGCTCGGCAGGGTGTTTGTTGTAGGGGTGGGGGCGGCGATAGGGGTATGAGGGTTGGAAGCCGGACGGAAAGTTTCACATACTGCGTAGCCACTCTGAATACACACAATACGCACGCACACACGCACACACACACACACACAAACACTCATTTACGCACTTACACACCTGTACCTGTATCTGCTCGAGTATCTTTTTATCCACAACTACGAAATGCTGTATCTGTATCTGTATCACGTCTTTGCTCTGTCGCCGCAACTTACGCACTTTTTTTTCGTATTTCACATACCCTGCACGCAATCGCAATGGATGAGTGTGCACCAAACTCTGAATCGTTTCTTTTATTTTCTCAAACTAACAAAAATATTTGACTATATATGGATATAAAATACAATATATAAAGTTAAAAAATAAATACACCATTTCAGATCCAGGCTATGGGTATCTTCTTGACTGTATATAGATATATATATATATATATATATATATACATAGATTTTACAGTTGTGAAGTCAGGTGCTAAGGGTTACAAACTGAGTCTCATTAACTTTATGATGAATAGGGTCTTTTATACCTAATTGTAGTTTTCATTACGCTGATAGAGGGTATGGCGTAGTCGGTCAGGCTCGCTTGCATCCAACATAGCTTTTAATCCTGTAAAATCTCGTTGGCAGGCCTGGCGCACACCTGACAGAGTTGCCATCAAATGCGAAAGTGACATTCATAATTGCATTCTAACCGAGTTGCTGTTGTAGTTTCAAACATATTCATTTTCGAATTTATGCTGATTTTCACTTTCTTATACCCTGTAATCGTACAAATGGCCATAGAGCATAGATCACAAAGTTTGAGCATCAACATATGTTTAATGCTAATAATGAAATTATTATTATATATTACGTCTTTATTGATAATAAATTACAAATAACATTGGCATCATATTCATCTGGATTCATGTTTTGAATATTCGCTTTGAACATATTTTCAGTGGGAATAAGAGTGTTTAGATGCTCTAGAACCGATTAGATGGTATCTTAGCGCGAGCTCTTGAGTACAGACCTCAATACAGGGTATCTTTGAGTCAAGGCTCTTTGTCTGGAACACTCTTACTTGTTTTTTTTTCGCTTCTTTTGGAGCCGTGGTTCCCAAAACCTGTCTTTTATTTAACATATATACATATACATATACATATACATATACATTTACAAATATATATATAAATTCTTTTATTTTTTATTTTTAATTCAAGAATTTCAGCTTAAGCGCTCAAACACACACACACACACAGAGCACACACAGTGAGAGTTGTCGAGTGAATGGGGCTCCTTTCTGCGTATTGAATAGCTTTCGGCTTTTGTGTGTGGATGCCTCGTTCAAATGGAAACTACTTTGGGGCCCACTTGAAGAAACGGCATAAGTTTTGCCATTTTGCTGATTTAGCAAAAATCAACGAAACCTCATATCATCGATCGACAGTAAACTTCCACTTGAGAGATCAGTTAATAAAGCTGATAAATGATAGATACAATTTCGGCAGCTGACCAAAAAAGACAAAAAAAAACTAAAAAGCAATATAAAAAGAAAAGGAAGATTGCTTAGCTATCTTTGAAGTTTATATACTCTTCCAGAATAGAGTTTATTACTGATCATGTTCTGCCAAACTTTAATTGGAATATTCAAAAATAATAAACAAAAATAAAAGAATTAATCTTTCATTTGAATGCAAACATATTGATTTGATACACTGGGCCGATTCGAAACGATTTATGTACTAACTGCAACGGAAAAATATATCTGTGTATATTCAAGATATCGTCAAGTCAAAGATTGCACTTGAAGTTGTCTTCTCATACGAAAAAAATAATAGTGCAGCCGGCAAGAGTATACAGGAATCGATGTGGAAACTGTGTGGCAAACACACCAAATTTGCGCTTTAAACGGCGTTCAGTGTCAAGAAACGTTCAAGTATGTATGTATAAATACATGTATGTATGCATGTATGTGTGTATGTGTGTGTGTATGTGTGTGTGTATGTGTGTGTGTATGTGTGTCTAATTATATGGTAATACAGGCATACAAATGTACATATAAATTGCTCTTATTACAGAGCGACGCCAACACACACAAACGGCGACCGTCAATCAGTCTGTCCGATCGACAGATCGACAGATCGGCAGCCCTCCCGTTGATCTATTACGCCATCGCAGTATACGTATTACGTATACGTAATGTTAATGAGTTAGTCATGGGGTATTGGCTATGATTATGGGCCATAGCCGGCAAAGCACTAAATGAGTACTATATAAAGGCAATTGACCCGAAACTAACCAATATTATCTCATTCCTGAATTCCAATTTCTAATCAATTATGCATATGTACAAACGTATTATATATAAACACATACATACACACGTATATGTACATATGTATGTATATATGTGTATGTGTGTATCACTATATTTCTAGCCCAATGCAGTCATTCTCGCGTTGATCTCATCTCATCTTTGTCTGGCTTTTAACCAATTGTATAAATGTTTGTGCATGAATATTTTCTTCTTGTATACGTGAACCAATTAAACAATCAGCGATCTTTAGCAACTGATTCATCATGAATAGCACCGAACTACAAAACTATATATGTATTTGTATATGTATATGTATATGTATATGTATATGTATGAGTTGAGCATCTTGGCAAAATCCATTCCACTTGCATGACAAATTTGAATTTGAAATTTAATATCCAGTTCTTTGGTTCGACTTTTGATTAATAATCATTGGATTTTTTTTTTTTTTTTTTTTGTATAATTTTAAATGCTTATATACTCGGGCAATTATTATTTGATTTAGCCCATTAAATAGCTGCTTATTCAGAATATTTATGTGTAGATCTGCATGTGTACCAATGATGCTCCAGCTTGTCAAAGCCCACATAAATTTGTCTTTATTTCAGCTGTGTTCCACAAACTTGTCAAGATATTAAAATCAGCTGCAAGCTCTTTAGAATAGCACATATGTGCTATATGTTTGATGATTGAAAAGCTTAAAGCTTATATAATTTAAAGAAAATGAAATCTATTTTAAATACACACAGACAAACTCTCTGTGTGCAGATACACTCTTTAAGATATATTTATGGGCGAGTATGGATTTGGTAAACATTAAATCACTGCCATAATCATCATCGATTTCCGTGGACCGTATAAGCCTAAAAGCTGAAATCGAATTACTGAAATTAATCTGGCGCTGATACATTATCAAGCGCCCGCCCGGCTTTTCGATGGAGCGTGTTACACCTATGCTTAGGCCCCAAGACTGGGCAGCTGTATTTCAATCTTGACAGAAAACAAAAGAAGCAACGCGAAAGTTACTTCAGTCATGCGATTCCCTTACAGCCATCACGCTTATTCCTCTTGCCACTGGTCCCCCACCTTCCCAGCCCTCAATATTCATTCATCTCGTCTAGCGTTTATTTTGATCTCCATTTCGGTTTTCAGCAGTGGTCTCTGGGCAGCGACAGGCGTCGAAAACGGCGGCAACTTGTTTCTTTGTATAATTTATACGCTTTTTATTCTGATTTGTGTGTTTGGCCTTCTTGAGGCGCACACACGGACGCTCCACAAGCATGCACACGTGTGGCTAGCTCTTAATACCCTGTAAACGATTTGGCAATGCTAACGGGCAGTGCGGGTTCTGCGTTTATTTTGCATCTATTTATTTATTATGTGCATCACGATGTTGCTGGATAAATAAATTTAATAATTTTGTATATTTATAAATATTTATGAATATAATGCTATATATATATTTTTTAAAAATAACGACTTAAATAAAGAACAGACATTTTATTCGAATATATTTATTATTTGATTTGCTGTATTTCAATAGGTATTCCGATTTAATATTGAGGTTGGGAGCAAGATAACTTTTAGTCGAGCAACAATAATGATTATGCAATCAGCTTAATACTTGTTTATTATTGTTATCGGCCGAGGGAGGTGAATTCTAGTTGCCTTTATTTTGATTATCGCACTTTTTATATGCGATATTCAGTCACTGTTGATCATAGCTCGCCGTCCCAGTAGTTTCTCCGACTCTGGTCTGAACTAGGTGTTTGTCCGGGTCTTGCCTTGTCTTCAGTTAATAGAACAGTCTTGAAGCGCGGATATAACAATTAAAGGGCGCTTAGAAACGCTTTAGAGCGCGACTCATCTATGGCTTAACACTCGGCCCAAGATTGCAGCCAGTTATTACTTCATTCGTATTTTCATTCAATCATTCATTCATATTAATGTTCACTCCAGCTGCCCCAACAAGTTTTGTGCCCCAACTCCAACTCCAGCTCGAGCTCAGATTCTGTTTTAGTGTTTATTGTTATGGTTGTTGCTGTTGCTGTTGCTGTTGCTTTTGTGAGTGATTCTTTTTAATTATAAGCCAGAAAGATCCAATGCCCAAAACTGACGCCCACTGCGATATGCTGGCTATGCGGATCATTAACTTTGCTGCTCCTCTTATTTACCCCCCCCCCCCCTTCGCTCTTCGCTTGGCTTCATTGTTGTTGCTGTTGTTGTTGTTGTTGTTATTATTGTTGTTGTTGCCCCGCATAGTAAACATTGACAGCATTCACTTTACTATCGCCGGCTACTGTCGCGCATTCATTCATGATTTCTCATTCATTCACATAGAAAAACTTTGCATATGCGTGGGCAGCTGCCACATAAAGCTTTCTTTCACACACACACGAGCCGCACAGTCAAGCGGCAGTTGCAGCGGTTTAGTGTGGCAGCTTTGAGAATTTGAGCTCAACAAATTTGTCAATTTAATTGGATTTGGTCGCCACAAAAGTCGTATGTTGTTCATCAATTTCGCACGCTGGTTATAAACCTTTAAATCATATTTATTAGCATTATGCACGGCATAAACACTTTCAAATGTGACACGAAGTTGGACACCCTTTGTGCCTGTGTCTGTGTCCATGATGAGTCTGTCTTTGCATTAATTCCATTCATAAATCAAAGTACGATTTTGTTGCGTTTGCCTAATAGCAATTTCATTGGATATTTAAATGCGTCGCACGGGGTCCCCAATGTTCAACAGGCTTTCCTATTGAACGGCCTATGGGATGCCTACATTTGTGCATATGTTGTGTTGTATGTATCGCTTGCCTCAAATGGGCAACAACTTCAGGCCAGGCCGGCAAACGGTCCGCATTTGGTGTTGGCATTTTGGCCTTTCCGCTCAGCGTTTATTGTGTGTAGTTGGTGCCAAATTGTTTGCCCTCACAAATGTAACACAAATAGCAAATATATATATATATATATATACTTATATATATGTGTGTGTGTGTGTGTGCGATGACAGCACCCACAGTTGCCGTATCTGGTAAAGCTGATCCAATGTGGGTGTTGCTCGAGCGGCGCCTTCGCCTTCATCTTTAAATTTTTGGCCAAAGCAGGGGAAGCTTAAAAGATCTTCTTTGTCTACCTTGCCTTGTAGGCAGTTTGATGCTGCTTAAGTGCAACAATGAACTGCACTGCTACCTGGCTGCAACAGCGAAAACTATAAGCGACATGCGGAGAGAGTTCACAAATAAGTTGATTGAAATAGTTGATTGGCATATACCATAAACCCACACATATATCATAGTAGTAATTGTGATCTAGTCAAAATATCTCGAATCGACCACTCCTTGTCTGTGGACATGTATAACTCCACCCCGCAGATTATATATAGCATAAGCGTTAAATATATACAATTACATACAGTTGTTTTCAAAATAATAATTTCACAGCTAAAGTTTTTAAAGTTTTATTTGTTTATAATCCAGTTTGCAGACGTTTCCTTGCTGTTCTCAAAGAATTTCACAGGATAGACTATTCCGAGCTCAAACTAATAGTAGTGCTTGCAGAATGGTTCCGAAACATTGATAGAGTCCCATCCCATCAGGAAATGTTACCAAAGGTTACTATTACTTTTCCTAACAATTGAAAGATTTTTTAAAAGACTATATTTAACTGAAGATATAAGACTTAAAAAACGCAAGGAATAATTCGATCACTCAGAAAGAAATCGAATTGAATTTTAGATATTCGTCATATTTTGTGGCTTTCTAAAAACCAAAGTTTGCCAATTTTTGTTGAGTATGTTTAATTTCCTTTAATTACTTCTTTGTTACTTATACTATTACACATTAGTATTATAAGATAAATATGCGAAATATACAATCATGTTACATAGTTTATTTATTATTTATTCATATATCTTAATTAAAATTAATACTCTCACAAAAACAATCGAGATAAAACATTTCATTATTATTTTCTGAATTTCAGAGAGGAGTTTTTCCCAGAATCAGAGTTTGCATTTCTACTTTTTAGAAATACATTTCTTAATAGAAATAAAAATCATTTCTAAGATCATAATAGCCTTTCTAACTTTAAGAATTTTTCCATAAATCAAAAAATTATTTACAAAAATAAGCAGAAATCCTTTCCAATGTTTTTCAGCTACTTCAAATTAAACCATATTTCAATGTCTTTTCCTGTTTGCTAACAAGTTAGTCTATCATAACACATAAATATAATCCGTTCAACTTCACTCCAATATGCCATATACATATATATACATCAGATTTCAACAAGAACAAATAGATCATAATAGAATGCTCTACATATCATCATGCTAAAATTGCCGTTATTCCCGGATGATGCCGTTGAGCAATATTGTAATATGCTGTAACACAAGCTGTTGCCAATAGTGTTGTTGCCAAGTGGCCAAAGGTTATTAATATACACGTACATTTTTGCTTCGAATATAAACCTGAGCACTTACTCAGAGCCTAGCAATTTGCATAATCACATCGACAGCAGACTTACGTACATATTTCAGTGTTGAGTGTTGTTTTTGAGTTTGCTGTTGAGTTTTTCATTTTTAACACGTTTCACAATGTGTTCTTTATCCAGAACTTGGCTTACAACTTGTAGGCGTTATGCATATATCTGTCTGTGTACATGTATGTACATACATATATACACGTTATAGCCAAAGTATAGCGACACATACATCTGTACACTTGTATATATCTGGTTGTTGCGTCACGCTAACAACATTTCTAGCTAAACAGCAGCCATCTGCGAACTGAATAGGCTTGCGTGAAATTCCAAAGATTATATTATACAGTATAAGTATTGCTAATAACCGAATGATCGGAAAAGCCCTGAGATACATTCGATTTCCACGAATACTCGTTCCATAAATAGACCCACAACTTACAGCACACGAATCATGATTGAAAGCTGACGCCAGTTTAATTACACATATTTAGTTAATTAGTTTGTTAGCTAGTTAGTTAGTTAGTTAGTTAACGTCAATTGGCAAGAATGCTTAGAAATCATGTAGTCCAAAATATTTGCAACTGGTCCTGTTACATACCAAATTATCTTTATACCTTTATAGAGGGTATTTGGATTGCGTGGCAACACGATAAGTCATATCATATATATACACATATATACATATATATTTATATATATATATGTCATAGACACACTAAACGAAGTTACAAAACTGACAACATAATAAATTTAAATTTTATGACAAAGTTTTATCAAAATCTTCAAAATGTTAGTTATTGTTGACAGCGATTTATACTCTTTGACGAGATGTTAATTAAGATCATTTCATCATATTTGCTTTGGATATAGCATATATATATATATACATATATTATGGGGTCTCCTTCAAGGCACGATAAAATTATAATGGTATAAAAGTAAATCGACGTGTGACAAGATCTGATTTCTATATGCATAGTTTGGTCGTCTGAGTCATTCAGTTGGAGGGTATTAAGAGTTTGGCTATTGGATTGGTCTAACTTGGGCATTATCTAGTTAGGCATCTACTATCAACTCTCCACCGCGTGCTCTCTGGAAACAAATTTGTTTATCTCTTACTTATGTGAATATTGTACAAGTGTATGTAAATTTGAAGGTGCTGCGATGCCGAGCTATACATTTTGATATACATGCATGGGTATATAGACATGTATGCGATCTGGGCGCTATAATAAATTGATTAGCTTAATTGCTAAGTCATTAAAATGAACCACTTTCAAATATTCCAAGCCCACTGATTGCGCAGCCAGTTTAGTTTAATTTTGCTTAGTTTTGTTTAGCTTACTTGTTTAATGCGCCATCGATTGCGTATCTGGCAATCGACTTAACGCCAGCAAACTTAAGGCACAATATTTTATGTGAAAAAAATGCGCCGCAAACTATTTTCGCTAATACATACACATATATATATGTGTATATATTTCGCTAATAAAACAATACTATTATTAACAAATTGCGTTCTAGTCGCGCTCCGGTTTTAAATGCGTTTTAAATGCTCTGCATTTCATCCAGCCCAATAGTCGGAGATAGAGTGGCACACACCTGTTTGTGACCCGGTTAAATGGACTTAATCAACTTACCGGAGCTGCATCTGGCTGGTGGTGGTTAGCGGTGCTCAGTGGTGCCCATTGGTGGTCAATTTCATGCGTTCATACCTTCACAATGTGGACACGCGCCGTTGACCGGGGGGACCAACGGGCCACGGACTTCTGGCCACGAGCCACGCATATTGAACAACTTCCGTTTCGTGGTTGGGTCGCCGTTCATTCACTGGCGTTTAATTGCCGAGTTAGCCCAATGCACATAACACTTTGGCTAATTACCAATAACCGGACACATACATATATCGGCAAGCATATAGCCACAAATCAATTAGCCCACAATATATATATATATATACGAGTATATATGTATATGTATGTATTTATAGTACAATAAAGTATGTGATGATGATGAGCACTTCATCGATGCCAGTCGAATGAATAACTTATAAGTCGTTATGGTTAATCACACCTTGTACACCTTGTAAAAAGCGATGGCAAATTCTCTATTGGGATTGGGAAATTATTAAAGTCCGTGTTTGGCCACATCAACAGTGAGCTGCCAGTAGATAGATTTAAATGTACAATCGAATCTAAACTGCGATCGCACTATTTGCAAGTTGTGATCACTTACTGCTTTTGCAATGGGGAATGACCAAATTACTTCTGTGTTCTATAAAATGTTCGATTCTGAATCGTAATATAAAACAGTAATGCTTAAACTAAACTTATGATTTGATATATCGACTGTCAAATAAAGCTGTCGATAAATATAGACAGACAGAGATCATCGAGATAGAAAGTCAGCTAGTCAAATGGCCAAAATGGCCTCAAGCATGAAATGTATGCCTACTTCTTAGCAAAGTTGTGGCAGCAAGTTTCTCACAGTGTACCTCTGCTGAACTACACTCAACCACACTCTGTAGTGGCGTAGTTGCTCTGGTCCACTTAGGGCTTGTTGCACGTTCGCTGGCTGTTTGTTGTTCTATTTTCGATTTATATGCGCACATCTGGCGAACACTTTGGACAACTGTGGACGGTGCGCTAGCCAAATACCTATGAATGTGTCTACACTAAATGTGTGTAAGATCGTTCAGCTAGCGAACTCATCAACTCAGCTCTCACTGGCTGTGGCATTTTGTCAGTGTCATGCCGCATAATTGTTGTCACTCATCCCATCCCAATATCCCAAATGTACCTTGGCCATTTGTATATGGTTGTGTTTCTATTTCAGCACGCAAAGCCATTCATCTGTTTGAAAATGGAAGCGCTCTAAACAATTCCAAGAATCTTTTCTAAGTAGCTTAGCTACCTGCCGAATCTGCCATTTGCGCAGTTCCGCAAAAACGAATTTCTGCTGCTGCTGCTGCTGCTGCTGCTGCTTTATCTGTCTCATTAGCTGCTTGGCAGAAGAGGGGCCGTCCAGTAGTATCTTATCAGCTAGCAACTAGCATTGGCGGTGTCAATTAGCAACACCCCCCCCCCCCCCCCCCACACACACACCGCCCACTTCCCACCAGCAACCCTTATGCTGTAATAAAACAAAAAATAGAACTGAAATCTTCTTGTCGATTTCAGTTAAGAAATGTCTTCCGTAACAGCCCTTTTGGTATATGGTATATAGTATACAGGGTATACCCTGAAGTCAGCACCTCTTCCCTTCCGCATCCGCATTCCAATCGCACCCAATGCTTGGCTACAAATGTGCGACGCTATCACTGACCTTGCCAAAAAATGTTTATATGTCTGTGAATATGTACAAATCTTTGCCTCGGCATGTGTACATTATTTATTGACATACCCTGTGTATAGGGTATGTTCATTCCGCCGCAAAACGTACCACACATATTATATTATATTATATTATATTACATTATATTATATTATATAAAATCTCTAAGGGCATCGTCTCAACCAATGCAATAGAGCAGACAGTTTTCGAATATCTCATTTGGCATTTGCAGGGTATTTGTTAGTCGGCCACTGCGCACTAGAGCCTCTGTGGTTCGATTCTTGTGTGGATCGTCAAAAAACGCAGTCTTAAACTCAAATTAGAAAAGCAAATAGAAATTGTACGCAGAGGTGGACAGGTGGACAGGTGCAGGGCAGGGCAAGGCACGAGTAGGGTGCGGGCAGGGTGCGGGCAGGGTGCGGTTAGGGCAGAACATGTAACGCCAAATGGAGCGGCAACTGGCTCACCTACTTTCATACCCTAATCCCAATAAACACACATGTATTTAGCTATGTATGTATGTATGTAGGTGTTGGATGTTGCTAAGTCGACGCTCTGACGACGTCAACCTCAACGACGACGACGACGACGACGACGCTGGCGCTTATCAAACGCGGAAGCTTTGCCGCATCTAGCAAACTAAAAACACACACACACAGAGAGAGAGACACACACACACACACACACACAGCTTACGCACATATGCATAAGTTAAAGTTTGTCTTTTCGCTATTTTATTTACTTTTTTTCACATTTTTGGTTTAGTTTCGCTTTTATATGCTTTCTTGAGGCTTTTAAATTAAATAAACTGTGTTTGTAAGCAAATGTCTGTGTGTGTGTGTGTGTGTGTGTGACACGTATGTAAATTAACTTTTATTTATATATATATAAACACACACTTAGACACACCACTGCCTTGACAAGAACATATCTTTTCAAAACTGGAGCATATAATTAAGCAACTGTTAGCACAAGCTTTATATATACACATGCAATACACAGGCTACAGATATGTATGTGTGTATGCCTCAGTAATCAGCCTATCTAACTGTTTAGAAAGTATGACTAACTCACTGGCGAATTTTCGCTGAGAGTCTCGTACAAATAGATGGATATATTTGCTTGACGAAAGCAAGCTCAGAAATCAAAAGAAAGATTTACCACAAGTCAGCTTATATAAATAGCTGCAACTGTAGAAAGCTGAAGGAATTTATTGCTGAATTAAATGAAATCTGATTAGAAAGACAATTAGTTAATATGAATGCAAAGATATGCAGAAGCCCATTCAACTCAAGTCATGTGATCTAAAAAACATTTGCCAGAAATCACTGGCGGAGCCTTAAAGCGAACCCCAATAATAAATCGAGAAGAACAACACTTGTGATCCGTTTAGCTGTAACACTTACAGATGTTTGTAATAACTTGGCTCTATTTAATGACCGGACCAGGTCAGGTAAGTTGGTACAAAAACACATCCATAAATGTATCTAGCTACTTGAGATATGCCTGCAGTAAGTGGCCAGTCAGGTGCCCAGCCCAGCCCAGCCCAGCCCAGCGCAGCCCGTGCTCTCAGTCAACAAGAAAGGAAACAGTTGAGTGCACCGAAGATTTAATACCCTTGCCGTCATTTTTGAACTTTCCAAATTTTAGTCTCTATAATGGAATCTACAAAAAATATAGCTAAATCTTATATTATGCAACACAATTAATAATAAACCAAGAATACTAATCGCTTATTTATGATTTAAATATGTTTATCTCTAGCTTTGTTTATTCTGCGAATAATCTTACTACAGTTAATATCAGGAGATATATTTTAAAATATATAACGAGATTCTCCACTATTCTCTGCTGTAACCCAATCCTCTGCGAGTGTTATAGAAATAAATCTGATACCAAAATGTTCTTCACTGGTCAAAGACATTTCTTTGATTACACATCAAAATAGATTTAACTGATTTACAATACTATTTATTATTACATTATATATTTTGCTATTATGCAAAAGCATCCCTTGCAAAGCGATATCATATGTTATTAAATAACTATTGAGATACTTTGATACAAGAACAACACATTTAGCAATTACAATCCGCAACCAGCCATAGATCATGGAACAATCATTCAACGGTAAAACATAGAAATACTCCAATTCCAGCGATCGATGGGTGGTGCTACGAGCTAGTTGGGGTCTCTTTAATTAGAATATGACCGCAGCCAGCAGCGAGAAGGCGGCATCGGCAACGACCATTAAATGTGTCAACGAGTGCTCGTAAATTTGATGAATGTGTATCTGTATCTGTATCTGTGTCTGTATCTGACTCTGTATCTGTGTCTGTATCTGTGTCTGTGTCTGTTTCTGTACAGCTGGGTATTTGATGGATTGATTGATGTATATGCTGGTCCAACCCTCAATAGCAGCAGCCCAACTGTCGCACTGTGTGTGCGTGTGTGCGTGTGTGCGTGTGTAATCAAATATCAGTCAAGCGGTCAGCCGCAGCAGCAGCAGCAGCAGCCGCAGCAGCAGCAACAGGCTGCAACTGTTTGCGCAGTCTACAAGTTTGAGGCTGAGATTGCGTGTGGGCCACAGACTCATAAATGTGTCGGCTAATGGCCGGGCAAATGGATTTTTTATTATTTTCTGTGTGTGTAATGGGCACAAAACCTAATAACTGTTCAAAGACAATTTGGCATTTAGTGCGGCATGCGTTTTGGGTCGCCTCAGCTGTCCAGATACAATATACAAAAGATACAATTAAACACTGCAGATACGCACAGTAGTTGGCCAATTATGCACACATATGGCCAGGAGGCCAGCAGCTTGTCCTGATCGGTGACTAAGCCGACAACGGATCTTTGGGCTCATTACACATGCCTGTCTCCCTCTCCCTCTCTCTCTCTCTCTCTCTCTCTCTCTGTCTCTCTCTGTCTCTGTCTGTGTGTGTGTGCTGGCGTTTATGTATCTCATAGATACATTGTCGGCATCATTTTGCTATGCTATAAATACCATTCTAGTGCTATTTCTATACAAAACGGCATTTATCTAGTAGCTCTCTGTGTATATCTATGCGAGTATATAACTGTGTGCCATTTGTGCTTTGGCGCTTTGCATATCTACAAATGTATCTGCGTAGCTGCGTAGCTGCGCATATCTATTTGATTTTTGCATTTGTTGTTAGTCTTGCTGTGTGGCGCTATTTCTGTATCCTCAACTGATACACACACACACACACACACACACACACACACACTCACCGCGCATTGTATTTGCATACGTGAGAGTAAGTTGGGGAGTCAATCAAAGCCGACTAAAGCATGCGCTGCAAATGTATCTCGTAGATACGCGCTCTATGCGATTGCAAATGTAATGCGTGCATAACTGCAGCAGTTTTGAATGCATTCCGGCAGTTCAAGCATTTGTAATTATTATAGAAAATAAGTGTTTCGCCTCTTTTCTAGCTGCTTGTGAAAAGCCAAATGTCCAAGCATATTTTTATTTATTTATTTATTATGCGTTCGCCGTTTAATAGGGCCATTAAAAAGATTTGCACAAAAAGAAAAATAATAAAACATAAATAAATAATCAAGAAAATGGAAAGAAGCGTAGCGGAGCAGAAGGAAGTAAAAATCAAAAGGAAAGGAACGTGCGTAGCGATTTAGAAAATAGGTCAAATCTATTTCGGTCCGCACATAAAAATAAAATAAAACAAAAGCAAAAACAAAAACAATAAAAATAAAAATAAAAATAATGAGAAACGGCAAACGGTTGCTTTCTCAGCTTTCCTGTTGGCTTTACTGCCTTCTCTTTTTTTTTTTTTTTTTTATTTGTATCTTTTTGTTTCTTTGGCTCCTTAGTATTTGTTGGCACCTTTGTTGTGGAAAATTTTTTGGCGCGCTGATCTCATGGCAACATCGGAATATCTAAACGTTGTTGCCAGGTCGCCGCTGACGCTGAATCCAAAATTGTATATTTTCTATTTCAAATTGGATCGGATACAGCAGCAGCCAGCAGAGTATAAGCCAACAGTTCCGCCATATTTACAGAGACAACCTCAGCAAATCTGACTCGCCAAAATACCCAACTCAAATTCAAATCTCAAAATATCCTTGATTTATTTTGCAATTTCCATGATGAACCCTTCAAATACGATGCTGCACCACTTAGATACTTATTTTGGAAGCGAAGGCGCTGTGCCTGTGGCTGTGCGTCAATATGATTAATGATCCCAACTTTTTACCGGCAAAAATAAAAGTAACAAAAACAACAGATGTAAGAAATGTAAATCAAATATGGTTTATTGGTTTAAGAAGGGTGATTTTTTGTAATTTGCTAACTCTCGCCAAATCGAATTGAATTGAATATACAAATTTGGAAATTCCCTAATGGAAAAATAAAGTTCAGCTGAACTATACAGCAACAAAAAATTAATTAATTGATTAAAGATAATCCGAGCTGGCTGAGTTATATAGCCAAGCGAACAAGGCCAATTCGGCAAGAGGAGGCCGTTCGGTAAACAGACAAGTTTCGGGATCCGTTTCAACTCCTATCTAGACTAGTAGCATTTTGCTCCAAATATTTAAACATGTTTGCTATCCAAAGTGCTTAATAATTAATAATAATACATCATTCTTAATGGACCTTTTAAATACACTTTAACAACAATTGCTCAATTTGTAAGTAATTTTCCTTTGAGGAATTGAATTGATATGAAAATAAATAAATTGACGAGTTGACTTTAATAAATGTTTGGGCAAACAGTTGCGCCTGAATTGGTTGGCTTTCATTTACAGCAGTGCAATCAATGCCTCAATGCATACAGGATATGCTTTCAGGCCAAATCCCACTTGTCATCCTGTCCGCTCCGTGTGTGTGTTGACAAATGTTTAGCTCACAATTGAAATACACTTTGACACTGGCCATGACATATGCATGGATGTATATATATATATATATATATACATATATATAAAGAACTCTGCTTGTCGGCCCATCTGTCAGCAGGGCACACAGCATCACCTGTGTGCATCGTCCTCTTTGCGACCGTGTGACAAATCGCATGAGAACTTTAGCTGGAAAATTGTCAGATTCCTATTCTCTCTTACTGAAAATAAAAGAGATGCCGAAAAGTGCTTTATACAATTTTCTGTTGACTAATTGCAATCATTTGGTTTTCTTTGTGCTCTTTGAAATGATCTATATTTCTCAAATACTAAGTTCTACTCGAAGTAAAGAACATTGCATTTGGTGTAAACAAATGCTGAACACCATTTTCTATTAACTTGGCTGATATCAATAGCCAACTAGGTATTTCTTACAACAACAAAATCAACAACAACCAGGTAAGAATGCTCTAGTCGGGAGATTTCGATTAGGAAATGTCCTGAAATATCCTTTATAGGGTCGGACCTCCACATACCACATACTTTTGCACAACTTTTTAAATAATTTCTTCCTTTCTCTTTTTCCCACTGAGCTATCAATTGTTATTAGTATTTTGGAGAAAGTTTAGCATTTAGCATTTGGCATTCATCTTATCTGCATCTTCTCACATAAAATTATCAAAAGATGCACAGTTGCAGTTGCAGTTGCAGTTGCAGTTGCAATGCTTCCTGGAATTGTTTTAATATTTGTCTGGCTTATCAGCTTTGCGATTTTATGACCAGCAATAGTGAAGTGGAATTGTCATAAAACCTGAGCATCCATAAAAACGAGGTACTGCAGCGTGAAACTAAATAATATTCTCCCAAATAGACAATAGCAGTGGAAATACACTGACCGAAGAAACTGGGTTAGTGGCTGTATGTTTCTGATAATGTGCGGAATATCATCTGATCGAATCAAATAATGCTTAAGGCAAAAATCAGTAATAAGTAAATAAAATATATGGCAAATGTAATCTTTCTTTTTATAGCATTTATATTTTAAATATTAATCAACCTATTCAAAGGCTATAAAATAATAACAGTGAATTGCAATCTGTAAAAAATGTAATCTGAAACGATCAGAAGCGATGACTCCAACCGATAGAAGCAAAATAAGAGAATCAGGATTAGAAATATTGTTTATAATAATCCAATAATAATAAATAGAATAATGAAATATCTGTTTATGCGTGAAAGACTTGTATTTAGCGTTCTTTTCGCGCAGTGCAGTTGTAGATATGTCGTCGCATAGCCAGCAAAAGGGTGTGCCCAGGTCATAAAACTTGGGATCATAGATCTATTGAAGTATCTGCGTGCGTACTGAGACAGTGACGGCGGGAAGGGAAGCGTCCCGCATGCATTTTAACGAGCCCTGACAACTTCATCGTCTTTATCATTTGGCAACTATATAAATACCTTGGCTGAATGGCGACCTACCTGTTTCCACTGGCAGTGCACCTGCTGCACTCACCATCTATTTGACACAGCATTGCGATTGCTGCACTACTATTATTATTAGTGCATCTGTATATATATATAATTTAATGTTAATTACACACAATGTTAGTGTTGTGACGGGCGGGAAATTACCAAACGTATCGCAATGAGGCTGACTAATTGAAGTCCCCCCTTGCCTTGCTTGCTTCCGATCCGATGCCAAGCCCACGCCTGGCAAGCACGTAAATGGGGGTTTCTTTTCTAGACCCCCATTTGGAGCCCCGCCCCTAGCCCTAGAGCGTTTATGATAAATTGGCCCATTTACATGTTTATTTGGTCTTTCAATTTATAATTACTTCTTTGAATGGCGAACTCGTATGACAATAAAAAAAAACAGAAACAGACTTCAACTGGCAGAAAAGAAATAATCAATAAAAATTACGAAGCCATTTGAAAAATTCAAAAATAAATACCAAAAAACTATTACTTGCAGGCTTTCGCATTGGATTCTTAATATATCGATAAGATAAAAAAATAAAATAAAAGAAATATTTGCAAAATTTGTCAAGTGTCATTTTATTTGTTATTCGTAGTTAATCATTAGATTATTTTTAATACTTCTTTACATGATTTCATATTTCACTGAATTGTTGTTAATTCGTCATTACCAAAAGGGGAGCAAATGTTCAAAGTGCAATCATTTCCGTTGAGTTGTCCGGAGAACAAGTGTCGCTGCTTCTCCGCATGGAATCTCTGCTCGAAGAGCAACTGCAGCCACTTCTGGCAGCTTTTTGGTTGCTGTACTCCCTGCCGCTTTGAGCTCTTTCCCTACATGTTCTTTGTGGTGCTGGGATTGAGTTTTGCTGGCGTCTATCGCTGCGTATCCGAAGTTCTGCACATTTTTGGTGTGGCCAACTATTCAATTGACATGTGGCGATCCCGCAAGTTCTTCGTCCTGGATATTGGGCTGGTGCGTCAGGCGCGGGTGGTGGGCGCCATTGCCATGTGCTATGCCTGGCTGATGATGATCTATGCGCTGATCAACGTGAGTCTAACGCGAGTATACCAACATATCATATTATACATATATAATTCGAATATTTGACAATCCAATCCGCTAAGCTAATTTATCTACCTTGAATGGTATATGAAATAAGCACGGGCAGAAATTATTAGTGGTTTCGGTTTGTACATTTGAAGTACTCGCAAAGCTAAAAGAAAACTGTTTCCTGCTTCTAAAGATACTGTTTATTATTGTTATTGTTTAGATCCAGCCGGCCTTCATAACACCATGGCTGCTGCTGAATGCAATATTGCTGGGAATCGACTCGCTCATTTGCCTGATCGATGTCCTCAAGGGCCGACTGGCATTGTGCTTGAGTGCCGTCTATCCCAAGTTGCTGCTGCTCGGCACCATGGCCCTGGTTAACTGCGTCAAGACGGTCCTTCAGAGCGCCATCGAACAAAACATGGCCAATGAACTGCGAGTGTTTGGCAAGGAATCCATTTGCGCAAAATACAACTGAGCTGAATGGAACTGCAATCAAATGAACTGAACTGAACTGAGCTCTCTCTCTCTCTCTCTCTCTCTCTCTGTCTCTCTCTCTCTCTCTCTCTGTCTCTCTGTATGCAACACAATTCAGCACAACTCAAGCTGTGGCACCCTTTGTGTGTCCCATTAAATCGAATGGTAATCATTAAAAAGGTGGAGGCACCACCTAATTGTATCAAACTGACTCCATCTCTCTCTCTCTCTCTCTCTCTCTCTCTCTCGTTGTCTCTCTCTCACACAAACTTTCTCTAGTGTGTAGCACATTTAGCCTGCTGGTGGCTGTTGCCTGCATTAAGCTCAATTAAGCGGCATGCAGCTTGACTGGCATCCTCGTGCGGACCTTAATCAGTACCCATGTGGCAGGTACAGCTTCAGCTTCAGCTTCAGCAACAGCTACAGGTAGAGGAAGGCCCGTGCCTAGCAAACAAACACCTTGCAACCAAACCAATTCTCAAAACTGCCCTGTCTTAAGCATGTACATAACTGCAGCATGTGCGCGGCATGTGGTGTGTGTGGCTCTCAGGTATTATGGTATTATAACTTTGTCAAACTACTTGCCACATAGCGCACACAGCATTGTTGTTAAAATGCATCGAATAACCCAACCAGAGCTGAGATGAAATGTGTATGAAAGTTGGGCGGCATTTTTGTTGTTTCTACAAAGTATCTTAGTATTTGCCAGTCGAATTCAATTCATAGCAATTTTTAACTCGAAGAGCAAATAGCAAAATTTGATGGATTTTGAGAACAACAAAAAAAAACAAAAACAAAGCTAAAAATACTCTGAATTTAATAAAATGCGCATAATAATTGTCATTTATATATTTATTAAACAGATAAAAGAAAAAAACAGATAAAAGCATGAAGAGCATCCAGTATTCGTTGGGTCCGTTGCAAGGGAGAGCTTGTCTGCCCATATTGAGGAATTGCAGCTGTCCGAGTTGCAAGCTGCAAGCTGCAAGCTTGCTGCCGAAATCTATAAGCAATTAAAATTAAAAGAAAAAAAATGGAAAATGGAAAGAAGATGAAGAAGAAGAGGAAAATGGTAAATTGAAACATAGCCTGCATGTTTAACAAGAAAGGGTTAAAAGCCGCTGGGCCAGTTATGTGACATTTGCTGATAGCTGACGATTGCAGAGCAGCAGCAGCAGCAGCAGCAGCAACGATTGCCACCTGTACTTGTAGCCAGTGCCACCCCCAAACCCCGCCCCAGTAACGCCCCGGCCACGCCCCCACGCACAAAAGGCGTTCAACTTGTGCCGGACTTCATTTGCGACACAAGATTCGAGCTCGTGTTGAATCCGCACATTGCCCACCAGCTGCTCTCATCCCTCAGCTGTGCTGCGTGCTGCAAGAAAAAGATTTCCCAGTTCCAGGAACGACAAAAAAAAGTACAAATTTGATTGTTTTGTGTCTTTGGCTCTTGGCTGCTTCTTGTTTTTATTAACTTTTCTTCTGATGCATTCCGGGGCATTTTGGGCAACTTATTTAAGCTCTCTATTAACAATAGTTGCAACACAGGAAGTTATTTATAATTTGTATTCCTCTGGCTTATTGGGGCATGTGTGCTGTTGTATATTATATATACATACATTATGCTTGTATATAAGGTATAGCAAAGTTACACATAAAGGCATTTGCATATTGTTTTCCATAGTGTCGTGTATCATTTATAAAACACACAACGAACATTTATTACTAAATATCGTATTGTAAATATTTACAAAATCTCCTCATACATAAATGTATACCAAATGATTTGTAATGAATATTTGTATTTTTGTTTATATCTGTATATACATATACATAAACACATACATATCTATTATTATTATTATTATTATTATTTTTCTGACATATTTATATTTGTGTGTTTTCCGTTTTTAATTATCAATAACTAATTGAAGCCGGGCCAAGTGTATTTTATATATATATATATATATATATATATATTAATTATTTATATTACTATTATTAAAGCTGTTGTGTTTTTTCGGCAACAGATCAAAGATCTGTGGCATGCTCCTAAGTATATGTATATATTTAATTTTTGTTTTCTTTTAACAATGTGTTGCAATCAGCAAACAACAAAGCGTTTTCAACATTTTCCATGCCTGTTTCTCGGTTTTGTACTCTCGATTTGCATTGCCTTTAGTGTGACCATGTTTATGTATGACTATGCATGTATGTGTGTGTGTGTGACTGTACTGAAGTGCGCTTCGTATAATGGTCAAGGTTAATGAGTAGAAAATCTTCAGAATGGGTCGTCGTACTTAGTCAACTCAAATCAAATTTAAGCTATAAATTAACAAATTATGCACGACGCCAAACAGTGACAGCAATAAGCATGCACACACACACACACACACACATACATATGTGTGCATATGTATGTACATACCTACCATTACTTATGGAGGCGCAATCCAAAATGCGCTTTTAGCAGAGGCGTTAAAATTTATGATTTTAAGACAATTTTGACGACAAATCCGGCAAAAAAAAAAAAGCAAATAACGAGCAAAATTAATGGGCGACGAAACGAACGAAAAAAATCATCAAATGGAACAAAGTAAAACTAAATGAAATTTAATGACTGCAATGCTACAGAGTCCAACCAATCGCGCAGTGATGCTGTGTTTAGCCTACAGTCACTGGCCATTTCCTTAAGCAGTGACTCGTGTGCAAAATAAAAATATCAAAAATAAACCGTAAGCTTTTTTGTTCGATTTTTATTCAACATGTTCCAACATGTTTGTTAATATCAAATAAAACAAATAATGGAAAGAAAGAAAACAGTCTCAGTTAAATTATGCTTGTTTTTTTTTCAAAAGCATTAGATAAATTAATATATATTCTTTTATTGTGTTTATATTTTGTGTCACCTTGACGGACAATCTGAGTAAAGGTTGCGCAGATAGAACTCAGATTTTGAGAACACTGAAAATCAATTTAAATAGCGACTGATATTGCCAATTCAGCCGAGCTCAAGCGGCATCACTGACACGTTGTCAAAGCGATCAGCGCAAAAAGCAGTAAAGAATAACAACAGAGACAAGGGCAACAACACAGACCGGCAAACGAAATCGAGAAACAAAAACAAAGATAAACAAAAAACAAAAACGCAACGGAGCCGCAGATCAGCAGAGCAGCAGCAGTGGAGCAGCAACGGAGCGGCGCAGCAGCACTGCCGGGCGTGACCTTCACCCAATAAAACGACTGATCGCGGTCAGAGTGTACAAAATTTGCAGTTAAACACAATTACGCCATTTTTGTCTCTTTCTGTCTGCCTGCCAGCTTATGTGTGTAAGTGTAAGTGTATGTGTATGTGTGTGTGTGTGTTTTTTTTTTTATTGTGTTTACTGACAGCTTGCCGGCAACTATTGTGAATGTGTATGCGTATAATATTTGCAACGGTTTATGCTGGCTACTACAGTTAATAGCGCGATACTTAATGCTAAGACAAAACTAGCTTGTTGCCAACTATGTACAACAACATAAAAACCGCATTCTTCGAAAAGGTTTCACATGTATTTACATTAATAATATTAATATACAGTTCGGCATGCTCCATTATATATATATATTATATATATAAAATATGCATAGTAAAAAACGAGAAATAATTGTACTAGCAGCAGCAACAAATAAAAAATGAAAAACATGCATGCTAAAGTCGAGAGAGAGCTCGACTAGGAGATACCCTAAATCGAAGAAGTTACCAATTATAATATCGCACGCTTTTGAGATATTCAAGCCAATTCGTATATCAATATTAAATATATGTCAATAAATTCATTCAAGTTGAATTCTTAAAACTGTGGATTTTCTTATTCGAAATCTATATTAAAAATGAAGATATTAAAAAAAATAAAATTAATTTGATCGAGAGCCTGTCTACATGTATTACAAATTTGAAATCTCTAATATACAAAAAAATATTAAAAGTAATTTCATTTTTCATTTATTTTATGTTTTTGTATACCCTGTAACCAGCCAATAAAAATAAATAAATGCACGACAGGCAGAAATGGGCATATCCAAATTCATTTGATTATTATATTTTATATGCAAATATGGCTTTAACAGTCAAAACGATCAACAAGAAAAATAGATAATTAGCGTATAGGGTATCTGCTAGCCGACCACTGTTGTGTTTAGCAATGCTATTGTTTTGTATTATTACTGCTGTTTCTGTCTTTTGTTGTTGTTGCTGCTTGTCTCCGAATTTGTTTTTATTTTTTATTTTTTGTCTCCCGCGCATTCATTCGGCGACCGGCTTTTCTCGTTGCTGTTGTTATTGATGTTGTTATTGTTGATGTTGATGTTGATGTTGATGTTGATGTTGCTGTTGTTTATTTATTGTATTTGCCGGCACAACCATTTCTTGCTTTATTGTTTATTCCTGCTGTTATTGTTGTTGTTGTTGTTGCATGTTGGCGCGACACATTAAAAGTGAAAACAAAAGCAAAAACAAAAGCAAAAGCAAAGGCAGCCCCAGCATTAAATGAATTAAATAAACTTCTGGTGTGAAAATTATATACTCTGTGCCTGCTATGGGGCGTGCGTGGGCGTGGCACCCTCCCCATATGTATGTGTTGCCTCAATGTACATAAATATGTTTACGTTTGTTAACCCGGGTCGTGCACAGCCAACCAGCCAGCCACTCACTGCACTTGATTAGAAACGGCGACAAAATCCAATTGGATTCACGCTCTACCGAGACGACAACAATAACAATGGCGACGAGGAGAGTGGCGGCAACAGATGAAGCAGGTGACGGGGAGGGTGGGGGGGGGGGGGGGGAGACGACAGCTGCACGAGAGAATAAAATGTAATCACTTTGGCGTGAATCATTGGCTGACTGACTGAATGAATGACGAATTCGCGCTGCTGTGGCGGCAATCAAGTTAAATGGGTTAACTCTGCTGACACCAAAAACAAAAGCCACATCATCATTATTTTGATCAGCACCAAATTGTTGACTGATTTTCCATATGACTTGTATACATATATATATATATATATGTATGTAGTTGAAAACAAGAATAATAACGCATATAACTGTTGAGTTTGGTAAATAAAACCAGTTGTTCAGTTTTTCATACAAGGACTCGTCCTTCAACCGAATGATTAATAACCTGCACGGAGACGGATGCCTCCAATGAATTTGATGTTTCTTGGTATGTTCAAATATTTATTATATAATTTTATAAGCATAAATTTTGACAAAAAAAAAAGAAGTAATAATTAAACATCTTTTTATCTATGTTATATTAATATATACATATAAGAATATATATATATATATTTATGTATATAGTTATATATATATATATAGATATATGCATTTATTATATACACATTTATTAAGCGAAAAATTGTGTTTCAATTAATATAAGTAACTAAATAACGAGTTAAAATTATTGAATATAAGTATATAAGATAGCATATATATAATTTCTTTATATAATATAGTATGATTAAATATTGTGTATATTATTTAATAAATCAAGAAAAAATAACATAGTTTGCCATATCAAAAAAAAAAAAAATAGTAAATGGTATTAAAAAAAAATTGAACAATTTCCAAAAAAAAAATTGTTTTCCCAAGGTTATTTTTATATATTTTTTCATTGTTTTTTTTTTGGGGGGGAGGGGGTATTTCATTGGTTTTTCAGTAATTTTAACAGCTATATATATATATATATATATATATATATATATATATATATATATATATATACATATATATATATATGTATATATGTATGTGTACATAATATATGTATAAAAAAAATTGTAAAATAAAAATTTCTAAACATAAAAGTGTTTATGTGCACCAGATACTTGTTGCAGCTTTGTTTTTTTTTTTTTTGTATTTTCTTTTTTGTTTTTAATATTTGCGAGGATTTAGAGGTTTTGGTTGTAGTTGTTGTATTTTTGTGATTTTGCGATTTTCACTTGGTTTTTTAAAAATAATAATAAAAAGAATTACATTTAAATAAAAGAAAGCAAACATTTGTTTAGTTATCAAATGCAGGTTTACATTTTTTTCTTTTTTCTTTTCTTTTTTTTTTTTTTTGTGTTGCTGTTTTGTAATTTTTTGGATTAACAAACAATAATTTAGATTGCATTTTGCAACTGATTTGTATCTTTTGTTGTTGCTTTTATTTATTTATATTATTTTATTTTTTTATTTACTTTTTTTTTGGGCATATTTTGCTGTTTTTTTGTTTTTGTTTTGTTTGTGTGTTTTATTGTTGCAGATAAATTTGTACGGTTTTCAAATTGTATTTAAACTCTGTATTTGTATTTTATGTACTATAGGAAACAAGGTGCATTCGTATTTTTTGTTGGCTTTGTCTATGTGTGTGTGTGTGTATGTGTGTATGTATATAATTCAATATGCATGTGTGAGTTTGTTTATATTTGTGTTGTTGTTGTTGTCGCTGTTGTACAATGTTATGCTTAGCTTAAACCTATTGCTCTATGTGGCGTGTTTATCATAACCCGGATTTGCTGGTTCTATTTTTATGTTTGTAATTTGGTTTTTCAACTGACTTCTTCTTCTAGTGTAAATGTAAGAAAATATTTTGTATTTTTTTCTTCTTTTTTTTGTGTTTCTTTTTTTGTAACTAGTATTTAACGAGATTTCTATGTACAGTGGTTAAACAACAAACAAAAAAATACGTTTTTTTAATTTGATTTACATTTTTTTTTTTTTTGTAAATTTTTTTTGTTTGTTTTGAATAAATTGCTTTAATTAGCAGTTTAAATAATATAACAATTTTTTGTTTGATTAATATTTTAATATCGCATTAAATAAAGTGTAAATATATATATATAAATTATATATATATATATCTATATATGTTTATATAATATAAAAAAAAGAATATATGTATTTGTATACAATATATAATTGTATGTGTAATTTTTTTTTTTTTTCTTTTTCTTGGGGAGAGAGTTGTTGTTTTTCTTATAAATTGTTTTATATATATTGCGGCAGCTTAAGTTTAATAAATTTAACTTTTTTTAATATTGTCTATTTACATGCGAGATAAATGTGCTTGCAAGCCTCGAGAAAATAAATGAAAATTGTCCCAGCAATTCTTGTACAACGCCAGCCCCCACAATTGCTTAGAATATAGGTTAGGAACCCAGATATATTTATAAATGTATTTATGTGAGTATATATATAAAAATGTACAATCAAAATATAGAATATTAGTACAATTTTGTAGAAATTATGTGCACTAAAAAAGTTCTGCCCATACCAAAAAAAAAAAAAAATGGGGGCAAAAAAAAAACAAGAAAAATGAAGCTAATTATTTACTCACTAATTTCGTTTAAACGTCGCTATAAATTGTATCATATCATATATGTATATGTATATCTATTTAGTATATATTTAGTTGTACTAGCTTTCTAATAGTATCTAGTTAATTAGTGTGTGTGTGTGTGTGTGTTTTTCTTGTTGTTGTTGTTGTTGTTGTTGTGGTTGTCATCGTTTATCAAAAAGCCAACTAAACCTAAATAACATTTTTCGTATCAAGTAGTTTTTCTTTCTTCTTCTTCTGATTCTCTTTTTTTTTTTTAAATCCATTTTTTCACTTGTTTCTTGTTTATTTGTTTTTGTAATTTGATTCGACTTCATTGTTAGTATTGGAAAAGCGAAATTTATTTCGCTCCTAACTAAATCAAACATTCTAATAGTATTTATATGTGTATTGTAAATATTGTATTGTATATATAAATATTTATATATAACAGTAACTCACGGTTTCCATTATTTTCATTCATATATTCATATATATATATATATACATATATATATATATATATATATATACACATATATATATATATATATATATATCTTATTAGCAAAAATCGACAGTTGAACAGCTGGCAAAATTAGCAGCCAAAAATTTATTTATTTTCTTCGTTTTTCCAGTTTTTTTCGGGTTTTTCTCATTTGTTTGTGTAAATGTTTTTGTGTATTTCTAACAATAATAATCTATAGCTCCTATCATCGTTGTGGTTCTATTTTTAATAGTGTTCGTTTTTTCATCATCATTTGCGCATTTCATATGCATAGTTAAAAATTTGTTAAAGATGTGTCCTAAGCATTAGTATATAGTTATTTGTATGAATTAGAGTATAGCAATTGTTGCATTTAGAATATAAAAAAAAAGGAAGGACCAAATGAAAAATATTATTTCAATAGATCAATTCATATCGAAATGATATATAGACGGGCACAAGCATTGAATAAACCCCGCATTGTAGTATTTCTATATAGGCAGTAAAAGTTGTTTAAGCGTTGACTTTCAATTTTTTTGTTTGATTTTTTTTGTTTTTGTTTTTTTTTTTTTTGTCGCATCTGTTGGGAAAGCTATACACATTGCACCGATATTGCATCGATAAAATTGCGTGTTATCGATTTTAAGCAATAATCGGCCAATTTGTAACGTTCTTATTAAGGCGTCATTGTTGTCGTCGTTCTGCTATCTAAGTAAGGATGAGTACCGTATAGAAAAGAACTAAACATTTGCAATTATCAACTATAACCGACTATATAAATGTATGTATAATTTAATGTTGCTGATCAGCTGGCTATGTAGTAAGATACATAGAAGATCGTTACCAACACATAATATAATAACCTATACAGCTAATTGTATAAAAAATTGTTATATATATATCTATATATGTATGTATATATATATATATATATATGTTTGTATGTATACACATATGCATATTTGCATACATCCGAACACGTCTAGGCAAATCTCGGCTAAAGTTTCTTTGAAATCTTTACTGAGAAAACCGAGTTAGCCGAAAAGAACTAGAAACGTGTCAGAACAAGTTGTTATCTAACTATATATATATATATCTATATATATGTTTAAATATATATATATATCTGTATATATTTATGTATAAGGGATAGTAACTTTGTATTACGTATTACTACTGATAATATATATTTCTAAATTGTCGTTTTGTTTTGTTGACTTCTTTGTAGATTTGCATTTCATTTGCTCTCATTTTGGCGCTGCTTCAAAATTTGCGCTCATTTCTCTTCATCTAACTTCGAACTCTTCTACTGTTGGCTCTTCTTCTATCTCACTCTCTCTCTCTCTCTCTATCTCTCCCTCCGTCACCGTCTCTTAACTGACTTTTAGCGAGGACGCGCTTTCTAATGCCCATGCCATGCTGAGAGAATGCTGTCTCTCTCCCTCTCTCTCTCTCTCCTCCACTCTTTCTCTATGTTTTACGCAGCTTTTGCGTGCTTTTGTTTTTCTTTCGTTATTGTTGGTTTTGTTTACTTTTTAGTGGCTCATTCGTTGCAATTTTGTCTGTTTTCCGTATCCGCTTTTCATGTTTTTGTAGTGTTTTTTGTTTCTTCATTTGTGTTTGGTTCTTGTCCTGGTTTTTTTTTTTGTTTTGTTTTGTTTTGTTTTTGTTATTCATTTCATGGTTAAGTATAAGTGTATATATCTAAGCATAAGTATATATGTATATATGTACAACCAAATATAGGGAAAAACTAAAGCACAAGACTTGCATATATATATATATATGCCAAGCGTTTCTCTCTAATTCTACGTTCGTTATCAACACTTCCTTTATAGTTTTGCTTCCAACTTGCATTTTGCTTTCTTCAAAATCAAATAAAAAATATCACATTAAAGAAATCCAATTTAAATCACTATTTTACAATTATATAGAGCAGTAGCATCTAAGCCTAGGCCGAAAGCTACAAAAAATGAACTATATAATATATACATATATATAGATACATTTGTATCTTGTAGTACTATATATATATATATATATATATATATATATATTGCTAAACTATTCCATCCCGCGATCGTTCGTTCAAAAAAAAAAAAAAATTACAATCATTCTTATCGTTATCATTAATGTTATTATCATCATCATCATCATCATCATCATCATCATCATCATCATCATCATCATCATCATCATTATCAACGAGACCTGGTCGTTCCTATGCTCTAATGGCTAATACTAAAAACTGATATTGAAGTTCAAAAAGTGCTTATGTGAGCCTATGTCAAAAAAATACACTACAAAAAAATATAAACAACATTTTCCTCATGTCGTCATCAATTTTGTTTTTGTTTTCACTTCATTTTCTTTTGCTTTTGCTTTTGCTTTTGTCAAATCCAATCGAATCGAACCGATTTTGCTCGAGACTTGCAAACGTGTTTTATCCAAAAGCTGCACACACACACTCTCTCTCCCTCTCCCTCTCTCTCTCTCTCTTATTTATTTCCTTTGTGTCTTGGCCCCCCTGTCCCCCACCGGCTTACCCACTTACGGATGCTATCATCAGTCGATGGCGTTGGCAGCATTCGTGCTTTGACGAAGATGCGCCAGCCGCTCCTGCTGCTGCTTGAGCTTGGCTTTCAACTGTTGACGCTTGAGCCCGACGCTGTAATCCTCGCTGGTTAGATGCTCGCACAATTTGGCCGCCTCACGCAATATATTGACCTTGGGGGCACGCTCCTTGTCCCGTATATTCGGTATCTGCTTCTTCAGTGCCTCGAACAGATTCTTGAGTCCGATGCGACGCTGACGCTCCATATCGTTATGCAGATTACGCTTCTCAATCGTATCCACCTCATCCAGACTAAGCTGACGATTTAATGCGCTGCTGCAGCTGCTGCTCCCGCTGTTATAGTTGTTGCTACTGCTGCTGCTGCTGCTGCTGCTGCTGCTGCTGCCAATGTTGCTGGTGCTGTTGCTGCTGATAGCGCCGCTGTTGCTGTTGCCACTGCTGCTGCTGCAGTTGTTGCCAACGGGAATTCGTGGCTTCAAATAGACATCATCCATCAGATCGCCGCTGCTCAGCGGATAAGCCGAGCTCACCTTCTTGACGCGACTCTTCTTGGCCGCCGCCAAGCTGTACGACGACGACGATGACTTGATGCCCTTGATGGAGGAATAGACACGACCCACAGACGTCGACGCTGCACAATCGTTCATGTAATAGCGCTTACGGCTCTTGCCCTTGCCATCGACGGCCATCATTGCTGCTGCTGAATTGCACTCGCTGCTACTGCTGCTGCTGCTGCTGCTGCTCTGCGATAGGCTGTCCGGTGAGTAGGAAGCGGAGGCTGCGACGGCGACATCAGAGCGCTGATAGGGCGTGCTCGCCGGCGACGGGTAGCGCGAATTGACAACGGATTTAACGGGACTGTTGCTGGCCGGCGTATAGGGTAGATCGTACTTGGCGATTCTCAATTTCTGTGGATCGCGTGCACCATTCGAGATTTTGTTGGCGACCTTCGTTTGCAGAGCGCGACGATCACGATCCGATGGATTTGTGGGTAGCTTCTTGTCATTGAATGAGACAACATCGATTTCCTCCTCTGTAGACGACAGCAACAACGATGTGATAGAATCGATAAAAGACAGAGAGAGAGTGAGAGAGAGAGAGAGAGTTAATTAGTAACGAGTATATATATACGAGTACTTATATATATATATATATATATATATATTTGTAAATATAGATAACAATGGTTATATAACGTGTTGCAATTAAAGGTAAAATGTAACGAGTAGGAGTAGTTGATTAAGGAGTGACGAATAACAAGCAAAGGTGGACGAGTAACGAGTAATGAGCATAGAGTGACGACTGACGAGTCACGAGTAATGCTAAACGAGTGTGTTGAGTCACCATATGAATTAAGCATTCATCTATCCATTGGCAGTCATAGATGAAGAACTACACACAGTAACGTGTGCCAACCAACGAGTAAATATTAACGACTGAAGAGTCCCAGACTAACAACGATCAAGAACCACACATCAGTAACAAGTGATGAGTAACGAGTTACGAGTGACGTGCAACGAGTGACGAGCAACGAGTAACGAGTGCCGAGCAACGAGAAACGAGTAGCGTGCGATGAATAGGTGTATTTGCGTAGATATGCAGAGCTTCTTTGTGGGTTTCAAGAAAGCCCTGCAAATGTCGCGGTGAATGTCAACGACAGTTCAATGACTACACCACACAGCCCAGAAACCTGATGATGTCATCGTTGTGGGAAGGGGGAGGATTGGCAGGTTGTGCCCTACGCAAAGCGGATTAGTGTGTCAACGTTGTGAGAGACAAGTGGCTTGACGCCACTCTTGCAGTACAGTATCAAAATTCAGGAAGCAATAGATTTGCCGTCACACAGACAGTGAACAAACACACACAACAAACCACCCAAAAACCCAACCGCAAATTACAATGCAGGCAACCTTAGACAGTCTATTGACGTCGAGTAGAATATGCTTCAGCCTGTGGGTGGTTGTTGGGTTGGTGACACCCACTCACCCAGTGGGCGTAGATCGCTGATAACGTTCATGTGCGCAGTCATTTTTTTGAAGGTTTTTTTGTTTTATGTTTTTTTTATTTTTCTAGAGAGTGAACGCAGTTTACATTTGCTCTGCTGCAAGCTCTCTCTCTCTTTCTTTCTCTGAGTGTGTTCCGCCCCAACCCGCCTCCCTGCCTACCGCGAAACGGATTTCCAGCTTCCGCTGTTAATTTGGCGCTTCCGTTGGCGCGCGCGTCCATTGAACCAAAGCAAGCCAAGCCAAGCAAAGCAATGCGATGCGACGCGACGCGACGAGCAACAAGCGGCAAGTAGCAAGCCAGCCAGCCGCAGTTGTTGCAATCAAATGTTGGCCCAGCCCCACTCTTGAATGCGTCTCTTAATCAAATTACAAAAACGAAATACCGCCAAAAAAAAAAAAAAAAACAAAAAAGGAAATTTATTCGACGCAGCTCTTATCACAGTAGGCGGTAAGTTGTTACGCCCCCCAAACCTCTCCCGCTCAGCAAAACCCGGTCGCCTCACCAAGCGAACAAATATTTGCACAAATGTTGATTATATCTATATCTATATACATGTATATATATATATATCTATATACATGTATATATATATATATCTATATATCTTTATATATATATATATGTGTGTGTGTTTCGCGCCTTGACAACAACTGTGCAAACTAGAAAGAAACACAGACAAAGAGTGTGTATGTGTGTGTGTGTGTGTGTGAGTGAGAGAGAGAGATAGATAGAGTATAAGCTCTTATTACTCACTCAGCTTCCGTTCTTCCGTTTTTACAAATGACATTAGAATAAATAAATAATTGGTATATTTGTAGCCATGTTCAAGTGCAAGTTGCAAATTGCAAGTTGCAAGTTGCAAGTTGCAAGTGGCAAGTGGCAAGTGCAGCAGAGCGAGCGACCGCAAATGAGCCTAATCGAAGCCTAACACAGAAAGTGCAACAAGAAGCAAGAAGCAACAAGAAACAAGAAGCCCGAAGACAGCGAGAGAAGAAGTGGTAGAGGCGAGAAGAAGAAAGGGGCAATCAGCCAAGCGTTGCCATAGTGCGCTGTGTGGCAACAACCTTTGGCAACATGTTGCATGCCCCCACCAACAATGAGAATCATCTTAATGATAATGATGAACATCATTAAACTGTCGGCCGGGCTAGACAAGCAGCAGACCGATCGACCTTATCCAAGGAGACCGCAGCAAGAATCTTGTTGGTTTTCTTACCCAACGGCCATTTTTTATCTATATATATATATATATATATATATATATATATATATTATTGGTTTTTGCAGCAGCAACAGCAGCACCTGTGGTGGAATGCGGCGGTTGGCAGCAGCAATGTCGCTCATCATCATCATGTTGCTGTGACGCAGCACAAAATGTTGCAGTGAACTTTTTGTCGGTCAAATGATGCAAATGGAAACGGAGAAGCATATTGGTATTGGGAGACAGAGAAATAGAGGAACGGATAGAGAGAGCGAGTGACGATGCCCAGCAGCAAACTTCATAATTACCGAATGCATTCTGCATTCATTCATTAACTGGTATTCATTCCACAAGTCGTCGGACAAGTCACTTCTTTAGCTTTGCAAAAGATTGAGCATCAAAAGTTGCGCCAATATTTCTTATTTATATTGGTTTCTTATCTGTTTTATTATCCCTTTCAAGTTTGGGGAGACGGAGTCGTAAAGTGCTTTTCTTTATTGCTTTAAATATATATGTATATAACATTCAGCAGGTAGTGCTTACTTTACAACGCCAACAAATTATAGATTATGAATCAAATTCGCATTCGGTTCTATTCTGCTGCCGGGTGAGGTGATTTGTGTGATTTGCATTTTATTTGATCGCAGCTACAAGCAAAAAGTAAACTGTGTTTTTCCTCAACAACAACAACAAATGGTAGCTGCCTCATAAACATTCCAAACGTTGCGCAAATCGATTTAAAGAATGCAAATTGTTCACAACTGTCAGAGGAACCGGGGGATTTCCTCGAAATTAATTGCAGTGTGCGCAGCACAAAAACAAAACAACAAAAAAACAATTATAACAGACAGCTAAGAGATGTCAGGGGTAGTGGGGTGGGGGGGTTGAAGGAGGGATGCATATGTCCAGGGGCGGGGGGATGCAGTTGACGCTAACAGAAGAAACAACAAAAAATAAAGCTCGCAATTTTGCTGCTGCTGACAATAAAAAAGAAACCAGACAAACTCGTTTGCTGCTGCAGCACAAAAAGCTTGGCAAGTATTGTTGCTAAGCGCGCCAAGATCAAATCAACAACAACAACAACTACTAAAATAGTAATAATCATAATAATGATAATAAGAATAAGAGTAATAATATAGTAATAAAGAGCATCAGCCAAAGAGGAAACAGCTTGTTGTTGTTTTGTTGTACGTTAATTACAATTGCAAATAAAAGGCAACAACACACACAGAGACAAGCATACGAGACATACGAGCACAACTTAATAAGTTGCGCAACTTTTATGTGCAGCTAGCTAGACTGTGGGCGGCAAGCAAAGAAAAATGAGAGAAAGACAAGAAGAACAAGCAGTGAGTGCAATATATGTATATAAATATATATATATATATATAAATATATATATATATATATAAATATATAAATATATATATATATATATATATATACATATATACATATATATATATATCTATATACACATGCGTATTGACTGCGCTGCATGCTGCCCTATAAAAATTTGCATATTGAGTTTAATTGAAAAACGAAAAACACAAAAAGGGAGAGACGAAACAAGACAAACAGACAGACACACGCACAGACAGATAGGCTGGCAGGATATAGCATAAAAGGGACAGCGCAAATGACAACAAGTGCATTGCTCAATTTACTACTGTAATAAGAGAGAGACACACAGAGAAGGAGAGAGTGAGGTGCACTCACTCAATCATTCTCCCACCCTCTCCCACTCGATGGGAAATTAATATGACAGACGTAAATGCTTATAGTAGCGCAGCAGCAGCGCGCGGCAACGACGTCATTGCCGCCCTCGACTCAACAACAACAACTTGATAAAACAAGAGATAAAAAGAAAGAATCGCGGCATATACATCTCTCACTCTCTCACACTCACACACAGACATAGTCACACAGAGATACTGATGCTTTTTAAATTCAGCAATGTAAACAGAAGAAGCACAGAAGAAATGTGCAAAACGCGCGCACAGCAAACGAAATTGAAATTTGAATACAAGTAAAAATGGCATATGATGTAATATTTGGCATGAGGAATTTCGAGACCATAAAAGACACTCACTCACTCATTCACTCGCCCGCTCGCACGCACGCACAGTGGTAACTAGGCGTCTGTGATTGTATTCAGTTTCAAGCCCACTGTGCAAGCACAAGTCGTAAAAGAAAAGCCAAAAAAAAGACGAAACATCAAATGAAACAAATTACAAATAAAACACACGCGAAGAAGCAGCTTGCGCCATTTTAAACTACGCCCACGACGAAAATGTTGTGGGTATTGTTGTTGTTCTTGCTGTAAATTGTTTAATAACATTTGTCATTATCTTAGGTTTCGTATCTCAGAATTCCAATTTGACAATATCAACACCAAAACGGGAAGCACACAAAAAACAGAGGAAGAAGCATTTTTGTGTCTTAGACGAAAAAAAAAAAAACAAAAAACACAGAGTGAGATTGGCACAGAACGGAGCGGAACGGAACGAACAATGATTCCATTGCATTTCATTTCAATTCCAATACAGTTAATTTCCTGTTTTTGCTAAGCTTTTACATGTATTTTATATGCACATTTGTACATATATATAAATATATACATATATGTTTATTGTTTATGTTCTCAATATATACATGTGATAATTATTTGTTTTGTATTATACGAGTTCCGCGAAATTTTGAATATTCTTAGAAATTTAGCATGACGACAGCAACTCGCATTCGCATTATCATCTGTATTTATATTTTGCATTTGCATTTACAATTCGTTATTTGTTATGTTATATTTGTTATTTGGTAGACACTGTACACAGTGCTGCTAAACTGCGTTCCCACGCTCGCAGCAATGAAATCAAAGCAATTGCACACAAAAACGAAAAGAAGCATAAGAAGTCGAAGTCGAAGGAAAAGAAGAAACAGACGTAAGAGTAACATGTATTTCGTCGTCAACATGTGTTGGCAACATGTCGCTAGCAGCAGCACAACCAATAATCGCAGTTGCTCTAGGACAACAATAAAAAATTACATCTTTTTGTGGTTTTGCAAAACACAAAATAAAATAACAAATCGCAATTGCAAATGAGCAAAACAAAGAGTCGCTTCCGCTGCTGCTAGCTGGCAACATTCCCACGCGACACCAATTGCAACTTGTTGTTGTTGTTGCGTTTCGCTTGGCTACAAGTGCCAGGCGCAGCTTTTGTGTGTGCAACTTGTTGCCGCAACAATTGTGTAATTTGATTCAGCGTCTCTTTACTACCCCTCTTCTACCACGCTATAACCTACCACTACCACCTACCCTACCACTGGAATGACTCATACTTGAACCTAACCCTTTTTCAAATGATAAATGTCCCCAAAATAAAAAAATATATATTAAAAAAAAGCTCGCTGATAAAAAAGCGCAATTACAATAAAAATGTCGTTAAGAGATGGTGTACAAAGAGGGGGAGGCACTGGCAATGGCGCAATGCGCCAATCGTCTAATGCTTCACACACACACACACACAGATGCAACGCAGCATAAATTATGAAAGCAGCAAAGGCAATAAAATGCGTCTGGCAACATTTTGGGTGGAGTTCAACAACAAAAAACATTCTTTTTATTTTGAGCGTGTAGCAACCTTCGTAAACCTTGGCAACATTCTGTCGCGCAAATATACATACATACAAATGTACCCTTATTATATATGTACATGGATGTATGTATGCATGTATATATGTATGTATGTGTTATGTGTACGATGCGGCGGCGCCGGCTTAAGGCAACAACAAAAGCTTTGAAAACCAAAAAGAGAGGCTCGTTGGCGTCGACGTCGCCAACATTACCAAAAAAAAATTATAATAATAATAATAAAACAAGACAAAAACAATTATCGTTGGTTTGCCGAAGATGAAATACCCTTTTAGACCTGCTAGTGGAAGATGTGTGAATTATTTATAATTTGTTCATTTAATATAATACATAATATATTTAAATGAGATTTGGCCAATATTTTTTATATTTTATTAAGATGGAAGTCAAATTTTGCAAACCTTATCACAAACTTATAATGCCTTCCGCAAGTGTATAATAATAATAAAAGTAGCCCGCACACGAATGAAGAGGAGAGAGGAGAGAGAAGCGACCTTGAACATAACAATTTATTGCTTCACGTGTGCGAATGAGCAACACACACAATGAGCGCGAGAACGAGATAGACGACGAGAGCACAGGAAGGCGGCCGGCAGAGGAAGAGTGTGTGAGAAAGACGACACGCACACGCACGCAAAGACGCGCCTAGCAACAGCGAGCAACGTAAGAGGCATACGCAAAAAAAAACATACATACATAAATATATATATGTATGCGTGTGTATATGTAGATTATATTGTCAGACGTCATCATCACACAGCCTTTGGACCATTGTTAGAGCTTTTGCGTCTGTTGTTGGGTGGCGTTTTTTGTTTTTTTTTTTTTTGGGGTTGGGCAATATTTTGTAACTTGGCGCTAAACGTTAACATATAGAGCCAGACGCATAAATTAGCGTACTGAAAGTAAAAGCAAAGCAAAGCAAACACAGCACAAATGCAAAAAAGGAAAGAAAATATTGTACAACATATTTGGTTTTATTTTCTTTTTTTAAATACATATTTACATTTGTAAGTATAAACATATGTATTTAGGTATCTGCCCACATCAACACACGCACCGTCGCACTATTTTTGGTTAGTTTTATTTAATTGGTAGCTCAAACAAACAGCAACAAGAACAACAGCGAGAACAGAACACTCAAAAAGCTCTGCTCATAAACATTCGCAACGTTCCCGTGTTTTATTTTTGTTTCTACGCACTTTTTTATGATTTTTCGACCTTCGTTCAGGTCATTAACATTTCCATTTCAATTTTTTTTCCAATTGGGTTCAGTAACAAAAATAACGCATACGCCACGCAGAAGGCAGTAACGTAACGTAAACAGTGTATCGGTTAGTTGTCGTTATTCTGTTGTTCTTCTAAGCATACAAGAAAAGGTGCGAAAACAAATGCCAAACACAGCTGGTGGGGCTCTGCTGGGCAGACCACGGAAGAGGAGGCGATCATCTGTACATATGTATTTATTTATATATACACACATGCACAGGCATGTGTAAATTGTGATTGAAAAACTAACAAGAGCTCTCATACTGTTAACTGTTACAATTTAACTCTGTTCGAATCGATCTCTCCTTCTCCCTTTCCCTTTCACTTTACGATCGCATCTGTTACACGCCCAATGAATCGTCACGAGCAATCATGCACACTTACACACACTCACGCACTCACACACATAGCGACAAGCTGCCCAACAACTGCTACCACGCAAAAAAAAAATTCACACGTTGCGTTTTTTTTTTATCGTCTCACGCGCTCTTTTTTTTGACAGTCACATTCGTTTAATCACACATATATAAAAAAAAAAAAAATTATTATGTGGGCGTTTTTCGCTAATAGTGGAATACACACACATATATAAGTATATATGCATATAGTGGGGGGGATAGTGAAATGAGCACGCCTAGTAACAAGGCAACACCCAAAACACAGTTTGGAAATCTGCATGCCGCAGATTGATTACACTCAAATGAAAATATCAAATTGAAAATAATAATAAAAACTGAACCAAAAAACACTTTAATTCGAGCAACATGTCCCGTTTGTCCCGTTTTCAGTCAAGTATTATTAACCGTTCACTTCTGTTTCGTTTCGATGTCTTCATTCGATATTCAGCACATTGCACATTTTGTGTGACAAAATCAAAATAGCCTCTGCTGCTGCTGCTGCGCCAGCGTTTTTTCGAGTGTGAGTGCACTCGGCACACAGCTAGCCAACTGGCCAGCGAATAAGTGAGCGAGTAAGCGAGAGAGAGAGAGAGAGACGGAGTGAATAAAAGATATACCTGTACAATTTTTGCCGGCAGCGTTGACGTCGAGACGTCGCCGCTTCGACAATCTGTGTGTATGTTTTGTTTTCATTTTTTATAGAACGCGCAGAAAAAGAGGTAACAATAATAACAATAACAATAATAATAACAATAATATTGGGACACACACACACACACGCAGAAGATATGAACAGCAATAAGGAAAGAGATCCACGCCAACCAACGAACATAAGTATGTGTGCATGTGCATGTATGTGTGGGTGTATGCATACGTGTGCAAGTGTATGCAGCTTGTGAATGAAATAGCAACGATAGACGTAAAAGCTTCACGCGCCAAATTGCATTTGTGTTTGTGTGTACGAGTGCAAATATTTGTAGTAGTAGTAGTAGTAGTAGTAGCAGTCGTAGTAGTAAAGCAGCAAAGTGTAGAGTACCTAAATGCGAGGGACGTTCAATATGTTTCGTTCTTTGGTTATAGTTTTTTCGCGTTTTTTTTTTTGCACCAGCAGCGGCAGCAACAACGCCATTAGCAACAAGACATTGAACCCAAAAACTAAAACCTACACAGACAAAGGCACGGGGTGGAGAAGGGGGCGTGTGGTTTGGATAAGTTGCGCTGACGCCGCCGCCGCCAAAAACAAAAAAAAATGCCGGCATGAGCGCAGACATCCTTGAAAAATGTGGTGTGACTGCGACAACAGCGAGAGAGAGCAAGAGAGATAGAGAGAAAGAGAAGAAAGTTCGAGAAAAACGTTTTGTATTTTTTTTTTTGTATATATGCATGTATATTTTTTGGGCGTAGCACAAACTGCGCAAGACGGCGCTTGGGGATGCTTTGGACAAGTGAGAAGTGCAAAGAGAGGATGACGCCATAAGGCCGGCCAAACAATATATATGTATATATATATATACAGAGAATGAGAGAACACATAATGAGCCATGAAAGCCACGCGCCAACATTCGAGCGGAAGCAAGGGGGGAGGTGGGTGGTGGGGGGATTGGTTGCTTGTGGCGCATTGCAATGCGTAGGCAACAAGGCGCCAAACGAAATGTCGAGAAGGTAGGGGAAGGGGTGTGAGGAGGGTTGATTTGGAAAATCAATGAAAGCTTTTCACCCACAGAACAAACATCGCAACTCTCGCCGGGCAGCAGCAAACAGCAAGCAGCAAGCAGCAAGCAGCATGTGGGCGGCGCAGCAAAAAAAAAACAGAAAAGTTTACTACGTTTGCTGTTGACGTAGGCGATCGATTTTTTAGGCGCGTCATCGCCGTACGCACACCCACTGTGCCAGCGGCAGCCATCGCAGACCAACACACTAGTTGAATGTGTCTCAGCATGCAAAAGGCTGAAGAAGTTAGTCGGTGGAGGAGGAGGAGGGGGGGGGGGGGTGGGTGATGAGAAAGCGGATGGACGGATGAGGTGAGAATGCACATTTGGTTGGCGCGCAGCAATTGAAACGATAGCTTGCGGAGGGGTGGGGGTGGGTGGTAATACCCAATTAACATTGAGAGAGTGGAAGAGAGAGATGGAGGAGTGTAGAAAATAGTATAACAAAAAGTGAACAAGAATCAAATATGATAGTAGAACAGCAATTGTAGAAGAATAGAGGAGAAGGAAGAGGTGAGTGTATTTATTGTTGGCGTACTCACCGGAATCGGAGGGCGTCTCCAGATTGGTTTCCATTTCGTTGCAGCGCGTATAGCTGTGATCGCTGTGACGCATGTAGAGAACGGCGTTGTTGCCATCGAGGATAGACGCCGTCGTTGAATCGCCCAGCGAGCACTCGCCATCATCCGAATCACAATCGGAACTGGTCGCTGGCGGCGACAAACTGGCCACAGCAGCCGATACACCAACACTGGCCGCCAGTCGGGAAACAGCAGCTGAAGATTGTTGCTGTTGTTGTTGCAGTTGTTGTTGTTTGTGTTGATCGCTGAGGACCACTTCGAGGACATCGCTGATCTGTGTGTTTTCGACGCGATAAGGCAGATCGATGCGCTCCTTGCTGGTATTCTGCAGTTCGCGACTCAAATGATCAATATAGTTGGCATCGGCACAGCTCGTCAGCGATATATTGTTGCTGCCCATGACGCAGGCACGCAAGTCGACATTGTGTCGAAACTCGGGCATTTCAACAAAGTCACACATGCCACTAACCGCATTGAAATTACGCGTTTGTCGCAGATTCTGTTGCTGTTGCTGCTGTTGTCTTTGCTGTGTGTTGCTCTTGCGCAAGAGCGAACCGCCTGGCGGTATATAGGGCTCCACAAAATGCATTTTACTCTCGCAATGCTGCTGCTGTTGCAAATTGCGTCCAGGTATTGAAATTGTTGCTGTTGCAGTTCTTGTTGTTGCTGCTGCTGCTGCTGCAGCACCGCGGACAGTTGACCGGCTACTGTTGCTGCTGCTTAGCTTGTTATGCCTGCTGTTACTATTACTATTGCTACTGCTGTTGCAACTGCTATTATTGTTGTTGTTGCTGCTGCTGCTGTTGTCGTGCTCATCATCATCGTGCTCATCGTGATCGTCGTGCTCACCGAGTGGCTCACGTTTAATCAACAAAGTGCTGCCAGTGACAATGGCTGGGGGCACAGCGCTACTTTCGCTGTAGCTGGATGCAGCCGAATTGGTGTTGTCCCCATTTGTGTTTATGTTACTGCTACTGCTACTGTTAATGTAAATGTTGCTGTTGAGGTTGGCCATGCTGGCAAAAGCGGACCACATGCAGTCGCCGTTGCGTATCTCGTGCTTAATGTCCATATCCTTGGTCAAATCATAGGCATTGGAAATGCTTATCGAACGCGCCCGATCCGCACTCATTTTGGCAATATCGTTATGTATGCTGGGCAGCTGATTGGTCATATCTGTTATATTGGACACGCCCAGGAGGCCTATGTCGAGAAAGCCATTCAATTCGATATCGTCAAACTGTGGACAATACACTACATCGTAGTCGTAGTCGCAACCATTCATCATTCCTACACCACTGCAAACAGTCGTCATTTTGATTGAGTTCACTTCTTTTTTTTTGTTCCTCAAAAGTGTTGATTTCTAGTTGCTGTTGTTGCTGCTGCTGTTGTAGCACAGAAGAGGAGAGGTGGTTTGAGGCTGCAAAAGCGAACCAAATCAAAAATTGAATTAAACACTACGCGTTAGAGTTAATATCAGTTAAATTTAATTAGAACTCTAAAAATATTTCAATATTGAGATAAAAATAATATTTACTTAATCAATATACTACGTAAATTAATTATTTCATTTGAGTTATAAAAGTATTTCAATATTAATATGAAAATAATATATATCCACTTTTCATTTAATTTTTTAATAATCTTGTTTTTATTATTGTAATACTTTTATATTCATTTTTTTTTTTTATATCCGTGGACAGATTTTTCGATCTTATCATTTCGATTTAATCTTACTTCCATATATATGTACACCAAAATCACCAAATTCGCTTTTTATTACCACCAGTTCTAAATTTAAACACCCGGAAGTTCGATTTTTGATTAGAAACGCCATATTTTATTTGTATACATAAATTTTTATATTTTTTACCAAGCACTTTAATATTTTAGTGTTTGAAAGTAATTAAATGAAATATAAATCTATTTTAAGCATTTGTTTCAAGAATTATAAATATTCATTTCATTAGAAATCAAATATTCACGTATAACAGTTACGACAGCTACTAAGAAGTCGCCATTTTGAAAGCATCACGAAGTATAACATAAGTATATGATTTTATTTGTTTTAATTTCACTTTTCACCTCAGAACAGTTATCAGTTTAGTTCAGTTCAGCAAAGTTATCGGAGCAATGTACAATGATTTCAATTATAAATAAATTGTTAGATTTTTATTTGATTTCCCCGACATTTTAAAGACTTGGCAACACACATTCTTGCATTCTTTTTTTTATCCCTTGTCTCTCGTCACACAATAACAGTAAGAGACTAATATAAAATTTAAAAAAATATATATATAAGAAATTCGCTGATTTCTTTACATACAACGCTCTATCTATCTATCTCTCTTCATCCCTTTGGCGTGCTTGATCTATTTTAGCGAAATTCTTTGGAATGCGAATTTCGTCTATCGAAATTTTGACGCGTCTGCTTTGTGCGCTATCCTCTCCGCTATCTCGCGGAGGCCATTGCAACGGTAAATGATTATACACAAATCGTCCGTTCGTTCGGCTATCGCGACGAATCGCAAAGGAAAGCGATAACGAAAAGAGCCGAAAAGCGAAAAATCGTCGCGCGCGACTTTAACTTGTGTGCCTGCCTCGGTGTGTCTATTGCCTATTTTTTCTTCAATTTTTTTGGATTGCTTGTTGCTTTTACTTGCAAACTGATGCAAAAAGGCAGGCCGGCAAAAAAAAACACAAATATATGTGTGAAATTTTAATTTGTAACTGGTATTTATTTGAATATATTATTATTAATTTTCTTTTTTTGTTTTGCACTAATTAAACTTACCTTTACTGCGCTGTTTTTAATCCAATTTATTGCTGCTTCGTTTCTTTTATTTTTTTGTATATATTTTTTATCGTCGTCACAGAACAGCAAAAAAAAAATAAACATCGACGAAAAAAAAAAATACAAATTCTAACAGATCGTACAAAGATCAACTGTTAGCAGCAACGAACAAGGAGAGGAAAAAAGCACCAAAATATTTGTATGGCGTTGTCAAGTAATTTCGGCGTTTGAAAGCTTCTATTAACTATCGTCGTCGTCGTCGTTGTGGTGCGCGCATCAGCAAATTGCAAATGAATTAGCTGCCATTTGCTATTGCGATATTGTTCTTCTTCTGCTGCTCTCCTTTTCGTTTTGCACACACACACTTGCACATGCACATACACACACACATACACAGTAAGAGAAGACAGGCAGAAGTTCAAGGTCTGTCTACGATTGTCGACTGCAGACGTGTTAATGCTGTCGCTGTCGTTGTTGGTGTACTAAGTAGGGGAATCTTAGTTGACTGCCTGCAGGCTGTAGTTATTATTTCTTTTACTTCTTTTCAATTTCACATTCACTTTTGTTTTTTGCGATTTGTAAAAAAAAAAAAAAAATAATTACAAATCCTTTAGCGAATGTTTTGAAAATATAATATAGAATTCAACTTTTGTTGTCGCTAGTCCGGTTTACAAATTTGTATTATTTTCAAGATTTGCAATTTGTTTCCTTGTATTTTTGGTAATCTTTCGAACATATATATTTATATATATATATATATTCTTTTTTTTATTTCAGTTAGTCCATTAAGAATTTTTTATATATTATTTTTGTTTTTGTAATCTTTTGTTGTAGTTGTTTTTTTTAATATTAGGGCCTAGTTGTGTTTTTTTTTTATATTAGGGCCTAGTTATGGTATTTGTGGTATATCAGATTATGTCTTATTTATTTATTTAATATTTTATTTTTTTTGTTGGGCGGGAAACAGCCAAAATCTACAAAGACGAAGAGCCAACTACGCGTCGCACGTTCAGCCTTGCCGAAGTCACAAATAAGAGTGCGCAATGCTCGTGCAACCGGAACAGCCAGCCCTATCAGCTGCCGAGTTCACTCTTTCGCTGTGGTGAGGATAGAGCCGAGTGCTTTCCATTGAGTTTAAATTGAAATTGTTAGTGTGAGCTGTGAATTTTTGTGCTGCTGTTTTTGGTGTTGTTGTTTTTGTTTTTGTTTTTGTTTTTGCTGCTCCGAGAAAGCAAACTTGCAACTTGACAATAACTCAATTTAGAATTTCATTAAACAGCGTAACGAAAAGCTATTCGAGTAACTCACATGTCACGCTCTCAGCTCAGCGCTCTCTGTTTATTTACCTTTGTTTTTGGACGCTGCCGGCCGGCCGGCAGCCACTCGGCCGGTCCAACTTTGAGTCGATTCGTATATTGAGCATGCTCTCTCTCCCTGTGTGTGTGCGCGCGTGTGTGTTGGGATCATGTTTGTTTTGAGTGAAAATGGCAGAGTTTTGTTTACAAAACAAAATGCGTTTGCTTGCTATTATTATTGTTTTTATCGAATATAAACAATAACAATTAGGTGAGCAAAAAAAATGTGCATACATATATAAAATGCATTCCGCTTTATTTCTGTACTCTATATGTACGTATGTATGTATTTGCGTATTTATATAGATTAGGTGCTTATGGCACATTGCGTGCGTAGCTATAATTTAAGCTGACATTAAGACACGACCCCCTCCCACCAGTTCCCACATTGCCAGCCGCCCACGAAAATGGCAATTCTATTTAACAGTTGGCAGCTCCAAAGTTGATTGAACATTGCGACGACAAAAAGAAAAAAAACCGCAAAACACAACAACACCAAAAGCAAAGCAGAAGTACTGAATAAAAATTGAAAAAAAAAACCAAAATAAAAACGAAATAAATAACTTTATTGAGGTAGGCTTCACACATACATACGTTTATATATGTATATCTAGTTAGGCTAGAAAAAAAAAGAAAAAAAGGGATGTGTAGGAGTGCGATGTGAAATGATGGCTGAAAGAGAGTATTGTGAGAGGAGAGAAGTGCAGAGGGGGGCATCGAACCCGTCTGCATATTGACAGGTAGGAAAGAGTATTCACCATTGTCCCATATCAAATTTCATCAACTGTTCCAGTTTCAAACAAGTGCGACTAACGAATGGGAGAGAAGGAGGAGGCGAGAAGAAGACCAACTAGCAGAAAGGGTGAAAAGCGTATTTACACCTTAATTGTAATTGCATATAAAATATACAAATTACAAAAATTAAATTACAATTGTGTGCATAATATTATACAAAATATAAAATTTAATAATATTCTGTTATACTACTTATCAAAAAACAATCATCACATAGCAAGGAGTCCTGTAACGGATCAGATCAAAGTCCGGACATTTTTATGCAATAATTATCTTGCACAGACAAATTTCAACAGAATATGTTTATGAAGGTCATAGACGAAAGGCAAGACAAGAGAAAAATAGTTAATTTCTAACGAAATAGGCCGAAAAGGGAATTGCAAAATCGTAAACGGCCATTGACAGTCCAAACATTTTATTGACAGTCCAAAGAATGTATAATTTTAGTTTTTAAAATTTCACAATTATTTGAATGAATAAATCTTGTTAATTTTATTTTGTTAAATAGTGTTAAATTAAGAAGTTCACTTCATAGTAGAAAAATAAAAAAAATAAATAAAAGTCAATAATAAATCACTTTTTTTGCAAAATAAGTCAGAAAATATGGATTTTTTCCTGTGTTCAAACACTTTATTGACTTTACTGTATGTACATATGTATGTACATATGTATGTATGTATGTTGCCAAGGTTGCCAATGCTGAAAAATCCAAGCAAATTGTGCAAGTTGAATGACGTTTTTACACCTACATATGCTCATAAAATGGGCACAGCTATTGCCTATCATTAATTATCATATATCCTTCCATTTTTAAGTGTGCTTGAATTGTTTGAATTTTATGTACAAATTTGTTGCATTTTGTGATTCAAGTTATCCCGTTAAATTTCAATTTTTCGTGTTTTGTTGAAAAACACAACGACGTACATACATACATATGTACGTTGATTGTTCGCACTCTAAATTATTGTACCGTTTGTACACACACACACACACACACACACACATTCAATTTTATACATATACAAATGACTCTGGGTGTGTGCGCTTTGCGTCAACTTTTCCGTTATTTTGGTCAAATTCGCATTCGAGTTCGATTTTATGTCGATTTTGTGGAATTAGCATTTTGCACTTAAGACGCGTGCATTTTGTGGCTGTTGTAGTGTTGTTGTTTCTGTTCTTGTTCTTGTTCTTGTTTTTGGCACTTGGCTTCGTCTATGCCAATTCCTGATTCGCATATGTTACGTGTACACATATTTGTCTGTAATTTCTTATGCCCGCAACACTCCTTAAAAAAGAAATGAAAAATGCAACAGAGCGTCATCGACTTGTGCGACACAACAAATATTTACGAAATGGATAAAAATTTACACATTCATGAATAACAAACCCAAAATGATGAATTAACAATTATTACAAAAACTATGTAGAGGACTCCCGATTATACATGAATTAGCGACATGCCACTTACTTTTACATATGTATATACTTCACAGGGTATTCCGCGGTGGTCACACTTGGAGTTGGAGCACTACTTGGTTGCTTTGTTTTGACTTCGTAAAGCAGGCGACGTCGAGAAAATAACAGAATAGGGCAGTGCAGTGACAAAAAACAACAAAAACAAAACGCTTTCGTCAGGTTTTTATTTTTCTTTTGTGCATTTTCCGTTTAGTTTTACGTTTTGCTTTTTAGTTTTTTTTTTCCTTCTTGGCGCTGCGGGCACTGCTACTGCGTTGCATTTATATATGTATATGTATATGTGTGTGTATGTATGTACATACATATGTATTTGTGCTGTTACTGTTGGCATTTTGCGCAATTATTTTGCGCGTGTGTACAAATTTTTGCTCGTTCTGCTTGTTGTTGTTCTTGCGTCTTTGCCATTTGCCATTTTCAGAAAATGCGTTGCAACGAAAGCCAATTGCGTAAATAAAAGCAACAAGTGTGGCCCGCAGTCGGCGTTGGCGTTGGCATCGGCGAAAGCAGTAGTTGTTGTTTTTCTGGTTCTTGTTTCTGTTTATTATTATACTATGTTTCTTATTTGCAAAATGATCATATTTTAAGACAAATTCCGAAATGGCATCAAATAACGTAATACTAATGGGGGTTTTCTTTCTTTTTTCTGCTTGCAAATGATTGTGCAATTTAAAACGGTGCATCGATAATATGCCGTTACAAATGTGCAAAATCCAAAAAATCTGCCAGAGCTTTTCACACACACATGCATACAAACAGCAAATGGCGATAGACCAGCGAACTTTCTATCTCTCGCTCTCGCTGTGGGTGTGCTACTCCCACTCGTTGTGTTCCTGCATATTTAATAGCTTACACGTGTGACAACATTGTAATCGGGAATGCAGAGCTCGACCAGAATGGGGGAGGGTGGGCTGCTCTGACATGCTGTTACAGTTTACAGTTGATAAGAAGGCGTCGCCGTCGTCGTTGTTGTTTTTGGCTGACAGGTGGTGCTGTAATTGCCATTTAAATGCGTCGCAACAAGTGAGACTGAAATGAGTTGCCAATATACAAATATGCATATATACATACATACATACATATGTATGTATGTATACATACAGCTGCGCTTTAGCCAATTGTCCAATTGTTGATAAGCGAAGAAATACTCAGCTATTTTAATGGCAACATTGTTGTTAACTGCGTCGTTTTGTCGTTTTTTCCGTAAAAAAACAAATCTTAAATGTTTCAGTATAGATTAACATCCGTAATAAAAAGTCAATTTCTGATGTTTGATTGAATGTATTAGCATATTAAGAAAAATATATCCTTAAGAAATCCAATGTTTCTATTACAAAACTAAAATAACTGCGTATATGATTATCTAGAAAGCACACAGACACATTTCTAATTTAAATGTATGTATGTACATATGTATACATACATATGTGCACACACACGCACATACACACAAAAACACCTGTACTCAAATGAAAGCAAACGAATAATTCATCAACAAATAAAGTTTAAAAAAAGAAAAAAATATGCATTTGCCGCTTTGGACTTTTGTTTTGTTTTGCTTTGCTCGTTTGTCCATGGCGCTAGCCAGCCACTCATCGTTATTGTTGTTTTTGTTGCGAAAAAAAATGCAATAGGCAAAAATAAACTGCGAGAGCTTTGAAAGCTGCATGCATACACACATACATATACGTGTACTTGTGTATGATTCACAAGTGGGCGTTGAGCTTTTTGAATTTCATAATTTTACGCTCACGCTTTGATGACTTCTGGCAAATTCCAAAGATCAGATTGATGACTATAACGAAAATTGATTTGCAAATATTTTCGCATTCAATTTGAGTGTATTTGAGAGAGAGAGAGAGAGAGAGACAAATGATGAAATTCGCAAGGATTACGCACAAGTGCAAAGCAGCAGCAAAAAGGGCAACTAAAACAACAACATAAGAAGGCAGGAGTAGAGAGGAGGAGAGAGAAGCGGCAGCCGCAATAATATACCTAACATGAGTAAACACAGGCAGAAAGAGCAGCAGCTGCAAAAATAGCAATACGCAAAGAAGACGGCGACAAAGACAATGCCGAAGACGCGCTGCTGGTTGTGGTACAGTCGCCTCATACACACACACAGGCAGACGGGCAGACATCCAGCAAAAAAGGAGACAGCAAATGCAGCGTCGAGCTTTATAACGGATTCGACCTGCACAGACACACAGAGAGAGAGAGCAGCACAACGCACACTTCGCTTGGTTTGTTTGGTTTCGTTTTACGAGCATTGCCCGCACCGGCCAAGAAAGTGACTCAAAACAAAAGCGAATAATGACAAAGTATGCCGACTCTCGTCGCTCTCGCTCTCACAGCAAGTCGAAGCTTTAAGAGCGAAAACAAAATTGAATCGTCGCCGGATCTTAATTGTTCCTTGTCGGTATTTCACAATGTGCCAATTTCTGTCTGTATGTATGTATTTACATGTATGTATGCATTTCGATATGTTTACCGATGTGCGATGCAGGCTGAATTTCACCAACAATTGAAACAGAAGCAATTAACTAATTATAGAACTTATAGGCCAAGTTGGATATAATTGCGAAATTCGTGCAAAATCAGCGCTCGGAGCAGAGACAAAGTGTGAGTGGAACGGCCAGAGCGCAAATAAGCCGAACCACAACACACCACACCACAGCACACACCACACACTGTGGTGAGCGTACACCGAATGAGTTGAGTTTGAATTGAGTGAGTTGCTGGTGGCGTAAGAGCGAGCGAGTGAGCGTTACTTAAGTGAAATTGCTCAATTGCTTGGCATCATGTTGCGGCAACATACAACTATGTATATATGCAGGAAATGCAGCTCAACATGGCGTGGGTGGTCTGGTGGGGGGAGGGGTGGCGTGTATGGGCTGTGTGTGGCACATTTTGTTGACCTTTTGAGACATTTTTTTTTTGGTTTTTAATCAAGGTCACCTGCCATTTTTCCAATGCCCTTTCAATGCTTCGATGAAATTAAATTAAATTCAATATTTAAAAACGTCTACGGGAAGTTATGATATTAATTGTGCGTGGGGGGGGGGGGGGGTGATGTTGCGAAAAATCAGCTGTACACACACACACAAAGTTTGCTTATCCTTTTTTCTTCCATTTTTTCTTGCAAAATTTGACACAAATTTTTTGAAAGGAAGTGTGAGCGGGTCTGCAAGGGTGGATGGTTGGGGGGGGGGGGGGGGGTTGCAATTGTATGTGTGCTTGTGTTGTGGATGTGGTGGGCAGCAAGAACAAGAAAATTGCCAGACATCAAAAAGGAGCAAAAAGAACATTAAACTTGCCAGATATACGGAGAGGAGGAGAGAAAGAAAGAGAGAGAGAGAGAGAGAGCAAGGCATGGTTGTAGAAGGGCGGTAGGGGTGGGGGCGGTGGCGTTTGTAAGGGTTTTGGGGCGTAGCGCAATCAAAAAAATCTGCAAAGACTTCGTTTCGGCACTCGTCCTTGGCGCCCCCAAGTTTGTCGTGAAGGTCACGAGAAATACAAACGCACACAGACACACACATGGACACAGCGTGGCTTGTGGCATGATGCGCTTCCTGTGGGATGTGTTGCCTGTATCCTGATTGTGGCCATAATAACAAAGTCTGCGCTGGCAATTTGTGGATTGGGTTTCTCTATCCGATTTCTGGACTCGGACGTGGGCAGAGAGCGGGCAGAGAAGGCAGCCAGACATCTCCACATCTGCACATTCCCTCGGGCTGCCCAGTTGCCCAGTTGCCCAGACAGGCTCAAGGACACGATTGCGACGCAAATGCCGAGCAGGCTTTAAGCAACTGCTTCAATTATCTGCAGACATTAAATCAAACTAAGAGTTTGCATCTTAAAAGAAATACTTAAAATATTGTTTAAAAAAACTGAAATAATAATAATAATAATAATAAATTAAAGTTGCTAAATTTCATAATTTGCAGTTTTATTTTATATAGAATTTTATTAAATTAGTATTTTAATTTATCATATAAATAATCTTTACTGAAACTAGATATAATGGATTTTAAAGTATTTCAAAACATTCCCATTTTGAAGAGATCTTGATTTGATCACCAAAAAATGAGTTATATTTTTACTAAATGCATTACTAATATTTTGACCGACACTGTACATTATATGTTTGTATATTTTGAGTCAGCTAAAACTCAATTAAAATCAATTAGTTTAAGTGTGCAACAAAATCCTGGCTCCTAATTATTAATATATATAAAATATATATATATATATAATTGTTCTATTTGTGTGACCACGGCTGTATATGTACTGTATACACTTTGAAAAAAATGCAGCGAAATTTAGAAAATGTTGATTTTTAGGAATTTAGCATGCGTAAAAAATGCTCATTAAATTTGAAAGATTTTTGTTTTTCTTTTTGGAAATGTATTTATTGATAATTAAAAATATTTGTTAAAAGTAGAAATGCAAACAACTATTTAAAAAATAAAAAATGCAAGTCAGAAAATACACTTTGTGCTGCAATTCACAATATTTAATAATATTTTATTCACAATATTAATAAAAATAATACGCAAAATTAACATTTAACAATTGCAGAAGCATCTTTTGTGCAGCAAATTCGAAATACATTTCGATGATTAATATTTATTTATATTGATTTTTAATAACTTTAGCAAACACAAAGATTGAGAAAATCTATCCAAATTTTATATACATTTTATAATTATTAATTTTTTTATGCGCATTATTTATTATTTATTTATAACAGTGTGTACTAAAAGTATGCATCTATTGTCTGACAATCTTGTAATAAAATTACTTCATTGAAATTACTACTTACTTCCCAGCCAATCAGGCTCTGTTGGCATAGTTCGTTTCAAGTCGATGCAACCCGGTCAGCGGAGGGTAGCAACAAAAAAAGGGCTGGCAAAGTGGCGCCCAAGTGCCACCAGAAAGGACCCACTCGAAATGCTGAGAGTGCAACAGCCACCAAAAAAGAAAAAAAGAAAAAAAGAAACAAGGCATGCTCGAACTCTTAATACTCTGCCAAGACGTACAAGCAAAGGGTATTCGTGAACGGTGTTGTCAATGGCAACAACAACTTGAGATTGATGCACATATCAAGTGGATGTGTGTGCATACCCGCTAAACGACCCCCCGCCCCGCAGCAGCCACGATTTGTGGCACTCGGCACTTGTGTCCTACTCGTCAAAATGTTGCACTTGAGGCTATCTATGGAAAATCATGGAAAACACGCACACACACACACACACACACTCACACACACACACTCACAGAGAGATGGTTTGTCGATACGCATGAAGAGAAAATCTATTTTGCTGTGTCGCTTCCGCTCAGCTTTCGCTCTCTCTTCCTCACTCTCTCTCTCTCTCTCTCTCTCTTCCACATTTGTCAGTTTTTTACTGCATTTTCTCAACAATTTTCCAGCTGAAAACCAATCAAAACTCATCAAAAATTGCCAAAAGACAAACTGCAGAAAACTCAACAGGAATCGCGCCAAATAATAATAATTAGGAAATAGTTAATTAAATACATCTTTAAATATGTAGGCTAAGTAAACTTAAATTTTTTAAATAATTCAATAAATCTGTTTAGAAATGGCTTACGCAGGCAAGTCAAGGATGTTTTTGACATGTTTTAGAACGTTGTAAAAAATGTTCTGTTTATGAATAAAAATTATTTAAAAAACAGACAGACGTGGCTGTATCGACTCGGTATGCTATATATATATATATATATATATACTTTATGGGAATGAGGAACCGGGATATAAAACCATTTCCGATATTAACAACATTTGCGATGAATTTTACATTTGATATTTTTACAGGAATTTTTTGTTGTAATATTTTTGTATATTTTGCATTTTATTTATTTTCATCTTGAACATTTGAAAAATATTAACTTAAATATTCCTTTTGATTGTAAATAATTTGTTGTTGTTTTATAATTCAGTTTATTTGATTTGCAATTTGCTACATTTATTTGTTGAAATTTTAAACTATCAAAGTTAATATACTGTTTTTTAAGTTTGTATTAAATAAATAAGAAAAATCCCGGCCAAGGTGAAACGCACAAAAGTGCCTCAAAGTTCAATAAACAGTAATGACACTGCCAAACTTGAATCAAGTGGAAGTTGGCCAACAAGAACTTGGCTTACACGAACGACCTGTGAACTGACGCACAGAAAGAACTTGGCTTTTTTACGCCTACAGCTTATTACATCACCAGCGATTTTAGGTTAAATATTTTTAGATGGCATTAGCAAAAAAAAAAACGGGACAAAACTCACATTAATCTTAAAAGTTTTAAAAGAATTAGCTGGTAGTCTTGAGGAGTATATTATTGTCAACGATAATGGGGCTACGACTGGCGACGACAGCATTCCGCGAATTATATATAATATATGCAGGCCATAGTTAAAACTAGACCCGTCAATAGATCTCTGCGAGAAGATTCAAGATCGGTAAATATTACATTTTTAATTAATAATAATTGATTAAAATTAATGTATTATAATTTAATAAATTTTATGACAATTTATAGCAGCAAATCGTTAACAGAAAATTTCATTTTGAATTTTAGAAAGGATTTCTTTTTCTTCTAATTAGAAGGGTTTGCATTTCAACATTTTAGATCGATTTTCTATTATTAAGATTGGAAATAAGCCTTGACAATTTGCAGAAATTTGTTTTCTACAGAAATTATTTAGAAATTACTTAAAAAAAAAGAAAGAAAATTTTTCTACTTTTGCAGGACGATTTAATTTGAGACCGATTTTGAAAAATGCTGGGCAATTTATTGTCAGAGTGTGTGTTAGTTTATATGCTCGATTGCCTTAAAGCCATTTTTCAAATATAGTTCGCGGATCTTAGGAGGGGGAGGAGGAGTTACTCATCGAGTACAGAAATCCTTATTGCCGGTGAAAGTCTTTCTCTCCAATTAGTTAGCCCAAAAGGCAATTATTTTTTCCGTTTCAACTATTTGCGTTGCGAGCCGTGACCTTTTCTCCGTTTGAAGTTTATATATACATATGTATATATATATAGAGCAATGGATATATACATATTTCAGAATCTATGTGTACGCACATAGATACTCTCCGATATTTTTGGCCACCCTTAGAACATTTTTACAACAAATTTAGAATGCAGTTTGTTGGCACAACGACGTCTCGGATGGTTTTTAATTTTAGCCCACCTGGGGATTGCTGTCATCTTATTTGGCTGCTGACAGAGAGAGAGAGAGAGTGTGTGAGAGAGAGTGTGTTTGTGAGAGAGAGGAATCTAAAGGAATCTCAATGGATCTTCTTCATATCATTGGCCTGTGGCAGTGTTCGTATGAGGGCCATTCACCATTCACAACACAAAAATAAATTGATACCAAAAACTTTCCATGCGCACAAAAATATACAATTCGAATTGTTTAAAGCTCTGCTTCAATATATGCAATTCATAAGATTTATATATATTCACACAGTACTCCAAAAACCCCAAGCTAAGTTTGAAGGTTTGGGAATGTTTTGGGCCAACTCAATTTTAGATTTAAACTAATTCTTGAAGCACTTTTTCCGATCTTATGCACACATCTCGAATCTCTGATTCTAATGGGTTAAAGTGGGGTTTACGTTATTGGCTGCAGCATATCTCCGAGTCTGGAACTTCCATTTGTTGCAATGGTAATTGATTGAATCGAAGTTTCTTTCTTTTCATCTTTTCTCCGGCAGAATTCTTATTTGATCTTGGTTAATCTGCTGAAGCATTCGATTGCTCTCCTTACTGAGGCATGAATCCGATTTAGTTAGTTTTATAATATATATATGTATATATATAGGACATATGCATGCATATAATAAATCTTAAAAAGATCAATCAATATTTACTTTTAACATTTCACAAACTTCTTTCTTCGAAAACATTACATTGGGTCTATAATAAAATATAATATAATGTAATATAATATAATATAATATAATAATATATGATCAGCATTACTCAAAGAGAGAGAGAGGGAGGGAGAGAGAGAGAGAGATAGAGGGGAAAGAAAAGATTGGATAATATGTGAATTAAATAAATGTGCCACAGTTAAACACGTTCAGAGATTTCCCGAAGATGTATTCAAATTAGGCATTTCATTCACAATTACAATCACAATTAACGGGAAATAAACCAAATCGAAAAAAGCAGTTAATCGCCTCGCCTGTCTTGATATATAAATATATATATATATATATATATATATATATATATGCATATGTATAAACAGTTGCATTAGTTCTACAATGGGAATCGGCGTGCAATTAAAGTCACAGCTCTCAGATTGTTCTAAATATCATAAATATATATAGTATCATAATACCCATTACATAGCCCCAAAAAAAAGGGCACCAAGCTCCCTTGGGGCAGGTGTGCGCGGTGGGCGGGGGGTTAGCTCGGCTATATGTGTGTCCTGCGAAATCTTATCAAATGTCATAGACCTTAGTGTTATAGTATAATTCATTTAAACACTTAGTCAACTTATTTACTATCAGTTTTTTTTATTATTTTTTTTTTTATTCGAAGGTCGCCAATCTGCGTATCACCAAAAAAAGTCGCGTGTGTGTGTTTGTGTGTGTGTGTGTGTGTGTGTGCCTGCGTAGGCAATGCGTGTGTGTGTGTGTGTGTATTTTCATACGTATAGTTCTAACTTATATAGTTCCTAGCTATGCACACTTCTATGTGTATCAAAATATATATTTTATTAGATGTGTGTGAGTATACTTATCAATCAAGGTCTGCATCGTGCGATTCTGCAAATATGCGTTGTTAATCTCATACTACGCACGCACACACACACACACACACACACACACACACGTGTGCTGAAATGCGTTGGTTGTTTTAAATTTAAAATGCAAAACAATAGCAACGAGCAGCCAGCGAGAACTATTAGGAATATTTCTTGCGGATTCTTATTAGATTTTGCATCACTTTTTTTCTTTCTCATTTTTTTTACTTTGCCGTTTTATGTTGGTATATATATGTATGTATATGTTTTTGGCGAACATTTTTTGATACGCATTTCGCACTATTCGTTTTGGGGGGACTTTAATTATATTAATATGTTTAGCGCTGATAGTAAAAACAGCAATAAATTGCTGGCCCACGACGAAGGCCAATACCGCTTGCTTTATCTCTGATTGTCGAGTGAAATCGCATACACTACACGAAACCGATTCATTCATTTTTAGCATTTTAGTGTTGAATAATGAATCTTCTTAATTCACACTTAACCAGCTGCAAGAGCTCCACAGAATTCTAGAGAAATAACAAAACAAATAGACAATTTGACAATAATAAAGAACCTTTTTTCGTCCATAAAAATAATAAATAAATATGCAAATCTGCAAACTTGATATGAGTAAATAAGCCAAGTGCAATTTGTTTAAATTTGAAAACGTTGTCAAACTGAGGAAAATTTGTATCTTTTTCAATACGCAATAAGGGCCAATTCTCCAATACCCTATAAATGCGATGACTGCAAATGTTCGCTGCGAAAACAAAGAGAAAGAACTCAAAATAAAGAAGAAGAAGAAGAAGAAGAAGAAGCAGTAAAACCAAACCGCTAATTAGTGAGTTGGCCAAAGAATTTCGCATGCAAAAACCATAAGAAAAAAGAAAAAAGATAAAAGAAAAAAAAGAAGAAAAAATGAGTGTGGACAAAAGTAAGAGAAAGAGGCGAGTATAGGAAAATATGGCAATATGCTAAAGGCGACGTTTAGAAGTTAATTAAGCAAATTGGAAGAACAAATGCCGCAACAGTAGGAGTTGTTAAGGTGAGGCGATATGTGGGGTGGCGGGTGCGTCCGCCCAATGGGGGGTGTTAGCGGCAGTTCAACTTCCAGATACTTATAAATGCCAATAAGTTCGCACAACATTTGAATATTTCCAATTCCCAATTGCCCAATAGCCCAGCGAAGGCGAAAGATTAATGAGCAACAAGAAACTGACCATGAGAAATGGGCATCAGACTGCAGACAAAAAATAAATATATATATATATATATATATATATATATATATGGCTACAAACAACTAAAATCGGGACATGGGATGATGATGAAGCTGTGCATAATTGAGCAACCATGCTGAGACAGAGACAGAGAGAGCGTGAGAGATAGAGAGAGAGAGCGAACGATAGAGAGAGTGACAGAGGGGGGGGGGGGGGGAAATCTTTTTTTAGCTGGAAGACTGTCCACAGCAGCTTGACAACAAACTGGGTCGCATTCACTGTTTCGCTGCCAGCTTACGAAATGTTGAGCAAAACAAAAACAGACACAAAGCCCAACAAAACAAACAATAAAGCGGAGCTGGCTTAGAAAGGTAGAACTCGACGAAGAAGAAGAACAAGAAGAACAGCAACAACACTATGATAAGCCAGCTTGTACATATTCACACACACACACACACACACACACACACGTGTAACTATAAGTTATGCATGTATGTATGTTTGTATGTAGATGTGTGCGTTGTCTAATAAAGAACGCTATGCAAATTAAATTATTACATGGTTGACCCTGAAGCTTGGACAACGTTGCGTATGTATCAAGCGAGCCGGCACAGTGGGACAAATATCATTTGTCAATGGTGTAAAAGATGCAATGAAATAGGTATGCAAAACTCATCGGCAATCTGTCAGACCAGTTCATCTAAGCTGCATAAACTTTTCTTTTTTCTTTTTTTTTCTCGAGAAAACAAAATAATATAAAAATAAATAGATATTTATATATATATATATATACATATATAGAGCAGAGCTCATAGCTTACACAAATTTACAAATAATTCGCAAAATAAACACAAGACAAAACTTATTTCGATGAATCCATTTCGAAAATTTTCTTAGCTCGTTTGAGTAGATTACATCAAGTATAATTTATGAATTAGGAATAGGAAAAAAGATCTATTAGTAAAAGTAACCTAATATTTGGATGGCAGTTAAGATACCGAAGGGCAAATATAATAAATGGTTTTTCTATTTGGGAGACTATATGCACTTGCATATTATTTTGAAAATCATCAGTAGATCTAGTAGATCTATATTTGACGAACCCACAGGCTGGTTAAAATCCAAAGATCCTCAAAGATGATGCAGTTAGAATGTTGTAAATTTCTCAAAAAACCTAGAGAGGTGTGAACAAATTTTAGCAACGAGCGTAACTCTATTGATAGCTTAATTTATGGCCTTCAGATCAGTTCAGTTGGTAGTGAATTCTGCGCGATAAAGGGCCTAAAACATGCGATTACAGTTATAAACATGGGAGTGTAAAGGCAAAGCCAATTAATGATTATAGACAGTCTGGGGGACAGTCTGTAATAAGAGCCCAATTACTTTAACATAGTTGTATAATTGCACTATATATCCATATGTTTTGAAGAGTTCATATTACTAATTGTGCTTCTGTGTGCAGTCGGTGTTGCTATATGTAAGGAATTTAGATCATTTGGAAATACGAAAAACACTCCGAGTAATAATAAAAATCGAGGGCATTGCTTATTGTGTCTGTGGAAGACAATAGAAAACGACTCTCACTTTTCAGTAAGTTGGTCGCAATGTGTGCTTATGTTGCTTGTGTGCTTTCGGCCCACTGTGCGATCAATTCACACGTCCACATTTAACGCAACGATTGATTGTTGGCGCTGCTGCTGCTGCTGTTTCCGAGCTGGATTTGCCCGGTGGTATCCCTCTGGTTTGCGGCCCTTCAAAAAACTGCCAAGGCACAAACAACTATTGTTGCTTTAACAACTTTAAGTTAGTTGACTGCTGCCAAAATGACAAGTGTATGGAAATAGCCAGAAGTGGGACCAGATCCAGATCGGGTTTGTCGCGTGTGCCAATGGCCAACGGCGCGTTAAATATTGTTAGATTGTTGAATTGGTCGATTGTTGAATTGGTCTATTGCTCGCTTGCTCCATTGCTCCATTGGTCCAATGGTCGATTGGTCGAATTGTTCGATTGGCACATGCGCGACTAAGAGGCTCTTGGAGCGCTGTTAATTTTTGTTAATTTAACGTGCGAGTAGAGTAAGAGGCATCGATCAATAACCTGAAGCTGTTAGCTGAACCTGATGATCCCACAACTATTTGTCCACATATACATATGCATGTGTGTGCGTGTGTGTACACCGAGAGAAAGTAATGTATGCTTTTTATTCTAGTTTTTTTTTTTTTTATAAATTTGAATTTACTTTAGTATCGAAGACATTCTCACTTTTCTCTTATTTCAAAAATTCATTCATCATTTGTGATTGTTGATCGTAATTTGAGCGTTAAATTTTTCATTTAAAATATATCTCGATTCGTATTCGTATTCTTTTTTATTTATTTATTTTTTTTGGCAGTGTACGCATGTCTGTGGTCTATGGTCACATTCCAAAGATTTGACAAATTCTCAGCGCGCTGCTGGCTAATTCATTAGATTCGTCATGCGTTTTGTTTCGGGGCCAATGCGTGCAAATTCTTTTTAATTAAAATCTCATATATGTATGTACTATATTATACTATACTATACTATACTATATATATATGTATATATATATATATATATATATATATACTTACATGTAGAAGAGCATGAAAAGTGCTGTCAAAAAGAAATACGATAAAAACGGGGCAAAACGCTTTGACACCCGGCTGCGTCTTTGAATTTTGCTTTTGCTTCTGCTTCTGCTTCGGCTTCGGCTTCTGCCTCAGCTTCAACTTCAACTTTAGCTATAGCTTTACATATAGCTTTTGCTTTGGCGACTGCCTTAGGGCTTTTGCTCCTCCGCTTCTCGCGTGGGAAAATATTCAAACCACAAAGCTGTTGGCGTTGAATGAACGAGATAAAAACTCCAGCAGGGCATGCAGATAAAATAAATAGAAAATACACTGCAAATGGCCGCCAAAAAATAAAAACAAAAAAAAGTCGTTGCTTTGCTTCAATTAAGGTTCATGAACCAATGTCTCAGCCAGAACCTGGTTTTCCACATCCATAAAAAAAACCCTTAGAAAAAGTTGTACTCTTAAAACTCGTGCACAATATGTATATGGTATAACAATTAAACAATTTACACACAATAATTTATCAACACTATTTATTCCTACATATACATTTATATGTATTATTATCCTATTATATATGTATAAGCATATTCTCCATATAAATTTCAAGCTTTAAGTTTTGCATACTAAATTGCGCAGCGTGAAAATTAGAAATAAAATAGATGGTGTTTTATACCCTTATATCCTGGGTATAACAATTTTGCAGGTGTCCTTGCCTCCCCATAAATAATCCCCTGCTCGTTTGTTCTGCTGAAATCTATATATATATATATATATATATAATTCTTGAAAGAGATTTGTATTTTCGGCGCTTAAAATGCATAATTTTCCTGCTGTAAGCGTATAAAATATTCGCCACACGCAGCATATTTTTTTTCTCGATTCCGCAAAATTCTTTAGTTCTCATATTCAGTTTTTGGGAGTTTATATTATGGACGTATAAAAATACCACTCTTTTTATTTGCTGGTTTTTTGTTGTGTAATCCAAAACTATACAGATTTTCAAGTGCAAGTGATATGTAACAAATAATTTGCTGATTCCATAAATGTCTTAGACGGTGCACCGGGTGGGGGGAGAATTGGTATATTTAATAGATATATGTATATATAATGTGTATATATTGTGCGACATGGCGATATTATTAACTCAATAAACTGTTGACATCGATTGTAATCGCGTGTTTTGATTACATGCGTTAATTTGAAACCATTTCGCGGTTATGCTCAAGCCACATATAATATATAATTTGAGTGCGGTACGTAATTGCTTGGGGCAGCTAAGAATGAAGGGCAATACTCTACAATTGGCCAATTCAAAACAATTGTGAAAAATATCATATTATTTTGAAGAAACTCTTCTAAGTGTTTGACTTAGTTGTACATTTCTGATTCAATATGTGAAATTAGAATTGAATATTTTCCTTTGGGTTTATTGAACTCAAAATGGCTATGGATTTTATGTTTAATTTATGTATTAGCAATATTAGGCCTATTAGCGGGCCTGGTCTGCTCTTCCAGTAAGCTTTTGATTTGGATTTGTGCTTTGCTTCATACGCATATAAATTGCCAATAAATCTATTAATCCACTGCCATTTTTAGAGTCGGACATTTTTTTTTATACATTGCCTATTTTAATATGCCGCATTCATTTGGTTGTAGCTCAACAATTGCTGGTTAAAGTGAAATTAACGAGTTTGCAAATTGTTGTTAAAGGCACTTTCGGTATTTTATTTGCATATTATTGTGTTTATTTTGTATATTTTTGGTTACATTTCAATTCACTTCCAGCACAAGTCTATTTTTTTGTTGTGCTTGCGGAAAATGCTTTCAATAATTTAATAAAACATAAAAACCAAAACAAAAATACTGCGTATATTTGCGATTATTGTTTCGGGCTCGGGCGGAAAGCAAGTGTCAGCAAATTCGCTTAAAATTCGCAGACAGTCAGAGTTTTGGTAGAAGTCAATGGCAATGGCAATGACGGTGGCAGTGGCAGTGGCATTCGAACTGACCGCTGCCGCTAAATTGTGCCGCGAATTAACAGCGGGGTATCCGTCAGTCAATGGCTGGCAAAAGTGCTTCGAAGGCCATTTCGCTTGGCCCGAAGGAAATGTCACCTTATACCCTATAGCCACCGTCCAAAACGTTGACGTTGCACGCCGCCCCATACTTATTAAAAAACGAAGAAAAAAACCAAACACACACACACACACACACACACACATAAAGAAAAAGAAAAACAATAAAAACCAAAAAAAAAAACAAAAAAACTTAAAAAAAAAGAACTTGGAAGCGTTTTTAATTTTGTCGATTTCCATTTTCTTCGTCGATTTCTTTTGCGCAGTTGGTTATATTAGGTTTTTGGCCTTAACTTAATTCTTTTTATGGCCGGGCATTAAAACATAATTACTACCACTCAGAAACTATTCCCTAGTCTCTAAAGTCTCACTCGTCTCTTGTCTCTTGTCTCTTGTCCCCTGTGTTTATCTCTAGGCGATTGCTTAAACATTCAACTGGATCCAATCTTATTTTGCAGTTAAAATGGAAAACTTGTTGAAAACAAATCTAAATTCTTATCATTGTTGAACACTTGTTTTTTTTACTAACTATATATCATATATTTTCCATGACATTTTTATCAGTCTTTATTTATTTTGTTAATTTTCTAATTCAATGAAATCTAAATTGAATTTATTTATACATTCAAGTGCCAAATATAAATGGAAAAGCGAAACGTTTTGCATCACAGATAAATAAAAATGTCAAATTCTAGTTATGCATATAGACAACAATTAAAATATTAATATATGGGGCGGGAGTGACTCACAAAATGTCAAAAGAAAATACATATATAAAAATCAAAATTAGCATGAAATAATACATTTAAGTGTTGTGAAAACTGAACAGGCATTAAAAAAGCATTGTGGACGCTAGTCGAGAACGCTCTGAGAAGAACGACCGACAGATACCCTGCGGAAACAAACAAAGAATTTTTGGTACAATCATCTCGTATAGGAATAGACTCAATCGACTGAGGAACTTGTTTTCTTTCTTTGTCACTAATTTACATATTTAAGAAAGTGTTTGGCTCTCGGCTCAGTTAATTTCAACCGGTCTTTGCTGCTTTTCAGTGTCGACTGCAGGGCAGGTCAGCCTCGACTCTTGAATATTCATTCATACATAGCTTATAGACACAGATTTAGATATATAATATTGTATTTGGCATATATATATATTGTGTGTGAATGTTACGCATAAGTTATGATTGAAAAGTCATCATCAAATTGTTGAATCAACTTGAAGCATGCAACAGAGTGTATCTGTGCATGTGTGGGAGTATCTGTTGCATGTGACGGCGTCTGATAGCATTGGAAACGTGACCCGAACACAACTGCACGTCTATGTTTGGAGCACAGAGATCGCGATAGGAGTCCAATGTGGCATGTAGCATTTCCATTGCTGGTACTCGAGCAACACAAATCGTACACAGCCGTTTGGTAAGTTCTTTATTTTTTCTTATTTTATTTATTTTTTTTTTTGCGTCATTTTGGCATCAAATCAAAAATGTATACATAAACTATTTTTGAAGAGCCAGACCCAGCCGAGTGTCGACCACAGACCAGCGAGTGGAGGAGCGGATTGGCTAGAAAGTCAAGCAATGGCTGTGAGACTAAAACGTTTCTTTTGGATTTATGCGATTTTGATGGAATCAGTCGACGGCAACGGCGCCGCCAACCAAGTGAAATAAAAAAAAATTAAATAAATTAAATAAAATAAATAAAATTAAATACAAAGTAGCAGCCAGCAGCCAGCAGCCAGCAGCCAGCAGCCAGAAAGCAGCAACTAGCAACCAGGAAGCAAACGATGCCACTAAAAAAATAAAGAAATACTAACACTAAACCTGACAACCATATTAATGCTAAAAGGCTCTTGGTTCTTGGCTCTTGGCTCTTGGCTCCCATTTTGAATACGTTCACGTTCACGCATGTATATTGTATTTAAACAATAGATAAATTTCACATGCAGCTGTTGAGCCAGCGACACCCACTGCTGAAAGACATGTGTCCTAAATTTGTCAATTCTAAATTTACCAACATTAAGAAAAACAAATATCTAACCAAGAATACAGTTGATCGTCAAAGTCAGTCCGTCCAATTTGGCTTGTGTGCCCAACTAACCATCAACTAACCAATCACAATCGTTGTGCAAATATTGAGTATACAGTTTGAGTTTGAGGCGCAAACCCCATTGCCAACTCCGTATGAAATACCAATTCAACACTAAACTATGTACACACACACACACACACACACACACACACACTCAGACACACACTCATACGCGATATGCTTGGTCTCGTGCTGTTTAAATGTGGTCTTGTCAACATTTGTATATCACTTTCGTTTTGGTAAGCGAATTGGACGAGCCATTGCGCAGCAATCATTAACTCATTTCCAATTAATAATTGCAATTTTAAGTAGCAAAAGGAGCAACAGCCTAGGAATGAATATTATAAACTCCAAAAACATATAGAAGTCAACTCAACCCAGTAAAGATTCTGGCATTCATTCGTCAGCTGGGAGGAGCTGGAGGAGCTACGGGCTCAGAAGGGGGCACAATCCATCTAGTAGGTCGCAGTGCAGATATAATAATATTAATAATAATAATAATAATAATAATAATAACAATAACAACTTATATAGAAATGGAAGTCAAATTGAAAATATATAATAAAAACATTTCTTTTTTATTCCACATTAGTTGGCCATATTAAATATACGTTAAATAAAAAATGGAGGAGCATGTTTAACATTTGCATTTCTCTTAATGAAAGTTAGACTAAGGTGCATTCCGCTTAGGAATGATAAGAAACAAGTTTTATTGAAGCATTTTCCTACCTCCCAAAATCGATTTGGCATTGAATTGTCCACTTCTTTGATCCCAGGAGTTGCAATTTAGAATTCGGGATCATTTTGTTGCTCTCCAACTGCCAGAAACATTTGCCAATGGCCTAATCTTGATGAGAACTATTTCTGCACCATATCCCTTACAGAATTTAAGTGCACTTGAATTCCTTCTTTGGGAATTGTCCAGTTTAAGAACTGAATTTTCGTCTGGCTGATAATCCATAAAGTTGACCAGTTCAAGAGTCGCGCATAAATCGCTGGTTTCATAAAATATAATGATTTTAGCCACTATATCTGACTGTATACACATAGTTTGGCTAGGCTATTTTAACATTGAGTTAAAGATGAATTGCATAGTTATTTTGCTCAAATAGCTATTGTCAGATGCACAGAATATTCTGTGGGCAGTTTGAGTTAGAAAGTTCGACGGTATCCTGCAAAAATGTATATTTGAACAGAATTTTAAGCAATTAGTTAAAAAAAAGAAATTTACTTGTAAATTAATGTTTAGGCCAGAACTCGCACACGATTTATCCGCCAATTAAAATGCATTTGAACTGATAACGTGAATGACTATATCCATCAGATTTAGTCTCAGCTGGCGCTACTAACGTGAATGATTAGTGTTGAGGGTTGCAGGGCGATCCTCGCATCATTTTGTACAACGTAATCTGTAACAAGTCTCAAGTTGCGTTTAAGATGATAATTTCTTTTGCTGCTGGGTGAGCTGCTTGAGCTGCTTCTTTATATGACTTGTGCCGGGGTTTTTATTTGACGGACGTGAGAATTTTGTGCGCAAACAAATCAAGCAAACAGACAGACAGACAGACAAACATACAGATACACTTCTATGTACTTGATAACAGAGCATATCTATATCTATACGCATATAGTCAAAATGTTTTAAAAATGTTACGTTTCTTCACTTAACAGCTGATGCCACATACACTTTTGTTGGCATTCTTATTTGATTTCTTCTATTTGCCCAAAAGCAACACAAGATAGAACTTAACCAACAAAAAAAATAAAAATAATAATAATTGTATATAAGCAGTTGGAGTTGTTGAAAAAAGTTAGAAGAAGTCGGCCAAGAAATAATATACATGGCTGGGCCTTATCGCTGACAGAGATAGAAGTGCATACACAGTTTTGTCTACAAACTATGTCTAAGAAACACTTGACGATCGTCACAGCCTTACCAAGTATTGTGTATGTGCGTGTGTGTGTGTGTGTGTGTGTGTGTGTGTGTGTGTGTGTGTGTGTGTGCTCTAATTTCTTGATTACACTGCGCACCCTGGTTGCCGTCTTACGTTGAAAACGTGAAACCCTCACAAATGGAACTCGAAATGGCATTTACCCAAGAGATTAGCATCGGCTTTTATTGAAACAGACAACGTTGAATGCAACCGAATGCATTTCTAGATCATCACCATACCAATCGGATATTGTGGCTGTGTATTATAGACGCTCGTCCATTGCCAATTGTTACCTATATGCCCAAGGCACAGCTGCAGACACACTTCAGATACTCTTAGATAGTCTTACACACACAGATGCAGATGCAGATACAGCTACAGATGCAGATACACATACAGTTACAGATACATATAAACATACTTATGAATATGTATGTATGTACATAACATGCATGGATGATGATGATTACACAAGTGCCATGCGATGGCAGCACATCAAAAAAAAAAAAAAAAAAACAACAAAAAAGTACAAAATAAATAAATACAAAATTTGAGCAAAATGCTAACAACGCCAAGTGTGTAAACACCAATAGATAAAACAAGTAAAAATGATAGCTTGATAAGAATGCCCGACTTGCCAGATATCCCCCAAAAAGTAACAAATTACAGTTGCTTTGTGAAACTCAACTAGACTTAAAATTAGTATGTGGGAAAATGTGAGAAAGTGAGGAAATATTGATTGGATTCCATTTGGAAGTCCATTTGCAGTCACCAGTTCTTACACATAGATAGTCTGTCAGGTACCCTTCGACATCATTTTACTCGCTAACAAGGGGTATCAAAATTAAAAATGAGAAAAAATTAGAAGAAATTATTTGAAATTGGTAAAGCAAAGTGCTGAAGTGTTGCGTGGAGTGGTAATACACACAAAATGGTATGGGTAAGAAAACAAAACTGAATTGTACTTAAATACCATAAATATTAGCTCCATATAAATACACATTTATAGCACCTGTATGAACCATATGCATGTGTGTGTGTGTGTGTGTGTGGGTGTGTGTGTGAAAAGTGCAACAAACCAGAAGCAAGACGCTTGAATGCCGGCAGTCGTAGATAATGTAAACTGTTCCAATGCAAATACCACATGCTGCACATAGGCACAATTCTAGCAATTTCTTTGTAAATAAGGATATTGATCTTTAATGCACAAATGTTAATTTTGAAATATTACATTGAATTTGTTGCTAAAACTATCTTACTAAATATAATATTAATGGCTTATTTGCAGTTGTTACTTAATTATTACAAAAAAGCATCATTTTGTATTTTGGATTTTAAGCCATTTTGAATATTTCGAAATTCATCAAAGTAGGCTTAGCTGAGATACCATAGGTATATATATATATATATGCATTTGGTATATAAAGTAAAACTGATACTCGTATCGCAGTTGAATATGTTGGCCTAAGGCCGAGTTGGAAATACGTTTAGTACTTTATGATTGATTTGTGCGCGCCATTAAGATTGCATATCGGGGTGGCAAAGACAACGTGGCAAGGCCTTAAGGCCTTAAAGCCTTGCCATAAACCATCTAAAGAGCAGTACAGTATCGTACCCCAGGTATATGTATATATATATATATATATGTATAGCTGTAGACATAACACATAGTTTTTATGACTGGCATAAATACATACATAGAAAGAAACTTTATGTATGGTTTTCTTTTTTTTCTAATAAATATATATATACATAAGTATTTTTTTTGACAAATTTGATTTTAATCAATGGCTGAGTTTTTGTTTAACGGCTGGGCGAAGCATGTTGGCGACACAGGTGGCAAGTCTTATGTTGCCGGTTGCTTGGGTGCTTCCAAATCGGAACTAGCTGCGTTTTAACTTTGATGATAATTCGAATCTAATCTTATCGACACAGTACTCATACAGCCAGCGGTCATCGGGCCGAAAGTGCCCTTGCCGTACTTTCAATTCAGTGACCGGGCTTGACCCCGTCAGTTGAAACTGTGGCTAGAGTATCTGTATCTCTATGCCACGCAATGTAATGAAAATCATAAAAAATTAGACGGAATCATATACACCACACACAGAAAATGAGAGCAGCGTTTACTTATCAATATTTATGGGTATGTGTACACTGAGCGAATGTCGTGTTGCTTCTAAGCCATAAATTCAATTAACCTATTAACCAAAACAATGTAAATATGATCGATTCTATTTTTGTTTGGTAATTAGATACACGCATCGATTTTTCTGAGAAAGCAATAAGTATTTCAGCATTTCGTTGCTTGTATCGAGATGATCAACTGGTTGTTGGACAACTATTTCTATCAGTCGATTCAATTGGGCATTGCAACGTCGATTGTAAATGTTAATGTAAATGGCCATTATCTCGACTAACTTAATGATTCAACTGTCAAATGTCAACACATTCGAAAAAATGGAAATGAACTAAAAATACGCACTCGAAATAAATATAATTATTGTATTAATACGAACGTCAATCAAATCCATTATAAGCTGTATTTCAAAGAATTTTGGGGTAACAAATATTAAATAATAAATTTACGTCCAGCCAGGCGATAACATTGGTCGATCGCTGACTCATATTTCCATCGAAGTACAAATATAATTGTTATTATTAGCATTGGCTATGACCATATATAACTCGCAAATCCAGTTCCAGTTCTCGCTATAGAGCGTACTGTTTTAATGTTTTCTCTTGAAAATCTTAATCAACACGATCTTGGGTTCTTCCACATCGCAGCCACATACAACGAATTACAGTCGGATAGAATTCTAAATTGCTAAATGACACTAATCTACGACTTATTTAAATAAGGCACCACCAGCACCACCAGCAGCAGTACCACCAGCAGCAGCAGCAGCAGCAGCATCAGCAGCGTCAGCAGCAAAATCAGCAGCAACAGTAGTGATATACAATAGGGTCAAAATGTACCTGTTAGCCAGTTTGGGTAGACTCCGAAGCTCGAATAAAATCCGGGCATAGCTCAATAATACTTACATGTGTATCTGCAGCTGTATCTGTGTCTTATAGAAATGCTTCCTCCAGCGATCGTTTAGTGTCTTTGTCTCTGCTGCTGCTTCTTCCTCATGCCAACTCCTTATATGTATATGTATATATATATATATATATATATATATATATATATATTTTATTGGTCAACCTTCTTGATTACTGCCTGGTTTTTGGTACCTGTTCCAGCCACATGCCGTCCGTCCGTTTATCCAGGCCGTCCCTTTGCAGGTTTCGGTGTTCAAACAGAATTTAGCCGACAATTAATACGGCGCTGAGCTTGGGATTTGGTTTCGGCATTTGGTTTTTACACTGCTCCGAACTGTGGCGCAGGTTTCGTTATGGGCGTTATGCTTATGAGCACAGCGCACAGTTTGCGCATACTTAAAGATACAAAGATACAATAGCTTGGACCGCGCTCGCGTGACTATCCATAGTGTGCATGTGTGTGTGTGCGTGTGTGTGTGTGTGTATTTCTATGTGTGTGTTCGCTTTTAGTAGTTTTGCAGCAAACGAGGCATATATTAATTTTTTGAATGAGTTGATTTTACATTCGTAGAAATGCCAATAATAATACTTAGTGTCTACACATACAAACACACATAGATAGATACATTAGCATAGATATATATATATATATAGATACAGATACAGATACTGTGTGTGTAGAGCATTGAACTGCCCCGTTGACAACATCTGACGCACACTTTAACTAATTAATCCTCACAACTGTCAAAACCTTAAGTGATTGCCAAAGGAAGCGATTTGCAGCTCTCTTACTGAATCTGCCCCCCTCTCATCTTGTATCGCTACCTGTTCAATTTGATTTCGCATACGTTTGTGGTCTGCACATATGTAGATATACACACACTACTACTTCATATATCACTCTTTCATTTGGGCTCGTTATGATCATAAACTCAGACATTAATGGCATGCACAACTGTTTACAATATATTTCTATGGCCAAACAAAAGCATTCTGCATGGTAAAAATTTTACGCGTTTCTTTTTCTTGTTCCGATGCCGATGTCGATGTCTTGACACTGTAAATATTTACTTTATTTTTGTAGTTAACTGGACCAAGCAGTAAGATTTCTGGCCAATCGCTGATATATGTAGCTGTATCTTTCATGAAAGGAAGATCACGATCATGCAGATCACGATCGGTTGGTGTTGGGCTTCTTGGATCAATCACTTTATAAAACTAAATTTCAAATATTATTCATATTTTATTAATGTATGCTTTCAATTAAGTTGAGGCTTCAAACTATAATTTAAGATTATCAATTCTAGAATGAAATATTTTTAATTAAGATTTGCAATTGATTTCAAAATGAATCAGATTTTTTCAAAGAATATAGCTATTATGTACGTATTATCGTAGACACTTCAATTTAAGATGGATCTATATGTAACGATCAGACCTATTGGTTGATCTGAACGTATTCAACAATCTTTTTGGCTGGGGCCTGGCTAACTTCGGATGAACTCAACTATCTCAGATATCGTATACATTGAGTGACCAAGTCCAACAACTGTTTGTTAAGTTTAGTTTATGTATATATATATATATATATATATATATGTATGTATATATGTATGTATATATGTATGTGTGTGTGTACATTTATATGTAATATTTGTTTGCTTGTGTGATGTGTTGCGTGGTGCTTGCTCTTTCAGTTAGCCAAGTTAGCCAAGTTAGTTCGTTAGTTCAGTTGGTGCCTGTTGCCAAGTGCCGCTCTTATCAAATGCTCCAAAATGTTAAATGCGTTATATGATTGCTCCCAAAAAAAGCAAGAACAAAAAAAAAAACATAAAACGAAAGCGGAAAATCGAAAAAGAAAAGAAATACCAACGATTTATATGTTTGAGTAATGTTGATCTTAGGCCCATTGTCATCCAATATTTGAATCGACAATTCGATCCGCAATTGTCAAAGCCAAAGCCGGAGCCGAGCTCGAGGCCATTGAACATCAACTAATTATAAGCCATTTCAAGTTTATTGTGCAAATGTTTGCCCTCAAACAAAATGTATGCAAAATACTTCAAAGCTACGCACACATTTCGCTTTTTGAAGGTTTTTTTATTTATTTTTTTTGTTTTAAACATCTTTCAAACATTTGAAGCCCTAAACGAGAAACTAGCTTCAAATCCAATTCCCCTTGGCAACAAATTTGTTGTGTATCGCTTCTAATGGAATACTTAGATGAATTAGTGTTCATCATTTAGTTCTAAGTTGGGTTTATGCTTCATTTTTGAAAATGAGATGACATAGTACTTTAATCTTCGGTTTCCCGCAAATAGCAGTTCTCTAAATAGTTTATTAGCGTTTAGATTTTAGTTACAATTCAGAAATGGTTATATCTGCCACAGCTTTTGAGCTAGACTCATTAAATTTTGAAGATACCGATTCAACCATATATATATATATATATATATATATATATATATATCATAGGATAAAAAAAAACTAGAATCATAAAACTTGAAAGCAAAATTACTAGGAACCTCCTCCAAAGATTGGTAAGAATATTATTCAGCTGCGAACAAATTTGAATGGCACATTAATGACTATTTTGTATTTGAGGAACATGAAAGTTCCTTGCCATCTCTGTTATCAGCTGGCATCACTTTGGTATCAGACTATTTTGCAATGATCTCACTTGATTTTCTTTTGAAAATTGAATTGGTTATATGCGATATGTGTGTGTGTAAATTCCAAGTCCATCCGGCTTTCAGTTAATTTTGAATTTATTTTTTCGCTTGTTGCCCGATTTACGCCAAATGGTTATCAGAAGTGCCATAAATCTGTCTAATTTTACTTACGATACCGGATGATGAGGGTCGCCAAGGGGTTATACTCGCAGGGAGTAGTAAATCCAAATGTTCGATGGAGGGTTATCGCAGAGTAAGGCACGTTTGCTTCCCGTTTATACACAAATACCATAGACATATACGAACTTGGCTTATAGGGTACGATTGAGTTTATTGTGCAGTTTGTAACGCACATTAGAAAGGAAACGTCTTTGACAACATAATGTATATTTATTGTTGATCAGCATCTGCATCTAATCTGTTTTTTCCTGAAGTCCGTTTATGAGACTTGTTGGCTGGGGATCACTGTATCAAATAATTGTTATACAGCTAGAAGAAAACTAGATAGAAAATTAATGACAGTCAGTCATCAAAATTTGTGACATCGAAATATTAAAATATAACTATTTAGATGTCAACCGATCAGGCTATTTAATCTTCGTCAAGCAGTTTTTTCTTGTTATGATTGTGCTACTTGTTTATAATATTGTCGAGCTAACTTATAATTGTGCAAATTGTTAATACATAAAATATATAACAAATATAGGGCACTACCCGGGCACGTGTTAGAATATTTTTTAGTATGGTATCAAATCAAGAGTTGGACTCGGGGAATTGCGGCAGGAATGGGGATGTGGCCTGGAGAACACAGAACGAGGAAAGTGCTGCCAGAGCTGATTGGGCTCAATCGTGGTTTCAAAATTCCAAGTATTACGTATGTGTGTGTATATGTATATGCATATGTATATTTTTGAAAAGTGCGCAATTCAATGTTCAGGCAGCAAAGTATTTCTCCCAGCGCGATATGTGTGAATTTCTGTGTGGGGTCTGCGGTTACAAGTTGGATACCCGCTCCTCCACCTCCTCCCCTCCCCCCATCAAGTAAGCATAATCTTAAGCCAGCCTGCCCTTATGCGTAACCCTGATTTCCTACATCGCGATCGCCGCCACTCAAAAGCGCTGCTCGCTTCCGCCCATATTTGCAATTACAATTAAAAAAGGAAAAAAACAAATAAATAAAAAAGACTGAGTCTTTCCGAGTCTCGCCACGGAATACCCTTACCAAGCACAAGCAATTGATCTCAGCCAGTCCAATTCGTTTGGGGCAAGTATTGTTGCCATTGTCATTGTGTGTATATAATTGTTTCTATTGCTTTTATTGTTTACCATTACATATATGTAGTGTTCTCAAGATCTTGCATTTCCAGCTGAGGTGCTTTTGATTCGCATAGCATATTCACATGTGAACTACATTTGCCTATTCTAGTTGTTGTTGCTGTTTGCTTGCGCTGTCAATGCCAAAAGTCAAAGTCTGGATTAATCATCAATAAAAAAAAACCGAAAAAAAAACAAAAAAAGGCAGCATTAATTAATCGAAAAACACAAATGAGAGCTTGCCGGGCTTTATGGTGCTGGCATACAGTAGACCGGAGACTACCCCTCTTTTGCTGGACTGCCCACAGATCTTTGGAATCAGCTTGCAAAATGTCTTCTTTGGAAAGTTATTAAACTGAAATAGTTGTATGTGTTTTTAATTTCAAGTATCATTACAATCAAGTGCCGAAACGTCGATGTCATTACTTTGTTTCACTGGGTGTGTCCCATTCTCTCTCCCTCTCTCTCTCTCTCTCTCTCTCTTTCTAAGTCTTTCTCTTTCTGTCGTGTTGTGCGCCGATTCCACGGAAGTACTCGTTTTGTTTGTGGTTGTAGCTATCGAAATGGCAATCACAGTCCAAGGCATTCACATGCCAAAGCTTCCTCGTCATTGCCAATAAGTCAATTGAATGAGTGAAGTGCATTGGGGCTTGGGCTAGAGCCAAGTGAATATATACAAGGCAACTGATATATGTTTATTTGTTTATTTGCTTAAGCGATCAATCTACGACAAGTAATTAAGACTCATCGTTGAGTCACTAACAAACTTATTTATTATATTTGTTACGTCTTTAAATGTAATTTTCAAACTAAATGCATTTTTTACTGAATATTTCTTAAGTTTTATTCAAACAACAACTGTTAATTAACAAACAAACTGTTAATGTCACTATGTAAAGCTATAGCTCGCGATCTTCAGCTAGGATTGATTTAAAGTTAATGGAAGCAATTAAGACTTTAGTTAGCTTATATGGTATACTTCTATCACTGGTAACCTGAGAGCATAAGTACGTTTTCCCAATTTATATTTTATTTAATTTACCACCTGGATTAAAGTTTAAAATTGAAAAGCATTTAAATATTCCTCAAAATCATGAATATTCCATTATTTCAAGAGAAAGTTCATTCATTATGAGCAAATAATTATATCAAATATAATACGTAAAAGTATTTCTGTAGCTCAGCAGGCAGCACGCCCACTTCTCAACCCAGCCAGGAGGCACATGGTGATCAGCCCCCACCCTCCGCCAGGAAGGTGTTTACTGTTAAAAGGTATCAAGCAACACTGATATTATATTTTATATATATACCTTTATCAAAGTAGAAGCAGCAATGAAAAGTAAAAAGTGTAAAAATAAAACTTTATAAGTAAAGTGAAATGATTTGCTGTATGTTGTTTCTCTTATTGGATAATTAGTGTTTTGACAGTAATTAAGTAGTCACACACTTGTTGCACATAATCAGTGGGAGGAGATCCTTTCGACTTGTGCACTTATCTACACACATATACATATTGTACAGCATGAGAATTTGCCAAGATGTCGTCATGCTCCGCTGCGCTCTTCCGCTAACTATTATCATCTTGCGACTTTATCACTGACGCATTTAACAGCTCGTTTCGCCATGTGTGGTGGTGTGTGTGGAAAGAAGAAGAAGAAGCAGGAGGCGGAGAATTTAGAGGAGGAGAACATTTGTGGTGAGCACTTCATGTTCAGTAGGCTTTATCTGCTAACCTTTGCACAAGTTCGGTGGACCTACTCAGCTTCCTGTACAACATATTGAGAATGGGACGGGACTTAATCAGACTCCGACTCCGACTCAGACTCAGAATGCGAGATTGCGACATCTTATTTGACTGGATGTTGATTGTGCAACAGAAGTTGTATGCAGAACGGAATTCAACTGCAACTGCAACTGCAACTGCAACTCGATTATTTTATTTTATTGTTTTTTATTGGGTTAAGCTTTCGGATTGGGATCCCACGAGAGGCAAGTGACACTCACGATTCCCCCCGTTCGTGTCATAAGCATTTTGTGTAGCTGCTTCAATTTTTTGTTTATTTTGTCGTTTTTTTTGGGACCGCGCAAATTTGCAGCTGTAATTAAAAACAAGCGCAAAGTCGCCGAAGGAGAAGGCGAAGGAGTGTGATTTGGAGCTGGGAGTCTTTGTGTAATGCTTTGTGGATGTGTTTGTGTTTGTGTGTCGTGTTGGTGTAAGTAGATGCCAGAGTATTGGTATTTTTGCGTTCGCATATATAATTGAAAGGAGTGAAGTGGTTTGTACGTGCGCCACATGCATGCCATATGTCTGGGCCCCGGCTCCGGCGACGAAGACCAATTTATTTTAAACAAAATGCAGGTCACGAAATGTTTAACCCGAACGCAAAGGAAAAGAGCCAGCAGAGGCAAGCTGGCAAGCCGGCAAGCAGGCAGCAGGGCAAACAAGGCTGAAAGGCTGAAAGGCAGAAAGGCAGAAAGGCAATAACAAAAACCGCAAACATGCAGGCAATGCGACAGACTGAAAAAGAAAGTCAAACCAATGGCAAAAATTGTCAATAACTGCCATACACACATACTTTAGGGAAACACATCATATAGAGCATGCAAGATCTGCCCCTATGCACAAGAAAAAAACAATAATCATATAGAAAAATGCCAAGGAAAGTAAGAAAAAAAGTAAAAATATGTATATCAGTATGAATATCAGAGTAGTATATCCTCTCTCGCACAGCCATCATCCCCTAAGTCGCACCCATTTACAACCCGCATAAAACACGGCGTGTTGCATATTTCGTTGTGGGCTGTGAAAATTGTTATTATTAATTTGCGGCCTGGAAATCGATCGATCTTTGAATGGACCAACACTATCATTACTATCCCATAGCTACATTTATACATATTTTTAGGGTGTCCCAGCACTTATAGAGCGATCGAATATGTCGATCTATAATATTTGATTAGTCCTTGGTGACTCATGGGTTGGTCATCTATACAAGATAAATAATAACACGCAGGTTTGGCCTTCAAATTAAATGCACTTTTTAATAGTTCTTCAATTGAATTTTATATTTATTATTAATGCGTTTTCAAGGGTCACAATATTAATTATCTATCACAAATTATTTATTATAGGTGTATATACCATATCTATACTAGAACTTAGTAAAGTTATACTTGATCCCTTAAGTCAGGGTTATTTTTTTGGAAAAGATAAATTAATACAAGACAGAAACTATGTTTTAATTTGTATACTTGTTTGCCGACAAAAACTGTGATTTTATCCCTGTTTAGGGCCCTTTTTTACATCGGTCTTGGACGTTTTTAGTTAACTAAAGTTTTAGTGATTAATGAACTATATTTTCAACAACTTTCATTTCAATATTTTCAATTAAAATATTATCAATTGCTTAGCACACTTTTGGGGGGTCATGTTGTGTGAGTGCAGAATTGTTTATATTCCACAGCCAATTGAAGATTAAATAGCTGCATAGATGTGTCATTTTAGGTGTACTTTGCGTGCACACACATAGTATGAGTGTGGCTTTGCAGGGTGTGCTGTTGCCTACCAGTTTTATGAGCCATTAAATGCTTGTTATGTTGCAATTTTCGTTTTTGCTATTTTACGAGTTTTTAATTTTAACACGCACGCACACACCACAAAATATTTCAATGATGAGCCCAAACAAAATCCATCCAACTACCCTCTAACGCTCCTATCTTCCCAATCCCCTGCTCGACCCCGTCTCGGCCAAAATGTGGGCATGTTTATTGTCGCTTAATTGGCGAAAATGAAACATTGCCCGGGTTCAGACACATTTTTTTTTTTTTTTTTTTTTTTTTTTGGCTAATTATGTGGTCACAATTACGAACATTGTAGGGCTGTTGATTGTTTTTAGTGCTTTTAGTATTTATACGCAGCGTATATTAAAAGGTTTTAAAGGGGGGGTAAACACAAAATTCGAGTCTAGCTGTCATTGGGCTTTTAACTAATTGCCGGATTCCACAATGCTCAACATATAGTTATATTCACATTCTTTACTATTTGCAATCCCCTTGTGAGTCGCAGTTGTTGTTAACGCCTGACGCTGAGTGGCTGAATTACCGCTTGAACTTACATAAAACAGTTGATCTGCTAAATTATATATTTCTTTGCGTAATGAATAATAAAATAACTTGTCTGCAAACAAGCCAATAAATAAAAAACCAAATTTACAAATTAAAAATTGTTTTATTTCTATTTTACTTCCAGCATTAAATTATAATAAATTGTAAAACATAACTTAAATTATAATTAAAGATTAAACAATCGGTTGTCTTTCTATATACTCGGTTCGAATTTCTCAAATTTCCAATATACTTTTTGTTTCAATGTGGAAAGAAAATGTGCTGTCCCTTTTCGGAAAATGTGAAGGCAACAAACTTATAATCTGCAGATACTCGAGAATGTAAGAAGTAAATTAGAATCAGGCTATACGCGATATTCGAGAGTAGATCAAAGGCATTGGACATTATGAAAGTTAGTACCGTTTGTGACTAGGAGTGTGCATGTTGGTTACAGGGTATCCATTTAGACACACACTTGTGTGTTGAAATTTATTTGATGGGTTGTACGCGTTTGTGGCAAACACTCATCTAGCATTAATATTTATATTCAGTTTTGGACGTTCATCAAGAGGTCTTCGACCCCCAGGGCAGAAAATTAGTCAAAATTTTCATTGGAAAATGCGCGTCTGACACTGTCAAATAAATTGACAGGGCAAAAGCAAAGAAACATTCGTCGCGGCAACCCAGACAACTAACAGAAATAGTCGGCCCAAACCGACAGACAGACAAGCACACACAAGCTCATACGCCCACAGGCTAAAGACTTTTCATAGAAATAATAATATTATATATAATATTATGTATGCATCGATGTTTGCCGTGTGGCACATTAGCCAGTCCCATTGCTGCAAAGCTTTGCTCATTAAGTAATTTATCATGGGAAAAAGTCTCAAGTGCAAGGCTCTCGCCTCTATATTGATCAAGCCAATTTAAAGAAAAAAATAGAAAAAAAAAATTATCGAATATTTGATAAAAATAAACGTCAACTTAAATGAAATGGGCCGACAGTCTTGAAGTGTAGCACGATAGCGCAACTATTGACTACATAATTACACTACAAAGTATAGTGCGAGCAAGTACTCCCTTCAATGTAGCCAGACCATGCGAAGCTCCCTGACACCACTCCCACCAGCCACCCACCACAGCATGTTGGAGATTGTATGAGTTATGTTAACAAAGGCACACTTACCTGATTATTAACGAAAGTGAAATAAAAAATGATGTTACCTTCCATATATGATATGTATTAGTGGTTGTGCGTGTGCAATATGTATAATTAGGTCGCACCCCTGACAGTCCCAAAAAAATGTTGAACGAGAAATGAAAAACTTGATCCATCATGTAATTACCTCGTAGACCCAACAAGTATTTCCTTCTTAATTATTTATTTATTATCGACCATCATTCGACACAAAAAGTTACGAAAAAATTAATTTTAAATTTAATTTAATATTTAAATTTAAAATAAAAATTAGCTTAAAATTTCTGGGGAAAATTACATGCAAAAAAAAAAACATTTGTTGCATGGTTTGGGGAAAACCCAGAAAAAAGCAACTCAGACGAAAAAAAATGTTTGAGTATGCAAAAATGTTATTAATTAAAATTGAGATCTTAATGATAGAAATAGACGACTCTGAATAGAAAACATGAAACAAGTCGATTGTAATCATTACACAGTTCTCGAAAGGGTTCTTGCAAGGAATAATTAGTAATTATAATTGTTGATTGCTGTTTAAATAGAAGCGAGAATCCAAGCCAAAAAGTACGCAAGAGCTCAATTTATATTATTATTATTATATGTTATATTATTCATATTATATTATTATTTATTATTATAACACTAAAGATAACGGTAGTGTAGGGCATCTGTGTCAGTTGCTGGCTGATTGATACTCAAGACAACCCATGGCTAATTTTTTTTTTTGCATTTGCTGTTATTTGTTGTTACACACTATTAGTTTGCTTTTGTTGTTGTTGGCTTTGTCTCAAAACGTCAAATGGGAATAAGGTTATTTGTGTCAAGAAAATCGAAAGAGTATGTGTATGTGTGTGTGCGTGCGTGTGTGTGTGTGTGTGTTATACACAGAGAGAAACACACATACATCTGTATCCGAGTGAGGGGCAGGGAGGTGCGCAAGGTAGAAGAGCATTAAACGAGGCGCACTTATTGTGATAAAAGACATTTACGAATATGTTGTTTGGCTTTCAATAGTTTCAGTTAGTATTTTTTTGTTGTTTTTTTGGGTTTTTTTTTTTGTGAATGTGAATTGTTTGACGGGAGTTCAATGACATTTTGTGGGCGACAGACGACATATGCGTTGTCGCCACCCAGCTGTAAATTTGATCATCATCATCTCTTGCCACACCAGCCAAAAAGCAGCAACAGCACTTAAAATAAAATCACCAGATATTTGGATAGGCTCGACAGTGGCGAGTAGTTCGGAATGTTGCTGTTGTGATTTGTGTCGCTTTTTGGCTCACTCTCAACAGAATTGCAGATAGATAGATAGATAGACACATACAGATGCAGATACAATATGATATGCTCTAAGTATAAATGTCATAAAGCGTTGGTCCAACGCAGCCAAAGGCAATAAAGTGAAAACAATTTACCAACGCGACGACCGGCCCCAAAAAGAAAGTCTGAACCATTGTTGAACTTCAGCCAAGCATCAGTAGCAGCCACAACAACAACAACAACAACAACAACAACAGCACATAAGATACATTTGAATTTGAATTTAGTGCTTTCTTGTTGCTGTTGTTGTTATTTGTTAAAGGGAGGCGGGGTCGTTAGATCATCGTTGGGTTCGTAGATCTGTGTTAATGAGCGACTATTGCGACATACTGATGCATGCTGGTTGCTGCCTGTTTCTGCAGCTGCCACCGCAAAGATTTTGAGCCACATGTAAGTTTGTGTGTAACTACTTACTATATGTATATATATATATGTATATATATATATATATATGTACAGCATAGTTTCTGTTCAGGTAAGCAGAAATAATACGGCCCCCTGCCAACATAGGGCTCAGCTTTATTGTCTCCGAGCCTGGGCTAATTACGTACTACACACACACACACACACACACACACATCTGGGCAGCGACTCTGACCGCAGTTGGTTGTCATCATTTTGGGCAACACCTTTTAGCGCTTTGCTCTATGCGGTATTAACAACTTAAGTCTGAAGTCTTGCCACACAGACAGACAAGCGTCCAGGCAAATGGTAAATGGTAAAAGTACCTTTCACAACATATGTTTCTATGTTTCAGGGTTGTCTGTCATAGTGCAAACATTGAGAGGTGTCTTCGTCTACGCTAATCCCATTGATCACATGTGGCAAGCTGAAGTGGTTTATTCATAAGTAGATATGTGCTGCATGATTGATCAGTTTGTCGCCTTGCGGATTTGTGAATTGATTGATGGCTGTTTGCTGTTTGCAGTTTGCAGTCTGCACCCCTGCACTGGATATTCAATTTTGTAATGATTCAGCTCTGACCCTCTATAATATGTAATGCAATGTTGTTGCCACAATAGCAAACGATAAGTTCTGCTTTGGAGAGCTCTTTTGTGCTCCAGAATATATACATAAACATACCATTCGTGATTGTAATTACTTATTACAGAACTATATTTTATTATGGAAGATATATTGAAGCAACTAAAGATGTGAAAGATATGAGTTTGGAATTGGTAATTCTTGATGGTTTGGAAGAAAGCGAACTAATATTAGCCATGTTTCAATCCGCGTCCGTTATATATAATAGTAAGCCATTAATTCATCTAACTTCTTCTATTTATATACATTTTTCTTCAATTCAAATTTTATATGGTTTTTTTTCTTATTTCTTGTTTTATCCGCAGTAAAAATTAAACAATAACTAAAAATGTAATATATAATTAAGATATGTGTTTTTTCTTCAGTACCAAAGTCATAAGAAATGAGAGCACTGCACTCCTTCTAACATTTGGGTGTGCAAAACCTTTTAAAGGGAAATTTGGAATTGAAACTATAATAAATTGAACAGATGGGTTCAGGGTATATCGTAATCGAGCTTATTCGACTACTTGTTTTCTTTCAGAAGCTGTGGAATGACAAAGAAAGTAGAATTTCGTTCGAATGGAAAGTCCATTCTCTTTATTTATTTGTGATTTTGGGCTCTTAGTTGGGATTAGTTGGCTCATCGGCTGGATCAATTGTAGCCGATAATCAGCTTTACATCGCGTGCTGCCGCTTTAGCCTCACTTGAGACCACTTAAGATGATACTTTGGACTCAATCAGGCCAACTCCCAACCTCCCAACATTATTAACGGGTTTCAAATAATTATGATTGGATTGAAGACTCAAGTCTGGTGCTGGCTTTTTGAAGTAGGGCGCTCTACTTGAGAGAATGACAGAGTGGAGACAGTCGGTTGCACAGACAGATCGCTGCCACAAACACTCACAGAAGAGGCACCAGCAGCAGCAGCAGCCATATGGTGCATGGTCAGAGGACACGCAAGTGCAAAGCAATTTAGCAGCCATCATAATTTTATGGATGCACGAAACTAATAAGCGACAATGTTGCCTGCCAACAACAACATCAACTACCAACTGGCCAACTAACTGGGTTGATTATTACGCAGCCGGGACAAAGGATCAACAACAATAAGAAACGTGTTCTCGGCTGCTCGCTGCTGGCTGCTGAACCACTTTTGTCCACTTTTTGGCATGGCAAGCTGTAAGATTCCGGTGAGCTTTCGGTTTTTGTCGCTCTTGTCAATCCCAATAGACCAGCCAATAGACAACAGACAGCGTTAACAAAAACAATAAACAACACACACAACGAGAAGAGAACCGCTTTCGAACAAACGCAGACGCGGCGTCTTTTCAACTGTCTGGTTGGCAACAGGGTTAAGGAAGGGGAAGGGGCACAATGCCATTACTCTGCAACTGGGCTGTGTATATTTTTGTGCTTTTGTTTTGGTTCTCTTTTCTATACGAGAACGTTGTTGAATGTGTTTTTTTTCTGTTGTTTTATCGTTTTTTTTTTTGCGCACAACTCGCCTGAGTCATACCGGCAACCGGTAGGGGCAAACCGAGCACCGAACACCGAATACCAAAACGAAGATGAAGACGAAACAAACGCCTGTTGCCTGTTGCCTGCTGCCTGCTGCTGCATGTTGCCAGTTGCCAGTTGGCAGTTGCTTGGATCAACTCAACCTCAACTGTACTTGCCGCTGACGCTATAAATTAATATTATGTTGTAAGCACACATATACATGCATAATAAAAACACTCATACCACACACACACACACACACACACACAGAGGAGAACAGACGCCGGCATCATCGAAGCTGCAAGCTGTGGTCCGGTTCACTGTGAAGAGCAAAGCAAGCAGACACAACTTATCTGCCCAGCACAGCCTTACGAAGCTGGCATACTCTTTGACATCCACTGAGGATTATGCTTGACATAAGCAATTTTCGTCTGAAAGATTGAAAATGCCTGGAACTTGACAGCTTTCCTTTTCCTTTGAGTCTGAGACAGTCGCAGATGCATAGTTCGAATTGATTGTCTAGAAAACTGTTTGGATGGAAAATATGCAATTATTTTTTGATATGTTGATTGCACAAGTGGATTCGATCAGATCAGATATCAGAGTATTCATATAAAAAAAATATATCCATATATATAAAAATACACTTGCATAACCTATTTATAAGTCGGCAAAATGAATAAATTCAAACGCAAGCACGTATCCAGCTTTTCGTCATATATTCTAATCTTAACTACGTTTCATGCATTTTAATTAAATATATCAAAATATTTCAAAGTAACGTAAAGAAAGTCATAAGAAAGAAAAGATGCGAATATACATACATTTGCAATTAATTTAGATAAGAAAAAGGCAATAAATCCAAAATGATTTGCTACATATTTCCTGAAAGTTCCATTACAATGTTTCTTTAACAGTTTTAAGTGTAACGCAAAAGAAACAAACTAAAATTATTTTGTTCGACTTAAGAAATACATGCAAGAAATAAGAAATAAGAAAATTAGCATTAAATTCAAGATTCTTTGGACATATAAAAATAAGCATTGTAAAAAAAACAAAAATGATCGAGAAATCTGTGATGGAAAAGGAAAGCTACGTTAAAAAACTTGATGAGCCAGCTTTGGTAAGAGTATACGGAAAGGCGGAGCAAAACGAAAGAAAGATGACAACTCTGACGACGGCGACGTTACAAAAATTGCAGCTTGCAACATTAACATGTTTTATGTGAGTCAAAGTCGAGCCAAGTCGAGTGCAGAACAGAACAGAAGAGAACAGAAGAGAACAGAACAGAGCAGAGCAGAGCTGATTCTAATTATGTTGATGTTATGGCTGAAGTTAATGGTGATGATGATGATGTTGTTTGTGGTGATAATGATGGGGAGGACGCTTCCCTTATGCAAAGCTTTACCAGACGATCTCATCTCCGAATGAAAGCAGACTTCGGCGCGTCTCTGCCATTGTTTTGCAGTCGGTCTGTGTTGCTTTGTGAAGGAAGTGGTCTTGCCAGATCCTGCGAAAGGAAGTTGCGCCCGTTTTTTGTTTTTTTTTTTGGCAGTGCGTCTTCAATTTCAATACATTAGGGCCAGCCCACTAAGTATAAAAGAGCTAAAGCATGCAAATTGTTTTCGAAAATGTTATTGAACTCTGTCCACAGTAGAACTATGCAACTGTGCAACGGCAGCAACGAAAGATTTTCAGTGGTGGCATTTTCATATTTTGCTGCAGCATTCTCGTATTCCACCCAGATTGCTGAGCCATGGCAAATGCCAACGCAGCGACATATATTCCCATATTCCCATATACCCAAATATCCATGTGCTGACAATCATTTTTGTAATTTTCTTGTTTTCTTACACTTCTTTTAGTTTTGGCTACCCACTGGGCAGGCACGCCTACACGTTACGCTTATGTCAACTGCCTCTCTCTCTCTCTCTCTCTCTCTCTCTCTTTCTGCCTCTGTCTCGATCTCTGTCACTGTCCACCATTTAATTGCTTCATTTCAGCACAGACATCGGCACACACATGTTCATATACCAAACGCGGAACGATCCTTTATTTCAATCTGATTGTTTTTTCTCCTTTTTCAATATTTATTACGAACAAATGACAGCTAAAAGTGCCTTGTCCAAGTATCCACTTACAGTTAGTGTTCCTTTCCTGTGACAAAAACAAAAAAACACTTGAAACTCACAGATCATTTGGCCTCCGAGTCTCTGTGTGTATTAGTTTGTCCCTGGCTGTCTGTCTGTCTGTCTGTGGGGTGACTTTTTAACCAAAAGGTATTCGAATACATTGCAAAAGTGACAAGAACCAATTGATTGGGTGACATCAGGCACGTTAATCGTATTGTTTTCAATTAAATATTATTTTTTATATACATATTAATATAATAAACACTAATACACGTGGAATTGGACAACACACTCTGGACAATTATTTGATACAAGTAGATACATACTTAAATTTATACTTACATATATATTTACTTATATATTGCTGCTGAAGATTATATACCCTATGTAAACTTCAGTTAACCCATTGACATAGAAATGTTAGTTTAAAGCTTGATATATTATTATGTTTTTGTACGTATATATCTTTTTTATATTTTCTATTGCACATTGTGAAGTTACATTATATATTATATCAGAATAGTTCTGCTCGAAACAGACTAGTGATAAAAAAAATAAATCATATAATGTGAGGACCTTAAACCAGCCAACCGATATCCGATATACAAAAAGCAAATGCATATAGCTGCTATCAATAGTATCTAACTGAAATTTCGATTCAGAATACATTTTCGCTAAGAACGAAATGTGCAACTTTGATATGAAATGATCGTTGACATTTACGTAACCGCAACATATGTTGGCATCCGTACGGTAATTATTGTTAGCATTTATTAGCCACAAACAAAAGCCCATTGGAAAAGAGTTTGACTTCAAATGAACAAATTTATATGTGAACTATCGAATTCTGATCAACATGCCGACACACATACATTTATGTGTGTGTGTGTGTGTGTGGAAGTATGTATGTGTGCTTAATTACATGAGACAAAAATTTTCCACGAAGAACGTGTGAACGGGAAAACCTACAAAAGTAAAATAACACAAACAAAAATATATGTATAATAACAACAACAAGAGTGAAGAGAAAGAGGAGGAGGAGGAGGAAGAGGGAGGGAGAGGAAAAATGTCAACACATAAAAATGCAACAACATAAAGATTTTGAAACAGATTTTCGGTTCGATTTCAGTTTCAGTTTCGGATTTTGTTTTGAGTTACATTTGCTGTTGGTTAGAAAAGAACAAACAGACGACTCGAAAAACTTAAATAACAAGAGACGAGTCCAGCGATAAGGTGAATCAAGGGGAACGTCGCGTCGGCATATTAACATAATCAATGAAGTATTGAAAATGAGTGTGTTGTTGTTATTATTACTGTTGTTGGTGTTGTTGTTGTTATTGCTGCTCTTAAGGGGCTGAACTACTATCTTAGACGGAGCAGGGGAAATACACACAGAAATAGGCATAGTTAATACTTGAATGCACTTACGGAAAATTTTCAATCAGCCGAATGAACTCAACAACAGCAGTTAGGCAATTGTTTGACCCCCTACCGATGAGACCGTTTCATTTCTCTGCGCAACATGTGAGCCTTAAACACACACACACACACACACACACACACACACACACACACACACACACTCACACAGAAGCTGATCACAAACTGTTATTTGAGTAAAATTGGTTGGCATTGCAGCCAAGTGAAGTGACAAATTAGGCAGACAAGCACTTTGGTTGGCTGGTTGCCTGGTTGACTGGACGCACGTGAAGCGCTTTCCAAATATCTATGCACATACATACCTAAATATCTTGAGCAAAGGATATCGCAATAAGAACAACAGGAGTGCCTAATGCGCATATCAATTGCCATGGGAAGAAAACGCTTAGCACTAAACACTTAAACGCCTAAAAAAAAAATGAAGAAGAAAAAAGCAATGAACAAAACAAAACCAAAATGAACTGAACTGAAAATCCAAAAGTCAAGCATATTGTTCTTATCTGCTGCTGGCACATAAAGTGCCAAAAATTATGGCAAAAGGAAATTGGAAGCCGCCGACGCTGTCAGCGTCTATGTTACGATGAGACGATACTTGCATACGATAAAATGGTAGTAGCCAAGTACATCCGATGTTTGGGTGGCATTTACAAAGTGCAGATCTCATTGCTGCCACTAATCCGCATTGCAGACAGGCTGGCTTCAACTGGGCACGTTATTCGTGTGGCAACTTTATAGTTATTGTTTTTTATTTTTATTATTATTGTTTTTTTGTTCTATATTCTAGAAAAAACTCTTGCTTTACTTCAAACTCAGATGCATTCGAGTGAACTACCTAAAAGTATGCTGTGGTTCATATATATATTTGCTGCTGTGCTCAAAAGTATGCAACACTTTTCATAAACTGTTGCGAGCCATTCTCAAGAACTGTTTTCTACTCATAAGCATAAATCAGACATATCTGATTCAATAAACTGTGTAGATTTTGTAATGGGCTCCCGCAGTGCATTGAATTAAAATTTATAATTTTATATCTTATAATTCAAATTCCACAATGCACGTTAATCAAAAATACAATCGTATCTTTTTATACCCTGACCCCATTAAAAATGGGTAAAAAGGGTATAATGGTTTTGTGCAAACGTATCTAACAAGCAGAAGGAAGCATCTCCGATCCTATAAAGTATATATATTCTTGATTAGGGTCAAAAGCTGAGTCGATATAGCCATGTCCGTCTGTCCGCCTGTATGAACACGCATATCTCAGAGACTGTAAAAGCTAGGCACTTCCAAGTTGGAATATAGGTTCTCGTATACCAGGTGCAGATCAAGTCTGCCTTATTCTATTGATAACTGCCTCCATTTCTCGTTTATCGATACATTTAAGTTTCCAATAGCAATAAATGCTACACATTTAAAGGCAAAGTCTTTTTATTAATATATAATATGCATATGCATATTATTGATCAACTGATCAACTTTCATCAACATCGGATAACAAACAACCAAGTTATAGTCGAAAATATATTCTCATATTGATCTCATTTCGATCAGCAGCTGCAAGCATCATATGCGAGCGCATGTGTGAGAAAGAGATGGCATGATAATCGACGCGAGCGTCAATATGTTTCGGGTGTATTCTGCAGACCCCCGTTACCCGTTACGATTGCGTGTACGTATACATGTAAGCATGCCTGAATATTCACGTGTTTGTCGGTAGAGGGCGCTTGCCGACCTGGTCACATTTTGATGCAAAACTTTTTTGAGGAAAATTTTCCAGGAAAAAACGAGAATATATTTAACAACAGGGTTCAGGGTATATCGTAGTCGAGCTTACTCGACTACAGCACTCTTACTTGTTTTAAATTAAATATTGTGTTTTATGTTTTAATATTAACCATAATACATTCAATATAAATATGAATATTATAAATACAAGAACAAGTGGAATATTATTGAATATTGAATATTATTTATTTTGCTCGTGTTATGGACTCTACTTAAGATATTTAATTGTGATTTATTTCAACACAAGAGCCACTGTGGACATATTAAGAAAAGGCATAAAGTGGGGTAGCTGCCGAGAAACGTGATTAGAAAGGTATCGGTGTCAATGATTAACATTAAATGAGGCACCTGCTCAATCGCGTCACGAGTTACATGCATTTCGGCAAACGAAAGCCGCTTTTCAGTACTAATTACTGAAAGCAGCGGCGTTTTTCCGTTAAACCAGTGTTGTGTATCCAGTGCGGTCGGTTTTCATAAGATATATGTATTATACTTATATATACCCCTTAATCTCAGTCTTTTTTTTTCGAGCACATCCATTTGATGTGTCTGCTGCCAAGGTTTTCTCGTTATTTACTCGGAAGTGACTCCCTTATAAGTAGGGAGACAAACACTTCCTTGACAGTCCAAAGAATGTATAATTTTTGCTATTAAAATGAATCTTCATCACTTTTTTGTTAAATAGTTATAAGAAGTCCATTTAGTAGTAGAGAATTAAGAAAAAAAAGTAAAAGTGGTGTAGTCGAGTGAGCTCGACTACGATGTACTCTGAACCCAGTTGTTATTCGAGTTTTATTTGGGCAGTTGATCAATAATATGCACATGAATATTATGTATTAATTAGAAGATTCTCCCTTTAAAATTGTAGAATTTATTGCCATCGCAAATTTAAATGTATCGGTAAACGAGAAATGGAGGCAGTTATCAAGTTATACGAGAACCTATATTCCAACTTGGAAGTGCCTAGCTTTTACAGTCTCTGAGATATGCGTGTTCATACAGACGGACAGACGGACATGGCTATATCGACTCGGCTGTTGGCCCTGATCAAGAATATATATACTTTATGGGGTCGGAGATGCTTCCTTCTGCCTGTTACATTCGTTGCCACAAATCCATTTACGCATTTTTAATGGGTTCAGGGTATAAAAAGTCAATATTAAAAAAACATTTTTTTTTTGCAAAAGAAGTGAGAAAATAGATAAATATTTCCTGTGACCAAACACTTTATTGACATACTGTAAATGTTTTCCTATGTCCAAACACTTTCTTGAGATACTGAATTAGAGTTGTGTTATAACGTATCACAATGTGACAAGAAATGCATATTAAAATAGAATTATCTGACACAAGTAGGTGCATAAATAAATTTATACTTATATTGTATTGATTGGCTGTCATTGAATTGAAAAGTTGAAACGTGAGGCGCAGCAGAAACATGCAACTTAATTGTGTGCAACGACTTTGGCATTACCTTTACCGTTAGAAGACTCAAGTTTAAGTTTGCTGGCGATGCCCCTCTAAGCCAATTACGAATAATTTATATGTGAGTACTTTGCAATTCTTTGTATAAAACATGTTCATTTGTGATTGTTCTTGATTAAATGGTCACTTAATGGCGACAGCTGCGAATTTCAAGCTAATTATTAGATCGCTAATTGGATATTGGGAAGCTATTCAGTTCTAATTACCATGATAATTATTCACTTAGTGGAACTTTAACACAGGCCTACAGGTCACGGTCTACACGTTATTTCATATTTACTGGATAAGCGGTGCCAATGACGCAGACTCAGCACAGATATTTTCCGATTTTTATTGTAAAATCGACCAAGGGGTCAAGGGGCCTGAATAGTATGATTATGATCTTATGATCTCATAACGAAAAAACTAAAGCAGAAATCAGCCAAACTCTAGCATATTGTCTAGAGAGCAGACTTCATTACAATTTTATACATTTTAGAAAGGATTTTGTTCTACGAATAAGAATTTGGTTTCATACTCTTTAGATATATGTTCTATCATTGAGCGGGGTGTCAAACCGAAACGGTACACAAAGTATAACTTTTGCGAACGTTGCGACAGCGAAGTACTTATGTTACCTATAAGTAATCTGATAACAGATGCCAAAGAGCTGCCACGAAATACCAATCGTTAAAGGAGGTTCTTAGTAATCTATCCTCCAAGTGACAAAACAAAATATTAAAGGAGGTTTCTAGTAAACTACCTAACAAGTTTGGAAACAATTGCTCTCAAATTGCGGGATATAAAGGCTTTTGCCGTTTTTCCGGGATTTTTGAAAGGTGCTACCAGCAATATACCTTTCAAATTTGGGGACTCTAGATTTAAAATGTGGTGAGATATATGGTCTTATTAATTTACACCATCAGGTATCCGTATTTTTTTTTAATGATCGACCCTTTAAGAGAAGAAAATTACAAATTGTGGAAGATATGCCGATATTTGTAGGAGATTACCAGAAAGCTACCTTCCTCTCTATCTTTAAAATTGTGGGAGATGTGCGGTTTTATTGATCTACCTTCAGAAATATCGCTTTTAGGGATTATGGGTGCGGCCTTACATTTTTTTTTTAGTGATATTTCAAGGCGGTTATCGGTAAAAAAAACTGCGGAAGACATAGTCATTTCCGATTTTTATAGATGGGAGCCCTGGGGGTGGCGGAGATGGGCATGGTGACTGTAACTTTAAAATTGTGGTAGATGTGTGGCATTATCGATTTGCGATTATCGATTTTATCGATTTTCTAGCCTCCTTGAGGACGTAATACCAGATCGGGTGTTTGGGTTTTGAAAAATTATTGAATTTAGACTCCGACTCTGAATTTTACCCGTTAAGCAATTTTGGGATTATTAAGAAATATATTTCTGATAAATAGAAAAATAATATTTACAAATATTATGTAAAAACCAATTCATCATTTCACGATTTTTCAGAGTGCAGAGAAAGAAATTGAATGTTTTTGTTTGTTTGTTTTTCTCCAATTTATTATAAATTCACAATTTGAAGTGTCGGATTCTTCATTGAACAGAAGCATGTTAAATTGGTTACGTTTCATGAGTTTATTTAGATACCAATATAATCTTTGCATTCGGACATATACAATTATCAGCACTTAAATCGATTTTCAACTTAAAACTCAAATAATAAAAAATAAAAAAATTACATCAATAGAAATGTTCAATAAGACAATAACTGAGCACCCAAAATTGTTGATATTTTAATTAGAAACACAAATAAACATTTCCTCACATTTCGATAATGAATAAGTACACGCGATATTTAAATATACACATATATATATATATATATATATATGCATATATAGATTTTGTTTTCATCAGCTATTTATAAAGCAGGGGCAATGTGCAGTGTGGCTTCGTCAGACTGGGATTGTCCGAATAGAGTGAAAAGGTTTTGGCATTCAAATCGAAGAGGCCAACAGCAATTGTTTTGACCACCTCATCACATCTGCCATTATCGCGCCACACGCAGAAGCATCCGCCAGTGACGTCACCCAGCATATTGCACACATCATGCTCGCTGACTGGCGGCTTGTAGGTGGCAAAGGCGCGCATGCGCGACACGCTGGACTCGATCATCAGATCATTGGCCTGATCCAAGTGAATGCGCTCAAATCTGTCGAATGGATTGGAATGGAATGCATGAGTACGTGATTTGTGTCTCAAGTGTGTCAAATCGAATGACAACATACTGATTGACATGGTAATTATGAGCGCCCAACGGCACCTCCTTGATGCTCAGATGTGATTCATTCTTTCTGTCCGGATTTGGAGCCATTTCCACATTGTAAAACATTTGCCGTGGATCGCTGCAATAGTTAAGAATATTCATTGATATTGATATATGAATATGAATGATTGACGCATACTCACGCCAGAAAGGAGAAGTTAATGGAACAGGCATCGGCGGCACCAACGCCGGCATCTGTAAGCACCCTAAAGGCATCATCCACATTACTTGTGGCAAGCAGGGCCCGTGTCAGGAAATGACGAGCTGTTTGCGATATTGGTTAACTTTCAACTTTAAGCCACAACCAGCAACTAGCCAACTTACGTGTTTTACCGCTGCGCAGCAGCTCGGCACTAATAGTGTTGATGCTAAAGACTAGACCATGATGATTGTGGCTCATTGTGTAGCCAGGCAGGTGTCCAGCATAGCATAGGGACATAAAATGCTCCTCCTTCACATTGTACTTGCCCTGCGGCTTGTCATTAATAATGTGCGCCACAACAAAGTAGTAATGATTCAGCGTCTCCGTGAGAGCATCCTCTGTGTGGCCCAGCAGACGCTAGCCAAAGAAAACCGAGATTAGGTTCGCCATGTGTGTATAAATATATAACTGATTGGAATACTTACACAATGCTTCTGATTGACAACGATTGAGGAGCAGCCAGTGGGTTGATTCTTGCTGCGTGGCTGATGCTTCACTGCCTGTGGCAAGATCTCGTCCAAGTGCAGTAAAAACAACTGTGGCCGAAGGTCATATTTCAGTTAGATAATTTGAGTACATACATAATATTAATTTGTAAATTAACTCCAAAATTAATACGTTGTAAAAGCATTTTATATATTTTACAGTTTGATCACTGACAGAATGATTCATTTATCTTCGCCTAATGATTAATTGTGTTTGCTGCTGTTGTTGGCTGGTTTTAAAGACCATTTGATGAAGTTCAATCAACAAAGAATGTATGTAATTATATTAAATTACACATACGCTTAGGTCATTTACTTTTCAGCATTTTAAATATTTCATTCACTTTTCAAAATCTGAGCCCATTACAAATTACTCAAAAGGGCATAATGAAGGGGTGCCAATTTTTGTAACGGATCTCAGAGACATAAGAGACTTCAGATATACATAAGTTCTCATATACGTTCTCATATACTATAGAGAATCGAACATTATTATATTCAGGGTGTCTCCTAGTTAAACTCTTAGAAACATTGAGGCGATAAACTATTTACCATAAAAGTGATTGCTTAGTAATTGTAATAAATTGATTACTTAATGGTAAATGTTAAACGGCAAATGCAAACAAAATAAGTGTACATTCTTGGATTCTGAATGATAAACTGTTTAATGACATTTTTGCTAAGCTACAGTCATAACATGTCCAATATTCATTTACTTAATTATGCAAATCACATAATAAGCTAATAAAATTCATGCAGCTGATGGCAGCCAAGGTTGGTATAATTTTGCGTGCACTTTATTAAACAACTATTCAATCATCAAAATTATAACACATTATTGGCAGGTGTGCATTTCTTACGTACATGAGAGCCGCATATAGAGACTAAGAGGCAGCTACTGGAAAACAAGTAGCATGGCTAATAAATCGATAAGAGATGAAAGACATTTGTGGAGAAGCCAAAGAAAAAGCCTTTGCACCTGAAATGTTTCTAGGTTTTTGGCCAGACAAATCGCTATTTCTTTTACGTGGAGTCTCCTTCACTTGGCCATTTTTTTCAGTTGCCGTCGCACATATGGTCAAATTGGCCTACACATTAGTCAACGTAAGACCATTTATCGGTAGCAACAACAACAACAACAACAACAATTACGAAACCAATAAAACGGAACTAGTTCAATGGCAGTTTGATGCACGGTCGATGCGGTTATTTTGCACTTTTCTGTATTAGTAATTGGCTAAAACTGGTGCGACTAATTACAAATTAAAGCAATCTTCGAGAGCTCTGTCAATTGATGTACGATCTAATCGAGTCAACCGTAGCACGAGGCTGCAAAATTTCTACAAATCTTTGTTATTCATTATTCATATTAAGTATACGCAGCACTTTGACCCGCTGAATTGTCTGAGAATTTTCATGAGGACCGTTAACATTTAATTTAATTACAATATGGATGAACAATTGCATTTGTTTCCATTTTAATCGTCATATCAGAATGCTAATTATGTTCACAATGCTAATTATAAACGAGTGCGAATGGTAATTACTATTTAATGCCTATTAGAGTACAATTATTTTGTACGAGTACAGATATAAATATATATATATATATATATATATATATACATATTGCATTTGGGGCTGTCATTGAATTGACAACTTGCGACGTGAGACGCAGCAGAAAGGGGCAAACAAATTCGCAGCACGCAACGCAATTGTGTGCAACGACTTTGGCATTACCTTTACCGTTAGAATAATCAAGTTTAAGTTTGCCTTCGCAACCCCCGCATTCAACAGCTATTTTTTTCATTTTTTTTTGTTTGTTTTTTCATTTCTGTTTTTATAGATAATTGAAACAATTATGTGCTTGTATTTGTTTTAATGGCCACTTAATTTTGCACAGCTGAAGCTCTCAGCTCGAGTGCTTATTATGAACGAGGTGGCTTATGTTGTAGCGGGTGGTCCAAGGGGCGGTGACTCTTTATGGTAAGGTTGCCTGCTAATTGAGTATTGGGTTACAGTTTTCGATTTGAATATGGCTCACCTTGTGGAACTCCACCTCGGCACCATCGGCAACGCCCTCCAGTTCCCGTATGTACTGCGGGAAGCTGCATTTCACAGATTCCAATGTCTCATTATAGATTTGCCCTGCAACCAGATAGAAAAACAACAAAAAAAAATATTCATTTAAGAACAGACACGAACGAATGATTCACATTAACACATCAATGAGACAGAGACAAAAATTTGGAGTACTCACTGCCTTTTGCGGTGCTATACAGCGGCAAGTAGGTCTCGTTCAGTGGCTGAGATAAGATCAGAAAGTTCTTGATCATTGAGCCAAAAGTGCGACCCTGGAAAGCATACATAACTATTATTATTATTTTTACAACTAAAAATGGAAGTGGCTTTCTAAATATTTCATTGGAGTGCCAATGTTTGTCTGCTAATTGACACAGACTTATTTCTAGATGTGTTTGGATGCTGATAAATAAAATGAAAAATGAAAAAGTGTTGTACTTTGCATTTGTATATATATATATATATGTATATAAATATATATATATATATTGTGACCGTTATCGATCACGACTGATCGCAAACAAACAAAACGGCCCGCTAAAAACAACAATATGAATAAAAGGTTATTGTTAGACAATATTGAATCTCTTGTAAATGGTCTGCGGGTGGTGGTTGGAGAAGGAGGAGGACTGCCAATGAATGTTGCTATTCAAGGTAAGTTCACCATATGGGTGGGTCGCCAATTGGCATCGACCGTCTCCCGTCTCAAAGCCGTTACTGAAATGGATTCCGGGCTTGCTTGCTAATTGTTGCCTTGTTTGCCCTTGATATTGGCCATTTGTGCAGTTTTCACTATCAATTCTAGTTCCGGTTCAAAACCACACAGCCCAGCACCAATTGGACAGCAAACAATTGGGTGTGATAAATTTTTGTGTTGGGTGAAGGTTAAACGGGAACTGGGTCAACAAATACGTACGTAGGCACCTATTTACACGTAGAAAAATTAGTCGCAAATTAAGCATATATTTTTGGTACAAATAAAAAACCTATTCAAAGTGAATAGAGCAACAAAATCGAAAACCAAGAACTTTAAATTAAGATTGTTTTTCAGTTTTGTGTTTGCAAATATTTATTTGGAGGGAACAGCCTTAAATTTATAGCTTTCCTCCAATAAACCAAAAAAAGTGTAGAAACTTTATTTGCAATTTTATTTTTATATGGTTTTTCTTTACTGTGTATAAGTTCTGACACGCACATACAAATGAGTCCAATCGCCTTTGAGCTTATCACCACAAGCGTTGCGATTTATCTATATATTAAATATTATATATATGCATGTACATAAGTATATATGTTCACATCACCCACAGTTGAAAGCGTTGTAGTTGCACGGCCTGATAAGAAAGCAGAGTATATGCACATATTTACACACAGTATTCAAAAGAAATTAAGCACAATAATAGAGTCTGTTAATTAAGCACATCACACTTAAAGTAAGGCAACTTGGATCTAGATTAAACTAGTCAGCGTCTAATAAAACTGCACAAACTCATAATTCTATAGAGTTCAGAGTCAATTTCATATTGTTGGATGTTAGATTTAGACTTTGAAAGTATTGGCAATTTTTGCATTATTGTCTCTTATTTTTGAATTGCTCTATTTGGAAACATTTCAGATTTCGTCTATTAGAAAAGCTGTTTTTTTTTTTTTTTTTTTGCTTTAGAAATGATTGTTTGTTGGGCTAGCTAATGCTCTATGCTTTAATTACTCCAGTATATGTTAATGTTAATTACATATACTATGTTCATATATAACTTACATATTTATACATTTAAAATTTCACAGCTCATTTGGACTTTCTGCTTGAATGGCAATCAGTTCGAATTTGATAATCAGAAAAACAATTCCATCACATTTGAAATGCAATTGCAGCATTTTAATCAATTATTAAGTCGAGTAAATCGAATCAGCTAAATAGTTAATTATATCTACATATACATATATACATAGTTTACTTTCCATTTGTACTGTTATTTATTTGAATTTACGCGTAGATTTGATTATATTTATCGATTATGAGTAAAGAGTAAAATGCATTTCCTTGCATGCCTTTTAAAATGTCGCCTACTCTTCCCTATAAGTAAATAAATTTGACAAAAACTACTGGTTTCACATTTTATCGATGTAGCCTAGTAGGCTAGTCTTATAATTCATTTTTTTGCTTTCATTTGCTTTTAACATAGTTCAAAGTTTTTACCCAAATTTAACACACATTTCGTACAATTCAGTTATTGGCATTGGCGCAATAAGCGGTTAGTTTTTATAATTAGGTTGGCGTGACTCTGACAAGCGTGTTTTGGAGTTACTTCAAAGGCCAAAGGCCAAAAGACGAAGGACGAAGGACGTAGGACGAAGGACGAATGCTTACCATATCGAAACCGACCTCGTAGTGAGTGCCACGGGTGTAAAGAACTGGTATCGCCTGACGACGGGGCAATATCCTGCCGGAGGACATGACGCCTGACATTTGGTGGTCGGCGGGACAGGCACACATTGTTTTCGAGTTGTTTGTTCTGATTTATTTACTGTGGTTCGTTAATCGGCTTGCGCACCTCTACACTGCGGAAGTCAAGAACGATATTTAATGCTCGCGAATTTGATTGTTTTACTACTGTTCTGCGTTGACTACGAAAATAGCAATGACAAAAATGTATAAATAATAGTGTAGCGCGATTTGAGAGATCCGTTAAATTATAATTGCAAATGCAACTAACCCACTGAAACAATATAAAATAGAAAACAAAACAAAAAAACACAAAAACAACAAGAAATGTGAAATTGGTGAGTAGTGAAACAAAACACGTCGAAGCAGGTGAGCTAATAATTTATTTAATAACTGTTCACCAGCAAGTGATTTTTATATTTGGTTCTAATGCGCTTGAAGGCAGAATTCAAACTGAGTTTGCCATGTTTTGGCGGCAGCAATTCGAGGTGCCGAACAACCACAACCACAACAGCAACAGCAACAATAACAACCAATAACAGACCCAGTGCAAGCAACACGAAGACAGCTGACGAAGCGTCGACGTCAGACAAGCGGCGCGATAACGGACCGTTTGCCGTGCGTTGCACACACACACACACACTCGTATATATATATAAATAAATAAACATATGAATATATATACATATATAAATATATATATATATATATATATATACAGCAACACCAACAAAAACAGCCTCAACAACGTTGTTGCGATCCAAGCAGCGACTGCGACTGCGACTGCGAAGTCGTCGTCTGTTCAGCGATTTAAGCCAAACGAATGCGGTGCGATTCACATTAAATATATTCGCACGATCTAATTTACTTAATATATGTAAATTATATTTATAAAAATTACATTCTGATATATGTAAATATTTATAGCAGCTATATATATATATATATATCAAATGACAATCAGAATAGCTAATCTTCTTTAAAGTATTTTTTTTCGAAAATGTTTAAAATGTTCGTTGGGATTTTGGTTCATTATATAATTGTACAATTTTGCAACCCTGGTTATATTCTGCATCGTTTTTGTCTTTATTTCTAAGTCGATTAGATGGCTAATAGGCTTTTCTTTATACATGCTTTTTGTTGTTTTTTTTTTGTTCTTACCACTTTTTCTATTCATTTATCTTTGTTTTGCAATTTCAGCCTTTATACTCTTTTGTACTCTACAACCAAAGTCACATAGAGTATTTTGGTTTCTATTCGTTTAAGTTTTTTAGTAAAACACCACAAAGAATGTAAATAGAAGAGTTGAAGCTGTGTGAAGTGCGCAAACACTAATAGACACAGGGAATCTAGTTCAGATTATTAAGTTAAAACAAAAAATAAAATAAAATAAAATAAATATTTAAATAACCTGAATGTAAAGGGAAACCCGAAAACTGTTGTTTGCTTCGGCTAGGTGAGTAACGTTCATTAAATAGTTAAAGGGGTTAAAATAAAAAAAAATGACAACTAGAACCAAAAGGTGATAAACATGACGAATTTCAAGGTAACAACACTTTAAAAATTTTTGATGCCGAAACTGGGTATATTTTCCAATGGTCATTCTAATTAACTTAAAAGGGGGGCGGCGTTTGCGTCTGTTCTTGACGTTATTATTGATGCGTCTCAGCTACGTATACGTAATTTGTGTAGGCAGATTTCTGCATATCTAATTATATACATATATGTATTCATGTATGTATTTATGTTAACTGACCATGAAAAGTTATCTTATTTATTGGGTTTCCTGCTTTCCAAGGCAATCCTTTCTTGCTGAATTCGGTCCGCTCTCCTTGAATTATATCACTCGGTCAAGTAATCACCTGGTGAACCTATTTGTCAACTACTAATGAACACATTTAGTGACAGGGATAACCATTTCATTTCTATTTAACAACCTGTTCAATGAGTAATTTCTGAAAATTGACTCATTTCATCCAAAAAGCTCTCACTTAAAAATGGCAGTAAAAATGTGACAGATAAGTTTGTGCCAAATTCAGTGACTTGTGTATTCGCTAGATGATAATACAATTTTCAAGTTATAAAATTAGATATAGGATCTACATATGCACATATTTACATATATTTGCACTTAGCTGATAATCATTTTAACCCAGTCAATGTCAAAATAAAAGTAAGTGAAAGTAAATGTCGTCAAATTATTTTGTTAAACAACGAGAAAAAGGTGAACATTCAAATTAATCTCATTTTAAAAATATTGCTTATGGTTTTTTATTTTTTATTTTTGTTAGAACAAAAGGTTAAAAGGTTACCCTTAATTTAATGTATGTTGCGTTAATTTTTCATGGTAAATGTAAATAAACATTTTTGAGAGGGTATTTTACTATTGTTTTTAGGCTTACAACGTATTGAAGGAGATCCCAAAAGCTATATAATTTCTTTTCCAGCATCACTTGCCAATTGGTCTGTCCGTCTGTCCGAATTTGTAATCTTATATCCGCCGATCTCCGTCAGCTTTAAAACTATCTTAATAAAACTTTGTAGTTATCCGTCTTTTAGGTTCGGGCTGTTGCGACATCAAACTTTTATGTGGCCGTCATGGACATTGGTTAAAAGATTTGTTTTCGTATTCAACAAAAAAAAAAAAAATAAATTTAGCCAAGGTATCCAATCTTATTTTTTGATTGCTTATTTGAATTTATAAGTCTATTCTATTGTTTTAATTTTTAACGCATTAATTGAATCTGTTAGAAGAATTTCTCTATATTCGTATTGGTAGACCTGTTTATTTTCATAAGTTAAGATACATATATCGATTGATTCGAACAAGATCGCAATTAACACACTTTCGATCATATTGTGCGCTTAATTGAGAAGGCCTCTTAAAGGCCGGAATAGTAATTAATTATTTCGTTAACTAATGCTTGCTCTATGTGTGTCATCTCTAGTTAACCGATGAGTGATGCGAATTGTTCGATATCGCCTGGAAAATATCGATATCGATGTAAGTTGATTAGTTAAGGCCCAGTTTACAAATAGAGGAAAAATTTCGCGACCAAAATTTGCAATAAATCTCTTTTGTGGAACCTAAAAACCAAAAGTTCTGCTGAGAGGCAAATATTTAATGAATTCATTTACTCGCCTTCACGGCGATTATTGATACAATTGTTTCTTGAAGATTAAAATCATTATTTATTCATAATATACTATTTCCATTTTAACCCCCATTTAACCCCCATCAAAATATAAGAAAGTTCATTAATTTTTACAGCGTTGAATAGAATCCAGACAGGTAACAGTGCGATAAAATTGATAACATTGATTTTAGTTTTGCGGTCTCTAAACCGGCCGTCAAAATTTCGTCACGAAATATTTCTCGACCAGTTTGACACCTGTTTTTTTAATATGGAATTTTTCATTATCGATAACTTTTATTTTTGTCTGTAAAGTGGCCTTAATATTGTATTGAATATTCATATAAAAAGCTCGCATTCATATTCGATATTTGATGCTAAATCAATGATATTGAGAATAAGAAATTAACTTTAAAATGCTATGCTAAAATAATATTTATTAGGTGATCATACTTCACATGAGCTTTTGTTTATTTCTGAAAATTGTAATGGTCGGCGAATAGATCGATAAGTTATGTTAGCACCACAATTTTTTCAGAAGATAGAGCGGAGTACTCAACGCCACCTAGCGGTCAGGTTATGGTATTTGAGGGATCACAGCAGAAGTTGGGCCAATCAGCTTCAAACGACCCAAATGATCTCTGGGAGAAAATTTGTTTAATAAGTAGGTAAAACTTAAAAGGAAGATAGAAGAAGGGCCAATTTTAAGAGGTCGGTTGAAAGTGAGCCAGTTGAGATTAGGAGGCGAACCAAATGAGAAGTGCGTGCGAGGAAGGAGAATTTATTTAATTAATAATAATAAATAGAATTTATAAATAAAAGTAAAGCAGTGTAAATCTGTTCATACAATCAAATAAATAAAAATAACAACGACAGCAAATGTAATGCAACAAACAATATAAAATTCGTAACTGACCAGCAACAACTAAATAAAATGTGCAACATATTTCATGTATACTGACGAAAATGCACAAGAATAATAAAATAGTAATAATAAGACTTACAATGTGCAGTAAGAACAGTAAAACGGCAACCAGCAGCAGCAGAGGAAGACGAGCGAGAGCCAGGAAGACAAGCCAGAGCCAGTTAGGAACTCGGAGCAGCATTGCCTGCGCCATTAGAGTCAGTCCGTTCCATCCGCTTCTCGGCACATTGAACAGAGGTGCGCATGCCTAACCGGGCGATGTAAAGTAAACCAACGATAGCGATGAATCCTGCGAACGCCTGACATAAATACATTATTCATCATCTACAACAATAAAAGAGAAAAAAAGAAGAATGCCAGTATGAATAAATTATATTATATATTATTATATTATAAATTTATAAAAAATAAGGAAAAATATTTATAAATTTTGAATGTTCTTGTAATACTCACCTTTCGTTACGCGGCTTGTCCACTCTGTCCCTCCAATACGTATTTATCCTTTAATTATTGTTGTGCATTATATGCACATCGGTGTCTGAGCGCTGGTATGTTCACACATACATATATATATATATGAATAAATAAGTATGAATAAAACATCGGGATGCATAGCCTTGCAAGAGCTCTTGACAGGGTAAGATAGATTTTAAGATACCACATTAGATATATAAATATATATGTATACATATATACACTTATACACTTATATATATATACATACATACCAGGGTATAGGTACATATATATACGTGTGATTTTTACATAAATAATCACCACTAAGCATATAACTTGTTCTATTCAAATTATTTATACATACGCGCGCTGCCTAATAAACGAAGTTGCCAGACTATCGTAAATTTTATATAAATATATCGTAAAACAATCGCATGTTTCATATTACACCTATCGCCCAAAATATCGATATTTTAATAACTATCACTGTGAGCGATGGTCACGCACGTAAATTGTCGAAGATGAGAATCACGGATGCTTACAGTTTGCACAATGCAATCCTATTATGATAAATATGTCTTAGTTTGCCGTCCTAATGCGAACAGCGTGCTATATGTACAAAATTGATAAGTTTTATGCGGCGGCGTTAAACAGACTACCGGCTTTGTTGATTCGATTTCGATACTTGAGCTGAAAGCCGTAAAGAATGACGAAATAGTCCGCTGTAGACTTCAGGTGAGTTGCCCTGATGATTCAAAAATGTTGGAACACATAAAAGCCATTGCTTTATTCATAGATATGGGTAACATAAATCCGGCAATGCTAAGTGCGCACAGCGCCAGCGACGATGTCGTCTCCAGTGCCAGCAAAACAATTTGGAAACGTATCTGTCGAATCTAGAGCACATCGACATCGGCGATTCAACGATGACGCCTTCAAGGCGCAACTGTGGCAGAAGACTGCCAGCCAGCTGTCTCTGGAAATGGCCAAATGCCTGAGTACTTGGGTATAGTTTCGCTACAATTATCAGCGGCATGTGCGACGCTTGCACAAGTATCGTCGACTCGCAGTCAACTCGTATCAAAACACTGCCACTGCCCATCATGTTGTACGAGGAGGATCTGGTGTTTCTCTACAGTCATGTGTCGCACCATCGGCCACTGCGGAGCGAGCAGACCAGCGTGGCAGAGCTGTCGACTGTGGATGATAATGTGACCATTGTGGCGCCACCCATGGATATTATAGACCTAGATAAGGACTATGACGACCAGTACAAGATTAGTCCAGATCAGTAGCGTCTTATTGAGGCAGTGCGCGCCTATCCACAGCTGTATGATACACACTATGTGGACTATGCCAACTATAGGCATCGCCGCCTCATTTGGGGTGCCATCGCGAATGAGCTGCATGAGAAGGCGACTAAGTTAATGAAGGTCTGGCTGCTGCTGCAGACGTGATTCGAGTGGGAGCTGATGCAAATGGACGATAGCAATTCTCACTTGATGAAGCAGCTCAGCTTTCGCGGCGTCGTGAATCTGATCAATGTACTGAAAATGATGCCCGAGCTGGACCAGATCGTCAACGGTTATGAGGACAAGGAATCTAAGTCGCAGCTGCAGATGGTACTTTGAGAACATCATCGGGTGCCTTTACAGGGTGCTCGCCAATCGACATGGTCGACGAGCCCAGAAGCGCACTGCCTTCAAATCTGGTGACAGCCCTCCATCACCCAAAAAGATCCTGACAGCCAAATACAATCGGCCCCTTGGCATTGACGGCGCCGAAGCCAACTCTGCCACTGGTATCCCCACCACTAGCACCACCACCGCCGCTACCGCTGGCCATTGTTTATCCGCCTTCGCATCGAGCAGTAAATCTTGATTCCAGTATATCCATTGCTGGCAACAGTAATACTCTGACCATAGCAAGCTCCATGACCAACACCAGCAGCAGCAGCAACGCCATTACTGCCACTGCCAGCACCACTCAATTACCATGTAAACCGGCATTACGGCGGCCTTCAGCCTGGATCCCAAGCCAGCTGTGTCAGCGACGTCGTCGGTCCAGTTCAGTCCAGTTAAACCCAGCATCACCAATATAAGTCCCAAGGGGTTATCACTGCAGATGCTGGCGACGGTGCAGTTAAGCAGTGGGCGACAGGTGCCACTAGGCCCTGGTCTCAAGGTGGTGATGAATACCAAAAAGGGCCCACCATATATTAAATACTTTAAATAGGCCATATATTCCTCAAAAATTGTCCAATTTCAAATATTTAGGTATTTTTAGATGTAGCTCGACCTTTGAAATATAACTGAAATAAAAATTATTTTAATGTTGTCTGCACCAAGTTTTCTTCTTTTTTTGATTTGCAAAAAAAAACGTTTTTTTCTAAAACTAAACTTTTCTTAAATTTGACTCCAAGGGGACTTGGGCCAAAGCTCGGCTTGAAAAAACTATAGCATATCTTCAGGCGTGGCTAGTAATTGTGTCCTTGGACAAGCGCATTACAATGTATAACTCAATTCCAAATGTTGATCATAATAATAATTTATTTCATATTGAAGAACATGTTTTTGAGATACCTGTTGGTTCATTCGAGCTTAGTGATATAAGAAATATTATTATCGAGAAAATGGAGGAAAAAATACCCAGTTAAATTAAAACACCTCCTCATCGAAAGTACCAAGAAACAACTAAGAAACATCTTATATATTTTAATGAACGGATTACTATTGGTCAGTTATTTGGATTTAATAAAAAATACTAATACCGAGTAATTCTATACACATATCAGACCAACCTGTGGATATTTGAAAAGTAAATACAATTCGATTAGAAGGTAATATGGTAAGCGGATCATGTGTTAATGCAGAATCAAGTCATGTATTGCATTAGTTTGATTTAAATGTCGCCCAGGCCATGAAGTCCCAACAATCTAATTTATTTCCGAGTGAACACGAGGGGGAGGACGGAAATTTAGTTCATTTACGTAATGAGAGTGCAGTATGGAATGAGAGGGCTTGGTTTCTTTGGCTAACAACGCTTCTACTGGAGGTGGTAAACTAAAAAACAATTGACGATCTTTTTCACACGTTTCAATATGAGTTGAATTGAATTGTTGTTGGCGCTAGAACAACCTTAAGAAACTATATTTCCTTGAATAAACCTGAAAATCGCATGCTTGACAATTCTGGTTGGTTTAATGGCAACGAAAAACAACAGACAATTTTAGGCTTAGTTCAATTTGTGTCCCATTTAAATTTGTGTAGTTTCATTTCACATTTCATTTCTTTGCCCTATGTACAACTCTGTCACCCTTTTGCCCTTGATGGCGATCATTCTCGATCATCATCAACGCTTGCTCAACTATTTTGTAACTTTGTTTTTTTGCATCTGCCATTATTAATACATTATTATTCTAATAAAAATGCATACAAATTCAATGGGATCGATCGGTTCCCAATTTGTTGAATGAGTACATACACATTTGTACACAAAATAATAACAGACTCAAGGAACCAACAGTAATCTGTAAACAAAAATGAAATATATGCACAATTTTTTGTTTAAATTGGCTTCAATCTGAAGACAATGAAGAAATGGTGAGCTGTCCTGGCTAAAAAAAAGTGTCCAACGTTGTTTGTCCTGCCTTCTTGTCTATTTCGCTCTTCAGCGATTTATAAGAGCAAATGGCTGAGTTAATTCTTCGAGAAAGTTTAGCGTTACGTTCGACGTCAGGATCGTTTTCAAGGAGGATGTTTATTACATGTTCGAAATAGGAAAAAGCTTTCGACAAATTTGTTTGATATTAGCTGTTTGGATACAACTGGCGCTGTCTGACCTTGCATCAAATGCCGCTTCTGGTTGCAACTAAATGAAGGCCGTTATAGCACAACATTTTACGTGAAAGCGATATGCCGCATAAAGAGTGGCCGTATAGCGAGCTGTGTGTAATTTTATGAAATTATGATGAAATTAGATGTGGTTGTGTGGGGACACAGAGAGCAACGAGGAGCTAAACAATGAGCAACGAGCACATTTGCTGGCTGAAAATATCGGCGTTGCCTCTTTCAGCGCTTTGCGAATTGTTTCTCTCTGTGTTGTCCTTATTTCAATAGAGAAAAGCAGGTCAATAAACCAGAACAGCATAAAACAAAAACTACTTGCAGCTTTTGCTGTATTGCATGAAACTTCGCTAAGGCGAGCTTATTTTATGCCTCTTTCGAAGGAGCTTTTTGGGACAGCAAACTTTATGGTTGCATCTCGAAAGGCATAATTTTTTATGGCAGGCTTAATGGTTGTGATCTCCGCTAAACGTACACACGTTCCACACTCAACGAATAATTTTGTTGGGCTTGAAAACTGCAAACTTAACATTTTGCAACCCAACGAAATGTTATTAACAGTTTAAGCATAGACACGAACCCACATGAATTAACAACGAATTTAAAACTAAAACAATTAAATAATGTCAATTTTCATTTATTTATGGTTATATTTATGGTTAACAAAAAATTGCTGATTTGGGATATACGCGATTGGAACGCAATAAGATTTTTCTTTACGCATTTCAAATATAAATAGTTTCTTGCAATTACAGTTTTGTTACCTTTCCTTCCAAGCCACTTTTCACAATTTTCATTATAAATTATGAACAATAAACATGCTGATGACATGTCCAAGGATTAAGAGTGCAATTTTACTTGTATGCCTGCAGTGAAGAAGAAGATTATTATTATTATGATTATAATTACAATTAGTATCAACATTATTTTTATTATTATTATTATTTACAGCTGTTTCCATCAACCCGAATTCTTACACGAATGCAAGAATCCTTGTTCTTGGAGGGTTTTCTATGTACTACGAGCCAAGGATTTCACATCTTCTTCTGGCAGGATTCCTCCTCGTTGTCAGAACTCTACTGACTAAAGCTAGTTTAGCTAGGCTGCTTCTTTGCCTCCAATGTAAGGTAGTATCAATGCTCAGGGAATTCGCTGATTCTGAATGGTCGTATTAGGCTAAAGTTTATTTTACTTTACAATATTGAACCCGTACACAGACAAAAACAATTGTCAGTTTAAAATTAGAGTGAAATTCTAGAAATTAGAATACCTTAAAACGGAAACTGAGGAATTTCACTGCGGATAGAAACGGAAAAGATTTCCTAAATTGGAGCATTAATGATGGAAATAGTTTGTCGCCAGCCGTAATTATTATGCTCGGATTAAATGTTTGCCACTTGGATTCTTCCTAAATATAGTAATAATTAATAGTAAATGATATTTTCTTTTGATTCCCTTTTGACCATTCGAGCTTGTGCTCAAAGAAGTTATAGTAATAATTATATCAAACACATAACTGAAAAGGTGGGCTTTGCAATAGATGCATCATTATCATGTCTATCGGTCTGTCTGTCTGTCTGGCTGTCTGTATAACAGGCACTCCACTTTCACTTTCGTGTCAAAATGAGTTTGCTATTAGCTAATATAAATTTGCCTTAGTACTGATTAAATTAATGGGTCATCGGTCTATTTTCGGGTGACCTTTCAATTTCGTTGGGCTTGCTGGTGTTTTCTTCTTGTACTGCATTGTTCTTACCATTTCCATTTCCCAACCCATTTCCCAGCCGTTTCCTCGTCAATGCAAAACTCCGGCCGAGTGGCATGCTTCGTTCGCTGCTGATGCTGGCCATTGTCAAACGATTTCCTTGCTTTGGCTTCGCGGTTTCCCAAATATTGCTTAATTGCGCTTTTACTTAATTAGAAAAAATACAGCCAATTTAAGAAAAACGGCTACATTTGGATGCTGCCAACTGCTAGATACTCCCTCTCTCTCTCTGTCTCTCTCTTTGTCTGCATCTCTCTCTCTCTCTATGAAGCGTTTCAAGAGCCTAAGAGATGGCTGTCAGAAAAATAGGATGCTTAAAGTTTTTATTCAAAGCGATCATCAGCTGATTCTATCTGAAATCAACATTTGTTGGAGATATTGGATACTTTCTAATTTCCTTTTGTTGTAGCTGAGCTTAAGCTTTTTCACTTCCCAATTCGACGTTGCTGTCAACTGCGAAATACTTTGATACGCCAAGTAATACGAACTGATAACAGGTAGCAAGTAATAGGGCAGGTGTAGCCAAGAAATACCTTCCAGGTTTCCCATTCAAATTGTGTTAGGGCATCGCTGAATAATATTATAGAGAAGGTAGCTGGTAATTAGCCCATGCTATAACTATAGCAATGGATAAGGGTTTTTATTGGTTTTGAAGGGTATTACTGGTAACATGCCTTTCAAAATTGGTGACTATAGCCTTCGAATTGTGGAAGATGTGCGCATTTCAGATTTTTAGGGCCGGTGTGGGCGTGGTCTGGAAATGTATAAGACGATCAGTGAAGGAGGTTACCCGCAAGTTATCTTCCAAGTTGTATTACTCTATCTTTAAAATTGTGGGAGATGTGCGGACTTATCGATGTACACTATCCGAAATTTCGGCATTGGCGATTATGGGCGCAAATGTGGGCGTGGCCATACAAATTGTTTATCGGTTCTTAAAGACGGCTAACAGTGGTATACTTAACAAATTTGATCTTTAAAGAACATCACCAACAACCTACCAACCAAATTTGGTGACTGTAGCCTGTAGTAATAATTGTGAGAGATATGTGGCTTTATCGATTTGCAATTATCGATTTTATCGATTTCATAGCCCAATTCGGTACCAGTGTATAAAAGTAAAAGTAGAGATGCTTTCGGAAATATGCAATTATAAATTTAATAAATGAATTTGAGCACAGCCACTCAATATACAAATTGATTTGATGGTTAGCAAAATCGATAATCGCGGGGCAGTTATCGATACAGTGAAATTCCCTTGGTGACTAGGGTTATGCGAGAGTTCTATTCTAAATATGAAGTATCTATCTGTGATAGTCTCTGGGATCGACTGTTCATTCATGTGGACAGACGCATAGGACTCGGCTCGATTCGAGTCGGTTGTGGATGCTGAACAAGAATATATGTTATTTATGAGATCGGAGATCGCACACACTTTATTAAACCCTATTTGCCCCATTTTTAAGTGGCGCTGTGTTGTATATAGGCGTAATCTGTTAACATAAATATCTAGAAAAAGAACCAAGAGGGAAATTTGCCGACTAAGGATGGGATTGTTTAGAGAGCGAACCGATAGTCTGAGGCTGGCAGGCTGTTGCAAACATTTTGTACACTACAGGGTATCTGCGATGAGGCAGCAACCCGAGCCAACCAATTCGTGGCTGCTGCTGCTGAATGAAACGAAACAAAATGGCAAGTAAAGAAAACTGTGCAGCTCAAGCAGCGACGCCGACGTCGACGTCGACAGCGATAGAGACAGCGACGGCGACGTTGCAACTTTGCGTATTTGATTTGGTTACATTTCGTAACAGTGCGGCAGCTGTTAGCTAACAGCCCGTCGTAACAGCAGCCGAGCGTGTCCTGTTGTCGCGTCGTGTCGTGTCGTGTCGAGTCGTGTCGGGTCATATGGCAATGTGGCAGGAGCAGCAACTTCAGCACGTGGCTGTCGCAGTTCGCTTCGGCTCTGTTCTGTTCTGTTCTGTTCTGTTTACTGTGCTTTGTGTGTTCTGTTCAGATTAGTTTGGACTTTGAGTTTCAGTTGAAGCAGTGCAGCCAGCAGCGAGTCACGTCACCGTCTCCAACATTGTCCGTGGTCGTGGTTGCTGTTGCCGTTGCCGTTGCCGTTGCCGTTAGTTGGCACGTTGCGACGTGTGTGGTCGTGTGTCGCCGCTCAGTCGAGGTCGTGGTCTCGCATGAAGCGGTCGACAAGTCGCATCAGTCTTTGTCAGTCAAGTCAAGTCAAGTCAAGCCCAGCCAAGCCAAGCCAGGCAAGGTAAAGTGAGCAAGTCACCGCTGCCCAGCGCCACGTGCGGTTTCCGTTTGTACCAAAGTCAGCTGCAAGTTGCGGAGTTCAAGTTGCAATCGGAGTTGGAGTCGAAGTCGCTGAAGTCGCGTGTTGTCCTTAGGCGCAGCGACGCGTAAACACAAATTTTGTGGCCAAAAAGATCAGGCCAAAAACCATTTTTTTTTTGTTGTGCATTCCTTAAGTTTGTTTGTTTTTTTTTTTGGTGAACTGTTGTTGTACCGTGAACTACAGCAAGCAAGTGGAACCGCTACTGGAAAACGCTTGGTGAGATTTTTCTGGCTAATTTGCTGACAATTGGCCCGTATTTTGAATATTCTTCGTTTTGTTATATTTGGGTTTTCTTTTTTTGTTTTTGTTTTTTGTTTGCATTAATTTTCGCTAATTTTCTTATTGTTTTTCTGTTTTGTTTACTGTCAGCACTTTGAGAAGAGTACTTCAAAGGCATTTCCATTGATCGAACGAATTAATTGAAACGAGACTGAAGTGCGTTGGGTTCAGTCCTAATCCCAGCCCCTGTCCCCTTTCCACGCATTAGGCTAATGACTTTTGAAAGTATTTAAAACGGCATCCCGACTCATCGAAATTTCGCTTCATTTCTTCTTTGGGCCAAAACTTTGTGTGTTTCAAGTGCCAAGCTAGCAACAAAAAAGCCAAACAGAATTAAACAAGTAAAAAAAATACTACAAATACAAATACGAATTACAGCAAGTCACATCAGAAACTTGTAATAGGCCCAAACCAGAAATTGGATTTGTGTTTAAGTGGTGAGTATTGAGATTGGGCTAAAGCAGTTCCAACTCCCATCTCCCCATATAATATTCGTGAAAACTTTCAATATTCTGCTTTTTCATTCGGCTTAAGCTCTTTTATATTACATTTTTAATTTTGCTTAAAATTAAATTGTGCACGTTAATTATTTTGATATGTTCGGCAACTAGAAACAACATCAAAGTGCATTTTATTGTATCTTATCGTGTTTACAAATCTATTGTAAATGTTTTTCTTTCGCTTTTACAAAAACGTTTGTTTTTCTCATCATTAAGTAATTGTCATAAATATTGAATTACAAATTTCGCATCAAATGAATATGAACGCTTTTTAATTGCTTCCATCTCAGACTTGATGTGGCAGTACAGCACAGTATCTATCTATCTGTGTATCTCTCTTCCCCTCTTTCTCTCTCTCTCTCTCTCTCTCTTCTCTCTCTCTCTCTCTCTCTCTCTCTGAGAATGGGTGGGACAGGTGAGGTTGAACCAGAGATTTCATGTAAAGACATTTTCACAAATTCTTCAATTTCGCATGATACAATATTAATGGGCACTAATTGTTGTTGCAACAAATATGACTGCCACACGGTCGGGACTGTCTGTCCGTTATTACAGTCATCAGTCTGTAGGCGATTATAAATTTTAATTACTGCACTGGGAAACTGGGAGAATAAAACTCGCGTGTAGTTTCAACAGCTAAAACTTGAATTGTAATTCGCAACAATCTGCATATGTAGACAAGCACAGACACAAATTCAGTATACATGTATATATATATATATATATATATATATATATATATATGCATATCTGTGTATGTAAAGTTTTGTTCGAGTCAGGAATTAAAGTTTTGGCTATTAACTAAATTAAAACAATTCTGATTTATATAAATATTTCCTATAAAAATATATTATATTAAATAATACAACTCGGTCTGAGGCGTTAACTAATTAATAACACCTATTTTATTGCGATTATAATTGCAATAATAATTGTAATAGCACTAATATTATGCAAAGTCCGACATAATTAGCTTATAATTATGGTTCCAAAACACAATTAAATATAGACTAATTAAGTCGAGTTATGCGAATGTGGAAAGTGGCTAATTTTTAATTAATTAATTTATTTATTGTCGACTAATATCAGCAAGCAAAACATATTTATTTTAATGTTTTCTCTTTGACGATTGGCTATGAACTGAACATTCTACATACATATGTGTAGTTATATGTGGCTATTTATACCTTGATTGTACAACTTAGGATTTCTCTTTCGACAGAATGTGGGATTGGCAGCTATATGATATAGCGGTCCGATACCGTCGGCTTGTCTAACTATGCTCTGACAGATATTTGCCAAGTTTCAACAAAATACCTCTTTGCATTACGTGACCGGAAGTTGGATTCAAATCTCTGCCTTTCTTTTTATTACGCTAGACTCCTTCCTAGTAATCTTGCGTCGTTGATTGACCGTAGAACAATTCTCAGTATTGTCTTTATACGTAAGTTAATCAATGGCATAAATAGATTTTCCCTTCCTAGTAGGTCGTCTCTGGGAAATCTCTGACCGTGCTTAACTTTGCTGAGCTTGTCTAATTCCACAGGATCTCTCTTTCCCCCTCCTTATTGCTCTCTGTTTATTACGAATCTCTAGCAATTAAAATTATCACTTCTGATTAAATTTATTTGGGTTTCCCCAATCTTCTCAATAAACAATTTAATATCCCATATATTTTATATTTAATTTATTTTTTACATTATTAATTTTAGCTAAACTATTCTTTTTATACCCTGAATCCATTAAAAATGGGTAAAAGGGATTAATGGTTTTATGAACACGCAGATCTGAGAGACTATAAGAGTTAGACTTCAAATTTGTTATACCCTGCGCAGATCAAGTTTGCTTTATTTTACCGATAATTGCCTCCATTAATCGAATATCGACACATTTAAATTTCCGATAGCAATAAATGCAACAATTCTGAAGGCAGAATTAATTCTAATTAATACATAATATAAATATGCACATTATTGATCAACTGCCCAAATATCATCAAGATCGGATACGAAACACCCAAGTTTTAGTCGAAAATATATTCTCATATTGACCTCATTTCTATCAGTAGCCTCAAGCATTTTCTGTATGCATCAATATGCGAGCGCATGTGTTAGAAAGAGATAACACGATATTCGAAGTGAACTTCAATTCGTGTTTGTGTGTATTCTGCAGAGCCCCGTTACCCCGTGACCCCGTTACGATTGCCTGTACATGTATTTGTGTATATGCACGTGTTTGTCGGCAGAGCGCGCTTGCAGAGCTGCTCACATTTTGGTGCAAAATTTGTTCGAGGGAAATTTGCCAATAAAACCAGAATATATTTAACAACAGGGTTCAGGGTATCTCGTTGTCGAGCTCGCCCGACTACAGCTCTCTTGTTATTTGTAAACTGATTAATTTGAATATGATTTAGTGATTTTTGAAAGTTTGTGGACTGCATTTAATATAAATTAAGTAAATAAACAAATATATTTGGGGTTCTTTTTTATCGTCTTCAGTAAGTTACACATAAAATATTCGATTTTATTAAAAACTTTATTAAACACTTTGGGAATTTGTTGTTCAAGTACGATGATGAAGGAGTAAATGTTCATGTACAATATACACGCAGCAACACACGCATGCATACGAAGTATGCTAAGGCGGTGTTTAAATTCCGTCTAAGTATTTTCTTAGGAAATTTGTAATCAGTTTTGCAAAATTAATGAAATTTATTCAACGTGAGCAGACCAAACTGAATAAACAGACTGCAAGCAAGCTTGAAATTTGTCTGACAATTAAAACAAAAACAGCAACAGCAACAGCAACAGCAACAACAACAACAAAGACAAAAAGAATAAGCTGACGAAAGCCAAGCAACGTATTGACAGCCTCAGTTCGGAGCCCTCAAGTTCTCAGTGCCAGTGCCGAGTCCTTCGGGCAGGCTGAATCACAAATAAAATTAATTTATGAAAATACGAGGCAAGAGGATGCGGCAGCATTCACAGCATCTCTTTTGCCCGCATTCGTTATCAAGTATTTGCTTTTTTCACGCACACACATACACACACACAGACACACACAGGCACACACACACACACACACACACACACACGTTTGCCAGTCTGCTGCTCATCAATGTGGCAAAGACGGCAATGTAAAATTATCTCACACGGCGTCACTGCTGCTGCTTCCAGGACCCGCATTTGTTAGTTGGCTGCTTGGCTGGTTGACTGTTTTGTTTGTTTGTTTGTTGCTGTTGCTCTTGCTGTTTGACTACAATTTACGTCATTCAGCCGCAAACACCTGCGCTCCTCCCCTTTCGGTTCATGTACCAACCCGGCCCACCCCCAAAACTCAACCAAGCAATTTGCCCCTTGGCGTGGCGACCACCTGCCCGAGAGCACCGCCCACAGTGCGCACTAACGCCTGTACATACATAATTAAGGCGTGTTATCCTTGTTGACTTTGTTATTAATCCACTCCAGCAAATTGTTGTTGTTGATGTTGTTGTTGTTGTTGTTGTATTTGATGCTGTTGATGCTCTTCTGTTGCGCTATATTCACAATTTTTTTATATTTTGGTTCTCTTTACAACACTGTGCAATTCTTCTCGCAGTACATGTGTATGTGTGTGGAAAGGTTTCGAATTTTATTATGCGGAAAAAGGTTAATAAATGGAATTTTCAAGTTGTTAAATTGTTTATTTAGGATAGCCATACAAACACACAAACACACACGCACACACTCAAACAGGCATTACCAAGCACACATACAAAAATACGAGCGTGAGTGCTTGCTGTATTTCCGTTTCCGTTTTAATACTCTGCCATCGAGGGTGGACGGTTATTTTCTACCTGATATCATTTTGGCATTACATTGGCCGCAGAGTATTATGCAATCGGTTACGTCTCACTTTTGCTCTATGCTGTCGCTGAGGCAAGCTTTCAGTTTATAGTTTCATTTCTATACGAACTTGATCACCAAATACACACTCTCTCTCTCGTTCTCTTGAAGAAATCTTCGTTCTCAAGGAGTCTATGAATGAGAAGCTCAAATGGCGTGCATCGAATATTTATCTGCAACTTTTCTCAGCATCTATTGCTATAAGCCATGGCATTTACAGAGTCTCTACTAGTTGAGCACTGATGGGTAAAGTTAGCTTGTTTTATGATTTTTTCGATCGGCTGTGCATTTTGATGTGTCTCTGTCTCCACGCACTTTCGAGCCTTTTGCTTCCTTGCGTGTGTGTGTGCGTGGGGTTGGAGTTGTGGTAGTGGTTGGGGTTGGGTGTATTTGGGGTGTGTGCGTGTGTGCTGAAATATTTTTTGTGTTTCACTACGTAAACGGAAGGAAACTGCTGGCAGATTTTGACACGTTGACATTTTACGTGTATAATGGCGATGGCATTTCAAAAGACAAAGGCTTCATTATTTTAGCATCAATTTTAGTTTGGATCAATCAACCTATTTTTACTTTTATATATGTATATATTTATTTATTTATATTTTAATATATTTATAAGCTTACGTACATGAAATAAAATGAAATCAAGTTTAAGCTTGGCTTGAGCACTTCCAATCTTTTTATCAAGAGAAACAGCTCGTCTAACAAATGCGGAGACATGAAACCTATTTAATGACAAGATGCTGACTTAGTAAAAATTTGTAACTTCGTAGTTATTCTTACGATTAGCTCTGATTCGAAACTTTACCAATCAAAAGCGAACTTCTAAGGGCAGAGATTATTCAAGATTGTTCCTTTGGGTTTTTCAATTCATCTGTCTTAAGCGTCAAATATTGGACACGCTCGAAGTCCAAAGGCATTTGATTCACATTGTGCACATATAGGATACATTAGCACTGTGTCCAAATATATGCAACTACGAGCGGTAGCACCTAGCCAGGTGATTTGTCTGGGATAAGCCTGCACGTCCAGGTTGTGTTGTCCTCCACATCGTCGGCACAGATTCGACCTGTTGAATTCACTATTCCACTGCCTTCAGCTGACCACTTATTGAACGCCAACAGACAAAGTGTTTCTTGAGCTATCTGCTGATAGCCTCTGCTTGCTCAAGGTTTCACCCAAAAGGCACCTAAATACTGAGATATCCATGCCAGACAAGTTCTACTTCAGTTTCTTCTGCGGAATATCTCAGTGTAACTTACTTACCGTAACTTATGGCCTCTTGCATTGTTCCGTCTAATGGGAACTCCTCCGCAACCTGGTTTCCTATGGAGGGGACTGTACCACATACTCCTTTACTCCGCTTGTTATGGGGTGTGCGTGCTGCCCAGCTTCCTCTTTCCGTCCACTGCTGTTCTGAATAGGGGAAACGTTTGCGAGGACTGATGTGGCCTAATTGCGGCCTTAGCCCCATCGTCATTGAGCTGTATGACTACCAGTTCTAATGCTCTCAATAGAGTCCCGCATCGGATGATAAATGGAGCGTCGCTTACTGTCCCCTAGCATTTTCGAAATTCCCTGTCCTAGATCACATAGCACTGTGCTACTCTCTCTGAACTGATTTCTCCAACGGTGGCGGGCCTTCTACTTCTACTGATGGAACCGTCTACTTTTTGCGAATGCGTCGCAACTCTCGCTGGCTTATATTTCATAATTACTCATTTGGTTGGCCTTCAACTCCAAATCGTTACTTATGGTCGTCGTACAATTACGTTATAATCCCATGGTTATTTGGGTTGTATGGACACCCGCCCTTATGGGGTCGGATGTTCAAAGCAGGATGCATATCAGAAAGCATGCTTGAAGAGTTGCTAAGCTTTAACGGAGCATTAGCCTAGCAGTAATTTTGAGATTGAGAATTGAGATGTTAGAGACGCTAGGTTCAAGTATTCCTCTCCCAAGACATAGCTGGACTCTGTCTTAGCCGCCTTCTCGCATTGGTTGGCCGCTATATGGGTGCTTAACAACTATCCTTACTCCTGAAGGTCACGAGTTGCTTCCAGTACTCAGGACAAGAGTCGAATTGGTCATTGCCATGCTAATGACGATCAAGATCTTTTCGGCTACTACAGGTACTTATCCGAGTAGAGTCTTCCCTCAGTCATATTCGTCGCCTCAGGCGACAAGCTGTGACTTGCTGTGGTGGTATTCTGGGTGTGTGTGTGGCAAGTGAAATCAATAACGGCACTTTCTTTGGTTAGGTTTCTGGCCTCTTGTTTTTGTGCATTTGGCCTTTGCGCTTTAGTCCAGGCTTAATTTCACGCAGTCACTCAATTTCTAACAAGTGATTCGTTTTTATGCGGGCAGATGACACGGGAAGCAATAGAATAGAGTACACTTCGTATATGTACCAGGGCAAGGAGTAGTTAAAGGAGAAGTGGAAAGACGAGTATAATTATTGATGTGGCGGTAAAAAAACATATTCTCAAAAGCTAGGATGATTTTCTATTTTTTAGAAATACTTTCTTAATATAAGAACACAAATGTCTAACAATTAGAAAGATATTTTTATTCTATTTTTCAGAAATATTTTTAGTAAAAAAATATTTTCTGAAATTCAGAAAATAGTTATGTATGCATTCAGTTGCCACGGCACATTACTTTAATAGTAAGAATGTATACATATATGCATTTGGAAAAGTACACTACAAATACCTGCAGTTTCTAAAAATACTTGGACTGCAGAGCAGACGCAAATTCCATTGCATTGTGGCACGCTTCAGACTTTTTGATTGTGTGCAATTTTCGTGTTTCTCCAAATTGTATATGTATAACCAGCTGTTGTTACTTAGTAACTGGCGTCTCATTTTAAGCAATGCGTCTTCACATTATTCACTTGCTGTAAATTGCGTACATTGTCGGGCAGTTTGGGCAGTGAATGCAAGTGGAAGTGGCAACAAATCCGGCCGCTTGCCCCAGATAATTTAATTAAAAATAGCAACCATTTGAAATCAAACCAAATTTGTACGCTCAACAACATAAATGACTAACCGGCAAGTGGCCCCAAGGCGACTGCAGCTAGATTTCGAGCTCGTGTCCGTCTCCCTGCCCGTCTCAGTGTCCGCTCAAAAGGTGGTGCTTTCGAGGGGGGTCCGTGGCGTAAGAATTCATTAAACTTTAAACCGTAATGAATACTCAACTCAACAAATTTGAAGACAAGCCAAGAAGAAAGACACCGCATGCGGTGCACAATATATATATATATATATATATATATATATATATATATATGTATGTATGTATGTGTGTGTGTGTGTGTGTGTGTGTACCACTACAAATTCAAATCTTCACACACACATACCGAACCGAGCATGAAGATGCCATTGGTTCGGAGTTTTTTTGTTTCGCCTTCAGCTGCTGCTTAAGCTTCAGCTTTAGGTTTGACTTTGGGCTGCCTAGGGTCCATTGAGGGGGGAAGGGGGCTGGGTGTTGGGCTGGGCCATTCAGTTGTCTATAACCCGCATTGTATCTTGTCGGCAGCACCTGCTCTCGGCAACGGGTCCGCGTTTTGGCCACTTGGCACCACATAATCAGCACAGTTTATGCTGTCGCCAGTTACGGTCTGTTACGTGCAGCTCACCCCATGCCCCTGGCCTGTGGCTGCCTTTTGGGGCACGCTCCAACAATATAAATATAATTTACAGCGAGTAATAATCATAAGAAGCAGGTAAAAGTGCGATGTGCAAGAGCAAAAAAATATAAGCAAAATGAACAAAATGGGAAAAATGAGAAGAACCAAAAAAAAAAAAACAGAAAACAAAAGAAATTGAAACCAAGAAAATTAAATTCTGACCAGCAGACACCGAGGCTGGCATGCTCTAAAAATAAATAATGATTTCCTAAATTGTCCTAATACCATTTGTAGCAAAACAGTTAATATTTGAAAATATTGTTTATTTGGATTTGAGATTTGAGCGCTTTTAAACTCTATTTAATTGATTAGCTACTATTTCGTTTTTCTAAGTGTAGAGTGTATCGAAAGGGTCGAATGCCACTTCAATAATTGAAGTCTTGCGTGCGTTTAAGTTACTGTTATCCATACGCCGAGTGCGCCGCGCCATGTCACTTGCTTTTATAAATATATAAATATATTTATAAATATATATGTATATATGTATGTGCATACATACACGTATGTACAATTTGCATTTTGTGCGTGTGCGTTAGCTCTGTTTATTCTTTGGGGAACAATCTCTGAATCATCGTCCGCATCCGCAGCCACATCCAACAATGTCAGCTGAAGCCACATCCATAGACACAGCCTCGGTCTCAGTCAGATCCACATCCACATACATGTCCATGTCCTCGACGTCCTCTCAACGTTATCGTCAACGCCATTGGCATCGTCATTGTCTTAATTGTGTGGAAATAAGCGAGTGAGTGCCCCTTCATAGCAAGTTAATTGCGGGCTTTTGAGTCATGTGCCCATATTAAATATGCATGTGAGGACTCGGCAATGAAAATGGGAACAGCAACCGCAACCAGAACCAGAACCAGAACGGGAATGAGAATCAGAGTGTGGGAAGGGGAAAATGGGAAAGGGGGATAGGCTTCGTCTGATCAGGTTGCGTATGGCGTATATAAGGAAAGTGCTCTGTGTGGCAATCGGATTAATTATGCATGAATTTACTTAGCTGCCGCTCGCGAAAGATACTCTCCATTATACAAGGACACGGCCGAGACACCAACTGTTGTAGTGTGTGGGGAGCCTTGAGGTGCAACGTGGCATATTCCACCACAACCACCAAGTAGCTTCATGTTTCAAGTGTTTGGCTCAATAATTTAGCAGATCTGTCGCTTAATGGCCTACAACCGAGCATTGTTTGTTCATTTTGGTCTCTGTGAAATACCCAGTAACTCAATTATTTGCAACATAGTAAATAATTGTATAATTAATGTATCTGGTGTGAATTAAATGCATAATCAATAACTCAGCCGCATAGATGAAGGTGTTTGGAAACAAATCCCTTGCCAAAATGTATATGCTCTCCAAAAAGTATAAATGCAATTTAAGTTTCATGAAAGCCATAAACCGCAACCAAGAAAAAAAAGTTACTCAGCAACTGAAGTTAACGCGTAACTTTATTTTCAACAAACAACAAGATGAGCTTATGCCTTGCAACGGATTCGAACTAGCCAACAAATTTTTGGTGTCTTGCCCCCTAGCCTCATAGCTCGCTGGTTTAGTACTTAATTTGCAAGATGAACCCTGTAGTTGTAAGTTAATGTAAGTCGATTTGTAAACTGCGCTTTTGACATACGATTTAAAGTGCTTATTGGCTTAGATTGTAGCAAAGACTATAGACATATATCTACAGACATATATAAAGTTATCTCGATAGTCGATGGTTATAGCTGCAAGCACTTTGAATTCACACTTTTGAAGTTATGCACACAATATATTGAAGTCTAGAGTAATGGTAACGTAAGCTGATTCTATATTTTTATTTTTTATAATTTTTTCTTTCTTTCATGCCATTGAATGCATTTGTGTGTGTTTTTGGACCACAGCAATTGCAGGCGACAGGTGGAGGCAAATAAATAAATACTTGGAATGCTGGTTGTTATTGTTGTATGTGCGGCTGCACTTGTTAGTATTGCCGGAAGGTGCCCCAGGCAAGACCACATGGAATATTACTCAAACGCGCTATTAGCCACACGCTGCACTAACGCACACTCGCACATACAACAAACACACACAAGTACAGTGACCAGGCTGTGACTGTGCTGCCTTGCAATGGATGTAGAAGTGGATGTGGAATTGTGTGTCGCAAAGGTTTTGCTTAGAGATGCCAGCCAGCCATAAGAGCGGATTGTTTTGGTTGTTGTTTTGTGTTGTATGTAACTGTGGTTGTTGTTGTTATTATTGTTGCTGTTGCTGTTACCCAAGTGCCAAACGAAGCGTGGCAACCTCAAAACGTAAATTTTAACGTCCTTGACATTTTATGCCGTTTGGCGTTTGGATTTCTTGTAGCTTGCGGCGGCATCTGTAGATATAAACACACATACATACATATACATATATATATATATATATAGATTCGTATTTATATAGCATGACAATCTAATCGTGCCCAATGCACATTTCCAGCTTACCTTATAGCGCATCATTTATGCCAACTAATTGTTTACTAAAGGCCTTAACTTACTTAGGTCCATAACTAGTTAAGAATTAAGCCAGGTCAGGCTGGGCTGATAGGATACGCCGTAGCATACAAACACTCACTCACACACACACACACACACACACTTCTGACCAAGGGATTACTGTCAGTTAACCCAACCGGCATTCGCTTGGAAAAAGGTCAACGCACAGCATTTTACCGTTGCTGGCATTCTTCGTGTTACCTTACACATTTTTAATTCCACACCAAAAAAAAAATAAAAAAAAAAAAATGGAAAATATGTGACACAAATTCGATTTGGAAAAACGCCTGAACCTGAACCTAAACCTGAACCTAAGCCCAATGACTATGCCATGCGTTACATTTCATGGCAGTCCATGGACGCGATTGCGCTTCTGATTATGGGCACGGCCATCGAGACAAAAAAGGTTGCTCCACGCTGGGCAACCCTTTGACCCAAGCATCCCCGAGGCACCACGTGAGCCATCACAATGTATATAAAGTATATCTACTCGTAGCTTGTACTCATTTCTACATACATATGCTATATATTGCAATATCAGCGATTTACAGTTAATCTTTTCATTCATTTCACAAAGTGAATTTCAGGTTTCAATATCCTTGCAAAGCCAAATGATAATACTTTTGTCCGTAATATAAATAATAATAAATATATATGTATATATTTATTTGATATTATTACAGAGTATTTAGTATGCATCGCTTAGACTCATTTTAAATTATTCTGTTAAGCAAGAGAACGGATATTGTCAAAATCGAAAAGAATTACTTCTATATAAATCAATTATTTAGACTATATAAGAAACTTTGCTAACCCCATTAGATTATATGTCAAAGTAATCAAAATTGCATAAACATAATTATAAGATGATAAGATAGAGTATTTATAAGATATTTCAGAAATTTTAAAAGAATTTATGGAATGACTAGCGAATAAGTCTGAACCGATATGAACATCTGGCTTATAATTATATAATATGTAGATATATTGTATTATTATATATGACGGTTGTGACTACATCTGCACATCTCGATCCCACAAATATAATAATTTGAACTGACGCGGCGTTGATTTCAAATAGATCAACATTCTTTGTTGCCAATTAATTCTTCCGATTTTCGTACCAAGTTCTTAATAAATATTATAAAAGTTGTTCTAATATTTTTTTTTGTCTATATTGGGAGCATTTGCTCAATAGAATAAAACCCAAGAAGCTGATCAAATTTTTATCTCTTGTAGAGGATAGCTTAATTTTATTTATAAATTTGAAGTATATGAAGTATATGATCAGCATTACTAGCTGAAACAATATATTATTTCTGCTGCAGGCAGTACGAAACTGATCAGATGGAACCACTATATCATATTGGTACCATAGGATCGATCGGTCAAAATAGAAGTTCCTGTATGAAAACGCTTTTTGTTTACCAAGCTATCGTCAATTACTCATTTCAACATTTGTATAAAGACTGACCTTACTACATACATAGCTTAGAACAATAGGTCGATTTTCAAAATGTATAGATGTCGGCAGACTGACTTCGGTCTACAAGGGTATGTAATGTTCGGTGTGCCGAAGATAGACGCCGTTTCGTGTTTTTATTTTGCTTTCTAAAGAAGTACAATCAAATTTGAATGCATAATTCTTGTGGATGGTTGCCTTGGCCTTGTTTCGATTGCGCCTTTGTGTTGATGCTGCACTGCGTTGCACTGAGTCCTTGGGTTGCTTGACAGGACAGTCCTGTAACAGTCGCACTTGTTTTCGCCATTCTCGTTGCTGTTGTGGTCACAGCTGTCGCTGGCAGCCCGCTGGAAGGGTGAATGGTTCTGCTGGAAAGGGAAGGGGTAACAAGAGTCAACCAACATCCATCAATCATTTCTTCAAGCAGTGCATGACAGACATGCATGCCAGGCCGCAAACAATACATCAACACACCGCAAAGCGATGATTGCGGTGACGATGACGATGGCGATTCTCGATAGCCGATAGTCGATAGCTGATTGGCGATAGTCGGTGGCTGTCGTATGCATTCATACATTCTATGGGCGGAGTGCCATTAAAAATAGATTTCATTGAGTAAGCGGAAGCAATAAACCTGATTTACTCCCCAGTAGATTCAATTTCATTGTTGGCACACATTATACCGCCTTTCCCTTGCCCTGTCCAGCTGCACATGTGCTTTCTGCTGTGCTTTTTTTTCTGTCGCTTTCTGGCCACTGGCTAACAGGAATATTGCTTGAATCCATGCTTTAAATGCCAGTTTTGTATCTGTCTAAGTCTTAGTCTCTTCCATTCTCTATCTCTCTCTCTCTCTCTCTCTCTCTCTCTCCCTGGCTTTGTCTCTTTCTATCATTGCATTATTTTGCTTTCTATCTTTGTTGCTCTGTGAGCTGGCGATGTTGTAAAAAGTTTTATTTGTCGCTGATTTGAGTATCGAGGCCAACGCCTATGTGCGGCCGGCTCGTATGTGCCACGTTCCCTCGCCGCTTTGTTTATTTCAGTCAAAGCACAAAACAAAAATGCAAAGTAATGCAATTTATCTGAAAACTATGCTGCCACGCCCACTGCAGCCCATACCGCCCAGACCTGCATGGGCTCTCATCTTGCTCAACAGAGTGCAAAAATAACAACAAAAACAAACAACATGATGCAGAAATTGCAGTGCAGGATGTACTTGTAAAAAAATAAATAAAAAATAAAATGAGCAGAATTTAATGTTTTGTGTAGCAACGATTTCAATTAACTTTGGTCAAAATAGAGTACACAAAGCAAGTATTACCGGTCCTGTTTCTAATTTCGTGAAACATATTCAATACAAATATCAAATAATCAAATTTAGAACTAATTTATAAGTACGACTATGTCTATAACATTTTCTAGAACATAGTTAAACGGACTGGGAAAGCTTAGCTTAATGCACATTTTTGTTGTTTTTGATTCATTTCAAACTTTTAACTTTATGTGAGGCTGGCAAGTGAAAACTTTTTATGGCTTTTAGCGAAGTTGAAATCCGTTTCTGACTTTCCAACTAACAGTAATTATGTGTGAACGTATGTACTAACCACAAACTGAAACGTAGACAGTTGCCTGTCCGCTTCATTGAAATTTAATTAAGGGCCATAGAAATCGGACCTGAAACAAATTTTCTAATTTTATATGGTAACTAACTAACTATATTACAAGATGAAAAAATTAACCAAAGAATATAGTTTTCCATTAGAGCAGATTGAAAATCATTTGAGAATTTTATATCAGCATTTTAAATTGACAAAATAAACTTCTTACTTTGAAAATAAAGCTTTCGTTATGGAAATTGGTGGGATTCGGAAATTATGGAAATTGGAGTATTATCTAAAATAATAATAAAAAAAAGCTTATACCAATGGTTACCATCTATATTCCAGAATGTGAATATGTTTGTATTTTGTGTGGTGCTTTTCCCTTCTTATGAAAACGTTTGGGAATATTTTCATCGAACTAAATGAATTGAATATAATAAATCAATGTAAAGTGCAATTGAGTTAACTGATTTTCTCAAAATTATTATATTTTTTATTATATATTTTTTTAAAGTTGTACTGAGTTTACTGACGCTAAATAATGCGATCGGAGTCTATTTTTAGACTGGTGCGAAATGCTTATATGTAAAATGTGTGGGATAATAAACTGCCAGTTTCGGAGTTGCCGCGTCCATATATATATACATATACATATACATATACATATACATATACATATACATATACATATACATATACATATACATATACATATACATATACATATACATATACATATACATATACATATACATATACATATACATATACATATACATATACATATACATATACATATACATATACATATACATATACATATACATATACATATACATATACATATACATATACATATACATATACATATACATATACATATACATATACATATACATATACATATACATATACATATACATATACATATACATATACATATACATATACATATACATATACATATACATATACATATACATATACATATACATATACATATACATATACATATACATATACATATACATATACATATACATATACATATACATATATATATACATATACATAAACATATACATATACATATACATATACATATACATATACATATATCTTTGGTCTGCATTTTTGCCTATTTGACAATAGCAGAAGACCAAGAGCGTTCATGGAGGGGAAAGGGTAGCTTGCCTTCTCTATTTGTGTGTGTATGTTTGTGTGTTCAGGTTGAGCGGGTGGTGCTTTTGTGTTTGCCGTCTCTGTGTGAAAATATTTCTATCCTTTAATAAAAATGATAAGTCACAGCCAGGGAATAACAGGAAATTTGAGCACTGCTGTGAGTTGATGGCGTTTCTGGGTGTCCCATTGTAATGCTCAAGCCCGTTACGGCCAACGCACATACAGTGATTTAATTAAACTACACACAAACACACACACACACACACACACACAAACACACACATGGACACTCGCAGTCATAGGCAACAATTTTTAAAATGAAAACTGTGCAATTCTGCCTGAGAGATACAATAAGTTGGCATAGTGCATTCGGGCACAGAATCCAATTAAGTCTACACGAAGATTGAATACCACAGATTTAACAACAATTCAGTTGCATTTCAACGGCTTGACATTGGATAAGGTTCGTTTCATCATTTTGAATATGAAACAGGTCTTTAATTCTTCTAGTATAGCTCCCATAACGCTGTATTTGAAGAAATTTGCTGAGCTATGATACACCATGGTTCGGGAGGCGAGGGGGATTGGATACGAAAGCTTTTCCTCGAGCAGCTAATAAGTGGACTGAGCGCTTTGCTAAATAGTTAGCGTCGGCATATTTCCAATTTCATTCCGATTTTGCAGTCTCACAAAGTCTACAAGCCGTTTCACATGTCACTGCAATCGTCTGTTTGTGTGTGTGTTTTTCCTTTTCTTGTTTTGCTCTTTTTGTTTTGCTGAAATGGGAAAAAGTAGCAACGAGTCGTTAACTTAGACATCTCTCGCCGCTTGCCTCTCGCCGCTTGCTGCTTGCCGCTCGTCTCTCGTCGCTCGTCGTCAGCTCGCTTATCCGTGCCGGCCTGCGTAATCCTAATGAACGTCCTGTCCCTCGGCTGTTGCTGTAGGCCGTATACTATGGACTGTAGTATATCCTGGCGGCATAATTGCTGTACTGCACACTTTTTTGCCGGCTTAAGGCTTAAAGCTGAAGGCTGTTAGCTGTTGGCTGTCGGGTGACGGCTGTAGAGCTAAAGCAAAGAGCTCAATGCTCAATACCCCCGTTGGCATGCCAGTTCAGCGTCTTTTACGCGTCATTGCCGAGGGTGTTGCCACCCAATAGCAAACGGATCCAACCCGATGCCCCAGCTGATTGTGTGGCAACCAGACGCTCGTTCATCTTCTTTTAATTGAACGCACGCAGTTTAAGGCACTATGTTTTCATTTCTCTTGTGCTCGTCCGTCTCCCCGCACATTCCGCTTGCTGGCTGCTTAGAGAGATGTGCGAATTAAATGCTACAAACACTGAATAGTTGATTAAGCAACAAAAACGACGTCAGCGAATTAATCATATGGAGATTAGCAAACTTACCAAGTTGGCGAGAAAATATAAAAAATACTGGTCTGTGCCCGCGTCAGACAAACCGTAAAAATTAGAGTGCTACGTCCAATAGGGGGCTAAGAAATCAATAAAAATCGATAAAAATCGATATTTGCGCATCGATAAAGCCACATATCTCCCACTATTTCAAGGCTACTGTCACCAAATTTGGTTGGTTGGCTGTTGGCAATATCCTTCAAAGATCGGAAGTTGCCACGCCCATCTCCGCAGCCTCCAGGCCCCCCGCCCCTACAAATTTGACATGTCTTTATCTTCCGCAGCTGTTGAGTCATATCCGTAAAAGTTGCTAGATATATTGTTATATATTTAAGAACCGGTAACAAATTTATAAGGCCACGCCCACACCTACGCCCACACCTACGCCCATAATCGCCAATGCTGATATTTCGGACAGTTTAAATCGACAAGCCCGCATATCTCCCACAATTTTAAAGATAGAGTGACCAAACTTGGAAGGTAACTTGCTGGTAACCTCCTTCAAAGACCACACCCACAACTATCGTCCGCAAGAGTTGCGGCCATAAAAATCTTAAATGCGCATATCTTCCACAGTTTTTAAGCTAAAGTCACCAAATTTTGATCGTATATTACTGGTAACTCCTATAACAGATCGATAAGAAATTGGATGGCTAGTGTACATCGAATAAAACCATATATCTCACCCAATTTGAAAGCTAGTGTCACAAAATTTGAAGGGTACATTGCTAGTAGTTAAAGTTAAAGTTTTTCATCACAAAAGAAAACATAATTATCGGGCTAATATATAATATAGCCGCCAATAGAAACAATCGAGATATCCATAGAAGTACAAAAATAGAAGATATTAAGATAAAAAAGAAAGGTCGGCAGCTTAACTCCGACAGTCAAATACAGGCGTTGTTCCTTTTTTAATATTTAAAGCCGCATTCGCTTCTTTGTAAATTCAAAACGATTTTAATTTTAATTGCCTGTTCAACTGCTTCACATACATACTTAACTAATGCCGCATATTGCTTATACGCCACGCATGTGGTCCATCATAGTAAAAGAGCCACTGGCAGTGTTAGTTATTCAGTTTATATAATATATGCTTATTGATTGTTGGGCTTCATCAGAGAATACATAAATTGTTAAGTCTTTCCCGAACTCATAATCGGAATGCGAAAACTGCAACGACGAATTCTTGTTAACTGCTGAATGTTAAATTAAACATAATTTCGAGGCGCATTTAAGGGAGCGACTAAAGATGATAAATGGTCGACGACTGACTATGGCACTAATATAGCCAAAAAAGCCAATTGCGACTAAGACCCAATGGCCCATCGGTCCACAGACCCAAAGCGACCGAGAGACCCACAATACGACATAAACACCAACAAAAAAACATTGAGACAGCAATCAGCAGCCGCGTGGGTGGCCCTGGGTGGCTGTGGCGCCCCAGATGATGCGTATGCCGAACGCTTCGTCAGTCAGTCAGTCGCTTAGTGAGTCGAACAAATTGAGCTACGAGACTCACAGACCAAAGCAGACAACTTGCAAACTCGTCAGTCAGCCAGTCAGTCAGGAAGAGTGCGTTTAGTGAAGGAAAACGCTTGTAAAACTAACGATAAGCGTCATGTAATTTGTGATACGGCCCCAAGTGTGTGTGTGTGTGTGTGTGTATGTGTGTATATGCGAATGTGTATGCGTATGCGTATGTGTATGTTTATGTGTATGTGTAAATGTGCGTAAGCAAACTCGCATTATAAGGCAGCAAATTGATTTATTGTAGTTTGTTTATATTATCGTTTATGCAAAAAGGTGCCGGCAACCGAATTGGGCTCAGGGCGGTGACCTATTTGGTCAGTAATGTTGAAAAAGTTCGTTAATAACTAGACAAATATATATTTATACTTACAAACACACACACACATACAACTGCTATCTGATTTGTTTCCAAAAAGGCAGCCAAAGGGTTATCGTTTTGGTTAGTGTGTAAATATTCAATTAACTTTGTTTTGTTAAAATTAAAGTCCACTGTGTTTTATAGAATTCTTCAGGCAGGCACATTTTAAGAATATCTTACATAGCATTTATTAATAACTTGCGACCCGACAGACCGACAGACGTTATTCTGTTCAAATGTATTAGAAATATGTACCAAGTTACGGCTGCGATAAGTTTTAATCCAAGGCTACAATGTAATCACCCTGAAAATAAGATACATTTTTTTAAAATAAATAAAATGTTTTCAAAATTAAATTATATGAATATAAAAACTATCTAAAATGTTTGTATATGTAAATCTTAAAATACTATTGTTTAATAATAATAAGTAACGAATGAGCTAATGTAGGTAAAGCATCTCCCTATAAATTAGAAATATTTTGTCTATATTTTTCAAACTATCTCTAGCTTTAAGAAAATGACTATTTTTTTCCGTTTTACACCCTCTGAATGATAAGATGAATTACCAATTACCAATGGCTATCTTGTAATTCATTTTTGAGGCCAAATTTGTAGCATAAATTTAAACGAAAATTGCATTTGATTGGCAGTTCGTATGGTAAATTTATGATATAGTCTTCAAACGGGATACAAGGATGTATTTGTGTGTATTGTGTTAATTGGAAGGAGGATTTTAAAATGGGAGATTGCTTTTGCTCACAAGGTTCAGTTCAGTTCTGTGCAACAAATGAGTGAATTGGTGTCCTGCGCTTTACATTCACTTTAGTTTTAGGCCCACAATCTGCCCTCACATACTCACACACACACACACACTGACCAGACTATGTGGTGTGCGTGTGTAGCTCTGCAATTGTGGGTCACAGACTGCATCGTCGAGGACGGGACAGTGGCGGAGGATGACTGTGGGTCTAAGGCTCTGTGCCATTGGGACATATTTTACATTTAATGCAGAACATTTGTCATGTGGTTGGCGCATTTATTCAAAGTATTTGCTGCAATTTTAATGCCAAAATGAGAGCACAATTTCAAAAACCAAATGTGCACGACAATCTCCAGCATCAGCTCCAGCTCCAACTATAGCGAGTCACATTTTATGTGCCTGCGTCTGGGTCACTATTTACAAATGAATTTATGCGAACATCTGTATGCGTACATATGTGCACATATGTACATATGTATATATATATATACATATGTGCGCAAGTGTGACAGTGTGTAATTTTCGCTTTAATACGTAATTGTTGTAAATGTGCTGGAAGCGCAACTGACAATATGCTGAGAGCTGTCTGATTTATGCATATTAATATATGTATGTGGTTAAATGTATGTACATGTGTATGTATGTAGTTTCAGCAGCTCGCAGGCGCTCGAAAAAATAATATATATGTGTATATGAATATTGACATTGTAATTTGCACTAAAAAGCTATATTATAAGTAGTTATATGTAAGTTATTGACTGAAGATCATTTTGATTAAATTTTAACTGCCATTGTGTTTTGTTTGTTCCATTTTCAATATTTTTGTAGAGCTACTTGGAAATGACACAAAGTGAGAGAAGGACATAGAGAAGGCAATTATCAAATGAAACTCTTCTGAAATAACGATCCCAAAGGCCATCAATAAGTAAATGTGCATATACTTAAAATAAATTCATCTAGATGTGCATATAAGTAGCCCAAAATAAGAACAGCAAACAGTGCAACAACACCAACAGCAACACCAACAAAAACAATAATAACAACAACAACAACAAAATAATAATAACAATAAGAAAGCAACAACAAAGTAAAAGAAATAATCACAGGCTATCAAATTCGATTTCCAAATTGAATTTTAAATGCACCAGCACACAGACACAATCACTTCTCAGTGATTGGCAGCAAAGTGCAGAGCAGGAGGTGCTTGTGCAACAAAGGTGAAAGGGGTACAAGAGGAGCGAGCGGCAAGTGGAAGGACATAACGACAATATTTGCCATCAGATTCAAATTGAATCGAAGTAGTGACAAGGCAACAACTACTTGTTAGCTAGACAAAGTAATCAAAAGTTGCCAAGCAGCAAAAGCAGCAGCAGACGGGCGAAAAACGCATCGAGAGCTGTAAACCAGTTCCGGAAATACACAAAAAAAAAAAAAAAAAATTAAATAACGGAAGCGTTCGATCGATAGTCGACATTAAATGGAAAAGTTTTAAAAAGAGAAACCCAAGGAGCGGGCAAATCACAAACGAGACTCGCTGCAGAAGTTTATACATACTACATATTTATGTATATATGTAAAACAATTGTGGCATTGCAAAAGAAGTAACAATCACCAGCAACAATCAATCAGATTCCGTTTCGAATCGAATACTAAATCACATACCAAACAAACAAAATCAATTTCTCGGCGTTGACAGCTTAAATAGTCAAGGTCAACGGCCGCCGCCAGGAGATGTCACAAATGTGGGCAAGCAGCCGTTGCTTACAAACACCTTGCCGTGCCGCAGACAGAGCCTGAGACGGTCCGCAGACCCTTCCGTCCACGCCACACCACACCACATCATACCACACCACACCACGGCACGCCACGTTACCGACTTTCTCGATTTCCGGCCAACCAACCCCACAATTCCACACCACCACCACCCTTGCGACCGGGCCTACTACAACACCTGAAACAAGGAGCAAAAGAACATTTTTGATAAATGGTCGCCGAAAGTAAAAAAATTTTGCGGCAAGCCAGAAGTAAAAGTTTCCGCCTTCTTGCAAAATTGAAAGGCAAGTAAGGTGGCTCAGATAAGGGGCAGAAACAATAATAATAACAACAACAATAACAACCGTCCCATCAGGAACAGAAGTGGCATTAGCAAGCATCAGCCTCGACTTTGATAACAGCAACAACAACAACAACAAGAACAACAACAAAAACATACCAAAGAAAATAATATCAAAAAAGAAAAAACCAGAGAGGAAAACAAAATAAAAAACAATTGCCGTAGAAAATTGTTTTCGTTGCCGTTCCGTCACCCGTCCGCTGTCCGCTGACGGGGTGGTGCCTCTGGTGCTGGGTTCTGGTTATTGATTCACTGTGCCGCCTGATCGATGCGCCATATGTCTGCCTAACGGACGCTGCCACTTTGCCAGTTGGCCGCATGCCACAGGTTGAGGTTGCGCTTGAGATTGGCAATTGAGTTTCTCTTTTTATTTTTACTTCAGCTCGCATTTGAGTTTAAATTTGCGTTTTGTGCTGAACGGAGAGATTGAGTGATTGCAACATCATAGAGACACTGATAGCGACAGATGAATGGCAATCGATCGAGCTCCGTTTGATCGAATGAATAAATGAATGAATGGCCTCAATTGGCTTTTAACTGCTGCCCACGACAGGAAGCAAACGGAAGCAAAGCAAGGAGTATTGCCGTTTCCCAAATTAATATACTTAACTCAACCAAATGCGTCTCATTGTGGCCATAACGAGAATGAGTTCCCAACGGACACACGCATCGAGAACAGCCTGGCTGGCCTATGCCTATGTCCTCAGATTTCTAATACTGCTGCCAGGTGAGTCAGCCAACCACAAATTTCTTTATCCAATTGTATCTGATTACATGCTTCATTGTTAATAGTCAAGTGAACTCGGCTGTCTAATTATCAACTCGAACCAATTAAGTTAAGTAGCCTGTCGTTAATTGTTTTTTGGCAATTCTACTTTAGCTATCTGGAACGTTATTTGCAAATGTAATTAATTTAATTACATTAGTAATTGGGTTTTTTTCTTCCAATTTCTAAGTATTTTCATTAGATGCATCCACTTACAAAGAATACCGGAAACCTATAGTTGAGAGCGGAAATTAGATATGCCAAGCTTCAGCCTAAGAGCTAATAAAATTTAGACATTTAAAGTAGCCGAAAAGTAATTATTATCAATAACGGATAGGGCTATATTGATGATTATTGAAATGAATTTATTTTCATTACATATCATGTCCTTGCTTGCTTTAGATGAGTTAATTGTCATGCTGACTTACCATTAATACTATTATGCTACATAGTGTCATATCAAGTGAGCTTTATAATCATTCGTTGCAAAGTGCTTATTAGTAACAGCAAAATGAGACAGTCCATTTATATTTTAAGTGTTTATAAAATGACTTACATGTTAATTGATTTACTTGAGCGCCCGTAAGTGTGCTATTTTTGTAAGTCATTGTTGCACTCTTCAATTGGGTGAAATTATCACAAAATGCCCAAAAGTAATTAGATGGCCTACATATGTGCAAATATGTGCATCTCCATATTTATGTATGTATACACACACTAACATGAATGAGCATATATTTTTCTTGTTGTTTTGCTCAGCTGAGAAAATGTTGTGTCCAGCACATAACGGGCGGTCGTAACAAATGTTTATTACGCATACGCAGCGTTAATACTTGCTGCAATGTCATTTGGTGCTTGATGCCACTTGTCGAACTGTTGCCTGCCACACTTTTGGTGCTCGGATGCTGATAACCGCTGGCTGATTGCTGATGGTTGATGGCGGATAGCGAATGGCGGATGGGTAATGGGTGTTTGTGAATGAAAGTCTGCTGATTCTGATTCTGACGACTAGCAATTTGTTTATTTGATTGCACGCGCTGAGCGATGGGACGGGCACAGGCACTGAAACAAGCAACAAACATCGTTGCCGGAACGAAGAAACTGTTTGCCCGATTGCTTAGCACAAATCAAAATCAGCTGCGGCAAATGGCACGACAAATAAAGTGCACCCGCTATTAGCAACGTTCTGAGTTGCAAGTTGCAAGCTGAGGTCTGCTGCTGCTATACGCAATAGCTGCTACACCCAATTAACAATCATTCAAAGTTAACTGGCAAGCAAATTTGGGGCTGCTTTACGTTTCGAACATTACGACAATTAGATTGATGCACCAAGTCAGGCAAAACTTGGAAACTCCCTCAGGAAACGAGTTCAGCACCCTGCTGTGATTCATGGCTTTGGAAAGGTCTCGCAAGGATAGCATACATACCGATATGTGTGTATATAGTTTAAAATGATGCCGCCAGCATAGAAGACTGACTGATGCAAAAAGATGTAAATGTAGCTACTACAAGCAAGTAGATGTTCTCCTCTAAGAGCGTTACTCAGGGCATTAATCACTTGAAATTGCTGAGGCTAGAGCATCTGGAGGTTCGGTGCAAACCTCATCATCATTGTTAATGCCAATGTTTTGGAGGCCATTTGCATAAGCCTCAGCAGCAACTGAACAGAACATTTCTCTTTCGTTATTGCTCAGTGGGTCTATTCAAAATGTTGGATGTTCTCCGCATGTTGGTTATGCATAAAACAACTTTTGAGGCACGTTTCAATTCATTTTGGCCAAACTGCTGTGGGCTATTCAGCCAGGAGAGCCCCTCAACCCCATCTTAGCTATAACAAAAATGTTTCGGACCCACTTGCAAATAACTCTCGTCGCTGTATTGCTTCAAGTATTTCTGCATATTTTCTGTATGTGTTTTCTTTCAGTTTTATGAATATTTTGCACACACACACGCTCACTTATTTACTTGTATGTTATTATATAAATTCCAGTCATCTTTTTTTTTGTAGTCTCTTGCTGAGGGTATTTCAGTTTTGAAGTCATTACGTATACGTATGTGTGATAGAGCGGTGCACAGCAATAAGAAAGAGATCCACATCAGACTGTTCGGATGCTGTTATATACCATATGAACTAAGGTTGGGCTTTTTCTCGTTTGCAAGAGTATAAAGTGTTCGGCGTGTGGAGGATAGCTGTTCTTTAATGCTTTTCTCAGTTATATTTTTGTTGCTTTTGTCAACCCGGTTCTTATTTTTCGCCATATTTTTTGTTTTTGCCAACTTACACATTTTGCAGCATACCGTCCCAGTTTCCCATCCAGACTGACATTCCCATCCACGGTAAGACCCACTCTCATAGCTACATGCTGGTGCCTGTTGCCTGCGGCACGGTGCCAGGTGGTAAATGCTGACCTCGCTTAATATGCATGCTAATTTTGAGCTCCCACTGCTCAAAGAAACAGCGACAGGGACAGGGACACTGAGTGGCACTGTCACCAATCCCAATCCCAATCCAAATCCTAATCCGAATCCCATTTATATTGCCTGTTTTTGACCTAACCGCGGTAGCAGGGACAATCCCAATGCTTACCTCTAGGGTATCTTATTCACTGGTTGCCCCAATTTTATTATAGGCATAAATATTCATGAACCCATGCCCATATCGGTAGCAGTAGCTGGAATATTTGTTACTTGTTTTTTTTCCGATAAAACAATGCAACAAATTTCATCATTACAATTTACACAGCTCATAAATTCGCAATTCGTTTCTACCTTTACTATCGAAAAGAGTATGAAAAATATATATGTGAACTCTAGCATATTCATTTATTATGCCCTTCCAAAGGGTATTTGAATTTTGTTGTGAAGTGTGTGTGGACGAGACATATTCAAAGCAATAAGGTACATAGATTTTTGATGGTTTTTCTTTTCTTTTCTCTTCTTTTTTGTTTTGCTTATATGAGCAAAACTTTCTCATACAATATTTTACAGTAAAAACTTTCGTTTAAACGAACTGTGTTTTTATTGTGAATGTAACTTTAGGCCTTTTATGTCCCATTTGTAAATGTCCCCAAGAAAATTCTGCCCTTGTTTTGGTCCCAAACAAAAAAAAAGAAAAAAAAATTTGAGAACGTAGCAGTCAGGCGTAACCGACTGCGAAATACTCTGATACCATAATTAATGCCTTCTGATAATAGGTGCCACAAAACCGGATGGGTGCAGCCATGAAATACCGTTTTTTGCCGATTGGGTGAAAAAAAATACTGAAAATGTTCCTAGTATTCTTCTTTCCAATTTGGTTACTATAGCTCTTAAATTACGGCTTACATGGGCTTTTGGGAATTTAGAGGGCAGGAGTGAGAGTGGCTGAAAAAAAATTATAGAGAACATTTCTACTAATATTCCTTCCAAGTTTGGTAACTGTAATTACTAAATTTCGGGAGATATAGGCTTCTGGGAATTTCGGAGGTGGAAGTGGGTGTGGCCTAAAAAAATCTGGTAACTGTTGCTCTTAAATTGCGGGAGGTATAGGCTTTGATTGTTTTGGGGACTGAAGTGGGCGTAGTCCAAAATTATATTTCCAGTTTTTTTTAAGGGTTAAGGGTTACATGCAATATACCTCTCAAATTTCGTGACTCTAGCTGTCAAATTCTGTGATATATGGTTTTATTGACTAACACTAACAGGTGTAACGGTTTGGGGATGCAGAGTAGGCATGGCCCTCAAAATTTTTATCGATTTCTTAGGGAAGTCTCTAGATCTAACGGTGTCGAAAAAGTTGACGGACATTCCACAAATCCGATATACCATGATACTTTCGCTATCAGAGTATAAAAAAACTTTATGAAACGTGCAAACGTTTAGGCGTCGAAAATATATATTTTGATCCCACTTTAGTCTGGCCCAAAACTTTGCAATGATCACACAATTTGTAGATCAAAAGTTACTACGACTAGGAGAAAAATGTTGGGATATCGACTATTTACAGCAAACAATTCAAAAGGTTAAGAATAGATTAACTACACTGAAGAGTGGTAGTATAAGAGGGTCGGGAACCTTTGTCTTGTAGCTCTTTTGGAGTGGGAGTGTTCTTTGTGACACCAGTGTGCATCATCTAATGGGCTAAAGGGACAGATTGGTGCTAAAGGGGTTTCGTTTAAATATTATGGATTATTTATATTATGTTACATCTTTATTCCTTACTATTATATCATATTCTTTATTTACCTGTATTTTTATCCAGGTAGATGAACTATTTCTTATATATATATGATAAATATATATTTGTTTGGCAAATATTTGTATTTATATTTTGTTGTTAGTTTATTTACATTTCATTTAATTTTTTCCTTTATTATGTGTGTTTTTTTGTTCTTTTGTTTTTTTTTTCAAATCCTTTAAGTTGTTTTTTGTTGTGGATAATTTAATTAATTAATTCAGTTTTGTTCTTAATTTTCAATCATCTAGTATTGCATAATTTATTTAATTTGAATAGCAGTGCAACAATTAAATTGACTATTAAATAATTATAACTATGAAATGAAATACTTAGTAAAGGTTATATGGGTGAACTTTATTTTAGTAGTGACTGTAACGTGATGATTTTTGTAGTTTGTATCTTCAATATTACGTACTTTGTATTCAATTTTTAACTTGTAACTTTTGTTCACATATTTATATGTATTTATGTTTATATTTTATCTTTAATTGGGGGAGGAGTGTGTGTAATTGTTGGTTAGAAATAATCCTGATAACTTTTCTTTTAATTATTAATTGGTGCTGTTTAATTAGACTAATTATATTAAACACTGAAACTATTTCTCTATACCAAAAAATGCTGCGCTTGTTGGCTATTTCTTGTAATGATAAATGCAATTTGCCTTTTCTTGGCAGTTCTGGCGATTAAGTGCTGAAATCGGAGCTAATGCAAATTGGTCGTTGGTGTTCCTGTTGCTGCTTTTGACAACTGATAACAGACAACAGAGAGCAAACGCTTTGCTTTCAAATCAGAGAATCAGAAGAACGTGTAAGCCCCGCCCAGCCACTTAATACCCGCCCAATTAGTGCAGCTTAGCGACGGTTTTCGCTGACAGAAGAAACAGCACGAACAGCAGGGCCAAAAGCAGCAGCAGCAGCAGCAGCAACAGCAACAAAAACAATAACTATAGGAACGCAACTTCGTGGCGTGTTGCAATTAAGTATGACAAATTACTTGACAAGCGCCTCTGGATGTTTCCTACAATGTTCAAGTTGTTCAAGTCGTCAATGCCAGAGTGCATTGCTACTGCTGCGATTGCTGTTGTTGGTGTTGCTGATGTTGCTATTGCTGCTGCTGCTGCTGTGATAGTGCCCGCGGGTGTTGATGAGTGTTTAGTTACTGACACTTGTCGACCATGTCTCGATTTCTGCACCAGTGTGCTTCGGTTCGCATTTGTGGTAATTTTTAAATGTTAGCCATTAACACGATTACATCAGAGCACCTGCCGTTGCTACTTTGATTGTCGCAGCTAAATGATATCACATTTTTGATTTATTTTGTAGTGCTTCTTGTAGCTCTTAATATTGTGAGGTGAGTTAAGTGTCATCTACTTGGTTCGCGTACTTTGTTAAGTTTATTGCAATATTTAATTTTCATAATATCTAGCTAGAGCCTTATTGGTAAACTGCTGCCTTTTGCATTTTGTGAAACTTAAATTGTAAAGTCGACTACTGGAAATAATAACTTGGCTCTTTTGGCCTGCAATAGGTTCACAAAAATATGCTCATCGATCACTTTAATGTTTCTGCTTGAACCATATATAATCATCTAAGCAACAGCATTTCAAACTGTGTCTGGCAGTGTAGGTCAATGAGTAGACGAAACTGACAATTCGCGAAGTCTTTGGTATATTAAAGATATTTTCCAGATTCCTACTGATTTAACAATATAGTTGTAACTTTCTGAACACTTCTTAAAATAACAATTTGACTTCTCTGACGTTCTTAATTGGCAATTTCTTAGTTGACAGCTAACAACTCTTTCTTCGCATCTAATAACCAGAGAGGGCTAATTAGCTAGCCAAATGCTCAATAATTCAGTTCGAGAGTGCTGCCAATTGCCAATGGGAATGGACATGAATGTATTCTGGTCAGGTTCGCTGAACATGTATTAAAAAAAAAAAACGAAAACAAAAACAGAAAACCTCACTTTTTCCGCATTTCGCGCAGCATCGAATTGAGTTCAATGTTCAGTCCTGGCTAGAGAGCAATGAACCGAGTGGCTGGCATTGCAGTTGGCAGCTACAAACAGCCTCAGCAGCTTTTTGCAAAAACACACTGAGCACCCACACACACACACACACACACATATATATACACATAGACATATACACACACACACACACACAGTGAGCCCAGGAGATGGCTTTGCTGAAGCGAGTGTCGCCGTCGAATGGACCGCATCAATGTTTATAGTCAAGTCAACGAATCTGCTGGCCAAATACTCTCGCATACTCTCAACCGGCAAAAGCAAAGCAAACCACTCTCTGCAGACCCACCCACCCCCACATTGCCAGAGGCTGCAGATGCCACGCCCAGTTTTGTCTGTTTTGGCGCGCCTCAATAGTTTTGCAACTGCCAGCTTCGGCGTGGCAAATTTCAATTTGGCAAACGTGCGCCGCATTTATTTTTGCTCTTCCTTTTTTTCTTTGACTTCAACTTTTTGAGTACAAGTTGGCAGCGCTGCTGCGTTATTCAATGCGTTAGCAGCTCGGCAGGCGCACGTGCAACTGCCGCCGTCTTTGTCTCTGCCCCTGACGATGCCACTGCCACTGCCAGTGCCACTGCTTTGCATCCAATATTACCGAATTCAATCTCTTTTTTTTCTATTTTGTGCTCACTGGAATGCAGCCGGACTAAGCGGACACAATGCAGCGGCATCATCAAATTTGCATGCTAGCAAATCTTTTCAAAGTTATATGTTGGGGCACACACATTCGAGAAAATTGTTGTTTCTATGAGATACGTAGCTCTCTCCATGTTGGTATGCTGGAAGTTGATGTCCATGCCCATGTCCATATCCGGTATCTCGGTATCGCTTTCACTATTCAGCTGACTGGCTGCATTCTTTACCATGTATCAGCTATCTGTTCATGCCGAAATAAGTAAAGGTTGGATTACGCAATTAAGCTTCATTTGTGCAATAAGTTTGGCAATTGCAAAATTTTTCCAAAAGATTAAGTTTCTGCAGTTATTTTCTTAGGCAGTAAAGTCCTTACACCATTTTCTGATATACGATATACGTTACATGAATGTATCATGAATGCTTTGCTTTACGTATATAAGCATATAACATTAGTTGGCACAGAGCTCTGCGAGAAAGATTGGGATTGAAATCAAGATAAAAACGTTACAATATCACTTCCCATCTTTATTGCAATACAAGCCGTCCATTGAATGGAAAGACAAGCTAAAATTGTTGCAGAATAAAGTTCGTCGGTGCAGCTTTAAAAGGATACTTGTATTTATTTCTATACACCCAAGTGCAAAGCTGTTCTATGTCAATTCGTATTCATCGAAATACATATCTTTTTAGAGGTGCAGAGTTAGATCTAGAATTAGAAAGAGAATGCAGACGGAACAATAGAATCAAATTGCGCCCATTCAACTAAACAATAATTACAATCTAAAGTAAATCCATTCAATGTGTACCAAGTAATATATTGAAGCATTAATAAGAATGAATGCAGTTGGGATTGAATTCAAATAGATATGGGCTTTTTGGACTTTTCAGTTTATCTATGCTTATCTTAAAATCTTGTTTGGAATGCATGCATTTGCGCAAGAGCAATAAATTAGAAGCCTGGCTGCTGGGCTGCGACAAAAGCATCCTCTATTATCCTGTCACACGCATGTCGACACTGTGTGAGCGCCAACATGTGAGTCTGACTGTGAGTGTGAGTGTTAGTGTTGCTGCCCGTGCACCGGGGGTGTGGACACGAAGTGATCAACTCCCTTAAACACACACATCCACAATCACACACTCGAAACTATCTATAGTACGTGCATAACCATGAGCTAGCATCAAATTCACGCCAAATACAAAATAACGGCTGTAAATGTCGGCAGCTAAAGGCAGGCAGCCGTCGAACACAGACACGGCTAGCAGGCCATGTCGTCACTTCCCACTCCCTTTTCGAACACTGTTCCTCTTATTTCCGGTGTTACTGCTAAGTCACAGTGGTCCGAAATAAGTAGGAGAGCCGAAAGTGCTCATATCGAGAGAGCTCTATCTCCCTCTCTCTCTCTCTCTCTCTCTCTCTCTCTCTCTCTCTTTCTCCATCGCTCACTTAGAGACAGCTTGTAGCCAATCCTCTCTATCTATACTAAATCGTACACTTCATAGATATTTAAACCCAAATGATATTATGTACATGCAATTAAAAAATTATCTATTGCTCTCTAATATATCAAATTAATTGAATTATTTTTTCGATCTGTCATGGTGTAGTCTAATCTACACATCAGTAACCGATTTTGATCGATAATTGGAGAAACGGAGGAAGTTATCGATCAAATGCAATGCCTTCTCGACTAGACTAGATTTTTATTTGCTGTTTTTCCAGTAACCAGGAATGTAACTCTGCTTCCTTGTGGCTATGTGTGCCACATTTTATTTTGTGTATATACACACATAATTTGTACTTTGTGATCGTTATCATCTGCTTTGGCCCCACTGTGCGGCTCCACATTGGCTGCGGCTTAGTTTCGCGTATTTTTGATTGCTCCTTTTGCCGCGGCAGAGAATGTCCTAATAAATCAAACTGTTTTGTTACCGTATCCACTTGCAGAGTGCGGCAAAAGACACAGTCACGGTTATCCCCTCCCCTACTCCCCCACCGCTCAACGTTCCCTAAAAAGAGGAGGCCCCCAGTTAAAATCATTGCTGCCTCACACATATGCCGTAAAGTGGCACAATAGCTGCAAGTGCAACTCAAAGGCCCAATATTTGAGTATAAGCAGCTATTGAGTTGTTAGATGCCATTAGATACAAGTGAAATAGAATGGATCGCCCTCTACCCCTCTCTGTCTCTCACACACTCTTCCGTTTTTGTAGAACTGAAATCAAATCAAATTGAGTTGCAACTTGCTTTTTCAGTCACTGGCAGCTGTGCTGCTGTTGCTGCTGCTGCTGCTGCTGCAGTTACTGTTGATGTTGCAGCTTTGTAGACTATTGCCACACACAGCTGCTGCTTGTTTGTCTTGCATGCTGAATGAGCCTTTGACAGTGATTTGATTTTAAGCTCTGATTGTGCCTCAGCAAACACTGTTTGTCCGTGTGCCCAAAATAACAGATTCGCCTTAATTGAACCCTGCTGCTGATTTTGCAGTTTGCAACACGAGTTTCGCTTCTTTCAAAATGATTATTCCAATTAATCAAATTTATTCCAAATTTGCTAAATGACAACGCAATTGATTGCGAAATCAACTTCAGATCGCAACTTATCTACTATAATATTTAATTTCCTGCTGGCAACGGAACGCTGCTCGGATTTTCTAAACCTCAGGGCCGCAACCTTACTTACATTGATTTTGACTTTGCGATATTTTCAGTGCTTGCCGCACACCGCATGGTGCCTGCCATCCGTGTCCAACTGTGCGAAGCTCATTCGCCGAAGTTGGGCGAAGGAAATTTGTCAAAGTCAAAATAACTTCTATGTCTATCGATTTTGAGCGGCAGTTAAATTGAAAAGAAAGCACCAAACGACACGACGCGCACAAGGATGCGGATAAAGATGAGGACAAACAGGGGAATGCGGAGCAAGGAGCCGCATCATGCAAGTGGAGAATGTGGCGTGCCTTAAAACTAATTCAAAAACATTTTCAAGCATGTCTTGGAGCGGATGTTCCTGCTAAAGAATGTGACGCATCACCGGGCTGACAGGCACCAGAAACAGCAATCACTTCTCCCAGTCTTTCACCCTTTCTATTACCCTTGGAAGACAATTTGTTGGCTTGGCTTGCTTTTATCATGGTGTAACTAAGTCTTAGGTGGAGTTAACGTAAATAGCTGCTAAATAACCTTAAAGTTGAAACACAGTTGGAACGCTTGGCGGTCGATTAAAATATCTCGAGCTTGTGTGTGCTCTAAAACTATGCACCATGCAAGTTAGACTTTCTCAGCCACTCCCTCTCCTTCCACTCCTGTACTCAGTCTGTGTATGTGTGTGCAAAATACGAAAAACAATTCATAAAACAGAGTGTTTAGTGGTGCCATCCCGAAAGCATTGCAAGCGGGTGCTTCTGGCGTTGAGCGGTTCAGTTTTACTTGAATTAAAGAATTCGTATAGAATTTCGGGTCATTAATTTACATATCAAGATGAGTTTCAGATCAATTATTTAGCATCTTTTCGACAACTAAAAGTCTTAAAATATGTATTGTACTTCTTATAAATTAGTTTATTCATTCTATCTGTAAGGTGTCCTTTAAGGTGTGCCCAGGGCACTCTTAGACATACAAGCAGTTGGAAGGAAGGACGGATATAGCTGTAAGATGAATACACAGTGCCGGAAAACCCTATTAGAAAAAAAGGCCGTCTTTGCTCTAAATAGGAAATAGACTTATTGCTATGCTTAGGGCTACATTTTATTTACTGAAACATATACGCTCTCTCGGGCTGAGGTTGTTGCTTTCAATGGGTGCCCAAATGATTGTAGTACTGCCATCTCTCTCTCTCTCTCTACAAGGGTAATTATCTAATAGATAATATGGAAAGAATAACTAATTATACAAGTTAGTTGAAATTCTTTGTCAATAGCGTATAAGATACACAACTTTAGTTTGTATTGGTACCCTCAATTCCAGTGCAATGAGTTCACTGAAGGAAGTCTCAGCTGACGCCGAGCCGCTGTCATTGTACTGCGGAGCATTTTCGACATTTGCATAAGTAGGCAAGGACTTGGATCATCCACATAGCCCCGACCCAGGCCGCAACCCCATCCTAGCTCCATCGCAACACCCCTCGCAACCATCTCGCAGCCCTCTCGCAACCCCTCGTGGCCCCTCATGAGCGCACACCGAAAACGTCTTCAGAGATTGCCTTTGTTTGGTGTTTGTTCTTCAGTCTTTTGCCGTTGCCGTTGCCGTTGCAGCTGAAGGGGCTAAGCGTCAAATGAGGAAGTTATTTGCAGTGCCGGAAGACTTCAATAAAAACTAAACTACACATTCTCAGTACAATACGAAAGCGGTTGCGGGCAATCCCCCCGTCCTCCTTTTTCTCTCGCTGTCTCTGTCTGTGTCTCTATGAGTATCTCTGTGTTTGAATGGCCCCCATTGTAAGCTCATTAAAGTCTTACTCACACACACCGTGAATATTTCATTAAATTTCCATCGCTTGCTGTGGCTGCACGTGTTTTAGCGGGAGCGGGGAGGAATATGTGCCAAACATTAGCATAAGCATTTCCACGAAAAAACCAAATTATATAAGGAAAAATCAACAAAAAAAAAAAAACTAACAGGCAAAGGCAGGCACTGTGGCTGTTGCCAGAACAACCCAAAAGGAACCATAAAATAAAAAAAATAAAAATGAAAAATAAAGAGGAGAGGGGCTGAACAAACTGATAAAAACCCGAAAGAGCAAAAGCGCAAAAGCACAGTATATGCTGTGAGTAGATTTGCAACAAAGGCTGGAAACAAACTGAAACATGGATGCGGACACCACGGCTGATGGGCTTCTGCTGAAGCTTGGCAGGAGCTGGGCGAAGCGCAGCTCGTATTTAATAAATTATGCAAAGTTACCAAGGCTTTTTTTTGTGCAGCCGCTGAATGAATTTAATGAAAATAAACCAAACAAAACCAATGCCGGCTGCCAGCCTGCCTGCATGCGCATATTGCGTGGCATTGTAGGCGTAGGAGGCGTGGCTCACATTCAGTATAAACTGCATTGGCGTAGGCTTAGTCACATATCTGTAGCAGGGCGGATATGAGCGCTTTGTTCTTTGTGAATGGTGAATGCATATCTAATGGATTAAACGGCTGACAAATGAGGGCTGGGCCGGCGATTTGCCTGGCTGCCACTTAGCTACAGTCCCGCATTACAAAGGACTCGCAGTGATGAGACTCACACACACAGCTCAGCTCAGCTCAGATGGTCCTGTTGGTTTTGTGTCACTTTGTTTTGCTATAACTTTTCACACCACATTAAGATACCCTGCAAATCAGTTCTAATGCTCAACCTACTCATAAGCTGGCAACATTAAGGCCAAACAAATATTCTGATGGTTCCACCATTTTTAACATCAGCTTAAATAAGAAGCGTACATGCCCCACTTACTGCCCTAGGTATATGATATTTAAATTGCGGAAGTGTGGCAGGAAATGAAGATTGAATTTACAGCTAAAGGAAGGCTCATCATTCAGTGATGATGTAAACGCTTATCAAATTATAAAAGTGACCACTGCTGTGACGTACTTTGTGTGGTGGATGTTTGGTCTACCTGGGCACTCAACAAATTATCTACGGTATTAAATGATCGAGATAAACGATGGCAGCGAAATAAATTGAGATGTCGAGAACCGAAAAATAAAAAAGTCTTAAAATTTTTTTTTTTAATTATGAAGTTTGGATGAAATTATGGTGGTTGGACATCTGTGAAGACAACGAATAAATTTATTTTTTTTTATGTAATAAAAAAAAGAATCTTAATAAATAAAACAAAAACAATCAAAAGCAGAGAACGAGCTCTGACCAAGAGGGAATTGCACTTGGAAATCCGTGCAGTTGTGGGCAAAGTCGAGAGTATGGAAATTTTTGTAATAAAAAACACTCATAAAGTAAATAAAAAATAAAATATATTTACGTGTACAAACATACATACAAATGTATGCATATAAAGCGTCACATTTTGCGAGAACGGACCAAAAAAGATTCGTTAGCATGGGAACAGAAAGCAATTTTGTATAAATAAACGTAAACGGATATGTAAATAATAAATAAAACACCCACATCCAAACACACATCCGCCTACATATCCATAGCTAGAGTGCGAGTGGGACAGTCCGATGTATAAATAAATGAGACTAGCATGTCGTGGGGACGAGTGGGCGAGGGGGGGGGGGGGTAGGGGTGGTAAAAGTTCGGCCAGTATAAAAAATACAATTGAATTTAAATTTATTTACGATATTTATTGAGCAAGCACACAGACAGAAAGGAGAGGATGTCGGAGAGGGTACGATAGTACGGCTAGCACATACCCTATTCTGCAGTGCAAATCCTATTAAGCTGCAGCAGGGCAGCAGTGCAAGTAAATCAATTGTGGGCCTCATTTGGGAGCAGCTGACCAAACACATTTTATTGCTGCCGCAGCTACTACAATATACAATACAAGTGCAGCAGGTGAACTATGCGTCCTTCGTTGCGACTGAACTACGACATGCTCTGGGACAATCTTAACAATTTAAATATTAGAAACATTCGAATTTTTGATAAATGTATGAACATCATTTGTAGTTTTACAAATTGTTGGTTTTCTTCAATTGAAACTGATATAAAAAATGACTCAAGCAAGGTAGGGTTACTCTTTTCAAATCTCATTTTAAAAATTAGTCAAAAATGATACAGGCCCTCCTTTAAAATCTCACTTATATAATTTGTGTTAGATGTGAAAGAAATTAGAGGTTATAATCAAGAGAAGACTTGCTGACCCTTGTAGCTAGTACTCCAGCTCTTAAGTATTGTATTGTGTTTAATTAAATAAAAAATATTCAAAAATATAGGCACTACAGGCAAGTATATACTTTTTCTATGCTCTTTTACAGGGCAGCAAAAACGATTCAAGCGTAAGGTCATTTGGCTGCCGAAAGCATCGTCTGCCAACTCGCATTAAGCATTTTAATGACTGCGTCTTCTTTGGCCAGCCAAAATGTATTCACAAATGTCTAAAAGAACTCCAAGCCGCATAAGTAGCTATAATTTTGCTAATTTCAGCACACACAGACACATACTCACACACAAGGCACACCACAGAGAGATAAGAAAGTCTTAAGTATTTTGATGTTGGCGCAAGTCAGTCAGCAAACGGCAACGACAAGAGCAGCATCATGTGTGGCTGTGTTTCTTCTTCTTTTGCTTGATGCTTGCAATGTGGATTTTCGGCCCTTATGCTTTACTTCCACTTTGTCACTGTGCCCTTTTCCTTCCTATCCCTCGCCCATCGCCTCTTAAGTTTAAGCTCTCCCAGTGGTCTTTAGTGTGCCCACAGTGCGTATTACGAATTAAAATTATAATTAGTGCATCGCACATAAAAGCATTTAAGTTTTCGCCATTAATTTTGAGACATGTCGGACTACTTTAGTTTATTCACAAGCTCATTTTCGCTCACTTTATCCGTCTTAATATCCCAACCCACTTGAATTCGTTTAGAGAAGAATAAATTCGATTAAAACTACTGTATTCCTCTGGCTGTTTATATACATATTTACTTCAAAATTTGCTAAAATGGTTATTCGTAATTTAATGTAATGTAATTTTAATTGAATTACCCTATGTTTAAGCACTTTTTTCTCTTATTTAAGGCAATTGATTCGATATATTTTGTATTTATTTATTAAGCCAAATGACTGAAGCAAAAAAATCAATCAAAATCGTTTAGATTTTGCTTATCAATTTGAAATAGTTATAAAATATATTTAAGCCAAATACTTAGCCGAATGCCAAGTGCAACTGACAGTTAAATTGAAAAATAAAATAAGAACTCCACTCCTGAGATAAATGTATTTTCTGCTATGTATAATTGTGGAAAAGCTGTGGATCAACAATGCCTGCACTTCGTTTCCGATTAATATTTGATAAATTGAATTTTAAAAGCATGAGTGAATAGCGATTATTTGTTTTCAATGACTTTCGAAATTGATTGTTAACCGAACCAATTAGTTGAATACCTACTGGGCTCTTTGTACGTTTCTTGAGCATTTTTTTAAACTTATTATGAACTTAAAGTACATCCACTCCAACTGAACTTGAAGTAGTTTAACCAACTACATCGCAGAAAAAACTGGTTCGCAAATATAACAAGCAGCAGCACCCACAATTTTAGCAGGTAGCTAACCAGTTTGACTCTAGCTAGTAGAGTGGCCACAGGCTGATAGCTATGGCTAAGAGCGGTGCACCAAATGGGAAAAAAAGGAAATGAGCAAATTACAATTGTTCGCAAGTAATTGTGGCTATGGAGCCTCTTTATTTTCATATCCTTGACTCAAAAAATTGTCAGAAAGGTGTGCAAAGAAATGACGAATTTTATATTAATACTCTTCATTAGCAATGAGTCAGTATTATCTCCTTCTGTCTGTCCGCATAAGCTTATCAAAAGCTTATATGAATGTATATTAGAATATCTGCAAGTCGGGAATACTTAATTGCCACATTAGCTCTTGTTTAGAGCAGCAGTTGGTGGCTTTCTATATGCCATTCACAATCGCATAATAATAACCATTTGTACACATATGTGCAATATCTGTATGTATGTTCATATATATATCTGTATTTATATATATATATATATATATATATATATATATATATATATATATCAGATATGCAACCCTCATTTGGAAAGTGCATGCTCTGCTATCATATTTATATACTAATTAGGGACTATGTGTTGGAGTCTAATACATATGCATTAGGATGCAATGCCTTGTAATATGTGAAGTCAACACATATGTTTGTATACATATAAAAACATACACACACATGTATGTAACTTGGCTTATCCACACACAAATACATAAATTTCTACAAATATCTTAGTGAAGACAAAATGTATAATATTCATGAATCTCATGAATATGAAACTAAATATTCTGCATTTATATGCAATGAGCTAAAATTTGAATTTATCAATTTCACGGTCGTCGGAACCCAATTTGCTCTATGCCAAGTGGTACGCTTAGAATTAATGAATCACATATTTGAGCAGAGGTCAGAGAGTAATCCAAAAACAAAGAGCATTGCTGAGATGTGGCTGCAAATCAGTTTGGAAACAAACTGTTTGGAAAATAGGCTTTTGCTGAATCCATACAAAAAGCATATAATAATATCTATATTCGTATATTCTTGCTTAAAGAAAACCATATTTTCTGCGACCATAACACTTCATTTCACTTAAAGCTCTGTTGGAAAAATCAAAATACTAAAACAGTGTAGTTATGAGCCATATTATACACTCCGCGAAATTCGATTAAAGACACTCGTGCTTATGGTGCTAAGAACCGTACCAAGCTTAACTTCTTCGTTAGTTTTTTCCAAGATTTTTGCATTATTGTGTTTTTTTGAGATAGTCACTTCCTTGCCTTCGGAAAAGAAAGTAGGGCGTTATATGGTATTTCTTTAAATGTGATAAAGAATTCATTCATAAGCAACAGACAAATATCAATTAAATTCTATCGATCGGCATCAGCAATTAATAATATTTTAAAATTAAAAGAAAAATACAACAAATATTGCTAAAAACCCAAAACCAAAAAATTTTCACACAGGCAGAAATCTGCAATCTTACAGGCTGGGCTGGATAAACATGCTACGGCATCTAAAATTCTATTTGATTTAAGGTCACAAAGACTGTATTAATGAAAGCACGCCACATAGGCAGATTAAATGTTGCAAAAGAACACATGTTCTGGACCCAGGAGTGGCAAAATGTGATATTTTCTGATGAGATACAATTTAATTTCAATGGTTTAAACGGTTTAAATTATTACTGGCACGACCTAAAGAAGTCTGAGAGTTTTTTCTCTACCCGAAGCTGTGTGAAGCGGTGCTTCACTCATGATCTGGGCTGCATTAATTTTTAGCTTTTGTGAAACAAAAAAATTTAATGTAAATTTTATAAAGAAAAAATCAAGTGCCTTTAATCGAATCGAACCTTTAATCAAGTGCCTTTAATCGAATCCCCCTTGATTATATACCAAACGTGGACTTGTTATGGTTAAACTTGGTAAAAACATTACTATTTTCAGATATTTATTTTATTTTATTTTTTATATTTTTGAAAAATTGATAAAAAAAAACTTTGCTAAATTTGACAAACTTGCTTTCCTTTATATAGAAATTATTTATAAAAACTACAAAATATCTATTTCGATCGATCTTTTTTTTTAGTGTAGCATAGTTTCAAACTGTATAAATTCAAATATGTACATATTTATATATGCATGTTATTATTTGTTTTTCATCCCAAATTATGATAGGCTCTGCAAGCTTTTAAGGTGTGTAAGTGGAAATTGGCTTGGGCTCCTTCCTTCAGGCCATCCGGTGGTTGAGAGAGAGAGAAAAAGAGAGAGAGAGAGAGTAGAGAGAGAGAGAGAGAGAGAGAGAGAGAGAGAGAGAGAGAGGAACATAGAGCGGGCTCTCGTTATTTTTTGGCTTACTCGCTGTTGGCATTGTTTGTGTCGTTGACCTCTCGGCTCGGCGGTGGTAACGGTCAGGCGACAAGATGGCTGTCGAAATTATTGTAACGGTGACAACAGCAGCAGACAACCATTTATGTTATATGAGTATGCGAGTGTGTGTGTGGGTGCGCAGGCATGTGACGGTGTCTGTGTGTTTGTTGTTGCTGGTTATCTCTGTGTTGACGGTGTTCGTGCCACTGCTTTCGATGGAACAGGCGTTTTTTTTAATTGTGCAGGCGGTTGAAGGAAAAGGGTGCAAATGTGGCAGGCGGCGGGTGGCAGGTGACAGGTGGCAGATGGCAGGTGGCTTTCAACCGATTGTCCTGTATCCGACAACTGCAACTGTGAAAGCTCCACCAGCAAAAAGCCATTTATATTCAGCGGTGAGCGGCAACTTTAAGAGATAGGTCACAACTTAATGCCACGCTCTACTTAAAAATGTTGCCTGCTGCTGCTGTTTTCATTGTTAGCATTCGCCGTTGCCGTTGCCATTGCCGCCGCCGTCGCTGTCGCTGCTGACAGGTGACGGTGACAGTCGACTAATTGGCCCAGCATCAGTCCCATCCAACCAACAGACCACGACCCACAATCTCGCTCAGCAGCCACTGAAGCAGCAAAGTGGACGCTTCCCTCAATTGCTTCTGGGTGCTGCTTACATTTTCGTTTGCATTTACGTTTACGTTTACTTGTTAAGTTGATGTGACAGCCATTTTTTATCTGAGTGCCAAGCATCGTTTGTTAGCTTGTTTTGAATTAACAATTCATTCACTAATCAATTTATCAAACAATCAATTAAGCACGATGCAAGCACAAAATTCAAAGGGGCAACTAATGGACGAACCAAAGAGTGATGCCTCCTTAATTGAGTGCAATTCATTGCTGCTTTCCAACAAAATATTTGAAGTTGAAATTCTCTGCTATTGTTGTCCCTCTTTCTTTCTCTCTCTCTCTCTCTCTCTATCTCTCTCTCTCTCTTTTTCCCTCTATCTCTCTCTTCCTCTTTTTCCGATAGTAGCCTAGTTACCACCCATCACTCAGTCATTCATTTGCCCAGCTTCGAGGGTTCGAGGTCAATGTGTGTGAGAGCGAAGTTGGTTCCTTTGATTGGGGCTAATTTCGTGTCAATGTTTGTGCTCTTCTCACGAGTTTAAAATGGGCACTCACTCACTGACAGAAGGGACTGGAATCTGCCTAGACTATCTAGAATGAATTGTTGTAACTTCACCAAACCATGACAAAACTGAAAACGCACAATCAATAATGGATTGGAAATCGGAAAGTAAGGCCATAAAATTAATACTGGAGAGGGTAAATTAAGTACAGACGGCAACAACTTTCATTTGTGCTTATCTTAATACTATATATAATAAATATATATATAAATATAATAATATAATATATAAATATATATTTCGTATATTTGTACACCATTGTAGAGAATAATTTAATTTAGTTGTTAGATGTGCAATGCATTAAAAGAGACGTCTCCGACCCTAAAAATATTTATTTGTTTTTGATCAGTATCACCAGCCGGGCACCTGTAGACCGGAGTTAATCTACTGACATCATTAATCAAAATATTTGTTAGAAACAACAGAACATGAAATAGGAAACCTATAAATATTAGATGTTTAGAAACTATAGAAATATAAGAATATTTTTATATATATCACTTCATATAATTTTTTGTTGTCAAAGATAATAAACGATGATCAGCGAATCAGATAAGATAAATTGAAATAAATAAATTGAATCAGCAATCAGTCGATATAGATATAATATTTCAAGCATGCCCACAATATACATTTTTTCAATTCATTGTACACTTCAAGGGTATATCAAGTGAGACATTACAAATCATCGTTAAGCTCGCCGGTTGGTTCTATCACTATAGTCTTTGCTTATAGGCACAGCGATTGCCTATGCTCACTTATCATCAGTTATCATAATCCGACTAGCTAACTATATAGTAGCTGAGGGGATTTGCGAGTAACTGACAGCGTCAGCGAATGCATTCGTTTTAATTAAATAGCTGCTTTTAGCTACTTGCTTAGTTAACATTTTTCTCTGGCTCGCCGACTCGCACTTGTCGCTGAGCGAAATAAATGCACGCATAGCCACCACAGTAGATTTTTTCTATTTCTCAAAGTTTGAGTGTTTAATAGCACTCGTTGCACAAGCGGGTACACATACACACACACACACATACACACACATGCACACACACAATACAAATACAAACACACAGGCAGCAGCAGCAGCAGCAGTTGAATATGGAATTTGCCCCAGACAGAGATGGGATTCAAAGTGCACCATGAGGGCGATTGCATTCGTTTCCACTTGCCTGGCGTTTTGCACGTTCTGATGCAGCCGTCGAGTCGGTCGGGTCGACTCCTAAATGCATTATCGCTGCCATTCACGGCATTATAAGCGGGCGTGTAAACACCGTTAGGACATCAAGTGTTTTGCCTCCTCTGAATAATTTAGTTGGCGCCTTAAACGCTGCCAACTGTATGTTACAATTTGCACGTTGCACGTTGCACGCTGCACGCTGTACGCTGTACGCTGCACGGTGTACCTGCTGTTCGCAGTTGATAGGAATAGCAGCAGCATGTGCAGCAGCCAAAAACTGTGTGCTGTGCACGACAGCCACTATCGCTGTTGCCAGCTTGTGCCAAATCCAAATTAGCCAACAAACCAAAAACGCTCAGTTCATTCTGACAGTTTTGATGATGAGCCATTTATGCCAATTGAGATGTGACAGCCATGCACTTACCTCCATGATAAATAGGTTACAGCATTAAATATGCAATTTTATTCTTGCAAGAGGGCATTTATTCTTGATTTCGCAAAGGCATGACAGCTTAAAACTTACCTTAGCTTAAGCATAGTCAGAATGTTTTAAACTGCTAGCGCTTTGTTGTTTTATCTATTTTTTATGCTCTTAAAAGTTTGACCTCATTAAAAAGAAAAATGTAAAGAAATCATAATTAGACTCTGCACAATCGATCAAAAGAAGGCTCGTTTCATTGGCAGCAATAACAAATTATTATTATTTATACATATTTAATATAAATTGAAAGCTTCATCATGTTTTTTTATTTAAATATTTACTATATTTTTTATATGTTTTTATTTTGCATTTCAAACGATGATTAAAGAAAAGATTGTATATTATAAGCTCATACAAAACAGTATTATTGCTTTTTTGCTGGTTTTTATGAAATTGTAAGCTGTGATCAATAAAAAAAATGTAGGCTTACTCAGACGATACATTCATTAAATATTGATGTGAGTTGCGCACTTTGCGCAAATTAGTAAATGCCACCTATGAATACTTTTAGTGGCATTAACTTTGGCCTCTCATCATAACTGGGGCTGGATACCTAGAGGTGCTAACGAGTCGAGAGTCTATTCAATTTAAGTTTGTCAAAGAGCATCCGTAAGATGCATGGTTAGAGAACTAAATAATTTCACCTGGGAGCAGTCAAAGGCCCACAAAAGCTGGCAGCAAACTAACAGAAGTTGTTACAGTTTTTGTTGTTACTGACTGCCTTCAGCATGCACACACAAATTGTAATAAAAAGCCAAGGTAAAATCAAGTAAACAGCATTTCGCCTCAAACTCGACGCCAAACTAGTCAACGACTCAACCGACTCCAATCGTGGCTTGTGGCTTGTTGACAACTTTGACTCGGTGACTGGCAACGACAACTTTATAAACATCAATTCGAAGTCACTTGCAGTAAACATGAGCATGTGTAAGACCCCCCAGCACAGCACTTCAAAGTGTGGTGCGGTTGATCGGGAGTGGGTGGGGTGTACGGGGTAAGGGGTGAGTGTGGTTGCTTGGATTATGGCTATTGCAACAGCTGCAACATGGCAAATGCAAAGCACCGCATGCAACATTTCATAAAAATTGATTCCGTGCGATTGCGATGATTGCCGCAAGTGCAGCTGCGACGCAGCACTCACAGCCAAACTTGCCTCAAAAGCCCCACACCCACACACACATACACACGCACTGCAGCTAACCAACGACCATCCTTAACAATATTTTTCATCTCTATCTCTCCTTCATCCGGTCCCTTGCTCCTTTTTTGTATGCTCAACACGCTCAGCAGGCAATTCAACCATTGATCAAAAAATTCCGAACGTCGCTCATAACCAAAAGGAAAGCTAAAACGAAATTGAGCGTATATTTTGCAGTTGATTTTCATTCTTTTAACTTTTCTATTCACATACATGTACTGCACTGTGCCGTGTATTTGTATCTGTCTGTCTGCCTCTGCGTGTGTGTGTGTGTGTGTGTGTGTGTGTGTGTGTGTATGTGTGGAATGGGGGCGTGGCGAAATTTGTTGCAATATTCGCAATTTGAATTGGAAATATGCTGCAGGCGTTGCATGTTTGCCTAAGTGCCACATTGCCGCTATGTTACTGCCTCAACACGTGTGTTAGGCTCTGCATCCCTGTGTGTGTGTGGATGACTGCGTGTGTCTGAATATATTACGATAAGCGACATTTAACGCATTTGCCACACGCTCTTCAAGATGCATAAGTGTTTTCTGTAAGTGTGTGTGTTTGTGTGTATGTGTGGCAAGAAATGTCAAGACTGGCGTTTGTTACCCTGTAACGCAGCTGCAGATGATGATTTCACTGTGTGTCGAGTAGCAAATAGTGTTTTTAAGGTAGACAGTTCATAAGTAATGTAAATGGGAAAAACATTTATTAATTTTGATTCTTAGCAAAAACGATCGCCTTAAATTTTAGTATTACTCGAGACGCCAAGTGTTACTCACGTTTAGATTTCTAAATAGGAAAATTGAGTTCTTCTAAAAACCAGGTGTTCTTCATTCTAACGTATATTTTTCTAAAATGTAGCAAAACATATGTCAAATTTCAAGGGTGATGTTTTTGTATATGCACATATAATACTTAGATTAGCCTTTATTAATGCTCAATGATGCTTAAGTAATTAAGGATTTTCTGAATCTGAGTGTCTAAAAAAGTTGATCACCGTTTCTACTTTTACTATTTGGAAATATATTTCTGGAAAAATAGAAAAATAAACCTTATAATTGTTTTATTCTATTTTCATATATTTAGGAAATATTTCGAAACGCAAGAAAAGCTTTTTAAGATATCAAATTTCTCTTTAGTACAACTGTAAAAGTAATACCCTTAAACTAGGTTTACTATTCTGCTCACTTTCCGTAAGCAGGAGAATTGCCAGCACTCGATTACATGTGCAATGCAATTTCAATATGTTTTTGTTGCGTTCTGTGCTGACAAGTGTTTGGTGATGTTCAGTTCTCTATCTCTCTCTCTCTCTCTCTCTCTCTCTCTCTCGCTCACTCACACATTATCTGTGTATCTGTCACTCTCTGTATTATGCTCAATGGGCGGGCGACCTAATCGTTTTATATACGCATACATGCGGGCAACTTGGGCGGGGCTGTGCTTCGGTTTTGCTGTTGTGGCGCTGTTTGCATAACTCATACGCCATGTATGACAGGCGCGCATTTCGTGTCGCATTGTACTGGCAATTGGCGGCAGCTGCTGTCAGCGAATAGTTCTTCTTCAGCCTGCCGCTTTAATGCGCCCACATCCGCCACAGAAACATGTTGGAAAATGCATTTGACAGGTGGGTCCATCACAGCCAACCGCCCAACCGCCCAACCACCCGACCACAGACATCGCACCGACACTTCATGCGTATAAATCAAGCGGATTTCATTACATCTCGTAATTAAAACTCTTCAGCCAGACGTTGTGCTTCTTTGACTGCCGAGTGGTAAATGCCTTTTAATATTCCCTGGCAGCCGTCTTCATTATTATTTTTATTGTTTCAGCGAGCATTTAAAATAATGAAATACGAAACTTCAGTTAGTATGAAACTCGACTTCATTGCGGCCAGGAAAAATACAAAAAATAAACCGCTTGAATAAAAATGGAGGCCAAGCCGCGACCAATATTTGGTAATGCAGATAACTCAAAAGTTGACCGCTGAAAAGGAGCTGAAAGATCAACTTCTGAACAATAGAAATAAGTCATTCCATATATATGTACATGTATATATAATTCGGACAGATTTTCAGATATAATTTAACACTAGAACTTGTAACTGGCTGGATGTGGTTGTTATTGTTGTTCTCAGCTATTTAAAATGTTGATCTCAATGCCGGGAGGCAGGCAGGGGACTGTTAAATGATTTTGCAGATAAATATATTTTGGTTAATAATATTATCAATGTCATCAGACTAACTTTCCACGATTATTTCATACAGCAGCTCAAAACTTTCTTATGCATGTGTGTGCTGTAAGGCGTGAGTGTGTGTGTACATGTGTATATATATATATATATATATATGTGTGTGTATATGCGTGCGTGAGCATGAGTGTGTAAAACTGTATAAAACTTTTCCAATTTGTCCTTTGTGCATGTCTTTCGAGTGTAACGAGCAACGCAGCAATACAGCGCAGCGTACAAAAATAACAACATTGGGAACGGCCAGAAAAGAAAATTTAAATAAAATTCGTCTGCATATTTATGGCGTTGAGAATTCAAAAAAAAAAAAAATTAAAATTAAATTCAAGAAAACAAAAATTCCCACACACAAACAAGAAGAACTGGAAAAAGTTGGCGCTTACGCAGCGCACTCAAAAACAAAAAAAGAAAAAAGAGGACGCAACAAAAATTGTTGGTCAGTTGGGCAAAAGGTGGGGTAAGGGCGCAAGCGGGGGCATCCCGGTGCACCGCAGAAAAACAAAGCGAAAATTGCGAGAAAATGACGCAGAATGGCAACGTGTGGCGCAAATAAACCAGCCGAGAGAATTTCGCACGCGGCGACAACAAAACGCAAGTGCCCCGAGTTTTGAGTGGAGCATAGTGGGCAACAGGAAAAGCAGAAACAATAACAACATCAGCAACTGCAACAGCAATAGCAACAACAACAACAACAGCTTTAGGAGCAATAGCACAGGAGCTGCGGTACAACTATCACAGCTTCCGCTTTATCAACACCCCAAGCTTCCGCTGCAGACGAGACCTGCCCTGGCATGCAGCAAAAGAAGCGGAGATTGCATAGCAAAAAAAAAAAAAACAGAAACAGAAACTGTATCTGAACCCCACGGACATTGTCGTTGCCACTGTGCCGGCGTGCACAACTTTTGTTTTGGCATTTTCATTTATTGTGCGCAATCTTTCGCCGCGGGCCATTGAACCCAGCAACGAGTGTGTTGTGTATGGGACTTACAGCGAGCAGCTTCGTTGCCAGTTGAAAAATTGCATTTATTAAGTGCTCGACCAGCTGACAAAACTGATAAACTGTTTTTAGCCGCATCACACATACGCCAAGGAGTCAACAACTGTCACTCAACAAACAAAAAGTTGGCTTACAACAGCCCATCAAAAAAGCATAACAAAGTATTCATACACATTATGGCTGGCAGTTGCAATTGTTCAGTGTTGAATTTGGCTTTAATTTTGGTAACAAGAATAAAAAAAATTATAAATACTAAACAGCACGCCATAAAGATAACAGCATGCGTGCTGCCATTGTCATTGTGTGGGTTTGGTGGTTGGCTTGGTTTGTTTCTGTTTCTGGTGCCACAAACCGCCAACAGCTCACCTTGGTGGGAGTGGATGGCGTATGGACAAACAACGTTGGCGTTGATGTTACTAATAATTTTCAGGCCGCTGCTGTTGCCACTCTGCTGGAGTCGAGCTCTGACACAACCCTCTTTCCATCCCCAACTCTGGGCTACAGAATATGTACGTAAGGACTACTGGCAAGGCATTTTATGTGAATTCAGAATCAGTGGCCACATAAATCAAATCAAGGAAGCGCCCTGCCGCATTGCTACTCCGGCTGCAGCTTTAGTAACAGCTCCTCCTGTGATAATAGTGCTATAGTTCCCTACCGTTCCTATCTCTGCTCTGCTCTTCGTGGGGCGTCATATTACATTAAGCGTTATACAAATTTAATGCGCACATATAAAATATGTATATATTTGTTGAATATTATGCATTTTATTTATTTATTTATTTTTTCAATTGTAAATTGAAAGTAAAATACTTGAAATGAATAAGAAATCAATAAATTAATAAGAAATAAATTCAAGTTATAGATATTTCTATTGCTTTCAAACAATATTTATTTGTAAATTTGAATTCATTTATGAAAATATCAACAATTGCCAGCCCAAGCGAATCGTTTGCATTTCAGCTCTTAAGTGGAAACTAGATTCTTCTCTTGGCCACTTGGACAGAAAGAAGTCTAACCAAAGAAATCGCATTTACTTACTATATCTGTAAGAAGAGGTTTTTCTTACTATTTTCCATTGATTAAAGAAATGTGCATTATGCTTATAAAATATCCGACGTTTTCAAACTGATTGAACATTTCAAACCTGTGCGTTGGAAATGCGTCTTTAAACAAGTTCGTAATCGTTCTTTGCATAACGTATTCACACAGATATCCAATGCAATTCCCATGAAAGCTCCACATAAGAACTAAATATACAATAGTAAATCATTTTAGGCCATAAATATAATTTTTTTTTATTTTTCAATGGGCGTTTCCTGCTGCTTTGGAGTTGAATTGACGTGACGCATGCCCAAGAACCGTTGGTCCAATCCCGTGTCCCCTCCTGCAGCCGTACAGCTGTCACAAATGCGCATTTTGGTGCATTTTTTATGACGGCAAGTGTACTTAAAATTCAACCAAAAGCCAAGCACGTACGCGCAGTATTCCCCAACTGTGCCTGTCAGCTGTTGTTGCTGCTGTGGCGCCAACAACGGATACAAGTACGGCGTTTGAAGCGATTTAACCAAAAGAGCGCACAGAGAGAAGTAAGCATCTTGGCCAGAGATGCTCACATGCATTAACCAGGATAAAGATAAAGTCGCCAAATTAAACGCAAACAAAACAGAAGACAATATAGCTAGAGGACGGAGATTAAGTGCTTTGCGCATATCCTCATTAATTGCACTCACATTACATATTCGCTTCGATACGTGTTCAGCTCGTTGTTACATGCAGCCAAAATATACACACAACAAATGCCAAAGCCAAAAGCCAGCACCGCATAAACCGTCTGACACAGTAAGTTGTCCAACAAATCAATTTGACGAGCACAGCATGTGAATTGCCTGGTTATAAATGCGGCAAATGTTTGCTCTACTATATATTTTTGTACTCATGAGCAGAGGCAGCTGGCAAATGTGGCAGCAGATGGAACAGCGGCCAGCTGGCCAAGTACCTATGCACATTATTCCTGGGGCCAGAGTTCTTGAACTCAAGCTTGGTTGCTTTTGGACAGACTACAGCTGGCTGGCAGGCGGGCGAAATCCTCAAACAAATGACTAGGCCATCTAGGCAACAGTTTTCCAGTTACCGTCTCAATATCAGAGTGTATATTTTAGGGGCTATGGTCTTTTGCTGGCATGATTTATGCACATTACTTTGGATCTGCATGCAAGCTGAGTGTGTTCTGTAATGCAAACTACCCGATGTAAAGTCAAAATAATGCACAGCATTAATGACCAACAATCAGTTTAGGTGAAAGTGAAAGGTTCTGGCAGCAAGCTCAACTGCCAAATGGAACCTGAGCTGCTGGAGACTGAATTTGAATCTGAAACTGAATCTGACTCTGAGGCAAATGCTCTAACTGTTGGTCGTTGCATTTTTGATTGCCACACGTCGACAAAATTTACTGGCATCATATGTAAAAGTGTTTTGTGTACTTTTTTTGTGGATGTCATCCACTGCTCTGCGGGGTCCGCTCAAATTGTGAATGATGGCCAGATTTATGTTTGTCAAAGACCCACTTGGCAAAATGCAATAACAGCACCAGCAGCTGCTGCTGCAGTTGCAGTTACAGTTGTTGCAGTTGCAGTTTATAAAGGCTTTACTCAACGAGCGCTTAATGAAAAAAATTTGTTTGTAATATCCATGTGGTGGTACATACAGAAACGAAAACTATTGCGGAGAGTTCACTATATACATGTATTTCATATGTTCAAAATTACATTATTATAAAAATGCGATTTAAATTATATATATATTTAAAACTTCAAAGAAAAAAAACCAATCTCCTAAAAACTAAATATCTTCAAAATTTAAAAGCTTAAAAATGTATGCTGACAAACATGGCTAAACCGACTCGGCTGTTGATGCTGATCAAGCATATATACTCCGCCATATTCGATTAAAAGGCACTTGACTTTTCTTATAAAATTGAAAATAAAATTTTGAAAAAATTATTTTTTGTTCTACAAAAGTTAGCTGTTTGAAATACACGTCAAATTAAAAAGGAATTAAATTTGTAAAGGTAACATAACATTTTTTATTAATTTTTTGTTGTTTAAAATGAGGTTTGAGTAGGAAAAAGCTCTCAGACTTCTTTAAATCGTACCAGTAATAATTTAAGCCTTTTTAACCATCGAAATTAAATTTGGTCTCATCAGAAAATACCACATTTTGCCACTCTTGGGTCCAGAACATGTGTTCTTTTGCAACATTTAATCTGCCTATGTGGTGTGCTTTCATTAATACTGACTTTGACCACATTGTCTTCTAAACCAATCGATCACCTAATAAAATTGGTTGAACACTGTGTTTTGATATTTGAAGCCTTAAATGAAATAGATTTTTAGATGCCGTAGCATTTTTAGCCAGCCCAGCCTGTAAGATTGCAGATTTCTGCCTGTGTGAAAATTTTTTGGTTTTGGGTTTTTAGCATTATTTGTTGTAGTTTTCTTTTAATTTTAACATGTCATCAATTGTGTATACTTTATTATCCCATTCAAAGAAATTCCATATATCGCCCTAATTCCTTTTCCAACGGTTAGAAACTGACTGCCATTAATCGAATTTCGCACCCAAACTAGCTTAAAAAAAACAACAGCAAAAATATGTAAAAATATTGGCAAAAAAAAAAAACGAACAGAACTTTTATTCCAACGCATCATAGCAGTTATAAAATGTGTAAGCAAAGTTGCGTGAGGCTTGGTACAGTTTTTAGCACCATAAACACGAGTGCCTTTAATCGAATTTCGCGGAGTGTACTCGTATATACTTTATAGGGTCGGATATGCTTCGTTCTGCCTGCTACATGCTTTTTCCCAACTTCATTATACCCCTTTTTCTACATTTTAATTGGCTCATGATATTAATACATATTCAAGCTTTATTACTTAAAATTTAAAAAAAATAAAATAATTATAATAAAATTAATAATTAGAATTATAACTATCGTTGCATGCAATCGGTGATGGTACCAGTTGTTCAAGATAAACATGAATATTACTCGGCTACAGCCTGATAACCCCCTAAATCCATATCCATGGTGTGGGCTGAGGGCTCAGGCATAAGCCAAGGCTCATAAAAAATAGCTGCTGGGTCGAAGACTTTCTCTTTGCTGTCACACAGTTCAAAATAGATTTTATTGCCTCTGCTGCTGTCGTTGATGCTGCTGCTGCTGTTGCTCGTTGTTGTTGTTGTGTCATTTCAATTTGAAGCACTCGGCAACGTTTTGATGCCGCTTATTACTTGCAGCGTTTTGTGTGCTTGTCCTGTGGCAGTGACAAAAGAATTCATAATTTCACTTGCAAAAATATGAAGCGAGCTGTCGAATAACTGCACAACGCCTGTGGCTGGCCAAAAGCAAACGACAAGAAAAAAAAAACTCTTAACAAGTTTATGCAGCAATTGTGTGTGCGTGGGGATGTGGCGAAGGGGGGGGGGGGGGGGGGGCGTTGAGTGACACTCAAAGCGAACACTTGGCATGAAACAGCAGCTGGCCTGGCAGCCTGCAGTTTGGGAAAAGTGGAAGCTGCTGAACGGACACATAAATAACTCAATACGCGTTGAGAGTCGCGTTACGCGACTGACATAAATTTTAATGCCGTACTCGAAACTCACGAAAGGCGCTGACTGCGACAAAGACAGACAAACAGATGAACGGTCTGACACGGGGACAGATGAATAAACGGACGGAGTTGTTAAATTCAACGGCAAAATGCCAAAATGTTGCACACACACACACACACACACACATATATACACACAGCCAGCCTTAACTCGACCGTTAAGCGCATAAAGCGACCGCCGTTTGCCTCGACCGCGTTTGCATTTGTGGTCCACAATTTCCCTGCAATCTCACCGAATCCCTGTGCCATCATCGGGTTGCCCCCTGCTCCTGCTCATTGCCTCCGTTGCCCTGCAGACCACATAGCTCAGCGCCTGCCATAACCATCCCATTCTCAATCCGCATTTATCGCTGCATGGACATTAAACTGTAAGCTGCTGCGACTGCGAGAGGGGCTTCCGCACATAATGGAAATAAATATATATAGAACATGAGCGAACTTTCGTTGGCACACCGAAGATTACATACCCTTATCATCGTTAACTATGCGATACACACACACACACATATATATATATATATATAATTAATTGTATGAAGTTAAACGAGTGGATTTGATTAACATATCCAAGGTAAAATTAAGTTTTTCAGACGGGATTTTATCTATCGACCGATTGCTGATCGAGAATATGTAGAAAAGCCTAACGGGTCAGACATGTTTTCTTCGCGACAACATTTCGATATACCCCCGGCAAGGGTATGAAAAGTCGAAAGATAAATAAGCACAAAAATCAACAGTGTGGCAACGTTGTCCCCAATTTGACCGTTCTCTCCGTTGTCAACGCCGGATAGACAGCGCACAAAGCGGTGTTCAATCAATTTGAAAAGGGACGAAAACAACGGCCACATAAACTGTGGCAACAACAAATAATAAATAAATAAAATAAACTTTAACTATAGCTTGCAATCACATTTACATATTGTATAGTAAAGTACATAGTTTGAAACTAGCTTCAATCAAGGCAAGCTAAAATATACTCTTATGCGCCCAGTTAAGATATGGACAAATATAAGATCAATATCATAAATAACTATCAATTAATAAGCGTTTCGTCCCCTCACCGTGCAGGGGGTTTGGTTTTCCAAAACAAAAAGTAAATAATCCACACTCTTAGTGAACTCCTGGTACCAGCTATAGAAACTTCAGGGAGGATAAATATAGATTAAAAGTGATATGCTTAGCTTCTGCATTTTGTAAAATTTGTATAGCTCTATTGTTTGTTATTTAATAAATCAATTATACAAAAAATATATTAAACATAATGATTAACCTTCTGAATGAAAAACAAATTTTAGCAAAAATGGTAATATATTCTTTGATCTTTAATATTTGTGGGTGGGCATTTTAAAATCCAATCCAACCAAAGTTCAGCAATATAGTTCAAAGGATATGCTAATATTCAAAAAAAAAACAAGGAGAATTTAGTTAACATTACGTTCATTCTTTATTCAAGTCTAGCTAATCTATCTAGTTTTATCCGAGCCTCAGCTGGTAACACAATATTTGGTATATTGACTATTGTATTTATTTGATATTCTTTGTACACTGATGGCAACGAATTATGGCCACGATATCCACTGAGCTTCGCTTCAAGCACTTATATCTATATACATATTTCGCAACTTCATGATAATAAATGGGATTGTTAATTTAATAACAATCGGAATACAGGGTACCTAACTGATCATTCGTGACAGCAGAATTCAAATTTGTTATATTTGAGCGCCGTTTGTGGCATGAAAGCAGCAGTGGCAACAAAAAGTAACTTCGCCAAGCCATAAAAATACTAATAACGAACAAAAATATGTGCAGATAAAAATCAGGAAACAAAATACCAAAATAAAAAACAACGAGAATAATTCCAACAAACAGCACACGCACACACACACACACACACCAATATATACAGATTTCCATTTTAAGCTGATTTGAGTTGACAGTCAGAAGTATGTTTTTCTTTCTTGTTTTTCTTTTTGGCTGTGGCACACATGTTGCAACACCCCAAATACATACGAGTATACAGATGACACACTGTACACATTGTTGCGAGCTGATCGAGTGTTGGTTGGTTACTTAACTGTTTGGTGTTGGCCCTAATTAGACTGCCTGTGATTAGCTAAGCCACATTAATATATAACTACAGTATGTGTGTTAGTTGAAACAACATTTAAATTTGGTTTTCGCCTCGAATGGGACCGGCCGCATTGGCGTACTGTGTTTTGTGTGTACATTATGCAGATACAGACACACACACAAACGCTTTATTAAATTTATTTTTGTAATTTGAACTGCCAATTTGGCAGCCCAAAAGATGAGCGAAATTCAATTTCTGGGATGATGTCGGCCAACGGACTGCAGAGAGTTGCCGGCGACTGTTGGCCATGTTGGAGCTCTGTAACTTACCCTGTGTGCTAATTTGGCGACTGCAGCAGCACATAAATCCATTAAGCTAATCACAAAAATTGCAAAATATGTTTGCAAACTACAAGCTATGCACAAAATGGAGAGACTGCACCAGCTGCAACTTGAGCAACTTAACTGCAGCAAAGCTATCAGCCTGCTAAACTGGCTGCCTCTCAGGCTCTCAACCTGACAGCCTTGGTCAATAGTGAAGGCTAGGCTCCACAAAGCAATGATATGCTAAGGGAGTGGCAGTCCAATTGCAACACCCTGTCTCAGATTCTGCCCCTGGCTATGCCTCTGCCCCAGCCTCTGCCCCTGCCACGACCACAACTTCAGATCCTGCACCCGCTTCACTTTAGCCGTCTTACTGAGCCGCACTAAGCCGACATTTAAGACTTTTCCATCATTTTATTTCATTTCATGTGCGCCCGATTTTCCGTCGGTCTCTCCTCTTATCTTTTATTTATTATTTTCTTTTTTTTTGAGAAACTGTTGAAGCACTTTGCTTTTAATCTTGCAGTATTCGCCATGACAGCATCAGAAACAACAGCTATGGTAACAGTGCACAGTGCCACAAAATGAGTAGAATTCAACGCTTTTTATATGGGTTCAGTATTTTTAGTGTACTTAAATTAAGTAAAATGTAAATCATAGTTTATAATTCAATTATATATATATATATATTGTCAAAGCAAAAGTTTCAAGTAATCCGTTAACAATTGTTTCTGCATATGTATTAATATACATACACATAATATAATATTTACATATATATTTCATATATATATTAAGAAAAAGTGTACATTCAAAAGATACGTAGTTGGCATCAATTCCTTCTAAAAGTGATTGGTTTTTAGGTAAAGATAAAATACAATGTGATATATATTTCTAATCTATATAGTGTTGAATGGAGTATTTGGGACTTTAAAAATTACATCAGTACCACTGTGCGCAGGCACTGCCTGTTTTGCCTTTTCAACGAGTTGGGTTCGTTGAAGGCAACCCAAAGATTTTCGAACAATTTGAAGGCATTGACTTACTTGCAACCGGCACAGTGCTGGGCAGTGGTGTGCTGAGGAAGCGGGCACATCCCATACACCCAGCAAAAAGAAAACATATAAGGAAGTTTTAGTCGAGAGCTCGACTATGAGATACCCTGAAGCCAGCTGTTAAATAGAAAGCTGTATATTCAAAATCTGGGCTCTTATTGCTATTAATTTGTATCGATATTCTCGAAATCGGGGAAATTTTAAATACAAATAAAATTGATGTATAATCATGGTATACGAGAACTTTTATTCTAAATTTATAGTCTCTGAGATTCGTTAGTCAATACAGAGAAGCAGACAGTCAGACGGACATGACACGATGACTCGATGATTCTGATTGAAAATATATAGACTTTATGCGTTCGGATAAGCTTCCATCTACCTATTATAAGCTTTTGCATAACTGTCATATACCCTCTTCATCCATTTTTTAATGGATTTTTTTAGTCCGTTTCGTACTTGAAACATTGTACAAAAATGTGCGCTCAATTCGTACTTAAAATGCGTAAGTTTGTATACGCCGTATGTGTGTACGTTAAAGCAAAAGAGAAAATGGGCCTTAGGAATATAAAGGGGGAGAACAGCAAAGCGCCCCACACTTAATTAGAAGGTAAGTCCTACATTTAATGGTACATATAATGTGTCAAGCTTTGAATAATGTAACCCAAAAATCTGTATTCAAAGTTTTCTAATTCGAGCTTTAATCAATTCCAGCAATTTTTCTGACGCATAACTAGCGGAGTATATATTTCAAGTTGCAAGTTGAACAAAACAAATATGCTCGTTTAGCCTAGACAGCAGAGTATAATTACATAAACCTAGATTAAGTATTAAATTTCTTTCCATTGAAGCTGAAGGGAAAAGAAAATGAATATTGAAATTGGTTTGGCAGCAGTAAACGGCTTTTTTTCAAGCCACGCTGAGTGTGTGGCAGCCACAGGAAAGACTTACAAATGCGCCGCGCCATAACATATGCAACACAAGCCCACACACAGAGAGTGGGCGACTCAAATATGGATGGGTTTTGTAATCACCCTGTTTGCTGCATGCCAAAGGGATGCCCGGGCTGCATGTGAGTATGGAGGAGACCCTAGAAAAGTATGTGCAGCAATAATAGGCTGACCAGAAAATCCATCGACTTGCAATCTCAGCCCAAATCCGAGCTGAACTTTGAGTTGCGATTCATGTTAACATATTGCAATAATGCCACGCCCAATGGGCAACAGCCAAAGTGTATTGAAGTTGCACAGATTTTTTGATGTCAAAAACAAATGCACCGAGACATGAGCAGATTTCGTTTTCGTTGTTGTTTTTGCTGTTGTCGTTGTGCACATTTTAATTATGAGTCTGACTATAATGTAAGCGGACTACAATTGGAGTGAGCAAGGGTGTCGATGTGGGTGTGAGTGTGGCTGTGGCTGTGGGAGTTGGTGTGCCTTTGCTTTTACGGGCATAAAGTCTGTCAATCATGCGACAATATCGCACAGGGACTAAAACTGAAACTAAAACTGAAACTGGAACGAGGGGAGTGGTGGCCTGGGTTCAATGGCAGCGCTTTTGTCGGGCTGCTGTTGTGTAGCTTCGTGTGTAAGTGTGAGTGTGGGCGTTTACATGGGATTTGCACCAACAAAATGGCAGGTAAGCAGCATTAAAAATAAAATGGAAATTCATGATAAGATCAGACAGCAATAGCAACAGCAGCAGAAGCGCCATAAACCGGGCGGATGGGCTGCTTCTCATTTTGTCGATTAGAATCTCTTCGAGATGTCGCTGGCAACAGCTAGCAGTTGTAATTTAATTAACGCAGTCACAGCAACAAGAAAAAAAAACTGAACAACCCCAATACACATCTGCTGGCTGTAACAACCATTTACGGCAAGCCAGCATGAAAATGAAAATATAATTGCGACAGGAGCTAAACAAATTTGTTATCTCAATTTCTTCTTTGGTGCTCGACTAACTGATATATTTATCTGGTCCATGGAATCCGAGATGTAAACACAATAAACCAACTCCATACATATTAAGTATGTCTTTGACGGTTCCTAAGTTATCAACACACTACATTTTCTCACTTGCTGTCAACTTTTTTTTACGACCACAACAACTTAAAAATAATCAAGAGTATTCCTAAGTGTTAATACCAACGAACTTCATAAGAGATTCAGCTTAACTACAGCAATAACATATACATATCACTGGCATATTGTTAAAGTTTATTGCACACTTGCTTAATTTTCAGTTTAAGTACTGTGAAATCCCCAAGAACAAAAGTTCAGAGCAAATTACATGCATAAAACAAGGCATATCAGATACTGTTTACAGTATTCCCCTGTTATCTTGTTTTACACTCAGAAAAAATGGAAGAAAGAGTCATGAATTTCAGCAAAACGAATTTCGCAATAAGAATCTATACACTTGCCATGCTAATATTTCCAATTGTTATAATTGCAATGTAACATAAAAACATTTTGGTCCACTTATTTGTCGAGTCAATTTGAGAACCATTTTTTGAATACCTACGAAAAGTTTAAATTAAGTTCGTTATTCGTTTCTTCGTCATAAATGGTAGACAAAGCTATTGCGATATCGATTCAAAGCTTTGAATCGATTGGCATTCGCTTTGCTGCGTTGTAACCAATAATTACTATTTTTTAACAAAATCTCTGCAGTCAGTAAATGGGTTGCCTAAGAGACGAAGTCAAGTATATGGCCTCAAGTCCCCGGGATACGTATGAATGTCATTTCCTTTGATAATTTGTATACCCTTGACACAGTTGCAGTGTGTGAAAAGAATTTAATGAAGTTGTGCAAGTGTATGTAGAAGGCAGTAGGAAGCATTACAAACCCCGCGCACAATGCACAGAATAAACCAAAATAAAATACGAGCAATACTATCATAGAAATAATAATAATTATTATAATTATTTTAATAGACAAAACTTTATGCTTTGCTTTAAGTTGAAATGTCTTGTAATTTGCAGAAGTTGTGTGATTCCATTCTAGATAGTAAGAAGAATGTCTGATCTGATGTAGATTTCAGTTTTGAATGGATACCTTTGCATACTATTTGGTGGCAATTACAAATCTCAGGGTTGAATCAGCTTGCAGCTCACCCGCACATAAAACGCAGCCTAACGGATAAGTTTCCCTTTCTCCACTTTTTTCTCAACTTTTTTGTTGTACCGTAAAAATCTAACCAGCCATTTGCATGCAAATACAACTGAGGCAAGGACACTCGATTGGGTTGGCACTGCCTATGTGTGGGAATGTGTATGTGTGTCTATGTGTGTGGTTTTGTGGATGAGGCTTAAGGCTATTTCCGGGGAAAGGTTCACCGGTGGGTGTTTGAATTGGTGTTGCTGCTGGTGGTTTGTTGATTCTGTTGCTGACGAGGATGACGATGCCGAGATGCCGTTTGCCTGATATTAATTGCGCTGTTGCACTTCACGATTTTAGATTTGCATGCAGTTTGTAGCCCCCCTTAGAGCTGCCTCCCACTTCCCCTCCATTCACGTCTCCATTCCGGTCCATTCTAAACCATACCGGGCCCCAAAATTGCCAAGTCATTTGCCAACTGTGACTCTGTATGCAAATTACTTTTGTCGGCACTGGTTGAGAGCTGCGGCTGTCGACGGTTGGGTGATATGATAGGGGCTGTTGCGGGGGATGGGCTGTATTTCAGTTCATAGGCTTATGCATTCCATGGTGCATCACCTCTCTCTCTGCCTCTTTATCTCTGTCTGTCGGTTTGGGTTCAGTATTACGCGGGCAGTTGGCAATGAAGTGCAAAGTATGTAAATTAATATTGGAATTTCACTAATCCGTCTATCAACTGGACGCTCTGTGGGTTTGAGTCAATTTGGCCTTATTTTCAGGCTATGTGGCTATGGCTGTGTGTACACATTCTATATATATGTAAATGCATATATAAGCCACACAAGTTTGCATGGAATGCAATAGCGCCTGCAAAACCGCAAATTAATGTCACAACTATTTTGCAAAATTATAATTGGAAAACAGCGAGCGAGTGAGTCGCTTTAATTGTAACGCTAATCCCGGCAGCCATATCAATAATTCGATTTAAGTAAATTAGTGAGATCATATAATTATGAAATGTACTGAATTACACAAATTCTTGACAATTATTCTTGTTAATTAATTTTGACAGATTAATAGATGACAGTTTTCTCTATTAGTCGATGACATGTTAATAACAGGTATTGATTTAACAGTCATTCGACAATGCATGCGATGACAAAAAGTAGAGCTTAGAATGAAGAACTGATGAGAAGCAAATATGGCAGTCGTGCATAATTAAGATTTTGGCTAGAGCCAAAACCGAACCAATTTCCTTAAAATTGAATCACATTACAACAAAACTAAATTGACTGTGCGTGGAAAGCGTTCCACTTTTTTCTTGCTTCCAAAAAAATCAATGGCATAATATGCCGCTGGCCGCTTTTGCAGCAGCTGCCTCTGCTGTTGCCATTACAACGACTTAACATTTTTATGATAATGCAATGACAAAACCGACATGGGTTTGCGCTTTGAGAGTGAGTCGGCGACAGAAATTGGGCAGAGCTAGGGCCACATACGGAAGCAGAGAGTGCCATGGGTAACACGCAATTTAAGCATACATCTATTGCATAACATCTATGTATGTAGAAGCACCCAATGCAGCAGACCAGCTAAAGCAGCCGACAGTCAGGCAGCTGTCATTCGAGTTGACATTGTAATATGTACAAATAAGTAGAGCATATGAGGCGTATGATTAATATTTAAATCAGGAAAAAAATAAAAATAAAACTGCGACTGCGACTGCGATGGAGAATGTAAATGTGAGCCAGTATAAAAATGTGCAAGCCAAGCAAAAAAGAAAAAAGATTTAAATTGAAATGAAACAAGAGACTTAAGTAATAACGGTTGTTATTAACAGGACGCTGGCAGGACTGGCACGGCCTGCCAGTGTGCTTGTGTGGGGTTCACATTTTATTGCCTACATTCTAGCGGCTACATGTTGGGGATGATGATGATGAAGATGATGATGTTTGTGCATGTCTATGAGCCTGAGTGTGTATGCGTATACCAAAGTTCATTGAGGCTGTTGCCAACAAGAAAACCCACTTTGCAAACATGAGCCAACAATTTGATAGATACCAGGCAGCAGCCACAGAAAAACAAAAACAAAAAAAAATCCAAGCGAATTACTCGTGCTCAAAAGTTGGCGCTGTGGCGGTCAAGTCAGCAAGCAAGCATCATTAGAAAATTAAAGTGCTATGCTCAGTGAATGTGTGTCAAAGAAAAAACAGAATCGCAGAGATGCAACTCAAATGAAAATCAGCGGATCTTAGCTAAGCTGACGGAAAAAGCGAATTGCAATTGGCCAGCGAGCTTATTTTCAGTGTACTGAAGTAATACTTAAGACACTGTGCATTTGTCACAGGACTTGTTTCGTTTTATGATGTATATGGCAACTAGGACGGAATTTCAAACAATTCAATGTCCAAAATGGGGCACACTTACTGTTTAGCTTTAAGCTAAAGAAAAATGTTTTGATAACTGCATATACAGATTTTACATATCGATTTATAGAACCATAGAGACTCATAGAACAATTCATTTAAAATTTGACTGTTAGGTGCGCTTACACTCTTGAAGCCACTACAACCAATGTTTAATTAACTCTATAAGCCAATTGTAATGCTCTTAACAGCTTCAAGAGTTTTGCAGCCGTACTAAGGTAGTGAATATAAACATTCAAACTTAAAGTATAGCTGCTGGTAAACTTTTAATTGACCATCCCAAGTACGCATTACTTCAAGTCCAATCTCACGACTCAGTTATTAAAGTGCAGAAATGTTATTTTATTTCTTATATAACTCATGACTTGTTGCTTCTCTCTTATTAAGTAACATAACTTATTTTACTAATGGCATACACATGCACGTCTTTGCTATTTCTCTATCACTCACGCTATCGTTCTCGATCTTGCTCTTAGTGCAGCTGCTACTTTTACTCGAAAAGCAAAATCGAAGCACAATGGAAGCCCAACGCCTTCCTCGAGCGATGCAGCTGCCAAGACTTGGGCTACACGAAATTTGTTTTAATGGAGGGGAGACAGAGAGTGCTAGGGACACATAGAAAGAGGCAGAGGGAAGGAAAGAGAGAGGGATGGGAGTTGCTGCTGGCAGAGTATGGCTCGGGCAGCACTTGACTGGCCAAATGCATTTGCCTTGGCCGTGACAGCAATGCGCTGCATTAATCATACGCACCGTTGTACGGCTGCAGTTGCTGCTGTCTCGCCTGTTGTTTCACGTCGCCTGCCGAGCTCAAAAGCATAAAAACGCTGCAGCAGTAGCCACACCATGGCAATACCCAAATACGCAAACACCCTGCCAGCTCTAAGCTTGCGAGAAAAAAAATGGGCAAAAATATGAATGCCAGCATAAAAGCAAATTTTATAAGTTAAGAATTAAATGAAGTATACGAGCTGTGCTTTTGGCTCTAGTGAAGTTAACGTGCAGTCGAGCAACTATTTACGTTGCTGCAGGACTCAGCGCTGTTATTGTTGTTTACTTGGGTTTGCTGTTCATCTTGTTGTTGTTCTTGTTTGTGAGCATTGTTGCCACTGCTGCTGTTGTGGATGTTGCCACGGGTCCTCAGTTAGAGTCAAGAGTCTTGGCGCCGCAACGCGCGATGGCAAAATGCAACACCTAAGAAAATGAAGCCGGAAAAGGGCAACAAACAGCAAATGCGGAGAGAAACAAAAAATTAATGGAAATGGAAATGTAAATAAACTCTTAGTTCAAGTTGTACCACAGCAGCAGCAGCAGTAGCAGCAGCACAGCAGCCAAAAAAAAAAAGCACCAACATCAAATGGTGTGTGTAAATAAAATGGAATGCATTTACCATTGCCTCTAAATTAAAATCAAATAAAGCGCCCTCAATATGTTGACCATAAAAAAGATCCCTTGCGAAACGACTGCAAGTAAAGAAACTGCAAAAGCAACACAAGAACTCCACAAAATAACGCAAGCGAAGCGAAAGAAAGAAATTCAACTTAATAGGCGACTTACATTAAGCACTTATATATATAGCTTTATATTTGTATGAAAGATATGTATGTGTGAAAAACTTATTCAACTGCTTTCGGTGCTGGAGTGCTCTGGGCACATGTGGTTAAAAGGCTTCCATTAAGTAGTAAAATGCAATTTCCGATTCTTTAATAAAGAAAGTTGCAACTAAGAAAATCATTTATATTTGCACTAACCTTTTCTGGCATGCGTTGATTGCGAGGTGAACAGTTTGCAACAAAAAAATGCGAAATTCCACTGAGGCTCTTTCTAACTTTCAAAATTGAAAATTCAAATTTAGCAACCTTTTCTGCTTTATTTATATTTAAGTAATTCCTATTTATATAATGAAAAATATTTCAAATTTAATGAAATGGAAAACGAAAATATTTTTTAAAACAAAAAAGTAGCATTTTTTCTAATGTAAATAATCACTACATAAAATTACCCAAACGTTGCTTACTCTATTTTCGATTTTCCCTTCGCCTAATGCATAAAAAAAGAAACAACAAAGTTGGATACTGCTTTTGATTTCATTTATTTTCGTCAACTATTTTGTAAAGTATTGCCAATGGATGTAGGAATTATTTGAAGTTGTTCGCATTAAGGTGTGCAATCTGAATTGAATACAACAACCAAGCAAAATGTTATTTAAAGCAGAAGTTTAATTTTGGTAAATTTACAAGCCAACTGTGAGTAAGAAGACTAACTGACTAACTAACTAACAACAAACAAAAACAAAATGCAAGAAAGTCAGCTTAATTTTCAAGTTCATTGGCGCGCAGTGCAGGATCAGCGAATCGGGATCATGGACTAAATCGAAACCACATATATTTTTGTTTATAAAGCTTAGATAGGCAGCCGAGCGAGAAATGGGAGGGAGGGAGGGATGAGCTTAGATGGGTGGGCAAAATGGAATGTACGGTGGTATGCCACTTAATATTGCGCCTGAATGGCTGAATGGCAGCCACTAAACAACTTCCGCACTTGAATGGCAGCTGGTACAAGAACCGCAGACAAGACTCAAGCAGGAGCTGGAGAGGTATGTGAAGCGCCGTTTGGAAGCCAACTTAGAACAAAACAAAAAAAATAACACAACAGCAACAAAAACAAAATGCTGTACCACAATGCATAAGCAACACAAAAAAAAAAAAAAAAAAAAAAAAAAACATTGGCAGTTGCATGCATAATAAACTTCTCTGGCACGGGCTTTAAAGTTTATGCCTTTCCCGAGAGCAGCAGGCAGAGAAGATACACACAATAGAAGAGAGCAAGACAGACGGAGATAGTCAGCGCCAAAACGAAGTTAAATAGGAAAAAAGAACGTGGCAAACTGAGGCTGCCACTGAGACAGAGACCGAGAAGGAGAATGAGAACGAGAATGAGACTGGGCACTTGAGGACAAAAAGAGTCAACGTCAACGCATTTTGAAGAGTGTGCCATTATGCAATACACACGCACACACACATGCATCGTAGTATCTGCGAGCTTTAAGCTGGCTTTCCTTAAGCGTATTAACATTTGTGTATGTTACATTTTGTGTGTTGCTTGTCTGCCAAACAGTTGCACATTGCTCTGCTCATTGCCTGCAATTGCATAGTTGTCATGTCAACTTCCCTTTCCCTTAACACACACACTCTAACTATGCACCTCCCCCCCCACACTCACACACACATGCACATAAATACTTACATATATTTATAAATACATATTGATGTATATCTATATACATACACACATCCGCTTACCAGTACACACACCTGTCTGTTCTGGCATTTTAAATTATCAGTCGCTCTCCGTCTAGTTCATTGTATTGCTCTCTCTCTCTCTCTCTCTCTCTCTCTCGCTCTATATCACTCCTTCTCTAGTTCTAAGCGAAAGTTGCTCTTTTCTCAGACTATCCCTCGTCACATTATTTGCCACGATTAATGAGACCCTAGCTGCTGCACCAACAATCACTCACAATCAGTCACAATCACGCTCGCAGTCACTGTGATCTTCCCAGTCGGAGTCACCAAATTGATGGGTACCTGATGGGCACTGCTTATAGGTACAACCAAATTGCCTTTGCATAAACAAGCTGACGACATTCTTCAGTCGTCTCAAATTCAAGCGACACACACACACACACACACACACACACACAGGCATAGACAGAGAAATACATATGCATGCAAGTGTGAATGTGCTTGGGATTTTCTCGTCTCGCTGCTTTTTGCCACACTCGTCACTCGCAACACTCTGCTCGTTAGTGGCACATTCATGTCAAACGCTAAGTGGCTAAAAGCAGTTGTGTGTCTGTATGTGTGTATGTGTGTGTGTGTGTGCGTGTGTGTGTGTGCTCTAAGACGTTTAATAAGTTTCTTGAACTTTGATGTCTGTCAACACTTTGCTTTATGACACAAACAACGTCTTTAAATTGCCGCTGTGCTATAATACGAAAAACCAGTAATTGAGCCAATTTATAAATCCAGTTGTATGCCATTTACATAAAAATATGTATATACTATATATATATGTAGATATGTAGATTTGCACCTATATATGAATTGTTTACTTTATTCCACACCAACTTTCTCTGATTTGTCGATATTATTTAAGTATTGCTTACATAAATGCATATTCCATAATCCGATGTCAATTTCCATTGGGTGTATTTATTTTGTTGTAGATTGGAGACTGTAGATTGGTGTTTCGAGAGCTTGTGAGCTAAATTTCTTGATAAATTTGATACCGAAGGTATCACAATATATTGGTTTTGTGCAATGCCCGTCATGTTGTCGTCCGTTTATATGAACGCAACTTTTTTCGACAGGTTTGTAGGTTGTTGGCGATGTCCTTCAAAAATCATATTTCATATGTCACACCCACCCCCGCTGCTCAGAGGCTATGTCTTCCGCAGTTTTTAAGTTAGAGCCATCAAATTTGATATGTATTTTATTGGAATTACTAGGAAACTCTTCCAAGATTTTTTTCTTGGCTGCTTTTTCTCCACTTGTATTACTTATGGTATTGAAGTATTTCACAGTCGGTTAATTTGAGAAGAACTGTAAATTAAACTGTCACCAAAAACTCATTGACTACGTGTTTTATAGGTTTTGAATAGAAATTGCATGAAAAGCTCGGATTAAGACAAGTAATTGTTTGATAAAAATCTTTCTTGTTGTAGATTTCAATCAAAGGCTTCCGCAAATTTTCAATTAACAAAATAAATTTCGCAGTCTGACGGCAGATCCACTGCAGTGATTGAAATTGTTTGCAAGAAGTTCATAAAGATGAAATTGAGACTCGCAGACAGAGGACCCGAGAGCCGAAGATACGTGGACCATCGAAGTGATACAATGACCATCTGGAAAGAAGCCATTCGAAATCCGTGGCCTGGCAGCACGAGAGTAACAAACACAAAACTCGATAAAAGGGAACGAAAAAATTAACATTTGGCTGTGGGAGACAACTGTCTGGTGGGGGTGGAGCGTGAAGTGTGGGTGAGTGCGGGGGCGAAAGTGGGTGTGGCAGGTGCGCAATCTGAGCCCGGGCACGTGACAAAGTGAAATTGTTAAATTGAAGGCTGTAAGCGATAAGCGCACACGCACACGCACGCAGACAAACAGCGCAAAGAAAGCGACAAGAGCAGAAACGTTGGAGTGTATAGGAGGGGCGCGGAGAGGAGTGAGGCGGAGTGGAGAGTGGAGAGCGTACGCAAACAGGTGAAACAATGAGGTGCAGAGAGTAAGCAAAACTTTTGCAGCTGATACGGTGGGCAAGCTGACAGCGTGTTGAGAACATTGTGGTGGCAAGATGCTATGTATGTGGCTGCTACTTAACCCTTGGCCCGCATTGCGACTCTGTCAGCTGTTGCTACTGCTACTGCTGCTGTTGCTGTTTGCTGTTGCTGTCGTGTGTGTGGCAATGCGTCAAGAAACAATTTAACCATTTAACTTGGCTCGTTAACATTAATTTGGACGCAACAGTTTCCGGCCTCAGGTAATTGCTATATGCCCCAACGCTCACCTGTATGTATGCATCAGTATTTGGGTGTTTGCCACTGGCCAAATGGCCAACACTAACGAGTTGTCATCAGCAGCAACAGCAACAGCAAGAGCAGCAATAGCAGCAACAGCAAAACCAACAACAGAAACAGCGACGCCTGCCAAAGCGGAAGTTGGTGAAATGCTTGCTTGAATGTGATTCTGACGGATGTGACGGAAGTGACCGTTACACCGTGCTGCCAACTGCCCCTCACAATGAGGTCAACCTACCCCCGCGCTCCCTTCACCGCCTGCTGTCATTATTAAATGCTGTGCATCAAGCTGCCATATGTTTAAGTCTTGAGGCTCGATACTACTTAATCTGCTTACGCCCCATTCAAATCGCTTGGGTGTCCCAATGAAAAATGTAAATGCATGCCTTAAAATATATGCCACGCCCACAACCCACAACCCCCAATGCCCCAGCCCTAACCGCCTATCCATAGCAGACGCCGAACTGCCACGTTTGCGTGAAGCAATTATTATGCGTATCTAAAATTAAATCAGTTGCAGCCGCAGACAGACACAGTGGCTGCAATAAACTACGGCCAAGTCGTGCAGAGCTACACAGCTACACAATTGGAAATTGGGGGAGGGAATTGGGGCAGCGGACACAAAGTTGCATAGAGAAACTATTTAGTGTTTGTTGCTGTTGTTGTTGTTGTTCTTATTGTTGTTGTTACTGTTGTTGCTTGACGCTGCTGCGTATTGTGGTGTAATTTATGTTCGCCTGCTGCTTGCCAGTTGTTGGTTAAGTTTAGCGACAATGGCCAATAAGCGCTTTGGCACAGTTGGCGGTTATATAAAATAAATAATGAGAGCCTTCTACTTGAGCAGGAGTTAAGAACGCCGAGGCTCACAATGGACTTCAATTTTCAAATAAGCACTCTGAGACGACTCATAACAAATAGACAGGTGACTCTTCCTATATATTATTGTCATTTCCTGTATTTTAACAATTTAAAACATCAACTCTAAACGATTACTTAGTACTCGTAGCACTTCTACAAACTAAACTCGTCAAATATTACCAATATTAAGAAAAACAAATGCTCAGTATTACGTAAGAATGCCGTGGTAGACAGGATTATAGTCAATCTTAGATGAAAATTGATTGAAAAGCTGGCGGAAGCTGCCATATACACTGAAAACATATCCTTCCCCAATCTCATTGTGTGCTCAGTAGGGGATACAACCTTAATTGTACTTAAAAACTTTGTGACACAACTGCAATTCCAATCAAATCGACAGTCCGATTTTTAAATGATGTCTACATATTATATATATATATATATATATATATATATATATTGTCAGCGAAGGTCTATTGAATGGAGTCGTATTTATGTTGCTAAAAACTGTACCAACCCTTACTCTGTTATGATGAAATTTCAGTTAGTTTATTCCAAGATTTTTGGAATTTTTCCTTTTATGGCTAGTTTGGGTGTGAAATTCAATTAAAGGCAGTCACTTTCAAGCCTTAGGAAAAATAAGTATGGCGTTGTATGGATTTTCGTTGAATGGGACAATTAAGTCTACATATAATATTTTACAAGGAGAAGCAGATTAGTTGCATACAAAAATTTGGAATCGGAAAGGAAAAAGCAGTCTAGCCTGAGGAGATAACTACGATTCTCGCTTACAAGGAGACTGGAATGAACAAAAAGCAAATATCAATTCAATTAAGTCGATCGATATTGTGTTAAAATTAAAAAAAAAATGCTAAAAACCCAACATCAAAAAATTATCACACAGGCAAAAATCTGCAATCTTACAGGCTGGGCTGGATAAAAATGCTACGTCATCTAAAAATCTATTTAATTTAAGGTTACAAATATCGCAACAAGGTGTTGAACAAATTTTATTAGATTGTGATCGATTGGTTTGGAAGACAACGAGGTGAACGACTGTATAACCGAAGGTGCACCACATAGCCACATTAGGTTTTGCAAAAGAACACATGTCCTGGAGCCAGGAGTGGCAAAATGTTAATTTCCATGGTCCAAACGTCTTAAAGTATTTCTGACATGACTTAAAGACGTCAGAGAGATTTTTCCCCATTCGAAGCTATGGTGGTGCTTCATTTATGATCTGGGCTGCATTCAGTAATCACAACAGGACCCTGATTTCTAAAATTTCAGGCCGTATGAACTTGGGGGGTTATACAAACCTGTTGGGCGAAGTTTTGGTGAACTTTAACATTAGGATAATGCTCCAATTCATGTGTCGTGGGTCTGTTGTAAGTGGTTTCGGTATCGGGAGTAAGATCACGCGACCTGAATCCCATGGCAGACATGTGGGGATACCTGTGCAGTCGAGCTTATGAAGGTAATCGACAGTTTGAGACAGTTGAGCAACAGCGAAAGGCTGTCGTTAAAGAATGATCAATATCCCATTGCCTGACTTCCATAAAGTTGTTAAATCGATGCCAAATCCCATTTTTGAAGTTATAACAAATCGGCAGGCTGGCCACATAATTAAGTTTAACAGTAATGCCTTTAATCGAATTTCGCTCATTTATTAAAAAAACATTGAAAAAGCAATTCTCTGTTAATGTTACCAACTTAATTCCTTTTTTATTTGTCACGTACTTAAAATGGCTAACTATTGTTGAACGATAAAAAAATTATCAACATTTATTTTCAATTTTATAAGGAAAAAAAAGCAGGTTCACAGAGTGTATATATATATATATATATAAATATAATATAATTATATTTGTTTCACATTCCTTATAATTTGATATTGGGAAAAATTACTCACACCTATTATTATTTTTTTCACATACATTATTTTTATTTTGAAGATTTTGATTAAGAGGTTCGACAAAGAACGAAAAGTATCAGAAACCTTATGTCAATTGATTGACTTGACAAATAAATTAAAGTATTGAATTAATGAATTATGTTTTGTTTTACTTGTGATAATCGTATTGTTATTTAATTTTTCTTAATATATTCGATCAAAGACGTAATTGGGCTCTTTCTGGCTCATATACCTTGTTCCATCATGCAAGTAATTTTCCACACATAATAACAATTATTTAGATATATACACACTTGCAAACACACACACATATATATACCTGTACATCATACATTATTATGTGGGGCCTCTTGGGGAGTTGCGCAATGCTTTGGCGATGTTTGCCGACGACTGGCCAAATACTCGTAAAAGATAAACACACGCACGCTAGCACACACACACACACACACACACACACACACACACACACAGAAACACACATGCATCCATACGCATACAAACACACACACATTGAACGCATTCTGGGGGCGTGTCTGTAGTCATAGGGCAATTTCGATTAAATTTGTGGCACGGCCGCAGCTTATCGGCCATGACTAGCAGCATGGAAGCGTGTGTCGTGGGAGGAGAAAGGGGCACTCAGTGGGGTGTATGAAGTGGTGTGTTTGTGTGTGTATGTGTGTGTGTCTGCTCGATGCTCATTTAAAGCGCCATCCAAAAGACATTACATTTTATTTTCGCAGCGCCGTCGAATTAACTTGCGGCCTCATTTATAGCATTCCGAAAATGATTTCGTATAATTTGGCCGTTAACGCGCACAATTTTAATGCTCTGCCCGCCAACCAACTTTGGGCAACTTTGCAATCAAATTTTTGGCCACGCCAACGGCTGCAGTTGCAGTTACATTTACAGTTTGTATATTAAACGCATAATTAGCCGGGCAAGGCTTTTATTTTAGCGCCAAATAACTGCAGCTGTTTGTTTTGCTTTTTGGTCACAGACAATAAACGCACTCAACGTATTTCATAGGTAATCAAATGTATTGCGATTGCAACAAATCCTGCATGATAATGCAGTAATTTGCGTTTGCCACTTGCCATTTGCATCTCGCTACACGCCACTTGCCACGACCAGTGCCAGTGCCAGTGCCACTCGTGCCACTGCCACTGCCACTGCCACTGTCAAGTGGGGCCAAGTAGCCGCAGAGTGTGTCGCATGCATAATTTATGGCAAACAGCCGCAAGCTCTAGCGCACTCTGCTTTGGCCAGTGTATAAGCCAGCCCCTTTTGGCCACCCACGTTTAGGCCAAACAAATGCACAGCAGATGCGCGTAGATTTGTTTCATGTCAATTTTTGACATGCATACGCAAGTGCCCCAACCCAAAACCCAACCCAGCCCAACCCTTGAGCCCACCTCAAGTGTTGGCACTTAATTGAGCAATTACTTGCAATTAGCCATTATAAGTTAATGCGCACTTTCTTGTTGCCAGTTGCCTGTTGCCCGTTGCCTTTTCATCAGCTGCCATGCACCCATGCAAGTCAACGCAGTAGGTGGAATTGTTTTGCACATAATTACTTCAGGCTCTTGGCACTCTTGTACCAGCCATCTGACATGCAATCGTTAATGGCCGACACTTTAGTGGCTGTAATGGCCAACGAGCTGGCTTCGAGTGACTCCCAGTCAGTTGAAAGGACAAAGCCGCACGTAGCCCGTTAATGCATTCATTAATAAGGCCCTGAGACCATCGCTGATGTATTTCACGAGCGGCCAACAACAATGGAGTGGGTATTCAATCCTGCTTAGATTGGGTTAGTAAGAGCTCCTCCCTTTCCGCCTCGTCCTCCGCCTCGAGGAGCAATAGCCAAACAACCCAATCACATATTCTGTATGTAGACATATGAGCCAGAATCTACATTAAAACGTGGTCGACGTGATGTGATTTTCCCAGTTTATTGCCCCCCAAATTGTAATCCAACAGATTGCGCAGTTATATATATATGTGTGTATGAGTGTGTGTTAGCCAGGACGGTTATATGATAGAAAGTAAGCGTTATATATAATATTCATTGACATGTTTCTCCCAAGTTTTCTATTCAAGGTCAACTAGTCGCATATGATCTCTTTTTTTACAGGGAAATTGTCATTTTGTTGTGATTTTTGTATGATTATAATCATAAAATACGTGCATTATATAAACTACTAGATTTTTATTAAAATACTTATTTTTAAGAATCAACTTATCGTATTCACACTAACTTTAGTATACCATGGTCACCATGATCTCCAATAAATATCAATCTATCACTAAGCTAATGCAATAAGCATTCAAGTTTGGAGCCACTGGAGCTGCAACTATAAAATTTCTTGCCACTGGTGCATATATGTAGGACAGCAACCATTAAAAATCTATAAATATTTGGACAACACCAATGTATTTATTTATGTAAGTTTCTAACTTAACACACAGGCAGTGGGGAAACTTTTAGCTTATGATTGTTGGCCCAAGAAAAAAGAGTGTACTTGCTGACACACCTGTTATTGCTACTGCTTCTACTACTACTGCGACTATTATTATTGGTAGGTGTGTGCAGTTGTGAAGTAGTTCGATCTTTTCCCTGTCTCAGGCAGCTGTTGCAGCTCAAGTTCCATACGCTTGAGGATGATGCAAAGTTTTTGGCACATCAATAAACAAAACTTGTTTGGTGTATGGGGCTCCAACAGTTGGAAATGTACCTTAAGCATGCCATGAATTATTTAGCACTTGCCTCACCTTCCACTCCACTCCATTCCAATCGATTTGATTCGATTCCTTTTGCTGGCTGTTGCAGTCCACACTTTGGTCAGTTGGGAGCACGTTCCGCACTGGCCGACTCCTTGATTGTACTTTAATGTGCACCGCAAGACGGTGGAGTTTGCTACGTTTGCATTTTACACCATAAGTAATTGTCCTAATTGTCCAAACTGACCTGATGCAGTAGCTGCTCCAAATTGCCACTCAAGGCTCTCGACCTAACTCAAAAGTGCCCACACTGTTTGCACGAATTTGTGGTTTAGACAATTCGTAGGACGACTGCTGACATTAGAACTGATATTCCTCGTTTTCGTTTTGGCGTTGGCAGTTTAAATCTGAAAATCAATATCGAACGGTTATATCCTATAGCCCATAGGATCAATTGTTCGGCAATTTAAATGAATATAATCGTTTATTTTTTGGTGACCTCTGTTTATAATTTAAAAATGTTTTTTATTTTTTTTATACTCTGATATATTTCGAATCCCATCGGTATTCGCTTAGGGAAACGAGATTCGAAATATATCAGAGTACAAAAAATAAAAAAACAAAAATAATTGGCATGCAGTCAGCGAAAAGCATATTTAAATTAATGTTGGCGTGTTCTTGCCGCATTTATTTACAAAAAGTGCTTAAAATTCTAAATTGATATAGACTTAAAAGTATCTGTGAATTGTTCTGCTTATCAGCTTAACCAATTGATTGCAAGGTCCAAACATATATAAAGCAAGCTTTTCTAAGAATATTATTAATTATAGCAAGCCACTCAATGGGCGTGATTAAAAAACTATAGCATTTCATGTGACGTAGTCATGCCTATAAGCAAGTCGTCAAAAGTTTGGCTAATTCTGGCGGACAGACAGCCTGACAGACATTGCACAAGGAGCATATAGATAGATAGAAAATTTAAAATGTCGATAAATAATTTTCCATAACTGTCCTCTGACCGGGAATTAAATCCATGCGAAACCGCTGCTCTTCATTGTCTCCCTTCGATGAAAATTGCGATTGTCGAGTGATAACAGATAAATACAGCACAATAGCGATACAAATGACAATATAAATTGAGCTCGAACGTATCTGTGCACGTGTATACAGAAAATGCTTGCTTGCTGCCATCAGGTTGGGTCAACAAAACAAAAAAATACAAACTTAAAATTAAAGAAGAAACAAGACAACCAAATCCCTGCCATGGCACGGAGCTGTAGCCGTCCCTTAAAAGCTGAAGAGGCAGAAACAGAAACAGAAGCAGAAGCAGAAGCAGAAGCAGAAGCATGTGCTTCTGATGTGGCTATGGCTGTGGCTTAAGCTGTTGGGCTGCCCCAGTCACAGGCTAATACTGTTGGCAACGTCAAACCAAACCAATGCCACTTATTGGTTGAACAAATTTAATTGGCAGCAGCAGCCAGGTGGCAGGTGGCAGGGGCAAGCAGCAACAGTGACAGCAACAATGACAACGATACGTTAATGCTGGTTAACTGCCGCCATGGTTGCCTGACTCTAAGCCCAGAAAAGTCATTGTAACGTTGTACTCCCACAGACTCACACACCCACACACCCACACACCCATACACACAGCAAAAGCACACCACACTTTCATTAAATGGAATTGAGTTGCGAGTTACAGTTCGGGGTTGAGTTCAAGCTTCTTATTGGGCTCATAACATTGTTGCATGCTGGCTTTAGACAGCGACATATGTATTTGTGGCATGCACACAAATCCTTATCGGAGAGTATTTCAAAAATAAATAAAGTTATATATATAAATATATGTATTTATTTTCTTACAGCCTGTTCAGCTGGACCGCACGAGAAGCGTTTACTGCACGCCCTGTTGGACAACTACAACAGCTTGGAGCGACCCGTGGTCAACGAATCCGATCCATTGCAACTGAGTTTTGGCTTAACACTAATGCAAATCATCGATGTGGTGAGTCCCTTAAATGTATTTCTGAATTTTACCACAAAGTATTTAGCTGCTCAGGCAATCTGTCATTTTTCAATCTCACAAAAAGCATATGTACAAGTTATGAAATTATTGCACAATTTATACGCTTTCATCAAAATACTCCCTATTCTGCAATAATATACAGATATAGTTGGATAAGGTTTTTTCCCATTAAATATTCATTTCGTAGACTGTTACTGTATTTTGTGTGATTTGAATTGAATATGTAGCAAATGTTTTTTTTTTAGCACTGTAATCTTAAGAAGCTGGTTGTCTGATATTTACGACATGTATTTTTTGATTTGAAATCATAAAATAGTAACGGCAATTCATCCCTGTGTGCACTGAGAAAAAAAATTCGGCTCGCAATTCAGAAAATCGCATAGAAAACTAAAAAGTTGTTCATTCTGAAAATAAAGTCTAAATTTACGCAGGAAGAAGCTTAAAATTAGAAGGAATTTTCTACATTTTCCATAAAAAATTTGTAATCAAAGGAAATTTTTCTAGAAAATATAAATCAAAACCCAGAAAAATCCTTGGTTTTTTCGACTGCTATGTTTGTCAAGTCATCAAAAAAAAAAAACAACCTGAAAATGTGACATATTTATTTTTAACTTTACAAATATTTACCATATAATTAAGAAAAGAAAAGAAAAAATACTTTGTAAATAAAATATTGAGTTGCCTTTCTGGCCCCAGCACTATTTTTTGTCAGCGTGTAGAGAATATGGATAGGCAAGGACTCTCTTCCTTGATTCGTATTAGTATTGGCAACACGAACTTAGGCATGTTTTGTTGTGTGTGGACTGGTACCATTTAAGACTAAAAGCTGAGCTCAGCTGACGGTCGGCAACCATTTGGCCAATGATGGCACAGCACCAACTTCGAGTAGTGACTTAGTGACCCAATTCGTGTTCGTATGCGAGTGTGTTTGTGCCTTAGTGTTTGCGTGCGTATTTATGTGATTTTCGCCGGCAATGCCGAGGAACGACATTATGCGCCAGGGATGCCAAATTTCAAAATACACAACCTAAAATATTCCAGCGACGCGTGCAAGACAACAGAAAATTATGCCATGAGTGCAGATTATGGCCATTAGCCAAAAGTGCCAAGTTGCTTCTGTCGAAGATTATGCAGCAGCACAGCATCAACAGCTGCTGGAGGGTGAAGGCGCGAAAGCACAAGGGGCAGGCAAACGGAGGCGTTACAAGTGCCGCACACTTGCGAAGCAAAAATTGTCCAATTTACAAACTCATACTGTATATGCTTGAGTCAAGAGTTGAGAAACAATGACGATTTGTGTTTTAGAGCATCTGAATGAGCTGCAAATCGTTCCACTTGATGGCATTCCAGTAAAGCGAAACGGATGCCGTAAATGGAGCGGCAGGCTGCTCAGAGAGCAATAACTCAAACGAAATATGAATTTTAAATAAGACAATTTTCATTTGGGCACAATTATTTACTTTTAGCCTAGTTTACCAATTCGTATCTGCAATTAAGCATTTCACAGCAAAATCTAATACCCATTGCATGGCAACAAAATGCAGACTTATGCTCAAATTTCAACCAGCTTTAGTCTGCAGCTGGTGTTCTTATTGTGTATGTTTATTGAAGTCAATTGTTGTGTCCAAATTCAAGCAGAAATAATAGGCTTATAATGACGACACATAAATAAAATAAATACACACATTCAAAAACCTGTTGGTGAGTTTGTACACTGCACACTTGTTTACACTCGGAAAAAATCGTCATCACCTTGGCGCCAAAAGTAACTTACTTTATTATTCCAAGAACGTGCTTTTTTTTGTGAAGTCCAGAAAAATTTAAGAAAAAATAAAATAAACAAAATGTTCGGTTTTAGAAATGTATAAAAAACTCTTTCAATTCTGTTTTATATTATTATTTTATTAAACATTAGTGTTTTAGGTTTTCAATATACAAATCCTTTATACAGCTGATAAATTCATATAATTTAATTTGAAAAAATTCAGATTTAAAATAAAATCGAAGTCGAGACCTAAAACTTTAAAATATTTTCGATAAAAACAAAGAAGCGTTTCTTATTTTAAGAATTTGTGTTCGTGTATTTGAAAAATTATTTTCAAGGACAATGAGAAGTTTCTAGTTTTCACGGCGGTTTTCATTTTACAACTTCAATCATAACACGCGGCAAAGGCAAGTTTTAAGCTCTTGGCCAAATTTGTCGTTGCACAAGGCAAACAAATATAATGACCAAAGTTAATGTCATAAAAAGTCAGTATTTAAACAGTTTTTCAATTACATATGTCATATAAATCAAAAAATGTGTTCACATGATATTTAACATGCCAATATGTGATCACGAAGAGGATTGCTTTTAAGAAACAAATGCACCCAATTTCTGACTATACATTTGAAGGTTCGAGAACAAATAAATTTTTTGAATAACCGCAACTGGAGAAGGCGAGTATACGTAGTGACAAAGCGACTGTAATTTGGTGAAACGAATTTGAGATAAAAGGCAACTGACAGGCAAATATTGCAGCTGCGCCTCATCTCTCCCCCTTCACCCCGTCGACTCAACCCTGATGCGCATGGTGCTGTGCACACTGCAGCCGATAAAGTGAGTGGCGAAGTGCGCTAATTAAAAGGGCCGCTGCCCGCACACAACTACTCACACCCGCACCCGCACCCGCACCCGCACCCGCACCCACTTCCCGACCACCACTCACCACAGTTTGCAAACAGTTTTTGATCACAAAGCGAACGTTGAACGATGAGTGTCGAGTGCAGTTGGTGCAGGGGGGAGGAAGGTGTAGAGCGGGGAGATGCAGGTACTTGTGATTTGAATGAAGGCCAGAGCAAAAGGGGGAGAAGCACCTGGAGATATGCCAGTCAGCAGATAACTAAGCAAAACCGTTAAAAATAAGAGCAGCCGATATCTAGTAACAAGAAGTCTGCCAAATTAACGAAAGGACAAAATTGCAATTAAGCCCCAATTAAAATCAGCAAAGCCATTGCAGTAAAGTATTGCTTAAGTTCCAGGAGTGAAAACCAAAAATTAAGCTCAGCTAGATTTGCAGAATCTCTTTGAATTATAGTAAATAACGTTAGATTCGGATAAGCCGAAATATAGCAAAGTCAGTCGTTTTAATTAAGTTCTTTTTTCCGCAAAGTCAGGAGTTGGTAGTTCAATTTATTAAGTCCACTAAAACACATATCTAAATTTATTGCCAAAACGATTTGCACACATTTAAGAGCTAGCAAAAAGAAACTGCAATCGTCGACTTTCAAGAAACCTGTTTCCAGTTTTAGTTAACAAAACTATCAATCATGCGCAGCCTACTATTAATTCGTTCCTCGAGCATTTTTCTGACAATACCATTTTCACTGTCCATGTATGATATGATGGGCTATTTTATACGATATTAAAAAAATCGCCTCCATTGTTGATGCTGCCCTTATGGGGTGGGAAATACTTATACGTGTTAAGCACTTTTGCACAACATTTCTGTACACAATCTTTCATGGTATACAAAAAAAATAGTGACGTTATCTATAAATATAATTATATTATTAGCCAACAATTGACGTTGTTCGTTAGGCGCTTAAAATTATAAATACAACTTTCCAATTACAGCTATCTTTCTCTCATGTTTTTCTAATGTCGGCGACTTTAGTTAACCTGCTTCTGTTGACTGTTTAGAGCACAGCGATTACAACTTGGCTGTGCTTGGCTTCTGCTGCTAATTAAGTTGGTAGCCTTAGCCGAATCCGTGAGCCAGTTAATAACATTTCCAGGGCGAAGGGCAGCGTCGGCGAGTCACTTGACAGTAATAGTAATGTGGCATGCCTGGGGACTGGAACTGGGAGTTGGGATGCGAACTGAGGCTGGGATTGGGGTTGGAGTGGGGACTCGCTGGTCACTGGCTGTAGTAGTTCGGTGCTTTGACTTTTCTAAATAAAAGCTTTGCATTGTTTGACAATTTGCCATAGCAGACTTTTGGGACTTTCTCCTACTCGCTCTCTCTCTCCCTTTCTCTCTCCATCTCTCACTCACTCTCTCTCTCTCTCTCTCTGTCTGTCTAGCTCTCTCTTGTTGTATGTGTGTGTGTGTGTGTGTGTAAAGTGCACTAGTAAATTACAAGCATAAATCACTTGATAAGTGACGCCTCCGCTTCCCCAAGGCTGCCAGGCTGTCTGTGCCACATGTGCGAGCTGGGCGCGAGGATGTGGGAGCTTATCAGCTAAACAGCAATCAGGTCAGCTAAAGCAACATCCAAGTACTCATCCTTCTGGGTGTACCATGTGGGCGAGTGTATATGTGTGTGTGAGTGTGTGCAGTTACACATCTTTTTGTTAAGTTCACTCGAACATAAATTTCTTTACAATTGTCAATAGCAGCAGCTGCAGCGCCTTAAGCCTTATACCAGAAGCCCTCCAGATCTCTAGAGTTTCCCTCCCTCAAAACTTGCTCTCCCTTGCTCTCTTTTTCTTTCCGTGTATAAAGCTCTTGCTATAAACTTGCCTTTTTATTATATATACACACACACGCACACCGTCATTTCTGCAGCACTTTTGTTGCACTTTGCACTTGACGTTTAATGGATACAGCATTGTGAGAAGAAAAAAAAGCCAGAGTTCTCTAATCCAAAGTGCCTGCAAAGAGATACTCTGTTCCCAAGCCTAGTATCCATTCGTAGTTTCATAAGTAAGTCAAACTAAAAGTAAGTGTAGCGAATACTACAACAAACACAAACACTTCTTCAACTTCGTCCAAAAAAAAAAATGCTGTGCTTATTGTCGGGTCGTCAAAATATTTCAATAGTTTTAGGAAGGCATCCGAATTTGTTGGTGAAAAATTTTAAGTTTTGAACTGAATCCCGCATTTAATATTCTTGATAAATATTCTTCTTCCGATCTGCTTGATAAATGGATAACGAAATAGACCGATAGTTTTGAGCGAGCGAACAGATTAAAAAAAAATATATAAAATCTATTATTCCGTACATTCACCTCAGTAGCTCCAACGATTGTTGCCCCCTTTTAACCAAGGATGGGGTAAAAAAAGAGATAACCAAAAAAAAAAAGGGAACAAAACGGAACGGGTGAAGCCAGTACGAGTGAACACGCTGCGAATGAGTGATTTTAATAGCTCGAAAGTGTGCATCAACAATATTTGTCACACTTGAGATGACTTCAGCAGAGCGCTTAAGTGCATGGGCGTTAACGTGGACGTGATGGGCGTGGCAGCTGCTGATTGTTTAATGACATCATTCGCTGAAAATTATTCTATTTTTAAAAGCGCTCATGAGTTCAAGGCCAGATAAACGCTACCGCACAAAACATTTCAAAAATGCTACGCTCTTTTTTGTTGCCACATTTCATTCCTGAGTATTTCGCACAGAATGCGTCAAAGAACATTTTGGCGTTTTGTCCGAGCGAGTTATTCGCGCTGCTCCCCTTTCAACCTTTCAACTTGCAGCAGCTAGTCGACTATGCGTTTATGTTTGCTTTGCTCTGTCCGCCTGGCCGTCTGTCCGTCTGTCCGACTGTCCGTCTGTCATATCGCAAGATATAACCACATTCACGTCTGGCAGCAGCAGCAGCAGCAGCAGCAGCAACAGCAGAATCAGCAGGAAATCGTTTGCTCTCCATTCGGTCTGTCAGTGTTTTAAAGTAATTTTTCAAATGTTTTGTGTGGGACGTGCCTTATACGCAATTTGTCTACGTTGATGCGTAATCCTCCGACCCGTCGACCCTCAGACCCTCAACCTTCCAACCCCCTAAGCTGCTCATCCCCCGCTGTGATGTGAAGCTTCACAGCAGCAGCCAACACCTGCTCGCTGCTGACGTCTTTTGTTTGGATATGCCAGCAAATCCTAGCAAGATGAAGTCCATAATACCGAAAAATACGAAATTTTTGTATCCGTTTCCGGTTCTTTGCAAATGTTGCGTGTGTGTGTGTGTGTGTGTGTGTAGGGGGTGTGCGTGCGCGTGTGCGTATGTGGGTGTGTGTGTGTGTAGATGTGCGTGGGCTTGTTCTTATGTATCGAATCGAATGCTATCTGAGCGATAAGATGCAGAGCTCTCGCCAGATTTGGTAGCTTTTATTGTGTTGAATATGTGAGCCAAGTTGCCTCCTTGCGCTTTATTACCCATGACTGTTTATGGCCAAGGTAAGCCTAGTTAACATGGACCTGCTACCGGCTAACCCAAATACACTATCCAAACAGCTACACCTCGTTCTCCATATGCTCAAAGACTTGAGGAGTGTCCTTACTAACCGATCAATGGTGCTATACCAGCTTACCACAAATATGTTTTACTTCTTCAGACCCTGATGTTCAGTCAGCTGCTATTATTAGAAAAGAGTCCTACCATGACCTGATCTAGTTTTCTTATGAAATCCGCGTACTAAGCACGAGCTTACAAACAGCAAAATGACATCCTCTTCCAATGCACATTTCTCCAAAATATTTGTAATGGGAGTAATGGACTATAATTTATTTTTCTATAATTATTTATTTACTGTTTACTAAAAGCAGTCCACAATTTTAAAAAAAAGGTAAGAAGGCAGATAGAAAGAGAGAGAGATAAACAGTAAGACAGAAATGGTATAGAAGATCTATTTCGACCATCAAATAATGGTAATTAATATATTTCATATCTGCATAGAATGGCAAGTAATCAGTAAGAAATTTGAAAAGCAAAAGCTAAGCATTCTGGAACATTAAAGACACTTAAAAATGTGAAATCAATTCACGCATAATCTGCCCAGATTCCCAGTCTAATAATTGAGAAGCCACAGTTTGCTTGGATAGGGTGTCTTTGGATCGGCTTTCCACTGTTTTCGTTTTATAATTTTAGTGGCATCATTCGCATTTACATCACGTAGCACACCTCATGCAGGCAACTCTTTACACATACACACACACACACACGCATCATAAGAATAATTTGGCTGCAAGCCTTTTTTGGCATACTTGGTGCTTACGCAATTTGTTTTGTTGTCAGAGTCGCAGTCGTTTTCGTAGCTTTTTGCCTCTGAAAGTATCATTTATTAATTGAATACGTTATGTGCAGCACACACACTTAGTCAGTCGGCTGTAGGCATTCACTCTCACAAGGATTTATATGTCGAAATGCTTTTAAATATATTTCTTGTGCCCAATATTGATTGATCAGCTTGGCAGCAGAATAGATTGTATAACAAGTGTAATAATATATATAATATTCTTATCTTACTTCTATTATTAACTGTAATATTATTATTAAAGTATATTATAGTTGATATATATAAATAAATATTGACTCATGCTTATGATTTAACTATTAACACAACCAAACCAGTCTAATTATGCAAGCATAAAGCAACTCAGGACTTATAAAAGCTGATCTTACGAATGGAATATTTTTAATTGAAGAGGACTGGCTTGCAAATCTCCCGTATTAAATATTTTATTTTCATTTTCAACTTTGAAATCAGCAAGTGAGTGTGATTTTGTTGGCTAATAAAAAAGGGTCAACTGTAACGGAATGGCAGATGAAATATACGTATATTAGTTTACGCAGAACTTTGCAAGCTTGATTCAAGTACTGACTGATTATTTTAATCACGTTTTCAAGTTTGCAACGTTTTGAATAAAGCACAGAGATAGAAAATTACCTATAACGACTATATGCGACTTAAGTGATATGTGACACTTAAGTTGTGAGGTAGGCCTCGACAAACATCTCCAGTAAAATATAATATACAATATACAATTCAAAATATATATATAAGCAATAATATAATATTTCGAACACCAAACTAAAATTGAGATGTCAGCAGTTCAACTCTACAAGGTCTAGTAATACATATCTGTTCAACGCTACATCTAACCATATCCCTAACAACAGAGAGAGAGATATGGGAGAAACCAACGGCTTAGGACTGGATTCACATTTTCAAGTTGTTTCTTTAACATTTGTTGACTGTAGAAAAGACACAGTTAACAAAATAGCACAACAAAGACACAGTTAACATAACAATAGTACCTTATCAAGTTGCTCAACTAGTCGCTGGATAAAAAAAAGCAGAATTGCTGCTGTATGTGTAACTTACATGAAATAACACAGTTTTCTATAGCATTTGACAACTAGTCACGCCCACTTCAGGGCTGCTTGACAGGTGATGAGCGGTGTGGAGAGAGGCGATGTGTGTTAGAAATGGCAGGCGTCTAATAAATATGTTGGAGTAGTATTAATTACGCAGCTGTCTACACTACTTGGGGACGTTCAATCAAGCGCCGACAACTAGCCAACAGTACGACCATGACACATTTAAACATTCACACTCACACTCACACACACACACACACACACACACATATATGTGCATAACTATATGTATATATATATATATATTGGAATATATATTCGAGCATGTAGACGCATATAATAAACATCGAACTAATGCTTCACATTTCTAATTGGCAATTAACGTGATGTGCTTCTGTCGTTTTATAACAAATGACAAATGAAGGCTAATTCCAGCCGTAACTCCCATAACGCCCGTCCCCACCCCTCCCCTCCCCTCTCTGCCACAATGCAGTGGCCAAGATGAGCAGAGCTGTTGCGGTTTGTCATGCGCTCATAACACTGTGCATATATGTGAGTGTTCGTGTGTTCGTGTGACCATTGTGCATGATGATAATGTAATTGGGAATTGGCAACTCTACGTTTCTTGCAGTAGTAAACTAGGTGAAAGTGGGGCGTATTGGGGGTTCGGGTGGGATTATTGTGGCCAACCCCTAGCAAATGTCGTAAATTGTGCAAAGTTGAGACTGTCAACTGTTGACACTTTATGTGGCAAAATAGAAGCGTTTATGTTTAGCAAAACTAATGTTTGTTCTTATTCTGCATGTCTATTTCGCTCTATAGGAGTATGTGCGTGTGTGTGTGCGTGTGTGTGTGTGTGTGTGTGTGTGTGTGTAAGTGTATGTGTGACAATCCTGGCACACACAATGCGTGTAATTGTCCCTGCACGCATCGTTATGCAGCTGGTAAACACACACAATGCCTGACTTTGAGTGACAGTTTAAAGTAATGGCTGCTCCAGCACATGCCACATTTAAATATTGAGGTTGGCCAGCATATTTGCTGTACTCAAGCCGGCTATGCTGTGTCGCAATTGCTATACTCGCAGAGATAATTGCAATTACAAAGCTGGACAGCAAATACTCAATTGCGGCAAGCGGGCAATTGGGTATATTCTACACGCTCCCAGTCCCCCCCCCCCCACCCCTGCTCTTTGCCTAAATATTATTGTCAGTTTTAAGAAAACTTTTTTACTGAACCACTTTGCGTCTTTTGTAAATATATGTAAATAGTAATAACCTTATAAATGTGATGAGGGAACCTTCGAGGCTCATCAGAATTTTAATTGCTAGTTGACTTTTGCTATATGAATTCATGATCGTGGGAGTTTATTGTTTTTTGTTCTTGTTGTTGTTGTTGTTGTTGTTGTTGACGTACCACAAGGTTCGAGAGCGTCAAATGGCTGACACTTGGCACTGGGCTGGATGGATAGCAATTCTGGCGGCATTAAAGCAATTATATATGGATGAAGGCACGTCGCTGAAATATGTTTCACTGAGTGTCGAAAACTTTGGCATATCAAATTACACGATGGCCACACAAATACGGGACACGCACGCATTCACACACACACACACGAATACAGCCACACACACACACACACACACACACGCACACACACATTACGCATACGCGTATGGCAGTGAAATGCCCACGTACCGGGCAATATCTCACCGCACGCCTCCCACCCCCCCCCCCCCCCCCCAACAGCTCTCTCTGACACGCCCACTCACTTGTCGGTGGCTGACCACAGTGAAACTTATGCGCCATATGCACTTGTCATTCGTATCCCTATCTCATGCCTCCGCTGTTTAACATATTAAAAGAATAAAAGGCATTATTAAAGCACGCACGCAGCAGACAAGTATGCTACACATTTTCCCCGAGCCTAATATTTGCATGTACAAGTGTGTGTGTGTGTGTGTGTGTGTGCGTGTGTTTCTCCTGTTTTTATGGATGCATGTCAGACTGTGTGTGAGACTGGCCATGCTGCTCACTTAAATGGACAGTGCGCAAATAAACAAACAAATTTTATGCCTTCATTTATTTAATTGGCAAGGACTCCAAGGACTTTTGTTGCCCGATTATCTAATTGTTTGCTCATTGAATATCGATTCACATGTGATGTTAACTTAAGATTTGGCATATCTTATCTGGCACTTGGCATAACAAGATTACCATATGCCTGTTTGTTTATTTAATCATTATTTGCCCATTATTTGTATCTCTTTAAAGTTATGAAAAATATGACTTTGTTCTGCATTACTTTACAACTACTTTTCGAGAGACACAATCATCTGAAAGTTAAGAGCAAATTTGAAGAGTTATGTATACTATATAGCAGTATTATCTGCACCGAGTGTCATTTGAGTATATCCAGGCATCAGATATACGTCTCAATATTTAAAAAAGAAATCGTGCTGGATTTTAGAAAAACAATTTTTGTTTTCTATTTTCCAGAAATATATTTCCTAGTAAAAGAAATACTTCTAGATCTGCGAGTGGGCGTGGTCCACTTTTTTTGGTTGAGATATATGGTCTTATCGACTTACACTTTTTGAAATATCAGCATTGGCGATTATGGGCCTAGGTGTGGGTGTGACCATAAAGAGGCGGCTACCATTAACATACTCACTAAATTTGAATACTCCAACTCAAAAAAGGTGGGCGTGGCATACGTCGATGTTTGAAGGACGTCGCCAACAACCTACCAACCAAATTTGGTGACTGCAGCCTTAAAATTGTGGGAGATATGTGTCGTTATCGATATGCGAATATCGATTTTATCGATTTCTTAGCCCCCTAGTGGACGTAGCACTCCAATTCTTACCCTTTGTCTGACGCGATGTCGAAAAAAGTTGCTTTTATACAGACGGATAGACGGACGGACGAATAGACAGCATGACGGCCATTACACAAAATGAGACCTTCGATAACAAAGTATAAAAAAATGATGTAAAAGATCTACGTACACAGTTAAAATGCTTTTGGAAATGAAAAATCTTTGCTTGGATTAAATAAGGAAAGCTCTTGTTTTCCGCTCTTTTTACTTATGCTATTTTAAAATTAATTGCCTGCTCCATTTATTTATATTTGATAATTTATAATTGAACGACTTATATTTTAACAAGATCTAATCTTACTGATATTAATATGCAAGTCTCGTTGTTGCGAATAGAGTTAATCGAAGAAGGAATCTGGGAGAAGGAAATGAAGTTGCGATAATAATAGAACACAACTCAATTACTCAGTAGTTTAAACAATCAACTAATTAATTACTTAAATTAGCACAGTATACTCATACGCATTATATGTATTCTTATATACATATGTATGTACATGTGTGTACATATGTACATAATCGTACATAGCGCAGTCACAATTTTCATGCTGTTTTATTTATTATACGTTTGTTATGTGTGTGTGTGTGTGTGTGCGGCGTTTATTAACGGCACTTTTGTTCGACTTGTTTTCAGTTTGCGCCATTTTTTAATGTTGTTGTCATTGCGGTTTTTATTGTACTTTTTGTTGTTGTTGTTGCTGTTGCTGTTGCTGCTGTTGCTGTTGCTGTTGCTGATTCTGTTGTCGCGACCAGCGTCCCTAGTAATGTTTGCTTACTTCTGCTTATATAACCGAGTCGAATCGACCAAAAACGAGCACGAAAGCAATGCAAAAAGAAATTATTACAAAAAAAAAGAATTTATCATTAATTAATTGCATGCCATTCGCATAAACGCTTTAAAAGCCTCTCGCTTATTTATGTCATTAATTTAATGCTTCATGACACAAAAGAAAAATAAATATTCATAATAATATGGCAATGAAGTGTTAAAGCAGTCGCCATCCTCATTATAAAGTACAATTACCAGTAATGCACCGTCAGCTTATATAAACGACAGCAATTTCGTTTTTATTTATTTTGCTTTGATTATTTATCAATATGGTTTATCAATTTTCCAAGAAGTAAGTAATAATATTATTAAATTTATTAAAAATATATATATGCATTTTAAATATCCCTTTAGCATTAAAAGGCTTTAAAAGTAGTAATAGGTAAATATATATATAAAAAATATATATATATATATATTTATAGATGTATTGCACGTTCGAGTATATATTTATATTTATTGCTACTTTTCAGATATATTGAAACACAGATGTAAAGTTAAAGTTGGTCACTAGAAACTTAACATCAATTCATAAAATGCTATGGACATTTTCAAATTAGGCAGCCGACCAATTTGAATAGGAAATGCAAACAATTTTAATTTGGAACATCACTCCACACACACATACTCACACACACACACACACACACACCCCCAAAACCACTTTAAATGGAGGATGACTGCCACATGTGTGTTGTATGTATGGGCGTGTGTGTTGGAGTGTGTTTACGTGATGTGCGTGTGTGTTTTGTGGTTTGCTCAGCGTTCTAATTAATTGTTGAATTGCAGCACTGCCACACTGCCTCACCGCACGCTGCTGGCTACTGGCTGCCTTTGTGTGGCAGACGTAAATTTAAAATTGCATTTGACGCTCAACAAAATGCGGGCCAATTTACAAAATATTTATCGCCAATAGCAACATGTCCATCGCAATCGCCCATCTGACCCATCCCTTACACGAGTGCCGACACCGCTCGACACCTCACCCCCTAACCCCCTAACCGCCTAACCCCATCAACCCCACTCTGAGTTCGTCCGTTTTATTTAGCATGCACATACTCATTTTACACAGTGGCCCCCACAAAAGAAACAAGAGACAAGTAGGAATGTTGCAATCGGGCAGTAACGACTGCGGAATACTCTAATACCAGTGTTATGCCATCAGATAACCTTGTGGGGGTGGGGGTGGGGGTTGGATGGCAGTGGATGTTTATGCCTAGACCATTGAATACTCATTAATATGCCTTTCAAATTTGGTCGTCATGACTATGAAATCTTACCAATCCTACGAGGAGGTTACTCGTATGTCGACCTTTCGCAGACATCAAATATACATTGCGAGTTTTAAAATTGTGGTCGATATGCAGCTCTATCGATTAGCTCTATCAGATATAAAGATTTTGTTTGCAATATCGAAAATTTCACCAACTTATCCGTTGACAGAACAGAAGAGTTTATTTTCCCAGTCTCCAAAGAAAAAGCATGAACGGACTTCAAGACGGGAATTGCACAAAACCAATATACTCTTTTCACTTGGGTGTTAGGGTATACATATTCGCACATTGACACACAAGCGCATCTCTTTTGCGTTTTGCCCTTTGTACTTTGTCCTTTGGGCCACTCCACAAGCAGTTGTCTTTTGGCATTTGTATGTTTTACCATTTGCCCGAAAATACATTTACAGTTCGTCCGAATAACAATCATTTCTGCCAGCCAGCCAACCACCCAACCACCCAACATTCCAATCGCCATCCCCCCATGAGAGACAACCCCCTCTCGGCATTTTCCGCTTTAGTTGCTTGTATCCTTTTGTTTTTGCAAAGTCTTTTTTTGTTTTTGTTTTTTGGTACAAATTTGCTTAGCAATTGGAACTATGCAAATTTATAGTACACACACACACACGCACACACACACGCACACATGGGCAAGCTTTCAATTTAGTGCATAATTGCGTAATCAGTGTTGCAAGGCCAAGGGGCGAGGGCAAGTCCGTGTACATATTATGCTACGAAATACTTTACCACATTTTTTTTTGTTTCTGTGGTGCGAAATAAATTCAATTAAAATAAATAAATAAGCCAGCCTGATGGTCGTTGTGGTAAATTTAATTTAGCTGCTGCCTCAAATGTATTCGCTTATCGCCAGGCTCAAATCAATCGAAATTATTTGTTATATTGTTATCCAAACTCATCACACACAAGCACACACACACACACACACACATACTCGATGTGGTTCTGTCTCTGTTCTTTGCCTTTCCATTCAGCATCAAAACCGTTTACAATGTAATTCAAAACAAAATGTTGCTACCAGCATTTTTATACACTTGTAGTGGGTACTGCTAAAATATCTTTCCTCGGCATTTTAAATTAATAAAACAAACAACGAAAAAAATCTTTCCAATTTTTGAAAGTCACATTTTTCTGTGAACAAAAATGTAAGAGCCATAAATATATTATTGGCACATAGAATAAAGGCAACCACACAATAATTTATTTGGCTAGCCGCACCCCCTCGTCCAATAGACGCTCGTTGGTTTGGGTGTCTGTTTACGTATATTTAAAGTTTATCAAACTTATGGCATGGCAAATGTAGCGCTTACAGAAAACAGCAACCATTTGGGCGCCGTCATCAATCCATTGTTCTTTAATAGACACACACAGCCGTTCATATGCAGAGAGCGAAAAGAATCAAATAAAATATGATAAGTTGTGCAATTGTATACGCTTAGCAGTCAACTAGTATTATAATCGAAACTACTACTAAGGTCTATCAATTTCAAATACGCTCACTCGCATAGATTATTATCTACGAACAGTTTGTTAGAGTCTTCTATAGTTATATAGTTTCATCTACTCCAAAACTAAAAAATACACGCCTATTCTTTTCAGTGTACACGGCAAGGCAAACAAGAGTATAAGCATATTGTAACAATCACAACGGCACACATATGTTTGCTGAATGCCTCTAGTTGTCTGTGTTTGTGTCTGTGCCTGTGCCTGACTTTTTTATGGAATTTGAAAATTAAATTAACTTCAAAATAATTGACATTTTTTGACGGCCCAATAGCAGCCTAGCCCCGTCAAGCATTGACGGGCTGCCAGGACTTATGTGCTTGCCTGCCTCCCCACACAGCCACGGCTCCCTTGTTGTCAAGCGTACATGCCATATGCTAACTGTCATCTCAGGTGTCGTATAATCCGTAAGAGCGGGGCGATTCCAGGGGCACACGATTGTGTAGCAGCTGTCGTGGAGACAACTGGCTTATTGCCGAAGGACACAAGTTACTCGAACTGCTGATTGAGAAAATGAGCATCGACTTGGTCACCGACACTTTAAACATTCCCGTTTCATTTCAATCTATGACTTACTGTGATGCCTTTCAACATTCGCTGACTCCACTGCAAAGTGCTGTGGGAGCATTCTACACAACCCACACACACAGAACTGCAACATAAACAAAGCAGCTATTTTTAAATGAAGCAATGCCCGCACACACACAAGCACATATGCAAGCACACATGCACTTACATGTATAACGCAAACAGAAGCACACACAGACACACACACGCATAAGCACACTTAGTTTCATTCAATTATCGCTGGCCAGAGAGAGAGTTAGAACAGCCGCGAAAAGGAAGCGAAAAAGCCTGAGCTTCAGTTGTTGCTCTTGGGCTGCTCACTCACAAGTTCTTATACGCTCCCTATCTCTCTCTCTCTCTCTCTCCTTCTCTCCCACTCCCATTCTCTCTCTCTCGCTGTCTCTGCTGGCTGCGCTCGTTGGTGTGCAGCTGTGTTGTTGTTGTAGCTATTTTTTTTTTGCTGTGTTTGCTGTTGTTGTGGTTTCTGCTGTTATTTAGCTTTGCATCCGTTTTTCTTTTGCTTCTACTGTTGCTGCTCCACTTTGCGTGCTTTTTTAAGCATACTTTGTACCTGTTTGTAATTGGCTAAATGGGGTATGTAAATGCATCAAGCTGAAAGCTTAATCATTTAACTTAAATAAAAATAAAATAAAAATACAGAAATAATTCAATTCGAATTTAAAATGAATGTGTCAGATACATTGAATGTAAAATATCTAGTTAAGTTGTAAATACAGGGTATCCGCCACTCGAGTCTCCGCTCGTCTGGGTGCATTCCATTACTGGTTGCTTTGTGCCAGCCCCTCTCGTTCAGCTGTTCTGTTTACACAGACAATTGTAAAACACAGCTCGCGCCACGTGAGCTTAAGGAGATTGACGCTGGCAGCTCTGAGGTTCGCTCTGCTCTTGTTTGCTCCGAAAGCGCTTTGATTGTTCATACATGTGAGTGTGTGAGTGTGTACATACATATGTATATATTTATATGCGTTAGCTAGTACAATACACTAATATAATGCCTCTGTTCTTCTCAACTACTGCATTGCACTGCCAGTGGACAAAGCCGCCAGAGGGTTCTCTGTCTGGTTGGCGGCCATTGGCATTGCCTTTGATTTGCATTGTGGGCACAGTTTCGCAATATTAAAGACTCGAAATCAAAGGCAAATTTTTGTGCAGGTCTATCTATGTATGTGGATTTATTTCGACTGTTCGCCAAGTCGCACATTAAATCGCTGGAAATTTATCAGCGTGGGGCGACCAATTGACTTTAAAGCAGCAAGCGCTCAACTTTTCCAATAAGAAACTTTTATCGCCAGCTTGTGTTGCCATATCATATATAAATATATATATATATATATACAGACATACAAACATATGAATGTACGTATATAGACATTTGTACCTTTAGTTTTATGTGGGACAGGGGGGGAAGGGGCAGGTGTGGTAGCGGAACACACACTGTGAACTCGACCCAGTCAAGGTGAAGGCAAATGTCAGCAGTCCGCCCACGCACACACACACACAAGCGGAAGTGTGCAAGCAGGCAGGCCAAACCCCAAACCAAAATGAGCGCTCGTCGTTTCGCTTTTAATTTCCTTTGAAGAAAACTTATCACCCTGCACGAATTGCCAAAGAAATGGCAATAAAAAGTGGAAAAAAAATATATTTAAAAGAAAGAAAATAAAACGAGATGGCAAAGAAACTCAAAACGTAACCCAACTAGAGAGAGTGAGAGAGAGAGGGAGAGAGAGAGAGAGAGAGGGAACGAGCAACTTTTCTGCCTTAGAAGCAGCAGCAACAGAAGCAATGTCAATGGCAACGGCGTCGCTGCTGGCGTCGCTGCTGGCGTCGCTGCTGGCGTCGCTGCTGGCGTCGCTTGTAACGTCGACATTGCAGCTTGTGTGTTTTGAGTTTGTGATTTAAAAAGTGCACTTGATACCCGTGTGAATGAAAGCTTGGCCAGTGTGTGTTTGTATGTATGTTTGTTTGTTTGTTTGTTTGTTTGTATTCAGCGAGTCGCACGCACTGCTGACATCCGTTCCCCTTCTCAGTCGCAGTCCTTGGCCAGCGAATACCGCTTGCTGGGTGACAAGGCCAAGAGTAACGTGACTTGACCAACTCAACGCTGGCCATCAGCAGCTGTCACTGGATACTTCAACAATACTAAATGTTGGCATCGTTTTGCTTATTCACAGGCTGCACATTCCAGCATTCCAACAGAGAACTAATTTCCTTGAAATAAGAAGCAATACAACACACTCACAAAAAAATCATCCATTTTCTTGTTTATACAAATAATTTCTGCAAAAAAAAATAGATCTTAAAATTAGAAGGTCCTTAAGTCATTAAATCTACTGTCTCAACTGCTTTTTTAGAGTTTAGCTGTTGCCTGCATTGGACTCCGAGTAGCTCTCCACTTAGGTCCGTCACTGATCGTTTTCCTTGCTTTTTTTGGCAATGCTCTAAGAGTAATTAAAAAATATATTAAAATGCCATAGATTAATTAAAGTGAGTGGCACATTTGTGAGAAAACAAATTGGAAATATTTCAGACACGTTAGCATGTTCAGCTGACACGTTTGAGCTATTGATTTTGAGGAACACCTTAAAAATAAGTCAATCAATCAGTAAAGGTACGTTAGAAGTGAATGCGTCTAATTATGTTCCACCCAAGAAGTGTAATTGAGAATGTGAGTGATTTAGATTTGTTTGCCAAAGTTATAGCATTATAATACAGTCCAACCTACAGCCCCACCAAATTTCCACCCAGTGGGTTCATAAACCGTCATTATTATTGATAATCGGCAATCAGTCAGGTTAATAGCTTGACAGCCATTCTGTTTGATAGGCATTGGTTCAGTGAGCGTATTAAATATATTATGATATTTAGATTTATTCCAGTTGAACAGCAACGACGAACAACTTGGCATTCATGAATAAAACCGTTTAATCCATCAAAAGTAAATAAACTGTCATTTAAAAATTAATTTAAATAGTCGGAAATTCATGCGAATCATATTTGAATTGAACTGAAATCTGAAGAAAGAAAAACCAAATTTAAAGTTTACTTTTCGTTTGATCAGCTTTAAACACATTCGTGCAGCGCATCGAAAAATGTGTGAAAAGCGTAATCAAAGCGGCGAAAAAACATAACATTTTCTCAGTCTTCATTATGGTAATGCTTTGTCCCAAAACAGTTCTTCAATCCAAGATATTGCGCCGAAGTCTAAAAAAAGACGATATTCCATTCCGTTGCCTTCGACTGATTACTTCTCTCAGAATTGTGCTTCGTAATTAGTTTTACTTTTTTCTTTTTCTTCCGTAATTATGACTAAATGCTCCAGATACTGCAACTACAAACTCATGCCAGAGACATGTATGATGTATGTATGTATGTACGTGTGTATATCAAAGGGGAGACGAGACTGGCAAAATGAAAACAAATTTGCACTGATTACTATGCGAGAGAGATTTATGGTGTGCAGTGGAGGGGATAGGGTATTGGGTATTGCGTATTGGGGCAGGGATTGGGTGGCTGGCAACATGTAATTCGCATGTCGCATGACAAATGACACACATTTAGTTGTGAAAACAAAAAAAAGGAAAAAACGTCAACGCTGACAAAAATTAAGATTGATCCAGACGAGCAGACTCGCATCGAAAGTACCCTGTACGAAAGTTGATCACTATCTTTGAATCTTAGTTGTCGTCCATGATGCTAAGCTGAAATTCAAACTGGGTAGGTAATATTCCAAATTTAAGATATTTAAATATTGGACAAAATGTCACATTGATTAGTAATCATTGTTCAACTCAACCAGAGCCATAAGCTCGCACTCGGCAAGCGATTGCTGTTATTCCTGTGAAATACCACACACACGCACACGAATTGTGGTTTGAATATGCATTATGTTTTTATAGTGACAATTGTCAACGATTGTATTTATTATACCCTGCACCAATTAATAAATTGAAGAGCAGTTTCGACAATGCTTCGAGTGCGAAATACTTTTTAATCGGTGGCTTCAGCGTTTTAGTATACTTAACAGATGGGTACAGGGTATCTACAAATCGCACACCTTCGAGCAGAGCATTGTGACTTATTAATGATAAAATTATTGCTATTATTATTGTTGCTGCTGCTGTTGTTGCTACAAGCTATATGCCACATCTACTTTCATTTATTATAACTTTAATCTTTTGAACGAACGAAATCAATTTTTTAGCTTCGAGCATTGGAATTTTCTCAATAAACTAAGTTAAACAGAAATAATACTTCTAGTTGAAAGTAGTATAAGTTATTTATATTATTATCAGGAACGATTTAAATACCAGCACTGGCACATTCAGAAAAAAATCCTCCTGAATCGCCAAGGGTAACTAACCTGAAATATTGTGTCTTCCCAAAAATCATTATTTTTGTTTTCTTAATTCCACAGTATATTTTTCTAGAGTGTAGGAAAAAACTTTCCAGTTTTAAGAGTTATTTAAAAGCCAGGTCCATTTTTATATCTGATTGTATGAAATTAGGCATTAGAGTGAAATAGATGTAACCAGAATGTTAAAAAACTAACGCAAGCTGGAATCATTTTGTCAGCCTTGGTGATTTTCATTGTTTTAATCTGTTTATGCCTCGAACCCAATGTTAAAGGCTTTGTCAGATGTGCAATAGAATGCAGCAAGCATAGGCAAGAATATATAAGAATAATGTAAGAATATCCGACCTCAGATCGCATATATTCTTGAGCTGCATCAGCAACACGGCAGCAAATCATACATTCGTATTTAATAAATTAGGAAAAATCTTAAGTGTTGTCAACTGCGACGCGGTTCGGTTTGTGGGTTTTTGTGTTTGAGAGCATATGCGATTGTATATGTATGTATGTATGTCTATGTATGTGTGTGTATAAGTTATGTGTCGGGGATACCTTCTTACAATTTATTACAGATCATGTGCAATTTCCTACTCATGGTTCGCATACATCCGCCTTTCAGCAGCTCCTTCGCATTGTTGTTGCTGTTGTTGCTGTTGTTGTAGGGTTTGATTTCCTGTTTGGGCGCAACGCTTTTAGGTTGCCATTTAACAGACCGCAAGCACACATTCGTCACCTAAACTGAGGATTTGGCTTGCGAACTGGGGCGGGCGGCGTTTGCCATTTGTCTGTTTGTCGATTTCTGTTGTTGCCACTTACAAATTGGCTTTTGGCCACAAAATGCCCTCGTTTGGTCAAAGGCAACCGCAGCAACGGCAACAGCAACGCCAATGGCAACAGCAACAGCAACAGCAGAAACTTCAGAGCAAAACCCTAATAAGCCAAAAGGTCAAACATTGTTACCAATGTACAAGGCGAATATATGCCAAAATCAGAGAGAGAGAGAGAGAGAGAGAGAGAGAGGGAGAACTCTTCAATTGGCCAGTTGCCTGTTTTGGCCCCAATATAGACCCGGTCAGCTGGCCAACTTTTAATGCCGGGCACGTTGGCAAATGGCCGGCAGCTTGGCAGTGTCCAACAAAAGCGTCACTTCCGATGAATTCCTTTTTAATTTATATGTTAATCATTGCGCTACATAAATATGCCAGCTACAGAAAACCCGACAACAACAAAGGCGACAGAATCAAAAACAAAAAAATTGTCTTCAGTTTGAATATGAAAATGCCATGTAAATAGCCGTCATGGCCTTGCTGGATAAATGAATCAACGGAGCGAATGTCTCGAATGCAATTTAGCCATCTCATTGTCTACTTTGATTTCCGTTCTTTAATGAGCAGAAACAACAACAAGAAAAACAACAATAGCAGCAACAAAAACAACATCATTTGCCCACCTCTGGCATTGACAGACACTGGGCTCCTTTTGTGTGCACTCATCATCAATGCGGCTAACGGAGCGTATGCATAACTGAAAGATTACACTGGCCGACAGCGTTTTTATGCCGCCGGCTAGCAGTTGCTATCTGCTTTATTGTAATGCACAAGTAAGCCACATCCAAAATATAATAACTACAATTAGCGAACTTCGTCAAGCAAAAAAAATCATTTACAGTTTTTATCGTGATACGATTTACAAAATCTTAATGGATATAAACGAGCTACTATTTTGAAGCTTGACAGACATTCATAGCTAATTCCCACTTCCGTCAAAAATTGGACAGTGGTCTATATATCAAAATACGAGCTGGAAAAAATTCGCTCTACATTTTAGAAATGGTCTGAAAATGAGAATCGCACTGAACACTAAAACAATATAAAATAAAATTGTAAACAGAATAGAGTGCCCCAACAGAAAATATTTCTAAAAAGTAGAAAAGAAAACAAAATATAAAAAAACATCTGTCCGAAATGCAGAATTTAGAGATGAATATTTTTTTCTTTGGGAAAAACGGTGGCTTTTTTTTTGGATTCAGGGATTATTTATTTTATTTTTCTTTTTAATATTTTTCTTTTCTTGTTGGCATGTGTAACCATTGAATACGAATACGAAATACATATTTATTCATTCATTTATTGACGAATATTATTGTTTACTCTGAAGCATTCAGGTCCGTCGGCTATTGATGATTGCGCTTCAATAGAAGTCAATTTAATACTAAAATTACGCAGTTCTTTCTTGAGCTACTGTTCACTTCCGACTAATTTCATTACCAATACCAGAGTTCTTGGTATTAACATAACATAGTTGACACGTTTTTGAGATGGGCAGCTGGCAAATTATGAACACATTTCAAATTTCTGAAGAAATCTGTGTTGGAGAAAATTGGAATTTTATAAGAATTTGTTCATCAAAAATTTTCGACACGTCTGCCAGTGTGCCAAAGAAAAGCATTTTCAGCCAATAAGCCCTTAAGTTGCTTATGATTTAACAATAAAGATTGTGATATAGTTTCAAATATATTTATTTTTATTTAGAGCTGTCAATAAGTTGAGTCAAGTGGAGCGGAAACAAATCTTGTAATATTTGCACTATAAAATGACCGTAAAAGTTTGATAAGTATTTGAGATTTTTGAATTTAATTTGCTTGCTTTATTGATTTCGAGTGCTTGTACAGGACCAAAACAGGACACTGTTCGGAGAGATGACCAAGCTGGCCAGGAAAAATGCTTTATTTTGATTTCAATTCAATTTATTTCGATTACCTTCTATTGGTCCACCTTGACTACATCTCGAACAGTAGCAGCTCGAGCATGCTCTCAATTGTGTGATTCAGTCTTTTATTCTAAGTGCCTTCCAAATATTCAAATGGGACATCAAACAAATTTATTTGAAGTTGATACAATTGTAGTCTGTATGCTCCTCGTGCTAAGTGTACACAAATGAAATTTTTCTAATTTATAATTTATGCTTTTTCATTCTTTTTCATTGCAGGACGAAAAGAATCAGCTACTCATCACAAATATTTGGCTTAAATTGGTAAGTTCTCGACAACTTTTAATACTAAACATTACTAAGTGAGGCAGCATTATTCAAATACGAGTACAAATTATTTTGGTTTTCCATCGCACACACGAGTCTTGGCCAAAAATTGTTTGCCCTTCAGGCAATAAATTGTGTGTCGGCCTAAAACTCAATTCTCCCATACGCACAGCCACACAGTGCAGCGAATGAAATTGCCCCAATTTGTCAAAAGCCAAATCCAACAAAAATATAAAAAAATCAAATAAAAAATAACGAAATAAAAAACAAGATAAAGACAGACTGACAAAAAAATGGCACTCGCACTTGAGGAAAAAGCTATGGAAATCACTTAATAGCTTAAAATGCGTAAATTGCGTAAATTCCACAAATGCGGCCTGCCGTGGAGTAGGGCATTCATTTTAATTTTCCTTTCCCCATTTCTATTATCATTTGCACTTCACCCATCCACAGCTGCTTCAACTCTGAGCCGTAGAAATCCTTTTATTCGCCGCCCTCTTACCCAACCAAACTTCTGGGCAAAAAGTGCGTTCAATTTCTACTCGGTTCGTCGGCTTTCTTTCTTTTCTGTGATACCCACAGCATTAGTAGGAGGCAGCGTCAGCGAAATGTGTGGTATGTGCCCCATGCAAATGAGCAGCCAGCTGCTGGTCGTTTCTGCCACTCCGGCTCAATCGGCTGCAACTAATAAAGATTATTTCGGACTAATTGTCATATCGAGTGACAAAATAATTGGACATTGCTCGCAAATGCAAGAAAGTCGCAATTTAATTCAAAATGAAAATAAAAATGCCACTAACAGCAATAATTGTATTCTGAATTTAGCTCCAGTTAAAAGGAATAGCTTGTAAATGTCATAATACTAATTAATTAGTTTCAATTAAAATTAGCTAGAAATATGTTTGCAAGTTAATAAAAGGTGTACAGCGTAACTTAAAATAAAAAATCAAAAGAAAAATCTAAATTATGCTTTTGATTATAATAATGTAGGCTTCAATCAATTTTAAAAGTAAATTTCTTAAAATTAAACATCATTTTAAAAAGTGAATTTAGATTTATCAAAAGATGTCTTCGAAGACTTATTCAGCTGGAAGATTGACCAGTCAGTTATTCTACAAATATTTTCGAACAATTGCATTAGAATTAATCTTAGATAAATTTAGAAAAAATGTATTATCTCAAAAGATATTTTTCGACTCGCTTTAGACTTCAACTTAAATTTACATTGTAAATGTGCATAGGTGTAGTACAAATTGTTAACGACTGTATTCAATTAAATGCAATCATTTTACTTGACATAGCAAATAAGATCTGTTATCAAATTAATTTGATTGCTCCGGCTACGTCATATTCTTGGCCAAGTTCGAGTTTCATTCGAAAGCAATTAAAGAATATATGAATGATTAATAACCATGATTGGGCGCTAGGTACATGGGTGGTAATTGCCTGTAATTTGATTAATCGATGCGATCAAATGCAAGCAGGACCATTTCTACCATTTCAATAGCCTCTGGCAACGAATCGATGCGCTAATCGCCTTAAGTGTCACAATAGCAACAAATTTAATTACGATAAGCATCAGCAGCCCCCAAGCCCCCACCAAATAGTTGCTTTCAGCATTCACACCCCATTGTATGCCCGATTCGGCTCTAGTTTATGACCGTCTATCCATAAGCTGGCACATTACGATGATTGATGGTTAACGCACCTTTCCAGTCCACATTCTCATATCCAATATTTGGCCACTTGTTTTATTGGCGAGCGGTGGACACTGCCCATAGTATATACTCGATCACGTCTAATTAATACGTTATTTGTAAATGGCCCACAAAACAGGCTCAAGATGAGAATGAAGCTATTGATTTCATGTATCCACAAATTATGTAATACTCTGAAAAAAAGGAAAATAGCATTCAAAACTGCAAAAACTTTGTCTTACAAATAATTTCTGTATGTCAAAAAAAAAAATAATTTAAATAACAATGGATAGAAAATATTATAAATGTATGTGGAAAAAAAACAATTCTCTCCGAAGTTCAGAGAATAGTAATGAAATTTGCATTATATTACAATTTAGCTATTGTTTGCCTTAAAGGACGAGTAACTTCACCTCCTATTTGTATAACTTACGATTTCATAATCGGTATGAATATTTTAGGCTAACGTTTATACCGTCAAAATATCAAAAGGTTGAGTTGTCTTAAGCAACGGATCAATTTGTCAGCATGTTTCATTTCAGAATGATTTCTGTATTCGCATTTCCATTATTCGTTTCACAAATAGACTTTAATTAATTAAGACGGGCGTCAGCGACTGAAATTCTTTTGTTTAACAAAATTCCGACCTTCTGGCTTATATACAATTGAAACAAAGAGAAACGCATTTATTTATATATTTATATATACAGCTATATATACATATATATGTATTTACATGTTGTATTGTTTATGTATCACTATTTCCGTATTTCACAGGAATGGAACGACATGAATCTCCGTTGGAATTCCAGTGAATTTGGAGGTGTTCGCGATTTACGTATACCGCCTCATCGCTTGTGGAAACCGGACGTGCTCATGTACAATAGGTAGGTGAAGCATGGCAGAAACATTTTTCAATTTTATTTAATTCTTTATGACTGCGGTGCTGCGGTTAGACACCTTGCGCTTATCCTGGCAGACTTATGCTGTTTCCATCTTGATGGGACAGAGACAATTCAATTGGGCCTTATGTCGACTATCTATTTTTATGGCCAATTCCCGTGCCCATACAATGCTTTATCATTCTGTAATAAAAACCCTGTGCGGTTGTTGTTGTCGCTATCATTATTGGCTTTATGTCTGTGGTTTTATTGCTTTATTCATATAATTTTATTTGCACTTGCAACATTTTGATAATATGTAACGAAAATGTGTGTTTTTTTTTTTTGCTTTTTTAAACCCTTTTATGCTTATGAGCTGCCATTTGTTTGCCTACGTTTCCTATATATATATATATATATATATATATTTGCTATATATAGATATGTATATATATATTATTTTATTTTTATTTTTTTTCATATTTCTTACCCTTGCATTGGGTATTCTTATTAGTGTATGGTGCGTATCCGAGCTCATAATTATATATTTACTTATATACTTGATGGAGCTGAGCTGGTGCAGATATGAGTATGTCTGTCTCTCTCTTTGAATTTGCGAAAATGAATCTCTTAGCTTTAAGGCTTTTTATATAAATTTCAATTTATCAGTGTATACTATCTTCGGCAGCCTTGTAATCGTTCTAGCTTATCCTATTTTTGCTGTTGTCAACTTGATTGTCAACACATCCAAACCTTTTGCTCCTTTGTATTTATTAATGCAATATATATGTAAATATGTACAAATTACGTGCTCTGCAGCTGAACATGTTTAAGGTCAGTTTTCAGTTTATATTTACGCGAACTTTCTTTAAGAAATATTCGGGTATTATTAAGTATATGTATATAGATATCTATATATAGCTCTGCTAAGAATACTCAAATATTTGCACCTTTTTGACAGAAAGCCACAGTAAAATATAAATATAATTATAAATATATAAAAACAGCTGATATCGCTGTTAAAACATGCAGTCATTTATCAATTTGTAGCTTTAAATTTTGTCCATTTTTCAATTCACTTAAAAATAAGTTGCTGCTTTGAGAATGTCAATCAATGACACCCACCGCATAATCCATTGCCATGCGGTATACTCTTTAAAATTGTGTGAGTGGCATTTTAGTTTTATGACAAATAAAGAGGGGCCAAGAAGCGAGCAGCTGGCCGCACAGTAAACGCACAAATTTTAATGCGTATTTGGGCAAGTTTTTATTACAAAGCAAATGACTTGCTGGAACAAAGGCTGAGTAGCGGGAGGTGCAATTAAGAGGGGATGCTGTAAAAGTGCTCAACACAATGCGAACAGTAGCAATATCAGCAGCAACGACACCGAGAATAGCAAGAACAATGCCAGCAAAGGCTGTAAGTGCCACCAACATAAATTCACACATATACATACACACACACACACACACACACACACATATATACATATACATGGGACGACAAGGATTTTATGATGGCTACTTGCATGGGAGCAACAGCGGCCATTCTCAGCTTTTTGTTGTGCCCTGTGCTGTGCCTCAGTGTCAAGATGGCTCAGATTTTGATGATGTGACTACAATACGAGTAGATGGCACGCCAGCATAATGAATCATAATTTAACTGTTGACATGACCAGGCAGTCCGTTGCAGAGGGGCGTTGCGGGGCCTGCTTATTGTTTTGGGTTGGAATAATGACAGAGACAAAAACATTAGCGCAAAAAATATATTTCACAGCTGCTACACTTTATTCGGTTATATGCATCAAAACAACATATGACGAAAATGACAAAAAAATTATCTTCTTTCTATATTTTTTTTTCTTCATTTTATTAATATTTTTTTAATAACATGGATTACTAGCGTACACTTAGAAAATATATCGTCCAAATTTTTAGAAAATCGTGAAAGGGGCAACTTACTTTATTAATCCGAAAATAAGAAAGTATATATCTAAAACGGAAGGTTATGTATTTCTGAAATCCAAGGGGTTCTTATCTTAATTCCAGAGAACATTCTGATTTCATGGGTGCTGTTTTTACATGTGCTTATATTACATTCGAAATTTTTTGTGGCATTTATTATTAATAAACATTCATATTTTTAGATTTCGCATCAAATTGTTTAATTTAGAATAATTAATACAATTTAACTTGGTAAAATGTCAGACTTTACGGCGATTCTAACTCGGAACCTTTCGTTCTCTAGCTTAGTTCCTTCCCACTGAGCAACGAGGCCTCTAGTGCAGAAAAGGGCTAAACACGAACATAGCAGTCATAAAGCAAATTACATTAAAATTTCCTAAAAAAATATGGGTTTGCATTTCAACTTTTAATGCACTGTTTGCTACCCTTTTGTGTGCGTGGGACAAGTCGACACTTTGAAAGGGACATACCCAATGAAGGCGACAGTATTTACTGGGTACAATTAATAAATATTAAATTAGTTTGCCAGCGGTAAAAATTGAACCCTAAGAAATGAGGGAACGCAATACAAGCACCGCATTGCCTATGGATTAATCGATAATCAGTGACACGCTCACACAGACAAGCACAAAAACACAGACACACACATACAGAAGAAGACACCCACAATGGCAGCGCGGAGAAGTCAGTGAGCAGTTGGCAGTGCTAAAATGATTTATGCACAAAAGTGTGCCACATAAATTTCCATATGCGTTTTACCAGGTATCCGACTAAAAAAAAAGGAAAAGTCCTAAATGCGTCAACGTGGCCAACACACAGCCACACACATATTTCTACTTACAAATATATGTATATGTATTATGTTTAAGTACCTTTTGCCATTACTTATATGCATATACGTTGCAACTTTACTTGCAGCGCGGACGAAGGCTTCGATGGCACCTACGCCACCAATGTGGTGGTGCGGAACAATGGCAGCTGCCTTTACGTGCCACCTGGCATCTTTAAGTCCACGTGCAAAATCGACATTACCTGGTTCCCCTTCGATGATCAGCGCTGCGAGATGAAGTTTGGCTCCTGGACGTACGACGGTTTTCAGGTAAGCCCAAAGCGTTTCATATTATTTACTGATTGCCACATTTGTAATTTATTATGCATCATATATCATGCAACACATATTTATAACAGTTTTCATAATCTTACAGAGCGTTTTACAATTTGCTCACATTGCAGTAAACGTCACCGACCTTATATATTTTTATATATTCTTGATCAGCATCCAGCCATGTTCGTCTACTTGTCTTTATGCGAATTAGTTTCTCATCTTGAAGCTTTTTTGTTGACAATTGAAAAATATGCGGCTATTATGCTGCGGCTATTATTTATAGCACAAATTGCCGAATCGACCTTTTGACATAGGAAATATACATATGTTGAAATATGAGTTCTTATTCGAAGAGCTCTATTATATATTCAAATTATATTACTATTAAAAATTCTATAATTTGTTATTTCGCATGAGCAAACTAGAGCAAAACTCTAAAATAGCAGTCGGGAGAGCAAATTTCATTACTATTTTCGAAATTTCGGAAATGATTTTTTCTAAAAATAATGGTTTGCATTTCTGATTTTTAGAAATATTATCTCATTCATTTATTGTAAAGAAATGTAATTATTTAAAATATATAAAAGGCCTTTATAATTTTAGGAAATTATTTTACATATTACATTACATATTACATTTTAGGGCGAATTTTATTTCTGAGTGCTGCAAGGGTCTTTCTCTTTGGTTGTCTTTGATTTTCTAATTTATTTAATTTAATCTGGATCGGTGTCAAATTGGTTCCATTCAAATTCGATTGCAATCATAATTTGTGCAAATTACATTAAGTGCATGCGTTTACAGTTCAATTAGTGACCGAGTAAAATGTCAAATGCGCAGCCTGATGACAAATTGACAAACATTTATTTAAGCAATTCAATGAACAATTCACCATCAGTACAAATGATGCAAATGCAAATACCCTGCAACAAAATACTAAAATATTATTAATTCATTTAACTACGCCAAATAATATACCCCAAAATACGTACGAATAAATGTGATGAGCTTTGTCAATTGATGCTGCATTCGTATAAATTAAATTGTTCATTGATAAAATTATATTATTGATTGAAATTGGGTAGGGAGTTGTATACAATTTAATCAAGTTGGCAGCTGCATTTAGTGCAACGCATCCCTATGTATTTAATAATAATTGCATTAAATATCAGCAATAATTAATCCTGACACCTTACCATATCCTACCACAACTTCCAAATGCACACACACACACACACAAAAGTTCACATCCAAATATAGAATCAAAGATGACTAGCACATATGGCATATAGAATCTCCGCATTGCCTAGCAAATCAAATAATTTACACACACTTGTGAGTTCCTCATCGAGCTCCTTCTGCTTCACACAAACACAAGCACATTTGCATACAGACATGTATGAATATGTAAATGTACTCACTGCGAATCCGCATAACTCATTCAATGCGCTCATCGCGCATAATTTGTAATTCCGGATATCCGGCATTGCAATCCATAAATATTGAATGAGACAGCGCAAACAGAGTATCCCGCATCCATTTGACCTAAATAATTGAAATGTGCATATATTTCTTCGACATTTATTGTTAATACAAATACAAAACTTTGCAAATGAGAATGTAAAGCACTTGCCAAAAGGACGCCAGCTCGAGCTTAAGTGCAGTCAAGCACAGCTCAAGTTGTTATCCAGTGAATCGGATCTCATCCATTAATATACATACATATCTGAAGCTAAATAAATAATGAGTCTAATTAGTTAATTGCTTTTAACAAATTAGCTTAAGGCGATGCTAATTGATTATTTTATGCAAGAAGTGGACTATCTGCAGTGGTGTATTATTTCCCATTAATAATAGCTAACTAAACACAATTTTATTGATTAAATAATTTATTAATTAAATTTAAAAAACTTTAAGCATTTCCACTTCCATTTCTTTTTTTTTTTTGCATTTTAAGTATTTGTATGTCACAAACATACTAAGAGATTCGTTACTAGCTTCTTGCAGTGTACAAAAATTGCGAAATTTTTGGGACCTTTGGTCGTAGCAGCTAGACTTGTTACAAACACATTAACAAAACTCATTTGCAAATGTGTCGTGTGTGTGTGTGCGTGTATGCGTGTGTGTGTGCGTGTGTGTGTGCGTGTGTACTATATGCAAAGATGGTGCGTGTGTGCTTGTATAAGAGAACTCTAATCAGCAAAAATCCATTGGCAGAAAAACTGGCAACCAACTTGGCATTGCATGCCAAACTCAAGACAAACACATATTAGCAGGCACTGAGTGTGCACACACACACACACACACACGCACATACACACTGACTTGTCGTACACCATTGCACAGTGCATTAATGTGCATGGCAAGATGCTGACATGGTATGGCGAACGAGCCAAAAGTTTGCTGCCAACTCAAAATCAGACAAGAGAGAGAGAGAGAGAGAGAGAGAAGAGAGACAGTTAGAGCGAGTGCGAGAGTGTGGCTGGAGGGAAAGAAGAGGCGGCGGCGGCTAGAATTTGCTCATAACAGTCTACGCAACATTGTTGCCATCGGTCTTTAAGCCTGGGACATTTTTTGGCACACAAAAGTTGACACGTAAAATATTAAAAAAAAAATATATCTTCGCTTGCAGCGCATAGCCTCAACTCTGCGGTTCAAGCACACACACACACACACACACACCCACACATACACATACACACACACACACACACACACACACACACACACACACAAAACAAGACACACGCATTCCGCATTCTTGTGTTCAGAAACATGCCAAACTGCTTGACTAACAGGATGCGCCTTGCTTCTTTGGCTGCTTTGGCGCAGCGAGTAATACTAAAAATAAGAAAACGGAATCAGCGCAAAAAAAGACAATAACAGATTTGGCACTAACTGGAGTTCTAAGCAGTCGTTAATATCTCCCAACAAGGACAAATGCCCACATCTCAAAAATAAAACCAACAAAAAGAAGCTTTATTTAAATTGTTTCGCTTCGAAGACGCCGTTGAAAATGCTTGGAAACCAAAGAATACTAATCTTCCAGTGCTCTTTTTACATTTATATAAGCAATAAGTGAAAAGTTTTTCTAATTGAAAAATTCAGAGGAGCAGCCGGCAGCAAGAGCTACGGCTCATTACTAAAAAATTGACAAGTTTATATAAATTGCTATACATTGTGATGTGTTTTCTTTCTTTTATGATCTCAAGAATGAGCGCATCTGCGCATCTGTACAGGCTCAAGAATGGAATCGAATGTACTCGTATGCATAGACTGAATAATCGAGAGATGTTGTCAACACGTGTTGTAATTTTGAGTGGATGCGAAAATAACCTCATCGTTTTTGTTTTATTTGATTTGTCTGATAAACGAGACAATAAGCGGGCAAGTTAATCAAAAATAAATATCAGTCGCGTACAAATCAAAAATGCAAAATCCATGGAGGAATCACACTCGCAACGTGTGGCAGCCCCAACGTGAAGCCAGTTAGAGCGTTTTACAGAGTCATGTTAGGCATTCAGCCAACGGCAAAGACACTTGCCTGGCTGGCAGGGGGCAGTAGATTGGCGGGTGACAGTTTGCGAGGAGCAGTTGGCCAAACAGAGACGTTCACTGCCTGTCTGTTCTCTCCTGGCCTCGGCCTGTCAAGTATTTTAATATCAACGTAAATATTACATTTATCAACTGGCAAAAGGACGCAGCGCTATACACAAGTGAGGAGCGGAATTTGGAGGGAGGTTGTGTTGGGGCAGATATCACAATGTCATGCCCAGATGGCAGTTATACACCTGTCGTTTAGTCGGGCTGTCATAGGCGCTGGCGACTGTGTTAGTCACTTGACGGAGTCAACCGTAAATGAGCGACATGCTTAAATCAATCAGCATAATGGCTGAGGGGTTACAAAAACCTTGATAATCAGTTGGCAACTAGCGTTTTAGCCGTCAATCGGCGGCCATTCCAATTTATTGTGACTTAAGTCACGAAACCATGACAGCGCCCAAGCTTATTCAATAAATCCTTTCGACCCAGTTATTGACAAAGCTCTTAATTGCATACGAAAATGCGAGCAGTCAACCAACCCAATAGTTTACCCAGCAGCTCACTAGCCCCACCACTAACCAGGGGCCCCCAGCATCCAACCAGCTGCATGCTTTAACTAATTGCAATAAAATTTCTGGCATCGCCCCAAGCTCAGTGCACGTTAATGTCAAGACTCAAGACCGTCAGACAATTCGTCAGCCCGCAGCAGCAGCTTCGCAGACACAGTCAACTGGCGACATTTTACATATATGTATAGAAGTACTACACCCAACTCAGCTCAGCTCAGCTCAGCTCAACCTTGCCTTGCCTTGGCCAAGTGAGTTTTCTCTTAGCTAACTCGTCCCAGGCCAACAGCGTTTGCTGGCATCCACAGCAGCTGCTTGCTATACCCATTACTCCCTAAAGGGACGTAGCTGACTAAAAGGATATCCGATATAGAGGAATACCACCACATAGCATTTGATTTGTGCATATGATTATAAAGCCAATAAACCTGGCTGGATTCTTTGTGAAATACAATTATATGCAATATGTTTCACACTCGAAAAAAAATTCCCAGAATATTTTTTTAAGAGCCTTGAAATTAAAGATATTTGTTTCAAAGCTTTAGAAAACTGTACCCTGAAATTATAAAAAATAAATTTGAGATTCTGGGTATAATTTTGTAAACCTTAGAAAAATATATGTGTAATTCAATTACTTATTATAAAACATTTTTATATTAATATTTTACATATACAAGCATTTTACGGTAATTCTAACATATTATATCATGTCTAGAAGGCAGACCATTTTCTGAATTTCTGAATGAACATTTTCTTAAAATAATGTTTTTCCTTTTAATTTTTTTAATATTAAGAAAGAGATTTATGAAAAACAAAAAAAAAAAAACCTTTGTAATTTAATGAAATTGTTTTTTTTTTAAATATTTAGAAGTTACTTCTTAAAACAAAAACATATTTTAGTTTTCAGGAAAGTTTTCGTTTTAGAGCGTTTTTCTTTAAGTGTTTACAGAGACGACATTACCAGAGGGAACATAACACGAGTATTCTTGTATTTGCATACATATATTCAGCCAGAGATGAAAAACGTTATATATATTTTATCGTTTAATATTAAATATTATATTCCTTATAACAGCTTGTGTTACAATCAATTGAGAAATTGAAAAAAAAAATAATTACTGTTATTGGCATTACGCTTCATAGGGTATATTGAAGCCGATATGCTGTGAAGTCACGCGTTTGTAATCATGCTTTTCCGTATGCAATGTCAAAGCGTATTTGTGCAGATGGCTCAGTGACGTTGAGTGCCAAATCCATAAAAGTGAAATGCAGAAATGGCAAACATCAACTGTGGGAGGTCCTACTTATCCACAATCTCATCCACAATCTCATCCACACTCTCATCCACAGCCACATTTACATTATTATCCACATTATCATCACAATGACGTTGCCAGTTCATAGGCTGTGTTAGGCACAAATGTTACAGCCAAATTGATCGAAATGGAAGTTGCCTTTGATTCTCTGGCTCTGACTCTGACTCTGATTTGGATTCTGATTCAGATTCCGACCGCGAGTGTGACTCGGATTTTGAATGATATTGACTGAAACTGTAATTGGGCGCCATTAGCGTGAATTAGTTTATTTCTATTATGATATTGTTATTGTATTACCCGTAAATGTCGCGTCATGCACATCAATTGTGAAGTGCTCCCATTACATAACAAACATTTCTACGTACAGACTAGACAGAACTTAACCAACATTTTCGACAAGAAAAATGCACAAGCAAGAATTCATATTATATTTATCACACTCAATAACTAAATGAGTAATTGACTTATTTCGCGATACTATATATATATGTATTTATATATATATATATAAGTACATATATATATTGAAGAAAAATGTGATATACAAAGTATTTGTAATATTTTGTTTGCTTCAAAGTTGATTTGAAAGGATATTCGTATATAAAATATACGCAATGTCTTTTTAATTTTTTCTTTGCTATATATATACATATATATATTTAAATATCACTTAAGTAAAAAATATATAATATTGAAAAATTGTTTCCACTTTTATTTCTTAAGAAAGTGTCCAACTTTAAGAACACAGAATATTTTATTGACTGACCTAATTGAAGCAGTTCACCATCGAAAGGTGTACTTGTTTAAGTTTTATCTGGGATTATTTTGGGGGCTAGGTAGAAGAGCTAATACGGAGTGTATTAAGAGGTTTATAACTTGTGCCAGCTAGCTCAGCTCGGCTCAAAAGGGTCAGAAATGGGTCCAATGCCGCTGTGGGGAATAGTCGGCTAACTGCGGCTCGTAAAGTACGCACAAATACTTGTTACAGCATAAGGACATGAGAGCACTGCTCTGGGCCGGACGTGCTTGACTCACATAATAGATGGCCAGCACGTTGTAGCTGGTGTTCGTTGTTCATCGCCCCAGCTCTCAGGAGCATATTCGGCCGTAAGAGGACCACAGAGCCTTGGCCACTTATCAACCAATTGCCCTTCTTCTATGCGCACATATTATTTTACGCACTAATCAATATGAATTAAAGTTTTATCGGCTGCAGTCGAAAGAAGTACAGCTTCACTAAGGCTTGCACTGGGTAACGTCGCTTACAAACAGAGAATGAAAAATCCAAATAACGAAATGAACTCAATCAATCAAGTAACTACTGCATATCAGATAGCGTACCCAAAATGGCTTAGCTTACACAACATCGAATTGAGTTATTAAGTGAAAGGTCAGCTAGATGTAGGATTTGGCTTATTCATTATTTAACTGGGACATGGAGTAGACGCAAAGTTTGTGTTAAGGCCCCATCAACACTTAACAAGCTGAGAGCATTGATTGACGTTATCATCTATTATGCAGCAGCTGATGCTAAAATATCGTACAAGCAAAGGTAACCGGCAGTTAAATTTGAGCCGCAACTGTGGATGTGCGCTCCTTTAATTGTGAATGCTAAATGGCTTAACTGCAGATAAATTAGAGTCCAATTGTAAATACTAAATCGATTAACTACAGATAAATTACACTCGAAAAGGAAGTGCATGGGAATATTCAATGCTACTCTTGATATTTATTAAAATATTTGTTTTTCACCAGTTAAAACGTAAGGTGACCATTGAACTGACAGTTAAATTTAATTGCAGCACTGTTTTCATCAGGAAATATTTATTAACTATTTATTATTATCTATTATTAAATAAAATGTATATTTATATACATGTATCGGACATTTGAGCAAAGTGTGCTGCAATTAAAATGACTTCACAAAACAAAGGAAAGACACTAACAGTAAAAGCCAAATTTAAATATTTAGTTAGACTTTGGGCAGTGTGTTGAGCTCTTAGTGCAATTGTATAATTGATGCAGCGTAACTGACTTTTTGACAGCGTGCACACTACAAGCAAACAGACCGAACTAAACGGAACTCAACTTGATGCTTAGCTTTATAAATAAACCAACAAAGGCAACAAAGGCCTGGCTTGGCTCTGTGCTTTACGGCTAGTTAACTGGCCAAAAACATTGCCGAGTCGGGCAATTACAAGGCACAACTTTTGCAAGCCCGCATCTCCGAACTAATTCAAGCAACCAGACACACGCATACACACACACGTCTGAGGTTGTTGTGTGCAATCATGCAGATACACATCAGCATACACACACGCACTCACACACACACACACATGTGTATACATTGCTCATACGCAGCATGTGCCATCGCTGTCGCTGCCGTTGTCGTTGTCGTTATCGTTGGTAACAAAGCGCACGGCCACGCCTCTATCCGGCGCCCATTGGAAATTCAGTTGGTGGCTAATTAGCAGGCGGCAGCCCGAATATGGCTGCGCATAATTGCATGTTGCATTAAATTAAAAAACTCTGGCGTAGGCGCCGCACTCAGAATCGCTCACACACCCGCATATACAAAGTTTGAAAAAAGCCAGTAAAACAGAAACGAAATTGAAAATTATGAAAAGTGCAGTATAATAAAATGTAGGCGAACTGACTGACGGCTCAAATTGTGCGTTGAGTTTTTCTCTGGTTGTTTTCGTTTATTTTTTGCAGCAGTTAAAATTGTGAATGCGAAAATGCTTAAATCAGCCCCGAGATTATCTGGGTTAGTAGAATTCGCGCGCATTTCCTGCTCATTTCAACCGCATTTTAATGTGACAGAGAAAATTATTATAACACAAGTAAGCGAAGAAAAAACGCCGTAAAGCAAAAAGTGAAAACTTGCAAGAACAGAACAGAACACACTCGCTCTCTTTCCCTTTGTGTGTGTCTATGTGTGCTAGACTGAGACAGAGAGCGTTAGCGCAGGGGCTCAACAAAAAATACGAGCAAAGAGTATTTTTATAATTTACACTGACTTTTCCCCAGCACTAGCGTTAGCCTCATCCAAAGCACCAAAACCGGAACAAGGGGACCGACAGTTTTTGGTGCGGGTGTGGCGGGTGAAAAAGGGGAAAGTGGAAAGAGGAAAGAGGAAAGAGGAAAAAGGGGGACTGCTATTGTCTTTTTCTGCAGCATTCCGTGAATTCCATCGAAAGGCAGCTGTAGCTAAAGCCAAGGCAACTGAGTGCAGTATGCGGCTCTATGAAAGGGGTGGCAAGTAATCAGGCGCAACTAGCAAACTTTTACTTATACCTAAATGCTGTAGCTGCACTGGAATACTGACAAAAAACAGTTAGACGGACGACGCGCGACGGGCGACGGGCGTCGGGCGAGGGACGAGGGCGAGGGGCGACGGACAACGGTTGCCGGACGAAAGCCGATGGCAGGAAATGGAGGCTGCTGCTGATGTTATTCCTTGCCATCTACACTCCAACAAAAAATACCTAAAAAACTGGAATATCAACCTGAAAGCCAAAAATAAAATCTTTTTCTATTTGTTCGCAATAATTTCTAAATTTACAAACGACATTTCCCAAAAGTAGAAATTGAGAACTGAACATTAGGAATGCTAACATCAAATTGAACATTTGCAGAAACAGTCCTTTTTAATTTTCAGAAAAAAAAACAACGTTGCTTTTAGATGCCTTACGAAAACATTATAATTAATTTATAATAGATGACCCTGAAAATAATTCCTAAGATACACAAATAAAACTTAAATAAACGTATAAATTATTTTTGAAGATAGGAATATAACGTATTTAGAACTCATTTCCTATTATTATGATTTATTAAATTGCAGACAAATCTATGTAGTAATGTACAAATAAACGCTATAAAAATAAAGTGACCAGCCGTTGGGTTTCTTAATCCCCATACTGGCTATCATCTGTATCCCTCCACCCATCCCCAGTGCTGGATTTGCCTAAACTGTGCTGAGTATGGCGCCAGCAAAACAGTCATTAAGCCGTTGGCAGTGCAGTCAGCTGGCGCACCAAATAAAAAGCTTCAACATAAAAAAAAAAAGAAAAAGCAATGCTGCAATGAAAAACATAAAGTCCGCTTAATGTTGAACCAATTCTTAGAACAATCCTGCCAATCTCTGCAAAACTTTTGATATTAAGATTACTCGATCCCATAATGCTTGAATGTTATTATTTGTACGAGTACATCACAATCCATATTAACTATCAAAGTATTTGTGCAGATGTTTGCTGGCTGATTTATTTAGGAACGTAAGTGAATCAATTATAAACAAGTGAAAAGTCCAAACATTTTGTTTGCACATCAATAAATGCATTATGACAATAAATTGTTTGCACAAAAGACTATATGCATTACTGATTTAAGCTTCGAGTGCTGTTTTATTCACTCTTTCATCTGAAAAATGCTCGAAAACAATGCCAGGCGAGCTGTTAGGAGAGCTGCACAAAAATGCTGGGGAGTGAGCCTAGTGGGGATACTGGAAGACAAGCAACTAAACTTGCAACCCAAATGTTGACATTTCAAATGTGTCATAAACAACTTTGTGTGCACATTTTCGACATACACACACAGACATAGACATAGACATAGACATAGATATAGACAAAACTAACACATTCATATTCACACATAAACTCAGTTATTTGCCAAAGCTGATGCAATTTCAATTTGAGTTTTATCGTATTTGTGGACCACGAAGACCATCCTAAATTCATTTAATGGCCAAACTTTTCTTTTTATGCAACGCAAACAAGATGCATATATGCATTAATATACTTGTTTAAGCCATAAGCATTTCATTTATACGCAGTTAATCTCTCGTCTTTACTTCTTTTTAGCCCGAGTAGCACACAAAAAGAGCGCCATTTGTTTTTAATTTAATTTTAATTATCAGACATGCGGAAGACTCGGTCTTAAAGTTGACGGTACTCTAGATCATACAGCGAAAGATTGGCCTGCTATTAGCATATTATATTGCATTCTCAATATTTGTGAAATGAGGGCTATAATACCAAGTTCAATCACTTCGCTTAATCAATAACTTTCATTCATTTACATAGATAGAGCCACAATATACACCAAAAATAATATAATATTCTGTGTTCCGTGATACCCCCATCTGTTGATAACCGTAATTTTGATTTTGAAATGAAACATTCGTATCCCAAATCGCTGAATGCATTACACATGTTGCGACACAATTCTAATGCCATCATCTCAATAATCGCAACATTCGGCCGAAAAAAAAATAAGCCCCAAGTCATCAGCTCAGCTATGTACAATGAAAACCACCTAGCCATGTCCAGCCTATAATCTTCACATACATATAGACAAGTTCAGATCAGACAGAGAAAGAGACATGAGTTCACAGCTCTTACTAGCTAGATGAGTGAGAATAGTTATAATTTTTAGCATTCTTTTGCCTACTACGTTTTGCTGTCACTTTTGCTTGTGCTTCTGCTACTGCTGCTATTCTTATTCAAGCGCACTTGAACAAATAAGCACTCTTGGCCATACTCACTTAGCCACTTACTTACAGCTGTTGCCATTGTTGTTAGCATTGTTGATGTCGCTGTTGTTGTTCTCGTTGTTGTTGTCGTCGTCACAACTGTCACACCCACTGCTTTTGAGCGTTGCCCAAGCATTATATGCTTTATTAGTGCAACATAATGTGGCGATAGCTGGCTGTGAACATTATTTTGGTTAAGCATTCTTTTTCCAGCTCAGATGATTCCTCAATTGTACATAAGCAATCCAAAAACTACTTTTAGCTACATACAGACAAATAAATGCTTTTGTGTTTGGTCAATTAAACTTGAACGTTACTTTGTCCTGTTTAGCATAAGTTCTTTGTCCTTTTCAATTTAGTTCTTAAATAACGAACAATTACAGACAATGGCTGACTACGAGCCTAGCCTGAGTTATGATAAGTTACATAAGGTTATGCTTGGTTTTATTATATAAAATATAATTACTAACTTAGCAAATATTTGTAAGTAACCTGTTTTTCATCATTACTATTTGTCGTTATGACAAAAATGAAGGAGCATGATAAACGCTTCTTACATTTACAAATATTTCAGATTTTAGTTTTTAGTTTTTGGGGAAATGGCAACTGAATAAATAAATCATAAATTTTGAAACTATTCTTAAGAAAAATAGAAACTGAGTTTCTTTCCTTTTCGGTACTTTTAAAATAAGAGATGAAAAGTAGGTTTACATCAAAAAATTGATTCACATAAATAAATACATTAGTTAAGAGTCTTTTCTAAAGAATAGAAAAACTGCTTAAGAAGAGCAGTGCTTTCGCTTTATAAAATTTAGTCCAGTCATGAGCTGTAAGGAAATTTGCAAAATATCTTTTCTTTCTTTGAACAATTTAAGTTGCCCAATTACGAGTAGTGTAAGGAAAGTGTATGCAAATATAAAATAAACTAAGAAACAACAAACAAGAACAAGAACAAGAACAACAGCAACGTCAACGTCAACAGACGTTGTTAAATAAATACCGCATAGCTGGAGAGTGTACACATTTTTGGATGTGAAACTGCATTGTGAAAAGGATTTTCAAGCACTTGGACGGCCAAGCAATGAAGTGGAATAACTGCAGGCCAACACCGAATGGCGTACACTCTTTAGCTGAACATGGTAGTGGCTATAGCTGTTAACTTTACATAAGATTCATTTATCGCTAATTTAATCTCCCCTATTCAATATGAACACAGCTCAACGATTTTAATGGCATTCCTTGTACTAGTGTGGGATAAAAAGCAGATGTACGCTAACAAATAGATAATATGAAGGGGGATAGGAAAACACAAATACGAGCAAACAGTGAAACTGTTTTGCCAAGTGTGTTGAATTTTATTTTAAGGGAGGGGCTTGCCTAACAGTCGAAGGATGCGCCACAAGATAAATATGCGACAAGTGAGTTGAGCCATCGGGCAGCGACCTTGAGTGGTCAGTGGGGCGGTCGTCCATCCACAAACCACAAACCACTAAAGCCCACGGCTGTCCAGTGCAGCAATAAGTGTCGTCAAAAATATGTCCTTACTCGTACTTGCCACACAACTTTGATAAGTACCCGTGGTACTCCAATTCCTACAAACAGTGCCAGTTGTCCCTGCTTCGGTCCACTTGCCACTTTGGTTGCCAAGACGTATGCGGCTGCCGCAAAAGGTATTTTGGCCACATTTAATTGTGCCAAATGCACAGAAATTTCAGCACAACAACGACCAACATTATAATTTCTTCGTTTTTTTTTTTTGTGCTTTACAATCTAAGACTTCGTGCAGCTCTTATTTACATAAATTAATTATTTTGCCACTGACGGCAATTTCGGTGCGAGGCCTTTTCTTGTGTCCTTGCAATAAAATGTACATTTACATTACTTCAATTGTTGGTCCAGAAAGAAAACTATTTACAGTGGGAACTACCAGTTTAGTTCCTGCTGCTGCCCACCACTTTATATTATTATATTAGTTATTTCGAAAATAAAATAGTCGCTATGGCACTGAAACTAATTACTACTAATGACTACATTATCATCGGACCACTATGTCGTATAGCTGCCATAGGAACAATGGTCAAAAACCAGTTTTAAGTGAATTCCAGGCGTAGACATACAAGTCACCCTCCTCGGCAGAACATAACTACACAAATGTGGAATTTTCAGTTAACTGCCAAACTTTATAAGAAAAATATTTGTTTTTTAATTTGAAGACGGACCCCAATGGGATGCGAAATATATTAGAGTAATAAACAATTAATACAAGTAAAACAGCCAGCGAAAAACATATTCAAATTATAAAAAGAGGTCACCAAATAATAACCAATTAAACAATAAAGCTCTGAACTAAAAGTTAGATGTCAGGAAAATACCTCTAGTCCACAGGTGTTTATAATCTTGGCATTCTTTGCTTGTTTTTTGTTCTTTTTGAACAATAGATCCCTTAGAGCTGCTCCCGTTGCTGTTAAATCTATTGCTCTGCTATTGTTAGCGTCATTTTGTTAATGCTGTCAATGGACTTACTACAAGTGTTTAATGCCAGTGATATTTTTACTTTTTGCTGTCTCATCTCTTACAGTAAACTGGACTTCTATCATTGTTATTAATACCGTTTCAACATTTACTGTAAGCTATACTTTACTCGACTGCTTCGAAAAAAGCTACAGCTAATACGCTGATTGATTTCTTAATGAATCTTCAATAGGTAGATGCATATGTATACACTGTTGCAGCAACCACTACTGTAAATTGTTGAAACGCCTTGCTGCCACTGCTATTAATTACTTCTGCAGCTGTATTCGTTTTTGCAATTGCAATTAATTCAATGTCAGTTGAACTGTTGCTGCGACAAAGACTATGGAGAGCAACGCTTTAGCTGGTCGATGAAACGGATGGGGCTTGTCACCCTTACGCCCTGGCCCCATGGGACGGGGGTCGGGGTGCGGGGTGCGGGGTACCAAATGACAAGTAGTTTGTCGAGGCAGCACCATTTGAAATCGCTAAAACTTTTTGACAATAGCTCTTACGGCGTTGCACTCGTAAGTGCTTATCTGTGCAGCCAAAGACGGCGCCTCGTTCCATTTGACTTTGCCCTCAAGCGCTCCTCCGCAAACCCAACTCCTCCGAAAAAGTCGATTTCGATGCTGTTGCCACTCCAGAGATTAATTTCGCTTGCCTGTGCAACGTTTTTAATGACGATAGCGATGATGCTGTTAATGATGATGATAATGATGATGATGAATAGTTGAGTGGTTGCATTCTTCTGATCCGACTAGAACTGAATGCATTTCTATACTTACTTGCTTAGGTAAATTTATTAACAATGAAATAACTTGAACATTAAATAGGGTCCACCTTTAAATAAATGGCCATATCTTCGTCAAAAATTGCCCCATTTCAAATATTACGGGATTTTTAGAATTGGATCGATTTTTGAAACAAAGCTGCATTAAAATAATTTGACTTCAGACCCATCTAAGAAATGTATTAAGAAATATGCTTCAGTTAATCGAAAATAAATTATAAACATTAAATAGGGTCCGCCTTTAAATAAATGGCCATATCTTCGTCAAAAATTATCCAATTTCAAATATTAGGGTCAGCTTTATTAAAAGAATTTGACTTCACACTCATCTAAAAATATATCAAGCAATATCTTTCAATGAATCGAAAATATATTGAAAACATTAAATAGGGTCCACCTATTGGGTCCACCTATTGGTTTATTTTTGTGAAACGTACACTGAGCAAAACTACGAAGACACCTCAATTACTCTCTACACAAGTACTTCTAACTTTAAAAGTGAAACGCATTGTTATTATTCAAGTCCACATTATTATTAACTAAAGATTGCAATAGTCGTAACATCATATGGGTCTTTTAATATTATATATATATATTATTATATTGCACTTAATTCATATTTGATTCTATTTAGTTAAACATACTTACGTTTATTATGATTTAGGTGCACAGCTTAGTTGTTAGCCATTGTTTGGGTTAGCTTTGGTAAATAGTTCCCAAAAGTCCAATAAGCCATAACAACAATATGCAGCATTAATTACTGTTTAAAGCTAATTATATAATATGGGAACGTTTTTTGGGGCCAAATGTACGCAATTGGCCTTTTGGCATTGCCATGAAATGACGCCGTCAATGTCAAAGGCAAATTTAGCAGCGCACAAAAAACTTTAAAACTGCGCACCAACGGCAACGACAACAGCAGCTGGAGCAGCGTACCCTTTTACCACTACTCCCCTTGTCACCCGATTATCCGATTACCCCGTCAACGATACACCTTACCAAAAATACGTAAACGCAGCTTAGCAAATTTTGCGCTGCCAACGACTTGAGTTTTATTTTTATGTTGATGTAAAAACTTTACGTGCTCAAGTTTATTGAGTGGCTGCTATATATATATATATATATATATATATATATATATATACTATATACATACTATATATATGTTTATTTATACATAGAATTGACTTGTATCTCATAGTAAATAATGAAGATGAAAATATGAACTACAAGTTTATTTATATGGGTACTACAAAATATGCTAATCACTACACCCGCACACTCAGCATGTGTAAGCTTATATGTGGATATGTGGGTAGCAGTCAAATAGGTAACAAGGGTTAAGCTCTAGAAACACAGCTTGTCTTGGGGGTTAATCAGCGATAGTAGAGTTTTTATGTAAGTGTAGATATAACTTTAAGATAGAAAGCACTCTTTGACTATCAAGAAATAAGATCTTATCAAGGAACTAGCGCGGAAAATATATAAGTGGAATAAAGGCTAATCATAGGCAAGCTATGGGCAAAACTTTAAAATGAGAATAATAACTCGTTACACTCAGAAAAAAAGGCGCTGCATTTAAAAATTTCGTCATACTATTGGCGCCAGAGTAACTCACCTTATTATTCAGAAAGTATATTCCCAAGACGGAATCTTGTGTCTTTCAAAAACTAATGCTTTTAATTTTTTAATTCGATTTATTGTTTCTCGTATTATTATTAAACATTAGTATTTTAGGATTTCACATGTACACACATGTTAGATAGTTCATAAATTCATATGAAATAATTTGAAAAATGTTTCGAAAAAACTGAGCTCTAACATAACAGTGTAGAGAGCGAATCTCCATTTCTATTGTTTATTTTCTTTTATTAAGAAATATATTTCTAAAATAAAAACATTTCTATTTTTAAAAAATTTGTTTTTATATATTTAAAAGATTTAGATTTCCAGTCTTCAGAGCGGTTTTATTTGAAATCGATTTGAAGGCATCACATGTAATACTTGTAAACAAACTTCACCAACAAAATTTTATATATTACGAAGCTTTGTTATTGCCACATATAAAATCTTAATGGAACAAGCATACTCGAATAAATCCATATTTAGGGAAAACCAAAAATTGCGTAGATTAATTGAGTTCATCTCTTAAATTTGTACCAAGTACCAATTAAAAAAACCCACAAGTCTTCCCAATTGGAAGTATTCAAATAAAAAATAAAATATTATATCGATTTGTATTGGTTTATTAAGGCATATTAATTCAAAATTGGTACATTTTGTCTGAAATAAGCAACTAGATCGGTTACCTTGGCCCATTCTTCCCGACTTTACGCTGGCAGCAATTTCACTTTGCATATTCATTAGAGAGACGGCTTGTAACACTGTAATATCAGATGCCAGCCAAAGTAAATGTCTTGTCTGCGGGCGTCTCAATTTTTAATGAAGCCAACGCAGCGAGTAGCAGCGAGGCCCTTATGGCCATAAAATAAAATGGGGGAAATTGGCGCCAAGGGGCCCGCAGCTGGTAAAAGAGAGACCAAAATGTTGCATCACTTTTAACGGACATAATAAAAGCCATTAAGCAAACTAACACGAAGTGGGCCAGCCAACCAAACAACTGAGCAGCACCCAATTTCCGACTGCTGCATCTTTCAGCATAGTTAACAGTTTCAACTAAGTCGTGATGGCGAGATTGCCGCACGTACCCCAAAAATGCTCGATTTCTGACTGCCTGTTGACAAACATACCACCAAATAATTTCACACACTTTGGCACACGGATCATATTTTCGACGTTGTCACTTGTCAGGCATCCTGACACAAGCTCGCAACGCAAACCGGAATACAATCACACAAGTCCAAGTCAGACAGATGATGCTCCAACTTGCTTCTAAGTATTGTGAGATTATGTTTGACATGTGTACAATTTGTTAATCTGTAGCACATACATGTATATAACAAGTATGTTAGCTTAAGCTTAATAATTTTGAATTCTTACATTTCGTATTCAAAGTAATTATCAGCATATACTTAGAATACAAGCTCACCCTGAATGTTAGAAATTTTTAGAAAAATGTGAAAGCATTTAAAAAATGTCTTAGTTTTCGAAAGACACAACCTTATGTTTTAGAAATATACTTTTTGAACAATAAGATGAGTTACCCTTGTCTATATTTGCCGATATTTTTGTCTGAGTGCATAGAAAGTTTGCCGTGTGAAAGGCCGAATATCTAGGTATCTCCCGAGTCTTTGCTATAACAAAGCTAATGACTTGAAACAACAATGAATTATGATATCAAACACACACACACATGCTCACACTTATATGATATGCTATCCTTATGACAATGCACAGGAATCTTAAATACTTTTAATTAAAAAGTGTATACTATATTCAAAGAGTTGCTGCCCTATTTGAATTTCATTTTGGCAATTTCTTATGCGAATACAAATTAAATAAATGAATGAAATTTAAGCACGTATGCACACACACACATACATACACACAAAGAGCTACTACTATTAAGTTTCCATATTTATGTTATGTTATCAGTGTGTGTGTGTGTGTGTGTGTGTGTGTGTGCAGAACTGTTTGCCTACAACTACATCAACACTTTTTGGCTTTGACTTGATTTGTACAAAGCAAAAGAGATGCTTCTGTTTGTCTAGCGCCCTCTTTTGTTTGGAACATTTAAATGAGAAAACTTTTATTCGACCCCCATACCCCGCCACCCGCTGCGCTTCTATACACCGCATTTACCAGCTCGCCATCTGCTTAACATGCCACACACAGACAGACATATATGCGATCACACAGACACAGATACACACATGCCTAGACAAAGTTATATATTGAGAACGTCTTAAAGTGAACTAAACAACCAAATGACGCACATTGGACCAAGAATATCAAAAAATTCTCGTTTGGACCCAAAAAACACAACACAAAACAACCAAGAAAAGTGATTTTTTGTTTGCTTTTCTGAACTGTACAAGTTACACACAAGTTATGCGTGAGTTTTATACGACTTTTTATTGACAAAATGACAGCATTCTATGGCTGCCAGCCACATAATGATACTAAAGTACGACTCGAGTGCACTGCGTATTTGTGTATACCCTGTGACTAGTTCAACATCATTTTGGCTTACCGCGAAAAGAAATTATGGAAGTTGTGCTAGCATTTCTATGAAAGGAAATTACAAGCTGGGATACACCTATACATTTTCAAAGTATCTATATTATATAACTTATATATATATAAATAAACTACCATATAAATATTAAAGAAAAAGCGAAAGGATTAAAGGATTACCTAACATCTCTCCAAAGAATACATCACACCAGCGAATTAGTCACTAATGACAGAATAATCATTTTTATACACTAAATATTGACGATTTGATTTTAAAGATTGATTTTCTTATTTTATACTTAATATTAGATATTCGACTTAATTCAATTTAATTTTCTTATTTTTAAAATTTATAATTTAGCTGCGAATGTATACTTTGATAGCTCAACACTTTAATTTGAACATTACCTTGGCAATTAATTCTGAATATATTTCATTTCATGAATGCAAGTACCGTTTTTCGACAAGTGTATACACAGAGCATTCTGCTGCTATTTTGGCTTTAATCTTATTTAGATATCGTTATATACTGTTATGTGAGTTACAGTAAGTTGCTGTTCACGATGGAGCATAAAAAACTTTAAGAAACCAAATCGCATAAAGTGTTGTTAAGCAAAAGTGTGATAAATCAATTTGTAATTGGGGCAAGTTTCGCCCGTTTTCCTGTTCGACTCCACTTGGCTCTTGGCTGTCCCCAAGTGGCAGTGGGCCTACTCTACCACTCGTCTATATCCCACAAATATATATGTGCCTAAGCACAAATATATGAATGTGATTTACTTGCGTTTTTTTTTTCGCTTTGGGGTAACCGATTGGCGGTCTTGTTGTGAACTTTTAGCGAGCTTAAGCAGTATTTAGTACATATTTATATACTTTTCACAGAGAGAAAAAATAAACTGTTTATATTTTGGAGTGCCATATATTAAGATCAATGTGTATGTTTCATTTCGTTTTTAATACCTGCAAATGACTTATAACTGTTTTATATATGTATTAAGAAATTTTATCTCAAATATACATTTAATATTAACTCTGAAAATCCCACAAAATATTTATATATCTAATATATATAAATTAAAACTAAAAAAAAAAAACATATTTTCTGGAATTGAGTTTTATCTTTTTGTGCGTTTATTAAAAAAAAATTTAAAAAAATATAAACAAATCAAGATTTTTTCTCTATGTGTTTATTATATACCCACACATACGTACGAGTATATATGTATGTATGTAAGTATGCTGTTACTCAAGTCAAAGCTGCTGTTATGGTGATAAAATTCTTACATGTTGCAGCCCTTTTGGTCAACAGCTTAACTTGGTCTATGCTGGACTTTGATACAAATCCCCGCAAAATATAAGAATGACAACATTAAATATTTATTTGCGAGTACAGGCTTTGGGGACTTAGTATTGTACATATACGTTTTGCACAAATCTCATGAGCCTTTGCATGTTTTTTTGTTCGATTTCAATTACAGCTGGACCTGCAATTACAGGACGAAGCTGGCGGCGACATCTCAAGTTTCATAACCAATGGCGAATGGGACTTGCTAGGTGAGTTGTTCTCAAATTAAGCATTGAAAACTGTGCTAAGTATTATTTAACTTGTCAACATACACATACATGCATACTCAATAAGGTCGTTAAACTGACTAAAGAACTGTTTAAAACTGCAAATAACTAAACAAGCTAAAAAAAAACAAAAAAAAAAAAACAATTGAGTAAATATTTTACTAATTAATAACTATAAATAATTCTCATCTTCTCTTTTGCATACGCCCATCTCATTTGCATCTAATTACCAATGAACAAAACAAATAACAACAACAATAATTACAACTAATATATATATATATATATATAAAAACAACAAACAACATCAAAATTATACCCAACCAGGTGTGCCCGGTAAACGTAATGAAATCTACTATAATTGCTGCCCAGAACCTTATATTGACATAACATTCGCCATTTTGATACGACGCAAAACTTTATACTATTTTTTCAATTTAATTGTGCCGTGCGTATTGATCGCATCGATGGCACTGCTAGGGTTCACACTGCCACCAGATTCTGGTGAAAAGCTCTCGCTTGGTAAGTGTCCATTTAATACACAGCAGAAACAATCCAAAAACCAAACTACAACTGAAACCGCAACTGATATCCCTTGTCTTTTAACGCTTTAAAGTGTTTTGATATGTTTAATTGTTGATTTTCTGTAGGAATATTTGCATGCTCTACAAACCGAATTCCGTCTAATACTACTTACCACATGCATACTTAACAACACACCTAAAAACACATATATGTCTAAATATAAAGTTATTTCGAAACAGAACGCAATTCGCTGAGATGGGCTGCTAGCAGTAGGACCCAAGTTGACTGCCACCATATTCCACATTAAATATATGCCACAGATCCTTGACTAACTATGCAAATGCAATCCAATGGCCGTTGGCAATAAAAAGTCTGGCAACAAGCAAGCAAAGCAAGAGCCAGCAAGTGTGAGCCACGGCTCACAAAACAGTCACCATCATTTGTAATCAAAGTCAACGTTGGCAAAGTGAAAAATATGCCGCAGCTGCTGGCCAACCTTTCAGGACTAGAGTAGCGCACAAATACGGGGCGACGGACGACAGCGGACGGACATGAAATGAGCACAGAGCCTTGAACCCTTAAACCTCAGCTGCAACTACTGTTAGTTAACCATGTCAAGCAGCGCAGTTAAAATACAAATATTTACAATATAAACTTTCTCCATCCTAATGCATTCAACTCAACAAACAACAACAATATGCGCTGAATTTCAATTGCACTGAGAGAACTTTGAACAAGTTTCCTAAAGCCAATTTGTAATTCTAAAAATGTATCGATTTGATATTGATTTTAATCGATACTATCAAAACTTTGCAAGCATTTTCACAATATATTTATAACAAAAAATTGCCTTCAATAAGTCCTTACACGCAATAAGAAAATAAATATTACTTAAAATTACTTTTACATAACATGAAATAATGATTAACTTCAGATATGCGATATATTTCGAATATAATGTGATAAATCTAATACATACTATATATAATGCATATACATTTTAGGCAAGCATTAAAACATTGATCAAGATATGCTTTAGGATCTAAAATTGAGTACAAATTGTTGGACTGATTATGATTCACCTAAACAGATCTGAAAGAGTAGTTTATAATAAAAAAAATTGCACTTTACAGTTCTAGTTGAATGAAAATTGATCTGGGAACTATGATCTATTGATCAAATTCATTTGGTTGCCTCCTCTCTCCAACGTTCTTGTCAGTTTCTGGCCACTGACAGGACACGCACACATTCGAGACAACGTGCGCATACACACACGCAAGCACACACACGCGCACACACACACAGGCACACACATATACACACGTAAAGTTGGGAAAATAATGCGAAAATGTGGCAAAATACTTTGCAGCTCATCTCCTGAGCATGTGCGACTCAAAAGATACATTGGCCATTGCACTGTGGTCCCAAAGCTTACTTTTTTTGAACAGAATCTAAAAGTGATGGAAATATTCAAACATTCCTGAAGAATATTTGTATTGGGCTATTTTTAAAATTATTACTGTCTCAGTTCGTGTCACAGATAAATAAAAAAGTCAAGTTATTTGCTAAAGTATTGAGATTATTAATGTCATAACGTGTTTGCGTACACACTTTTTCTCTCTCTCTATTTATCCAGTCAAATATGGAAAAAAAAAAAAACAATTTTAAAGACTTTGGAGACTTTACTGAGAGTTTGTGCCACAGTGAATTGTTGTAGAAGTAGTTGCCTCTGCGGCTCGTCACGTACTTTCAACACGCGGCATATGGTGCATGGCAAAATGTATACAATACTGCTATACAAAAATACTTATTTGAGTATATAATATGTATATACCTATATTGTGCACATAAATACATCGCGCTTATGAGCGCAAGCAGCAGCAAAAGTTTTGCTTGCAGCTGCCAAAAAAAAAAACAAAAAAATGCCATATTTTAAAAATTTCTCATAGAAAAATCTACCCCCATCCCCAGTACGACATGTGTGTGTGTGTGTGTGTGTGCGTGTGTATTTAAAGGAAACGCATTAGGGCCGCCAGCCGTGGCTCATGTATAATAGACAAGTTTGCGCAAAGCTCTGTGGCTAATTTATGTTTGCCCGACACTTTCGTCGAGCTCTCCAACTTCGCGTTTCCCCCTCACGACCAGCTGATTTTTGACATAATTTATACAAGCTCGAAAAGTAAGCATATCAAATATGCACAGGACGAAAGAAGAACCAAAATAATATTCAAAATACAAATGATAATAAAAACGGAACCAAACAAAATCTTTGATAAGGCTAAGCACTCACTGACAAACGCCAGCTGCCCCAAGGAAGCCCCAAGCGAACCCATAAATAATGATAAATTCCGTAAGGCTTCACAGGGCTATGGGAAATGTGTGGTGGTGTATTATCTCTATGTGTGTGTGTGTGTGTGTGTGTGTGTTGGTGTGTGTTTGTTGTTGTCTTTTATTGAGAACTGTAGTTGTCTGACGTCTGACGTTAGCACATGTGGAATTCGTACTGTAATTGTTGACGGACTTCTTGAGGTTCAGCGCAGAAAATACGGTAGTAGTTTTTTATTCAAAACGAATGCCACAAAAGCGGGACAAGTCGCAATTACATCATAAATGCATCCTTGCAGCAAATGCAGCAGCTGACGGCGCAGGAAGCAGCAGGCAGGATTAGATGGAACAGCTCGTGCTCGTGTACTCATTTCTAGTTTGGCGAATTTTCTGCAAGCGCATCCTGTCTTAAAAAAAAAAAACGCTACTAATAATAATATTACTTTTGTTCTATCTCCTTTCTCCTTATACTTTCTCTCTCTCTCTCTCTCTCTCTCTATCTATCTGTCTCTCTCTCTCTCTCTCTCTCTATCTCTCTATCTCTCTCTCTCCCCGGAATTTTCTAAAAACATGAACACACACGTACACACACAAAACACACACACACACACACACACATGCTCACTTACGAACGGGGCGCGCAATAATTTTGTGCTGCATACTTGCAGGAGTCACAATATTACTATCGCTCACAGTCTTCCTGAACATGGTAGCGGAAACGATGCCAGCGACTTCCGATGCCGTACCGCTGCTTGGTAAGTATAGGCAACGCCATCTGGCGTTGGCTGCTGACAATTAGCCATGGAAGCCCACTGACTTCAATTGAACACACATTCAACTCAGTGCAACAACAACAACAACAACTGCAACTAATCAGCTAAGATTTTTACCTTCCGCACAGCCTTAAAAACGGCCGCCACCGGTTTTCGCGTACTATTAACAATTTTTTTAGCTCTATCAGCTTTCGATTTGTCTTCTTTTTTTTTTTGCTTACTGCTTGTGCGCGGGCTAAAAATATATTCAGTAAAGAGAATTGTGATGACAAACAATGAAATGGAATGTTAAAGTTAATGTTAAAAGAGGGCGATTCGCAAGTTTATCGTTTAGATGCATAGGCACTTCTACGAGACAAAACACACTTGGACATTAATGAATATGTGTGTATTTCCAAAATCCTGAGAAAAGTCAAATATTGTTTTTTAACTAATTAAAAGTACTCTATATTTGAACAACCACAATCAAAGGCAACTGTAAACAACAATAGGACCAACAGCAATATTTATTTTTCAGCAGACAATGAAATCAGAGCGCCAGTCCTTTCTCTCAGTGAAGATTTCCACAGCTATTAGTTTCCAATTTGAAGTTTTGTTATTGTTGCTGCCAGATTGTAAGCTATAAACACGTCATACAAATTGCCCCGTTTCAAGTTTCATACAGCTACACGCACCTACGACGAGGCTCCCACATCGAAGGAGAACTTTTCTCGACTATGCTGCCATGCCATCATGCTGGTGTGCTCGGGCATCCTGAAATCTTTTAGTGTCTAGTTTCTGGTGTTTGCTCTTTGTTTGCACCATATTTCATTTAATGGCCGGCAAATGGAAACGATATCGATGGCAAGGCCGCCATCGCATTCAGTTCGGCACTTTGGGGGTAAAGATGTTCGCCGTGATTTAAGCGATTTCATGAACTTTGAAAATGTAGTATGCGACGCACACATCTCAAGTTTGGGCCAATCACGTGCATAGATAATATATTTCCAAAACCCATGTTGCACGCACATCAGAAACTGTTGCAAATGGCATGGCACAACTTTCCACTTCTTAGCTTAAATATCTACACATATCTAAGACAACTACATATTTGAATTCCCAATGCATTAAAAAGTATTCAAGAAAGTGTAGCGATAAATATTAAGATACTTTTTGTTCGTGTTGTCTAATATGAGCACTGAAGCCTCGAGGTCTGTAATACAGATAAAATATAAATAAAAATGAGGACGTGAGACAATATAGCCACTGAAAAACATCAGATGGACGCATAAGATGAACAGTTTTGGCAATGGTTTGCCAAGAATTTTACATAATAAATATGATACGGCTTAAAAGTTTGCCGAATGTGAATAGAAGCAAATGCAGCAACTAAAAAAACCACACAGTAGTTAATTAAGCCATAGAGAAAGAGTACGATTTAATGACACCCATATCAATGTGTGGTCTAATGGACTTTAAAAGCACCCTCTTATGTGAGCGTAGAATATGCAGAGCATAGTAGATCCCTCTTTGCACAAACCATCGCCAGTCGCTATGCAAATGATAACAATATAATAACCAAATGGGTATTTGTTACTTATTGTGGTTGTTACTATCCCTCAGCACCCTACTATGAATACGATTGTGAAATGTAGATGACTGCAGTTGTATCATATGCCCCGTAGAACTTGGAGTAGAAATGTATATTTATTTATGCTCCTTGTCCGATTAAACGTAGTACCAGAAAACGAAATATGGTTGTAATTTTATCTTTTATGTTCCTTTTAATAATTTTATTTTATTTTAATAAATTTTAGACGGACTATTTTTATTTTGTAGACCCATCCAGTCAAAAAATGGATAATGTTATTTTGAAAAAAAAGTTTTTTAAAGTTGAAGTTTTTAAGTTTTTTATTCACGTATTTATACATCCCATATAGTTATTATTTTAAAGAGTGGAAAGTTCTATGGGGATAGTGCGATGAATCTACATATACCTCTAGATTAGTATAGTGTGCGTGAGCAGCAATTAGTCACAGATAAAGATTCTAGATCATTTAGTCCCAAAATGCAGACAGACAATGGAGCAAACATGCATTGTATGTGTTGTCCGTGTAAATGAAATTAAGTTTGTCATTTATAATTATTAATATGAATGTTATTTGCATAAGTACAAACCATAATATAACTCAAGTGTGAAAGTGATACTTATACATGTATATATGTGTGTGTGCATGTATGATGTGTGTATGTAAGTATATTGTATTATTCTGTATGCTCCCATATTTGGTGGACGGATTGCGATCCAACCAGGTCATGGCGTTATCACAATTTAGATACATACAAACAACAAGCCACATTAGTGCCATGACTAGAAAAGTTTGCGTATCGAAACATATACATACTGATTTATAAACGTATATTTATATCAATAAATATAGATCAGTTAGGTAACTTGTTGAATCATCGTAATTAAGTATTACAACTTGAAGCATGATAATATTACAAAATTTAGTTGGACAATAATAATAATAATAATAATAATCCCTAATGAAGTGTTCAGATATCAATTCTTTCGTTTGTAGCTTAATTGTAAGGTAAGTCACGTGTAAGTCATACAACCGAAGACTACAATCATCCCAAATTTGATCAGCTTTAAATTGATATCTCAATAAAGTTGGGTTAAAGAAAAATTACAAAAATTCTCAACATTTCAGATATAATAATATACATATTTCGTTAAATACAACACTGTCATCTATTTAAGCATGTCATTCCTTCATATTCGATTGTGATCTTTAGTACTTTGTGTACTTTAGTGTTTTGAAATATTTTAGATATCATAACGTGCACAGATGATAATGCATATAGCGCACACACAGACACACAGACACACACACACAAATACGCAAACACGCACTCTTACATATATTATCGACCGTATACATATACTCATAATACAAACATACACACACACACACACACATACATGTGTATTAATTTAATTTCATACCCATCATATGTAGTATGTGTATTTTGAATTTCATCTGTTGAACCTTATATCGTATCGAGGACTGGTATGGCAATTAAACTTAAAGCATGCACTCTGGACCTTTCGATAGACAAACTCTCGTATTTGGTTAATCGAAATCCAGCAAAAAACTTGCGAAAACAAAACGAAACAAAACAAAACAAAACAAAACAAAAAAAAGATAACAAAAGTGACAGGCCAGATTCATGAGTCGGCGGGTGTCGAGAAAGTCGAGAGAGTCGAGTCGAGTTGTGTCGAGTCGAGTATTAGGCAACTTAACCAAGTTTCTCTCTTAACCATAAGTATTTATATAGTATGTATGTATACACACGCACACAAAAATAACTGTATATTTTATTTACAACTTGTGTAGAGCTTTGTTTTCGATTCTGTGATTTATTTTGGATTTTATGCGTACAACGAGTGCTCGCATTATTAATGTCTGTGTCAGATATTGCCAAGGACCACTACCACATAATGTAAAAGAAAAAACGTTCTTGTTGGCATGCAAGAACACAAATGCCTATAAACTGTTGACATGCCCCGGCCCCCACGCTCCGCCCTGTTCCGATACACACACCACACACAAACACACAGAGAGACAAAGACACATTCACACACACACACCACACACACACACACACACACACACACACACACAGACACACATATGTGAACCATGTGATAAATAAACATTTGATGTATCGAATAATTTTGTATTGCACATTCATACAATATATGAATACAAATATGGATATGAATATGAATATGAATGTGTCAAGCGGCAATCCATGCAATATACACATTCCAACTGAATTGCGTTCGGGATGTGTGGATGTGGATGTTGTGAATGTGAATGGGGGCAAAGGCAGCGCCAACGTCAACGTCAACGTCAACGTCAACTTTAACGTCAACTTCAATGTTAACAGAGACCGTCGTTAATTGATGCTTGAAACGCTATTGAACTTGCACCACTGTCTCCAGATGGTCAAACTATTCAACGCAACGTCCAATTTGCAATGATATTGTTTGAATCTTGCCAATATACATATACACATACAAAAAACACACACACATACATAAACACATAGACAGCCAATGGGAACAGCTATGTAAATAAATATAGAAACAAATTAATGTCCGTAATTAATAAACAAAATTTAATAATTAAAACTAATTCCAAACGAACAAACTCTGTCTGTTTCTATAATTACATCTTCTTCACTCTCTCTCTCTCTCTGTCTTTTTCTCTCTGTCTGTCTTAATATTTATCTTTAGCTCGCTCTTCAAATACTCACATTCAAAAAATACAAATTTAAAAAACAATATTTGTACAGCAAAGTTTTTTTTCTTAATCGTTTGCATGTAATATTGCAATATTTTGTCAGCTCAAGTTATGCAAATACTAACTATGTTGCTAGGGAAATGGAAACTAACTGCCTAACTTTTGTATTATAAATATCTATATATATATATATATATAAATGTATATAAATATATACAGATGATGTAGTTTTAGAGTTTTGTTTGTGTCAGGCGGCTTCTGGATCAGCGGATCAGTGGATTAGCGAATGTATATGTATATATATATGTTATTTTCTTATTCTCAATTTTGGTGTGGGCTCTACGAATAACAAATTCTTACTATAAGTATGTGTACATATTTGTCTTACAGTTTTTGCGTTGCTTATCGATTTTGCTTTAACAATTTTACAAATTGGTTTAGTTCTGTTGGAATTCTCTGTGACGTAGTGGGTAGACTAAATCTTGTTGTTTATATACCCCAATGCCTTATACAAAATTATTGCTATCTGCATATCTCGTGTTTGATTATATGTTTGATGGTGTTTCGCTTCTTTACCGTACCATACATATGTACATACATACCACATAAGCTTAATCACATGAATACTCATACATGTACATACTACACACAGTCGCACACACATAGAACATCACAAGTATCAAACACAATTAGCTGAAAACATACACACTTGTAAATAAAAGACACGATGTTGTATTTATTATGTTTATTTTCCTTTTGTTTTGCTCTCTTTTAATGGATACCTTTAGCAAACATACTTACATACATGCATATGCATATGTGTACATAAATACCTACATAGTAGAATCATACATGTGTAGGTACTACATATATACAGACTTATGTCTGTGATGTATGCCAACTTTTGCCCAATCGTTAAGGTAATTCCACAATATTCAAATATTCAACATGCATATGCGACTAGTTGCTGTATACAAAAACCATTCATTCATTCGCTTTATGCGCCTTAAATTCTACAATTAAATAGTGGAGTGTATGTGCCCCAAAAACCAACAAAAACAAACCAAGAATACCAAAATCTTAACCTAATCAATCATATTTAAAGCTAATATGCCATTTTATTAATCAATATGCATAGTGAATTTGCAAAATTTGTTTTGCTTCTTTTGTTTATTAAGTTCGAGAAATCAATTTGTTAAACATTGAAACGCCGCCTTTAAAACTTACCAATGAAATTTTATTATATCAAAAATCAACTACAAATGATATTCGTTAGTTGCTTTTTTAATTAAAAAAAAAAAAAAAAAAAAATGTTTCGCAGTTTTACGGAATGTTGTATTTTTCTTTTCAAATTGCTCATCAAATTTTGCGCCCTCACTGTGCATAATTTAAATAAATGCAATTAAATAGTATAAGATAAATATGTATATATAAATCCAAGCAGTCAAATGTTAACGCACTAAACAAAAACAGGAAACTTACAATATCCATTCCTATTTAATTGCCATTACTAACAACAATAACAACAACAACAATAACAATAACAATAACAACAACAGCCACAATACCAATAACAACCACAAGTATCACAAGCCGTAGCGATACAGAATACCCACACCTTGCCCAAGACCCATGTCTTTCATCAATTTACAGCTCAACAATTATGGAGAACAAAATCAGATCTCGATTTTTAACAAAAAATGATGATTGCGGATAATTGGTTGTGCACAAAGTCAAAAAAGAAAAACCCAAAAAAATATATATTCAATGATTACAAAACCGAAAAGCTACAGGAATAAAAAAAACAAAGAAAAAAAAACTGAGCAAAAACTTCAATGTATAATTGAGCGGCCAAACAGCAGCAAGACCCAGCTTAGAAGTCAGTTTTCAAAGCGAACCAATTCAAACGCGCGGTTCAGTTCAAAGGCGCAACTCCTAACTCAGAGCAACCTGGCGCCATTTGAATTGGGCCACAAGTTTGTGGCGTTCTTCAGGGCGGGGAGGCAGTGTTCTATTTGTAGCGCAGAGCTTTTTCAATTTTCTTATCTTATCTTACTATTAATATATACCCAGTATTATTCGATAGGCAAACACCTGTAAAATAACTAATATTCTCACTCAAGCAACAACTCAAAAAACTAATATATATATTTCAAATATATACATACATATATGTTTATAAACTTAATAATTTCTTTTATATACTGCTTTGAACTTTTTCTCTAACTTTACTCTTACTTACGCCGCAAGTAAACTTCAGTAAGCATTAAGAAAGAACTAAAGAACAACAACAATACACTCAAAAAAAAAACCAACTTAAATACAGTCTGTTGTTATTTTTTTGTTTTTTTGTCATTTCCAAAATTTTATGTAAGATACAATGCGAATTTGTACATAGAACAGCAAATAAACATTAATGTGTATAAAGTTTTTACTTAATAAACAACAAACAGCACAACAAACACACACACAATACCAACAACTACTTAACGATAACGATAACTCAGGGAAAGGCATTAAAAAATAAACAACAACAAAAAACGTTATAGGTGTTTAAAGACGTGGCGGCCAATGTCGTATAATGTATAATCCGTATACGACAAAAACAGAGCAAAAAATATATAAAATAAAATTACAAAATATAGTATACCTTGTAGAATGAGCGAAAAGCGAATTCGATAAATCGATATATTACCACAATGTTTGTGTAATTTTTGTGTCCTTCTAGGAACTTATTTCAATTGCATTATGTTTATGGTGGCCTCATCAGTTGTGTCAACCATACTTATCCTCAATTATCATCATAGAAATCCAGATACGCATGAAATGAGTGAATGGGTAATATTTATATTTAAACTTACTAAACTTAACTAACTTACTTGCTAACTACTTACTTACTTACTTACTTATTCAAAACAAAAAAAGAAAACTATTCATTTTTGAGTTGAACTATCAATATAATTTGAATTTTTATTTCTGAGCGTTCTGAGAGATACCGATACGTTTTCAATCTTGCTTTTTTCAAAACGAAACGACCATTTCAATCAATATATTTGAAATACCAATCCTTACATCAAACACCCCACACTCCACACCCCACACCCCACCGTCCACACACTCCAGACATTCATTCGGTTAAAAAACAACAAACAAAATAATAAAACATGTAGTCCGAATGGAAATCACAGTGTATATACTATTTATACCTACATATATACCTAACTCTATATACATACATGCTAATCTCAAACTAAACATATTTAAACGGTTAGACATGAAGTTAACTTTTAATACACTCGCATACACATTTACCCTCAAGTCATATGCACAAACTAGTTTCTTATACTTTTATACTACGCTGCATGCAAAACATATTGCAAGTCATACATACAACAACAAGAAATGTGGAAGGAAAGCCTAATCGAATGGTTAGATTTATAGTCACAAAATACATATATAAATATATATTTTGTAATGCAAAAAAAATATTCGACACGAAAATGTGGAAACTTGTTCAAAACGAACAATTCTCGGCTTTGCAATGCTTTTAAGAACAGGCTTCTGATCTAAATCATAATCAAAAGAATTGTTTTAAGTAAAAACAAACTAAAAGTTTCAAAAACGGCGTCCTTCAAACCCGACTAAACAAAATTTTTCTAAATGTTTCCAGTAAAAATGTTATTTTTATGAGAACCTTAAATGCCAATACTTATTAAAAAAAAATGTCATTAAATAAAAATGCTTTTAAGTAAATATTTTAAACTTATATATCTTTGTATCATACAGATTAATTAAAATATAATATTATGCGATGTCTGTTTTAAACTTCTATAAAAAAAGTCCATAGCATACATATATTTATATTTATATATCTAGTAAATTCAAGCAGTCTGATTTGTTTCTTTTATGAATGATAAGATTATATTTGATTGCATTATAAGTCTTTCTATCTATACTTAGTTACTTGCATATGTACATATGACAATCAAAGCACAATAATCACACAAAATTTTTATTTTTCCAACAAAAATTCTGGCCAACAACTACAACAACTACAACAACAACAACAACATCTACGTTAACTGGCAACTCTCAACGCTAAAAAAAACTACTCAACTCAACTGCCTCTTCAAATATTTCTTTCTCTCCCTGTAACTAACTAACTAACTAACTAACTATGCTACTAACTAACTATGCAACTAACTAACTATCTTCGTACAACTACAATAACAAAAACTACAACAACATCTACAACTCTTCACGTGGCCGGCACTTGCTTTTGGCCACGAAACGCGCGTGTTATTTGCCATCCTACTCCTACTCACTGAACACCCTCACAATCACATACGACCAATGTGTTATTAACAACTTCAACAACAACATCAACAAAAACAAAAACAACAACAATTAATCCAAAAACAAACAACAACAAACAATCTATTCTAAACGTTACTCAATTTAAAACTAAAATAATAATACGAATATTATTAACATATTGAAACGTTAACGATTTTCCTATAAATAAACCTAAATTTCAAATAAATAAATCTCTCATTGGACATGAACAAATCATACAAAATATTTTCTGACTGCCGTGTTTCGTAACAATTTCATCAACAAACGAAACAAACATGAATAACGACATATTTCATTATATATTTATGAACACTACGAATTATAATAAAAAAAAACACTTGCTAATCAAATAACTAAACAATAACATAAACTGCTTGAAAACAAACAAAAAATATATATATAACAAATTATAAAAAAAAAACTAATACGGTTTATACAAAAAAAAAAAATTCCAAAAATATACTTATTGCTATTATTTTTAACCGCATTACCCAACACACTCCGTCTCTCTGTCGAACTCGCACACACAGATAAGAGTAATATTCCTTTATTGGTTACCTTGCATATTGCGCATGCAAAGACCCGGACAGGTTGGCTACGAATGTCCGCCGCCGCCCTCGTCTTCGGGCTCCTCCAATGCTGGTGACAAAAAGCAACAGATACAAAACGTTGAGCTCAAGGAAAGGTAACCAAACTCTCTCTCTCTCCCTCTATCTGTCTTTCTGTCTCTCCCTCTCGCTCTCTCTCTTTCTCTCTCTCTCTCTCTATGTGTGTTTGTGACACATTCACTTTCTGACTAGCAGCTGACCATCCATCAAATGCTCGTTCTAAACATATCGATACTAATATATAAGCGTAGTATCCTAACTGAACTGATTCTCCATTGATTAACGTCTCACACTTATGCAATAGATCCTCTAAATCGCTGCTCGCCAATGTACTCGACATTGATGATGACTTTCGCTGCAATCATCGCTGCACCAGTGCCACTTTACCCCATCAGCCCACTTACTACCGGACAATGTTTAGGTGAGTTCCGATATTGTCTAACAGCAAATGATCTCATCACGGATGGCATTTATAAAATAATAAATGAATACAAAGTATAACCTTTTATTAAATTGTAAGGTAAGTTAAAGGTATTTCTCAAATGACACAAATGTTTGCCGCCCCACGCTATGTATTTTGACAGATTACAATTACAGAGCAAAGTTTATAAATGAATCCATCATTTTATTTTCAATCAAAAGTTCATAAAGTAATCAGTGCACATTTTAACACAAATGATACGAATTTATATATCATGGTCCGTGAACATCGCACCGTGAAAAATAACCTGAAGTTCCATTTGCAATTTTTGCATGGAGATACAAAATAAAAGCATTTAAGCGGACTGCTGCATACTCTGCTCTTCATATATTAGCATCCCAAACCCAGCTCAAAAAAAAATCAGCAGACATCAGTTGCATCCAATAGGCTGAAGAGCCAACTTTAAAGTTATATGTAAAACTATTCAATATTGAAACTGATGTTTTGAGAAAAGTATTGAAAAGTGTTTTCAAAGTTTCATGATACCTTAGATTCCGAAGTAAATGGTTACATGGGTTACTTAGTATATCTAAATTCAAACTCATGTTATATGCCCAAGGTAAAGAAGTATTGAAAAAGTGTTTTCAATTTGTAGGCTATATTTGCTTAATAGAAGTGTATTCTTGACAGTCAAACTCTGTGATACCGCACTTTCTATGGCAAACGGTTATCGATATCAAAAACAGAAAAGCAAAAAAAAAAAAAACGAATACAAGCAAGAACAACTTCAACAAGCCACATCCTTATCCGCATCCGCATTCTCATCCTCATTCAGCACAGGCTCGAATGACAGTCAATGACAATGACAATGACAATATGTGTGGTTCAGCAACAAAGAGACAACAGCAACAATAGCAACAACAACATATACAACAACAACAACAACATCATCAACAAACGCAACAAAAGCAACAAAACATACCAGCACTTGAACAGGCCAAGAGAAAGTAGTGGCAAATGGCAAGGACACGCATTATGTGACAAGCACAATGAACAAATGTTATAGCTGAAAAATATAAATACAGTCGTTATATAAAAGACTAAGCAGAAAAGAACAGAGCAGTGCAGAACAGAACAGAACAGAACATAGTATACAATAAAACATAGCTCAGCTGTGCTCACTTGTCCATCTACAATAGACAATGATATTGGGTCAATAAGCTAGTACAAACCCCGTCACAATTACATACGCCTACAAAACTACTGAGTTGGCTTACATATGCGCTTCACAGGAACGGGCTGACAATCCCATCACCCATGTGCTCTAGAACAAATCGCTTGCAAGACAATTCAATCACATTAAAACTTGCTAAATAGTAGTGTGATTTGTTACATCAGATGCATATTGTAAAATTAAATGCAGCCTTGTCTCAAGTTTTCAAATGCAATGATAACTGCAAATCAAATAAATAGTCCTAAATTATATTTTAAAATACTTACTGCTTCTTAATGCCACTCGAGTTATTCTAATGAATGTGCCCAGTGCCAGTGTAGGGCGCGATGTCTGTAACTATTGTTGTTTAACGGGTTGTATATTAAAATCGTTATATAAAATATAGCACCTTCTCTTTCGGCCTCTCTCTCTCTCTCTCACACACTGTCTCTGTCTTTCTGTCTCTCGCATTCGCGTTGTCTTGTAGTGCAGTTTCTTAAGTCTGACACTCAGCGAGAACAAAAGCCAACAAAATGAAAAGGCTAAGGATATCGCATCACTGTCTCAAGTGTTTGCCATGTCAATAGCAATACTTTCCAAATAAGCAAATAAGTGGGTGCCGTATGCTACATACACTCAAAAAAAATGTCATGCACTTTTGAAAGCAGCTCGGAAAACTAAGAACATTTTCTGTTTTGTTTTTTAAATAATTTTAGAAAATTTAAAATAAAAAAAAAATTTAAAAAGGTTTTTTCTATTTTTCAATATTGAACATACATTTTTAAATATTAGAAAATATTTCTAAAAAGTATAAATTCAAATCCTTATTTCTTCTGTAAAGCACAAAATAGTAATTTACACTCTCTACTGCTACGTAAAGACAAAATATAAAATAAATGATAAAAATACCAATGTTCAATTATAATATAACTAACAAGAAAAATTTTATTGTCAGAGTTCTGTGTGAAGATGAAGGGAGATTGATTTTTACAAATACAGGGTGATTTGTTTTTTCAGTGTATGCATACATATACATTGTAAATACATACAATATTCAGAATCGTCGGGCGTTTAACGTGAAAGGCATATTGATGAAATGGTTTTCAATGAGTTGTTTTCACAGGCAAGGCGACGATGGCAGTGTGGGCCCGGTGGGTCCAGTGGGTCAAGTGGGCCAAGTTGGACCCGTTGCCGCCGTAACCGATGCTCGCATGCACGAGGCCATTTCGCATACCTGTCTAAGCTCCTCGGCTGAATATGAGCTCGCCCTGATACTGAAGGAGCTACGTTGGATAACCGATCAGGTGCGTAGATGCTGAACTGAACTGCGGTCAAATGCCGGTTGCCAATCGATCGATGTTATTTGCAGCTGAAGAAAGAGGATGAAACTGGCGATATTACGCGGGATTGGAAATTTGCCGCAATGGTCGTGGATCGTTTGTGCCTTATTATTTTCACGCTTTTCACAATTATAGCCACGCTGGCTGTATTGTTTTCGGCACCACATTTCATTGTAAGTAGTCGCTGGGTTTTGAACTTGTCTTTTTATACTTATTATTTGTGTTCTTTATAGTTCCCGTAAATGCTTCACACAACTCTCAACAGTGTCCACAACCCTTCGTTTTGAGACAAGTCGTACAAATATTATTTCTACTTTTGTACAATTTTAATAGAAAAACCAATGTATTAAAAAACAAAATAACAAACTAAAAGAAAACCAAAAACCTGTAAAGAATACATAAACAAATGAATGCTTTTCAACTTAATGTTCTTTTGGATTCGATTCGATTCCTTTCACTTGAGTATAATTATAACAACATATTACTATAAAATGTATAGATAATTTTTTTTAAACAATAAAATATAAAATAATATATTATTGTACGACGGTTTTAGTTATTTCCTTATCTACTGACTTCATAATTTAAATTTGTGTTTTTAATTACTGTAAAATAATTCACTGTTCATTTATAAGTATTTTCATATTATCTATGATTTTTATTTTTAGTATGTAAAATAGCGTATACAAATATGTTGCTGTGATAGAAAATTGTATGAACAAAACGTAAACCAGTCACAATAAATTTCAAATTCGAAGTGAACAAAACAAAAAGTAAAAAATAAATAATTAAACAAACAAAAGAAAAGAAAAAGTAAATGCATAGACAACACACACACACACACACGCAATCCGGTTAGTTGCTTGGACTTTGTTTATTTAATTTTGTTGTTTTTGTTCTTCAAGCAGCAACCAAAACTTGAAGAAGAAAATGTCTTAAATTGAGTATTTAGAGAAATAGTTTAAACCTGGCTTTTTAGCATTGAAATTGGCAATGGAGAGTTGAAATCAGCTTGGCACTCAGTACCAAAAGCACATTACGCAATCTGTTTATGTATATCTACTAAGTACTATTAAATATAGTTGCATAGCTTCAATTGTACCATGTCCTTTCGCAAAACGTGATTGTATCGACTTATTTAACATTGTCGACCTTTTTAAGCACTCAATTTGCACCGAATTCTTTAAATTAAACATAAAAATTAATTATGAAAAAAGTAAAACAAAAAATACCAAATAAATGACAACCACAAACACTTGTGAAAAATCGAACAGAAGTTCGATTTGAATTGTTGTTACTGGATCAACTCAACATCTGAATACTAAAATAACAAACAACATGGCCAAACCACAACAACAACAACACGAAACCAAACAAAACCGAAAACCGAAAACCGAAAACCGAAAACAGCTAAGATATTGAAAAAAGGAAATGCAAATCTAGCAGCATATATAAGATCAACGCAGAGGAGCTAAACGACATACCCGATGAGGATGGTGGAGTTGAAAACAAAGTATAAAGTTAACTATTTTTAAATATTATATATACATATAAATATATATATGAGTAAAACATAAAAGCATGTAGCATATAAATGCAAGAGCAAGCAAATGGAAATTAAGTAAAAAATGCTTATAAAAAATAAACTAAACAGAATAACAAGAAAGGTAATAATAATTACAATACTTAGCATAAGTATTAGATAAAGTATAAAGCAAGAGGTTAGTCAAATATACATATGACAAATACTTAAGTAACATAATAATGTGGAAAAAACAAAAAACAAAAAAAACACATAATTTAGACAAAACAAATTTTTAAACGAAATTTCAACAAAGAACAGCAAAAAGTTAACAGCAAATTCGTGCGTAGCGTATACAAAAAAAAACAAGTATTTAACTACAGATAAGAAAAATCGAAAATATTCAACACAACACACATATGTATACACACATACACACACACACACCCAGATCAGACATGTATGTCATTTCCTTCTTTTTTTTGAGAGAGAATACTTGTTGCAATCGAAAATAAAACAATGGAAGACATTTAGACAATTTATACATATGTATCTAGCTTTGCATAGCACAGGAAAACAACCACAAATTGGAAAACACAGACAAAAAATAAACAACAACAAAAAACAATACAATTGCGCTGTAAACGAATTATAATTTCTTGTGTCACATTGACATGCTTCTTATTACCAAATACTATATACATATATACATATATATATACATACATATATATATATATATAAATATATATATATATACATATATACATATATATATATTTACCTACATTAGCGTTAGATCAGTGCATTATCATATACATATAGCGAATTTTCAAATTTAAATCTCAATAAGCTAAGGATTGTTTTTTTTTTTTTTTTATAGCCATGTAAGACACCCAATAATTGTATGCATGTAAGCGTATTTTTATAGTCAGTGCGAAAGCAAACACAACCATACTTACATACATACATACATATATAATACATACGAACTAACATATGAATATCAATTAGGCAGCCAATTACATGTAACTCAGCAATATGCAATTCATATACATACGTACATACATACATACATATTTAAACAGCTGCAAAAGAAACACCAAAAGCTGCTAGGGGCTATGCACAAAAGCAACGGTCTTCCTTAATCTTAAAATCACACAAAAACAAAATAATAATAATAATAAAAATGATAAAGTAAAAGAAAGAACATAAATATATAACTTATTTACTAACTATTAAACTGAAAGAAAAAATACATTAAACCCAAATGTTTAAACCAAAACCTTAAAGCAAAATAATACTATAAACCTAATCAACTTAAAATGCATGAAAACTTAACTAAAACGTTCGAAAGTAAAAACTATAAAAACTAAAAACTGTTAAAAACTAAAAAAAAAAAATACACAATGCTGTTAGCCGCCTGTAAGCCTAACAGCGGAGCTTTTAGCGTCGTCTAGCGACTGCACATAAAGCTCTGCCCCAAAGCTGACAATGTAGCCATCAAATATTTTTGGTCTAAAGCTTGCGCAGCCAATTGGCATAAAGACCATAAAAAAAGCTTGAAGCTATAAAGCAGCAAACTGAACATATATATTAGAAAACTAACGAAATGCTTTCCACGCCTGCTGACGATGCGAACTTTTGCTCAAAGGTAATTTTATAGTCAACTAAAAATACATTTTATTAATTCCATACTTTGGATACCTAAACACTTGAAAAAACCTTACCATTTCTGAATCTCGAGTGATTTGCTGTTAATCTTCAAAACACTTTCAATTGTTTGGTAATTGAAAATTTTAAAATACAATTATTGCATTAATTACACTTTGAAAAGATACTTTTTGCACTTTTGAATTGCAATTGATTCCGATTTTATTTACCAGATCAGTTTCAATATTAGTGAAATATGTATCTGCGATTGCACTATCCATTTGAACATATTGAAAACCTTGAGACCTGTTTCACATCAGGGATTTTCCAAATTCTTACTTACACTGATTTGGTTTATATATATATATATATATATATATATATATATATATATAAATATATGGAATTACCTCAAGTATAGTACTGCGGTCAGCTTCAAGCCCTTATGACCATGCTCGGCGGCTAACGACTGGATTATGTATGTCTCCAAATATATATAATACTTGTTAAATGCAATTTAAAATGCTTGAATTACGCACTTAAACGAAACCACAATTTAAATAATAACAAAAATGAATAAAAACTCAAATACTAAAAACATCTACTTAAATCAACTTTTAACTAAATGTTGCTTGAATACTAGAGCCAATTAATGTGAAATGCATTCGGCAGCGAATTTACTACCAAAAGCAATTCAGTTCAAACAAATAATTAAAAAAACAAAACAAACCGAAAGGAAACTCAAAATTTGAAGCCTAATAAAAGCGCAGTGTATCGATAATAATAACAACAAAATCAACAACAACTAAAGGGTAATTTTTTCCTCGTAGCATTGCCAAACAGTTTTGTTGTACAATTTGTTTATTTGTGATTGAGATAAGTTATTTAAATTTACAACAACAAAAAAGAAAAAGAAAAGCCCAAAACAACCGTTTTTGATAATCCTTTTTTTAGTAAGAGCTACATTTTAAATATGTATTAATAATGTAAATGGTTTCAAACATACACAAAAGTATTCAAAATCACGAATATTAGCAACAACTGCGTTTTATACATATGAAAATGTCTCAATCAAATCACATTCAAGGACTCACACAGATTTCTACAGGATTGCCCACAAAAAAACAAAAGGGAAACAAATCAGCAGCAGTAATCTTAAATTTAAGTTAGATATTTGCTCATCAAATCTATTCAAAAATCTTGCTCAAGAATACCAACAAATTGCATTGCTGCAAGCAATGTCACTTTTTTTGTTTTAGCCATAGAACCAAATTATTCTTTCGAGCTGTTCTTCGCTAAAAAAAATGTTTGAGCCATTTATCATTTGGGTAATTTCACATATACGAGTATGTATAGACAATCGCCAAAAATAATACTATAAATATCATTTTGACAATAGGTAAAGGTTATGGAACTACTTACACACACATACATATATAAATGTATTGACAATTGACGTTTAGAAATAATTTTCGATTTTTCGATATTTTTTTGTGTGCCCCTTTAGAATGGTTTAATCACTTAAAATGCCAGGAATTTAAGACACACTCAATTGGCATCCACTTACAATAGTATAAACAACTTCGAGTATATGTAAACGGCTTACTCAACGAACTCAATGAGCACCTCAACTTTATTCGGTTTCCAAAAAACAAAAAATACAAAAACAAAGAATACATGCTACTCTATACATATATCAAGTACCAAACAAATTGAACTTGCTTTAGTTTCAAATAAAGAAAAAAGTGTGGACTAATGAAAGGTACACACACACACACACACACACACGCATATATATATATGAGTAGATGATACCAACTATGCGTAAAGAACTATTCTCAACATACATGGAAAAAAGAAATAAATATAAATAAATACTTATACAGGCTTTGCTTGATTTGTACACATATCTAAGCAAATTGTTCGAAACACTTTCAATTGAAAATCAAACAAACATAAATGGTAATAAATATACTAAGAGTGAGACCTTCAAAACAAATATGCCATATTCGTGTCATTTCCTCAACTTCAGAGTCTCAACATTTGAAAATCTAAGAATATAGCAGTGCAGGCACATATACTAAATACTATTCAAGTCAAGTTTCTTAGTCAGAAATATATCTTAAGTTTAGGTTTAGTTCTTCGAGAACTTCCATTCATAATTACTGCTCGTTAGCTGAATGTCATTTTGTATATAGGTCCTGTGAGACCTGCAAAGTAAATATGCCATATTTTTCACAGTATTAAAATTTGAATATCTGAGATTAGGCAGAACAGACAGATATATAAATACTATTCAAGTCGTGGTTCTTCAGTTAAGCTTAATTTTTGTGAGAGTTTCTTTTCATAATAACAGTTGGCAGAAGTAATTTTTATACATGTAGGTTCAAACATGCAAAATGGAACATATTCACTTAAGCATGTATTTTGTATTGTGTATTTTGTGTTACACATTTGAAATTCTTTGCGGAATTGAGATCTTCGTATGATTTGCCCAATACTAACATTTAACAGCAATAAATGGAGTATACTAAAGCATTACAAATGATTTTAGTGTAAAGCAATAATCTAAAAAGTAATAATTAAGGTGACAGAGTTAAACACACACACACACAAACATATATATATATATATATATATAGACGACCACATGACACACAGACAGTAATATGTATATATATATATATATATATGTATATATATATATATATATAAAAGTGTGTTCTCGTTGGTGATGAGTTAACAACTAAGTTAGTTTAGGCCGGCTTAATAAGACAAATATATTAGCTGTAAGGCAAATTCATCTGAGTAAATTGATATTTAAGTACATACAACATATTTATTAGCAGTGTTGCAATTAAGTGCTAAATGACAACAATGCATCAAATATACAGGCCAAACAATGTCATTTAAATACATTGTCTTGCATATGATATACATATGTATGTATGTATGTAGTAAGTGCATAAATACATAACTAAAACTAGTGTTTAGGCCAATGCTACATGTTGAGCTCGTGACTTACATTCCAATGGTAATTAAACACAAAACCGTAGAACAATATGAATGAAAACTATAATAAAATAAACTTAAGCATATACACGCAACACACACAACACATAGAAGACAGAACAAAGTCCTTAATCTAACAGTGAAATTTGAATTGAATTGATTACACAGTTTGTTACAGCACATATTAAAACAATGAATTCATTAACAAATAGCCTGACAACCAAAAGAATTCACGTCATCATTTTCGAGATTCTTCCTTTTCTAACACTTTGGGTATATGTTGTATGCCATAAAATGTTGCACAATTTTTGGCATGTGTTCCATCAAACAGTTGGAGCTCTCTTCGAATAGTCAATCAAAAATTGTTGTTATTGATTTACAAATTTTTGAAATTGACTTATATTGACGCTTATAAAGGATAGTATTGAAACTTCACTGGTCTAGGACAATAAATCGACACAACAATGCCACAAATTGTAGTTATCAATATTTTATATGGCTTATTCGATTGATGTAGACACACGTCTACTCGAATTCCAATTTAATTCGGCAGAATACATTATTGCAACAAATAAATAAGATAAAACTTAAACAAAACCAAAACAATGAATGCAACAAAATGAATTATATAAAAAAAGCATATGGTTGTATGGTTGTAACTAAAAATACACAAGCAATTAAAGTTGAAAATAAACATGATTTTAGAATGCAAATAAACAAGACGCAACTTTAAACAAAACTCTAAATACCAGAAAACATAAGGAAACTATTTAAAAGAATAAAACATAAGCAAAAACCCTAAGAGAAATATTACACAACAAATGGAAAACAAAAAACGAAAGAAAAGCAAAATACATTTACGTACATACACATACATGCATTAACTAATTAACACTAATAAAAGCAAAGCAAAAATATAAATAAAAAAGCAACAAAAAAAATTAACAATAACAATTTAAATGCCAACAACTACTCAACGGCAAACATGTTAACTTAGTAAATAAAACGCAAGAAACGATACAATATGCAATTAAATAAAATGTTTTAAACAATAAAAAAAAAGGAATATTAAAGAATGCAAATCCATATGGAATTAAATGAAGAAAAGTCTTTTTACTTTTTATATGATGAAATTGAAAATATCTAACAAGCACTTAAAGTGCCAGAAAACTGTTTTTTTTTTTTTGTAATGAATGAAAAACATGGCACTTTTACATAGTCTTTTGCACTTTGCTGTTTGGTTTAACGGATTTAAGGACCAGTGCTCTTAAGCGCTAAAGGTACGGTATACTTTTAAGGGCACATAAACACCGGGAAAATTACACTAATTTTGAGTTCGAAATATGGTCACCCTTTGCAGGTTGCCAAATTGGCATACTTTGAGGCGCAAAACAAGCGACTTGAAAACAGAACAGAAAATTTCGCATAATTCGGACATATCTTTGTAGATATGCGAAAGGAGTGCGAAAAGTGCGTGATAATCACCGGGACCAGAACTATCCTCTTCAATATGTTTAGCACAGAACTTGATAGGAGCTATAAGGATATGAGCAATTATTTATTTTTTAAGTAATTTTATTATTTTTTATTTATTATTTTATACTTGAAAATCGCTGCGTTTTGCAACAAAACAATTTTATTGTAGTTGGTAAACTCATTAGAATAAAGTTAATGGAACCTCAACATTGAGCGGATGTGGCAACAGTTAGGGATAATAGGTATTTTTGAAGCGCCCTTCGCGATTCTTGCGTCCACCTGGCCGCACCACACGCGGCACATACTCCTTGTCGTGCTGATCGAGAGTGCGTCTCCACGGATTGACGTCCCGCTCAAAGAAGCGACGACGCGCCTCCATCGGCCGTGTCTTGTTATCTATCTTGTACAGCTTCTCCCACATGTAAACCTCGGGCAGCTCCAGATGCCGAGGACGCTTCGAGGCCAAATGCTTGAATGTGCGTTCCAGAAATTCACGCTGCTCTCCATTCTCATAATCGGCGGCACGTCGCAACGTTGCTCCGCCCACATAGGGCAACAGCTCGTCGGCAGCGCGACGAATGCTCGGCACCTTTATGTATACGCCAAGCAACCGACGCAGTGTGGCATCGTTGAAGTCCACACATTTGCCCTCCTGCGACATTGCCGCATAGAGCGGCTGCGGTGCTGTGCCCCGACAGAAGTTCACCTTAGCATTCGCATCCACATGTGGGCCATGGAGTAGCACCGTGTTCAGCTGATACTCATAGAAGCTCCACTCGCGGCCGTTTGTGATCACAGTCTGGGTGTTCAGCGGATAGGTCAGCTCGTTGTAGGTATTGAAGCCATTGTAGTTAGCCTGCGCTAGCAGCCAGGCGTACGATGATTGAATGGCCAACGCATGCAGTGCCTCCACCTGGTCACGTTGACCGTATGAGTCCGGACGCAGCTGTAGATGTGCCCGCGACTGAAACGAGAGCAATCCGAAATTGGCTGCATTTGTGCTGGGCCAGTAGCCGGGCACGTTGACAGCATGCTGATGCGTGGTGCTATAGCCCAAGGTGCGTGCATCATGCTTGTAGCGCGGCACTTTCATGGCCAGCGTCAGATTCTCGCTCTCCTCGGCCGATTTCCACGGCGGCAGTTGTTGATGATGCCGCAGCGCCAAATACGGCTCGCCAGTATACTGCACCAGACGGTCAACGCTGTCGTTGGCGTCCTCCTTCTGCCATTCGCGGCCCTTCTTTGATTTGATCACATTTTTGGGCGGGTCAACGCCGCCGACGGCCCAAAATGCCTCGTGCCGCGGATTGTAGTCGATCTCGACGTCATGCAAATGCGTAAAATCAGCGCCAAGCACTTGCAATGCGGAACGATTTATCTGCTCCACAATAATCTGGGTCAGCTGCTGTTCGCCTGCCACTGCATCGAGTGGTGTCTCCAGCTGCGTCAGCTGGTGTCTGCAACGGGTAAATTGGATTAGATCCGATTTGCAGGCTGATCTGATTGACTTACTTGTAGCAGTCATGGGCATATTCCAACGCTTCAATAATATCGTTACGCGCCACCTTCACGATGGCATCCAAATCCATCTGACTGTCGCCGACGGCTCCTGCTGGCTTGGACGCGGGACTGGTGCCAGGCTCCTCCTCCAACTCCAGCACGGTACGCGTGTAATGCTGCGTCAGCGGCAGGGCGTTAAACGGCACTTTAGTATCATTGAGATCGACCACCTTGTAGCCGTAGTAGCGCGGCATATTTATTTTGATCATTTTCTCCTCGACGGTGGGTAGCTGGCGTATCTCCTCGTGCCACTCAGCGGCTGTCTGCTGCTTGCGCGCCTTGTAGGTGAGATCCCTAATGGCTGGATACTCCGGTTCCACACTATATTCTGATTCGGCCACTGGCGCTGCCGCTGCCTGTGGCTCTGCCTTGCCGATGGTCAGGTAGCGGCTGCAGACGGCATGTAGACGCGCACGCAGCTGCTCTCCTCGTCGCAGCGTCAACATTTTCAGTGCCTCAAATGTTTAATTCACAACTATTCAAGTAAATAAATTACGAATGCAGCAGAGTCGGTCGCCGCCAACGAGGAGGTTATGACATCGGGACTGCGATGACCGATAACGATTGTTTATGACAAATAAATATATCGATATTAGTATACGAATACATCGCAATCGCAGGAGCCCAGTATGCAGCTCAAAGCGTTATTTGCATATATAATGCGGACAAGATGATATTAGTATTATTCCATATTGATTTAATACTCCATTAGTTGATGTAGCATTTTAAAGTAACTGTAGCAATTGCAATTTTGTGTTAGCATAAATGCAATAAATATGCACACAATTCAGCTCAGCGATAGCAAGGCCTACGTTCGTATATGCCACTCTCTTTATCAATTGGCAGCGTACTTGCCTCGGATGACGATCACTTTGTTTTTTTGTACCATATGTAAAACTGCGAATAGTTGGCATATGTGTGCATGTATTGAGTTTTTCGGGTTCTTCCCAAATAAATTTAATCCCCAACTGTCCTGTCGGCATTACATTTCATCATTTCACGCTGACCGGGCCAGAGCGATATCCCCATATCTTATCAATTTATCAAGTAGGTACCAATACTTATGTATGTACTTCTGTGTGCACAATCGTTTTCAACATTTATTAAAATATTGATAAACAAACCTTTAGAGCGACGTCACGCGCTCTAACTCTAGACCTAGCACACAAAATTGTAAGTACCAAAAATGGCCAATATGCCCACAATGACATCGGCTCAGGAGCGCACCCGCGAGTGGTTGGCCGCACAGGAGGAGGATGAGCTGGAATCGATAGCCGAGTCATCCGTGGTGGACAGCTTGGATGACTACAAATATAGCGAGCATACGTACACATCCGAGCAGGAAGACGACGACAATGGCAACGACAACGACGATGACGACGATACTGGTGAAGAAGTGAGCACCATCGCACTGGGTACACGAATGGGTGAGTAATAAAAGTTGACCACATACACATACACATACATATATGGAAATGTATGTATTAAGAGTGATGCGCATATTATTATTTATAAATACACACATACGGCAGGCACAAACAAAGGCTCCATTATAAGAGACACTCTGCGCGATCTCCTGAATTCGATCAACAGCATTCAGACCGTTGGCAATGTGAACATCAGTAATTCCACCAATGTGCACATTGGCAATGTGACCAACATCAACGGTAATATACAGATCATCGCAGAGACGACCAGCCGCCCACGCAGCTCACGCAAAGAGCGTCGAAGAGCGTCACTCGATGAAGCACCCGATCCAAGCGGAAACGAACGCGAGGAGGAACTGGACGAGGCGGAAGAGCGTATCAATTCCGATGCTTTTATCAATAGCCAAAGTAAATAATCAACAGCACCAACACACACACACACTGTCTGGACATTAAACATATATTCTAATATCAATTTGAAATTCATATTTAACAGAATTCAAATTACCCAAAGAGCTGTGTTCCATTGTGCCGCGCCACTCCTGGCTAGCCCAAATGCCGATCGAACCGCCCGTGAAGCTGCAGCGTCCCGTTAAATATGTTGTCATATGTGAGTATGAAATCCCACGGCGCAGGCAGCGGCAAATATAGATACGTAGTACGAGGGTACAAAGCATAAACATTCATATTATTCATAAACATCAACAGAGCCAAATCAATACAATCAATGAAGCTTGTAAGATATATATATCCGTATATATACAGCAACTGAATAGATTGCTCTTAATTCCTGTTTTCTGTTACACAAATAAATATGGTGTGGCAAACTGAAGATATCTGTTTCAACTCCACATGCGCATCCTAACATATTCAAAATGTTTATGTGAGTGCCGTCCATAAAATAAATTAACTGTCGCCCGACTTAAACACACGACTTGGCTCTCTTGCTAATAAAGACCGTTTACTAGCACTTAATTTGATAGCAAGTATCGTCATTATATATATACGCCTGAAATATTAATATTCCATTTTCACCTTTGCAACACGATAGTACACACGGCGACGGAGAGCTCCGAGAAGCGGGCAATCAATGTGCGATTAATACGCGATATTCAGGTGAGTGTCTTCTGATTGCACATTCAAATTGATTTCAAATGTGTAATTGTGTTTTTGGTGTTTGTGCAGTGTTTCCACATCGAGAGTCGTGGCTGGAATGATATTGCGTACAACTTTCTTATCGGCTGTGATGGCAACATATATGAGGGGCGCGGCTGGGAGACATTAGGTGCACATACCATGGGCTACAACAAAATTGCCCTAGGCATTAGTTTCATTGGCTGCTTCATGCGTAGTCTGCCCACGCCCGATGCGTTGCACATGTGCCGAAATCTGTTGGCTCGTGGCGTCGAAGATGGACACATTGCCACAGATTATCGCCTCATTTGCCACTGCCAATGCAACTCGACGGAGAGTCCCGGTCGTCGGCTATTCGAAGAGATCCAGACTTGGCCGCATTTCTACAATCTTGCCCAGGACGGACAATAGCAGTATATAAATATGAATATTGGTGATTGTCGCGTTCTAATAATTCTGTTCGTATTAATTGTTTCGTGTTTGTTCTGTTGCATTTCTGTTCACATTACAACAAAAACAAAAAACCAAAAGAAAAAATAAAAATATATTTATATATGTGTGATAAAAGTATTCTTAAATTTCGTAAACCCGCAATTAAAATATGAACACATTAATAAGATATTCGTCGGTCAGTTTTTAAATTGTTTTCATATTTAATTTCTGTTTTAATTCGTATTATTTAATTATGGAAACATCTTAACATTTTGCCATTGCTCCTTGCAGACCGCCAGTTGTTTAGGAAGCGTCAGTTTCCGATTTGCGTGCTATTCAAATTGTAAATAAAGAAAGAAAAAGTTAGAAAAATAAATATATATAGATATATATTGTTAAAAAATGACTCTTGCAGTAAGTTAAAAACAATTTCAGCAATTGGTGGATATTCAATGGAATTTTATAGCACATTTGTTAATAAGAATAATATTTTTATGCGATTTTTGAGTGGTTCCATCTCACTCGCTCAGTCAGACTGTGCGCTCATTTTTCATCTCGAGGCAAACGGGGATATTGGACACAGAGGATTGATGAAATATTCAGAATGGTTAAATTTTGAACACATTTGGGGCAAAGTAAAATCAAACAACTTTAGTTATTACTATTTGGAAGCATTGTTAATTCATTGTGGTTAACATTTTTGTTCTTTTTTGTAGCAACAGATGCATGACAACAACAACCTTGTTCTTGGGCAGTAACTCATTAACTTACACCTTGCAACATGACAGACTTTCGTTGTTTATGACAACTATTACTTCTCATCTGCAATACACAGAGAACAATTGTATAATAATTGTCTACATTTTGGGCACGAACGTAAAATAGATGCGATTTATATAATCGATTATCACATCTCGCATTTGTATAGTCTGGAACTTTTAATTGATCTCGGATCCCTTCGATTGCACAACGATTACGGGTTACGTTTACGGATTACTTACGTGCTGGCCTGCCGTTGGCCCAAGGTGTGAACTTCACGTGGCTCTCGTTGCGCTTGGCAGCACTTGCGCGGAGGTCTGTACGCAGCGCTTCACGCAGGACACGAGCCGCAATGTTCGAGTATTGGATGTAACTGCCGAGTATAAAACAAGTATCACATGAGTCGTCCATTAAATCATTGACTGTGTGTGTTTGTCAAATTATAGCTAACAACAATTACGTAACCCACACAGTAGTTGGTGCAGAGTGCGGACATTAAAGTGCCGCCGCTGCACAAATTATGCATTCGGCAATGGTTTTCACATATTTTACTTACGTAATTCCAGCTGCTCTCCAGGCGTTGGTCATCTTGATAAATCTTTTCGCAACTTATTCGCACGGTGAACGAAAATTGAGACCTTTCGCAGTGCAGGCTCTTACAGAGTTGTCGAGGAAAACAGTTAGAGATGTTCGATATTATCGATATATCGATATTTTCTAACCGAGCTTTCAGCACTACCAATATATCAGTGCTGTGTCGATACGATTGTTCACGATATTCTTACTTTTTGCAGGATATTCCGTTGTACTAGAAAAACTTTAATATGGACTTGGAGCAAAATCTAAGAAAACATTTGAAACTAAAGTTGAGCTTGCGGCTACAAAGTGTTTATTTTATTTTTAAATTTATATAATAAGTTAATGATATTTACAATTCGATAGCTATTTAATAATAAAGAATCAGACATTTCGGTCTATCGATGTTTAGCTGCATCTATTGGTCTCATTGCGCTCAGCTTTGTTTGTGTTGCGTCTCACTTGCACATGTGGGAAGAGTTGTTGTTTAACACCAATGGCTAATTAGTTAACCAGTTTATTAAGTCCATATGATATCAACCTCGATAGAAGTTTGTTCGAAACGTGCACAGAATTAATAATATTAATAATGCATAAATATTATCACAGTGTGTAATCACTTCGCAAATCCGTTAACATTCGTACATATTTCGAGTGGGAGTATGTTAAAAGCATGTGCCGCTAACTCAGCCAAGGGTTAAGGTACAACTTATTTCATTTAACAATTTAACAAATATTAATCCCAGCCGAACCAACCAAGTGCCTAAGTCTTCCGTGCAGCGCAATGTCTGCCAAGCCGCAGATATTAATTATTGAGCCCTTCTTCGGCGGCAGCCACAAACAACTCATCGATACGTTAATCGAATGTAAGTCAAGTTTTATATTTATTTGTGTTATTTCCAAGGTGGAAATTCCAATATGGAGCCAGCCTCTTGAGTGGAGTCAATACAAAACGAAGATAGCTGAATTGAGGGTTAGACCCGTCCCAAGAAAGCAGGTGTAATCGCCTCCTACCAGTGGATAAAGCTGTCGCCTGGCAGAGCCTGCCTTGGTAGGCCAGAAGAATATGTAGTATTCGATAGGGAAACATGTCTTAGGACTGATATAATATTAAATATATTCATTATTTTTGTTGTTTTTAATTGATTAAAATGCTTATGATTTGCTACCGGTAGGCTTGAACCTTTGCGACTATGAGATCTTCAGTCTGCCCGCCAAGAAGTGGCACTGGCGTGCCCGGACCTCTGCTTTATATTTCTCGCAGCTAATCCCGCCGGAGCACGACTACAAAGTGCTTCTCACGAGCTCCGTACTCAACTTGGCGGAGCTGATTGGTGTACGACCCGATCTCGCCATCTGCCGCAAGATTGTCTACTTTCACGAGAACCAACTGGTCTATCCGGTGCGCGAGGTCAAGGAGCGTGACTGTCAATATGGCCTCAATGAGATACTCACGTGGTAAGACCAGCTCTGTCGACATTTCCAATGTCATTTCGAATGCCAATGCACCCTTTGGACATTTCAGCTTGGCTGCGGATATTGTGCTGTTCAATTCAAACTTCAATCGGACATCATTTCTGGACAATGTGCAGCCGTTTCTAAACATTCAGCCGGACTTTAAGCTGAAGCATATCCGAGAGCGCATCGAGAAGAAATGCGAAGTGCTATATTTTCCCATCAAGTTCCATGCCTTTCCCAATAAGCGGCACATGATGGATGCGGATATGAATGGAGAGCCTGAGTGTCTGCATTTGATTTGGCCACATCGCTGGGAGCACGACAAGAATCCCAAATTGCTGATGGAAGTGCTATTGGAGTTGAACAAGCGCCAGGTTGACTTCCGGGTGACAATATGCGGTGAGAGCTATCAGACGGTGCCGGAGGACTTCGAAGGCATCCAGGAGAAGCTGGGCGCCAAGCTCAGCAACTTTGGCCATTTAACACGCGAGGAGTACATTAAAACGCTGCTAACCGGCGATATCGTCATCTCGACAGCTGGTCACGAATTCTATGGCGTGGCCATGCTGGAGGCCACCTATTGCGGCTGTTATCCGATTGCGCCCAACAAGCTCGTCTATCCGGAGATCTATCCCAAGGAGAACCTCTACAATACGTCCAATTCGCTGATTAAAATGCTTTACAACTGGTGCCGCCATCCGGAACTCTTTCGCCGGCATCGCGATAAGTTCTTCGACTACTTCTCCTTTGAGCGCTACTCGGCCCAGCATTTGGTACCCAAGTATATGGAAAAGATGCGCATTTCAATTTAGATGTGCTTTCAAGAAAAAAAACAAAAAACATAATATTATAATTCCAGTTGCTGTTTTGTGCAATTAGCGTCGAATTTAGTTTGTAAGCAAAGCGAACATTAACTGACCAATTTACCATAAATAATACACATAACAGTACTTATATGTATATCAACTATATAGTTAAAAGCAATATGTGTATATGTATGTGTCTTTGTAGGATTATGCAGCAACAGTTCACAATTGTTTTCCAATTAATTATTAGATTTTTTACACAATTGTTACTATATAGTTTTGCTAACTGTTAGCAGCAGGTTATCTGCAAATTGTTGTCATCAAATACTCAGTGCACAGAGTTACGGCTAAGAACTGCGTTTGTTATGCCTCCTAAATTGATTGTGCTCATAATTATGTGTTTACCCCAAAACGCCTTATTATTGTTAGATTAAATGCTCTTGGATTATGCACATATATGCCATTACATATGCGGAAATTATATCTAAACTCGCATTAAGAACTTATTTCTTGACATCATTCTTCCAATCCATGTATCTCAATCGCCCTCTCTCTCTCTCTCGCTCTTTCTGTCTATATATTTCTTTCTCCGTCTTTATGATGGGTCCTGTATGTAGTTATGTAAATACATTTTAATTACAACTTGTCAGCACATCAATAGCTAGCTTTAATTCTACTTTCTTTAATATTGAGTTTTATTACATACATCTAATGTAAACATTAGCTTAAAATAAGCTGTTTTAATCCAGGAGTACCGAATACTTTTAAAATACAAAAATATTAATAATATTAATAATAATAATAAAAACATAACGCTTGGGCATACAAAATGATCATTAAAATAAGATATATCATAAGCATGGGCTACAACAAGTTGCATTAGAAGTGATTCTCTTTAAAATTGGGCGGCGCACTGTACTTCTCCTTGGCATGAGCACGGTATTCCTCATCGTCGTGGCACTCGCGATAGCATTGGCCGCAGTAGAGATCACCGTCACAGCCGTGGCAGCGGAAGACAGCATCCTCATCACATATGTTGCACCAGGGCAGCTCCTCGTTAATGCTGCTGCTGGGATTGTTTGTAGTGCCCAGTTCGTTCTCCAAAGGATCGCCCGCTGGCTGCAAACGTGCTTCGGCCACATACTGTAAATGGACAGAGACAGGCAAAGATGAGAAAAAATCCCAAAAGCGATTTCAACCATTTAGGGCACACCTTCTGCATTATATTCTGCAAAACAGTTTCGTCGTTCTCCTCCTCATTGTCGCTTGGAGTATTGGTCGCTGCTAAGCCCGCTGCTACAGCTCCCGAACCGGTCGGATTATCGATGGGTGCATCGCGAAGTGCACGCAAACGTTTCTCAATGTCAGAGATTGCATCATTCCGGTCATCGTTGACACGTTGATCTAGCTGCGTTTCGCCCAGAAATTGCTGTAGCAGATCTTTGATTTTATCCTGATCGGTTCGTTGGTCCGTCGACAACAGCAGTTCCTTTTTATCATAGTTCTTCTGATGCGGCATACCACTCAAATTGGACAGACGCGCCCGCAACTCATCATCACTGGTCACATCGACAGCCTTCAGATTCTGCAAACGTTTGCTAATCACGCTGTCCAGATTCTCGTCAATATCCTCGGTGCCTGTTGTGTCTTGCGCTGAGCCGGCCTCAGCACCAAATGTAGGCGACAGCACAGCAGCCAGTTCTTCAGAGGGCAGCACATTGCTGCAAAAATTGATTCACAAAAAAGGCTTACATTTGTATTGTATACGAGAGTCATTATGATTGCAAAAAATGTTAACGATCCGATCACTCTGTTCCGTAGCTTCCATAGGAAGGGTTTGCTTGAGTATGAAATCTATGATAACTGATTTTTTTTTCATTTCAAGAAACTGGTCTCATTGGAGGGTATTTTCTAGGGGCGGATTGACGACTGAAGCTGGCTTACTGCTTATGATTACGATAGTCTTGGCAACTAACTCGAAAAGTGCATCTGTTTTTTCAGCGACGGTGTCTGGCGACTTAGTGGTCTTTGAGGGCAGGCGCAACTTGGTCACCAGGTCACCGGGCAGGGCGTCGCAGTCAATGACTTTGTCGGCATCGGCGTTGGCCTGCATCTTGGACAGCTTGTCGTAGCAGATGAGGCACACGTTGAGCACCTTGTTGTCATGACGGGGCACATTGATTGGCCTCTTCAGGCACTTCGCGCAGTAGGAATAACCGCAGTTGGGGCAACCGTACTGAAATAATCCAATTAGAATTACTTATTGGGAACATATAGAGCATTTGCTGGCAGTTCGGTTCACCTCCTTGCAGAAGAGTCCATATTTACGGCTGCAGCCGTAGCAGCTCATAATGTGGGTTTTGCCAAAAATATACAACAAAACAAAAGACGCTGCAAATTTGTTGCTAATTTATTTTTGTTATCATGAAGGTGTAAACAAAGATTAGGCAAAATCAGCGCTCTGACTCACCAATCGATATATCGATATACATGTTCGATAACTAACAGTCACTGTTGTCACTAGGCAGGCAAACTTTTTAAACAAATTCAAAATTGTTGAGCAATAGCATTGCACACACACACGTGTGTCATTTATTTATACATGATCCTTTGAAGACTGCAGCGTACAAATATTAACATAAGTTTTGATTCGCTGCCACAGATTTCGATTTAATGCACATATTCACAATTTCACCAGCTTCTTTCACATACCTCATAACTATAATTTAAAAATAATTAATCAATATGTATTTTTAAAAAGAAAACCTATTTATATTGAAACGATGCAGGGAATGTATGTTTTTCATTGTTGGTCATGACTAATATGCATATTAATTTATATATATATGTGTGTGTATGTGTTTGTATGTATGTAATTGTAATTATATTTAGTATAAATGCAAAATACAAAATTTCATGCGTGTTTTTTTTTTTGTATATCGTGTTGCGCATATTGAGCCTTATGCAAAAACACTTTTAAGCCATTAAACCTAAGCTTGTGGGATAAATATATATATAAATATATGTATATAGATATATATATATATGTTTATATATATAAATACATATCTATACATTTATATATATATATACGTATATATAAATATATGTGTTATTTCAAAGCTGTGTATTCTTGGTTAAGGAAACTTGCGTTATTTTTTTTGTATAACGGGGAAAAAAAATTCCGAATTCCCGTTAAATACACGAGTAAATACTTTCATTGCTAAGATCAAGCGGATGGGTCGGGTTTGGATTTGGATTTCGTTTTGTGGGTTATGCGTTGTTGCTTCAATTGATAAGTGCTGAGAGCTATTCGGATGGAGTGAGATCGCGTTCCGGTTCGTTTTCATTGAGTATTTGCGAGAGCAAATCGTGCAATGGTTCGAGTATTTTTTTGGCGCCGGTATTGGTTAGATTCTTATAGTCGAACATGTCATGGTGGCTGATGCTGCCGTCCCCCTGCACTAGGCCCTTGTCAATGGCAACGGTCTGCACGCGATCCAATCCCTTTGTGTGCTCCTTGATTAGTTCATTGATCTCCGCATTCTTCTCACGCAGCGCATTCGGTTGTTGGCCTCGTGGCAGAAGTGACTGCAAGTGCAATTGAAAAAAAGTAAATGCAAGGACAGGATAATGATAATGATAATATATAAGTCATGTGCATTTTGTTGTTTCATTTACCGGTAGCAGAATATAGGCGCCGGGCAGTTTTTGGCGTATCCTTGTCACATTGGCGAGCACACCTTCAGCAACCTCGGATGCAGTGTTCGCCACATTGTTGGTGCCGACGTGGAGGACAACGATTTTGGGATTGACATTGTCGAGGGCACCATTCTCGATGCGCCACAGCACGTGCTCGGTGCGATCGTCACGTATGCTAAAGTTGAGGCAGTGCAGCGGTGCAAAGTATTGGTTCCATGTGTCCGTGTCCTGCAGTGTTTCGAATATGCAATCGCCCAGGAAGATCACGTCCGGATCCTTTTCGCGGCAATCGGATATGAAGCGGCGATGTATGCTCTGCCAGCGCTTGTCACCGTCAACATCGGGCACGGCTGTGGGGACCACGCAGGGATTCATCTTATTGTTGTTGTTCTTGTTCGGGTGGTTTTCCTGTATTCTTGCATGCGGCGTACGCTGTTCCAGCCGTCGAGCTGTAATTAGAGTTTCTTAATAATAGACTTTGCTGCAGATGGTCGCAGTCGCAGCCGCTGTTGCGAGGAGCACCTTTGATGAGAGTTGGAGAGCTCGTCTAGCGGGTGGATGTGAAAATAATTATAACCAAAAGAATAATTGACAACAGAAAACAGCAGCGGTGCTAGTGATGTACGTCTGAATTATCTATCGAATTTAAATATCGTTGCAAGGCACAAGCAATGTATCGACACATAGATATGATAGTTGAACATTTTTTAACTGAGTAGCCGATAGTTGTCATAAAGCTGAGCCAATGCGAATAATAGATGGCAATCTAATATACATTTTCCATTACGGACATACATTTTTAGAGCCAAATATACGAAAAATACACTAATATGGACCGAAGCGCATATTTAACAATGGTATAATTAATAGCGATAGTGTCTAATAAAATCAACTCCAAAAAGCTATCGATATTTGTAAGCAGAAGTAGTGCAACTCTGGCGTTCGGCTTCCATGGCTTTACGCGACGACTGCAAACATCAAATTGGTGACAAATAGTTGCAACAAATTTTGACGAATATCTTGCATCGGCAGCTAAATTTTGTGAATCAACAATTACGAGTGCGCAACGCGCCAATCAACGACAATGGACGTGGACCTTACACTGGACGAAATTATTGAGCAGAAGCGCGAACAAAACCCCCCACGGAGCAACGGCAAAAAGCTGTAAGTATTGCCTGCTCAAAAGAAAATGGCGCTGCTAATGTTCGCATTTTCGCCGTTATTGTCACAGCCATGTTAACCACGCTCAAATGAAGCCACGCAAGTGGATCAACGAGACCAACCAGCCGGGCCACCACCAGCGCCCCTACGACGCCCGCAACAAGATCATCCAGAAGACGCGCGCTAAAATTGTCGACGCACGCGACATACTCAACCAGAACATACGCGACTCCGGCATCGATGCCCGGAACATGCTCATCGAGCGTAAGAAGGAGCGAATGGCAATGCCACTGCCACTGCCGCCGCAGCAGTCATCGCAACCGCGAGTGACCGGTATTGGTGGTGGTGCTGCTGCAGGTGGTGCTATCATCCACAAGGGACGTCTTGGATACCGCACAATTACCATGAGTACCCCAGTGTGGAATCCCAAATACCAAATTGGGTCCCATGGCGGCTACAAATCTAACTCAGGCGCCTCGCATCTGTTAGGTCGCTTAAACGCATCCGCCAAACCGTTTGTGCCGCGCGGCTACGTCGACTATGACAACATGCAGCAGCTTGAAGATGGTAAGTGTATTTTCCAAATATTTAAGAACAGTCGAGAGTTACCAATTACAAGATGCACTGTACACAAAACAGTCCAATGGCTGCTGTTAATCTTCACTGTTCTTCACTCATGAATCTTTCGATTGAGGTTTATAAAAAATCACATTCGATTATAAAAATGATCTTGCATTCTGTCCCCACAGAGGAGATTTCACGCACGATGCACTTGAGCAACCAGCCGGTAAGTGGTCGTCTGGGACACTCTTATGTTGGCTATGACTTGAATATTGATGGCGTGGAGAAAACATTGCCACCCAGCAACACAATGGACAACGATCCCTTTACAATTTACGAAACGTCGCGCAATCGTTTGGAGCGTCCGTCCATGCCACCGCCGTCACATGTCAGCGTTGGGGATAATTTGGATAAGCTATTTGAGCGCCGTCAGCGCAATTTGGTGGCCACATCCAAATTGCCAGAGTCGCTGCGCGAGCGTCTATTTGGCGCCCAACCAGATCGTCGCGTCTCCCATGGCATCTATGCCAATGAGAATGGCACTGTGTCGTCCAAGGCACAAATGTCTGGACAGGCGTCCATGTCCTCGATGTCAATGCACCAGTGTCGCAGTCTACCGTCGATGTCGATGCCGCTGCCGTTGAGCGTGGCAAATAATAAGCCCGGCTATCGTCTGCTAGTGAGCAATCTGCACACAAATGTGACCACTTCCGACATACGGGAGCTGTTCAATGACATTGGGCCCATGTACGATGCGCGCGTGGTGCGTCCGGGCACTGCGGAGGTCATCTATAAGTCTCTGGAGCACGCCGAAATGGCTGTGGATGCCTATCATCAGCGTGAGTTCGATGGCCAGCCTATGCACTGTGTGCTGGTCAATCCGCACTCCTCCAATCGTGCCACTCACTCGGTCAGGTATGCACTTCAAATCTTTCTCTATACCCACTATATACATACATGATAACAATGTCTTCTTTAATGTTGCAGCTCTCGCACCGTTACCACAAACTCATCCGGAGTGGAGGTGGATATTGATGCGTTGCACTCGGTGCTCTTCCGGGATCGCTAGACAAAAAAAAAAAAGAATTAATAAAAAAAGAAAAGAAATTAAGTCGCGACCAGCACTTAGGCATTTACAACGTGGACCGACATGCATAAATTATAAACGCATTATTCTCCATCTAATACGATTACCAACTCTTGTCACCTATCTAAATCTTAAACCAATATTGCTGTACAACAATATTTTATATGCATTGGCCTGACACACACACACACACACACGCGACGAAATTGTCCAGCGCACACATTTATAACCAAGTTTGAATCATTCTTCAATACACTTTTGATGTATTATTTATCTTGTATTATGTCTGTGTTCTCTGGGCACATGGATTTGTTAAAGTTAGACAAAACCACTTCATCCCCTTTCATATTTAGTAAGGGCATCTGCAAACAAATTAAAAAGTATCCTAAATAACAGAAAGAAAAAAAATTCAAATAAATCCAGCGCTTTTCTTTGTTGTTTCGTTTCTTGTTTTATGTTTATTACATATTACAAAAAATGTACAGTAAATATGTTAAGATCGCATAAAATTAATTCATAATATTTAAGTAAATGAAGAGGTGCGCAAAAAAAAAATTAAGAAGATGGTTGATACACCGATGGCGATCGACCGACTTAATTGTCCCGGATGCCAGTGCCGTAGTTGGCGCCACCGGCGCGATTCAACGCTTCGCGGAACAGCTCAATGTCCAGTTCAGCCTCCACGCCCGCCTGCAGCTCCACGGCGAAATTCTGCGAGTCGCAAGGATTAATTTGTGTTTTCGATTGCAACATTGTTGGTTTGGACTTACATTCAAGACATCCTTGATGAGCGCCTTGTCCGTTGACATTTTGGCGCGCTGTATGACGCCCACCTCCTGGCCAATCCACGTGAGAAAGATGAACTTCTTGCGCTTGGACATCTCATCGCCCATCTGTATGCGTATGTAGCCAAAGGCGCGCTCCGAATCGCCAAATTGCTCGCGGAACTGCTCAAAGCACTGGCCACGCCCATGCACAATTATCTGCGCCCCATCGAATTTGAAGACAGCCCACTCGGTGTCTGTGAGATCGGAGCGCACATCCTCGTAGGCCTCCCGTATGGCGTCCTTATCGACCGATGTCGCCTGCGGCATCTGTCAACCAAAAATAAGAAACAAAATACAACACGACACAAAATTAATTGCAATCAACAATGCCTGTTTACTGATCTTTCTTGCATATATTTTTGTGTAATGCAAACAGTGCAATTTGCTGCAGACCGGAAAAAGACGCTCCCCTCCTAATTAGTCCTGCGTTGCCACCCGTTCCCCTGCATTTACCTGCCTCGTTTGCTTTGTGTTGAATTAACGCTTTGTGGCTGTATCTACTTGGCGGCTCTGCGCATTCAGGCAGCGCCAAAGGTGCTTTCAGATACTTTCGCTTTCATTTCGATTCGGTTCCGTGCCAAGTGCCGAAACTATAGCTGTAACTATAGTAAACTAACGTAAACAATTCAATTTCAAATTAAACACGCCAATGCATTTTGCACAAAGCTCTTCAATTTGTTAAGTTCGGAAAGCGGCATAAATTATGAATATGCAACAAATAAAAAACGAACGTTTTTCAGTTTCCTTAAAATCGCTAAACGGATCAAATCTTACAGAAATAAATAAAAAGAAGTCGGTTTTTTTGTTTGTATCTTTAGCCCGGAAAAAACTTGTTCAATATTCAGTGGCCGTTTTTTACATAGGCAATTTATTGTGCTGAATTTTGCTGTTGCATGCCACATGTGTAAATTTACTGTCTGTTGTTTCAGCAAATGCCAAATAAGGCAAAAATTACAATTTCGTTTTGATATATAATACACTGCTATATATAATAATAAATATATAGTTAAGGACAAATCTGCCACAAAAAGTATGATTAATTTTCTCATTTGTATTCACTTGTTGAATTTTACATATAATTCAAACCCTGTAACACACAATTCATGGCATTCTACAAGACTTGTTTGCTTTTATTGACAAAGAAAAAGACAAATATCAATTAAAATATATCTGTTTCATTTATTAAAAGTGCATACAAATAAGAATATCTGGGAGTTGTCTACCGCGTATTTTCGAGTCGGACACTCTGAAATTGAACACTCAGTGAGAACAGTTGCAGTTGAAGTGGGTAGCTGGCGGTGGAGCTATCACTGGACTCTGACACCCTGCCTTGATTTCCCTTATCAGTGTTGTGTGCATTAATATGATTAGTGGATTTCGTGAGCTTTCTATACTTATAATAGAATTCTTCAATTTTTATCTAATTTCACACATACATACAAATATTTGTATGTACTGCTGCTTTCCCAAGCCGAGCAGCTAATTTCGTAGAGAAGCTGATCTTACGACTTCAATCATGATTTATATATTGTTTCGTTGTATGTGTGTGTGTGTGTGTGTGTGTGTGTGTGTCTGTGTTTGTGTGTGTGTGTGTGTGTGCTCCATTTGAAACAATTTAAGCATCACAATTTTCAATCAGCAACGCTGCCGACAAAAAAAAATTAACGAAGATGAAAAACGGTCCAAAGATAATTTTGTTGTCGCTCCAGCGCCGAATGCAGGCATATATATTATATTTATATATTATATAACTGTAGATATTTATTTATATATATTTGTATATACATATATACAAATATGTGTGAATGTGTGCATTTTATTTGGGTTGACTTCATAAGGGAGAGTCAAGAGCAAGAATGATATCACACAAAGAGTTCGGGCATTAAAATAACAGCATCGAAAATGTCTCTTTATATGGATGGATTGATGAGAGGAGAGGAGAGGAGAGGAGATGAGAGGGGTTGAGAGAGTTAAATCATAATGCGTTCGTTGACCGTAATTTATGTGTGTGTGTGTGTGTGAGTGCGAGTGTGAGTGAGAAATATCAATTAGAAATGCGCCAAGCAATTTAGAAAAGTGCGTTTTCATATACGAAATATAGCATCAAGAGACAAACAATTAGTAAGATAAAAGATTTGATTTCAACGTTGACTTTCACGACGAAAAACTGTAGTTGACATACATGTGTGTGTGCGTACGTGTGTGTGTGTGTGTGTGTGTGTGTGTGCGGACATAGAAGAGCCACAATTTCAGCTGACTTAATTAAGCAGAAGCCAACAAAAGCCAAATTATGCAAACTGTGCCAAAACGAAAGAGAAGAAGAAGAAGTGGCAAAAAATACATGCATACATAAATAAATAAGACCGTTGCTATAATTTGTGCGCCTAACCAATTTGCAATCGGAAACAAGAGAAAAGATTGAATAAAAAGAAGAGAAAGACAAAAATGAAATACAGAACCTGAGAACATTCATTTATGGGTAAATACAGGCTCAGTGACCACATTGTCAGCTGCCATAAATTTTCTTGTTGGTTCTTTTTATTTATTTTTTTTTTATTTTTGTTGCCACTGATAAGACGAGTATCTTTGCAAATGTGCACAAATAAATTGGCACACACACACATACATAAGCACACACACATACGCACACACACGGGCGCACACATCTGGGCTTGCCAGATAACTAATAAAATGTAGCCTTAATTGCAATGTAACATGTTGTGGGTCTTCGAGGGTGCGTTCGTGGGTGCAGCATTGACGCAAACCTAATCTCTATGTTAACCCGATAAGCCGGCAAGGCGACACACGCATCGAAATAGAATTATGGCATTATATGGCATGGCACTCGTTTGCCTAGATTGCTCACACTTGTGCTTGCTTGTTCTCGTTTTGATAGCTTTGATTATTGCTCGTGACAATTAGTGCTGGTGCAGATTGCGCAATCTCATAATTAAATAATTGCACACCATTTAGAGCTGCATATACACACATATATACATATAAATATGTATACAAGCACAAACACACACTATCTACACGGTTCATGCGTATCTATGGGTGCATGTATGTGTTCGCTTTTTTTTTTTGGAGTGGCCAGCAAAGAAAGTTAAAGTTATTGATGATCCTCGCTTACACGATTTGTAATCAGATTATTTCGACGGGCCATAATCGATTGGTTTTCTTATCTTATAATTCTGATTTGTTGCCAAGTGCATTTCTTCTATACACAAACAAACATATACACACACACACACACATTTATATATATATATATATATATATATATATATATATATATATATATATACATATATACGTATATCAATTAAGAGCTCAAACTAAACTTGAAATTTTCACAGTAGTTTTCACTACATTTAATTGTAACAGATCTATTGGAAAATACCAGAATGGCTGCTTTTTTTTATTGATTTTTATTTCTTCTGTTTTTTTAACTTACCCGTGCAAAGCCGGGCAACACCTCGTGTTTAATCAGACATCAAGCTAGTCGCTGGCAATCTTTCTAATCTATCTTCCTTATCTCAAGTCCACAGCTACTGCAGTGGTAATGTGGGCTGATCCACTGACCGCCAGCGATGCCTTTCTAGAAATTTCACTTCAGTCGCTGGTGACTTTTGTGTGTGATATTCATGTGACTATATATACAGTCCCTCACAGCTTATTACACCCACCAAAAACAATATATTTTAAGATAAGTATTACTTTGTAACATAAAGTGCTATCAGCGTACTTCGACAGCTAAACAAGTAATAATTTGAACTCAATTTAGTAAGGCCCCTCCTTTGATTTATTACCAATTTGTTTTCGGTAAAAGGTAAAGAAGAAATATCAACCACATATAAGTTTTTTTTCTTTAGGTGGATCTCTTTCCAAGAAAATAATTAACACAACTTATATATATATATATTGAGTTGATTTTGGAATTAGGGCGATAAAAAGAATTGATGTGTATTTCAAATGCATTCATCAAAAATCGAAAAATGTTTGAAAAGCACGACCAAAATACGTTTTTACTGATGAAGTTGTACTGTACAAAATGAATAATATTGTTTATTGATATTGCTGCATATTCTTTTTTAATTCCTGATCCATGACTTCTAATTTGACTTATTTGTTGATTTTAAAATCAGTCCAATAAATCTTAATGCTGTTTAGAAATACGACGACAAGCGAATGGTTTTTAAACCACTTTCGAGCTTTCCGACACGCAAGCTGAGTGTCGTTTTTCAGTTGAAAGAGCCACATTAAAAACATTTCATTATAAACGTAAGGGAAAATCGCAATTTCCAATACTTCAGTGTGAGTGTGTAGAGCCATGACTGTTTTAATTCAATGTATAGGCCCCTCCCCTCCACAATGGGAAAATCTCACCCAGCCCATATCATTATCCTTGTCTGCAATGTTCTTATGTATTTATTTATTTATTTAATTTATTTTTTTTTCATTTTCGACTGTAGCAAGTGAAGTGGAATGCGATAGTAAATATGTATAGGAATTGTATTGAAAACTCGTATCACTGTCTACGAATACCGATATCAGTCATTTTATCTGTATCAGCGCATAAATTTGGCCTTTGTTACAACGTAGCAACAAAGATATGCAGCGGGATACAAAACAAAATATAATAAATAAACTGCCGACGAAAGCAAAAGTCAGCAGGCTGTATGATATGTGGAATGTATGTATGTATGTATGTATGTATGTATGTATGCACATTGAAGCGAAACATAAGTTAAGCATTGAAATCGTTTAGTACTCACTAATGCTTTTCTGATAGCCGGCCGAGTCACACAAAATTTCACATAAATCAAACGAGACTTAGTGCAAAAATAGTGCAAAGCAACCACAAGCCAAGCAGCGTTTGAGTCATGTGTGTGTGTGTGTGTGCGTGTGTGTGTGTTGCAGGAATTCAAAACAAAATGTCGCCCAAGAGAAACATGCGTCAAGTGCGACACACACATAAAATCATATATATATATATATATATATACATTAAAATACATATCTCAGGCAGTGGCGTGAGTCATGGCGAAGCATTTGTTTGTTTGTTTTCTTAAGCCATGGCCTAGACGGGCTATGATAAGCTTAAAGAAATGAATAAACGTAATATATATATTTAAAGTGTACCTGCAAGTGTGACCATGTGTGTACTTATGCGTGTACGCCTGGTTATTGAAAGTTAATGTCTTGATTAAGAGGGACGTGAGACACGTGTTATGTTTGCTTGTCCCGAAAACAAACTGGTTTTCTGACGTGAAGTGCTCAAGTGTTGGCCAGAAGGAAGAGTTTATTTCGAGTAACTAACTGTACTGCTTTTTCCAAAAAAAAAACATCATCATTTTATCATTTTGATTTTGATTTTGTTTGTTGTTTAGAACAGTTAGTTAGTTAGTTAAATCAAATATTTCTTATCAAAAAACGCTCTTTAAGGTTAACAAATTTGTTCAGCGCACATACAATTGTGTAAGGCGTCTGGCTAGCGGATATTAACTGTTTGATAATGAATCAGATAAGCTAACAAGTAACAAGTAACATTTCTAATATCAGCGCCGCTCTGTTTCCGCCTACAACGAAGTTCGCGCGAAGAATGTGCCAGCAGCTGTTTTCCAGTTTTGCGAGCAAAACTTGCCCAAAAGTTTTTGAAATGCTTGTCGCGAAATGCAAAATGCAATTGATGCCTACAAACTGAATGAATGAATCAGCGTCTCTTTCGCTTGCCCCATTGACGGGCGATGGGGGTGGGATTGGGGTTGGGTGGGGAATGCAGGCCGGCATAATGGGGGCCAATGTTGTGCCTTTCTGCTCTTTTATGAGCTGCTTTTTTTTTATATATTATTTGTGTGTGTTCAGTTGTTGTTTTTGGTTTTCCCTTTTTTGACTCGAATTGCAGCGAAACAAAGGAACTTGAATTTTATTTATTTTGTTGTTGGCATTGCTCATGCATCTGTGCTACTTATGACTCATGCCTGAGTGCGACAAAGAGCAATGCTGAGCAATAATAATCAGCAAAGGAAGAAATCAGGAAGCTACGGCACAGGAAGTGTTAACTGTGTGTGTGTGTGTGTGTGTGTGTGTTTGCGGTTGGGCGGGCAAATGCAATGCATGATTGAGTTCCTTAATTAAAATCATATAATAATAAAGTATGATAGTTTCTAAAATGACGACCCTGCCATTCCAACAATTATGCCATTGATATCGTTAGAAGCTGGGGTAGCGGGGGTGGGAGCCGGAGACGTTGCGCATACGCCGCATATACGATATTCAATATTATTTATTGCCATTGGCATTGATAATGTCGACTGCTGCTGTTGCCGTTGTTATTGTTGTTGTGGCACCTGTCTGAATGCATTTCGTTTCAGTTTTCATGGCTTTTGCTGTGCGCATTTTGTTTGACTTATTGATTGAGTTATAGCCGTAAATGGTACGCCTCTGTTCGGACGGATTAGGCATAATCCATGCGCACACAGAGCATGAGCATATGTATGTATGTATGTATGGTGGGATGTATGTATGGATGTATGTGTATTCACTCGATCGCATTGAACGACTTTATCGACATGACTACACTGCACAAAAAGGTGTTGCACGAAAGTCATTGTACAAATAAGTAAAAAAAATTAGTTCCTGATGTATAGCAAATCCTAAAAAAAAAATATTAAAAAAAGCATGAAGCACTTGTAATCTGTTACGCTTTTATTAATATTATTATTTTTGCTAGTAGTTGTATTATAATTATTACTATTTTGGGTAATATTATTATTATTATTATTATTTAATTATTGTTGTTATATTGCGATACTAACTATAGCTTAAATCACGTAAAGTTATGTAGGATTTTTTTTGGTTGAGGCAAATTCAACACAATTATTTTTTATCTCTGTACAAAAACTAAGCTGAAAGCAAATCTCATTTTTTCTTTTTAAGTTTTGAGTCATGACGATTCGATAGCTGCTTAATAAAGGAGCTAATTGTGTGTGTGTGTGTGTTGGTGTGCGTGTGTGTGTTGGTGTGCGTGTGTGTGTTGGTGTGCGTGTGCGTCACTGCGATACAATCGAATCCCCAAATGACTCACACATACGCACTAACGCTTAGAGCCATATCACAGTAGTGTATCAGCGGCGCAATCGAATACTGTCACAGTAGCCAACAAATTTGTCGCTGCCATTGAGTGATACGAGAGATGTTCGTTGCTAGTAGTTGTTGCCCCAACGAAACCGCAACAATTACTTGATACATGCTACAATGATTGATAAGATACAGCTACAAGTGTATTCAGCAAGGGCGTATCTAGTTCTTATTATTATTATTATTATTTTTTTTGATATATTGTAGAACACTAATTCAATTCATGTTCAATTCCTTCACTTGATTTAGGCTTTATATCTTTGATATAGTATTAATTGTGAGTTATTCAACGAGTATTTGAATATATATATATACTCGTATATAATAGTTTTGGTAAATTTCCTAGGCTTGCATACAAACTTCAATTTAGTTGCGTCTTGCAACAAATATGATCAAAATAAATAAATAATTATAAAGTTGATTATTTGAATGGAGAAAATGCGTTCTGACTTCGAATTTGGTACAACACGCACACATACACATATATACATGCATATATCCTGCATTTATATGGCTGAGTGTATGCATATATATATATATATATATGTGTGTGTGTGTGTGCGTAAAGTGACGTGCGCACTTGAACTTGATATGCATAGTCGCTGCTCCTGTTGTTGTTGTTCTTTGGCATGACCATGCCCACATGTGAGTCTCTCTGCCAGCGTATGTCACCCCTTTGCTGCTGCTGATGTATGTATGTATGTATGTGTGTGTATGTATGCATACGGGCTGCATCCTCCCCCGCATTAAACGCATAATACGCTTCTTTTCATTATTTTTCTGATTCTCTCTCTCTCTGATTTTTCGTTGTCTGGCAACGGGCAACGGCACCGGCATTTGCTTTGCTACTGGCCCTGGCTGGTTCTTCTGGAGTCACAGTTATTTAAAGTTCAACACTTGCGCGCATACACACACACACACACGCACACTTGACTTTGGGCTCCAACTTTTGGCGAGGCTGGGTCTGTGTGCTCTTCCTCTTCCTTTTGAGCACTCTCGCGCTTACAGTTCTTGCTCTCATTCTCGCTCTCCCTCTCTCTCTCTCTTTTTCTCTCTCTGTATACTGCTCTCTGCCTCCCTGTCAGTCTCTCAATCTGTTTCTGCAGATTTTCTTTTGCTGCTGCTGCTGGTGTTTGACTGCCCTGTTGTCGCATCTTTTATAAGTCTAATTCTTTTTGTTCGTCGTCTGTGGCCGCACTTAATATTTTCTTATAACATTATATGTACATCTTTGTTTCTACGTATTCTAAATGTGTGTGTATGCAGTATGCTTGCAAGTGTAAATGTGTGTGTGAGTGTGTGTGTGTGTGTGTGTGTGTGTGTGTGTGTGTAGGATGTCTCACCCTTCTTGGCTTGGTCTCCACAATTTGTTCAACTTCAATGCCGTCTGACATGTTGCTGGCTGAATGGGATGCTGTGGCGGCTCCTGCTCTGCGCTGCTCTTCTTCTTCTGCTTTGTGAGTGGCGGCTGTTGCTGCAACTCAACGGAGAGTTCAATGAATTTTGTGCCGCTTGGCTTTTTGGTGCAACTTCGAATTGAGAATGCAACAGTTTGAGCACACAACGCGCACAATGTCAGCGGTAAATTGGTGCCACGGTAAATAATAACAACAAGACAACAAAAAATTAATAAAATACAAACAAAAAAAAAATAAATTTAAAAATAATAAGACAAAGACACAGGCTATATAATCGGAGGGATCGAGAAATAGCCGACCGACTCCGTCCGACTCGCACGAAATGCTGCTCACGAATGCGGGCCGGCAGCGTGTGCAACTCCAACGAAGTGGCTGACGCAGAAGCAGCGCACCAAACAGCACAAAGCATAACGACAAAAAACGAAGCGAGCAGCGCAGTCAGCACAGTCAGCAGTGGCAATGGCAACGAACGAGCGCGCAAGTGGGAGCACACTGGAGAGACAGAGCGAGAGAGAGAGAGAGAGAGAGAGAGAGAGAGAGAGAGAGAGAGAAAGATAGTGTTAGCGTGAAACGTCAACAGCGACGGCGCCGCCACCGCATTTGGTTTTATTTTCAGTTATAGAGTTGAAAGTGCGCGGGCAACGACGTCGACGGCGCCGTTGACAAAATGTTTGAGACCGCTGTGAGTGTGTGCGCATGAGTTTGCGTGCGTAGGGGTGTGTCCGTGTGAGGACGCAGCAACACTATGCAAAAGCATTATTGATCGACGACTCCACTTATGTACATATATGTATGAATGTGTGTGTGTATATGCGTGTGTATGCATGTGTGTATGTACATGTAGCCATCATGCACACACACATATACACATATATAAAGATTACAATGTCCAGTTTATGCTTTGGCAGATTACGTTAGGCTTACAGCTGCTAATTGGGGAATCACAACACATATTTGTATATTTTACACACATATATACACATATATAACCGTTTATATGAATGCAGAAAATTATTTAATTAAGAGAAACAGAAATATCAAACATATCACGCAAAATGTCTCCATGCCAAGAGCTGAATGTGTTAGGATTTGTTAAATCGCTTTTCTCTTTTGCAAATAACTTCTTTTTTTTTTTTTTCGTTGCAGACTGTTGCTTGGCGGCAACAGCCAGTTGCGTATTAACCGGTCGGCCAATTGAAATCTCAGGTGCAGGCTTAACGGATTCTTCCATAAGCAATCAGTGCGCCAGCCTCGCTTTAGCCTTGAGAGAAGAAGCCTAGACTGGCAAGGCCAGTGAAACTGTTACTGACACTGACAGACTGACGGACTGACGGACTGAGAGACTGAGAGGCTGACTCCCTAACCGATGCCTAGCACGTTGCACGTTGCAATCAAGAGCGCACGTAACAGCCAGACGGTGTGTGTGTATTTGTGTAATGCACTTCGGGCTGAAGCGGGAGGCAGTGGAACGATTTATCCGGTGCAGAGCTTATCGTCGTCAGCGTCATCCATTTCTTCTCATCGGACGGGGCTGCCAGCAGTTCAACGCGAACGAAGCAATCAGTTTGGCGAAAAGGAAAACAAAGTATATAAACACAATAATAACTAAGAAATAAGAAATAAGAAAAATTAATTCACTTGGAGTAAGACACGTGTTTACATTTAGACTTAGATACGATTCTTAAAGATTTGCTAAGATTATTTTAGATATATTTAAAAATAGACTATGGTAATAATATAATAAAAATAAAAGAAATCGAAAGTGTTCTTAAAGATATTTTTTTGATTTAGAAAAATTAATAAACTTGAAGTAGAAAAGGAAAATAATAACGAACGAAAGTATTCTCTATATATATATATATATATATATATATATATATATATATACATATATTTTTAGATTATATTTATAATTTACAGGTATATCTTCTTACTAATGGATCACCAGCCGACCAAAGTATGACATTTTATTTACTTAACTTAAAACAGAAATGGTTTCCAAACATTTTCTTAGCAAAAACATTTGCTGGAAGGTGTTTCATTGCACCACAGACTTAATACATCATTTTTTATTTAAACAAATACATTGTGAACGATTTACTTCGATTAGCCTACGCCTTTCATTCATTGAATTATAAGAACTAGTTGCATATCAAATTTTCTGGCAAGGTTGTTTTCACTGTGATCAGTGCACGAGTTAAAATAAACACTTGGCCTCAAGTTGAGAAAACAATGAAGGGAATACAACTTTCACAGGCGCGCCGAAGACTAGATACCCTTCTAGACAGCAGCTAGTCGCGGAAATAAACTGAACGATGACAATATTATTATTATTGTGTCTCTTACGGAAAAGTTTGGATGTTTACTTTTTCACGGTTTGCTTCCAACTCAAACTTCCTTCCAAGTTTGGTAACTGTAGCTCTTAAATTGCCGGAGATATAGGCTTTTATCGTTTTTGTTGGCTGGGTAGGGCGCGGTCTAAAATTTGTTTTGCCGGATTTTTTAAGAGTGTTACTAGCAATATACCTTTCAGATTTGGCGACTCTCGCTTCCAAATTGTGTGAGATATGTGGTCTTATCGATTTCCACTAAGAGGTGTATCAGTTCAGGGAGCCGGATTGGGCGTGGTCATCCAATTTCTTACCGATATCTTGGGCGAGTTACCAGTAAGAAACTTTTTACTATAAAGAACCCACGTGTCTCCACAAGAAACTAAGATTTGTCACATCCCCACTTACAACATTGCCTGCTGAAGACACAAGACTCTTTGTTCTAAAAGAAGATTTCCTCAACTGCTAAGAATAATAATATTAATAATAATAATAATAATAATAATATTAATAATAATAATAATAATAGTAATAATAATAATAATAATAATAATAATAATAATAATAATAATAATAATAATAATAATAATAATAATAATAATAATAATAATAATAATAATAATAATAATAATAATAATAATAATAATAATAATAATAATAATAATAATAATAATAATAATAATAATAATAATAATAGTAATAATAATAATAATAATAATAATAATAATAATAATAATAATAATAATAATAATGCTGCATGTGCAGTGGGCTGTTGTGATTATTTGTTGAATGCCCACGCAAATTTGTATGGCCACTCGGTGGTCACAACTGCCAGCAACATGTTGCAGTGCGGCATGTTGCTGCCACATGTGGTGAGTTTAGCGTACAGGCGCAACGCAGGCGCCGGCACTGGTGGCAATTTGGGCCGACTAGTTGCCAACGGTTCGTTCAACGTAACGGTAACGCAGGCAGACCGAAGCGGGCCAGCAAGCGACAACGCTGACGCGCGACGTCGACGCTTGTCGTGGGCGTGTCGTTGTCGTCGTGCATATTGTGGGCATATAGACGTCCGTTACGAAGCAAATTGTTAAACGCCAACCGATAAGCATTGTCCTTCACGCCCATTGAGAAGCAAAGCGATGCGCGCGCTACTCGACGCGCAACACTCTTTGTGATTTATTTTTTTATTGTTTTCCATTCAGTGCAACCAGAACCAATAATCGAACGCAGAAGTGGAAGCAATTAGCGACATCGCTTAAATATTGGTGATCTCCTTTCTACAATCAGATAAACACACACACTTACACACACCTACACACACACACACACACACACACACACACACACACACACACATGTATAGTGGCAGCGCCGAGGATGCTGCCAAAATGGCGGCCACCTACAAAGCATTGCTTGATTATTATGCCAATGCTCGCAGCGCTGCTAGTCACATTGTCTCACTGACATTGTCACCGCTCAACGAGACACTCGACGCGGCAAATGGCAACATCAGCAGCAGCAGCAGCAGCTACAGCGGCAGCTACTACAGCAGCAACTACAGCAACAGCAGCAACAGCGCCAACAGCAGCGCCATCTATGAGGATGATGGTGAACTTGCCGCTGGCAATCTGTTTGCCATCACCGAGTCGAGCATATCGATAGCCGGAAGTGGCAGTGGTAGTAGTAATAGTGGTAGTTCTACTGCTTCCGGTGGTGGTGGTGCTGGTAGTGGCGGCACTGAGATGCCTGCCTGGCTTATACCCAGCTACAGTGTGATCCTGTTGTGCGCCATTGTTGGCAATCTGTTGGTCATCTCAACGCTAATGCAGAATCGTCGCATGCGCACAATTACCAATCTATTTCTGCTCAATCTGGCCATCTCGGATATGCTGCTGGGTGTCCTCTGTATGCCGGTCACCCTCGTTGGCACCCTCTTGCGCAATTTCATCTTTGGCGAGTTCCTCTGCAAGCTGATACAGTTCTCGCAAGGTAAGTTTACATGAAATTACAAGCTTCAATGTTCAGAAAATAGTTCACCCACGATTTTCACACGGATATGTGTGCTAAAAGGGCTGTGGCTGTAATTATGTAACTATGGCTGTGTGACTAATGATGTGTAACTAGGCATGACTTAATTGTGTAAAAACCATACTGGCACAACTCAAAGTTGATAATTTTCGAGTTGATTTGCCAAAACTGTTAATCATACACATACAGCTCAAAATAGAGATAAGCTCTCTGCTGGAAGGCGACGAATATATACACAAAAGTGGGTTATTCAGTTAAAAGCCAAATCTCAAATTGGAAGCGCATGACAAATCATTGTATAACATATTTAATAAATATATGCTATAGAAATATATTTAAATTGACCAAATTAAAGCTCATTTTTAATCATTCTTCTTTTTTAACTGGAAGCAAACAAAAAATATTTGCAGTGCGTGTTCCCATGACAAAGGGCTAACAAGTGTGCCACAAAGTGAGGGATTCTATTAATAGCCTAAAAATAAGTAGATGCTCGTCAGGTCCTTTTGCTCTGCATAAGTAACGCAGGATTGTCAAATCAACGACAACTGAATTTTAAACTCACGTATTTAAAAGCAGCATATATATATATATATATATATGTAGATATATATATTTTGATAGGCATGAAAATATCTATTGAAATTGTAATTAAATTGATGCAGTAAATGCCCGAAGCTTGTAAATATGATCTAATTGAAGATTAAGACAACTTAACATGCTTATATACAACGTTGTTAAGGTGTTGTTTCCTTTTAAGTACGGCATTAAAATTTAATACGAAATAAAAATTAATGTGTTTCTGAAAGTGAGTTAAGTGAAATGCTCAAAATTTTATGATTGAAATTAAGTGTTATTTATGTGAGACTGATTGGATAGTGGAAGGACTTAAGGCACACACAATAATTGAGATGACTGCAATAAGATATATGTATGTATTTAATTCTGGAGAATGTTTGTTTGTGTTCACTAAACAGGTCTTAGCAATGTGCTCAACTTAAATTGAGATTTAATTTATTTAATATGCTTCTTTGACATAAAATCTCTTACGGCTTTACAAATCTGACATTTGAGGCTGCCGCAAATAGTGGGTGAGTGTGCGTGTGTTTGTTTGTGTGTGTGTGTGTGTGTGTGTGCGGGGGGAGGGGGTGGGGTGGCTTGGGGGTTAGCCACATGTAACACCAAAGTATATGCCTGGCATCTGGGACTGTATCATTTTATTTAGCTGAACCGGGGAGGGGGGGGGGGAGTGGAGGGGCAAGACATTCATTTATACAATTATATTACTCCCCGCCCCTCCTCCCGTTGTGCACGTCCATTCAATCTGGGCGGTGTGAATGTCGCCTGTGGCGGCTGCTAGTCACATTTGCGACTCCTATTAAAATGGCTCAAATTAAATAACAATTTATATACAAAGAAATAAAAACGCTTCACAATTTTATTTGAATGTCTGCGCTTTTCAATTGAAATTGCTCAGCACTTCAATTGCAGGCTAAAACTGTGCTAAGAATATCTGAGTGGCAGCAGGAAGAATCAAATATTGTATACCCAGATGCTCATATATCATACACAAATTGAGTTTATCTTGGATGTGCAATGCACATTATTAAAAAATAAGAAGGAAAATAAATTTACATTTTTATACTTGTATTTGAGAATTTGAAGATAATTTGTTACATTTAGTCTTTTTAAAAGCCAGTTACAAGCTACTTCTCTCGAATAAAGCATTTCGGCTTACTATAAATTGCTGAGGATATTCTAGTTGTGTTGGAAAGTTCGTAACGCATTATTGGATATGTCTCCGGCTCCGTGGGGAATAGCTATATTCATGATAAGCATCATTTTAAATTTGGTTTAGCTTATGAGGCAGTTCCAGTTTCCAGTTCCAGCTGCGAAGAGCAAAGATGACAAAAAGGTTTTTCAGAATTAAGAGTCTTATGTCTTAAGAAGACAATGTTGTAAGTTCTAGTGGATGTGGTAAATCCCAGTTTCTTGTAATATCTCTGTTTATTGGAGCTAATGTGAGAACAATTTGCTTTTTGACAAGATATCCAGATCAAACTCGGAAGATATGCGAGCCATTTAGTTCTTCACATGTCAAATAGCTGTCATAGCCATAATCGGTCGAAAGATGAAAGTTGTAGCATCGGGGTTGGCATAGGCAGTATTATCACAGCGGGTGTTACAATATATACGTTAAGGTATAGTTATGTTTCTCACTAATGGATGGTATCCTAGCATATTCTGTTACAATATTACTATACAAACCTGACGCATATTTGAATTTTTAGAAAGTATTTCGAGATTTAATTTCGAGTTAAAGGTATAAAAAATCGATTCATCGCAGTGGTGCCTGTTGATATGATAGTGCTGAGGACGTTCATCGTCGTTATTCCCTCGATTTAATTTATAATGAAATTTGGATGTCCGCAGTTTGAAACCGTTCTGCAAGGGTAAGTAATATTCGGCGAAAGCTGTTCTATGAAAGCTGCTGTTACTTGTTTCTTTTCAATTTAACTTTTTCTTTTCTGCCTTTTGTGTCGCCTTATTTGGCAGTTGCCATTTGGCATCCCTAACCACTCGATGATTCGAGGTGCCGATTCTTATTTTTGCTGCTCTTTTGTTATGCAAATGACATGCAAAGCAAATGCGAAGGCGTCGTCACACAAGCAACATGTAGCACAACAACCATGCAGGAATGCAGACAAAAACACAAAAAAGGGAAACAATGATAAATTGCAAAATAAGAAACAAGAAATCGCAGACGCCTGGTGTTCGCGCTGCTGTGTCCAGTGTCCACTGTTCACTTTGGTCGGGAACCACTTTGCGTATACTCGATGTGGCGTCCCATATAAAAGTCGCGTTGTTTTCCGCCTATTATATGCCATCACTTTTCCCAAGATAAAATCTGGACGCGTGTTGCGCATTTCTTGTGTTATTACGTATTACATTATTTTTGTATTGCACGAACCTTTCGGGTATTGTAATAATTTTCGCTTCCATTTGCCACTTATTAAGGATGTGCCACCAATTTCTTGTACTATATGCGTTGCACATACAGATGAAGACACATTTATGTACAGCTGCTTAAAATATGCGATTATTCAAGATTTGCCATTAAAACGAAAAGCTCTCCTCAACTTCAGAAAAACATGTTGATAAAAGACGCAAGTGGGTTTCATAATTCCACTTTATGAAATATAATCTTTAATTGAGTATCGTGCTAACTTTCATCGCCTTTTGAATAGTTTTCATTCATCTCTGTGTCGAGTCACTTATAATAGCATACTTTTTCGGTTTTAAGTTCCATTGCTATGCATTACAAATATGGTGGTGAATGGATTTTCAAACTAAATTTCTTTGCCCAAATAATTGTCACTCTAAACACAAAAAAAATGAACTAAATTTTAGAAAATCGCCATGAAAACTACAAATATTTTTTGGTTGTTGGAAATAAATTCCAAGTATACGAAAAATTGTATTCAAATTAGATTCGTTTTTTCTTTTGACTTTTTTTAATAATAAGGTGAACATATTTCTAAAAATGGAAATGCAAGCCTCCAATTAAAAATAAAAATAATTCTGAGAAATTTCGAAAATTGTGATGAATTTTCTGCCTTAGAGGGTGAGGGTGAGTTAGTGTTTCTTATTCACATATAAAAAGCAATATTCCGGATATTGGACTTAAGCAATTAAAATCGAAATATTTTTAAATCGAGCCTTTTGATGATGCGTTAAACCAGCACAAATTGCGCACCCAAATTGAAGTCATTAAAGCTTAAAGCATAATAACGATTGCATTAGATTGAAGTTGATTATGTTGAGAACTTTAGAAAAATGTCTTAAATCTAAATGAAATTTTTTACTATTACTTTTGATTCGGCTTTAAAATTGACAACACACTTACTTACTTACCCGCAATAAGTGCGGGGTAACCTAACGTCGAGTATGCCATACTGCTGTAGTCTCTTCGTTAGGCTCATTGTTTCATTGTTTGGCTTGTCGCTTACATAAGTTTCTAAATAAAATTTGCCATCGGCCTTGAGAGGCCGCAGCAGTCATAAATTTGTTTGTGGATATGGAGCGTGTGGAGCGGGGAAGGGGAGTGTTGGGGTGGGAGGGGGTGGTCCCTGGGCGGGTGTGTGTGTGTGTATGGATATCTGTGTAGAAGTGTATGCTTGCTAATGCGCCTACAACATAATCATAAACATAAGCAACAATAAGCAGCGAGCTGAGACCTAATTCCGCCTAATTGTCTGGCCAGCTGAAGCTGAAGCTGAAGCGTCCAACTCCCAAGCTGCCGAGAATTCAAAATAAATTTCATTTCCATTTTCTGGCGCGCCTTAAGTTGACAAAAGTGTGACGCCAAATTACTTTGCACCCACGCAGCGATGGTGCTTCGTAGTCAGCGGAAATGAACACTGAAGCCGGAGTCCTGTGTGGCAAATGTGTTTTTAATAGAATCTGACTTGGCAGCAAGTTTTTTCAGCTTTGGTGTTTGATTTGAAATTATTTTATTGGTATTTCGTTGTGTGGGCTCTTGCTCTTGCTAACATGTATACATGCTTATCCTGTTACTATATCACAAGGGTCAACAAAAGCGAGCTTAGTAACACAACCACAAGTCAAGGAAAGCATTTAATTTAAATCCTGCAGCCTAACACAATCTAAAAAAACAAGTGAGCACACGACTCAGCGCTACCCTGTTTTCAGGTTGTAAGCGGAAGTTTCGCTTTACATTCATCTTGGTCAATAGAAAAAAAAAGCCAAAGCATACAAATATTTTGGAAAGTCAACTCCACAACCTTAGGTGAAAAATGGATGTTAGGGAGAATGTGCTATTGCTTTTTGATATTCTTGATTGTTTAAGCATTTCGAATTGAGAATCTCAAGAAAATTCGAAAAAATAAAAAATTGTTTAACTAAAAACATTGTTGTAAAATCGCTCTGAATTTAAAAAATCGTCATACTTCATCTTATTATTTTGAAAGTATATTCCTGAAACGGAACGTTGTGTCACTCTTTTTTTTTAATTTCAGGGATCACGTTTTGTAAAATTTAGAAGATATATGATACATTTTCAAGTCGATTTTCTAAATCTTGTTATTTTTTTAATACAGCTCGTTTAAAGAAAAGAATGATCCAGCCAGCTATGGTGTTTTACAATTAAACGCAGAATACCGCTTTTTCCTCATTCAGATTGTATTTTTACTTGGTACTCAGCTGGAATTCGGCATAGACGTCTAATTTTTTCAAGGTCTGGGAAAATTGAAAAAAGCGGTTTTTCCAAATTTATTTATTTGCTGATCATTGCGGGAGGTTACCAGCAGACTACTCCCCAAATATGATGACTGGCAAGTTTTAAAATGCTGTATGAGAGTATACAACAAAAATTTTCGATCTTTTGGAGCCGTTTGTACTGTAAATTTAGTGAGAGGGATGGCCATAAAAAGCCGGTCAATACCTTTTAATATACACATATGTGAATAGCGCATGTATTGGTGCTCACACACGCAGGCACGTGTTTAGGAATGTTTTGGTATCCTGATCAAATATTTGTCGTTTGGGATAATTGGGTGTATTTTAAGGCATCGCTTGGACTTGAGTCTAAATATATATTGAAAGAAACCCATTGTGACTGTATTTTAGTGGGCCATTATTATAATTGGCTTACAATATTTAGCAACGGAAAGCAGTTGGGCAAAAGTTAAACAAACTTTTTTTGGATTTATGCTTGAGTAAGAAAATCAATGGAAGTATTTATCGGAAAGCAGTCAAATCCCTAAAATGGTCAGCAAAAATCTTGTTTTCAAATGGCAAATATATCTGCCTTAGATGTAGTCCCATAAGCTGGCCTCTTCTGGATCGTGTGGATTTTCTTGATTCATTTGTTTTCATTTTTTATTGTAGATATATTTGCATGCAAATATTTCACTGTACATTTAGAAAAAATTTGAGCTGATTTTGAGAAAATCGCTTTAGTCTTGGCTCCAAGGCTAACTCACCTTATTATTCAGAAAATATATTTATCTTTATAAATATGTTGTATTATTGTTTCTGAGCAACGTAGCCTCTAAATCGCACAGCAGAGCGAATTCTGTTATTGTTGGCATGTCTGTTGGCATGTACAAATAAATATATAATTTGGATTATGGCGAAATTGCGTTTATTAGCAATAAATTTAAATAGGACGATGGTAGTGCCATTTAGCATTTTGGTATTAATAGCCTTCACTTTGCCATGAAACTCAACCGTGCTTGGCTCATTTCGCTTTGCCTGTGCTAATGACGGTACTTTAATTTCATTTCATTTACATTGCTGTAAAAGCAAGTGGCGCCTGCATTTGGCTATTACTAATGTGTGTTGTGGCAGTTAAATTCATTGTACCCTTGAGCGACACAATCACAATCATAATCGGGGGCCCAGGTATGTTTTTACACATAAGTCGCGTTAGCAAGTAATATGAGTTGGTAAGAGATAGATCGATAGAAAGAGAGCGCTGGAGAGATTGAGAGAGAGAGAGAGAACGAGGGAGAGAGAAATATATAGAGTTGGATAGAGAAGGAGCTGCGAGTAAGCTGAGTCCATGCAAAAACTCATTAGGCAAATTGTAAAACTTGCCTACACTCCGAAAAAACATCGTCTTGAAATTGAAGAAAAACGTCCTGAAAACTAGAAACATTTCTGGTTTTGGATATTAGAAACATAAATATTTCAAAAGTTTCCAGAAATATATTTCTTAATAGTAGGAAAAATAGTAAAAATAAAATTTAAAAAATCCTTTCTGAAATTCAAAAAATGGTTATAAGCACTTTTAAAATTAAATTTATATGAATTTATAAACTATATAAAAGTTGCGACATCTTAAAATACGTATCTTTAATCTTATAATATTTAATAAAAAAAGGTAACCTGAATTCTGCAAACACATCTAAAAAACAACACATTGAAAATTAGACTTTTTTTTTTTAAATTTTAGAAACTTAGCGCGAAAGTATGCCGATTTTCTTAAATTCCGATTTTTTTTCCTGTGTGCAGTATTTGCTAGCTGCTCTTCTGCTTCTCTGCAGCAGCAATCAAAGCTATCATAAAAACAAAAATTGTGCTAAAAGGCAAACAAGGGCCGAGCACAATGTGCAGCAGTGTTTATGGTTAATTCATGACTGACCATGAACAAGAATATATTAAAAGTTTGGGCTTAAGTTCTACTTAGTTTAGTCGCATATGTCATGTGTCCACTTTTTCACACATATTTACACGTGATTACCCCATGCCAACAACAAATTTTGCATTTTATATACTAAAACTTTCGTTTAACACATGCTTTCCACAAGCAACAACTTACATAGAAAACGGGATTTTCACAAAAGCAAAGTACAAAATTAAATAGTGCTGAAGTGTACTACGTTTAAAGTTGAAATAACTTTCTAACCGCATGTGGCCATAGTGAGTACAAAAAGCACATTTATTATATACTTTTGTCAAATTTAAAATGTCGTTTTATACTTCAATTACTAAAAAAATAAGGACTAAACTTTTGAGTGCCTGCACTAGCCTAAAAAACTGATAAATTTATCATTTATCAAACACAATCTACTGAAAACTTTTCAAATTCATTTGTCTTCATTTACATTCAATTTACATTTTATGCAAACATCTTTTATATTTTATATTATTTTGCTTACATTTTAAATTACAATTTACCCATGACTTTTAACTTTAAGCCAATTATTTTTAATTTAATTAATTTGAATTTTGATTGAAATATTTTAATGTTTGTGGGATGATTGCTTATTGTTTGGTGACTTATTTTTATTATTTAAATACAGGTTTCCCTACCTACAGATTAAGTGTTTTTTTTTGTATATACTCCGATATATATTAGAGTTCGAAACTGGACGGACGCTGTGAATATCTCCTTGAAGACGAACACCGATGGGACTTAAAATAACTTTGTGGAATGCAATAATGAAAATATGCTGAGTCCATTTTTCAATTTTAAACTATCATTTATTGTTAAAGAAACTGATATATCTATTATATATTTCGATTAATTTGCGCATAAGTAGCAACTTTTGATACTCTGGCATGATGCTGCAATAACTTGAAAAATCAAAGCTCACGCCAGTGAGATCAAATTAAAGTTTTTCTTTTGTTTCAATACCCGTCCAGTTGAACATTTTTTTGTCTGTAAGCATTGGCTGGGTTTGTCAGACGAAAGTTTCAGCCGTTGGAACCTTGCTGAAAATAAACTTATTAATGAATTCACATTTGATGCTGATACTGATGCTGACTCGACTCTCGAACTTTTCTGTGTTTCGAAATTGGTGGTTGCATTTTAAATGCGTAGCTAAACACCAAATTCTATTAAATAAAACTTGGATAAGCCTCAAAACATAGACATTGGTTTGGTCTACAAAGCAGCTGAGCTAAAACAAAGTTTCGATACGCACACAACCCATGCACAGAAATTAAGTTTACGTAGAAACTTTAAAATACTTATTTAATTTGATAAAAAGGCGGGTGCCAAGCACTTTACCAAGTTTGTTTCACTTTTGAGTTAAATAGAATTTTTTGGGCGTGCCACGACTTGAAGTGCTGCAGCATTTTCTCGACAACGCCCCGAGCGATTTCACGGCGAGGAATAAGCTGTCATTGTAGCGCTTAAATACTGCCAAGTAAATGGCAGTATGTGTTAAATCTATTGAACTTAATCAAATTTGCCAGCTTGCTGTTACGCAAAGTTTACCCAGCTTGAGCCCGTATCTTTTAAAACAAAAACAAATAAATACAATGTTTATTTTGTTTCGGGCAAATTACATTCCATTCCCCAAAGCAATAAAACTCCAAAAGTGACCAAAATGTGCGGGCTTCCATTGAGCCTTTCATCCATGTCGTTTTTAAATTTCAATTTCGATTGCGAACAACTTAAAAAAACGTAAACATTTTTTTAAACACTTTTCTTTTGTATAGAATGTACGTATTGAAACTGGGTAAAGGGATTTCACTAGGCAACAATCGATTTGTACATTTTGAACGTTTGTTGTTGAATTTCAGCGACTCATCCAATTTATGACAAGTATTCGTTACAGAGTATCTAGATCGAGATTTCTTTTCTGAATTAATCTTTTGTTTTTTTTTTTTTAAGATTCGCTTTATCATCGAATGGAAAGTTGTATTTAAGGCTAAGGACATGTTTCACTAAAGCTAGAAGAATAGTGCTTGGCTATAATTGTCAAATATTTGAAACTTTTGCTGGAGGTTTATCTTGTCTATATACATTTTTAAATTGAAATTCTCCCCCTGAACATGGATCAAGAATCGAAGTAGCCACAAGTATTAAGGAGCGAGGGCGTGCCGAGAACTTGAATTATGGGATTGAGAATTGAGATTGAGCATTGAGAAACTTTGTCATTTTCTATAAGCAGCTGCACTCAGTTGACATTCCTTGGGCAGCAGGAGGGGGCGACGGCAGGGAATGTTAGTGAATCAAAATTAGTATGGCAAAACTTTGCCACGTCTCAACTGTTCTCGGGCGAAAAGTTTTTAAGCTATGTGCAAATTTTTAATTTGACGTCTAGCAAGTTGAAGTTCATCATTCTAAAGCATGCACACAACATTTTGATTATATATGTATGTATGTGTTTTTGAACATGATGACGGCGACCTTACGGTTGAAGTTTAGAACTTATCGAAACTTAACTTAACTTTATGTGATCTACATCAGCAGCTGTCACAAGTATGATAATTTAATTCTTAAAATTTAAATCAATTTATTTCATATATATTTGCTTAATATATAAACTCATTGCTAAATAATCAAAATAAATTATAGTTTATTTTCATAAATTTAATATTTTTCAGCTCTTTAAATATAAGATACCACATTTACAATCATTTCAGATAGTTCATATATTCACATATTTTTTCTAGTTTTCACAATTAAAAAAATATTAAATTTCCATGAAAATTATTAAAGAAATAAGCTTAAGCTTGTATTGTGTCAATGGCTATCAACTATCGATAACTAAAGGTGCGGTTGCGGAAATGCCTTCGATAAGATCGTCGTCGTCTTCCAGAGAAATGGAGGCGAATTACTTTTCCTCTTATTTGAATAATTATTATTAACTTTTAAATGCATTAAAAATGCAGCGTCAGCAAACACTCTAAAGCGACAAATAATAGAACAAATTTTTAGTTCCTTGCCAAAGTGTGTAAATACGTATTTCCATAACAAGAGAGAACGTTGCAATCGGGCGTAATCGACTGCAGAATACTTTGATACCATAAGTTAGTCCAGCAGCCAACAAGTAGCAAAGAACAGGATGGGTGTTAGATATCAGCTAGTAATCTTTCCTCGAAGCTTGATAACTGTAGCTCTTAAATTACGGGAGATATGAGATTTTGAAAATGTTGGGAGTGGGAGTGGGCGTGGCCAACAAAATTGTTGGAGTACGATCTTAGTAATCTACAGTCCAAATTTGGTAACTGTAGCTCTTAAATTGCGGCTCTAACTCAAAAGATAAGGGCGGGGATCTGGGGCGGCGGAGTTTGGCGTGGCATACGCTGATCTTTGAAGGACATTGCCAATAACCTGCCAACCAAATTTGGTGACTGTAGCCTTAAAATTGAGGGAGATATGCGGCTTTATCGATTTGCGAACATCGATTTTATCGATTTCCCAACCCTCTATTGGACGTAGCACTCCAATTTTTACACTTTCCCGGACGACTGCATGACGGACATTGCACAAAACCAATATACTATGAGACCTTCGGTATCGAAGTATAAAAAAACCAGACAGCACTGCCAGTGTTTGTACTTACTTACTGTGTGCGGCTGACAGTATGCAACATTTATTGGCAGCAGAAGTGGATAAAAGTGTTGCGTACTTTTGGGTATGGATCGCTGAGCATGGAAAAATACCCTGTTATACTTACAAACTAAATGGGGGGTGTGTTTGTGAGTGTGTGCATGCTTGCTGTTCAAGTGTAGGTAGATAAGCAGTTTGATTGATTGGCTGCGAGCGCTTTGGCAATGAAATCATTTTAAAATACAAACCCAAGTTGTAAGCACCTTATTGTGGGTGTGTGATTTTGGGAAGGCATGAGCAGTGTGTGTGCGTGTGTGTATGTACGGGTGTGTGTGTATGTATGGGTGTGTATGCATGCGTAAGTAATTCGATTGGCGATTGCAAAACTGACATCAAAATAAGACAAGCAAAAAAACGGCAGGCACATCGCAAGACTATAGAATAAACATGGAACACAAATTCAATTTCTATGTTTACTTTTTCATTTACATATGTCTATAAATACATATGCATAAGAATTTGTTGTTGATTGAATTTGATTTGTGTGTAACTTGCACAGCCAGCTTACTGAGGGCATCTCGTAAGTCCGCTCAGCCGCATAAGTCCAAATTTTCGACTCAGCCTCAGGATTTTGGGTTCAGGAGCACTTTCCGATTCGGATTCAGATTCAGATTGCAAATCAGGCATCTACGTCGACGTGTTAAGCATATTACGTATACGACACACACACATACACACACACATGCATATCTGAGACACCTCAGACTCCAAGAAAATATAAGTATGCGTGGCGCGGCGCTTTAACAGACCCAAATTTATAAGCGTCAGTTGGGCGATAAAATTTGATTGCCGCAAATAAAGCGAAGCAGGGGCATGGCCATGGCAAACAGGCACCACAGTGCACACCATGCATAAATACCGCAAAATTTGTTTAGCCAGCCAAAACACAAACGAATCCGATTCTGCAGCGCACACGGCAAAAAAAACCAGCTAAAGTCCAAAAAACCCGATGACATATGGCCAAAATGTGTTCGTGCCCGTTTACGTTTGCTCTGATTACGACTTTAATCAACAGATCCTTCATTTCTCCACCCGATACTGTTGCGCTCGTTTCAGTTTATGTCTTAGCTCATATGCCAGCGATTTGCTAATAGAACATTCTACGCCAGGCAATTTACGTGGCAAACACATTTCAGCCATATCTACAAATTCATTACTCAATCCTGCTGCTGGTACAAGCCATTTTGAGCACAAAAAATCATTTTAAAAGCTTTGGTCATAAATTAGGATAACCCCATATCTACACTGAGAAGCATACTCTCTATTGTAATAATTGTCAAACGTTTAAAATGAATCAATCAATCAATATTTAACTATGTCAAAGCCCTCACACCGAACGTGACCAAAACAAAAATTGTTTAATGTTTGTGTCTTTGATGAAGCTTGTTTTGATTTTTTACATTATTTAGGTGACCCGATGGGATATTTTTTAGAAAACTATTTTTCTATAAGCCACCCACCAAGAGAAACACACAGTAATTGATTTATAAATATATAAGTATATCACATGAATTAAATATTTTTGTAATTATAATAAATAGCGAAATTAGTTTTGTTGATTTCCCCAATCGATATTTAACGAGTTGCATTTGCGTTGACGCCATTTACAGCGGCTTCTGTTGCCGTCTCCTCCTGGACACTTGTGGCCATCAGTTGTGAGCGATACTACGCCATCTGTCATCCACTGCGGTCGAGGTCCTGGCAGACAATTAATCATGCCTACAAGATAATCGGCTTCATTTGGATCGGTGGCATCTTATGCATGACCCCAATTGCGGTATTCAGTCAATTGATACCAACGAGCCGGCCAGGTGAGTGACAAGATTTTGAAGCTAGCTGAAAATTGGCTGCTGGATTATTGGTACTTTATTGACTTTGCCGCCAGGATATTGCAAGTGCCGTGAACAGTGGCCCGATCAGGGCTACGAGCGCTTCTATAATCTTATGCTGGATCTCATACTGCTGGTCCTGCCACTGCTGGTGCTGTGTGTGGCCTATATACTCATCACACGCACCCTGTATGTGGGCATGGATGCGGGCAAGGAACCAAGGATGCCCCATAGCAGTGGCAGCGCGCAAGCAATGGCAACATCTGCGATAAACACCACACCCGGCAGCAGCAGTTGTGTCCTGGTGCTGAACGCCATTAGCGAGTACAGTGGTAAGTATTGGACACGCCCATCCGCCCATTCGCCCATTCGTCCACACGCCCACACGCGTCACGCCCTTGCCAAACGGTATTTATGTGGAAATTTGCGCATTTAATGCATTGTTCGCAGAGAGTAGCAACAACAACAATGGCGGAACGACTGGCGCGACAACAACAGTAACAACGAACACAACAACAACCACAACGATAACAACCACAACGACGGCAACATTGACAACGACACCGACAACGGTGACATTGGCCAAGTCTGCGAGCTCATCGCCAAGTTTGCGTATACACGACGCAACGCTGCGCAGGTAAGCTGTCGAGGCCTGTGACCTTTCACCTTCAGCTATAATCATAACTTATTCACAAGTCAGCTAAAATTAATTTTTGAGTGAAGTGGACCACTTTTCCCCGCTATTTTCTGTTTTGGATATCATTAATTATATAAGCAAATTACTTACATTTAAAACTTTGCCGAATTATATTATTTATTTATTTATTTATTTTTTATTTTCGGATAATTTATAAACAATTATGATTTTTGGTATTTGCTGGAGTAGAAGCGCTGCAATAATTTGATGTTTACCTAAGTATTTGGAAGCAATTTGAAATAAGTATATACATACGAGAATGTATGTAATTAAATCCAACAAATATATTAGTAATAATCAGTGTGAAGTTGAAATGAAGTTGAAATGAAGTTAGGCTTCTATTCCGATTCGGGTATGTAAGGTATACAAATTCCGAAATAGAGTCCCGTATTTTTTCATATGGTATTCAGTTATGTATTGGTACCTTGACTGTGATTTAATGAAAAAATATGTAAGACCATTCCAGTCGGGCATAATACTCAGATACCATCTGAGTACCGGTGGCAAAGAAGCTTCTTGCGTATGAGCAGAACATGAGTAAAATGGCTAAAACAATTTATTGCAATGAAGTTATTCAAAGGCAAATAACAGGCAGAAAGAAGTATTTCCGACCATAAAGGGGATATGTATTTTTGATCAGCATCAACAGCCGAGTCGATATATGAATAAATGGTTGCTAAAAACCATAAGTTCTCGTATAATCCGAGACATATCAAGTTCCTTTAGTTTTATCGATAAGTTAATCAGTAAGTTAATTTGTTTTAAGAAAAATATTATTATTATTAAATCACTAATCTGCAGAATAAATGTAAAAATTAAATTATATATACAACATAATTGCGTACTGAAGAGGTGATTTAAGCGCCGAGATGATCATGGATGTACCTCGAATTTATTTTTACAGATCTAACGAAGCTAAGACGCTGGAAAGCAAGAAACGGGTGGTAAAGATGCTGTTTGTTCTTGTCCTAGAGTTCTTCATCTGCTGGACGCCACTGTATGTGATCAACACATTGAGCATGTTCATTGGACACGCACTGTATGAGTACATTGACTACACATCGATCAGTTTTCTGCAGCTGCTGGCCTACTCCTCGAGCTGTTGTAATCCAATCACCTATTGTTTCATGAACGCCAGCTTCCGGCGCGCCTTTGTGGACACGTTCAAGGGTCTGCCGTGGAATCGTAGCGCCAATGCTGGCGGAGCGCTCTCGGCCAGCCAGGCGGCGATGTCCAATGCACCCGGCCTGGCCATTGGTATGGACACCTGGCGGACACGCTCTCGTCACGACCAGCTCTTCAACTCCGTGGTATATTCAAACAGTGCTGCTGCCGCAGACAGTCCGCAACTATAATGCGAGATACTGATGAACTCTTTGTATGTAGTTGTGCTTGTAAATATGTAAAAATTGCGTCGATTTTTTTTGTAACTTTTTTTTTTATATATTAATTAACTGTTAAGTACTTTTCATGTTTCAATTAAAACTTCCTAAGGTTGCAAACAAAAATAAACAAAATGAACTAATTATCGCTTGAAATCAGACGGTTCAGTTGACACCTAATCCACTTTCAGAAGCGCTCCATCCTATAACGCCAATATGGACTTGAAATCAGACGTTTTTAACTGAATCTCAGTTCTCCAAAAATTTGATCGAACTATAGGCTTAGTAATTTTCTTATCCATATTATTACAGCTGTTATCGTCCATTGAATATGCATGAGCGATTTTTGCTTCGTCGTCGTATTTATATACATTGTGCATTGCATATAACTTGCTGATATCCCACGACTGGATGTAATCACATCTGGGATATAAGCTCACTTTCTTTGTGGCTATCTTTTACTTGTGGTACCTCAACGCCTCGACTGCCTGCTCAGGTGTCTCGTATATCAACTTCTTGCGAGGGTTATGCATCTTTACAGTTTTACGCCTATGCAAAAGGAGGTCGTGCAATTGGTGTGTGTTGTGAACCGGCGTTTCCTTAGAAACATTGGCCTGTGGAAATGGATTGGGAAGATGTCTTTCAGAATAGCAGCGCGCAAAGATTTCGTCCGCCACAGCGCGAAATTAGGGTTTCAAGTAATTATCGTAATTTTCTTTACAGTTGTTCATTTTCATTATGCACAAGTTTATTTGGACTGAATTCTTGTATTTTGGAAGATTAATAATATAATTGTGGTAGAAAAGATGATGTTTAAAAAAGTTATTAGTATACAAAATAAACAGGTAAAGGAAAGGATTGATTGTACAAAAAACGCCGCCTTCTTTAAGGAATTAGAATAGATTGGAATAGAGCGTTGCATCGTAGGGATATTAGGCAATGGTTAAATCATTGTATATACTAAAAATCTTGAATTATAAAATAGCAAATATATTTTATATACATCAAATAAACAATAATATTAGTAATAAACGCTACTAATAATTAACAAACGTTTTAATAAGCAAGTATTTGGGGAGCTCCCACAATTAGAAGTTATTGGCAATGGAGAGGACAATAACGAGCCAAATCGCTCACCCAATAAATTAAGTTAAGCTTAACCAAAAAAAAAAAAAAACAACGAATAGTTAAAAATGTATTCCAAACAATTACGGCAAGAATCTCCTTACAAGATATTTCGGAATTACCCAACAACACAAAATTGTAAAACTAAATTCTGCACACCCAAGACTAACTTTTAAATTCGGTAAATGTTAAGCTTTTAAGAAAACGGCCTGAAGTCGTTTACGTAAAATGTAACAATTGTTAATAAGAATCGAGGTGCGACAAAGTTGCTGGCTTTTCGTTTAATTGCCGCCACAGTTGTGCTCTTGGTGGTTAACAAATATCGCCTCCTTCAATACAGTTGTCAGCGCTGGCTCTCAGCCGAGTCCGGATGACCCTTGTCCTGAACATAACCGGCTTTTGGTTGACGTTTTTTTGCATTTGCTGTCATCGTTCAGCTTGCAATTAAAACGCTCATTTGGGCTGCCTCAATTATAAATTTGTGGTGTGGAATATAGAGCGAGCTGAGTGGACACTCAACTGTGGAATATAGAGCAAGATGAGTGGTCACTCAGCTAACAGTTATAACAAGAATTTAACTTGCTGTACACACTGTGACTCTATTATCGGATTTTCTTCAATTTAGAAAATAAAAATTTTCATCTATGTATATGATGTGTATAACCATGACACAAAATAAGCTTGTTTTTCGAATTAGTAAGTCTTTTCAGAAATGTATTTTTCAGAAATATTCCTTAATAATACAAAGTTCATCAAGCATTTATTTAAGGAAAAAAATTATTTTTTGAAATTTAAAAAAATTGATTGAAATTCGCTCTCTCGACTGCAATTTTACAGTTTAGCGGGATGTGCTCGAATCGCCATAAATTCTAAATTTAAAAAAATTCCCCTGAAATGAAAGGAAATATCATATTTTTAGGAAGACAGAAACTCTCATTTTGGAAATTTTATTGCTTATTATAAGGTAAGTTACTTTTGGCGCCAAAAGCGATTTTCTAAAATTCATATTTTTTTTTTCAGTGTATAATTCAACGTCTGTAATAGTTCATATGGGGCCAGTGTGCATCCTGAATTTCTTTAAAGTCCGTTTCTGCTAGAGGTATTTGTTAGAGGTTCCCATAGTTTTCTTAGAAAGTTCTTCTTATTTTTTTTATTGCAACCTCGGCATTTATGTAATGGTTCTTCAGTGTTCTTCTGGTCTTTCCTTCTGAAAAATTCCAAGAGAATTATTTTCTTGGAGTGCACTTTATAGCCACCATATTGGCCAATCATTCGTTTCAGACATTTATCGTTAAGTCCACAAACTCGTTGATTGACTCTCGTTCAGTGTACGGAAAAAGCATGGCTCTAAACGAGCTGTTGTTAGTTTTTCGCTCAGCATTTTTATTGTCCCTTAAGTAATTTAATTTATGAGACCCCCGCTCCAACGCAGACGTACATACACACACAGGCAGGCTGGACAGAAGGAAAGAAAAAAAAATAAAACTAATAAGTGTAGAGAGAGCTACACTAGGAGATACCCAGCACTCAGGGCGAATCGACAGTCTGCTAATTAGGAGTTCATCTACTTGATAATCTGATAAGCATAATCTTTTTTTTTAGCGTATTAAGTAGATTTGCACAACGTAATAATAATCATTTTACCCTTTTATATTGAGTGCAGGCTATAAAAGTTAAGAGACGAGTGGCCATAGTAATAGAAGAAATAAGCAAAACCACATGCTGAGCAAAAAAAAAATTAGTTGTCAGTGCCACATGTAGTGATTGTCAGTTTTGTTGCCGTTGTTGCCTTGTTCCTTATTTATTTTTTACATTGCCACTGTGACAGAAATAAAACAAATTGTGACTGCGCTCAGAATTTCAGACGATATAACTTACTATTACGCCTAGCCTGCATCTATCTTCATGTGGCTTTATTCATGGCGTTTTCTGCGGCGTTGGCAAAAATAAAAAATGACGACGAGCCCACACACATCTTGTTTATGCTGAATATAAGATACCCTTGCTACCATACGACAGATATAAAAAATAATATTCTTTTCATTGTCTAAGAAAAGTGTTTTTCCATACAATTTAATTTTCTAAATATATAGAAATTGGGAAAATCATAATACCCCCAAGAAGGGTATGAAAGCGAAAGTGAAAATTGCTGGGCTCATCGCGTGGTAGTAAACTCGAATGCTTGGATTTGGATTTGCTTTCTTTGTTTGAGTTTGGGTTTGAGTTTGATTTTGGTTTTGGTTTTGGGTTTGGGACTAAGTTTCAACTCAATGAGTTTGGTTAGTGTGCGTCTAGGCAAATGGCAAATGGTTCTCACTCCGAGTGCGAAAAATCTGCAATAATTGAGTTATGAGATCAGTGCATTGGGGGCTCAAGAATGCTACAATTAAATCTATATAGGAAATACTGTATACCCTCACATTGTCTCAGACTAATCAGTCGTCATACTATCTGAGGCAAGAAAAACGAATGTCCATTGGCAGCTTAATGAGGCTATTTGTTGGCATCAGGTGACATTATTCATGAGGTTTTTGTGCTGAAGACCTCATCAATTTAGCGTTGCCATTGGCCAAGACAGTGCATAAATTGTAACCGCAATTGATCTATAGTAAAGTAACGTCCATGATTTATTGAATGGGTTTCCCCATTTTCTCGCATAGCGAAATATAAATAAATCTTTTGCCTTAAAGAGGCAGATTTTCTTATTAATCATCCAGCTTTATTTAGTACCTAGCCGACCACTTTGCAGTGTATCTCAATCTTTGAGAATGGTCGGCGATGCCTTGACCAAATTTTTACGATTGTCTTCTGACCGAGCAGTGTCGCAATCAAATAAACACCGAATGAAACTGAGACTTTAATCAAATGCAAATAAATATTCAAGACACGCGTCGAGAACTACAGTTCCCCAAGCTTCAGTCTGGCAACGTCCACTGCCTCGAAAAAGTGCAAAGGGAAATGAAGATGGAGGGAGGCTGGCGTATGCCCATCAGAGGCATCAGCTCCCCGTGGTCTATCATTAAATAAACAAACGTCAAAGATGGGGCCAATTGAACGCCCTCGATTGATGGCCGGAAGTGGCTGGCCAAACTTCGACACTGGTGATGACGATGGAGATGACGAAAATGATGATGAAGATTCAGATGCATATTAGAAACGCATGGACAAACTGTGCCGCCAGCAAAGCACAGACTCTATATGTAGTGTTGAAATTGAATTATCGATTCGAAAATGCTGCTTACTACCTACACTAAACGTTGCTCCAATTCAACACTTGGCTGGGGAGTCCAGCTACCCAGCTCCATTTGAACAGCCTTCAGCACCAAACATTAAACTTGTGTGTCCTGGTCATGTTCTGGCCGTGTGCGAGCCATTTGCTATTTACTGCTTTGCTGGTATACATGACATGCGTGTATAACTTGCCACATGCATATTTGATTAGAATCCAGTAGCAATTTGCCCGCTAGCATTAGCAAGTCGCATGAGAAACATTTAAAAATAGTCACTGAATATTCATACACAATTTACGAAAAAGTACCGTTGAAAACACATACGTACATCCCTTCCCCTCCCCCTCCTCCTCCCCTCCCCCTACCCATTCCTAAGCAGCAGGATAATCGATTTATTTGTCATTGATGCGCTGATGGTGTCTTTCTATCGTCCATTACTCCGAAGAACATTTCCAACTGACCCGCTGCAGTCTACGAATTTACTCGGCACCATCGCCTTTTCTGTTCCAGTTTAGTTTTGAAAGCTATTTCACATTCCTCACACATTGCCTATTTACTTTTATCTTACACCGTGTATGACCCGACCCACTTCGGTTCCAATTACCTTGGAACTCTTGCTGCGATTTCCAAACTTTAATTTGATTGTTCCGAATGGTTTAGACCCTTGCTGTTGTTGCTCTCGTATGTTACGGCGCCTTGGAATGCTAAATACAATAAATGCAATCAAATATAACTGAATAGTTTGAGTGCTTCTAACAATCAACAGCAAATAACTGGGGTCGTTTTCCAATTGAATTCCAAACGCATTCCTCTTCACCCAATGGAGATGGTGATGAAAATAAAATAAAACGCGAGGGTCATGCAACTAGACAACTAAACGACACACATTTAGTTCTGTATACCACTCACTCTTAGTGGGTTTTGACTGAGAGATGCAAGATAAGAGCTGAATCAACTGCAGTGATTCAGCTGATATTTGATTTCTCCATTAGTTAAAGTGTGTGTTTTCTTGACGCTCCAAGGTGACCAGTACATAGCAACTCTATTTGAATGTTGTTTATTGGTGCCGTGAGCCCTTGCCAGCTGTTAACTGTTGTAGCAAGTAACTGTCCAATAGCCCAAGGTGGCCGGTTGAGCTTGATCACGTTGCCTGCCTATTTGAGGAAGGTACGCTTGAAATGTGACAGAGGGGTTTGTGGTACCCGTTGGTTCGTTGCAATGAATAAAAACTTCCACGGGAGTTTTTCCACAATTTTTGCAGAGGACCACAAATATACAAAGAATACAATGAGATAAGGAACTGATTTGTAAGTTCATATGCTAAATCAGCTTTAAATGTATATAGATGGGACTTAAATAAGCAAATATAGTTTCGGGCCACAAGTTAAAGCCAAAGCATCAATTCAAAAAAAAAAAAAAATACAAATACAGCAATTACAGTTGTTCACACACCTTTAACGAGCTGGCAGAAGATGAATTGTAATTGCATTTACAGTTTGCCCAACGGTGTGAGGAACGGATGTTGACCGATTTGCTAGATAACTGGCTTGAATGTGCATCGCAGACAGCTTTGAAAGGTTTTGTAAATAGTTTGCACAACATGGCGTATGAATTTTCTGCCGGGCACGTACGTAGTTCTTACCTCTTCACCTCTCACGTATGCAATGAAAACTTTTTTGGCCTGAACGTGTGTCTGACCGCTACGAACAAGACCAGTCACCACCCCACTGGTAGCAGTTCCACCAATTTCGGCCGCCAGTGCAGTGGGTATAACCAACAACGTGACTGTGCCTTGATTGCACAACCGCTGTAATCATATCTAGGCCACGGTTCGGACCATCTCCGGGTAGTGTTGCACATACTACACTTCTCATATCCTCTGAATATGAAAGGGGTATGGAATGGTTCTTAAGCAAAGAAATTCCTTTGAACAGAAAAAAATCGGGCTGAATTTTACAAAAACCCTATACTTTGCCAAGGAAAAGTATAATTTAAAAGAGAAGGTTGGGTTTTTCTAAAAATCATGGTTTTTCTTTTCTAAAATGTTGGAAAAATATGTTTCATTCTCAAGGTGTTTATTATTATTTTATTTGTACACAGAACTCCAACATGAGCGTAATACTCCACATATACAAACACTTTAGATAGTTCATAAATTCGTATAATTAAATTGTAAAAAAACATTCGATTTAACGAGAGCGAATTTATTTTGGGGTGATTTACTAAATTTCAGTTGAGTGTTATCTTTGAGACTTTGAAGTTATTTATAGACTTATTCCAATAGCTATGTAGGTGACGTGTTTAGAATATATATTTGTAGTATTATTTTGATTGATTTATTTTCAATTTAGCTGATTTTATGACAATGACGTCTTTGGGCAATTAAGGCTAATTTATTTGTGGGTTCACCACAATAGTAAACGTACACCAAAATAAAAGACAAGTGAAAAAATTACTTAGGATATACAGCCACTTAGTGTATAAAAAATAGATGATTTATGTAAATAAAATAAATTGAAGGACTTTCGATAAGCTTTAATATTCGAACATATAATCTAATCCATTTAAGAGTTGCCAGCGTCGGTTGTGAGTCAACTTAGAGAATAAAATACTTCAATTGTTTTGAATGCCTATTGCTTTCCACTTGGGAAACTAGTTGCGAATAAGCTCGTAGCTGTGCCAAGCCATCTGGATGGTCCAAAGTCAAGGACACACTGTTCATATATGTATACATAGGTGGACCGGCATACGTATCTATAAATAGATATAACATGGATGTGTGATTATCTAAAGAGTTCTTTCAACAGTTTTGTTTTGGACTTTGAACTTAATGTTAGCTTTGGCTTTCGCCCAATAACAACACTTTTCGGGCTTCGTTTGCCAATGGAAAAAGGCAGTATTTTTCGGAAAAACACCAGAACCCGCATGATTACGCACACACACACACTTCCCACTTCCACACCAAAAACAAACACGTGAAAAAACAAACACAATTGTTATTTGTTTTATTATACCCTTGTGAATGGTATTAAAGTTGTGTTTTGAAGTTTGCAACGTATTGAAAAAGACATGTAGACCCCACAAAGTACGTAAATTCCATCTGTCCGTCTGTTCGTATGCGAACTAGTTGCTCAGCCTTAAAGCTAGCTTGCTAAGACTTGGCATATAGTTCTTTAAATTTATAATCAGATTTGGATGCGAGAGAGTGAACGCAAAACTTCAAGGGTATGCTATCTTTGGCGTTTATGCTTTTTATATATATATTTTTTATTTTGCCACGTTACAATATTGTAAAAAGTTAAGTGTGTAAGGCTCGGGCAGCATTTACCACTTGCCACTTTTCAGTTGGAGCTTACTTTGTTTTACAACAGTTTTACGCGTTTCGGTCCGCAAATGTTTCACACAGTCGAACCCAGTGACGCGGAAACGGAAGCGGAAGCTTTCTGAGAGCCCAACAACCGCACCAGGCAATTGCCGATGGGGAATCTGTAAGGCCCAAATAGCCAAAATCGTGAAAGTTGGACGTCGCTTACAGCCGAATGATTTCTTTGCGACAATGGCAATGCATCAATAGCAACATCAACAACAGCAACAGCAACAGCAACATCAACATCAAAAGCAGCAACAATATTATTAACTTTGAACATTACTTACATCACCCAAAATGAAATTATTCCCGCATTGTTGTTGTCATTGGTTTTGGGTTGCCTTAAGTTTTAGTTTCACTTTCACTTTCACTTTCAGCTTCAGTGTCAGTTTTGCTCTTGATTTTCGCTTTTCGCAAGAATATCGCTTAAAGCGCTTTAAGTTACTGGAATTGTTCTTAGGCCTGTGGTATATCCAGTGCTGTTCGCCCGGTTGCCATTTAATTAACATCCACATGGCTCAGCATATTTTTGTAAATATTTTATATAAAGTTATTTAATGAATTGAATATTTGAATGAACACACATACACTGACAAGCACTGAGGGGCTATGCCATTTGTGAGTGTAAGTCTTAGCCCCGAAGACATTTGACAATTTAATTATCTATAACATTCACACGTTTATTTACCTAGAATCACCATGAGTAGCACATATAATGACATACGTATATGACTTTAGCCATTTTCCATGTCTCAGATGCACTTTAATCCAATTGAATTGCATTAAATTTCAGACACTTGGAATAAAAGCAACATTTGCAACATCTTTAATTTAAAAAAGTGAGATCTAAATAGATAATCTTGTACTTTTCCCTTTTTTCTATATACTCGTATAATAATGCAAGGTTAAATGCATTTTGCATTTTTGTAGCCGCATCTATCTTCAACTTGCCCTAATGAGATTATTTGCATGAGTGCCTCAGGTTTTTAGGGTCAAATTAAGGTTGCGGCCATATTAATTTCCTTGTGAGGTTATATTGTGGAAAGATTCAACCACACACACACACGCATACACAGAATAACCTCTTCACACAGTATTTGCACTGAGAAAAAATCGCGCTGAATTTTATAAGCTCCGCACACTTTTGGCGCCAGGGGTAACTCTCTTTATAATTCAGAAAGTATATTTCTAAGAACGCAATGTTGTCTTTCCAAAAAACGGTTGATTCTCTTTTCTAAATTTCAGGCAACTTTTTTTTCTATAATGTAAAAAAAATATGTCCTTGGGGTTTACATAGAACTCTAATATTAGATTTCTTGTTTTTTTATATTATAATTAAACATTAGTATTTTAAGACGTCACATTTACAAAAATTGTATTTAATTCTGAAAGTGCTTCAAATGTTTTTGAAATGTTTTCGTATATTTGGAATTTCTAAGAGGCACAGCATTTTTTGTTGTTGTTGTATTCAGTAATAACATGTGTTCATTTACTCGTATTTGGACCTGTGACATACATTATTATGTACAAATAAGGGCTCGCATCAATGTATATGTATATGTTTGTCAATTTAGTAGCTATAGCAGCGCCTTTTGATTGCGATAAGTGACACAATTTGGTGCTCTTTGCAACGTGGGCGTGCAAAAGCTGATTCTGCTCAATTTGGGAAAATGTTGTGAAAGTTGAGCAGGAATAAAGAGGACAGATAACAGCTGCCCAATTGCTGCTGACTAGGCTAGTTGGAGGCTTGGGCTGGGCAAATTGCGCAGCCAGATAATCGATTGCGTTGCAACAATAGCAACACTTGGGACTTAAAGGTAATCAAATAAAAAGCATTCTGCATTTTGCACTTCGACCTATAATGTAAACAATGGAACAATATTCAGTGTTTACCCCTTAAGCAAATATCTTATCCACACCAGTGGACCATCGTTCGGGCAGCAAAGTACATATGTCAATAAATTCCATAAATTTTGTTCGTGTGGGTGCACTTGAAGCCCAAGGGGGTAACCATGCTAACAAATGCTTTGCTATTTGCTATTTATTATGTTTACAATTTAATAAATATTTTGTGGCAAAAATTCTTTTGAGTGGAGCCCGACTCCTAAATTCTGGGCGCAAAATCAAATAAGAAAACCACGAAATACAAATAATACAAAAAAAATATTCATAAACATAGGGGAGTCCGGTGAATGGAATGGAAAAAGACAAAAACGAGAAAGTCTAGTTGATGGAATGTTTATTGCTTTGCTTGTTAAACAACCAGCAAACCAGCTCAGCTCAGCCCTAATTTATTAAGTTTATAATTGAATTGAAGCTAAGCTGTCATTGACTCCGATTAGGCTGGAAATAGAGACACGGCCTGGGGCAAGAGGTTTTATGAATGCGATTAGAAACAGCAATTAGCTTCATTAAATTAATTAGATGCATACCCAAGACGTGCAAAATATGCAAATCAAAAGAATACATAAATATTAAATAGAGTTGTTTTTATCTTCATATGCGTAAATTTTAGCGCATACATTTTTGAAGCGTGAAAATATACAAAATAATATAAGAAGGACTGATTATGTCCGGCTTATTATTAATATAATAGTTATAAGTATATTACAGTGAAATATGAGAATTGGATTTACAGCGTCGTGTTCGACCTTACAACTTTAGGTACTCGGAACTTTGACGACTTCTTATTGACGATCTTAACGCTGCACTTCACGAACTCGACTCTTCTTCTACAACTTTTCTTCTTCCTTTAATCCTTATGCCGATGTTAAGATCTGTTAACCTGCGTTGCGTACTGTAATCCCACTGTAACTACGTTACTTTCACACACATCATTTAACACGGCAATATACATTTAATCATAACTTAATTTATGTATACGCTGATTCAGTTGTAAACAAATCGGAGCCATAAAGTCGTTTGCATCATTGCACGGCTGAGACTTGCCACAGAAGGCTAAACGAATGCCAGTTATAAATTCTACGCCGACTTAATTAGATAAAAGATAACAGCCAGTAGTCAGTAGCAGGGCACTCTGCCTGTCATGCAGAGCATCTGCCGTTTGGCAGCACGTGTGTGTGCCTCACCCCCACTCCTGAACGACCAAGCAATTCTGAAGTTTGGCAAACTTTGCATGCAGAGCAACAGAATAAAAATGTATACCAGCTAGATTTTAATAAAAGCGAGCACCAACTGCGGCATCAACGGCATGAATAAGCTAAAAATGGAATCAAATGTTCATCGGTAGTCAACGTGCACTTGAAGTTAACCTTACAGAATCCATATCCTTGCTTGCCCCCCAATGCGTCTGTTTGCGCCACAAGAGGGGGCAATTATGCCGAAATTACAAACTTGTTATCTCATTTATGGCGACAGCTGTGTGTATTTTTGATTTCCTGCTATTATTTTTCAAGACATCCTAACAAAATGGCACACTTCGCCACCCAACAGGTATTGCCACAAACACTCTCCCATCCCCCCATCGATCCACTCCCCAATGCTCTACCCAGGTGCGTGTGCGTGCGTGTTTCCACAATTTTTAATTAAAAATTCGGTAACGAGTTCAGCGAAACGAAACTACTTATGAATGTATGTATTTAGCGATACTATGAACCAACTTACTTATTTTACTATAATCATCAGCAGACGCAACACGTGCCCAAAATGGCAACTCATTTCGGTTATCTGCAAATAAATACTCTCCCACATACACACACGCAAATCCCGAAATTGTATTAAGTATACGCATCGCTGCCCACGCCAATGAATAAAGGCGTATTTATCTATCTACATACATATATCTATATACATAGGTATTTGTAAATGTTTAACCTGACTGCCGATTGGCAATAGACGGAGAATCACAACCAATCCGCATTGTAATTGTAACTGTTTCAAGTTTTAATAAAAGCTATTATTATATTTTTAGTACAAATACACCAGTCGTCAGTTTAAATTTTAAATTGGCGGAAATAATAAAACAAATAACAATGTATTGAATAAAATTTACCAATTATATGAAGGGCTCGGTTAGCCTTATTTATTTCACTTATTAGCAAATATACCAGAGTGAATAAAAGAATAAATTTGTAGAAAATTGTTTGTTTATTTTTTATTTCAATTGCAATTCTATTTGGAACCGATTTGTTATTGCCGGATATGAGAGTATGTTGAAGAGTAATTGCAATCAAATAAACAACAATCTATTTTATTGTTCAACTGTGCACCATCAAGAATATATATAATTTATCAGAGGTGGTCAGAGATGCATTATTATTATTATTATTATTATTTTTTTTTATTTGCCAGGCCGATGACTTTGCTGCCTGCCTTCGTATTTGCAAATTCAAGCATTTATTTACGCTTTGCCAGTCCGACCGCAATGCATTCGAGACAACAGAGCTCCTTCCTGGCAGAATTTCCCAGCTATTGAGTGCAGCTGCACAGTTCAAGCTTTGTCGTCGTCAAGCCCAGCCACAGGCATCATCTATTGTTGTGCTGTGCCTTCAAAGACAATTTCCGTTTTGCAAACACACACACACAAAGAGAATTCGCTCTATTAGCTTGTTGTTGACTTGATTTCCTTATATTGCCTCTAAGCTATTTGTACTGCCATGTGTCAAACTTGTTGCTAAGCGGAAACCCTTTGCCGCTTCACTGACTTCTCAGTAGCATCTCGTTCCATCTGAAGGCGCATGTCAAATACAAAAATATCTAATAATATGTATGAACTAATTAAAAATTTAGGCATTGCGCTTGTAGGTGCTTGCTGACCGTAAATTCTGATGATTATCATTGAAATCTCGACGCTAATTAATAACTCACCCGAATGCCTTTGATTGTTGAGCCGGTACTGGGGAAGTGACAGCTGACAACGGGTCAAAGCTCGCCGAGAAGTCATCTGAATTGAGGAAGGTGACCTGTGGTTGACTCCTGGCTCACTAAAAGCGATGAAGGAGTATCACTTTTGTTGAGTTGGCACTTGTCCTGCACCTCTTAGTCAAAAACTAACCAACCGTAAATGGAAAATATAAACACTTCACTATTCACTCTATCTTGCTCTACCAGGCACAATCTTTGTCATTGACTCTGTCCATCTGCCAGTGTCTCTGTCTCTGTCCCCATTTCCATCTCTGTCAGTGTCAAAAGACGCAATCAGCATTTCAATTTGTTCAGTTGTCAGAGATGCAATGTTGCACTTGTCGTAATCAAACATTCTACACACTTGTGCCATGCTTTCAAGAAATCCTTTATCTGACCAACAACACATGACAAACATCAAAGAATGGCCACATTTAAAATTGGCTCACCCGGAAACTGTAAAGGTCATGAATTAATTGTGGCGCTTAGTTATCTAGTTGCTTGACTCTGGTGGCTTGTCTTGTCTTCATCAGCATCGGGTAGAGGCGAATGAGTTTCGAATTCAATTGGATAATGACCCCAGCCATCTGCTACTGAAGTACTGAAACTATTCAGTTATTTTTGATTGTATGTATTCTATTTGGCATTCCAAGCTACCACAATAAACGAGGTTGCAATGAGACCTTCTTGCCTCAGGCAGTCATCATCCTTCAGCCATCAGACATAACAGGAGTATGGATCCAAGCGGGGAGATTAGCACGCATTATTTGGGCATTTGCTCATAATCTGGCACCATTGCGGTCCGTTGGGGCTTTGCATCAAGTGTTGGCTGTTGTGGCTACTAATGCGCCAGGATATAGGATATAGTTGAGGAACACGTCCCGACATAGCCTCATAAACAGCAGCCCCTTACGGCAAAACCGCCTGTAACAATCAAATTACTTGGCATGAGTACCAAGGTCATTGTGAAGCTACTTAACGGTGGACTGGCTTGATCGGGTCACACAGGGTGTAAGATAAAAATAAATTAGCAATATGCGAAGAATGTGACTTGCCCCAAAACAAAAAAAAAAACAAAAACTGAAAGGGATATATAAAGAGATGATGGAGACTGAATTCGCAGACTGCATTGGGCAGTTGAAAAATGTTCAAACGATTTTATTGTGAGTCATTTTTAGTACAACAAACCATGAGGACCCAACTGAAATGAGTTATAGATGACAAATAAATAAATAAATAAAATTATCTAGCTTCATTGCGATTTGTTCGCTGCCTACATTCGTTCCTCAGTCAGCCAGAGGGATGTACGTGCCACGACATCTAAGCTATTTGTCACGATGTCTACGATTTCCGCAGGTTGACACTTTATGGCGAACTCTGTCCTTATTTTTAACTGTTCTGGTCACAGTTCGGGCATGGCTTAGGGAAATGGAAGTTACTCCAACTCGCATGTGGCTAGGTACTCACACACAATTAGTTCAACATTCAGTCCCACATACTCATTTGGAAACACTCTGTTTGCCCCTGAGCAGTTAAAAGCAAATAGCTCGGGCTTGGCGATGTTTGATCTGAGAGCTGATTTCTGATTATCCGGTCAATACATACAGTTGAGCAACTAGCCGAGGTATTGTTGCCCTGAGTAACGCTTTCGAATCGATAATTCAATTGCGGACATGTTGACATCTGTTGCTATCATGCATCTTCATTTACAGTACCATTATCATTATCACTATCATTGTGTCAGTCAACATCAGCGTCAATCAAGTTTGTCCGGCAAATTGCCTTCATATTTACAGTTTGACGCAGCAGAAGATGCAGCTGAGACGACTGGATGTAAACTTGACAAGAGCAGGGTTTATATTAATATAAATATTTGTGTATGTGTATGTATGTATATATATATATATATATATGTACAAGACGCAGCCTTCTTATATTTATATAAGTATATGGATAAGTATGCACGCCTGCTTCTCGTTTTCCTTTTGCTTTCACGAATTCAAAAGATAGTTTTCATTCTTCGGCTTGCAAAACGAGTTGTTTACAGTTATTTATTTGTTTCAAGTGAATTGCAGTTGACCTCACCCGTTATGAAATACCAAGAATGCTACGCAAAGAGAATGAATGTGGGGCAATAATCGGAAGACGAGTAATATTGTCCTGAGGCATTCAATGGAATTGTTGTTGTTACATTTGCATGGGAAGCAGATGTCGCCACAAAGAGATCCAAAGAGTACCCGAGGTCCATCAAAGCTCAATTACGCAGGGTCTGGTCCGAAAAGTTTATTAAAATTGTCTGTGTACCCTGACAGCGGGTATGCCAACATGGGACACCTGGTGACCAAATTGCCAACAAAAGTTGCAGCTGAAAAGGCGACAAAAAAAATAAGAGCGCACAACTGATAAACATTTGCAACTGGAAAAAGCGGACATAGCCGTTTGTCATAACAACAAAATTGACAGAAAGGAAATAAAAATAAAAAATTACAGCTAACTTTGGCAGGCCGGAGATGTAATACTCTTCCAGACCAAAAGCCATCAGATCACATTCAAATTTGATTGAAAATTGTAAATAGCAAGCGCCTGTTCCTATGGGAGCTAAATAAGTCCAATGTTGAAAATATTTTGCATTCATGCTTAGAGCATGATAAAAACCGTATACATATAAACAGACAGACAAGCAGACAGACTTCTGAACTTGGCTATAACGACTTGGCTACTAATGCTGATTACAAATATATGAAGATATATTTGTCAATGCGTTACACATTTCACGGCACAACTGTAAGAGTAAAAGAAAATAAATAATACCAAATTGCTTTGCACCACCTGGCCTATTTTTGGCCAAGGCCATTGTTAGGTATTCTCTTTCAAGGCTAAAAATATTAACAACAATGCTCCAATGAAGCAAGCTTCACTGGGAGATATCTTTCTCTTATATTAAATATACATACATCAAATCTTTCTTGGTGAATTTTACAATATGCCGAAAGTGGGATTATGACATCGATTAATAAATTGTACATAATACAAGAATATGCAATTTCAGTTTATAACTGTCAGTCTGCCAATACTGTCTGATGAAAGGAATAAAGCTAGTGTCGGCAGATCATACTGCAACTGTTGCTATTCTGTTGTCTATTCAAAATGCCACAAATTGTTACTTGTTGTTCCTTTTCCTCTTTTGACGGCGGCGGTTGCTTTGCTCAGGGCCCCAATTTGATTTGCCAGCTAACCAGTCAACCATTTGGTCAGTTAAGCAGGAAGTCGAGCGACTTTAATGTTGCCTGGACAGTGCATAAAAAAAGATACTAGCTGTTTTAAGTGGATACTAGGGGCACCTTATGCAGCTTTAAGCTCTCGCAGCTACCTGTCCTTTCCTCCCTTAGGTGCATAAAAGAAATGGCTACGGAAATTTTAACTGGGCAACAATAACCCAGTGGCAGTAACCACTGCCTGAACTGATACAAGTATACAAAGCAAACGACTGTCGTGGGCCCCAGGTGCAACTATGTATTTTCATGCTTAAACCCATTTTTATACCCTGATACCGAAATTATTTATGTTCTTCTTTCTGCGTTAATTCTGCATTTACATTTTTGTTTTTTCTATTAAATTCAACCAAATTTTAATATTGTACATACATTGCGATTTCATCATCAACATTAATCACATCCTTGCATGTGTACATTATGTGAATTAATGTGGCTATACTTTTTCCCATACGTAACAACATTCTGAAGATTCAACATTCGTAAAGTATGTTATGAATTTTAGAATTTCGCTCAGACTTTTCATGCTTTATACGATGACATATCGAATGAAATGGCAAGCAGCCGAAAATTAGGCGCTTTTATTAAACCACAATTAGAATGAATTAATTTTAATTATTTTAAGTTAATGCTGACTGCAAATAGAAAGGAAAATATTTATATTGGCTACTTTTGGATACATTTTATGCCTGCATAGTGCACATTTAATTTTTATACCTTAAACCCATTTTCAATAGTTAAAAAGGGTATAATGGTTTTGTGGAAATATATATAACACGCAGAAGGAAGCATCTTCGACCCCATAAGGTATATATATATTCTTGATGAGGATGAACAGCCAAGGCGAAATCAGCTCTCTGTACGTCCAAAAGTCCATCAACTACCAATCTCTGCATCTTAAACTGGAAACCATTGGATGGAGGCTACATTATTTCATCTCCCTGGAGCGCACTCTAACCTTCCTGCAGCTACAGCCAAGTCGGCAAATTAATTAATTAACTAATATAAAAAATAAGTCAAAAATCAAAAACATACTACAGCAAAAAAGTCATTACTCTGTGTAAAGTAAGTGTTGAATGGTCAGGAGTGAAAAAACAAATCTATATATATCATAAATACACATAATTAGATGAACGTGAGGGTTTCATTATAACAGTAATAAATATTGCGAATATATTGATAATATAATGTAATTAGTAATTTAACATCCTTATCGTCGTTTCCATATTCTTCTCTAGAGAAACAGCTCTTAGAGCTCTCTCAAAGACAGAACGGAAATTCTCTTATTCGTCGTCATCGCAAGTTACTCTCGCGCTTTTGTTCAGTGCAACCGTTAGCAAGAAGGAAAAAATGTTTTGTTCAAAAAAATATTTCAAAAGCCCTTAAAAAAATTAAATATTAAAAGCCATACATATCATACGCCTTAAAATATAAGATAATAAAAGCCCACAAATACAAGTTACAATAATCATTACAAAGAAATTTAAATGCTTAAAATATAAAAGAAAAGAATTAAAAGCAATACAAAAATGCTGGGAAACCAATGTGCATTAATTAAAAATAATTAATATGATCAATATGTATGTATGTAAGTAAAAAAAAATAAAACCAACCAAACTCATAATTATTTTTGTATTGTGAAATAATAAATTAAGTTTCAGTGAAAAGAACAAAAACAAAACATTTAAAACCAAAATGTAAGTAGGTCAAAAAACACATTTTTTTTTTTTTAAATTAATTTTTGGTAAAATTCTTTGCGAAAATAATATTATAACATAAATTTTGTTGCACACTTTTCTGCCAGCACAATAATTTTTCCAATTAATTTAATAACATTGATATATGCAAAAATTGACAAGATTATCACCCAAATCCCTAACGTAAAAATAATATGTTTGAGAAGAAAATGCACTAATAAATACACTTCCCTACATAGATACATATGTACATATAGCTCTAGGCTTATCCAAAGTTAAGTTTGCAGATTATCCTAAGCTTGCAGCTTTATCCGAAATAAGCTTACAGCTTATCCGGTGCTATAAGCGCGTGCGCAATAGAGTGCGCAAACCTCAAGCATGGCGATTTACTTATAAATAAATCTTGATAGGTGGCTATAAAAGTATATTCTATTGGTATTAAATAAAATCATTATAATTAAAACTTAATATGATTATAATTCTCTAAAATAAAAATGAAATAAATATATAAACGCAAATAATAAGTTGAAAAATATTTATCAATAATAAAACAAAGCAATTAAAATTTTTGGTATTTTTGTTTTTGCATAGTAAATAGTTAATACAAAAAAAAAATATTTGTTGTAGCCCTTAAGAATTAAATTGAATTGAATGGAATGACTTTTGAAATTAATAATGTAAGTTTTTTGTAACTTTATATCTTTGAAATTTATTTTAAAGATTAAGATCGAATTTTATATTATATATTGAGTACAATCTATCTTATTAATCTAATCAAGAAAACCAAAATGCAGTTTAGTATAAAATAAAATTCGGAACTTTGACGTTTTAAAAATGTCGGTTTAATTATCTTTAGTAATTTAGGGGCCCACCGAAATATAATGCCAAATAAATTTTTTTATTAGGAGCTCGTATAGCGCGCATCGGAAATTAATGGTTGGATGGGTGCAGATATCGAGGATCGATGTTCAGTTCAGATCCCGCGAATTTTATTGAACAGCAATGAAAAGGATTTAGTTATCTAATGCTTTCGTTTCTTTTTTTGTTTGTTCGTTTAGAAGTTTAGCACTTCCGATTTAGTTTCTGAAGGGACTCTATAATAAAAAACATTATGTAATAACGATATCGGACACAGCGACCCAACCCAATCTGAGGTTCCGTTGTATGTGGTATTTAGGGGAATACACTACAAAAGACAGTTTGACGATTACACAGGCCATAAGATATTATATATTATAGTATAAATATATATTTTTGGAAATATAATTCACCTGAACAACTGTCTGCAGGGTCTTGACTAGTCGGGCACTCTCGACAGCAGCATTCTCACGTATTTTCCTCACGCGCCACTCAATAAGTAATGAAAATAAAGGGACAGTTTTTTAGACGCTTGGATGACCTTTCAACCCAAACAACATGTTTAGATATCCTACCGTTGATAGGCGGTTGTCTCCAAAACAATTCAATTTTGATTGTAGGTATTTAAGTTGAATGAGTCGTAGTTGTCTACTCCAAAATACTCGGTTTGGCATGAAGCGTGATTTCTCAACGTGTCGTACAGCATTGCTTTAGGTATGCTAAGTTTGCTTTTCTGTGAGTGGAAGCTTAAGAGGCACCTCTCCCTTTCTTGTTTTTTATTTTTTATATGCGAAAACTACGTGCCACTTCTTTACGAAAATGATAGTTGGTATATATTATTCTTGGCTGTATGTTATGTTGTAGTTGTAGTTGTTGAGTATTATCCAGCTGAGCTCTTCCAATCATAATAACAAGCATATGTAGCCGGAATATGAAATCGCTGTGCAGTAAGTTTTCGCTGGGTCGAGCTATTTAATCCATAATGTACTGCGCTCAGTACATTGATACCATCTCCTGCAGTTAACAATAATAGAGAACGTTGCAGTCGGGCCTAACCGAAATACTCTGATAACAATAAGTCATGCCATCATAACAGATGTAAAAGAAAAGGGTGGTTGTAGCCAAGAAACACCGATATTTGAAGAAGGTTATTCATAATCTATCCTCAAAGTTTGCCTTTGAAATTGTAGTAGATATATGCTTTTGTGAATATTGGGGGCGGTAGTGGGTGTGGCTGAAAAAAATCAGAGAGAAAGCTACTAGCAATCTTCCTTCCAAAGTTTGGTAGCTGTATCTCTTAAATTGCAGGAGATATATCCTTTTGAGAAAACAAATTTTTGGAGGACTATCTTAGTAATCTACCTTCCATTTACATATTTATCGGCTTAGGGAGGCGGAGTGGGCGTGACCATTCAATTTTTTTTTATCGATCTCTCCTCCTCTTAAAGGAGGTCACCAGCAAGTTACCTTATGCGTTTGGTGACTCTATCTTTAAAATTGTGGAAGTTATGCGGACTTATCGATTTACACTTTCCGAAGTATCGGCTTTGGCGATTATGGGAGCAGGTGTGGCCGTAGCCATTCAAATTTTTATCGATTGTTAAAGGCGGCTACAAGTAATATACGCACGGATCTAACTCAAAAACTGCATATGCCGAAGGACATCGCCAAAAACATACTAACCAAATTTGGTGACTGTAGCCTTAAAATTGTGGGAGATTTGTGTCATTATTGATTTCCTTGCCTCCTAGTGGACGTAGCAACAGTCGGGCAAAGACAAGTATATGTTCCGAGTTTCAAGTCTCTATTTCTAAGGGTGTCGAAAAAAGTTGCATTCATATAGACAGATTATCAGGTATCAAAGTATAAAAATATGCTTTCCAGATGGTAGCTTGTTGTCGCCTTTTCAACAAATTTCTTTTCGTCTACAGTTTTCGGAAACACAGCTTGAATGCAATTCTGTATGGCTAACCTTGTGTGCAGCAAAAGTATTTCGCTAAGTATGAGTTAACAAAGCTAATGAAGCAAATGTTTTTCAATTTTGACATACCTGCAAAGTTTTAAGCTCGTATTCGAACATTTGTACGGATTCAGTTAGAGGTACATTAAATTGAAATTGAGCTGAACTCGATACTGAACTGAACTCCTTACGATACATCATTTTATTAAAATAAAAAGTTAAAATAAATTTAATTTTTAATTAAAAAAGAAAATGTACACAGAATTGAAGTTTTGATTTAAATATTACTGATAACTGCAATAAAATGAGGCAATCAGATACACTCAATTGTTATATATTGCAACCCCACGTAGTGGACATTCACCATATCCTTAATTATGTCTTAACAACAATATTGTATTTAAAGAACCGCCTCTTAAAACAAAAAATTATAACTCAAATGAGAGGGAAACAGCTACGCTCCATTATTGGGTATAACCTAGTTAAATGAAATATTTTTGATGTATCTCAACGAAAATTGTTAATGTTATGCTAAAGTTATTGCATTGATTTCGACCTGCGGAATTTATGGTTGAACCAAATTCGACGACAAACTTATAATACTGGGAGTGACCACAGAAACATTCGCCAACGAACCACAAAATACATTAATTACCTTTTGTCAAAAGCAGTGGCAATCAACTAGCAAATTATTGGCACGTGGCCACTTCGACTAGCAAGCTGGCAGAAGGCAGAAACCAAAAAGCCTAGGCGATTAGATGAGCTAATATCCAATAAATACTTTGGCTGATTTATGACGAAAGCCCCCACCTCCCACTGACCATGAAGTCGAGCGGTATTCAAGTAGGACTCGCTTACTGTGCCCCATCTGTCATAAAATTCATTTTATATGCAGATAAAATACCAAATTACCAAGCTTACAACTTTGTCACATTCTCCTATTCTTGCTCTCTCTATCTCTCAGCCACAAATGGAGCCCATTCAATTAGTGGCGATGCTTGTGACTTTGCACAAAGTTTACTACTCGGGACCGCGGACAAAATTGTTCTCGATGCGTACTCAGTCTGTTTAACAACTTACGTGTGCCGCATTGCGTTTGCATAGCATATATATATTATTTTATATATTTTGACTATTTTTACTCATGATTATCATTAATTTCTGAGGGTTGTCTATCTAGCTGTTTAAACAAACTGATTTCAAAGATAACATTGCCTGCAAAATCTATTGAAAGCAACTATAATCTATATTCATGAGTAAACAAAAACAACTTGAGCAAACAGCGCGTCTTGGGTAGATGCAGTGGCTGTTGAAATCGAGCTTATCTCTGTTCAAGTGTTTTCCTGAAGTTAATAATAATAATTCATAATGCGCATTTCGTCGAGCCGAATGGAATTTATTCTTGTTTCACATACAGTGATTTTTCAATTTAAGTCCGACCATAAACAATTCCTCACATAACTCTTGTGAGGATATGCCTTAATAAGAGAGTCAAAATAATTGTATTCTATTTTATTTGTTAAAATAAAATGACTAATTACAATTTTGATTTTCGAATTCAGAGGCGACACCAACTTAAAGACCAGCTGATCTACATCTCTCTGATTGACAACCAGTTGGCAGGCCTTATTGGTGCAGGTGGCAACACCCCTTGCTATCGAAGTGCAATCGAATGCAGCTGCAACTGCAGCCAACTTCACTAGCCTTCGATCACTCTTCTTCTACCAAGCATCTTAGCCGCTCACGAGAAATGTTTACGAATCAGCGTGCATCTCGAAATTGTGTGTGAAATAAATAAATGGACTCCATACCGTAAGAATCAACTCCACAATAATATCTAATTAAGTTTTATTTAAAATAATTATTTTTGGAAATAAGTTACTTATTAGTTTGGATTTCATTTCATAGCTTGCAGCTCATCGCACGAACAAATATTTTTTGGAATATCTTAAAGGATTGTCAACGTTATCAGGCCTGCTGAGAGCGATGGAACACACCAACAATATAATAATAACAAAGTCCTGTCTGTATCGAGAAGCAAGAACTAGTAAGAACAAATATAAAGAAATATATTTGTAAAATTATAAGATACGAACGAGCATCACACCTGATTAAAAAGGCTAACTCTTGTGTGACGTTCCGTCAGTATAAATTTATACTGTATATTGTGCATAAATATTATATTATCTATTAATTATAATCTTATACGTATTTTGAGTCCATTGAAGTCAGAACATCATATTACTATACCTACAAACTTTCATTAAAATTGAAGTATTTTTTTAGTAAGTTAATCTGCTAATAGGAGGAGCCTTAATAAAAATTCCATATTTCGATAACGATAGTGAAAATTAAATTAAGAATGAGCGCGAATTGTTAATCTTCTTTATCTGGGCATGTCTGACAAACACAAGTAGCGCATCTCTAAATGATAGTAGTCCTCGATCGATATTTATTTATGTAACGCTCTCGCAGGAGAGAACAGAAATGCCCGCGCTTATTCGTTACTCACTATTGGACTTTATTTTCTATGCAGTTTCTGCGACAAATTATGGCTTGGATTTTACTTGAATATTTTTACCCAAGCCCAGCTTTTTCCACTTGCTGCTCAGAGATAGAGTTTCGTTTCTGTATTGCGCAGTTTCAACTTTCACTTGGTATGTAAATACTTTCAATTGTTCTTCCTACTTGCATTTTTTTTGGCATTTGCTGACAGCGCAAATAATTTGAGTGATCTGAAGTGATGGACACGAGCTGAGTGGATGTCGCACTTGAGACTCATGCATCAGTGAGTAATGTTCTCGCTCCCTCTCTCCCTCCATCCCTGCTTCTTTTTTCTTTTTTAGAGCAATCTCATGATTCGTTCCTGACTAACTCAAAGTTCGGCCTGCGCTTGCCTGCTTGCTGTGCCAGTGCAATTTGTTTAGAAACCCACAAATGAAAGTAACAAACTCTAGCTGCTGCGAAACCTCTGTAATATTAATCAAGGCAAACTTATAATTAAAGTTACTTTCGCCAAAGTATGAAACGAATTTTGTGTTGACTTGGAATACACATGAAAGAAAAATACCCAACATTGAAATATAGATACATATGTACATATAAATGACACAAGATTGTGAAACTCGTTTGCATTTTAAATATTAGTTGTTCGATTCACCTCGAAAATTTAAGTATAGATCAAACCAAGTTGTTGATTTCATTTGTTTATGCTGCGATATTTCTCTTTTAGGCAGAAGCGTACCATGTTCAATTATTGTATTGTTTGCTTTATTTTTTACTTTTTGCTTCTTTTTCTGTCTCTGTCTTTGTCACCGTGTACCATTTGCCGTGTCTGTTGCACAAATAAATTGGCTACATTTTAATTTTCCACTAGATTTGCGTGGCTTTTTGGCACGTGTTTTATATGCCCTTTGCCCTTTTTTGGTTCGCTTTGATTTTTATATTCAACATTCTTTGGATGGGTGCGAGAGAATGTCTGTATATGCGTGGATTTTGTCCGTGGGCTTGTGCATTCTGTGCCAGGTTGTTTGTTCTTGCTGTATATTTAGGTTTTTACATATTGCATATACATACAAACACACATACAAGCTTATGGCCAACATCCTTTCGCAAATCTTTGTATATTCTGAGTATTTTTCATGTGTGTTCTTTATTCATGCTGTGAGTTCTGATTGTTGGCTTTCGTTTTAAGTCTCGCAAGTGGCACAGTAACTGTTGCCTGGCATCGAGGCGTATGATGAATATATTTTTGATATCTATGTTGGGTGTTGGTGGACAGTTTATACAGAAAACATGCCTTTGCAAACGAACTGTTATTCCTGTACGCCAATCAAGCAGTTCTTTTCACTTTCCTTTCGTTTTAATTTGCCCACTAACTTGCACACAGCAACAAGGAAAAATATGAACATTTCTGAAAATAATTTTCCTATTCTCAATTTGAGCAGGCGACGTGCCCATTATCAATTTGATTAATTCTATTGTTCTGCCAAATGAAATGGAAGACTCTCGCTCTCGACGAAGTGGGCGCTGCTCGCAACTTGGTCATGATTTATGAATGAGATAAAAAGTCTCAATGGCAAAGCTTTTGCCTATCTCCCCAGCGACAATGCAGACGTCGTCGCCAGCAGAAATAATTTTTGGGCATACCGACGGGATGACAAGTGTTGTTGCCATATGCGGGTCAAAACTAAATACATTTAGCACTGGAAAATTATATTCGTCTTCAGTGTTCGCCAAATGTCAAGGAGCCGAATCAATGACCACATAACCAATTGACTTATTAGACGCGTGGAAGATCAAATAAAGTTGCCGCCAAGTGGATTAGGTTTCAGATGTGGCACATGAGCCAGCGCAGGGACAAAGGTTCAATAGAAGTATTCGGTTGCAAACTTTATAGGTAACACAAATAAATAATACAATTAAGGATAGTTACATTTTATGCATTTGAATTTCGGTTGCTTGTTGCTCTTGAAGTTGTAATCGTTGGAGTTTTCACTCAATTGCGGTCAAGAACGCGAAGCTGCTTCTCGACACACTCGCGACTGGCTTCGTTCAATTCGGTAGCCTGTATATATTTATGCACGCCAATCAGCTGCTGTTTAAGTGCAGCAAATGAGGTCGAGTAGAGCATCTTGTCCTTAATCTTGGCTTGCACTGGGCACCAGAGCATCATAAAGATCTTCTCCTTTAAGCAAGTGGAGGAGGCGCCCTGGCACTGATGATGGTATGCATAGTCATAGACAGCATAGCGGCACTGTTCCGGTCCCCCCTTCCGTAAATCAACTAGAAAATCATCATAGCCGGCATCACGCCGACCCACAATCTCAATGTGGATCTCACTCTCCTCTTTTATGGCAAGGATCACATAGCGATGCTGCTTGAACTTGTGTATCTGCTCGAAAATGCCATTGCACTCTATAGAAACTTGAATACCTGAGGTCATGTTCATCCACCTTTTGTGAACGGATGCATTCACTGATTCGTCAAATTCAAAGAAAGTCGCGTATCCGTTTATTTACAATTTATGTGCTGGATAAGTTTTTTTTTAAAATGTCGATAATTTGTGTGCTTTTCTCGCATTGGTGAAGGGAATGAAACTTACGAGACTAGCTGTGTAGACTCTAAATGTATAGCCTACCTGGTAATATGAATACACACTCACATCTCATTCCAACAAGCAAGATTCGATTAAAAAAATCGTTACAGAAAAAGTTTTCGACAAAATTATTATACATTCTGTAAGGGTAAGAAAAAAGAAGGCATTTATCCGTTCATTATCTTACAATTTTGCTTGTGTATATATTTGTGTTTATATAGAGCCACCAAACTTGAAAAGTAAAGGTTAACCGCCTACAATTTAAGAGCTAAAGTCACCAAGCTTTGAAGTCAGATTACCTAGAAGCTGGTAAGACCATTTCTTGGCAATGCCAGTTTTTTTTTGGAAATTCAGTCACCAAATTTAAAAGGAAATGGGTAATTATATTTCAAATGTAAATGTCATTAATTTAACTTGTATTTTTTGAGACTTCCAAAGAAAATTCGAAAATGAGCCATTGCCAATAGCGAATGATCTATATGGGAGCATAGGGTCCAGAGATAGCATATGCATTTTTGAATCTGAATTAAATAATTACGATTTGTATTACGCTCAAATTGGCTGTATTTTTAAAGAGTGTCACGGAATGTAAGCATAATTAATGAATTCTGCTGTTGCCATTTGATTTCTATATGTTTCTACCTCATGCATATTTCAGAGTGCTTCATCATGCATGGCTTATACACGTATTCCCATCAAAAGTCACCCCAATTTGCCAGAACCAACGCGTAAATCGAGAATCTCTTATGACGGCTGAGTATGGCCATAAAGTAAAAAATATTTAAACGAGAAAGGAAAGACTCCAAGTAGGAGTATTATAGTCGAGACCAGAGATGCTCAGCATGATGAAATCACCACATTCGATTAATAAATATAAATTTGTTACTAAGAAAGATTTTCTGGAATAATATTTGATTTGATTATGTATATATTTATTAATTTATTCATTTAATCTTTTGGCTGCAGATAACTTATGTTTTGAATTAGTTTTATAATTAAAATAAATTTACTGACACCCTGTTTTTTTTTTTAACATTTATGGTAACTGGTGAACATAATATGAATAACAAGAAATAACAACCACATTCCATGAGACATGCTGTAAATGTCACAAGACTCTAAATCATCAATACTTAAAGCCATCGATTATAATGTGCAAAATGTATACTGAAGAGCCTTAAGAGTTGGCTGGCCTTAAATTTGATTTGCTTTGAGTATTTTGGGCGAGTATCAAAAGTAATGGGCAGCGTAGTGAAATTCGTTTTGGGAACGTTGCGGTGTTTACTACTAGGGTTTCTCCACTGGAACAACGACAACAAATTGTGGGAATTAAAGACCACGTAAACAGAGCCACCCTGTGGCCAATATTCAGCAGGGATTTCGCTTTTATTACGCGTAAATGAAAGACATTTGTTGTCGAATGTCGCACAGGCGGATGGAGTGTGGGTCTGGGACTGAGACCGTGACTGGGACTGGGACTGGAACTGGGAATGGGACTGGGTGAGTGGGTATTCACATTGGGTATGAGGTTGGATTTGGGGGCTAGAGGAGAAGCGGACTGCGGGGAAGGTTATAAAATGTTTTCCTCGAAATTTAAATGCGAATGATTAACAAGTAATCGAAGCATCCCTAGACACATACAAATAAACAGCATGGCCGGCCTGCTTTCAATTAAGTGTTCAGGCATTATTCATGAGTCTTTTGCTAATGAACCCAAGTACTAGCCCAGCCAGGGCCCCCTGCAGCGGAACGCAAAATGGCAGAAGTTCACTTGAGTTTAATTGATTTGAGCCATTTGTTGAAAACAACAGCACACATACCCACAAACACCCAAACATACACGAGCACTAAGCACAACAACAAAGAAAACACTTATAGAGGCGTGCAATTATTTTATTTTCTTTTATTACTTTTATTACTTTTATTTTGATTTTCGATTTACCCACAGCTACGCTCATGTACTTTTTGTGTGTGCTTTTCATAACGCCTAAGCGCACAACTGGGATACAATTATAATTAGTTTTTTGTTTATTAAATTCGAGTGCATGTTTTTTTGAGAATGTTTGCCCTCAATGAACATGTTAACACACACAACGTTTTTAGGAACTCACTGGTTGCCAGCCAACAGACAATTTTGTATTTTCCAATTGCCAAGTTGTACAAAACAATCACATACATGCGGATTAAAGAGAAACTATTGATTTGCCAACAGATCTCTTTATATTCACTTTAGTTTTTTCTTAATTAAGCCGTATGGCAACTAGTGGCAAGTGTTGAAAGAAAGTGCATATATATACGTCAAATCAACGGGGATATACAAGAATGTGTAGTCTACGAAAAGTTTTTCTCTTTTAACAAAAGTCTTAACGATGGGACGCCTTGGTCGATGGTGGCTGTCGGCGGTTCCTTAAGAAATGAGAAAAGTTGAACTGTGGAAAAAGTGAGCTAATGACTAATGATAAATTTAAAACTCAACGCAGAGTGGCAGACACCAAGCAAAGTTGAAAGTTGAGAGTTGAATCCGGAGGATGGCGGAATTGGCATTTTGCAATGCGCTGCAATGCAACCTGATGTACACTCAGAAAAACAAGTAAGAATGTTGGAGTCGAGTGAGTTCGACTACATGATACCCTGAACCCAGTTGTTAAATACATATTATTCTAGTTTTATTGACATATTTTCTCTTTGAATTCTTTGCTCAATCAAATCTAACTATCTCTATCAATAATAGGCATATGCTTTTAGGATTGCATTTTTTTATTAATAGAAAATTTCCTTTAAAATGGATATGCAAATACTTATTTTTAGAAAATTTACTCTCCCTACTGCTGTGATAAGTTTTTTTTTTCTACTTAAATTATGTGAATTTATAAACTACCCAAAATGTTTTTGTGAATGTGAAATCTTAACAAAAAAATATCAGTAACAAAGAGTTCTTTATAAACACAAAAAAACACCCAGGAAATGAGAAATATGTTGGCTACGTTTTGGAGTAACTCACACTGGGATTATGAAAAAACCCATCTTTTAGAAAGCTTCCGTTTTAGAAATGTTATCCTAAGAAATAAGTTGAGTTTCCAGTTCCTTCAAATCTAGGGGGAATAGTATAAACGTCAACAATTATACATATGCACAATTATTAAGCGGCCTGGGGACATTAGTGACAAAGTTTACACAGCGACACAGCCATCACACACAGATGCACAAACACACGCAGATGATTATTTAGAATTATCAGAGTATATATAGACGGATGTTTCAGAGCCTTTCTTGCTGATTGTAGAAAATCAGATACTTTACTTTAATTGGGCTGTCAAAAAACCTTATAATTTTAGCTTTAAAACTCAAACTTTTAATTTTTAAATTATAATGTAAGAAAAATAGATTATATTAACAATTTCCATGGATTGCAATTTCAGTTTAATATAGCAACGGCAAACTGATAGTTTCAGTTGAGAAACAGTTGAGAAATTTAAGTGCAGTCTAGCAAAGACAATATAATATAAATATAGTCATATTTACGCAGTAGTTAATATTTAAGGTTCAATATGTAAAATATTGATATGGATTAACTGCAGATGCCCGAAGAAAAACAATATTAAAAGATCAAAGGGAATAAATTATGAGAGCTACTCATGATTTATACAAGGTAATTGGCGTCGCATGTCGCCGGAAATTTAATGTGGTGGGGTTTATGGTGGTGGGGCATCTGTGAGCGTACATTCTTAAGGTAACGGCACGACTAATGCGTGATAAATTTCGATTTTCAGTTCGTGACACACACGCAATTCCGTCAGCCGTGTGCACATGTGATGGCATGTAGCATGTAACATGAAGTCTTGGGTACTCTAAGACGGAGCCATCCTTTGTCAATTTGTCTTTTGTGCGGAGCATCGCCAAGGCATCTTCCGTTTCCTTGACATATGTGTACAAGCGAAAGTGGCTTCGCAGCAATGGCAATAGAAAGGCCAGCGATGATCAGTGATGTACCGAGGTATCTGCTCGATTAGCTCATCAATGGAATCAGCCGCCATGAAAATTGCCTATGCACCTTTAACACAATAAAAAAGTGTTTTAGACTTTTGCTTAATATGAAGCTCAAAGCGAACTTTTTACATATATCGTGTCTGTAACTTAATTAGCCTAAAATCTTACACAACTGCGTTGCTTATCACCTTCCTTATCAGGTTCGTGATGGCAAACTTCGGCCTTCACTCTCCTCCTGTTATCCAACATTAGCGCTACATTCGCACATTTCATTTGCATTTCGGCTGTCGACTTAATAACTGTAACGCTTTTGAGAAACTTTTAATATTGTTGCGAGATATTTGACTCATTAAATGCTTGTTGAATAACGCATTCCTTAATGACTTTGCTAATGAATTCATAATGCGTTTCACAACACAGAATTGTTTTTTACACCCTTGCAGCGGGTAGTATAAATAATTTGAAATTTGGAATAAATCTATAATAATATGAAAACAATTCATAGGAATTCAATTTAAGGCGAACTTACATTGTCTATATTATAAGTATTACAAGACATTATTTCATTTCGCAAAGTCAGTTGAATAAAAAAATCAACTAATGCTATTTAATGGTTAATCAATTACTTAAGAACTCGTAATGCTCGCCTCGTTGAGTACATTAGTGGTAAACCCCTTTCATATAAACGATTTCCTATGAATGGACTTGCAGTTCAGAGAAATGCTGCATAAAAGTAAATGTTGAATCGGTAGAAAAAGCCTGCATTTTTGTGGTGCGGTTGACAGAAGAGTACCGCTTACGAAGGCTAAAGGTGTATGTTTAAAAGCGTAGGATTGAGAATAGTAGGAGAACAGGTAGATGCCAAAAAAAAAAACCATTTTCATTCGTTCCATTCAATTTTGCAATTTTCTTTCCTATATATTACTTATATATATATATATATATATTAGTCTCTTAAGTTGCAGGGAATATTGTACTGTCAGTCTTCGCTGAGAGCTGTCGGGTAAAACGACGTTTAAAGAATTTAATTAAAAATAAAGTAATGTTTATGATAGCTCTTGTTTTGCCTCAAGAAGTGATTACATTAAATGTTTTGTGTTAATTCATTGAAGACTCCCACATAAACTCCCACATAAATATATTAAAATCTTTTTTCTTGACCTAAGGCTACAAGAGCTAATGCCTCCTTATGTCTGTTAGTCTGCTGTCTCCTCTTAGGTATCGTCATCGCTCCAGGGTATAACAACGTTTTGGTGCTCTTGGTTTGCCTGTGTGCTTTGTAACCTCAATAGCAGCTAATCAAATTTTTACGGCTTTTGTGCAATTAAACTCGTATCATTGAGAAGAGAAGCACAGAGCACAAGGACCAAGCCGACGCCACATTGCCTGCCATTTGTTTTCATATTACACACACATGCATATACATTGGCCACGTTTTGAGTATGTGTAAATATTTTGTCACTTATTTGACATAATATAATGAGAATGGTTTTATGGTGAAGAGGTTTTGTAGTTCCCCTGCTTTTCAATTTTCAGGACAAGCTTAAATTTAAAATATTGGTGGTATAGATGGTTTTATATATATATTAGATGGGATAACCGATGTGGAAGATGTAAAGCTGCCATGGAAAATGTATGTCGAAAAGCAGCAACGTATTTTAGTACTCTTAATAGGATAGTATAATATTATCTAGATATCGGCACGCCGATAATAGTGTTCCTTCCTATTTTTAACTTTGTGAACAAGTCAACTGTTTCCCATGCAAATGAAGGACATGACGGTGACACAGGAAATTTTTTTTTGTTCGCTTCTGTCTCCCCTCGCGATGTTATACGACCGATGACATGACAAGAATGACACATAAAATATATAAATAAACAAACAGAAAATACAACATAACAAGTGGGAGTGGAAGTGATATTGGGCGTGCGTGATAAGAAGATGTCATGACATATAAAATTTTGAAGCTGCTATTTTTGATCACCTCATTCATCCAAATTATTCATTTCGCTCAAAAATGGCATTTTTCCAAGAGTTAATTACGAAGTAAATATTTATTAATTTGTAATATATTCAAAGAGAATATTAGGTATTTATTGTTATAATATTAAGGAAACTAAAGATGAATCGATTTGAATTTTTAGCTGCGGTGCTTATCTTTAATTACAATTACAATTTTCTGAAAGTAAAACTTTTACTTTTAAGCTTCTTTTTGTGTACTTTGCATTAATAAAGATTCAGAGAGAGAAATCGGACAGACTGTAATGTGGATATATAATTTTGTAATTAAATAAGCTATAAACCCAATAACTGTCTAGCTGGCTGCCTGCCTGTCGTGCTAGCTGCTAACGGATTCCTTTGGACGAGCGAAACATGCACGTACATCAGGCAGCCTAGCGAATGTTAATGCCCTTCGAGGCTGGTCTCGGCCACAGAGGACACCCGGCCACCCGTCAACCAGAACCCTGTTGCGTGCTTCTAACTTTCTACAATGCGCACGCAGTTTGCATATTTGCACATCAATTTGGAACTTACACAGGGAGGTGTTCAGATTTTGGAGGTGGTGGTGAAGCAGCAGGAAGAGCAGCAGGATGTCTATGGCATCAAGGAACCGGCCAGCATCCATCGTTTTGATTACAGTGCAGTGCGTGTTTAATTTGTGCTACCAACTCAGCGATCAAACTGAGACTGTAATTAGTTCACATCCATATCCACGTATGCCACACCCCACATGCCTCATCCCCCATCCGTCACTCATCGCTCGGGACAAACGGAAGTTTGAGAAAAGCATGCCAGCGAGCCATTGTCGCACAATTAACCAACCAATTAATCAAGATGCAGCCAACTCGCAGGCAACTTTAAGCAAAATTTAATTTAATTTTGCGCTAATGTAAAAATTTTGCAAATGCCGAAAGGCGGCTAGGCGGAAAAAAGTAATTCAAGTGTCATATGCCAAAAGAGAGGGAGAGAGAGAGTGGGGAGAAGGGGGATGCAGGAGGTGTCTAAAAGTAAGCTGCTTGTGGAGTTCAACTGTATGGGCTCGTGTTTGACAGTGTGACTTTAATTTTGGACTTTGCAAGCTTTGCGCTGACGGCTTTTGATCACACTCATAAATCATGAAAAAGTTTGAGTTTTTTCGCGCTCTTGGACCATTGCAGGGGCGCTTCATGCCATTGGACAGAACCTCCAAATTAATCAAGTCCCTTTTTATACCCTGAACACATTATAAATGGGTAGAAATGGTATGATGAAGTTGTGCCAAAGTATGTAATTGCCATGGGGAGCACAACCTGCCAAGTCGGCCTAGCCGTGCTCGTCGTGTATAACTTATTTGTATATATCGATAATTCCACCCGTTTCGAGAATATCGATTAAAATCGATTTCAATAAAAGCCACATTTGTAAAGGCAGGGCCTTTGATTCTTGATCAAATACAAATCTCATCAAAATCGAATAATAGATCCCAAGACCCAATAGTATTCTCATATTTATCTCATTACTATCGGCCTCTAAACCTTTCCGTTACTTATTTCCACTTTCTCTTAAAAGTTCTTCAACTAATTATTGTTCGTACGAAGCTTTTCGAGTTCTCCCTACTGATTGCGATAGGCTCTAATAATAATTCGGAGTCTTCTATTTCTATCATTCAGAAATCATGTTTAAACGTTTTATTCGTTAATAACATTTTTGTATGCATTTGTTGTTGGGCATCTTCGCAAATCATAAATTTTGTTTCATTTTTTGTTTGTCTGATAACGTTTTTTTCTGGATGCAATGCAACAAATAATGCATAAATTTTGCTATTAAATGCCGGATTAGGGAATTCTAACTGGTTTCTTTCGACAATTGAAATTGACAGACATAAACTACAATATATATTGAAATAAGTTGGGTAAGTTGAATTAAATTGCATCGCACTTAATACTTGAAGCGTACATTTAATAAAACATTTTGTTCTTTCGTGGTTGCTGCTCTCTGCTAAGGAGGTTGCGCAAGAAATTACTGCGCATTGTCAAAGCACAGCACACAGAGAAAGCGACCTTCAAGCAAATTTCATTTCAATCTAGTTTTGATTCCACTTGGGAAACTTGAAAGTTGATGAAATGGCACGAACGGAGTCAATAACAATGCGAATGCAACAGCATTTGCACCATGAGCACAGCAATAAAAGATAAAAGAATTCTCGGGAAAGCTGTTGCCCATGAATTTCACATACTTTATTGAGAGCAGAGCAACACAATAGACGCACACCACACACACACACACACACACACACACACATAAGGCCCATACGCACCCACAGCAATGCGCATTCACACAGAGTTGATTGTAAAAATCAAAGCAAAGTCGAAAAAGACACAGAGCAAACAAAACACGTGCCAAAAATCCACGCAAATCTAGTGGAAAATTAAAATTTTGGCAATTTATGCGTGCAACAGAGACGGCAAATGGCAGACAGACTGTGGCAGAGACAAAGGCAGAGAGATAATGGCTGAAAAGGGCCCACAAGGCCATAGAGGCCGACAAATTTACGACTTTTGAGTGTCTCTCGTTCTTCCACAAAGGATTTGTATACAGTTCTTTGATTTGGCGTTAAGAACAAATTCCGATGCCTTAAGCCAAATGCGGCCACCGACGCACATGGGACCTCGTCTGCGCTGCTAATGTATCCACTACCAGCAAGCCTTTGTATATAACTACGGAGCCTGTCACAACATCATGTTACATTAAATTTGAGACAGTTAATATATATATTATTTACCTTGTACAGCTTCACCTCTGCTCATTTTCGTGTAATATGGGGCGCAATAAAAGGTGGTGTCTTTATATGCATTAGCACACACATACAGCCCAAATTTCTATTCATTCGAACATTGAGAGTATTACTGATAGTAGTATTTTCAGAGGCTTTTTAATGTTTAGGGCGTGATTGTACATTGGAGCTTATACCATTTGGAAACTTATTTAATTGCCTTTCAAAACATATATATCTTAATATCATACTCTCGAAGCCAGGTCTTAGTTCCTTAACCGGGATGTGGAAACACAATATCGTTTTCAATTACCATTCCTAAAACATTTTATCTATACCTATTTACAACTAATAAAAAAAAAATGCAGTATCTGTTAAAGCGTAAAGCAATATCTTCTGCACCAACTGGCATAATTTAAGCATCTGTTGAGTCTTGCAAATGGCAAATATTTGATTACAAATTTTCAATATCTTTACTTACTAGTAATCTGGAATAGTTATATTTTTGTTATCATACTTTGAGAAGCACACAAGCTGCATGAAAAAATAAGTACATGAAGCGTTCCATACTTGCCACTTAAAAAATTACCTAAATATGCCTTAAATCATAAGAAAATGTCTGGCTTTAAACACAAATACAACTTTCAAGAAATCCCTAAAATACTGAGGCGAGTGAAACACTTGCCGTATACATATGTATGCACATACATATATGATGAGAAAAATTTGCGACAATTTGTGTATTTACATGCACTGGGTCTGCATCGAAATTAATAATTTAAAGAATATTTCATTATATTGTTGACAAGTAAAATGCGTAGGAGCTTCTCATCTCTGGCTATGCCAGTTATGCGTATATTGAGGTGGCATGCAGCGGAGGGGCAAACACTCAATGCTAATAAGTCAGCGGAAAGCTGCACTAACAAAAATTTACGACGAAAAGCCAATCAATACAGGACGATGATAGCTGATAAGTTACACATGCACAAACACAGTTAAAGCTTACAATTCCTACTCCGAAACGCCTTGAAGGGCGACAACAATGAAGCTAAAAATCTGAGCAGGCCTGGATATAACATTGGCGTAAGCCGGTTGTGAGTTGGGTACATTTGGGGCAACGCCATTTTCCTGCTGTTTGCCAAGAATGGAATCAAGGGACAACATGTTCTTTGGTAAGCAAACAACGGCAAAATATTATATGCATTAAAAATTTAGACAAGTTCTCAGTAAAAAGGCATATGCCATCTAATTATGCTAAAATATATATATATATATATATATATATATATATATATACATATGTTAACAGCTTAGTGAATCATGGGATCGATAATTAGGATTAGCCTTTTCAATGAAAGTTTTTTTTTTTTTTAATTTTGCGCTTCTTATTTTATTTTTTATGTAAATTTTGAATGTGTGTTGTATGAGCGATGATGATTTTAAATGCCCAGCATTGACGAGTACAAAAAATTATCGCTCAAATGAAATGAATGGACCTGCTCGCTAAAATGATTGTTAGAGACGAGAAGCGAACTGTTGATGTTTCAAATGTGCTACGTACTTTCAGGCTCTGGTCTCTGGTTAGAAATTGACAATTCGCCGAGCCGAAATTCAGATGAGCAATTCATGCATGCCACAGCATAGGCGTGTATCAATTTGAATTGCAAACTTCAATGAAAGCTGGCAACGACACAAGCAGTGGTCCAGCGGCATGAACAGGGACCGACACATACCCTCATCAGCCTCACTTAGTACTTGTCGCATTTGGCATGTGGAACGTGGCGAATGGATTGTGGCGTGTGGCCAATGCTCAGACGGCTGCTACCAAAAAGGGCTCAATACCCTTTAAAATTAAAACACAAGGTACTCCAATTTAATAAGAATTCGTGGGTGAATTTGCTAAGTTCGAACGCATCTATGACAACAATAATATGTTATTTGTAAGTCTCTGAAATCGAATACTTTCTATCAAACCAAACGTATTCTTTACCATCTGTGGATGAGTAAACATGAAAGTATTTTTTTTTCGATTTGTATGTACATAATGTCTTATACAGTTGAACCAAACAGCATCCTAGGCTAATTATAATATCTTTATTAGCTAACATATATATAGAGGTGTATATATCGGTTGTTATATTCTCTGTTGTTCTTTAATAAGACTACAATGTCTCAACAGATTGTAAGTGTATTAAAACTTTGGCATCTTGAAATCGCTTGAATTTTGTTGGTACATGAAATTGACATTTTTGTATTTCATGTTCAAATATTTAATATGTTGCCCAATTCCCAGCCATCGAATGAGTATTCAGACATGCTTGGGGATACTATTTAACTATCTGTGTATGTGCATATGTTCTTGTGTTGTGGAGCTTTGACCTCTTTGCAATATTCGTGGTCGACGAACTTGCCACGAGACACATGACGTACGAGTAGGGTGAGGGTATACAAAACAGCAGCCTGGACAACCATAACCACTGTCTAAAAGTCTGCACGAGCTTTTGCAATTGTGTAATTGGTTAGATATATATATATATATATATATATATATATTTGTTATGCTCGCATGACAACCAATAAGCATGTACACAATTATGTACATCTGCAATCAGCGTAAGAAACGGTCGGTTGGAGCTCTCAATGGACTCGATATTAAGCCGCACATGAACTCCAACTACATACCAATTAATAAACAATCGTGCTGAGGGTATTATAATTAAATAAAAAAGCAATTAGGTAAAAGATGAGTTCTCGTACGAAAGTTCGTATGCTTAACAAGGTATGCCGGGCAACTGCAATGCAGATGATGTCTTTCCAATTGTGTCTGTTATGGCAATCGGGTATCGATTGTTATCGATATTAGCAAAACTATGGAAGTTGTCGATAAGCCAACTCAAACCTTATAGCTATTGATGCGGATCAAAAAGTACATAAAATTTATTGTGTTGGGAATGCTTTTTGTTTTCCTGGCCCAATTTCAACAGTCGTCCTTAACCAATTTTTTTGAAAAGGGTTTAAAAAGATAATATTTATGCTATGCTTGTACACGCATTTTTGCCTTGCTCAATCTACAAAGGGACAACACTTAAGTGGGTCACAAGATTTGCTCTCCTAGGTTAGGTCACTGGCAGGACTGGGTACGTGCTGAGGGTACGTCGAGGGTTGAGCATGAGGTCACTAACTGCTTATGTGATTAGCGTTAAAATTAAAATGCTTTTTGCCGCTTAATGGCTACCATGTGCAGCAATGGGCTTGCGGCTTGTGGCTCAAAGAACTGGTGGATTGCTTAGCAACAAAAACAGCAGCAATTCAAAGTAATTGTCAATGAGGCTAGAGCGAGAGAGAGAGAGATAGAGATAGAGAACATGAGATAGAAAAGAAAGAGAGAGTGGTAGAAGGGCCTCATCGCTTGGGACTTGTGCCCAATTGAAGTTCAGTAATTGAAATGAGCTGCGGCTCGATGGGTCGCTGTTTAGCTAAGTCAGTGGGTTGCTGGGTCGCTTGGTCGGTGGTTTATTGGTCTGCTCCTTGACTGTCAAGGTGTCATCTGGCTGGCTGTTAGCTTGCAGTGGGTAGGCCAAATTGATGGTCGCTAATTAATTCGCCTAGCAGCGCGATGCACACAAATGAAATACTCATTAATTAAAAACGGATTTTGCGTGACCTAAGCTGTCAACTCATTCAGCAACCGTGGATAGTGACCACCCACGGAGCGGCTGTGTATCTCTCAGTGTATGTATGCGATTATTTATTTATTATAGCGCTACAAGTTTGCTACTTATAAATTATTACGCTTGCCACAAAACTGTTATTAAAGAGAATATAATTAGGTTACAAATAAGAGTGAACATATAAATATAGTTACCGCATGTGGCTTAATGCCTAGATCTTATTAATGTAAAATTGTTAATATTATTAAAAAGTTCACTTAGTTTATTTACTTGTATATACTCTCTGTGTTGTGCTCAAGAGTGTCTTCTGAGATTCATAAATTAGCTTAGACATTTGATTTTTATGCACACTTTTACCTGTCACATTAATTTACCAGTGTTTTTTTTTTTGTGTTTTCACTCCAAATTTCTTATAGAGAACATGACACAAATGCGACTTATGCTTGCACTCAAAATTACAGTTAATTATGAAATATGTCATCATAAGTCACAGATTCTTGAATTTCACTTTGGGACAAATGTATGGAGTCTGGAATGTGTTCTTTAATGGGCTGCACACACATATACCCTTTAAAAAATTATACGATACGGCGCACTTCAAGCGAGTGAAGAAACCGCAAAAGTTTACAACGACCAACACAATCATAAAAGGCCGTGAACAAGATAAAGAGGCCAACTGAAAGAAGCAAGGCGAAGCCAAATGGACCAAATGAGCATCCACTGGCGACACGTGGCTCCCAGAACCGAGAGGGCTAAGTCTGCCACAAGCTTTGCCACAAGAAAGAAATAAAGGGAGTGAAAAAAAAACGACAAAGCCTAACCCGCATCTGCCCAATTCCCATTCCCATGGCTTCAACTGTTCTTTAGGCGCCATCCGGAATTATCATAAAATTGCGTCTTAAAATATTTGAGCTTACTCGTTTTGTTTCTTGCTGTTGCATATCCGGATGTTCTTGCTGCTGCCGCAGTTGTTTTTTGTTGCGCTGTTTAAACATTGATAAGCCGCTGCCATCTGCAAATGGCTGCACTAAACGCGCTGCTTTGAACTGGCCCCAAGGCTTTGTAGCTGGTCACTGTTTTATTCCAAATTTTATGTGCTTAAGTTCAGACATTAATTTTAAATACGGCTGTGTACCTTAAATATTTTGCTGGCATTGCGCTTTCATGCCTTAACAGCGGAGACACATTAGCTACATTTTGACAGCAACTAAGTAACGCGTTATAATTTACATTTCCGATCTTCACAAAGTGCGTATGTTAAGAAATACAGAAGTTGTAAAACCAAACTTATTTTCATATTGAGACAACAATATGCACATCTAAATGCTCATGGATATGTGTATGTATGTGTTTATAGGGTGTATGTATATCCACTCATACAGGATATCGTCTAGTCGTGTTCTCGCGACTAGATCACTCCTGCATGTTATTGTTATTTTTTACATTTGCTTTGACACTAATGTTTTTTTCTTATATCCGTTGAAGCCTTTGCTTTTCGTTAAGATAATGCGCCGGGGCCAGCAATGGGTTTGTCGTGGAAGAAGGGGTAAAGGGATAACTAACTGAACTGCCAACATTATTTTTAGCTCACAAGTGAAAGAAAGTTGCGAGTCGCTCAGTAAACAACATCAACGTCAGTAACACAAGACGGAAGTGACTTGGAAATTGTCTAGTCAAGGAGCGATATAAATTCACGTGCGTGCTTGCCACTTTTTGTCTTGTGTGTATTTGTGTATGTGCGTGAACAAAGAGGCGTTGCTGTGTGCCATTGTCAACAGGAATAAGAACAACTACTGGAAAACAAGTTCAACAATAACACGCGGAAATGGAAAAGCACTTGGTTTGTGGCTCACATTCTATATAGAACGGTGCAAGGGGAGGCTGCTGCACGGGTAAACTGCATATAAATCACATAGCGCACCCAAATCGACTGACTTTGGCTTAACAGCCATTGTAGGTGCGCGCTTTTATTTTTTTGCTGAGCGCCATTTAATATTTCGAAATAATTAAAAATATAATTAAGAGTAAACAGTTTGTGAATCAATAAATATAAAAACATAACCCAGAAGCGCATTATAGATAAAAAAAAGAATGCAAACAATAATTTTGCTTCATAAAAATTGGGTTTTGTAAACAACCGAAGCTGCAGCTATTCAAACTGCATGCTATTCAACTTAATAAAAACAATTTGTTCAAGTGCAGGATTAAGAAGAAAGTGGCATGATTATGCAGGCTCTACTGCTGATGTTTTCGTGCCGCTACAGTCCGATGCAGGCTTTACTTCTGTATCTGTTTAAAGAGGTTCCAGTGATATATTTTGCAGGGTATTCAATCTTCTTTGGCCTATCTTATGTTGGTTTTGGAATTTTTATGTTCTGTAATTTATCTTGCGGCTACAATTGTGTGACCGGAAGGGGGGAAGGATAAGCTGAAATTGACGGGTATCTGAATTCAGCGGCTCGTGGTGCCAATGTTGTCTATTCAAAATTTGATTCCTTTATGTAATCATTGGTTCGCACTGCGGTTGCTATCATTCATCAGAACTGGGAGTTTAAGTCACTTTTCGTTTACTCGATGTGGTGTCGATCCATAAATGATGGCATAGCAATCAATCAAAATTAAAATATTGCACGCGAAATGTCGCTTGCGTATTTGCTGGCTTCTGTTGCATGCCTGATACTTGTATATGCATTATTAATCTCAGCGTTTCAGATATGAAACAAGCATTAATCAACACTCTTGCATTTATTTCAGATGTACCTACAAATTTATTATTATCAACATTGTGGATTTAACATGTCCGTAAAGTTTTTAAAAAGACGACAATCAATTGGGAATCTTCTTTTTTTCGCTTAGTTGTATGAGAGATTATCTCCAAAGTTTGAAACTCAAAAACGTGTTTCTAATTTAAGGTGTTTGATGAAATGTATGTTGAACATATTTATTTTGTTTACATATTTGTATTTTTTGTTTGGTGTTAACCAGATTCAAGTCATCTTCTAAAATCTGTTTCAACCATGTTCCAACTGACCTTCGCACACACAGTGTATGGTAATCGTTCATTTACGATTTTATTAGTATTATTCCTGCTTTGATTGATTCGGTAGCCATGCAGCGGTTCTCTATTTTTGTCAATTTTTTTGCTATATGCCGTAATTTTTTAGATAACACTTTAAGGGGGTTCTGCTCTCAGATCCAGCCAGGTGATAAAATTAACCATTCACAGCTCAACTTGCTTGTTCGGCTTTTCCCATACAAATTGCATGCTTTTTCAATTTCAGGTTGAGCGAGTAAATTACATTTGCTCGTTAAGCCCAATGCATGGCCGTGAGTTAATGGTAACAAATCTGAGCAGCGCACAAGCAATTTGCCTATGCTGTACCGCGGGCATTTGTGGAGGGGGAGGGAGGGTGTCTTGTGTTTGATTTATTTGGACAAGATGTCACACACGTAGTAATGTTACTCCAAAATATGGACGAAAAATGCAGACATAAACATTTCACCGTAACATAGACCGTAGGGCGGATGGCAATCGTCAATTTGAAGAGAAAACCAATTTAAGCGAGGAAGAGGGCTCTTAGTGAGAGGTGTCTGACTAAAGAATAGCCTGTAGCCTATCCAAAGTACCTCATTACCTTCGAACACATTTGTCATCACAAATATATATTGTGTCAATATCTTAAGCACATATTGCATATAGTCTTTGAGATCGACAAGAGCAACGGATATATATGTGTATTATATATATATTCCCTTAATCCACTTGAATGTATACAGGGTATACACAAAATGTGCATGTCTATGGTTGTCGGTGTGTAGTCATGTGTATAGGTGAGTTCGTGTTTGGTCTGGCCAAAAAAAAAAAACAAACGTGCGCCGCCTGTGAAATGCGCATCGAGGGCTGCAACGGGGCCAAGCTCTCATTGTGAAATCGGACTAAGCCCAAGAACGAAGCGGGGGAGCAGGGGATGCCTCGGGCTTTTTTTGAATGGGAGCATGTATAATAAAATATATGTGCGCACAAGGCATGTTCAACCAACAGCAGACACAAAACATAAATCCAGTATGGCAGAACATAATTAATAACATGTGAGAACGCTGCAGACGCTGTGTAACCGATTGCGGAATACTCTGGAAGCGGTTTTATTTTTATCAGCAAGTACCCTTTTTGTGGGGATGGGTTTGCCTCGACTATTGCATGATCAATAATTAACCATTTCAATTTTGGGTCTATTCATTTTTAACCTCCTAGTGAGCGTGGGATACTAATTCAAAAACTTCCTATTCCGTGATGAATATTGAACAAACCCAATATAGTCATATACCTTCGGTATCAGGGTATATATAAAAGTGTATTTATTAAGACGAAAACAAAAACATACTCCAACTAATGCATTAGGCACTTGAATTCGGTGAAATTAATTTCAATAATAGCAATAATATACCAAAATAAAAAATGATGAACTAAGCATAATGAAAAATTGTATCGCATTGGCATGGAGAAAGTAGGTCTTCGAATATAATCAAGTACAATGAGTGTAAGATGGCTGGCAACGTGGTTGTTTCACCAGGATGTTTTAATAATATCTTGGATATATTTGGAATTTATTAGCTTAGGCCCATCCTTATGAATCTCGTTTGCAAGTTAGGCAAAGTCAACACCCAAACAGATTGCGGACCGACCCCTAATGAACTTAAAGGTGGGTGGCCAGGGACGAGCAATGATGCTCGAGGTAGTGCTTTTGTTTTAAGCTTTTAGCACAGATTGTCGATTTCTTTATTGTTGTTAAGTTGTCTCGATTTATGTATTTACCGCGCTTGCCATTGGGGGTAAATTTAGTACTGCACTTTGCAGCATAATTTAAGCTTACAGAAAGCGAAAGGAACAAGAAAATAGAAATGGCAACGGCAACAGCAAAAGAAACAGCAACAGCAACAGCAACAAAAACAAAAACAACAATAATAATAATAAAAGGTCATAAAATGCTGGCATTAGCTGCAAACAAAGTAAAGAAATGCCACAAACAAAATCACAGTGCAAACACAAATAAAACTTTTTCGAAAGGCCCCAACCAGAAATTCTGCAGTGAAGTCCAAAAAGAAAATTTGCGTTCAAATGAGTAAACACAGGCCAATACAAGTCCTGAACTCTGACATGGACACGGCCAGGTAACTCAAATCATCAAAGAGCTTGCTAAAAATATAAGACCTTTAATAAACAACTGAACAGATGCCAGGACTAGAGGTCTTCTTAAGTCGTTAAGGAGCTCTAAATTCCGCTAACCTATTGTGGCATTATGAATCCTTGATGACTGTATACGACCAAGGAAAAGCAACATCATAATGATAAGAATGCGAGCCACATATGTATGTATGTAATTCTTAGGCGGCTGAAACTTTAAACTCGTCCAAACATTAACAACTCTTAATTTGTCAGTCTTAAGCCTCCTAAAGTTACCTTACATTCCATTATCCTCAGCTAGACGCGCAGCGCTCACAACAACTCATTATCCATTAGCAGCGCTAAGAGCTGATGGTATCCTTGAATTCACTCCTCCAATTAACTAACACATTTATAGCCCGGCTTTATGTGTGTTTGTTCGTTTGTTTGTGTGTGTAGCTGGTACAGCACAATGTCAGAGTAAAGTGCATTCGGCTTAGGTTAAAACCGTGGCATTTGCTCACACAATATCCCAGAGCTAATTCTCGATATCAGTTGTCAACAGAGTTAATTGAATATTCTGCGATAGTCCCGATATTATTGAATGTGCTCGAATTATTCCTCCCGTTCTGCAGATTGAACCTAATTTGATTTACCAAAAAAGAAAGGTTTTCAATTACCTGTTGCCAATGTCAATGTACGCAATGACCAAATTGTAATAACCTCTGCAATTCTGGCATATTCGATTCCGTTATGCAGAAATCGAAGAAATCGAAAGTTGATATTAACGAATTGAATTCGTACTATTCGAAATATTGACGTGGTAATTCAGCTAAGGCTATTTAAACATGTATTTTCCGCCAATCTTTTAATTTGCTCACATTAAGGCATCTAGTTAAATTGTGGGTGTTATGAACAAATGCAAATACAATAACTGAAATTAATTAAAACAAAGTAAATAAATAAATGGACCAAGTTGCCAGAGCTGCGAACTGGAGCCGAAATCTGGGCGGCTTTGCTTGATCTTAATTAATGCAACGGCATTATTTATGTGCCTTTTGGGTTCTTCAAGAAGTTTAATTGAATTAGTCAGTTTTTCCAGAATGAAAAAAGAGACAAAGATGTTACAAAATCAACAATAAAGATAAACTTTTGCCTTAATGTCCAAAATATCTTAAGTGTCTTTTTTAAAGTAAAATAAACAAAAAAACAGAAACAAAAACAAAAGTTGTGAAAAATGTTCAGTTTCTTTTGTGGTTAAAGTTGCCACTTGATTTATAAACACAAAACGAAACAACGAAGGGCTTGACTAGAAGATACCCAAGCTCATACTAATTATAAAAACCACAAGCAGTCCAAGCAGACACTTAAACAACTACATAACAACCTGGTTAGTGTTTTTAATAAGTACGGGGTATACAAAGAGCATATGGCAGGCGGGAAACACAATCAGTCTTAAATGTGTCGGCGGGCAAACAAAACAAAATGGCGGTTAAATAATGAGCCAAAGGTGTAAACAAGTGGAAGTCGTCTGCGGTACGCTAATTAACTTGACAAATATGATGTCCTTTCCATTGGCAGCCACTGATTGTAATAATACTGTTACGCCACGGGCTTTCTGCCCGACTGCGCCGGTTTTGACTGCGGAAGAAGCTCAAATGTTTTGTGACATGCAAATTTTGTCAAGTTACTTAGTTATGTAAATGAGGTCTATTGCGGTAATTAAACGTTTATTCAATGCTGAGCATTCTGTTCTACAAATACCTCACAGTAGATACAAAAGAAAATGTCAGATTCACAAAAAGTGAAATGTGATTTAATTAAATACCTCAGATTGAATGACAAAATAGTAAAGCCTTTCAATTTCATAGTCGAAAAATATGTACTTTTTTGCTTGAACATGAGACTGTGAATTCAAATTTATTCAGGGACTCAGATTAATCTTAATTGACTCTGTTTCAAGGCCATAACGAGTATCTGTTAATATGTAACATTTGAGTCTAGTAGGGTTCTACTTTTATTACAGTTACAGAAAACATATTCCATGAAGACAATGTAAAATTGAAGACAATTAAAATTCGACAGTATATACGTTCATGTTTATGTATTCAAAGTTGAATATTGTACAAACTAGCTACGAGAAATACGAGAGGCAAAAATATCGCTGGCAAACAATGAAAGATGACTATGGTAGCAACAAGTCCGTTGGCAACATGTTGCTGAGCTGTATGTTGTGTGTTGCTTAATGTTTTTATGTTGTGGTGAGTTTAGCATCTGTTGCCAGAACTGTTGGTCCAAAAAGCCAACAAAGAACCATTGGCGGGCTTCGGGAATCAGTGCACGACGGAGTCTACGAAGCGGAGGCACACAGAGCGGCTTCCGCTGATTATCCAGTTGGTTGTCCTGCTTCTTCGCTTGCCAGCTCGCCAGCTCGCCAGCTCGCTAGCTGTATCTTTCGCTACCGTTTTCTTTAACTTTTTTTTGCCCGTGTTGACGCGAGTGCAAGTGCAATTTCCCAGAGACAGCCTCACGATTGGAGCCATCTTCAACTATCGTCGGCTGCTGTCTGCGCTCGCGCCGCTGACAACCAATGCAGCACTGCAGCTCAATGCTAGCTTTGCTGCTGTGGAGCTCTACGGCGGCGCCAGCGACAGCATCAGCGATGGCATCAACGGCAGTGATCTCTACATTTACGGCAACGAACTTCATCTCGAGGAAATCTCATCGTCCGCGTCGCTGGCCACATCGTCCCCGTTGAATGGGATAACCGTTGCATCTGCAGTTGGCTCGGGAACGATTGTTCCCATGCCAATGGCACCGACTAATCGGAGTATGTCGCGTGTTATAGCCGATGTGCCCATTTGGGTGATACCCTGCTACAGTATTATACTCCTATGTGCTGTGGTGGGCAACCTGCTAGTGGTGCTTACCCTGGTGCAGAATCGTCGCATGCGCACCATTACCAACGTCTTTCTGCTTAATTTGGCCATATCCGATATACTGCTGGGCGTGCTTTGCATGCCGGTGACCCTGGTCGGCACACTGCTGCGCCACTTCATCTTTGGCGAGTTTCTATGCAAGCTTCTCCAGTTTGCTCAAGGTGAGTCATCCAGTGCATGTGCGCCGGCAAGTGTTCGGACTCTGCGAGTAGAGCTTATATTACCATCTGTCTGCCGTTATGCCCATATATGCATAGATTATTCACATATTTAGCTTACGATGCCATCCGAGGGCGAATGTTAAGTGTTGCCAGCCACTTGAATTGTAAATAGCCACAAAAGCGATGGACCTCGAACCTTGGCTAGAAGCGGTCCTGTAGATTAGGTCCTTGCTGTGCTGTGTGTTTTATAACCCAGTCAATACGCAAGTGTGGGAATGTTAGCTTTTAACTACTTAAACAAATTCATGCTGTGACCTAAGGACGACTGCACGGAAGGATGCTTGATTATCTCCTGGCTGGCCAACAATGCCAGTGCCAATGGATACAATCTGGGCCATATAAGTATGCGAGACCCACTCGCACTCTAAGTTCACCTGATGCCACTCGAAATGAGCTGGGTTAAAATGCCTACTAAACACCCCAATTTGCGTGCGTATTAAATGTTATGAGTTTTTTACTAGCTTATCTAAATGAGCACGGGTGACAAGTTTGCTAAAACATTTTTTAAGGACATAATGGACTAATCACTGTACAAATGCAAACATGTACATACGTTTTCTGATGACATAAAGGACTAATCGCTCTACAAATGCAAATAGTGAACACACATTCATATACACATACTTACGCATATGTAAAATGTAAATTACAATTTTTAAATGCGAGCTTGCGAAATACATTTAAAAGCAAACATTTCCAAGGAGGTGGGTAACATTAATTGTTGATGAAATATCACTTTGTTATTTGTTGATTCAAATTCGCCAGATACTGGAAACTTATTCCAATTCAAGAACCATTTTAACAATGTTAATGGGCCCTTTAAGTTGCTAACTCGACCTTGGTAAGCATAAGCTGTCAAGAACATAAAAATATGTCTGCACTATAAGCTGAGAACATATACACACACGCATTCAAACACCCACTTATGTGCTTGAATTCTCTGAGTACCATATCAAACACCCCTTAAAAAACAAATTGGTTTACCACTGACTTCTATAAACAGCAGTAAGAAGGCATTAACTTCGATTTATGCACATGTTAAGGAATCTAGCATACAGTTTTTATTACAATTGATTTCAATTTTATGACCACTTTTTATTTAAGGCACTCTCAATTATTTATGAGGGGCGATTTTCCACGCATCGGTCGACAAGGGCATCATAATTTTGAAATAAAAAATGCCATCATACATAACGATTAGCGATTTTCTGTAGCCCTTTTATAACCCATAACTATTAAGTATGGTTTGAAAATAATCATGATGAAACTCTTCAAATATAAGAGCTAGAGAATTTAAATGTATTTTCTCTAGTAAGTAACACAGTTTGCTGTCAATCGATAGTTATTCATCAATTCATCTTACTTAAGCATATCTATAGCAGCATATAAAAATAAGTCAGTAGTTGAGCGTATAGGATATGTTTTAGTGGAGCATCCTTGCCATGCATTGCATTTTCACTTACTTATTATACAGCGCTTAAGATGCTAGACCCAAAAACCGACAGCCAGCAAACGAGTCATCGCAGAAAAGTTATAACAATGGGTTCAAAAGTTGAAATATGCATATACACAGAGCACATAAGCATAAGGAAATAAGCGTCTATTGAGAGGCACTCACTTGCTTAAGTAGTTATTAGTTTCATAAAGCAGGCTAAAGAACTTTTCAGCCATAAAATGGATTTTGCCATCGCTGGTATAAACCTTTTGTTGTCATGCCGCAGCCATCACTGAAATAAAGTGCCTGCGGAGCAGAAAGTGGCGATCAACTTAGTTGGGTTACTAAGCCAATACCTCCCGCAGCCAATGTTAACAAGTGCTTAGAGAATTTGTTTTGGCACCTGTCACAAATGCTTATGTAATTGGTGAAATTGATTTACTTAGCTTAAAGCACTTTCAAAGCCACTCGGTCAACCAAAGGGTTGAAGGAACAATCTATTTCAAAATATCCGACCTCGATTTTTGACTAGCAACTGCAGCTGGAAAAAGTTTCGACAAGCACCGGCCAAACAAATAATTTAATAATATGTATATCCATTAATGTGTAGTCTTGCTTTGCAGATTTAAATGTAGATAAATAACCATCAACAGCTGATAGATTCAAGCCAAGTGGCTGAGTCCTCTGGACACAACCTGTATCTGCGTCCAAGCCAAGGCAAATGGCAATCTGGTTAACATGACTCTTAAGGGTAACACGAAATAAATCCTTATTTTCAATGCGAATTAGGCTAGTCTTTGCATAACATGCGTCGCACCACCCCATTGTGAAAATGTGAAAAATTGCGAGACTGTGCAAATGTATCTTTCTGCCTGTGTTGGTGAGTTTGTGCTTTCAAAATATATTACCATTGCCTCGACGATTCGAGAATGCGAGTTTCTTTTGTTGTTGTACGTTGAGTCTGAGACTTAGAGTTAAATATATGCTAATGTTTCAACACGCTCTCATCTGTGGTGGTGAAGAAAAAGATACGCTCGATAGCTGCTGACTAGTTTGAAATGGGACTATTAAACTAGTCAACAGCACACTTTTTATCAAAGCACTGAAAAAAGGAACAACGAGTGCACACTCTCTATGCTAATTTGATTTTAGTGCCAGAGTACTTGAGTGTGTTTTTTATAGTTTTCGTTATAATTTTTTTTCTATGAAAAGTGATCATAACGACATTCCTTTGGTGGCACATGCAGTTACTTCCGTTTCCAGGTTCGTTGCCATTCTCGCTGTAGCTGGTTATCAGCACAATAACAATGCCGAGCAAATAACCTGCAATACATTGGCGAAAATGATTTGGACTTTTATCCAATCTGTTGCACAACATCCACTCGTAAATTTATAAATGTCAAATGTGTCGCTGGCTAGCCTGACACACCAATTTATGGCACCAATATGTCGAGGTGCAGAACTTTTGTTGTATTGGTCGCATCCACTGTGGGTACTCAAAACCAAACCCAAACTCATACTCGAACTCAAACTGAAACACAAAACAAGGTCCCAGGCCACCCCAAATGCCTGCCTACTGTCAAGTTTTGGAATCCGGTTACGGCCAAATATCAATTTGCCAGGCAATTTTCAAATTTTTTCCTTGACAATGCTCCTCACCCAATTCAAATCAAATCCTCAATCGCACGGCTTATGACGGCTGTCAGTTTGCCGAGTGCGAACATCTTGCGCGTTCCCACGCAGATAAGAGGTTGCCCCTAATATGTATGCTACACATTTCCGACCTAATTCACAGCAATATTAATATTTAAATACACATCATACATGAGATGTTTTATTAGTCATATACAGCATACAGTAATCATTCGCTTAAGTCAAGCATGGCTTAGAAAGTAAATGTTATCTGCTACCCGAAAACTTATCACTCTTATTCAAAGCTTAGACGGCCAAATTAATAATTAATTTCACTTTTGTATCATCTGCGCTATTTCGTTTTCTATTATTTCATTTTGTGCTGTTGAAAACTCAACGTTCATTAATAAGGATTGTAGTGAAGCATGCCAATTTAAAGTTTTTCACGACATTTTTTAATCTTTTGTAGTTTAGGCTTTAGAGTATAAAGAAAAGTCTTTGTATATTTAAAAGACTCATTATCTAATGAAATGATGAGTGATGAAATCCTTTGAGTGCCAGTACATAATTTTAATGTCGTATTTATTATTTCCTTTCTACTGGCTCAAAGAAGTAAAAAAAATTATTCTGAAAACAGGTCCAAATGACATGCAACGCATTTAAATGGTTTTTATATTAAGAAAGGATTTTGTGCCTTAGACTAATTTTCATGACTCCATTGATTTAGTGCATTTTGAAAGCAATCCGAGCGCAATATGTCTTTTGAAACAATTACCAAAATAGAGCTTGTTTTTATTTATACAACAATATTGTACTGGCCATATCTTTTTCAATTCCTTAACTATCTCGAATGAGCATACTTTAAGAAACAGATAAAGCGATTTGCACTTATGGATTTACAGAATTTGTAAAACATTTTCATGCAACGCAAAAAATTCAAAATTCGGCCAATCATGTCTTGTCTCATGTCTTACTCTTGAATAAATAAGTAGTTCCTTTGTTTTCTTATGTTATTTATTTGTCAGCATTATTGATTTTGTTTGCCAGGATTTTTAATAAAAGTTAGCCAACCGCAAATGTAAAGCAGTCACCGTAAAAAATACACCCACTGAAAGGCAAACACAGTGCTACCTCACCATACAATGTCCCACATGGCGACCCACTCTCATGTGTCCCGCACAGGTTATGCATCATAAAGCATTTGCCGCAATTAATTTTCTTAAAAGAAGCGACGTCAATCATTTCGCTACGGCTTTCATTTTCAGGTATGCGAATAATCCCGCTGAAATGCACTTGTTGTGCGTTGGGACTTACAACATGCGGTCTAAGAGCATTTGGCCCATATGCAGGTCTACCACGTATATAAGCCATGATAATTATATTGCCAACTTAATCAAATTTGCACAAATGAATTCATACTTACATACAAAAAATGTGTCAGATATGTTGTTAAGCAGCGCTCAGCGCTCGCACAAATAAGCCAGAGAATTTCGAAAAACAAAGAGTCTAATGTGGTAAGCAAAACGGGCAACCATGGGAAAAAACAAGAGATAGTTTAGAAGGTATTCTAACAAAGGCATATCTAACACAACTTTAATGATAGAGACACGAAACGTGGAAGGTAAGCTGCTGGTTATGTCTTTTACGGATTGGCATATACATTTTCAGATCCACACCCACGGCCCCAGGTACTTCGGCCCTAAAAATCTGAAATGCTCAAAAGCCCATATATCCCGTAATTTAGGAACAAATTCCACGTCCACGCCCTAGAAGTCTAGAATTAGCAAAAGCCTACATCTCCCACAATTTTAAAGCAAACTTGAAGGATAGATTACTGGGAACATCCATTAAATATCAGAATTGTTTATTCTTTAGTTTCACCCACCTTGTGCTGTGGTATGTTATCAGATGATTTATGATTTATAGGTATCAGAGTATTTCGTAGTCGGTTACGCCCAACTGCAACTTTTTTTTTAGATTTTTTGTAAAAAGAAACCATACCAAAAAACCAATGCCAAATAAAAAATTGACATGCTGGGACTGTTTCTAAATTCAGGATTCTTGTGCTACATTAAGAAAATGACTATTTAATATATCCTTTTTATCATATTTTATTTTCTAAGTGCCTTTTCCTAAGGAATTCTAATATAAGGTTGTGGCTATCGGGATCTGCATTGGGTTGGTGTGGTTGAAGGTGGTCTGTGTTGGGATAAATTTTGACAGATTTTTGTAATTTGTTCATTATTATTGCAGAAGGGACAATTGCTTATGATTTTATTTGTGTGTCTTAAATTTTCAATATATAAAGACATAAGCCTCTTACTTCAAAAATATTTCAACGGACACAAAAGGAGTGCGTTTGAATTTGAGTTCGTTTTGTATTTCGTTGAAATATTTTTTTTAATAAGAGGCTTATTTCTTTTGTTTGATTGTTGGGATAGTATAAAGTACTTAAATTAAAGCTAGCTTGGAAATTTAATTAGGAAATAAAAGCCGAGCTGAAACGATAAATAGCTATACAAAAATGAAAACAGCAAAATGAACAATTTCTAATAAATACTTCCCTTTTATTTATAATGTTTCTATTTTTATTCCATTTCGCGATTCCATACTCGGGAACTTTGAATGCGAAAGCCTTTTCTTGTTCTTTTCAATAGACATACTTTATGTTCCGGGGACACACACCCACAAGCGCATACATGCACACATAGCAGAGATCAGTTGACACCAGGGTGTGACTAATATGAGTAGCGAAATCGCACTCCACAAGCACAAATAAATTAATGCGATGAGCTGCTGAAATAGGCTTTGAAGCAAGGGGATAAGGAAGCCCCAGGTGACATTTTTGCGTGTTTATGTTCGAGTGTGTGTGTATTCACTTACGTGTGTTTGCTCTTGTCACATGCCACAAAAGCATACAAATGAGCTGCCATTTTTGAAACGCGCAAAAAAGAAAAAAATGTTTTTGCCTATAGGCAATTTAAACTTTTGCAAGACTCTGATTTAGTTCATATTTTGACAAAGGTTCTTGAACTGAGGCTGGCAGTCTCATTGGGAATGCCGCAAAACAGGTGCATAGGCATAGGTAGTGCCTTCGACAACGACATCTGTTCGACTCCAGACCCAAGTTCGACTAACGCTCTCGTTATGTATCGCTTTTAGCCTTAAAAATGATGATGAAATGTGAGCCAAGGCACTAGTCAATTGGCATTTGGGGGTTGCTGCTACATGCAAATCAACTCGACCACTTTGACACACAATTTATTTTGGAATTTATTATGAGCAGAGAAAAGGTATTCGGCTTTCACAGCTCTCCAGCTCCAACATTCATCCAATCATCCGCTCAACGATAAAGCAACAACCACATTTTTAAACAGTTTTAAAAACTTCGCCAGCCATGCTTACATATGATATGCCTTTGAATGCTGCGCGTCTCGTTTTCCTCACAAAGATTGTTTGCTTTTTGTAATATCTCAGCCGGCAATACTTGACTTAATACTTGGCCATGCCTGTGCTGGCGTGGGCAGAATAAACAGAAAAATGAAATTCGCTTCTGAAATAGTTGTAAAGATAGTTTTCTTATAGAGGATTCTTACTTGTTTTTTGTTTGATCCAGCTCATCTCAAGAGTTCTAATCAAAGTTTTAGATGAACAAGTACAGCAATTGTACAAGTGCACTCAGTACTAAAAACTTTTTCCGGCTACTTCTCTCGTCCTGTAAATAGCTGTCAAGGATTCAAACAAACGTTTTATTCAAGTTGCACTTTATTAACTATAACTGAGTATTCAGCTCTTAAGTATAAATTGTTAATAAGTTTGCTTATTTAAATCCTTTTGAAAATAACTCTAATTGAGCTCAAAAATAAAATGACTAATAAATATTTTTTAATTTTCTTTAGAAACAAAAAATCACTTTGTACTTATATTAATATTAGCAAACATTTTTGATTGTATATATGCCAGTCTAATTGATAAATATATATGTTAGTCTGCAAGGATATTAATCTTATCAAAGAGAACTTTGTGTTTCTTGATTGAGAATCCGACTTTTGATTGAACTTTGAACAAACATTTAACATCTGGGCACGTGCATAAGTTATACCAACATTTGGAAGATGGCACATCGTTAATTAAGACTGAATTTGAAATGGCGCGAACTCGTGTCTCGCTGCTGCTGTCATCTCCCAGTGCCATTGTCAATGTCTCTCGTCCTCCTCCTCCCCCCACTATTTCCTGTCAACCAGCCAATATCAATTTGTACATGGCGCGTGTGCATCACATTTTAATTTGTTATGGTTAACAATGTGATTTACAACATCTGTGCAAGTGTAGGGCCTTGGAAATAACACATATTACCAATAAAATTGAGCCATCAACGGTTGGTTCTGCTTGCCCGCCAGCTCACTCAGACAATAACTTGCCTTGTCAATAAAAATAAAAAAAAACAATGGAAACCAATTTCTTTTATAATTTTTTGAGAACAAAGTTAGTCCCAACCGGAATGAAAAAAAACAACTGAAAATAACAAAAAATAAACCGACACTCACATTCCAACATAAAGTTGATATAATGGTATACCCTGTATTTAATTAGAAAAAAGAAAAAACAACTACTACTAATAAAATTACTTTGTCTTAGTTAAAAACATACATATGTATATACATATATACATATAGACAGTAACGTGGACAGTGAACGATTTTGTCAAGTTGTAAATACTATCTGTATAATCGGGCTAAAGGGTATCTTCCGGTCGATCAGTCTCATCTAACAGCTTCATATATATGTATACATATATATTTTGCGACGGCCGAAACTTTTGTGTTGCCATTTTTTATTGTTAGCTCAAATTTGAAATGGTTTTTATTGAGAACACGCACACAAACATACGCCAATTGGTTGAGCATTTCATTGACAGGACACAGATTCGAATTTCAACTGAATCGAAACAGAGACCCAGTCCATAAAATCACAGATTTGGCTACCAAGCAGTCTATAGCGGTAAATAACAAGACAACGACCAAGGCATTCCCCCCTCTTATGTCAACATGTTAATATTTGAATACGGAAATACCGATCAGCATCAAATATATATATATATATATATATATGTTTTTCTATATATTTTTTTTCCGACGACCGGTACTTTTGCTTTGCCATTTTTTATTGTTAGCTCAAATTTAAAATGATTTTTATTGAGAACACGCGCACAAGAATACTGGCAACTGGTTGAGCATTTCATTGCCAGGACACAGATTCGATTTTCAACTGAAACGAAATAGAGACCCAGTCCATGAAATCACAGTTATAGCTACCAAGCAGTCTATAAACGAAATGGCCAGCGCTAAATCACAAAACAACGACCAGGGGCATTCCCCCTCTTATGTCAATATTATGGTATTTGAATACCAGCTAAAAGCGTTTTTCATATTGATCAGAACTGATTTATGCAACATTTGTTATATCATTTCTGACTATTAAGTCTAGAGAAACAGAATGGGGATATTTAATATTTGCCTATGCATGCGTATTTGTCATTGATTATTTCGCGAGGGAGTGCGAAACATGTTTCCGTCTTTGTTATATGATAATCTATTTGAAAAATAAACCCACGTGAAATAAACTTTAAAAGAGCCTATTTGCGTTTACAAAAGTTTCCAATAACAAATTTTGTTTGGCGATATTTGATTCCAGAGGGATACTAGAGAATAAAATGTAATTTATTTATTACATTTCATTACGTTTCCTCGCTGAACACTGTGTGCTTCGAGAGCTACAGCAAAGATGCTCTATTTAAATGCATTTATAGTGCTAAATTTAAATTACTTTAAATATGTCTTCCAGATTGAAATTGGTTGTACGTTCTTAATGATTACAGAAAATGTTCAAAACGGACGGATAAATATTAAGCCAGTGCCCAGCAACGAAATATTGCTAAAGTAACTTATACGAGTATATATGAATTCTTAGCAAATGTTGGAGATTTATTTGTCTTGAAATACATTCCCCTTTTAAATAGAAAATTAAAAGTAGACTTGATTTGTTTAAGGGCTTTTGATGCTTTGTTGGGCAAGTCAGCGTACCCCCAATTTGCAGTTGTTGTACAATCAAAATTCACTTTTTATGATGCAAGTCTGTTTACCTTACAGAATTTATAAATATAGTTAATTAATCGTTAGCTGTATTTGTAGCAAAAGTCTTTGATGCAGACGCGAATGTGGTTCGAATGTTATTCCACTTCCGACTGTGGTTCCACTCGTCATCATGACTAATTTCATATTTCACTGAGCAACGTGGTTGATGTTCATGTTGTTGCTGCTGCACACAAATTGGCAACAGCACAGCAACTTAGTTGCGGTCGAAATAGTGGATGCAAATTTGTAATTCTCATGGTGTCTAGGCAAATTAAATAAGAATTGCAAAATGTGGCCTGGTACAAATTAAGTAACCACCTCCACAACCGCACGTTGTCCCAAGGAAGAGATGAATAAGTCCAGGTTGGATATTAAATTACTCAATATCAAAAATCTGTTGGTCTTTTTATATGGAATTTGCTTCAACGGATTTTGACTTTGGTTGCCTTGCTTTCTTTAAAAACGACCAAATAGATATCAGTTAACTCTGCACAGCCCCAAACAACCTTTTCCTATCACTTTTTATTTCTTATAACCAAAGCATGACGAAAAAAATGTCAACAAAATGCATCAAGCTCTAAATTATCAAATAAAAGCTAGAAAATAAAGTTATATTCAGAATGCAATTTAATCTTTTTTTTTATATTTTTTTTATTTAGCAATTTATTTTTTTTTAATTCGATAATCATCAACTTATTGTTCAATGCTTTAAAGTTTCTGACACACAAAAGAAAAGAGAATAATTGAACTTTTTTATAGTATATATGAAAAAGTGTTGCCATGTGAATAATAAAGCAAGTTTATATTAAAACATTTTTCACCGGATTTGACAAACACGACAATTCATAATTATTGGTTCGATGAAGCGGACTGAAATGAATTGATCCAAATTGCGTTGCGAAACTTCGAGTAAATATGCATTTTCTGGCACACTTGTGTGGGCGTGTTGTGGATTTATCGTGTAGCATGCAACGCATGTCATACTGCAGCAATAACAATCTGCATCAGCATTATCCAGAATACAAAAAAAAAAACAAGGACCATTCGTGTTCCTGGTAAATATTAACTGTAAATCTATCTGACCCACAATATGCCCTTTTTTTCGGAATCCAATTGTAGCATATTTTCAAAGTAACGCTTTAAGCTCTTTGGGTCGAATGGTCCGAATTGATTTCGGGACAATCGAAATATATTATTTGAAAAAAATCAATGTTTACATTTGGTATGACAACATAGTGATAATATCATTTATTATTTATACAATATATTTACCAATTCACTTAAAAATTGTTTATAATATGTGTCGTATATTAAAACTATTTGTATGAGCTATGTAGTTGTTCAAATATCGTGAAATTATCGATCATATTTCCAATGATGCTTACACAATTCATAAAATATTTATGATAACCTCTACGACCTGGTCGTTTGTAAATAATACAATTGTCCAACTTCAATACACAATAAACTTATTAAAAATTGTATTTAAAATACAAAAACGTATTCATCTTTAATCTATCCACAACTAACTGAGAGACCTTTTCGGTTTTATTTGTGTATCCTTAACCCATTGAAAATTGTTAAAAGGTTATAATTAATTTGTGTAAATTTATGTAACCGCCAAAAGGTGGCATCTCCGAGCACACGGATCTCAGATCTCATACTCGTACTTTGGCTCAAGACCTTTATACGCTCTTTAGCAATTTGTAGCAGGTTGCTGCACTGGCTAAATTGCCCCCAGTAAGAAATTTGCGGCATAGTTTTAGGAGCACACAAAGCGCATACACAAAATAATATAAAATTGCACATATCTCGCTCATATCCCTGCATATATTTTAAAGAGATGGTGCCTTAATATCGCAAGGACCACCTATTTAATTTAGAAGCGGTGTAGTACAACAAGTACAACTAAAAGGTGATCCCAGGAGCAAATTTAGAACACAACGACGTTGTTAAAGTATCAAAAATAGACTGACGCTGAATTGCTTCGGCAGATTTATTGAAAACTTCCAAATTTTCGTACAGCTTTATACAATTATTCTTATCCTACTTAGGACATTGTTTAGGTACATATTTACTGCTGGAAATGCGTCTAGACTCTTTATCCTATCAGTTCGGAGAACTCTTATCGCCGGAGGTTTTATTACGGTCACGAAGATTGAACATCCTTGTAAGGATGGTTATATATATATATATATATATTTATACTTTTTTTATATCATGGAACGGACTTATTTAATAATTGAAATAATTAATTAGACTAATAGAAGATTATATACAAACTCTATCGATTTGCATTCAAAGATTGTGGGGTTATCCAAGAGACCAAACTAAAAATATATCCCTTTTAAAACGGATGTCCCATGTGTAAAACGGATAGATTAATGCTTTCAATTTTATTATGTCAATACATTTGTCAAGGCTTTATATCTAGATATCACACGCAAAGCAAAACATTTGCATTTTGTCTGATTCAGGAACACATAGCTTCCATGGCGGGGTGTCCCTCGTCAGCGCTGCCAAATCCCCAGAAGACAGTTTGATTTGGAGTGTGATAAAAGCGTGATTTACCCTTTGCATAGCCAAAATCTCATTAAAGCAGTTTCAGCCATTTCAACCTGAACTCGAAGGACCTGGCTGACCAAATTTCATTTTCGAATTTGACTTATGGCCCTGAAAAAAAACAAGTTGAGAATCGTTTTAGATACATTCGATAAATGATGAATGTCAGAGAATATCTGAAGAGAATGCTTAAGCGTGAATGCTTAAGCTAAAGCAAAAACAGTCCAAAGTCGTATAAATAGATTTTAAAGCTTAAGCTAAAACTTAGGTGGAGTTAAACTAAAGTAGCTCATTAAAATTGACTTTAGCTTAAGTACAGATAGGCAATTCACGCCCTTAACTGAACATATCCAATATACATATTAAATTACTTATCAAGTGCTCATGTTACCTTAGAGATCAAATAATTTGTATCTTATTGAGTATTAGAAGGAATTAAGATATCTAAGTACCGTGGTTATAAATACCTTTAGTCTTAAAGTTGTCCAGCTGCTTTAAATCTATTTACTTATTCCGCATTTAATTTTAAGTATGTACAGAAGATGCCATTAAATAATCAGTGTCCACAAAATTGACTGCGAGTAAACTTAAAGACTTGGAATTTTAATTTCCCTCAGGAGTACCACACTTCCATAATAATGTTTTAGTGAATACTTACTGTATGAGATAAAGAATAATTTAAATATAAATATATATATTTATTAAGATTGTGCGACCTGCGCAATTTTTACTTCAATTATATTTACATTTTCAAAATATTTTGGGCCGCATTCATTTTTGTTACTTCTAGGCAACCGCTTTCCCGAAATTTCCTTTTGCGATTTGCGTTTATTTTCTTTAAATGTATTTTGGCTACCTATATGCTCAGCTTTCCGTAGGGATGGTCTGTCGCACACCAATTTCCTATATTTAGCATTCCCATGAAATTTGCATGTTTATTTGCGGGCGAGTCCATTGAACCATGGCCATGGTCCAGAGTGCCATTGCGGTAATGCCGGCCAAGCTAAATTTAATTTTGTTATTTTGCTAATGAGCTTGGCTTGTTTAACAATTTTGCCCACGCCCAGCTAATGGGTTGCCCCGCTCCAGCACAACACATACAAAGTTACTCATCCTCCGACTTAGAAACATAAACAGTGCAAACTTAAGCGGCTCATTTACATACAGCACCAAAATTCAGAGTTCTGAACTCGTCCCCGTTCCCATATGCGCACCATCCATCTTCGTTTGCTTATGTGTACTTTCATGAGTGTGTGTGTGTGTGTGTGTGCGTGTGTGCGTGTGTGTATTATATTTACGTTGTATCTGCATGTGAGTAGATGCAAATTGAGTGGGAATAGGGGAAGTTAATTTTGCTGGAGCACCTAATTTTTTTGTTTTTATATTTATTTTCGCGTTAGTAAACAGAGGGGCACCTACGCGACTCCGCTTTAGATGTCAGCCCGCTCATAACCAGCAGTCTGTGGCAAAGTGCAGATATATTCATATTGTTGGTAATTCAATTGCCGCTTTGATAAGTTGGGCATACCTGTCTAGGTAACGCAGGAGCGCGTAAGTTCATTAGGCTGTCGCTCGGTAGGGATGTGGGCAGCATGCGGTTGGCATGTAAATTAAGTTAACTCGGGCGAACTGGTAGCGTTGGTAATACTATTATTATCATTAACGTTGGCGTGGACCAAATGGATCACATTGGTTATGCCGAGGGCCGAAAAACAAATTCGGTACCTCTACCACAACCATCACCGAACCCGGCATCAAATTTGCATTTTAATGATGAAGCGCACCACGAATTTCCTCTTCTCTTGACCGATAGTAGATGCAACCTGTCATGACAAAATTGGTTGTATATTAAATAGGTATGCTCATGAAAAAAAACCGAATCACCTTTCAGCTGCTGTTCCAGTACCAAAAAATAAACCAAAAACTAGCTTTTTGCTAAAGTTTCAGGAAGTTTAATCATTACACTTTGGCCGACTTAGTTACTTCCTATGGTGGTGCAAGCCAAGGAGTTTGGGAGTGCCACTACACTCAGGAAAAAGGCGAGCTGAATTTTTTAATTACGAAATTAATTATTCTGAACCTATACACTCATACCTCGCTATACGGCCGCTCTTTATACGGCATTTCGCTATAACGGCCCTCTTCAATTAAGGCACGCTTTCGATTTATGGCCTAAATCGTTTCGCTATAACGGCAAAGAAAAAACGTTTGTCTTCATTGTCTTCAGATTGAAGCCATTTAAAACAAAATTATCTATGTATACATTCACATATTTTATGTAATATTAAGTTGTTTCACTTTTGTTTATAGATTATTGTTAGTTTTTGGACGCTGTTATTATGTTATGTACAAATGTACGTACTTGTTATGTATGTATTTTTGATTCAATGTTCAATTTTTTAACAAATTTCGAACCGATCCCATTGTATTTGTATGAATTTGTATTAGAATATTTGATTGTTTATACGGCTTTTCGTTTTGCGGCCAAGTTTCGTGGAACATATCTAGGCCGTAAAGCGAGGAATGAGTGTATTTCTAAAAATAAATTTCTAATATTTTTCAAATATCAAAAAGGATTGTTTCTCGAAATAATTATTTGCATTTCTGCTTTTTAGAAATATTTTCTATTATTACGAAGTACATTTCTGAAGCATAGAAAGAAAGCCTTTCGAATTTTTAGAAATGTTTTTCGAATATTTAGCGATTATTGATAATATCTAGAAAATGTTTATAGTTTTCAGGACTGTTTTTTCTGAGTGTACCAATTTAATGAACTTAAATAAATTGTTATAATTTTACAGCCGCTTCGGTGGCCGTCTCCTCTTGGACACTGGTCGCCATATCCTGTGAACGTTACTATGCCATCTGTCATCCGCTGAGATCTCGCACCTGGCAGACGATTAACCATGCCAATAAGATCATCGCTTTCATCTGGCTAGGCAGTCTGGTCTGCATGACGCCAATTGCGTATTTTAGCCAGCTAATGCCGACCAGTCGTCAAGGTGCGTGCTATCAAGCCAATTTCAACTATATACTATATACTACAATACCAATTTGATTTGCAGGGCTGCGCAAGTGCCGGGAACAGTGGCCAGCCGGCTCACTGGCCTATGAACGTGCGTATAACATATTTTTGGATCTGGCGCTTCTGGTGCTGCCGCTGCTGGCGCTCAGCTTTGCCTATATGTTTATTACTCGCACTCTCTATGTGAGCATGCGGAATGAGCGCGCCATGAATTTTGGCAGCAGTGGACCGGATGACGTCTTGCCTGCCGCAAACAGTAGCAGCAGCACCAGCAACAACATCGGATGCAGTGGATTCCGTCGCCCGAATCAGTCAAAGCGCCTAAAGATGCGCCAGGAGGCATCGAGTATCGATGCTGCCGCTCAGCTAGATATGCAGCAACAATTTGGGGCACCCCAATACTATTACGGTAAGTAATTGAGTGCGCTTTTTTTTTTTAGGTTCATTACGGTTGTTCCATGCACAATTTGGCTTTCTTACTTCAAAAAAGGAAATTAGTTCAATATGTAAACGCGGGTAAAGAATTTCTCAGCTTTGAAAGTCATAAGACGACAGCATCAATTGCTGGCGTTTGTGCCAATTTTGTGCTAGCAACCATTACTGAAGAATTCCACATCTTTTCGTCCTTCCGCTTCGCTGCGGCACACTCACAATTTGCATGCCAAAGTCATCCACGCGCAAAATGTGCTTCAGTTCAGCGTTCTACTTTTTTCCTCCACTGGCTGGAATTTCCGCCGTTCAATCGGTCCGTCGAGCTGTCGCGTTGTCGCTCTGACGCTCTGTTTTAGTGGTGGCTCCACTGAGATGCGAATATCCACGCAATATCCACGTTACTCATACGCCGCATTAGACAGTCGTTTTTTTGGCACATGGACTATAAATTGCTGCATGCGAAAGGCGCCGCGGTTCGATTCAATCTGATTCCATAGCATTGATAACTTCAAGTGAGCCACTTAAATAGCCCTTCATTTGCATTCGTTTTTGAACAACTTTAAGTCGCTTTAGCTGTACAATTTACTTTAACTGGAGCACTTTCGGCTTAGTCACTAATGCCAGCCAGCTGGATATTTGAATTTTAGTAGAACTTTGCCAGTGCTCAACAACTTACCACTTTCCTTCTCTCTCTTTTGGGCAGATCCTATGCGAAGTGCTTGTCTGCTAAGTGTCAATCAATTACGAGCATGGCTTACAGATTACTTAAAGATTGCCATGAAAATCATTTCTAGCTGTCAAATAAATATGGTTAGGTCTTAGTTAATGCCTATACACAGAAATAAGTTTCCAGATTAAATACACTTTGTGTGCTTGAAGATGCCTAGATATGGCTGTAGTACATATTTGCAGAATTTCATGATAACCTTTCTATGCATTTTAATAGGTGTTTTGTATAAAAGGGAAAACTTTCATTTGGGAACCCTGTCGAAGCGAACGCCCGCATTAACATGAAAGCGCCTTAAATAAGTAAACAGTAATTGCATATTAGCATAAACTTTCGTTTATTTCCAGAGCTTTTAAATGCATAGCTCAACGCTAATAATGAATTATCACAGAGTGTCGCCATAAAGGATACAAAGCTCTGGGTGCCCCTTGAGGCTAGCGCTGGACCAGCTGGCAGATGAGTGTCGTTTGCACGCTCTTTCCACATCCGCTTTGCATTACAATGTACTCAAGTATTTGAAATGCTATTCACAACGAAAGGGTCAAATTAAATACCGTAAATTATGCTAGGGTCGAGCATTTAAACACTCATTTGATGCCCTTATCTCGTTTATCGACCAAAGAGTCCCAGCTAAAATTAGTTAGGCCGCATCTGTCATGGCAATTGGTGACACATTTACGCATGCCACATGCCTTCCATAAATAGCCATACCACATTGCCACAAACATCTAAAAAACAAAAAAAAAAAAACATCTTCAATGCCTGTTGATGATAAATTTTATTAAATTTTAAAACCTATGCAATTTACGGCCGGCACTTAACAATTCCGTGTCATAAATTACTATGCACACCAGCCACCGGGCCAGGCAGTTAGTCAGTCATTCTTCATTCTTTATTCCAGCCCGACAAGGATAAGGCAAAAATGTTTTATTGCCGAACGCCCAGAATGCTGGCGGTTTGCTGGTAATTTGCATAGCCAAGTTTTACACAATTAGAGCCTTAAACCCATTATGTTTTCTATTATGACTGAGCTCATTAAAGCCCCGTATAGGGCATCAAAATTCTGCCATGACTCGTAAAACGGCACCGATAAATACTAAATGTTTATTTACTTGGATCCAGAATTCAAACTGTGTCAATAAAAAAGTAATTAGCTTACTTGGCTGCCACTCAAATATTTTTAATTGTCACATCAAAGATGCCCAAAATTCACAAGCCCAGCAACTGTTATATTTTATTTATTTATTTTGGCACAACATTTTCCTTAGAGCACTAAGCAGTGCATAATACCTAATACTGAAAATCAAAATTAGGATTTTGTTTCACTTTATAACATGAATTAATGAAAAATCTTCAAACATAATTAAGGGAAGTACAAAAGAATGAGTATTTAAAGTTAAATTACACCTATGGTAATTGAAGCAACTGTCGTAGATCTCTACACAAAATGGCCAAACAAGGTGATGTCACCTCATCTGGGGCCCGGATCACAGGAAAATTTAAATTGCACTGCTGATGAATAGGCCAGACATGGTGCTACCTCACATCTCCTTCAAGAGAAATGGTGTGGAAGTGCATATAGCCACTCGCATACTCCTAGTCAGAGAGAAATACGAGCAACAAGCAATCAATCTGGCCAAGCTTAGCTGCGTCAACTGCAGTGTAGTGGCCCAAGTTATTACCAGACACTGGTTGAAAGGTTGAATCATGCAGCGTCATGGCGAGTTCTATGGGAGCGGTCGAGAACCAGAAAAATTAGAGTCGGTCCAACACTTCTTTTGCTATTGGCCAGCCCTTGGGAGCACATATATCTATATATACATATATTTAACTGCATCCAATACACGGGATGGAACATGGTGGCCCCAATGTGATGTATAATGCAGGAGGGAGAGTGAGGGGCTCTCTCATCTGACTAACCTAACCTATGGTAGCTGTGCATTTAAAGTATTTTGAATTTTGTGACAACTATTTAAAATAATACATATGTAGGTAACAAAATCTGAATTTAAATTTCGCTAAAGTGCGCCATATTGTAGTCATCAGCAGCAACCAGTTCTACAAAAATGTTAGTGGTTAATACGAGTGGGCTGCAATTGCGAATCTTTACCTTTTGCCTCAATGACTTCCCCTGAGCGAATGGGCAGAGAGTCCTTCGCGTCCACCAGGCGAATTTCGGCAGTCCTTTCGGCGTCGGATGCTTCCGCAGACTGTTCGACAATCTTTCGAGCGATTGCCAGGCGCTGTTTAAGTTCAAGTCGCTGAACGCGGTCCATGTTCCTCTTCATGATGAAGTCCATCAGACGGCTGTTATATCTATTGTCGAACACTTGATCTCGGCCTATTTGAGCATAATTATCCGAGTCTTGCCTTGTATCATTTGTGTCACTTTTCTCAATTCTATTAAAATGGTCCAGGAACAATTTGACGCAAAAAAACGCTGAAAAAAGGAAAAGTTTTCACACAATTCAGCTGAAAATTGATAGGCTCCAGTTTACCCCATATGACAATCAGCAGGAATAGCACGATCTGCAGACAAATGCGCCAGTTACACATTCTTGTCGGTGTTTTTTATATTCGTTTTCTACAGGAACTTTAGGTTAGCCAGCTTTGTTATGTTTTAACATCAATACCTACTCAGACCGGTATGAATTAAATAATACCAAATCATAAAATACTCAGAAATCAGTTTGGCCAAGGCTTCGCAACAGAGGTACGTCTGCTCCTCCTCATAATAAAGCTTAAAGATGAATGGATACATGGAATTGGTTTTTGAAAATATTATCATTGCAAATTGCAGACAAATTAATGGAATGATAAAAACATCGAATTACAAATCGAAGACTATACAATTTATGAATCAATATTTCTTTATACTCTGTTCAATTGAAAGCAATTGAATCGTTGAATTGATAAATGCAGCATCGTAATGGATTCATTTTATTTCACGCGCTAAAATGGAACAAACATTTTGTGTATCACAATCACAGGACCAACGCCACCACCGCTGCCCCAAAATGTGGCCATTGCTGAGTCCTTGGCAGCAAGTCAGCTGTACTAAACAGTCGAGAGCTTCGAGCCTCACTTCTACTAATTAGAATATTCGAATTGCCTTTCTCACAATATGACTTCTTTCCCTATGCTCCTTGCCTGCCAGGCTAAGGAGTCAATGAAAAACAACAGTGAATGAATGAGAATTATTAGCCACATTATTGGCAGCATTAAATTTGATATATATCCAAACATTAGCGGAACTCCAGCTGTCAAAGATGTTGGTGTGGTGTGCTTCGAATTTGATAATTCAACGAGTGTGAAATTGTTGCGTTTTGCACGCAAATGGAAATACAATAAAGCTATTCAGGAAATTGTCTATTAAATCTGGTATCCGCACATCAACAGCAGCATTATGCATATATTTTTTGAATTATGATTTGGATGTGTCTTCTCGATCTCGATCTCGATCTCGAGCAAATAATTAAGAAACTTACGCTGTTATTTAACATTTGAAGCTGTGCAGCAATGCAGAAGTGTCATACAAAACAATCCACAGAGCATAAGTGAGTTAATTAAAGCAGTTTAATTGCAGAATATGCAAATATTTGCTCAATCTGGTGTTCCATTAGCAAACATGCGAGCTATTAGCTGTCGTTTATTTGCAAATAAATCAATTTTGCACCATCGTTTCTTTGCAAATTGGCAATATCATGCGTAAGCACATACATATGTTTATTTAACGTCTTCATATGTGTATTCGTGAACAAACAATGGAAGTGAAAATATATTGTGTTTTATGATATGTGTGCCATGTATACAAAGCAAATAATTGATACGGCTTTATATGAATTTTCTTTGAATGGGATAATTAAGTATGCATATTTATTTAATGTTTTATAGGTAGAATCATATTAGTTGCATACAGAAATTTGGAATGGGAACGGAAAAAACACTCTAGCCTGAGATAGCTAAGGCTAACAGGCAAATAGACAAATTGAAAATAATGTGTTAAAATTTAAAAAAAAAAAACTAAAACAAACACTGCTAAAAATAGCAAAAAATGATCACAAGCGCAAAAATGTGCAATCTTACGGACTGGACTGAATAAATATGATACGACATCAAAAAATCTATTTGGTTTAAGGTTACAAGTATCGAAACATCGTGTTCAACTAATTTAATAAACTAATAATCGATTAGTTTAGAAGAAAATGAAGTCAAATTCGGCTTTAACTAAGGTGCACCAAATGCCACATTAACTTTTGCAAAAGAACACATGTCACAAAGTTTAATTTCGGTGGTTTATTTCAATTTAAATAATACTGAGAGATTGTTCCCTACTCGAAGCTGTGGCGATGCTTCACTCATAACCTGGGCTGCATTCAGTCTTCACAATAGGACCCCGATATGTAACATTTCAGACCGTCTGAACTTGGAGGGTTATATAAACCTATTGTACGAAGTTTTGGTGAACTTGATGGAGCATCAACCAGACCCAAATGCGTTATTCCAACAGGATAATGTTCCAACACATGTGTTGCGGGCCTGTCGTGTGTGGTTTCGGGATAAGGATCTTAAGCTTTTAGAGTGGCCAGCAAGATCAGCCGACCTGAATCCCATAGAGAACATGTGCGGAAACCTGCGCCGTCGAGTTTATTCTGCTAATCGCCAGTTTGAAACATTTGAGCTGCTACGAAAGGCTATGATTAAGGAATGGTCACAAATCCCATTACCTGGCTTCAAAAAAGTTGTTGAATCGATGACAAATCGAACTTTTGAAGTTATAAACAAATCTGGAGGCTGCACACTTAAATAATTTGTTAATTTAATGCCATTTCTATTTTATATTTATTTTAATAGCGGTGCCTTTAATCGAATTTCGCACCTTAACCTCACATTTAAAAAAACAAATTGAATAAACAATTTTCTGTTAATATTACCAATTTAATATGTTTTTATTTGACATGTATTTAGAATAGAAAAATTATTTTCAATTTTATAAGGAACAAGAAAAGTGACTTTAATCGAGCTTCGCAAAGTGGATATATGTATATATATATATATATATATATATAGATTTATAATTATATGATGTTATTAGAAGCTGATGTTGACTAGCTGAAAGCATTGATAATATTGGCAATTGCATACTTTGTTTTTGCTTCAACTTCAATAACAATTGCTGTTTTAAATTGTAACTGGAATTGCAATTGTGATTTTTGTTCGTGCATTCTCTTGCAGCAGATGGATACAGTCATGGCGGCAGCAAGCGTCGCTTGTTTGGCTCAAACAATGGGCGACAGCATCTTTACTGCATGCGCAGTGCTTCGGTTAAGTCGGTGCGGCATCAACATCAACATCAACATCAACAACAGCAACAAAAACAAAAATATCAAAATCAGCAACAACTCAACGGATCCGACGACTGTTGTGTCCGCTTGCAGCGTTTGCGGCACCAACACCAGCATCAGCATCTGTGCATGAGCATGACCAATGGGCAGGGGGAGCGCCGCAAATCGCTATCCACGCCCAGTTTGCGTATCACAGAGGCGACACTGCGCAGGTAAGTCGGCTTGCCATCTATTTAATTGCAGCATATGCAATATAATGTTGCGACTTTTGATTGGTCAGATCCAACGATACTAAGAGCTTGGAGAGCAAGAAGCGGGTGGTTAAGATGCTGTTTGTGCTGGTGCTGGAGTTCTTCATTTGCTGGACACCGCTGTATGTCATCAATACGCTGACTATGCTGATTGGACCAGCGGTGTACGAGTATGTGGATTATACGGCCATCAGTTTCTTGCAGCTGCTCGCCTACTCCTCGAGTTGCTGCAATCCCATAACCTATTGCTTCATGAACGCAAACTTCCGACGGGCCTTCGTGGACACCTTTAAGGGCATGCGATTGTGGGATGGAGGACGTTTGCGGTTTTGTCGACGGCGCTCCCAGAATGAGACGAATCTATCTGTGGCTGGCAATTCGATTGCCTTGGCCAATTCGGCCATGTCCAGCCATACCATATTGGAGAGTCCGCGCCTCTGAGCCAGCCGGCATCAGCAACAAAAGTCGCGGTCACTGCAGCGGAGGGACAAGGACAGGGATAAGGATAGGGATAGGGATAGGGGTAGGGAGAGAGGCGAGAAGAAAGCAATGAATGCTGTTCAAATGGAAACAGAGTCGCTGTAGACGCATTTCGAATACAAGTATGTGATGTGCAAGAAACTGAATCTGTGGTTGTCAACGATTCTACTACAAGTAAGGGAATTGTGTTGGGTATGGATAAAATATACACATATAAATAATACATGGGTTTATAATGGATTAGTGAAGCTACCTATTAACTGTATTGTTAAAATACATTTTTTTTCACTACAGAATAGTTGTATTGCATTTGATATTGAAAATCTAATTGTTAAATATAAGTAACTCATTAGACTTGTCCTCGCCTGCATTTCACAGGCTGCGTTTCAATGTTTGTACAAAAAACAGATGTAATTTTATATTTATATATATAGTCTTTTATTAAATGTGCAAGCAATCAAATATAAAATTACAAAAAAAAATATGTATTTAAGCGTAATTAAAGTAAGTAAAGAGAATGTATGGGAAAGAACAGATAAACTCTTCTACAAAACCCATTGAAATATAACTAAGCAATGCATTTTGACGGCTGAAAATCGCAAAAAAATGTTAAACATACAACTACCAGTATGGTATACTATATAAACACTAAGAATTACGAGTAAATATAAATATTAATGTTGCTATATCGAGTTTTTATTACCAATACTACGAATTATTAATATATTTTACTTGTGTCAGACAACAAGCAAGACTAGAAGAGAGAACTAACTTTGCAATTACGAGAATTAAATACGATGCCTACGTCATAGACCAGGCAATAATATACCTTAAAAATAAATGTGACTGTTTTACAATATACAATATACCCCTGATTTAACATTAAAAACAAGTCCAAGCATCGACGTGTTTGAAACCGCCCGTTAATATCATTGTCAGCTGTCAGTTCGCCACATCTTGATATGATTATCACATTGCGAATGCAGCTTAAGTAAGAATAAATAAATAATGTTGAGCTTCACAAACTGGTCCAAGTTATAGCTTGTCCAATTCATGAGTCTTTTAAGTGTGACAAAAACTTTATATACATATTTGTATTGTCTAATATAATGAATTTAAAACTAATACAAAAAGCAAAAACAGCAACAAAAATATGTAGATGAGTTCGTGTTTAGGAATTATAAATATAAATGTATCTACTTTCAAATTATTTATGTGTGCATACATTTCATGTTTTAGTTTAAGAAGAATACATACACATGCTTAAGCAGTGGGTATATACAGCAATATAAATAATGTGTATGTGTTAAATGATATTTGAATATTTTTCCCTCCTGTCAACTTCAATGAACTTAATAAATTAAAATAATGCAGCACATATAATAGCGATAAATGTTTTAATGCTATTTGCAACGCAAAATAGACTGGTGAATATTTCTTGGACTCTGCATACTTTTGGGCTCGTCTGAAGCAAAACAGCTGAACAGCAAGTAAATTAATTGACTGCCATCGAGCTGACCAAAAATGAAGCAATCACTGTGGATACCTTGATGAACTCACAAACACAAATACAAACATATCGCAGCATATATGTAGGTACATGTGTAGGTAGGCCTGTGTGGGATGCAAATACCATGAACTGATTGCCCATTTCGGGCTAACGAGTAGCGCATTAATTCTACACTTCTCCGCTGTGTTAGCTGTTATGGCAAAAAAAAAATTAATAAATAAAAAAATGCGCTAGCCACAGCATCTCTCCGATGGCCATTAAGCTGCCAAACGCATTTACACCGCCAGCTGCATAAATTACGGCAAGGATACATTGTTCGGCTAAAGACAGGGACGAGCATTCCGACACTCGCTTAAATACATGAAGCATACTCCAAGGAGAAATCAATTTCCGCCTGCGCATGGGAAATAAAGTGCGTGCAATTGTTGGAGGCGGTCGTTTGTTAATGGACGAATGGACGGATTTAATTGCACATTCATTTGCATGTGTGACAGATTGTTATACATGCAACTGCATTTCGCCTTTTCATTATTATAATTAAGATGGCCATATGTTGCCATATTGATTATTTTGCTGAATTCGCATCTGCCAACGAATTCCATGAACTGTAAGGAATAACACAAGTTAAGACTTGCTTCGTTATTATTATTTTCTTTTTGTATGAATTACTTAAACTTGTATTTTATTATTTGCGTACATTCTCGCACATTAAACGATGCATGCAACATAATCTCTTTGAAGATAAAAAAGAATATATATATATATATATATATATTTATTCTTTGATGCAAATTATTTTCACATTTTATATTATGTACGTTCACCAGGTACTTCTGTATAAGTAATATACAGCCATTGCCATTATCTAAAAGTAATTATTTTTTTCATACATGTATACTAATCTTAAAGAGGAGCCAGTCTAACATATTAATATGCAATATAACATTTAGGCATTCAGTAAAAGCTGATTGCTTATTAATGGTAAAAGCCTTGCGCATACTCTGTGAATGCCATTAATAATAACATCTAGTCCATAGATACTGCCTCGTATCATATGAAAAGCAGCTGCTGCTGTGAATCATGGCATATTCCATTAACGCATTCACTGCTCGAATTGTCACAATTGCCTCCGCCGTAGTCCGAGTCTGAGTACATGACATCAGCTGGCCAAGTGTCCTTAGCCGCTGTAGATGTTGGCGGAGTCTACGTGACAATTACCACAGTTATTACACGTAATGAATAAAGCCAGCACCTGCAAACAAACCAAAAAGCAGAGGCAGCAGCAGCAGCAGCAGCAGCAGCAGAAGCAGAAACTGTGACAAAGTATTCGCTGGGTTGGACACGTCAGCAATAGCTGGCAAGGGAACTATCAAGTGCTTTTTGTTGTTGCTTGCCTGATTAAACCTTCTTGGAATTGTAATCAGATCACGGCCGACGAGCAACCGGCGACCAACTCAGCTTAACTCAACTCAACGCACGTATGTAAATGTTTATGTACGAAAGTTGTTGCAAAAGATCATTCCAAGATGTCGAGAGCAGTAACTGAAATCGGGTCCTTGAATAGCATCACTTGGGCAGTTCCTAACTATGGCGTGCAACTAAACATGCTTAATTCCCCACTTATGCAAATGGTCAGGAAGTCGAACGCTGCTATTCTTGGAGATGGCTATTTCAGTTGGCCATGCCAAGCGACCATTTGTTCTGGCCAGCTGCACTAACTTATTTATTTATTTATGAAGGACTTACTGCGTGAGTCTGTTGTGGCAGCACATGCCATACCCAGTGGCATTGTCTTCCCACTCCTTCCCATGCGCCCCGAGGCATTCTGCTAACGCTCAGTCCTACCCAGCCGGAGCAGTAGGCAAGGTCTGCCCGCTTCACCACATTAATGTTGATGTTTTCCCAGAACTTAAGCATGAAATGGCCATTAATTAAAATGCGTGCAAAACACATTTCTTTAGTTCCACTTCACGCTTAAGCATATATGTACCCGTATGTATATCTATGTGCATATACCCATAACTATAAGCACATGTATATGTTATATGCCAGCAATTTTACACGTTCGCGGCAACAATAAAAATAAATACATCCCATATATGTATGTGTACATCCATAGTAAGGTACAAACTACATAAATATGTATGTATATGTATATGCATATGTATATGTATATGTATATATATATATGAAATACAGCAAACCAAAATAGAAAACAGTCAAAAATAGTATGTATTCTTCGTTCTTAGCCTTTATGTAGCAACAAATTTACGAAAGTTTGGCAATAAAACAATTTAAATAACCAAGGTCTTCAAGCAATATACGTTTTAAGGAATATAAATGATTTTCTCATTGTGTATAAAACTGATCAATATTATTTTTACCAATATTATTTTTATTTATTGGGATTTTAAACTATTTTTTGTTAAAAGTTGTTATAGAGTAGTATATGCACAAAAAAAAAAACACAAATGCTGCGTTAGTTTAGGCACTGGCTATGCTTCTTTTTCTTAGGCTCAAGCTGGTCGAAAATAGATACACAATTATGTTAATATTATTTTGATTTTGGCTAAAGAATATGAAATGTTTTTGGGTATGCTATTCCCAAACTTACATTCAAAACTTCAGTTCTTTGCTCTACCCGACTGTTAATAGTGTTAGTATGATGTCCGAGCTACCTCCTTCTCAATGTGCATATGTTTATGATTACGAATTGTTTTTTTTAAATCTGTTCCTTTGGGGATAATAATAATTTTATACAAATTACAATACATCCATATAATACTTATATATTTCATTATATTTTGGGAATCTTAAGCTATATGTGGATTCAGAAATTGACATAAATTGGAAAAATAAAGTGAAATTGACAGGTTGAATTGAAATCGGCTTATTTTGTCCCAAAGGCCAATTTGTTGGTATGGTGAGAGAATGGTCTCGTTTATATGGAGCTAAATTCTGCTACTTGCTCTATTAGATATGGGAAGAATAATTCTGTGATGGTAAAAAAAAAATGTTTGTGAGTCAATATCCGAATGCTCTTATATAATCCGAAGACCTGTATACCTAGTTCACTGAAGGTGACTATTGGGAGACGGTTACGACATTTAACGCAAAATTATGCGAGCCTTAGCTCAATATACTTTTATTAATTCAGCTTTCAAGTGACAAAAGTGCAGATCAACAACTATAAACAACAAAAGAAAAAAAAATACACAAATACAATTGCAGTTGCTTGAGTTATTGAAGGCGTTAAGTGAATGCCTAACAGTGTCTGCGCCTGTTGCCCATCAAGTATACGCATAGAGGGCCCGTAAGGCAACGGCATGGGCGACCTTGACCAGCTTTTTTCATATGCTACTTGTGTATATTGTGATTTTTTGTTCGTCTTCGATGGCGATTGCGACCGCGACTTGAAGGCGCATTTGCGCAACAGACGCGCCCTTTTACTCAATTATACAATTGCGGCTGCCGTTAGCTTGGATTTCGCTGGTTTCCACTTCGACTTCACTTGAAACGGGTTATTCGCATTGTATATTAATTATACTGTTTATCTGTCGCAATTTTAAACGTGGCTCAGCTATTTGGAGAAGTTTCGCGGCTCATTTCATGCAGTTGACCTTCGCATACAGCGAAATTTGTTAACACTCCATTTTGTTCACACACCTAAATGATTTTTTTACATTCTGCAATTTTTACAGCTTGAATTTTAAATGCCTACAACTGTTATTTAAGCTGAGTGAAAGTTTTTTTGGCCTACCTTAAATACATTAAATAATTTCATAAGATATCAGCTGTGCTTACGCAAATTATTAAATAATGGAATCATGTTGAATTTCTTAAATCTTTAAATGTTAAATAGCTATATTTACATATTTCTTCCCGGTAAATCGAATAACTGGAACGCCATCTACCGGATAGAATGCGTAACTCCTTTCTATACTTAGCAGAGAACAGAACCTCAGCTTATCTTGCACAAGTTCTTATACATACATGTACACTTATATAATATTATAATTTTGTCGAGAAGTTTGTAACGTGAGATGTCTCTGAGCCCATAATGTGTATATATATTTTCTTGATCAGCAACACTATCAGAGTCGTCATACCCAGGTCCGTATGTCAGTCTGTTTCAATGCAAAATTGTTTCTCAGTTTTGAAGTTAAAGTATCTTTGAATTAGAATATCAAGTGTGCTCCAGTTAACAAAAAGAGAAAATTCTGCTCGTTTTCATTTTCAAAGTGGACATCTCGACCCTACTATTTCGCTTGAATTACAGCACGCCTGTATATCGCTCCCTTTGCTGCAACCAGTACTTATTTTAGAGCAGGCGGAAGCGGATCACAAAATCATATAGCTGCCCATCAGTCGAGGGATTGGTTCTTATATGATAAACTTTTTTGTTTACCAAGTTATCCGGACCAAACTCATATGATTTATTATTCAGAATTTGCATAAAAAGCTATCAACATTGGACCACTATATCATATGAACAATTGGTAGATTTTAAAGAAAGATGTATACATCTGCAGTTTGCAAGGGTATATCATTGTGCCTCGGACATCTCCTGCCTTATCTTTTAATTTGCAATAATACTTGCGTAAAAATAAGTAAATGCCCAAATTATATATTGAGATTTTTAGTCTGAAAAATGTTATTCTTTCAAAATTAATGAAGGGATACATTATTAAAAATATTTAAAGCTAATTTATTTCTTGCATTTTAATTATCTTATCGATTTACACTTCGACACATAACTTTATCGATTGGCCAGCCTCCACTGGGCGTGGCACCTCAATCTTAGTACCTCGTCAGGCACAAATATGTTCGAGTATAGACAACTAGACGAACGGGCAATATCCTCAAATATGTAGTATGGTCTTTGAATATTAATGGTAAGGCATGGCATCGTACTGATGTATCTGAGTAATAATTGTATTTTGTGATTTGATTTTGCTCGTTTAAATGCCAACATGTACAAATGTGATTTACCCATCAGTCGCTTGCTGTAGATATGGAAATCTAGCAAATCGTTTCTAGGAATCAATAAGAAGAACAAGTGTAAAAACCATATTTAAATATATCATATATCAGTCAATAAACCTATACTTTAGTGTAAATTCCCTCGTAATCTGATTAAATAGATTAAACATAGCTTATAATCAAAGCCAACGCATACGTCATACGTATTTTTATTTTTGCGATTTGTTTTAATGTGGTTTATTGTTGTCTAATCGCTGTTGTTTTTTGTGCATTTCAGTCTAAACAAAGTGCCGTTAAATTTTCTCAGTATTTAGAAAGCTATATTGTAAAAGTTAGCTTGCATTTTATTTATTTATGAAGAAGCTAATCAAATATCGTATAAATAACGAAATTCCCAATAACAGGTGATTTAAATGAGAAATGTTCATGTTATTCCTATTTTTAGCATTGCACTCAACATACTAAGCACGTTCCCATCGAGCTTATCACAAACACAACGCTCAAGTTACTGATATATATATTTATATATAAATAATATATATATATATATTATATACATATATATATATATTTATATATATAAATACAATGGTATTGAATTGCTGAATTACCGAATAGTCGCTAATACTACACACTATAACAACATGATATTCACGATGGCTCATGACAATGACCCAGCGAAGGGTTGTCATTCAAGTACTGAGTGCTGTTGTTGATGATGAGTCTTATTACATATTTAGTTATCCGACAATAAAACGGAAATGTTTTTGCTGACATCGGATTTGAATGCATTCAAAATACAGTTGGGCATTTAATGCCATTGGAAATCATCAATGAAAGCCTCATTCAGAAATAAATTCGCTCTGAATTTTTGAAAATTGCCATTCTTTTGGGGTACAGCTGTTATTCAGAAAGTAACCAGGATTTTTCTCATTTAATTTCAGTGTACATTTTTCAACAAATTGAGAACAAATTTTCCATATTCATTGACTGAATTTCAGGATTTTGTATTTCTAATTTTTTTTAAAAATATTTTCTGTTTATTTCTTTCGTAAATTTAGAAATATTTCTAAAACCAGAAAAATGTTCAAGCTTTCAAGACTATTTTCATTTTAATGCAATTTTTTCCTTAGTGCACGTAAAACAATATAATTACTCAATTTAAAAAGATTAATGCATTAAATATCACAAGTTATTCATTGAGTTTGTCCAACAAATACTAAGAGCTGATTTGTAGACTAAGAAAGGATTAAGATATATTCCAGTCAAGATCTGAAGATCCGATAATTCCTCTAGAAACAGCAAAAAAGAACCGATAGATTCATCGATCGATCGATCGATCGGACGGTCCGCAGCTCATTTGCATTGTGATATTTGTGAAACCAAATAGGTCAATGGACATGAAAACAAGAGTAACCTTGAATACAAATATAACGAAATACCGAAACTACCAGAATCAAAACATAAACACTTGGGATACGAGCCAGAAAACACTCGAGGGTGTCACTGCCCACAGCCAGAATCGTTTGCTGGGTGCGGGGGATGAGGGCAGGGGCATATGTCCATATGTATACTCAAAGCGAACACGCGGATTGTGTTTTGCTCTTTAAGATTCTTTTTTTGTTTTACAACCATAGGTCTACACGACGAAATTTCAATGAAAGACACACGCAGCCGGACAAATATTTTGAGGGGAAACGGAGCTATTTAGGCCCAGCTACGCTTCATTCAAAGAGATGGCAAAAAACCCAAAGATGTTTCAGTCATACTGAACAAACGACCAACTTCGAGGCGGTCGGGAGCGGGGCGCACTAACTCTTCGACTTGGCAGCGGGTTCTCAGATTCGGGTGCTGATGAGGTTCATAAGCCGGAAATCTACGCGCTTGTCTCATTCACAGCTAGCTAGCAGAACATTGCTTATTTGTATACCCTGAACCCATTGAGAAGGGTATAATAAAGTTGGCCAAAAGTAGATAATCAGCAGAAGAAGATATCTGCGAGCCCCTTGATCGCCATCATAGATCTCAGAAACTGTAGGACCTAAATTATTATACATATATATATATATATATATATATATATATATATATATATTAATATTAGAATATTTATTTTATTAATTTAATTTAATCGAGAGCTTTCTCCGTTTCCGTAATGTAACCTTAATGGGGTATGCATATACCCTGATATGACATATATGTATTAAAATTGCATTTAGAACAGTTAAAAAATGCAGAAGCAGATCGTATATTATTTCATTCAATAAGAGGTGTACCATTAATGATACGTAAATAAATGTTTTGAGGGTATCTAGTCGTCGAGCTCCCTTGACTGTTTTGCCTGTTTTAATCTGATTTTGTATATATATATTAATTTTTTTCTTAAGAACAGGAATATGAAATGAAGAAGAATTTTGTTTGTTTTTCTTAGAATTCGCATTCTTTTAATGCGTTATTAAAAATGCAGATATTTTTCTACATTTTTTTCGCCAATTGACGCAAATTGAGCGCGTTTCAAGTTGAAAAATATATAACCTGCTGATAGCTTACAGCTCTGGAATATTTTAATTTATGCTCAAGGAAGTGGCGCACTAGTTTGTTGTGGCTTAAGCCTTAGCAACAGCTAAGCCCACCCCGTATGGGATCGAGCTAGATGCCAGCTGCCAATCTCAATGTGAGGTGGTTGAACCCCCCACACTCTACAATCAAACAATCACAACTACACACGGTCTACAGTTTACAGTCTACAGTCTACAGTATACAGTCTAAATAGTCTACAAGTGTACAGGTCTACAGTCTATAGCCTGCAGCTCCGATTCCAGCCTGGCCGTTATGGCGCAGTAGCAGCAAGAATGCTAAACGAAACCGCTCGAGACCTGAATCGTGGACGTGTGTGTTGCCAGCTTGTGGAGCTGGGCCTGATGCTGTTGCTGTTTCTCTTGATGTTTCTGTTGCTGTCGTCGTTGCTGGTTCTGTGGCTTTTGCTGGCGTTTACGAGGGGGGGTTGGCTGGCGTGGAGATGTCAGCGTACGCGCTCAAGGTTGTGTTCGCTCTGCTAAGACGACTGGGGGCTATGGCGCATCGATTGACATTATATAATCGCTCACAGGTTGAGCTCATTTGGCCATTTCATTTCATTATACATATATATATATATATATATATATTTTTTTTTTTATAGAACGCTACTCGAACGTAAGTATGAGACATGCGTACATCGCATGCCACCTACAAAGTTCATTGCTACCATCAATTGGCGCGAAAAACAAAATACGCTGAAAAGAAAACACGTTGTATCCGCATCTAATAGTGGATACCCATTCGGATTCGCATACGCATACGCATACGCATACGCATACGCATAAGAAACTCTTAGCCAGGCCAACAAGTCGCGTAGTAAATGTGTGACGTGTTTGGGCTTTATTGTTTGGTGCCAATGGATGCTGGATGCCGACTGCTGGCTAATAGTGGCTGATGGCTCCCCCCTTTTTGGCATGAGTCAACTTCTGACCGACAAGCAAGCAGACAGACAGCCAGACAGACGGACAGAAAGACACACGGGCAGACAGACGGCCCGGCAACAGGTTGAACGCCGACTGTGGACCCTTTAATATGTTGTTGTTGTTGTTGTTGCTGTTGTTCTTGGTATTGTTATTGATCGTTTGTTGTTATTATCGATTAATTAGGCGTAGCGAAAAAACGTCAACAGAAAACGAAATGTCGACGTTTTGTTTTTGATTTTAGCCGAGCCCTTATATGTACGTAACGGGCTGCCCCCCTCACACCCTTTTGGCAACGGGAGGCGATGCTGCCAGTTTAATGAACTCGAGCTTTATTGTTGCTACCACAACACAGCAAATTCGTACGCACATTTTTCGCATTCTTACGAGGTATGGATTTGAGTTGTGGCTTCTAGACGACTATTTGGGACCCCTTCGCTGGCCCACAGCAGCGGCCACTCCAATTACATAACGCCAAGAACAACAACTTATTTTTTATGTTATTTTTTTTTGGTTTAATTTTCCAGTCGGGTTCAATGAATTCGCAATATTTCACACGCCTTTTGATTCGCAGTAAAAATGATAAATATTTTTTATTTTCTTATTTTTTGTTTTTTTCTTTTGTATACCCTGTAATCAAGAAGAAAATGACATTAAGAACACAGCACTGTGTGCCATTTGTGTACCAATATAAATGGCAGCTATTAAGCTATATTTCTCATATGAGGGATCGAGTTCTTATTTTGTGAAAATATAAATACATAAAAATGCAGATTGAACTGAGTCTTAGCTGTCTTAGACTAAATGCATGCCTTGGCGATATTCATTTAGTCGGTCTACGCAATTACGCAGTATCTATGAGTGCGAAACTAAACAATAGCAAATCACATGAGAATCAAAATAATAATAAAGACTGGCGTTTTTGCAGACATGCACATATATGTATGTATGTAGCTGTATGCATATGTACATATATGCATGTCTGATGTACATGCATATATATTATTTTCGCTGAATTAGATTATTTTTGGAATGAGTCGTCTCGGTTCGGGCGTCTTGCACTTACGTAAACAACAATTATGTTGTTGGTCGATTTGTCGATCTGTCGATCTGTCGATCTGGCTTCAGGTTTCGTCAGCTCTAAACAAATACTACGCATTCATTTAATATTATATCATTTATGCTTAGAATCTAATTTGATTGACATTCTAAAAATGCAATTCTTATGTAGACAGTTCAAGAACAGTTGCAAATAGTAAACTACAGAAATGTGGAATTTATATGGCTATAATACAACAAATGTGATGCAGTTCATTGACTTTGATTCTTTTTAGGCGCATGTACGTGTTAAACAGTCCGAATTGTGCGATTACCACATATGCATATATAGAGATGGGGAAGTACGCATTTCATTGATTGCAGTATTATATTACTAATCGCAAAATTTAGCTGGCATAGCTTCAGGTTCAGGTTCAGCTTGAGGTTGATGCCCATGTTCGGGTTCAGGTTTAGGTTCAAATGTACATAGCCGGTCTGGCTCGTAGCGCATCCGAAAGACTCACATACCGGCACGAACCCAGCACGGGCACGGGCTCTCGATCGATAGCGAGAGCTGTGAAATTCTCTATACGTCTCGAGTGGCGTCGTCGTCGGCTTCTTTTGCGTCGTCGCGACATCGATTTGTCAGTGCGTTTTAAGTTTGAATTAATGAGTGTTCAAGGCCAAAAGGATGAGCGTCAATAGAGTGCGAGCGTGACGGCAGCAAGACGCAGAGATAGTATTTGCCGAATAATAAGTAGCTAGAAAGATTTATTTTTGTTTTCGTCGTTCATTTCATAATATTCAATTCAATGCCATTCCCGTTCCCGGCCAAGTCCGGATCATGGCCAAATCGATTGTCTGACCGATGGCCAGGGATGGAGCTGACGCTAAGACTGAGGCTGCGATTTGGTATCTGGCTCTTTCTGTTGTTAATATTGCTGTTGCCATTTTCAGTCTTTGTTTTTCTTGCCGCCAATTATGTCGATTCTGCGTTGTCATGTGACTCGATTTTTGTTATTGAATTATTTTTTTTTTTGAATTGGTTTTTGTTCTGCTTTTTTTTGTGTTGTTGTCTTTTTTTGGTTTTGTTGTTTTTGATTTTATACCAGGAATTCACAATGTTGTTCTCAAGTTCAAGTTCAATAAAAGACAACCAATAACAAAACACACTTGACTATTTAGCATAGCTATGAGCTTAGGACAATTTAAGGCATTCTTAAAACTTTCGGGTAACGAACAAAAAATTGTTTTTCAAATCAATATGCATACAAACAAAATGAAATTAATTGAAACTGACTTTTAATCATATTCATGTTCAGCGAATATTATCTGATGTAATTCAACTAAAAATAGTTTACTACATCAAAACAGATTGCAAATTTAATCCATAAATAAAGAAAAACAATTCTAGGAATGGACAGCAATGCATAAATTTTGAATTTCATTCACAAATAATGCTGAGCTCATTTAGCTATATATATATATCTCTATATATATATATATGTTTTTCTATAATTAGACAAATTTGATGCATTTTGGCAATTTTAATTGGCACTTCTAATTTAATTCCCATTATGTAATTCATCTGTGTGTCAATTCATTATTTTTGATTTATTTCGTGGCTGCTCTAATCTAAAAATAATCATAATACGCTACTGGGCGGTGTTCTGGCCGCTAAATATAAACAATAGACATTCAAACCGCAAAAAGATTTGTTTATGCGCTTAATTAATTATACATTGTACTCATGTGCATAAATATTAAGCATTTAGACAGCGAGCAACGGGTTTTCAGTTGAGCTGGTTCCTCTATCGCTCCAGAACCACAATGAAAAACATTAAAAAAATTTCCTGAATTTTAGAAAATCGTCCTGAAATCAGAAAAATGTTTAATAATACAAGTAACAAACAACCTAATACAATAATTCTATGTAGACAAATCAAAAACAAAACGCTGAAAATTAGATGCATATTTTGTTAGTCTTTGAAAATTGTACCCGAAGCAAAAAAAATTCTGAACTAGAAATTTGTGGAATAATGATTTTTGAATGATAATAATAATAATAATAATAAGGTTGGAAAATTCCTAAAATTGAGTGCAGTTCATTTTTCTGAGTGCAGCACCTCTTCCTTTTCCCACTCGATATTCCCCCAACTCTAACTGCTCCCCTACTCTAAACTGCAGATGATTTTGTGTTTTGGTATTATTCGGCGGTACATTTGAGTTTCTGTGAGTCTGTCGCTGGCTAATTTGTTATTTATGGCAAATATATGTACACATGCACAAACGTATTCTAAGCGTGTGCACACGTTTTGTATGTATAATATGTATAATATGTATAATATGTACATATGTATACACATATACCTGGCTGTATTATAGTATTTTACAAATGATGCTTTGTTTGGTCACTCAAGGTCGCGCTATAAAAAGTGTGAAAAAACACTCAATTCTAAATATTGCATCACGAATGTGAACACACGATAAGCAAAGTTCCCCCATCCGTATAACGACGCAAAAGATACACTCAATTTTGATTGGTATGCGTTGAAGAGGCGGGTGTACATACATTTGTACATTTATTATTTTTGAGTTTTTCCGATTAATAAAACGACAAGCTTGCTTGAGAAATCCAAAAGATTCTTTCATACGCTAAAATATAAAAGTATTCGTGCAGTTTTTAAATTATGTGCTTTAAATTCAGATGGTAGTGCAGCGGATATAAATTAAGCTGCATGCATATACATATATACATATATATATATATATATTGGAATTTCTAAATGAATGCAAATACCCATAAATCTTAACGATAATGTCTATTTTCTAAAATCATAGGTATATTTTTCTTAATGCCGAAGTCATACGCGTACATATATAGACTTAGATATATATAGATTAATAATATGTATTTGTGGAGTGACTGGCAAGCTTCTTGACATAATCGAAATACTCCTCAAGCTGACCAAGTGTATTGGTAAACAACATTTAATCAGCAATTGGAATATTAAAATAGACCGCTCGTAGTACAGTAGCAGCAAATTCTTACTTCGAAGGGGTGGCGATTCAGATTGTGCATTAATTCACATTCACTCATACAGAGCCAATGGAATTTCACAGAAATTATCCAATCAACATTATGCATAAATAAATAAAATAATAAAAAACAATCTCTCACGCGTGTAGACATCTACATACGCATATCGATGTATAGCTTATTCAGAGATATGCTTATACATGTGTATCTATAATTTTGGTATTTTGTGTGCATGCTAATGGTTAATGGTTAATGGTTAATGATTAAGTTTTTGTATACATTTGGCTGTTGAATCGCTTTATAATTAATGGGCTATACTTTGTGTCTATAAGTGCAGCTGACTCTGACGCAAATGCTGACGTTTTTTGCGACGCCTTTGCGCATCCATTGAGATCGGCAAACCAGTTAGTTATTACCGACCGGGTAGCCTGGAGCTCACTGACTTTGGCTCTTTAACTGAAACTGAATCTGACACTGCCACTGCTACAGCCACTGCTGCTGCCGCTGCTGCTGCTGCTGCCACAATGTTGGCATATTTCTGCACTGACTCATGTCCGGCATCCTTGACGCCAGTCAGACGCAGGCACAGGCACAGGCTCAGGCTCCGGCCCAGGCTTAGGCACATTCGAGACTGTACAAGTGTACAAGCAACTATTGGTTCAGATTTGGGTTCGAGTTCGAGCTCGAGTTCGGCTTTCGGTTTTGCCTAGCAGTCATTAGCCTGCAAGCAGCGCCGCATCAGTTCCTGGAAACTTCTCTCACTCTCTCTCTCTCTCTCTCTGGCCATCTCTCTGCCTCTGTTCTGCTTGGCCTCTGTTCTTAGGATCTGTGTCTGGGCCAATGACCGCATTCAAGGCCGCACACGCAGCACACAGTTTTCCTGTTCTCATTTTTCAGGCGTGTGTAAGTGATCCTTAAGTGGCCAACCTACACACTACACTTCAAAAAATTATACACTCGAACCGAAAAGATTTTCTGCTCTCTACAAATTATTTGTAAATGTACGAAATAATAATTTCTAAGGATTCGAATCGCATATGGAGTGATTTATTTTGATGTCACAAAACATATATTTCAGTTTGAAGAGTAATATTTGGAAAAACTAGCGAATCTTAGCAAAGATGTATTTATTAATCATGAAATTTACTCTTTCCATGGACTTTCGGTTGGCATAGAAAGTCATAAAGCGCACCCTGCGATAATCAGGTGAGCTGCCCCTTCCTTTTGCTGAGTGTACTACAAATGCACTTGCACTTGCGTACATCACACACAGAGAGAGAGGGACACATTTTGTAGTTTGTTGTCCTGTGCTGGGGCGGGTGCATTGACCCAGCGACCATTGTCTCAAGTGCTTGGGTTTTTTTTTTTTTGATTTCCTAGAGGCCAGATAGCCTGTTGCCTGTTGCCAGTTGCGTGTTGCAACTTGATGCATCCTAGTTTTGCAGCTGTTGCTCGAGCTGTTGTTGTTGTTGTTGTTGTTGTTGTTCTTGTTGCCAGTTCAATGACTTATCCGCTTAAATTGCTGCCACTTAGCTTGGCCTGTGCGGCTGTACAACAACAGTTGCTGTTTTTGTTTCTGTTGCCGTTGCCGCTGCCGTTTCCGTTTCTGTTTCTGTTGCTATGCCAGATTTTGATTTTATTATTAGCTCCTCGAAAGCATCCTCTTTATCCTGATTTAGAATTACCTGCCAGCTCCGGCTAACGTTTATTGTACATTTTTATTGCATTATATTTCGATTTTTCTTGCTTCTCTTTTTTAAGCGTGTTTTGCCCACAGCCTTGATCTTCCAGGTTAACATTTGGCATTTGACGTTGTATTGTTTTTCTTTGTTAATTGTTTTTGTTACTCTTGACGAGACGGCATATTTTTGAATGAGGACTGGATGTGGGACTGAAACTGGACAGGGGACTGGGGACTGGGATGCGTTGTGTGGCACAGGTTTATTAGCTCCAGGCTGGCTACCAGTTGAACTTAATGGCTATTATGATTATTCAAATTTCTACACGCATTCCAAGTTAAGTCAGCAAGAGACAGACAGACAGACAGAGAGAGAGAGAGAGAGAGAGACAGCCGATGCCAATGCAGATAACTGATTGCCATTTGCTCATTATATGCTTGAATTAAATTTAAGTAGATGCAAATTAGTTGATTGGCCACTGATGCCAACACAAAACCGAGCAGAGCAAAAATACTCGAAACGGGAGTGGAGTGATCACCTATATGTTATCATGTGTGGATCCGGTAAACGATATTGCATATATAACATGTGTAAGCCAATCACATCTTTTGTATAGTATTTAATAATTTAATGTATTCGCTACATCTACACACATACACATTTCTCGATTCGCATATACCGTTTAGGTTATTCAAATATATTCTCTATATGTACCCGGATATGCATTTCCTTAGTGCTATAATCTCCCTTGCAATCCATTAAGTATTGGGTAGCTAAAAAAACACCAATAAAAATTACTTTTGAACCAAAACAATCAAATTGTATCTACTGCATCAATTTCATTGATATTGGCTTATTGTGAGTAGAAACTCTATGAAACAAAAATCGTGATTCCAAATGAATTAAACTCTTAATTAATGCTTTGTTAGTTGGGTAACATGTCGTCGTTACTCTAATTTTAACGCTAGTCGCAATGATTAACGCTGAGTTTTATATCAATTTCAGATTCAGCTAAGCAATGCTTAAATAAGTTTACTTTTAAGTCTTTGCTATTTTTATCCTGGATTATTTCAAAAGGAAAAAATATTAGTGGTAAAATTGGCTCCCGTAGTGTGATCAAATTTATTCCTATCCGATTCTTTTTGTCAGCGTCTTTGAATTATTAATTGCTTGAAAGAAAAAAGTCCCTGCTATTTTTGTATAATTCTTCACATATCAATACTAATGTTATTTAAATTTTCATTTCAACTATTTAATTAGCCATTCACCTTAAGTTCGTGGCTTGTGTTATATTAGCGAATTGTAATATTATTCATAACAAAAATTGATCTGCAAAATGTTTAAGTAGTTCATTATTAAATATTTGTCATTTAAAAAAAAAAGATTATTTTAAAAGAAAAAATTATAATGGTTAGATTTGCCTTCTTAAATAAATACCAAAAAAATGTCTGAACCAATTTTTCACTCAGCCCCTTTGAATATTTAATTATTCAAAAAAAAGAAGTTCCAACTAGTTTTGTATATTTTTCCTCACATCTAAATTTATCACTGTCGTGTTCTGTTACATCGATATAAATTTAGTAAAACATATAATAATTTTTTCTATCCGGATTTAGTTTTGAGCCACTGTATAAGACATAGTATAACATAATTAATTTCTTGGCCACCATTTCTTGGCCACCAGCTGCGTCTGCTTCTGGTTCCGTCTGTCTTTCAGTCTTAGTCTCAGTCTTAGTCTTCAGACTCTAGCAGCGATCGACGTCAGTGCTGAGGGTCAAATCTTGTCCTTAAGAGAGCAACTTGTCTTCGACTGTTAGTGATAAACAACTAAATAAATAAATAAATAAAACGCGAGACAACGATACAAAATCGATTCAAAAGCTACAGAAACTTCTGCAGAATTCAACACAAATGCATTTTAATTTGAATATAAAATCAAAATATTTTTCCATTGGATTTTTTTTCTTTTATTTTTATTTTTTTCTTTTCGGTTTTGTTGTAGCGTCTTATTTATTATGCCTAATTAATAAAATGTTTGAACTTGAATGCGCTGATAAGGTCTGGTGTCATTTTAAATTAAACAAAACGCTGAAATCAGATCTGAGATATACAACATCATCTCCGGAGAGTGTCAATCAACAAATATAATAAATAAAATGCTTAAAATACAAATAAAATAGCAAATTCGATATTTGCCTGCAGCTCTGCACAGATCAGCTCGTGAAGGCTGAGCAAATTGACCCAAAATGCAAATTGCCCATTTAATTTTGAGTTTGGTGTTGTTGGTGTTTTTGTTTTCTTATTGTATTGTTTGACGCGATCGATGATCAGATCAGATCAGATCACAAGCATATAATATGTTGCCCAGTGCAACTGCTTCCGCTTCTGCCGACTGACTCTTGCACACATATAAAGAGCAGCCCGCCAAGCGGCACTGAATTGTTGCAAAAGTTGCAGTCCAGCTGAGTTCCGATCGGGTCTCGGGTCGGATGATTTGTTTCGGGTGAGTTGTGGACATGTGCGATCTATGTGCGTTTATATTTGTGCATTATCAGCGTGTGGCGTGTACAATTCTAAACCTTGGGCATTGTTCAAACGCTGATAAGCACGACAATAATACACCTGTCAGAAGCCGAGGCACTGCGAACGAGGGCACTAAACTCCCGCCACAGTCGATGGCCGACTAGCGACTGTCGACAGACGACTGCCGACTGCCGAATTACGAATGCCGACTACCAACTGCCGACTGCCGACTGCTGACTGCTGACTGCCGACAGTCCGATTGCCAGCCAAGTGGCGATGGCATCTCTTGTTGCTCTTGAGCTTGGCTTGTGTTTTGAAAAACATAAACAGAGAACACGCGGCGCTGCGCGATGCACTCAAAACAAAAGCCGACGGCATTGAGCGGCCGTTTGAGCTCAAACATGTTCGCTAGCAGCAGCAGCAGCGGCGGCGAACATGTTAGCACTTCGCCGAAATTGAGTGAAAAAAACGAGCAATGCGCTGCTCTGCGCTGCGCTGCTCTGCTCTGCTCATTGGTAACTTGTTGATTTGGCGCTGTCAGCTTTATGGTTAGCGGCTAGCGGGGCTGCTGACGGCTGGCGGCGGCAGCGGCGGCGGCGACTGATACGAGCGCATCAAACTGAGACTGAGACCGAGACTGAAATATGGCGCCGGCAGAGACGACAGCAGCAGCAGCCGCAGCAGCAGCCGCAGCAGCAGCAGCAGCAGCAGCCCAGCTTTTGACTATCAGATTCTGTCCCAGAGTCAGAGTCAGAGCTCTGCCGCGAGCGAGCAAGCGCAGCTCAAAAACGTTGCAGACAGCGACGTCGCAATCGGTCGTCGTCGTCGTTGTCGTCGTCGTTGTCGTTGTCGTTGTCGTCGTCGTTGTCGTCGTCGTCGTCGTCACCATCGTCGGCTTTGGCTCTGTCGTCTCTGGCCTGGCTGTGGCGAGTGTGCGCGCGCTTAAAGCGGCCGAGCCGCGATTGCCGTCGATCACTCGTTCGTGTTCGGCGCTGCTCTGCGAAGCGGCGGGGCCGAGTTGTTATAAAAGTGACAAGGACATACGTAGAGCCATTAGTCGAAAACTATAAACGCTCGACGCGAAATCGTCTCCGGGTCTCGCCATCTTATACTTCGACTAGAGTACACAACAATTTTTTTTTTTTGTTAGCTCTGCTCCTCAATATTCAACCGTTTAAATTCGTTACCAAATCGCCAAGCAAAAATTTGTAGGCAATATTTTTTTTCACAAAAAAAAAAAAAAAAAAAAAAAACCCCACACACACACAAAGAAAGAAAGAAACAAACAAACAGAAAAGGAAAAGGAAAAGCAAACAGCGAATTACTGAAGAAAACTATTTTTTGTTTCGCACAGACATTAATTGCAAAACGCACAAAAAATTGTCAAAATCAGAATAAAAATTGTTTGCAACAGCAAGCGGCAAGTAAAAGCAAAAGTGACAACAAACCAAGCCTGAACAACTGATCAACTGATCAACAGATCAACTGATAAACTGATCAACTGAGAACAGTAGCAGCTATAGCAACACCAACAACAACAAGCAAGCGAGCGTCCTGTGTGAAGCGAACAGCTTCAAACCCTCAAACCCTCCCCCCGGCGGAAGATACGCCTCCCAGAAAGATATCGGCAACATGCTGGCCGATTCGTATTTGATCAAATTTGTGCTGCGCCAGCTGCAGATGGAGCAGCACGATGCACAGCATCTGCTGCTGGTTTTCCTCAGCTTTCTAACGGTAATCAGCCTGCTGCAGTGGCTCCTGCGTCACTATCAGGAACTGCGCAAGCTGCCCCCCGGCCCCTGGGGCCTGCCGGTCATCGGCTATCTGCTCTTCATGGGCAACGAGAAGCACACACGCTTCATGGAGCTGGCCACCAAATACGGCTCCCTATTCTCCACCCGCTTGGGCAGCCAGCTGACCGTCGTCATGAGTGACTACAAAATGATACGCGAGTGCTTTCGGCGCGAGGAGTTCACAGGACGACCGGATACGCCGTTCATGCAAACCCTCAACGGATATGGTGAGTACAAAGTTCCCATATATCCCAATGCAAATAAACTAAATAAATGTCGAGTGCAAAAGACAAAACAAACAAATAAACAACGCAACACAAGGCATAAAAATACAAACACATTTTTTTTAAATATCGATTGAATCTCAGCATACACTGAATATAAACAATGGTTTCTCAATATTTCTTCATTATTTTTATTTATTTATAATCTTACCACGAGTAGTGTGAGAAATTTTACAACCTGCTTACAATTCAAATATTAGTTGTCCCAGCACTGCAGTGGTCTACAAAGGTAGATAAGCATCCTACCTGGGAATATATTATTATTTATAAATAAATATATATTCACGAGTAGTTTGTCTTTTGGTGCAGGCAGTGGAAAATAATTAAATAACTTATGAAAAAAAAGGCTGCAAATATGTGGATGGCAATAATTTCTTTGTTTGCATTTTACTTCAATCAGCTTTTATTTACTTTTTAACTGCTGCTTTTGGTAAGCGGCTTTTATTTTATATGAATATAATGATAATAGCTCAGCCAATAAAAACTGGTGGGGATTTCATTACTGATATTTCGGTTCAACAAAATGGCAAAGTAGGGCAAATCCAGCGATTCTGCTCGAGCCTACCTCAATTAAATAAAATATAAAAACAAAATGCAGCCAGCAAAAAGAGAAGAGAAGAGAAGAAAAGAGAAGAGAAAAGAGCAAAACATTTATTTATACAAATTGAAAACTAAAAGGGAAGCGAAAGCATTTCGTTAAGTGCCCAACCGAAATGACAACTCTCGATTGACTCGAAATATCATATCGTATATATATATATATACATATATACATCCATGTATACATCTTGAATATATTGTATTGTATTTTGTATGGATTTGCAGGCATTATCAATAGCACCGGCAAGCTGTGGAAGGATCAGCGACGCTTTCTGCACGACAAGCTGCGCCAGTTCGGAATGACCTACATGGGCAGCGGCAAGCAGCAGATGCAGAAGCGCATTATGGTGAGTACTTTTGAAAGCCGTAAACTGAGCTCATCCAGCTCGAAAACCATACCCAAAACGATCAGCGAGCAGCGATCAGCGATCAGCGATCAGCGATAACTGATACTGATACTGATTCTGATAAGCTATAAAAGTTAAAGTGATTCAACTGATTAAACGAACTTGCTGCCCGCTTTCCCAACAGACGGAGGTGCACGAGTTCATTGGACATTTGCATGCGAGCGATGGTCAACCGATTGATTTGTCTCCGGTCATCTCGGTGGCTGTGAGCAACGTCATTTGCAGCCTGATGATGTCCACCCGTTTCAGCATCGATGATCCCAAATTTAGACGCTTCAATTTCCTCATTGAGGAGGGTATGCGCCTGTTTGGTGAGATCCATACCGTTGACTATATACCGACGCTGCAATGCTTTCCCAGCATCTCAACGGCCAAGAATAAGATTGCCGAGAATCGTGCCGAGATGCAAAAATTCTATCAGGATGTCATTGATGAGCACAAGCGCAGCCTGGATCCCAGCAATGTGCGAGATCTCGTCGATTACTATCTTTGCGAAATTGAAAAGGCCAAGGCCGATGGCACCGATGCCGAACTCTTCGATGGCAAGAATCATGGTGAGTACTCCGACTCCAACTCCAACTCCAACAACGACTCCCACTTCCACTCCCATTCCCGCTCCGATTCCCACTCCGATGGGACACTCAATGTTCGGTCTCTGTCCATTTTGCGGCTTTAGCTAATCAATTTTCTTATTCTTTTTGTCTCTTTCTCTGTCTCTGTCTCTTTCACTCTCTTGTGCTCCACAGAGGAACAGGTGGTGCAGGTGATCATTGATCTGTTCTCGGCGGGCATGGAGACAATCAAGACGACACTGTTGTGGATCAATGTGTTCATGCTGCGCAATCCGAAGGACATGCGACGCGTTCAGGACGAACTCGATCAGGTTGTTGGCCGTCATCGCTTGCCCACCATCGAGGATCTTCAATATCTGCCCGTTACGGAGTCAACCATACTCGAATCAATGCGCCGCTCCAGCATTGTGCCATTGGCCACCACACACTCGCCAACAAGGTAACTACTACTACAACCGCAGCATAACTTCATTCACACACACACACACACACACACACACACATATTTGCATTGCTCGAGCGAACTGTGGCAGCTATCAGCTCAAATATCAACTATCAACTATCGGCAAACGGTCAGCTATCAGTGAGTGTTGAGTGTGGGCCACGCCCCTCAAACGCCTTCGATTGCTTACGCAAATCCAAATGACTCTGACGAGGTCCGTGCATTCGATCGTTCATTCACACCACTGTGAATACACTCATAATCAAACAAATGGCTTTGGCACTGGCAAACTGACAAACTGGGAAACTGGGAAACTGGCTTTCATTCAGATTTTTTGCCCCCCCATGTCAGCTGCAAGCTGCAAGCTGCGCGCTGCGCGTAGCAAGTTGCAAGCTGCGTTTCGTTTTCAGTTTCCTTTGCGTCGCAGCTTGGCCCAGTTTCGGTTCTACGCACTTGATACCACCGCTGATTAGGGGCCTTAGCTTAGCTGATAACAGAAGCACGCCACGAGCCACAAATCAATATCAAATAAAACAAAAAAGAAAATGCATCACTCGCGATTGGAGCACACTTGACTAACCCCCAACTCTCTTCCCTCTCTCTATCTCTCTCTCTCCCTCACTCTCTCGCTCTCTCTCTCTCTCTCTCTCTCTCTCTCTCTCTCGCTATCTGCCTCTCTCGATCACTCAGAGATGTGGAACTGAATGGGTATACTATACCGGCCGGCTCGCACGTCATTCCATTGATCAACGGCGTTCACATGGACCCGAATTTGTGGGACAAGCCGGAGGAGTTTCGACCCACACGATTCATCGATACGGAGGGCAAGGTGCGCAAGCCGGAATATTTTATACCGTTCGGTGTGGGTCGTCGCATGTGCCTGGGCGATGTCCTGGCACGCATGGAGCTCTTCCTGTTCTTTTCCTCGTTCATGCATTGCTTCGATATTGCGCTGCCCGAGGGTCAGCCACTGCCGAGCCTCAAGGGCAATGTGGGTGCCACCATAACGCCGGAATCGTTCAAGGTGTGCCTCAAGCGACGTCCCCTGGTGCCCACCGCCGTCGAGCCGCATCAGGTGCGAAATGTTGGCGCCAACTAAGCGCTACAGCTGCAACAGTGCTTCAGGGTTCTGCAGAGCACGGTTTTGTTCCTAGACAAGTTTTTTTTTTTTACACACATATATATATATATATATATATATACATATATTACATTGCAAAATACGATTTATCAAATTTTGCGCATTAAGTTCTTTTTAAGTTTTAGCTGTAAGTTCAAAGCTTTTCAAGGCTAAGCAACAACAACAACAACACTAACAGCCTGTCAGCAACAGTAGATAAACATATATATAGATATATAAATATATATATATAGATCGTGTTCAGATGCATATATACTTGTGCATCTGCATGCTTTGTGTACTTAGTTAAGAAGCAAACCAATTCTATTCTTTCAACCCCAAGAAGCTGTGTTCAGTTAATTATTGCAATAATTCATTTGTAATTGTATTGCAATAATTATTTAGCAATTTACTTAGCCAAGGTACAATTTTCTGTTTATACATATGAGATAATATTTTTTTTCCTAGCCTTAACTAATTAGTTGATGTTTTTGTTTATTATAAATATATATACATATATAAATATACACACTCACACACACACACACACACAAAAAAACAAACTGTGGTTTAGTTTTATTCACAACACGTAGGAAAACATATTCAGAGAAATTACAATAATAATACAATAATAAAAAGAGAAAACGTTTTTATATATTTCTGTAGTAAGCAGTTAATGTTTATATATTGTACAAATCGAAGTAGAAGGTTTGCAATTATACAAAAAAAAATCACAAAATAACATCAAACATAAGTAATAATTGTAGATATTTTTTACAAACACCGCTTTAATTATGTTTTTTTTTTTAACTCACAAGCAAATATTTAAAAAAAAATATATATATATATATACTAAATTGCATAAAATAAAAATATATTTTAGATTGAATTAAAGAAAAAAAGTTTATACTTCATGTGCCACTTAATTGATTGATTGATTGATTGATAGATTGGAGACAATTTGAAAATGTGTTAATTGAACATTGCTGTAGGCAAAGGCTATTATTTATGTATACACTATTTGTTTCGCTAAAAATACCGAACTTGTTATGTACTGTATAAAAAAAGAAGCCAAATTGTTAATTAGCAAAAAAAAAAACAAAAAAAAAAAAATCCATGCAAGAAAAAAAATATTGAAGGCAAATAAATGAAAATGCACACAACTAAAACCTAATCGTGTTTCTGCTGCTTCGAAGGATTCCGCTGCAGCTCCAGCTGGCTGAAGCGCAGTTTGAAATGAGCCGGCGCCAAAGTAATGCCACACTCGCCATCCATGCTCACATCGCCATCCAGCTGGATGTGGAAGCGGCGCAGAATGCGGCCCGCGAAAAGCGTTAGCATCATGCGGGCCAACTCATCGCCCGGACACATGCGCCTGCCCGTCTGGAAAGGTATAAACTGCGCCGGTGCCACATACTCACCGGCGTCGCTGAGGAAACGCTCCGGCCGGAACTGTTCCGGCTCTGGCCAGGCATCCGGATTCATGTGTATGGCCCACTGCAGTACGAGTATCATGCTACCGCTCGCCAAGCGATAATCGCCAATGGTGATGTCCTGATCGACGCCATGCGGTATGCCCAGAGGCACTACAGATCGGATGCGCTGCACCTCCGAGAGGCAGGCGCGCAGATATGCCAGCGGCTCCAATTCGGCCAGCGTTGGTGTCCGGCTCAATTTGAGCAGGTCCGCATGCAGTCGCTTCTGGCAGTGCTGCTCCCGTGCCATATAGAGCAGGAACCAGCGCAGTGTGGTCAGCGCCGTATCGACGCCGGCGCCAAAGAGATCGGCCAGCAGATGACGCAGCTGCTCATCGCAATAGAGCTGCGAATATGGCTGTCGCTCGCGCAGAAAATGCTCCAATATGCTATACGGCTCCGACGGTGGTCGCTGCTCTTGCTGTCGCTGCTCCAGCTGTCTCTCCATTCGCTCGTCGCAGCGATTGACAATTCGATCATAGAGCTGATGCGTCTTGAGCTTGCCATCGAGCAGAAAGCGTATGCAGCGCTGGTTGCCCGGCAGATGACGCAGCCAAGGCAAAAAGTTGACCACTCCCGAGACGCCAATCAGCTTGACGCCCTGCTCCTGCAGCTGCTGCAGATACAGCCAGTTGGGATCGTTGCGCTCATAGGTCTCGCCAAAGACCACATCGTTGATTATGTTGCCCAGCGTGTGCTGCAAGGCCGGCAGCGGATCCAGCACATCGTTTTGCTCTGCTTCCGTCTCATATGACTGCGAGAGCGAGAGAGAGAGAAAGAGAGAAATGGTGAGAGAGTGAGAACGAACGCAGAGTGAAAAGTGTCAAAAGCGAAAGGGGAAAAACCGAAATAATAAGAAGCAAAAAAATAAAAATAACAGAAAACGAAAGACAACATTGCAAAGCAAAGCAGCAGCAACAACAGAAAAAAGAAGAGGGGAAAAAACAAGAATCAACTGCTGGCTTATTCAAGCCGAAAATTGCATACCCTAGCAGAGCGGAGTACAACGAAGCTGAACTGCTCAAGCATTCATTTCTCAACCAATCCGAAAGAGGTACACACTGCAGCGAGGAAACGCACATGTTTCAAATGCCATCAAGATTTTAAATACATCATTTATATCGATTAGGCTTGTGTTGCAGATCAAGAATATATATGCCTTATGGGAGAACAGATGTTGCCTTCAATGCGCTGCACTCGACACGACCAATTCAAAGTATCCATTGCAAGGGTATACAAAATTAGCAAATTTAAAATTTATGTGTCGTCGTCGTCGACAGCAGCAGCAACAGCAGCAGCAGCAAACACACAGCGGACGTCGAGTGATGACCACAACGGAAAGTGAATGTCCGTCCGTCCACGCAAGACAGCATCGTCAACTGAGACGAAGACGAAGACAGCGATGACGATGACGATGACGATGACGCGTAGGACCTTCACTTTCATGATTCTTGGAATTTTCTGATCGCGGGCCAGTTAACCAATTAATCAGACTCAAGACTCCAGAACCGAACCGAGAGAGACACCGCGAGATAGAGAGAGACAGAGAGACGAGAGAGAGAGAGAGAGAGAGAGAGAGAGAGAGAGAGAGAGGGAGAGAGTCTACTCACCTGGACGCATTCGTTGACGCCGCGACTGATGCGCTGCTCCAGCTGCGCACGCGTTTCGCACTGTTTGCGCGTCATGCCCAGCGCCTTGAGCCACTCGATGAGCTGTCGTCTCTGGTATTTCCAGATGTCGCCGGCAGCTCCAATGATACCTGCAACGGGATGCATAAATATGATGCACACACATACAGACATACATACACATTTAAATATGTATAAAGTTAGTAGTTGCTGTATTAAGTCATTTGTATTTGTAATTGTTGTCCTCCTCTTCTTTTTCTCTGTCTTCCCTTCAAGAAAATTAAAGCCTACCCAAAGTTCCGAAAAGTGCAATAAAATCCGGAAAGTTTTCTCAGATTTCTGCAAATAATTTCTAAATTTACAAAACAGAACTGCCTTAATTGATTTTTTCCACCACTCAGAAGCATTTACTATTTTTTAGAAATATAGCTGTAAAAAAAAATTGCAAATCCTTTGTTTTTTTTTAAATTCAGCAAAATGACAGCAAATTTACTTCTGCACTTGAAATTCCAGGACACTTATTTCTTGCTAGATTTTTCTGAGTGTAGCTTACCATAGCCACCCATAATGCCATGCGTTAAATAGAGTGGAGCTCGTGCCGTCAGCTCCTCGTGACGCAGGAACTCACGCACCAGTGTCGCATCCGAGAGCACCACCGTTTGCACCCGGCCCATGTTCAGCTGATAGATGCCGCCATAGCGCTTGGCCAGCGCCTGTAGTGACTTATGCGGCGCCAGCCGGTCAAGGAACGGTAAATAGCCCAACAGGGGCAGGCCCCAAGGACCGGGTGGTGTACGCCCAAAGAGACGAGCATTCCGGCGCTGGCAAATCAACGACACGATTATAACGATAATGCCAAGCAGCAGTCCCAGCACGATCAGGCCCATCCGTTCTGATCCATCCAAACGATTCTCATCCATAGTGTGCGTCTGCATGGCACTGTTAAACTGGCTGAAGGTTCTGCACTGTGCAACGTCTGTTCGGCAGCGAGGTTCTTCAATTACTGGCATTTCCATGGAAATCGAAACGTGTCGGCAGCGAAATGTAATGCAAAACGTCGAAAACGAAACAGGCAGACTGACAAACAGACAGCAGACAGCAGGAACAACTGAAGGCCATACCATTCTGGTATATATAAATGTACACACACACACACAAATATATATATATATATGTGTGTGTGTGTATGTCTGTATACTTATATATACCCACACTTAGGGCATAAACAGAAAGATTCGCTTCTTCCTTGGCTCACGAAAGTACAAATTTGAAATTCAACCATCGCCGGCAACTGTTAAATGCCATTTACATATATTTTCATGCGCACGCATTAAGGAGACACAGTTTGTACTACAGCTCGCTGTCGTTGGATTGCTGGACTCCAAATCTCTTGAATATTTCTAATTCCTATTCTTTTTCCATTCTTTAAAGCTGGCCTTTCTTGTGTGATTTTTTATTTGTTTTTGAAGCAGTCGAGGCAACAGATTTCATTATTTGTTTGCGCATTTTGAAAAGGAATTTATTTTCTAAGCAAGGGTTCTGTGTCTCTATTTTGTATACTCTTGTTAGAAATTTATTTTCAATTAAAGAAAGTATATATGAAATAAAAAAGAAGGTCTTTTGCATTTCCACGCTTTATGCGCTTCTTAGAAATATATTTCTTAATATTATTCCCATCTTTAAGTTAGAAAGGCATTTTTTTCATTTTAAGTCTCAAACCATTTTTTTTTTTTGCTCATATATTTAGAAATTATTTCTTAGCACAGGAAAAACTTTTTGAGTGTACGCACATTGAAGCAGAGCTTTCCGAAAAGCTGCGGAAGAACTGAAAGTGAGACAGGCTGATTTATATTCAGTGGCTCAGTGAATAGCACAGAACAAGTTCAGGGCCGATCGGCAGGGGCGTGCCGTTGACTTCTCACTTTGGATCCGGGCCCGGCCACAAAGGACCAGCAGAAAGGCACGGCAACTGGTCACTGGCAAGGCAACAGGTAACCAGATGTACGAGTGCTATTGCCACAACTGTGTGGCATTAACGTTTGCGAGAGACTTTACCAATATTATATTTTTTAATGACCTGCCGGCTGACGCTAGCCCATGAATGTGTCTGCCAATGAACAGCAACTTCCATCTACCAGCAACTAACTTGCTCGCACCCAGTGGAGATGATCATTATGCCGCTAAATTCCGCTAAACTGGTATGGAAATTGAGAGCATTCTCGCATATCAGGAATTTGGAGTGATATCAGTCTACCTCCCCCACCCTCTCTCTTAATATGTGAAACTATTTATCTTTGCACTATCAAGCAGTTATCTATGTATCAAAGTTCCTTCTATGAATATATTTATACCAGATAAAAAGCTAATATATTATAATTTAATAATCTGACAAGAATTTTACTTAGAGCAAAAATACTTTAAAGATTCTATTTAGCGGTTTTTTGCCTTTTTTCGTTCCTTTTTTCTTTGCCATTTAGATCCTCGACAGACGAATCTTTTTATTGTTGCCAACGCGACTTAGCAAATGCTGAAGCTTCGAGATCAAACTGAAGTTTCTGCGGTGACTGAGACTGGGACAGACTGAGACTGAGACTCAATGAACTTCCTATGTCTGCGGGCAAAAAACTAAATGAGTAAAATTGTATACCAGCATCTACGCCATCTGGCATTGGCTTGCTGGTTCAGCATGGTTGAATCGGCCACAGGTTCAACCCAGCAAGATCATTGGCCGGGCAACATCCTATGGAAAGGACATGAACCCGAGTAAGTCCCAGAATTAGGCTTGTGCTGAGTTATTTTTAAACCATTCATTTTGTCTGCCCCTAAGCAATCAGTGGCTGGCGAGTGGCAAAAATGGTGAAACTTCGAGAAATTGAAACTGCTGCAAAAAAAACTTTGTAAACTCGTGCCACACAAACACACACTCATGCATATCCCCATTTGTGTATTTAATGCTCTAATGTCTAATCAGCGCATTGCGCATAAAAATTTCGGTTCGAAAATGGGGGCAACTTCGACTTTTGCTTAGTGCGGCTCACGTGGCGTATGCGCGTTCTTCTTATCATTTCAACATTCTTTAGTAAGTACTCGCTTGTGCTTGCACATACATATGTGTAAGGCTTGTGGGCATGTGTAAATATCGTAAAAGCAACTTTTATTACAATTGCAACAGCAACAACAAACAACCAACAAACAAAACAACAACAATAAGAGCAGTAGCAGCACCCGCGACAACTCTGTCTCGGCAGCTGCACTGTTTCTGATATGGGAGGGCAAGCATAGCCGGACCAAGTCCCCTACCACCTCCCACCACCCTCGGGAACCCCACCCACCAGGCATTCTTTAACATCGCCAATCGATGTGTGTTTGCTTTTTATATAAATAATTTCGAAAGCACAAGCCAGGAAAATATGTCAAGGTAGTTTGCATGTTTTATTTCTTAACCCAATTTTCTCACTGCGCTTCACATTTGCTGTTGATATTCATATATTTATATACGCTGCCGTTGTCAATATTCTATGTACACACACACACACCAAAGTATATTAACACATATGCTTTGTGGCACATTTTGAAACGCTTGTCACTACGCAAATATGCCGCGTCAGATATTTGACCATTAATGGAACGCATCTCGCATTTGCTTGCATTTGGTCGCATTCGCATTGCACTCGCCCAAAGTCCAAGGTTGTGCGATGCAAGTATCAATTACTACGACGGCTCAGTACCTGCTCGACCTTTTCAGATAGCTTAGCAAAGTTACCCGGCAGCATATTCATTTTGAAAGACATTTTGAAGACATTGATCAGGCAAATTATATGTATATGGTGCAGATTTTTTGTTGGTTTATTGCTGTTCTGAAGATATACAATTAATATATTGCCTAAATATTATTATGTGCTTTTAATATCCATAAAACTTAAACAGATATTTTTTATATTCATATTGTTTATTATCCTTAATTTTAGTACAATTTTCTTATTTCCTGTCTTACCTCTTTGCCACTCTGTTCGTCCATTTCCACGGTATTACAAACTTTTCAACTTACTATTGCAAATTCAGAATAAATAAGGACATGCAAATTACAATTTGTGTGCATTTATTATTTGTCTTATTTAAGAAGTCACCATAATAAACATACTCAAGATAAAACAAGTTCTTTTTAAGTGTTAAATGTACTTTGTGGATAGTTAAGAGAAAGTCACTTTCCTTAATTTTTTACAATAGATTTTAACTTCTTTATTATGCAAATATTTATTAAGTTGATATGGTTATTAAATAAATAATTATAAAGTTTATATGGTTATATGGCTATTAAAGTAACGTCTGTTGAGAAGACTTGCAAGTCCATTTCAATAAAAGCTTGATTTTAGAAAATAAATGTTTTTCTTTTCTACATATTTGTGGCAATAAAGCCTATATGTTTTCCGTATAATACACTTTTACAATATCATATTAAAAATACTTGTTTTAATAATATGAAGAACTATTAGTCAAAAACGAGTCTTAAAATTAAGTCATATTAAGGAAAAAGCAGACAAGAAACCCCCAGAGCAGAAAACGGAGAGTAAAAAAAACAAATCAAAGGCCCAACGGCAATATTTGATATCCATCCATTTTGATAAGGAAAGCTTATGACATCAAATTCAAAAATTAATTTTGGCCTACAACAAATCAATACTCTGTTTTGAACTAGTTTTGAAAGCTCAATCAGCACGCGGTATTGTGGTAATTCCCCCATTTAGCGTCAAGTTCATAGAAAAATAAAGAAAAACGATTAACAAATATATCTGAGATGCAATTGCGCATTTGTAGCTGTTGCTGCTTGTCTGCATAATGTTTATTGGGGTTTTTCTTTCAACTTTTGCGCAAAATGAGTGCTATTAGCGTACAAAAATAACTTCAAAATTTTACAATACCTTGACATCTTTCATAGACAAAACGAGCATTAATTTAACTCATCTAACAAGAACGTGTATGTGTACTAGATGCTTGTAATGATTAAGAACAGCAGTAGCAACAACAGTGGCAGCCGCAGTCGCAGCGACGTCGGCTATAAATTACATAAACAAAAACAAACAAAAAACAAACAAAAAACAAACAAAAAACAAACAAAAAAAAAGAACAAAAACGAAAAGCAAATTATTTTAATTTGGTCACATTTTTATTTCATTTCGATTTCGATGGCTGGCCAATGCACTTGGCAGCCGCAACCCGGGTCCGGCCCGAAGTTATCTCTAGTTAGTTGCTGCACAAATTAGCATAAACACACACACATATAGTGGGTATATATATACATACATATATATATATATATATATATATGTTTGTAATATGTAATATGTATGTAATATGATTTGAATCAAGCAATTTACAAATTGCAACTGAAAAGTTCTGCCCGGTGTTGGGGTACCTGGGTTTGTCCCAAGCTGACGCTGACGCTGATGCTGTCTGTGTCTGAGTCCAAGTCTGGGTCTGAGCCAAAAAAAAACCGAATCGAACCGATCCGAACCGAGCCGAGCCGAGCCGAGCCAAGCCGAGCATTGGCTGAGCTGCACAACAGCAAATTGTTGTTGCCGTTGCAATGGCGCGCAGTTCAACGGCTTTTGCGCCATTTTAAGATCAATGCACCCCGCTGCAGCAAACGCTGACTCTGGCCGGGTCTAACAATTAAGCTTCGCTGCTGCCGTGCACCACCGGGCGCAGGCGGGGGCCCGGCCTGACTCGGCCCAGTGGCAGTCTAGGCCAGGTCTGAAGCGGGCCTCAATCGCAGCAATCGAATTCGCAGTTGCGCTGGCAAAAAACCTTGCGCATGAACGAATCCATGGACATGGACACACACTCACTGGCAGTCGACGTTGCCGTAAACATCCCTCACAGCCCCGCCAATAAAAAATACCCCTTGCGGCCAGTTGGCCAACCTGTCGGGCCGCTGCCACCTTCGTTGGCTTTAATCCAAAATTAAGAGCTCACGGGAATTTTGTTTTGATTGGTTTTTTATTCGGGGATTTTTTTTTTGGATTTTCTGAATTTTTGAGATGCGAGTATGCAAAAAATGCATTTCGAATGTAAAATGGAGACCGGGCTGCGTGTCTAGCCGGTTACTGTTGCCGGTTGACAAATTGCCAACTCAACTTGTTCTGACATTTTTATATGAGTTGTTGTTGTTCTTGTTGGTTGTTGTTATTGCTGTTGCTGCTCATGCTGCTGTTGGTCGTCTAATGAATGGTGCAACATTCTAATTTAAATTGAGCTGTAAACATTGTTTCAACACCTGTTCGATAGGCACACAATAACACAGTGGAAGAGACGTTTTCGCTCTGTAATGAAGTCATCAAAAGAAATAAGCAACAAAAGCTTACAAAAAATTTGAAAAACAAAAAAACACAGTAAAATTCAAATTGCAAGCTAAAAATAAACTAGATATCACTTATTTTATTTTTTTCCTAAATACCAAAGTTAGTTCAACATTTTTACGTGGATTGGGGAAAACCCAGAAGAAAAAAAACCCAATCAGACCAAAAGTAGAAATGACGTAAATAGTTGCAGTGTTCATATTTTTACGAATGCTAACTAATCCAATTAAACTTGTCATCCTATCATGTAAAAAATCATGAAAATACCAAATGTATTAACAGCATAGATAGGTTGATCTTTTAAATATTGTCCATCGATCACACAGGGAATCAGGGAAGCCAAATGGAATATATGCTAGGAATAGCAGAAAAAATACCTTCAACTTAATGATGGGCTACGTTACACGGCTGTTGTCCAATAAACCCCTTTGACTTTGGCCAGAATTTGCCTGTTGTGCTACCTTATTCGGATTATATTTCATTTTCCTGACACTAGGTGGAGTGACAGTATCGGGAGGGGCTCGAACCGGATGCATTAATCGATTTTTGCAATTTTGGCTGGACTTAAATTTTCTAGCTGAGATAGTTTGTAAGTCACTGTGGATGATCTCGATAAAAATGACGTCAATGAATTCCTTAAACATGATGATTGTTCAATTTAAAAAGAGAGCCAGTTGAAAATCGAGATGAAATATCGTATTCTCTGAGCTGTTGGTAATAGTTTTGGCGCTGTTACAACACCAACACTCGGTGGTATTTGGGCAGATCGGCAAAGTGGCTTAGTGCTGGTCACCTTTGCTAGTTGGTTTGTTTCATAATGTAATGCCCGTTTTGCAATGATTCAGCACATTTCATACACGATTCAAATTACCAACAAAAGATTTGGCCGTCCAACTTGGTAAAGGCTCCATGTATTACTAATGCAAACAAACAAAAGAAATATGTACGACGGTAGTAATAATAATAATAAAAAAAAAGAGAACAAATTACAAATACACTAGACTACAACATTGTTGTAGTCTGCCAGTCGTCTTAAGCTGAGAGCCACAGAAAAAGACCTAGCCGGGCCGGACTTATGTGGAGCAACAACGTTTTATGCAAATTTCAAGGTTCTGCATTGGTTGGGTCAACGAATCGTGTCTATTTAATGCCGCTGTCGATGTCGATGCCGATACGAAATCAATTGAATCGAATTAAATCAAATCAAATCAAATCGAATCAAATCTAATCAATTCGATTCAAATATGAGCGCCTTAATCGCTAATAACATGCCAACTAATCATCGCCATATATCAATAAAAACGGTTGAGGCAACTTGACAAAGACAACATGGCTGGATTTGATTTTGTTTTCAATATCGATTTCCTATTGAAAGCGTTCATTGATCTTTGATGTAAGTGCTACTGCTAGAGTGGAATTCAAATACTTCGATGAACTGGCTATTACAAAAACAAACCCCATTCAAGGCCATATTTACACTATTTACAATTTATGACCCAGCTTCCTACTAGGGCAATAGAAATATGTCTGAAGGTCAGCCAGCTTGTCGGAAAGCACCGTGGACCATGGCAATAACCTGACAAATATGCGACAAACAACAAACAAGCTGACAATGTTGGCCATGTCCCCCAATACGGCTTAAAGGGCCCGATTAATTCGCTTAACTTGGCCAACACATTTACAAGCAAATGGACGTTTGTCACTTTTACAATTAACAACTACTACTACAATTCATCGGATTCATCGTATTGATTGAATAATTGGAATAAAGATCATTTTAATTTATTGATATGAGTTGAAGCGATGGAAGCCTTGGACTAGGCATTGGCTAATGTCAAGCAGGATCGAACGCATTAGTTGACAAGCTCAATGAAACATTGATTTTGATTGTGTAACGCACCATGGGGACCCCATTGAATACATGAGTGTGTGTGTGTGAGTGTGTGTGTGTGTGTGTGTGTGTGTGTGTGTGAGTAGTGTGTATGCGAGTACTAATCTCATCTCAGTCATTTCTATTTACATGAATTGCGCTTGAGCAATTACAATGTCATCGATTGACAACTCAATTACATCGATAAATTTCAATTCAATTCTAATGTGACACTTGAATAACAAATGCACTAAGCCACAACAACATGTCGCGCTCCACAAGACAACAGACAGCCAAACGGAACGAATGGCAGATACCCTAACAAAAGATATTCACACATAATTCGACTCTTGCTCTAGTGCAATATAAACTTATTTTATATTTATTAAGCCTGCATTTTCAGGCTCAAGAATAATATATTTTTTTTAAATACTGTGAAGATTTTCAAATAAAATAAAATTTGTAATTTAATGCTTAACATTTATTTATGACGAAAGATTCATCTGATTTTGGCCATGTCGATATTATCAACTTGATTTTTAAATTAATAGAAATAAAGTGCATACCAAAGATTTAAATGCTCGTTAACAATATTCTGCAAAATTTGCAAAGTATGAATGGAAATTCTTGGCCAGTCCATTTTATTTACTTTATGCGTATGGCCAAATACCTGCGAATGCACTTGATATCCCTGAGATACGGGGAAACACATTACGCCTACGCATCACTGTGATTAGGTCTTGGTGAGGAGGGGGATGCGTTAACAAAAGCCTCGCATTATATAAACTGACAAAGCAACTTCAATCAAATTGACAAACGATGGCGATGGTTAAGCGATGGCGACGCATGTTAATCAAAATCAAAATGCAATTGCGTATTTAATGTCCCAATGCGAAGTCCATATAAATGCAATTGCAATGCATTGTGTGTGGGTGTGTCACTGTCTCAGTGTATCAGCGTACCAGTGTATTGTTAATTGAAAATGTAAGTGATTACGTACACGTGACCACGTGACCACGTGACCAATGGGACACGTGATGCTCGCTTCGTTTAGTTTAGTTTAATCTTTCCATCGCGACATATATAGTCAAATCACCTTCTATATGTTTATCTCTTTATTATTAATAAACTAAATAAAATTTCATATTAATAACACATTTGCTTAGCTAATCCATATTTAATGGGTATTAATTCGACTTTTCCAATTGTAAATATTTTAGTCAATTTAATTCCTTCATCAGCACTGTTGCAAGTATGTAAACAAATTTGGGTCTCATCGATGATCGATATACGATCTAAGCTAAGTTATTGAAATGTTCTAAGCTTGCTTTTCAATATGATTTGGATATAAATAGATGTAAGATTAATACTTGATGTCTAGTTAGGCAATCTACGAGCATTTTGAATTATGAACTATTAAGTCTGTTTACAAGTTTGTCAACGCAGACACCGATTAAGCCTTATTATCCGCACACATCTTGCTGTAATTAAATTGAAGTTTATTTAAGCTAGTCAATTTCCCTGTTAACAAGAACACGAGAATTGTAAGCAGCTGCTGCTGCTGCTGCTGCTGGTCGTTTGCTCGTTTCGGCTTGGGCCGAATTTGTGGACAGCTTTCGTGGCAACTACAACTTCTGCAACAAATCAAAAATTCTTGCCACCGCTGACCTCCGGCGGGCATTTATTGCTGATGACCCGGGGCCGGGTGCGGAGTAGCAGGCAGGCACATTAAGCATTTAACAGGTAAGAGCAGTGGGGTGCCAGGCACAAAGTCTCTGCCTGGTCCCTGGTCCCTGGTCCCAGTATTTCCAGCTGCTGGCGATTTTCACCTTATGCCAAAATTGACGCTTGAACACACACACACACACACACACACACACACACATGAAAAGACACCAACACACACACGTGCAAACAGACTGTACGTTTTTTGAGGCCAAATTTAATTGCAACAACGACAGCCACGACGTTCGGCATGAAATGTAGAAAATTGGCAACTGTGCATGAGAGCAGCTGCCAAGTGGACAGCGGTGAGTGGAGCGGCCAGTTGGAAATGTTGGAATGGATCGCACAGAAAGTCGCCAACATCAGCATCAGCATCAGCATCAGCATTACCATCATCAGCAGCGGCAGCAACAACAGAAGCAGCAATGGGCGGCAACAGGAATGGGCGGCAGCTTTATTAAATGCCGAATTCTGTGTCTGTTGTGTCGCGTTGCTTTTCTCATTATTGTTTTATTAAAATGTTTTTTATTTTGTTGCATTTTTGATATTTTGTCTTTTCTTATATTTCAGCTACTTTCGCAAAATAATTGACATCAATTTGCCCAAAGAGACGACGCAGAATGCATTTCCATGTCGAGCACATAAAAACTCAGAATGCTCAAAAGTGAAGCAGCCCAGTCTTACACTCAAGCAGAACACCCCGCCGCCCACTTGCTAATTCTTCCATCTATGTATATCTCTCTCTCTCCCAGTCTTGTGACAAATTTGAAACATACAATTAGCCGAAATGGCAAAGGCTAATGCCGTGTGCCCAGAAAGAGTGGCAAACTCGACCCCAGCCCAGGATATGCTTCATATGTCAAATAAAGCATAGGTAGGGAGAAGTAGAGGTTCTGAGAACTGCAGCTTAGCGACATGGTCAAATGACAAGTTGGTTCAGTGGGTCGTTCAACTGGTTGCTTGACGTTAAGCTGCTGCGGCTGCTGCTGCTGCTGTTGCTGCTGTTGCTGTTGTTGCTGCTGTTGCTGCTGCTGTTGCTGTTGCTGCTTTTTCGTCTGTTGGCGATGCTCGGTCGTTGACCGCTGGCCTACAACTGTAGGCTATGGCTCAACGTACCGCAACTTGGGCCAATACACAAACCTTCAGTGCCCCACGACGCCCACACAAGCCACAGCTACAACAACAGCAGATAGACTGTTTCTATCATTTATCCCCCCCCCCTCTGTCTCTCTCTCTCTCTCTCTCTATCTCTCTCTCTCTCTCTCTATCTCTCTCGTTTTCTTTCGCTTTTTACATTCTAATGGCGGCAGCATTGATTTTGAAAAGTCAGTCATTAAGTCAATGCGTTTTCCGGTCACTGTGCCAACGACATTGTCGCACATGCGATCCATGCAACAGCAACTTACACACAAACAAACAAACAAACAATCAAACCCCCACACACACATACACACACATGCACATACACACACACACACACATGCACAGATCACTAGCGAGATCAATGCACTGGCTGGCTGTGTTGACAGTGAGGTTATTGCTTAATGCAGCGGCGCATTGCAAAAAGGTTAGAAACAACAACAGCAGCAACAGCAGCAGCAGCAGCAGTAACATTAGCAACACATAACCAACAACAACATCCGCAACAGCAAAAAAAACCATCCACAACAATAACAACAACAAACCCGGCCTGGCAAGTGGCTTACCTACATTCCCAAATGCAGCTGTGTTGGTGTGAATTGCACACACAAGACGCGACGCCCCCACGGCAGCAGCAGCAGCAGCAGCAGCAGCAGCGGCAGCAGCAGCGGCAGCAGCGCTGCAAGCGGATCAGACGTCAACGTCGCACGGCGGAGTTCATTGACTTTTGCGCAAACGCACAAGCCTCCAACTCCAATTCAATGCACATAACGCGCCACTCACGTAGGCCGTCAACTTGTCCAACAAGTTGGGTAGACGACGCAGCGGCAGCAGCAGCAGCAACAGCAACAACAGCAACAAGAGCAGTAGCTAACGATGACGTTGCTCTCCCGCTCGCTCTTAGACTCCGTCTGAGTGCGTCTGTCTCTGTTGCTCTTTCATACTTCGTCACTGTCCCTCTCTCTATTTGTCTGTCAATCAGTCTGTCTAGCTTCTTTCTTTCTTTTTTTTTTGCACAGTTTAGTTACGCAGGATAAACGCGACAGCGTCGTTATCAACAACAACAACACTAGCAGCAGCAGCAGCAGCAGCAACCGCCTCAACGGCGATGCCCATGGCAGCGGCGTCAATGCGTCTCAGCTGCAACGGTCAATGACCGACCGACTAAAAAGCACACACACACACAGGCAGACACACACAGACAGACACACACAGCCAGACAGACAGACAGACAGACACGCAGTGTCGCACATACATGTTGCTGTTGCTGGCATCGCTGCCAAAGCTGCTGCCGCTGTTGCTGCCGCTGTCACTTCCGAGGCAACAGCAATCGCTTTTGGCAGCCGCAAAATCCTTGCCGTTCATTTACATTTTAAGCGACGCTGTTTTCGATGTTGCTGCTGTTGCTGCTGTTGTTGTTGTTGCTGTTGTTGTGGTTGTTGTGGTTGCCGCTTCAATGTCAAGGAAGTTGAGCACACGCGACTTCCTTATGCGCTGCACACGAGCAACCGCAACAGCAGCAAAATTTCACGCATGCGTCGCAGTCATGACTCAACCTCAAAGTCGAGGAGCATTCACAGTGGTCCGCATGCGCAGCAAATGCAGCGAAAATCAGCTGAGCGCCAATACCTCCAGATCGTACCCACTGTGCGACTGTGTATTCAAAGCTCTCTCTGCTCTAGTCTGCGTGTCTGTCCGTGTCTCTTTAAATCATCCGTCCGTTCGTCCGTCTGTCCGTCTGTCTCTCTGTCTGCTTGCCTGACAGTGTGTGAGAAGCATTTGAAATGCGCGTCTCCGCTGCCGCTGCCACTGCCGCTGTCTCTGTCTCTGCTGCCGCTGCTGCTGCTGCTGCGCGACGGCTGCCGGCAGCAGCGTTGACTTGTAAACAGAAAAGTTCGTAAACCTTTAAAAGTGAAAGTAAAATCGGACGTAGACCTACATATACAAATGTAAAAGCGCGGCGACTGCGATGCGTCGCTTGTATGCCTGTATCTGTGTGTTGCTGTGTGCGTGTGTATGCGTGTGTGCCAAGAAGCAGCTGCCAAACCAGAAAGCAACACACACGCACAAGCCAACACATAAAGACTTAATGTGTTGGTGTTGGTGTTGCTTTTGATGTTGTTGTTGCTGTTGCTGTTGCTGTTGCTTTTAGTGTGACTGGCAACGAACGACGCCAGCAGCAACAGCAGCAACCTCCGCAGCAGCAGCACCATCAACATTCCCGCGGAATTCCCAACTACCGCTCCCGGCGCCAGTTACCTGGCGCTAGAAACGAAAGACTTTTATGATACAAACTTAAAAACAGCACTAAACTAATGGGGCTAATTAAAAATTTGGCTTGCAATATTTATAATTCGATTATTTATATTTAGAATGGGTTTCTTTAATCAATTAAACTGAAAATCATGAAGCTAATAAATTTGTTTCAAATTTAGGCAAACAGTTTTGTATTTTATCCTCAAGAGTATTCTATTATTAACAGTATATTCAATTTATTTACAACAATTATATCAACACTCATTATAAATTTTACAATTCTGTAACATTGTTATTAATTATGTATTTTGTTTCTTCTTTCTTTTTTTAAATCTGTCTCCATAAGGAGACTTCCTTATAGAATTTAAACCATTAATGTGATTTTCTGCATGTTCCATTTAATGCTAGTAAGACTCTAAGATTTAATTAAAACTGTAAATTATTTTCAAAATCGAATTGACGAAAAACACAAATCAAGCAAGAGTTAATTATCAGTGTTTACAGAACATTTACTTTTGTAGGCCAGTATCACCACTCATCTACAATCAATTTACTTGAACTTTACTTGCTCAAAACGATTTTCCTTCCACGTGTGCAGCTTCATCAGGAGTTTGTCTATTGCCTACCAAACTTAACATTGAATTCCGAGTGGCTTATTCTGAAATCTGTAGTTCTATTCGCATGAAAGCCATTTGTTACTGAATAAATTTGTAAATATTTGTAAATAGTTTCAATGAGTGAAGTATACATAAAGCTTACCTACAAATTGAATTGAGACTCCAGATCAATTGTCCAACGATAAACCACAACAATGATCCCACACAAATCAAATGCCAGCGACTGCCACACTATAAAAAACAACAAAAAAACTGGAACCTGGCCATCATTGAATGAACTCCTCTTAGCTCCTGTCGCAACAACAACATCTGCAGCAGCAACATCAACGACAGCAGACAACAACTTCCTGTCGATACCGTTACGTATGCATTATGAGCAGTCAAAGCACAAGCGCTGAATTGTATTGCGCAAACAACAGCAACAACAACAACAACAGCAACAGCAACAACAGCAACAACAGCAACAGCAGCAACAGCAACAACAACACGAAACCATTACCCACCCCAACAATAATGCGTTGGGATCAAAAGCCAATAAACTTTATATGTATTCAATGAATTTGGCTGTTTGACTGGAGATGTTGCTGCTGTTAATACATATCTCTTGTTGTTGTTGTTGTTGTTGTTGTTGTAGTTGTCGCTGCTTTTGTTCATATATTTATTTTTAGTAACTTTCACGTTCGGCGAGCGGGCGGGTGATCCAGCAGTTGGGCCAGTCAGCAGACTGATCGCTGCCGCGACGGCCGGCCGGTCGTCGAGGGTCAAAAACTTTCCTCTTCAACGCAGCAGCAGCGTCAGTACCAACAGCAGCATCTGATCAAATTTTCAATAGTACAGTCAATAAGCTTAAAAAAAAAAAACAAATAAATTGTATCTACATTATATAATAAGCCGAGACCGCAACAATAACCGGCAGCAGCAACAGCAAAGTCAGGTTAAACAGCTGATCTGAGAGACATAAAAGGTTGTCAACCCCAGGCAGTAGCAATAACAACAATGCATACAAATTAAAAAAAAAATTAAAAAATAAAACCAAAATAAAAAAAATATACACACAAATACAACTAAAAAAAATTGGCATTTCATTGGCCCTGGCCAGCTCGGATGGAGGTGGGCGGAAAAGGTCATCGACGTCGCACCGGAAGCGTGCCAAAAATATCAAAATCTCTAAAAATAAAAACGGGCTCACACACACTTGATTTGCCAATTGATAATATGTAAGTGTTGTGTGCTGTGCGCTAATATCGCGTATTGACAAGTTGACCACAGATACGACAAATGTTTGTGTCTAATACAATACCAGAGATGAAGATAGAGACAAAAAAGAAAGAGAAGCAGGGCTCAGAACAGCTGATCGGTCAGCATTCAAAACTCACGTTTTCTACCACATACATTGAGAGAGCTGCCGTTGCTGTTGTAGCTGTTGCCGTGGCTATTGTTGGCATTAGCGTTGCTGCTAAATGCTTGTTGTTCCTGGTTGCATATTTGGCATATTGAAAGCGGCCAAGCGGCCAACTGGCGAAGCCACCAAGCGCAGCAATAAACTTCAAAAACTCAACGGTCAACGAACTCGTCGCTGGCTTTAAGCCAAGACGCTGGCGATGTCTCTGCCGCCGTCACAGTCGCCGTCGCAGTCGCTGTCGCTGTCGCTGTCACCGTCACAGTCGTTGTCGCAGCAGCAGCAGCACCAACACATTTGCCAATCTATAGCAGAGACAGCGTGGAGAACGTTGACCATTTGGAAGCCGCTGGGTCTGCGCTGCTGTTGCTTCAAAGGCAGCATCAGCTGCTGTCAAGCTCACAGCTGGTGGGGCAACCTTAATAAAAAATAAAAAAAACGAAGAAAAAAACCATAGCCACCTCTCACATTGGCCCAAATGAAACGTCATAGGCAAACTCTCGCTTCTTCACTTTTTAGTAGGTCTTTCGCTTATGTGATTTCAATATGTAAGCAATGCCATTGAACTCCGCTGACTTCTTTTTACTTGGCTAATAGATAAAAACTAGCATTCTGAAGAGCCGGCGAACAATATTCTTAATATTATGTATGCACTGTAGTCTTTTTCTTTTTGGCAATTATATATTTTACTATAGTAAATATATACCATAAAAAGTTAGGAAATTGCTATATAATTATTTAAACTTTACTTACACCTCCTATATATTCAGTTAGTTAGACTCTACTGGGATCATTTCTGCTCTATTTAATTTGCAGAAGCATCAATGATAAACATATAAAAATGCTAAAAGTGTACCTTAATTGAGCTTATTATTTAAATAAACTTACGTCTTCGACTTGTTACTCCTTGGTAACATTTACCTATGGCATCGATCACCAAAGAATTTTTAGTAAGAGAAATCGTTGTCAAGTAATCGCAGCCCAGATACAGATATATGTCCCTCAACCATTTACAATTTTATATTTTGTATGTAAGACTGTAGTATACGTAGCTAAAAGCTCAGAACAAATCTATTGTATATACAAGAACTGGAATTGATATTATAATGATGTAAATCAATCTTAGAAAGTCACACACACACATACACATACACACATGCACATACGCACACACATAAACACACACGCACATTTATAGAATCAAAATCAGCTGGACAACAAAAACGAAAGCTAAAGTTTGGAAACCTTCAGCGAGTCGACGGCAATGTCAGCAGCAACGGCAACAAATCCAAGATTCTTTCTAACATATTGACGATCGGCCAATGGCTTATGGCCGATGGGCCATAGCTGATAGCTGATAGCTGATAGCTGATGCGGTCGTCTGGCTGTTTGGTAAATAAACCATTTCACCCGGCGAGAAAGTTTTTGATCGGTTTGATGGTCGCCTTTGTGCATTTATATCAAACGGATCGCATATGTATGTGGAGAGGGGAGTAGGCATTAGATAAGGGGGGGGCTGCCAAAGCATGTGTCCTGTGCAGGAAGTGCCAACAACTGACAGCAGGTAGTGCATTGACTCAGAGCTATAGAGCTGTGGCCAATCACTTATACGCACCGGATTCAGATTAAGATACACATATGAATTCTGGCTGCTCGCTTGGCTGATTCGCTGGCTAACTGGCCAACTGGCTAACTGGCTAACTGGCTGGCTGACTGGCCGACTGGCTTGGCAAGAATTGCTTTTTTCTTTACACCTCAAGCGCTACAATAATAAAACTATGTACATATGCATGTCACATATCAACATATACATGCATACTTACGTACATACTAAAACATTCATGCAACATGTGAAAAATCCCCTACAAAACGGCTCCAATAAAGTTGAGCAGTGCAAAACGAAGCCGAGCCGAGCCGACCACCGGCGATCGGGCCACTCGCCTTTACATACCCTATACAAATAATAAGGACCTAAAAAGGTATAATCAATTTTGTACATTTTGCTATAAACAACATTTTATACTTGTAGTTTGGCTCTCCTGTACTGGGCCCGTACGAAGTTTATGTAAAGGATCACAATGAAGTAGTACAAAGAAGCTATGGAAAATGGCATAAATGGGAGAGAAAAAAATGTAAGGAAAATAAATATAGGTTTGTATGTAAATTGAATGTACTAAAGATGTATATATAAGAGTAAGAGTTTAAGAGTTTAAGTCGAAAACAGTTATCTGTAGTTGGTTATGGATTTGAGATACCTTTAAGCCGTACGCACAGAAATAATGAAACAATGAACAATAAATATAAAAATAAATGGCTCTATAAAAATATAATATTCAAAATTAAGTATTTAGCTCAATTTAAACACTAATATTCAATCCAAATATTTGTTTAATTTGCTTGTAAAAATCAACTATAGTTTTCAAAAGTGATCAGTGAACAGTAATCAACTAAAGGAAAATATGCAAAAAAACAATAACAAACAGGGTATTCGGAATTCGAGCTGGGTCGACTAGAGCATTCTTAGTTGTTTTTACCAGTTTTTTGTTTTTTTTTGTAAAGACACTTTAGTTTATTGAACTTTTGTGCTGCATACTTTGAGCCTCAGCTGAGCCCAGCTTGGCTTACCTCGGCGACTTCACACGCTCATGCGTTGGCGTCAACGTTGAAGTTAACGTTGACGTTGTTGCAGTGGTAGTGGTAATGGCGGTGATGGTGTTGGTGTTGGTGTTGGTGTTGGTGGCGTTGCTTGGTTCAATTTAGCCTCCCCCAGCAGCGCCTTTCCTTCTTCTCGCCAGCAGCTCCGCTATTGCGAATGCCTAGCCTCGTTCGCAGCTCATTTTATACAAATGGCCTTCAAAACGATAATTCAAGCGCTTAAATTGTATCTACACTCTTTGCAAAGTTTATTCAACTCAGCTGCGCTTGGGTGCTGTCAAGATGCTGGGCACTCAACTGGCGGTGCATTCAGCGGGGCAAAGAAAGGGTTCCAGCTCAAATTTATGAGGGTTGCATGCGGGCAGCGAAAAGCGCTGGCTGGGGGAAACTTTCCTGCCATCACATTGAGAACAATAAAGACGCGTCCCTAGCATCTCGGTATAGCCAAAGCTTCAGGTGATGACTTAAAATTTAAAAAAAAAAGAAACAAGTCACCTTCCAGAGTCGCAGGTAATATACATAATGGACACACAACCGAAAGCAACGGCAAATGTGAAGATTATTGCCGTAACTCAGGAAATCATAAATCAAAATGCCGCTTGACCCATTTGCAAAACCCTATATGCTTACTTACATTCATACATACTTATGGAGTGCGATCCTCAAGTTAGGGTTTTGCTTTCTTTTTCATATAGTCTCTCTCTCTCTCTCTCTCTCTCTCTCTCTCTCTCTCTCTCTTGGCAACCGCTTTTTAGGTTAATCCCTTATCTGATTGCCTATTGCACATCCTGTTAACCAAAACCTATAAAATTGATAGTTATTGAGTTTGGTGTATCGTAAAACAAAGTTATTATATCCGTCAAGATTTATCTACATGCATAGTCCGTGATTTCACTCATATATTAAACACAAATGTTTCGCATTTAATCAACTTTCAATTAAAAAGTATATCCCAGAATAATTTTTAATTACTAATTTTTAAATGCTTAAATTGTTGGATCTCCTATCGAATGTTTAACGTTAACGTTATTTAAATAGGTGCATCGCATATTTATATATAAAATTTGTTTTTGTAATTGTGTTGGTACAGATTTCCTGTAAGTTTCTCCAAATAATTAAAAATATATAAATGTATACTAAAACACCTACTTAGTATTAAGCTATAAATATTTAATACACTAAGCGATACAAAAACTTAAATTTGTACATAGAGCATAAAGAGAATTATTTTACATGTCGCGTGGTATAATCCAATATATTTGGGTGGCCAAGGAAGATTATTTGTGCAACTCCAAATGTCGATATGGTATTATATTCAATTGGCTTACTTTTGACGTTAGCCGGCCTTCCTTTCAGTGGAACTGTCTAAGTTTCTTGTATCTTGTGTCTTTCATGTTTTGCACATGCATATGCATATCGTCAATTTATTAAGTATACGTACATATTCGAAAACCAGAGACAAAAGCGATTATTTAATTTAATTTTAATTGGAGAAAGTGCAAAGCCTCAAACACACGCGCGAACGCCTTGGAACCAACAAAAAAATTAATAAATAAATAATAATAAGCTTGTGGGCCCACAACCAAAATTAAAACAAAACCCAAAATAAAACAACAAAAAAACATGCAGCAAAAAAAATCACAAAAAAAAATTAAAAACGCTTAATCTATCCACATTACAAACGCATTCGGATGATAAATTATGAATGTTGACACCGAGCAGCGAACATCGAACACCGAACAGCGCCAAACCAAGCCAAAGACGGCAAACAACAGCAAACACTTGAACGCATTGGATTTTAACCAGTTTCGAATTGAAAAATGAAAATAAATAAATTTAATGGCCGCAATGCCAACGAAATGCAAACAAAAATCAATATAAAATCAAAATCGAACAAAAAATTTCTACTTATGCAAAGCAGAAATATTGCTCAAAGTGGCACCGCTGTAGGCGACCCTAAAATCATGTCACAATATCTGCCCAAAATGATCGTTAAAAAAAAAAATAATAATCAAAAAAAAAAAAAGTGAACAGATGGCGCAGCCGCATTCGAGCGCCAGTTACATTAATTTTTTTCTTGCCTTTTGATAGGCATTTTTATTATGCAAAACATGGAAAATACTGAATTTTAAATCGATCGCTCAACTATAACTTAATTTCGATTTGCTTAAATACAGTGCGGACGTTGATCTTCGACTGCGACTGTTTCTGGGGTCTGCGCCCAAGTTTTTGGGGGCGTTCGCGTGCGCTTTTGATTTGATATTAGATATTGGATATTCGAAATTTTGGCGGCGTTTTGGAGTCCGTATTGAACAATATGCGACAATCAAATGGAATTCATGAGCATTCAATGACTTTGTTTCGTACCACACAAAAGGGCTAAACTCTCTTCGTTTTGGTTTCATTTCATGTAGGAAAGAAAAAAAAAACAAAAACAACCAAAACGGCTTTACGTAAGGCCCTTGAACGTGCAGCGCTCGTTAACTTAAAAAAAAAAGCGGTGAAATTTTTTTTTTCCACAACTGATTGTTTCTCTGGCCGCCTGGCCGCCTGGCCGTCAGGCCGTTCGTCCGTCCGTCCGTCGGACTGCCTGTCTGTCTATCCGAGTGTGTGCGCTTTTTATTTACCTGTAACGACACCAATACTTTGTCAGTCAGTCACTTAGTCACATAATAGCTGGGGCCAAAAGCCAACAGCTGATTGCCATCGATTGTCATCGTCATCATCACAGTTGAGGCCTGGCGTAACCAGCGATCAGCACCGACGGAACACTTAACTGAACTGAACTGAACCTTGAACATCACAAGAGACCCGAGACCCAAAACCCGAGCCCCAAAGACTCCGGGAGCCGAACTGAGAATGGCGTTTATGTAAATAGGATCGTATGTCTCAGGCCGCTCTGGCACATGAATAACTCCGAGTCTTACGCAATTCTGCACTTATTTCATTTTAAATCGAATCGGTTAAGCACAATATACATATGTGCATATATGTATATTGGCCAGATGATGTGGGTATGGAAAATACAAGTACGAGTACGAAATAGTTTACTGAGTAACTCAAGTTTTTATTATCCGATTGTTACACAACTTTCAGGTTAATTACAATTGTTCCAAATATCACCGATTTATATTTGTTCAGTGTCGATTTCATTTCGCTGCATCTACAAAGTAAAGTGTTCGGAATTATAATAATAAAATAATAATACCAGATTTTTAGTGTTTTATGTATGCGACTAATCGCAAATGACAAATGAGTTTGAAATATTGAACATATGTTTAGCTACTTTTTCGAAGAGATAGTTCTTTTTGTATTATAATCATAATAATTTACACAATTAATAATATTAATTTACAGCATACTTTTGAAAGGAGAATACGCTAGCTCCTAGTTCGGAAGGGAAAATAAAATATGTACAAATTGCTCATTAATTCTGTATATATATTTGAATTTGAGTAAATACATATATATATATAATATATAATATATAATCCAATACGTAGTAGTAAGTAGTAAGAGTAGTAAGGCTTTAATAATTTAACGCATTGAAATCAATTGCACACAATTTACATTTAATTATATTATTTGTTGTGCACATGAACAAATAAAAAACAAACGAGAACGTTGCACTCGGGCAGTAAGCAACTGCGAAATACTTTGATATCGTAAATAATACCAACTGATAACAGGTAGCAAACAACAAGTCCAAGTGTGCTCTTCCAACTGCGGTAGATATAGGATTTTGTGAATTTTCGGTGGTTGTGTCCAAGAAAAATGTTGTAGCTCGTTCCAAGTTTCCTAACTATAGATCTTAAATTACGGGATATATAGGCTTGCAACGTTTTTGGGGGTGTTGAAGAGTGTCACTAGCACTATATGATTCAAATTTGGTTTCTGGCTTATAAGTTGTAGATTGTTATTGTGTTCCATGTGTTCCAAGTTCCAAGTCTCTATCTCTAAGGGTGTCGAAAAAAGTTGCGTTCACACAGACGGACAGGCGGACAGACAGCATAACGGACATTGCACAAAACCAATATACTATGATATTGAAGGTATAATGAATGAATACGTGAACGCTCCGACACGATGTCTACAAGTGCTCCTCGATTCGTTAGTTGTTTATCAGATTCACTTATCGCGTTGTCAGCAGCAAACTGGAAGTTCTACTGTAGCGTGGCCAACAACGTGCCTACTGTAAGCTGAGAACACAAACGAAAATGGGTGTGTCTGTTTGTGATTTTTATTGAGTTGAGTCTTAGTTCGAATGCGAATCGCACTTCTCGTGTTCTGTAAAACCCTACAGGTCTTTGCTTTCCCACCAACTTAACTGCCCCGCTCTCGGTCACGTGGGACACCCACTGGGGCTGCAGAAGCGTTTCCTACCCAGAGCCCTGCTCACTGAAACTTATCACTGGAGTGAGCTCTCCAATTACCCAGACGCCACTGCGCAAATTCAATATTTGTCGGTGCAGCGCAAACAAGAGTTGGCTTGACCAACTTTTTTTTAATACTCGTACAGATACTCGTACAACTTTATGGGCCCTCGTACTTGAAATCGCATTCATGTTTGTTGATAAGCACTGCCAGCAAACATGGACAACAGCGATCAACGGACAGGAAAACCAGACACAAAAAGAAAATTACAGCAACAACAAAATATTAAATATAAATTAAAAACAAAAAAAATACCCGGTCCACCTTGTCGTCGCTTGGGTTTACCAGTGAAATTAAAAACATTTGTTTATTTATCGCGTGCTTTAAGTTGGTTAATTATCGAACGTGTTGCAAATCGGTCGGGCGACTTTCGTTTCGTGTTCGCATTAACTCTACAATTCTTGTAAGTCTTTTCTTGTCGGTCTCGTGCGTACAGCCAAGGACATTGTTGTTGCTGTTCTTCTTTTTTTAAGTATGCACTTAAAGTTAGTAAAAATGGTACACACAGCAAATAGTGTGAAAGTAATTAACATACTTATGAACACTCTCCAAGATCATCCATAATGCATACATGTATCAATTTAATTGTTATTCATAAGTTTTGTATGCTGTTGTTTAGCCAGCAAAAAAAGCAATTTAAAAAATCCGTGTGTGTGTACAATGTGTCTGTGTCTGTGTGTTCATGAATTTAGAGTATTTTTATTTAATGAGATGCAGCTATAGATTTTCACTCTTACTAAATAAATACATTTACCCCTGAAGAGGGGTTAAACTAGTGACGTATTCTTGATCGGAATGACCTGCTCAGTCAAACTACCTAACCAGCTGCTCAATTGGAAATCCATTGTGATCAATATAAACTTCAATAAAAATTAACTTATTATTGTTATGTGGGTAAAACAAACATAGAAATGTCAGGGTATACACTACTCCGATTGTAAATATTTTCAAGTACTCCTTGATAATTTACCAAGGGCGTACACAGGGACGGCAAGAAAGTAAGGGGACGGGGCGGTTTAGCTGCCTACAACTCAACTTTAAATAGAAGCAAAGTAGTTCAGAGTACAATTTATGAGAAAATTACAATTCGGCCCACGTGTAATTAAATGAATCTTAAACATACAAATTGTTCTGCGATATTACCATATGACTATGATGGGTTGGTTGATAGTGTTGGACCAAAGTAGCTAAAGATAAAAGAATTGATAAATTGATGACGATTGCGGAGAAAGTCTCTTGGCGACCGGTGCGTGCCTCTCCAGCAGCGACTGAGGCGCTCTATGGACGACATCGGTAACTCCAACGGTGATGACGGACCCAGCGATCTACCAGCTGAGAGCTGAGACCTGAGAACTGTGAAAAGTTCAATAAACTTGTCCATTTGCCAAAAAAAAAAAAGAAATATAAAAAGTAAACAAAACCAAAAACCCAAAAGCCAACTTTAGCGGTGGTGCCGGCAGCAACGGCCGCGTCGGCAGCAGCAGCAGCAGCAGCAGCAGCAACAACAGCAACAAACAACACACAACGTGCAACGTTTGTGAAAGCAACCAAAACGCCAAATTGTAAGTGCGTTTACGTTTGCATTACGATGACATCGACATCGACTCCGCCGTCATCGTCAGCGACCATCGATGCCGATGCCGATGCCATGCAAACGTGGCCGCAGCAGCAGCAGCAGCAGCAGCAGCAACAGCAACAGCAGCAGTACCAGCAGAAGCCAACATACAGAGAGAGACAGGCAATGCTGCTGGCGCTAGCGTCGACGTCGCTGCTGCTGTTCATGTTGCTGTTGCCGCCGTTGATGTTGCTGCTGCCGCCGCTGCTGCTATTGCTGTTGCCGCTGCCATTGCGGCCGCAGTTAGCGTCTGCGCGGCAGCGTTCGTTGACTTAACGCACTACTAACTCAGTGCCACAGTCACCGACTTTTGAAATGTGTGTTGTAAACACACAGAGACACAAGCCACACACACACACACACAGACGCAGACACGGACAGAAGCACAAACCACACACAAGCGCTCAAGTGCTGCGTCGCTGTGTATGTTTCATTTTTCACCATTATTTATGCTAATGATAATATTCACGTTGTTGCTTTTGCTTTTGCTTCGGTTTTGCCTCTGTTTTCTTGTATTTTTTTCTTTATTGCCACACAGATACAGCACCACAGCAACATATGTACATATAAAGATAGATATGCATGTACATTTTTGTTTATAATTTTATCAATATTAATTGATATAGTACTTGGTACAAAAAATGTACAAAACATACTGATCATACCAATTGGTTCTTTTTGTATTTGATTTTATTCCCGATTTGAATGTTAAGTTAATGCAATAGTTCAATCGATGTTATTTGTGGTCCTCTGGCAAATCATGTACAGCCGTTCATTAGGTTGGTCGATGTTCCAATTATAAACGTTAAGCTAAACGATAATAGTAGCACATAACTATCCATCAATTGTCGCATTTAAAATCGATGCAGTAGCAACAGTTGCAGTTGCAAGTGCAGCATGCAAATGCAATTAGTTATCGTTATCCGTAGATGCTGAAGCTGGATGCATACGGAAGATGCTGATGGGCTATATAAGCAGCAGTAGCAGCAACAGCAACATCAGCAGCAGCTGGTGCCAAATTGTTGGTATGGAAGTGAAAGCATCTCCGAAAGTTGTAAAATATGAATGTGCTTGACATCAGCAGAAATAATAACAACAACAACAACAACAACAGCAACGACAACAGCAGCAGAAGTCATTTTGGATTGCTTAGCAATAGCCGAATTTTATTGCTCTACAAAATAAAGAAAAGCCTAATATCAATAGTTATTATAAGTGATTGTTTAAACTTAATTATTCTGCAAAACTATAAGTGAGTTACGTTGTATGTATATTATATAAATTTATATCATAATATATAATTTAATTTGTTTATCATTAGACAAGCCATTGTTTATCACATTTTTCTTTGTCAGAGTCTTATGAGCGCCAAAACAATCTCACATCAAAGTGAGTTTTTGTTAATTTTCGATTCGTACGATTTATTTTGTGATTTAAAACTAAAAAAATTGATTATATTGCTGCGAGCTTCAGACTGTTGTGTATTAGCTTAAAAATCGAGTGAAGGTAGGTCATGCTATCGCCCTACATGCACAACTGACACACACAGACACAAAGAAAATCATTGACGAGAGGGACAAGGGAGAGAAAACTAACACCAGCTTTAGGTTGAGGTTTAGGTTTAAAAACCGATCAATGAGCAACACATGTTAAACATAATTAACATTAATTATAATACCCTCTGCAAGGCAAAAACAAATAGCTGCAAATAGTAACGCCAACTTGCCGCAGGGCTACACCCTAGTATTAATTGTGTAGAGATCGGTTTTAACGAAAGCCCTGACCATAGGCCCTTACATATTACAAATTAGTCAAAAGTTGGCGCTGGCCAAGAAGGCAACGGTAAATTTGACCAAACAACCGTAATACAACAAGCAAACAGCCAAAAGACAACCGCCAACAAACAAACAGACAAACAGACAGACAGAAAGAGAGACAGACAGACAAACAGACAGACCAGCAATCAGAAAAGCAACGCAAAAGCAACGCAAGCGACGCCGCTCGACAACTTTTTAATTGCCCTCAAAAGCAACTCAAAAAAAACCTAAGAAGCAACACTCTGATACGATGGTTTGGTTGTGGTATCACCATCGCCATTATCGTCGCCATCATCATCGCCACCATCATCGTCATCATTATCATCATCACCAACATCATTACCATTTGACTTTAAGTGCCAGCCCAGAATCGTAGACGGGCCCTTAGCGGCAGCAACAACAACGACAACGCAGCACAGTCCAAATAGGCCGTAAAATTTCTTTTTGCTGCTGCAGATTCTGCGCGCAACAGCAGCAGCAACAACAACAACAGTTTACAAGCTGTCGTTTTTTTTTATATTTAATTTTAACATCTTTTCTCACACTTTAGAAAGTTTGATGTTTCTTAAATGATTTTCTTAACAGCCTAAAGGATTTTTATAGCTATAATAGGAAATTCCGGGCTTAAACCACACTTGACCAAAGGTCCTGAAAGTAAAAGTATTGGTTAGAAGCTAAAGCCGCATAGTGACTATCGGAAGCAAAACCTTAGCAGCGGAATTTCATTCATATTATATATTTTTTATTCGGATTTGAATACAAGTAGGTGAAATGTCATTGAACTCGCAACGGCGAACAACTAGAAGACAGCAGCGATGACGCCGACGACGGCGCAGCAACCGACAGCGGCAACAGCGGCAACAGCAGCAACAGCAGCAACAGCAGCAACAACAGCAACAACAGCGACATTAGCAATAACAACACCAACATCAGCAGCGGTAGTAGCTCAACATTGTTGTTATTTTTGTTGTTGCTGTTATCGCTGCTGATGTGACAAAAGCTGCAACAACATCAAAGCTGGCCAAAAATGGTTAATGTCCTGGCAGCTGAAACTGCTATAAACTGCACTAGATGTGGCATAAATTTGACAAATGTGTGGGGCTTATTTTTTTATCAAAGGCAGTTTTTGAAATTGCCTGTGTTGCAGCTGCGTGCTGCGTGTTGCGTGCTGCGCGCACGTCTCTTAAATGTGACGACGCCCTGGCGAATGGCCAGAGTTTGCAGCGGACGCTAATCACAAGTGATAAGAGCAGCAACTTGCAACCAGCTCAAACATGTTTGAGACAAAATAGCTGAAAAGTGCTCAATGCTCAGCTGGAGCGATATCATCAACAAGCAACGCTAAGAGAGTATGCGAGAGCGAGTTCGAGAGTGAGAGAGATATTTAGAGCGAGAGCGAGAAGTATTCAAATTGAGGCAGTAAGTAAAGAGCAGGCTAAGAGTAAGCGCTTGTAGACCCGAACAGCTGATCGGCAGGTCGTGAGTCCCACGCGGCGTATGCGCGATGTGAGTTGCCAAAATACCAAAAAGATGGCAACAAAAGTGGGACACACAGCAAACACACAGTTGAACACCAAATATCCGAAACACACAGCTTACACTCAGCATCAGCGTCAGAGCCACAGTCAGCATCAAAGATTTGTGTGTTGCATAGGCAAGATGTAAGAGGAAGCAGAAGCCAAAACGACATCCGCCTCAATATCAGCGAGCGCCCCTCGTGTCCTACATTTTCAGAGATTTGGCACAGCAGCAGCGGCAGCAATAAAAAAGAAAACTTTGCCATATGCAAAACTGCTTGAGACTGCAACAGCAGCAGCAACAACAACATCACAACACGGATGTTGCAGTGTCTTTGTTGTTGTTGCTGGTGTATTTGTAATTTATGCATACAAAGTTCATTAACATTTGGTAAGCGGGGCAAGAGGCAAGAGGGGGCCATCAAGCAACTCTTTGTTGCTGCCTTCACTTTGTGTATAAATTCAAATGTTCTGCTTTCGCTCTGCAACATTTCAGCTGATTTAATAACATGTCCATGCCCCTCTCTCTTTCGCTCGCTCTCTCTCTCTCTCTCTCTCTCTATCCCTCTCTCTGTCTCTGTCTCTGTCTCTGTTGGCTCTTTCTCTTTTGCTCTGACTGACTGTCTGTGCCGCTCAGAATCATTTGAAATTGCAGATATTATAATATCCGTAGGAGTAGAAAGTTGGTAATCAATCAAGTGGAAGATAACTTTCGCTCAGCTTGCAAATTGTTGCAAGTTTTCTAGCAAGTTCGTTGCCTAAGTCTTTCGTATTTGCGGCTCGTGACAGTGAAAATTCCGGAAATGCGCCAGAATATGGCACACATGCATTTCGCTTCATCATTTTATGCACAATCTAACGAATTTTCATTACTACCATCACTGCTTTCTGTAAACATTCAAAAGGGAATGGAAAAGAGATGTTTTGACTCGCCCATAAGAAAAATCTCTCGTCACACGGCAAAACAGTATTGTGGGGGTTTTCTGTTGGTCTTATTATTTATTTTTAGCTATTCTAAGGATAATATTACCTAATCATGTTTTTAAGTCATCGCACTTAAATTTATTTCGTTTTTTGCGTCGCTTGTAGTCATGGTAAGGATAATGTGACTTCAAATAATATTTTAGACACCCAAAATTATTTCTGTCCTGAAAAGGTTAACATATCTGATTACTTTGACTTATTTAAACGATTTTTAATTTTTTTTTCATTACAAATCTAGTAATCTCGTGGAGATACATTAGATTTGAAGTACAATAAGTATAGTTCAGAACTTGAACAACGAATTTCAAAGAGATTCAAAGAGATAAAATCTAAAAATACCACAATTTGTAAATAGTTGTACGAAAATTAAGTTCATTTTTCTTCTTATGTATACAAAAAATTGTACATATACACAGAACTATTTGAAACGTCAAATGAATCGTTTTTTATAATATCTGATCATATTTTCATATTTATATTTGTCAATTTGATTGATCCCAGCACTCAGGCGAAAGCATACCCTGTAAACCGGTGTCCAACTGCTCAGATATAAATTTAGCTATTCATTTAATAAACTGGCCAACTGTTCCTATAGAATCTCTTTGATATAGTAGTTCAATGTTGATAATTGAGTTTCAGAATATTAAGGACATAATATAAATTGTTATTACAAGTTTTGGCCTTCAAATCTTTTTAGGCAATAAAGTTGTTAGCATAAAAACTCATAATTTCTGATCAGGGTTTGGTGACGTTGCGCACGACAAAATTAGAAAACCATCTGCAAGCCTTTATAGTTTCCCAAAAATTGTATTTTTGGATTTAAGCAAGCAGAGAGGAGTGGCAAAATTAGTTTCAGTGCTAAAATGATGTTTATTTATTTATTTACAGATATTAATCAAAAATTCTATGTGTATTGATACACTTATTATGGCGTGTGCTTAAACTTATTTTTATAGTTATTCCATTTGTGATTTGTGGCCTATATGCCACAGCGAGTGCCACCAACATACTTTCGCCAAATGCGTACAACAGCTACAAAAAAAATGAATTTCCCCAATTAAACTAATGTTAAATTGACGGTAGAAATTTCTTGGAAAAAGTCTACCTGTCAGACAAGCCAGACGACCAGTCACCAGGCAGCCAAATGTCGCTTGAGCAAAAACGGCAAAAAAAACTGGGAAGCAACTCCATACAGCAGCAGCAACAACAGCAATTCCAAACATAAACAAACTGAACAAAACCCAAAACAATAAAAAAAAATAATAATAATGGGTAAAATTGCAGAAGGCGCACAAAAAATACCAGCATCCAGCAGCAAACAACAACAAGATGATTGCAAATCATTGCCACCACATAGTCATGCAGTCAGTCATGGACGACGACAACAACGACGACGGCAACGGCAACTCCAGCTGCGCTGCTGCTAGTGCTGCATCCACTACTGACACAGTGACTCCATGGTGTTGTTGCAAATGTTGCATGTGCTGTTGCTATTTGGCTTTTATTCGCAAATTTGTGACCATGAACGTGAAACAAAAACAGCAAAGTGAAAAATAATTGATTCCGGAAGGAAACTGCTTCAACTGGTTTTTTTGCCACGGCATTCGCTTTAGGATTTGTGTTTTGATTAATTTGCTAGCTGTTGATTTCATTTAAGCACATGTTGCTGTCGCTGCAGCTGCTGCTGCTGCTGCGGCTGCTGCTGCCGCTCTTGATGTTTGCTGCTGTTGTTGTACTTTGCATTTGGTGTCGTAACAGTGAAATGCATCGCCATTTAACAACTTACTTTCCGGACGGGCGAAACTCATGATAAATGGTTTTCGCGCACATTTCTGGACAATAAAAAATAAAAAAAATCAATAAAATTATATTTTTATTTTGAGCTTAATTTATTTTAGCTATTTATGGACTTTTTTTTGTGCAGTGATTAAACTTGCCATTGCTGTTGCTGTGGCAGCTGCCGCTGTTGTTGTTGCTGTTACACTTGACATTCGCTGAAAGGCTTCAGCGATTGCTGATATGTTGATGACAGTTTTGTGTCAGCGAACGATGCGCTTTGTTGTTGTTATTATTATTATAGTTGCTGTTGTTGTTGTGGCTGTTTTTTGGTCCGTTGTTGACGCTAAAAGGAAGTGGAGAAATCTGAGCCAGTAGCCATACAAATCATCAATAAGCTGCAAACATTTGTTATTCATTGCAATATTTCGAATCGCATCTTGACGACACCGTGTATCAGCCGTGCCCAGTAAGTGTATGGCCTAATAAGCCTATTATAATATAGGCCTCCAATTTTTTCCATACCCAATCTGGCACACGCTTATATTTAGAGTTTTGATTAATTTCCAAGTGTAAACGATCACTTTCACACTTCCGAGCTGGAGAGCATGGAAAACTATCAAACTTTTTATTTATTTATCCAAGTAACTATCTATAAGAACGTACACTATTTCAAAATATATTTAAAAAAAAGTGCGATCTGAAAATCGTTTGTGTTGCATAGGCTTAAAATACTTGTGCTATTCAAATAAGTTGTCAATAGTTGTGAATAGTTTCCATATATATACATAACAATCTTGAAAAAATATATATATGCAAGTTTTAAATAGCAGTTATCCTAAAACTTTCAACAGTTTTTAATTATCAAATTCTTTTCAGCATTTAATAAAATATTTATAAATTATATACGATATTTTGTGCAATCAAAGTGAAGTCTGTGTCCTGCAGCGATTTATAATCGTTTCTAATCGTATACAAGGGCTCCGAAGATAGTTTATCTTTCACAGGTATTTCATTTGTTGATAACTTACGGTTGATTTACTCGCCCTCGTTGCTCAATGATGATTTTGTTGCACAGTTTTCGAAATGTTCTCGATGCCTTGGGGAAGTGATTTCCGATTGAAAGAAAATACTCGACTTCAGGTTAGGCAACGTTTACCCGCTGCTAAGCTTGGCTGAAATTTGCAATCTTTGGCCGCGAAACTTTCTCAAATTGAAAAATGCATTTAAATGGAAGAGGTGATGCCAGTGGAAGTGGCAGTCGGAGCGTCAACACTCAGAAAAAATTCGCTCGGAATTTTAGCAACTCGTCATACTTTTAGCGCCAACGGTTGCCCACCATCTTCTTATCAGAACAAAAATTCTAACATTAAAACCAGGATTTGCATTTTCTTTCTAAAACTCGAATCAGAGAAACCCTTCGTTCGCGAGTAGAGTTACTGCGAACTGAGCTACGCAGACTGTGAAGTAAACAGCAACTAGACTCTAATATTTTTTTCTGAGTGTACGATTTCCCTCGAATTTTCCGCAGCTTGACTTTGGCTAAAAGCTGGAGCTAGATGTTGGCGTTGTTGTTGTTGTAGCTGGAAGTCGTTGCCGCCAGTCGCTGACCGAAAAATGTGTGTCAAGTTTTCGACAAAGATCAAGTACATCTCAGATAATACATCAAATGAGTTATGCTACTGCTGCTGACGTTGTTGGTGGTGGTGTTGGTGTTGGTGGAGGTGGCGGTTGTTGTGCTGCTGCTGCTGCTGCCGCAGGCCTCTTAATGCATCCGCTGTACGGGCAATTCCAGTTGCCATGACCAAAATGTTCTCAAAATCACAGCATTTTAGCTTAGATTTTTGTGCAATTTTCTTGTTGCCCGCTGCAGTGAAAGTGCTGCAACAGCTGCGGCACACAACTGACAACCAGAGATGTCTCGCACACAACAACGCACAACTGCTGCCCCAAATGATCACGAAGGCCGATTATAATATAAATACAAAAAAGCAAATTAGAATGCTCTAGTCAAGAAAGTACCCAAGACTTTACCTATCATCACATATCCAAATGTTACATATTGGGAAAAACATTTATATAAGGGTGCAGAGGGAATTATGATTTGACGTCTCCCAACCATACAATATATATATATTTTTGATCAGCAGCAAGCAAGCAAGACCAGGCAAGTCTGCCTGTCTTATTACTGTTTTTACTTGGCATTTATCCGGCCTTTTGCTGCAGATAGTACAGATCAAATCGGAGAAATAGAAACAATTGGTCGAAATTTTGTTCTCGATTGAACAAACAAAATTTTAATCAAGATATCCAGTCCAAGCTCCCAAAATATACTTGTTATTATCTTTCACACATTTGAATAAAAAATCATAGGTCTACTGTGTCAAATAGTTTCCAAACAATCGGTATAAGAGTTCAGGCACCGAAATATCCAGAGAAATTTATGTCTGAGTACACAAGTACACAAATGTAGGAATAGAGTTCGCTGCAAGTTATAAAACTAAAATCATATAAAATGTATTTCGAACTCCAGGCGTTAGGCAGGTTGACTTGGGTCTACAAGGGTAAATAATCTTTGGTGTGTCTAAGAAACCCGCTCTTTCTTGTTTTCATATTCATTTATTTAAAGCTCAGAAAAAACCCTAAGAGGTTTAGGGGCGACGGAGGTGGGCGTGGCATATGATGATCCTTAAAGGGCATCTACAACCTACAAACCAAATTTGGTGACTGGAACCTTAACATTGTGACCGGATCGGTTTTATCGATTTCCTAACCCCCTAGTGGACGTATGTGTTCCAAGTTTCAAGTCTCAAACTCTAAGTTGACAGACGGAAAGACAGCATGATACCATGATACCTTCGGTATCAAAGAATAAGAAAAATTGCGGACATTGCTAAGATGAAGGGATCTTAACTCAAAAACGCTGTTACCTCTATGTGGGAAACACAATGGGCCAGGTAAATTGGTTGGCAATCAAAACGTATACATAATTTCATTCAAAAGCAGACTTATGACATGTTCAGAACATACCGAACAACGACCCAAACACTATTGTAATGATGTACTTAAATAGCATGTTAATTCATGAACATATTCCAAGACTACAGCTGCTGAACTATAAGTTTGTTTCCAGTATGAGGTCAATGCACCGCTATGGTCGGGGTCACTGCGCCAACTGGTGGGCGTTTTCTGGCTTGCTTTCGGGTATGGGTATGGGTATGGGTATGGGTACGGGTACGGGTTCGGGTTCGGTTATCGGTTCGAGCTAGCACACTTCCATAGTGGGTCCGTACTTTGGCGACCTACATATTTGGGTTTCGTCTACACTGACCTACTGCTCAAAGTGCTGTGCGGGTCTGGGTCAGAGAAAGGGAGAACTTGTTTGTGGCGAGTGTTCACTTTTGCCACAGTCGATTGGACTGCCTCTTGCAGTGATTGCTCAATCGAAGAAGGTAGCCAACCAAGACCAAGAGCATTCCAGCAATCAAGTTCAGCACTGGCCAAACGGACACCTGCACCAATCAGAGCGGCAATCAATCGACATCTGGCAAATACAGATACATACAGGTTCAAAGAACTTTTTGATCGCCCATTCACTGTCGCTGCTTGATTTTGATTAGGCTTTCACAACATCGCCTGTCGACGTGAGCACGTTTAATCCAGCGCGGCAGCTGAAAGCAATCTCAAATTGTTCACACAACAATTTTATATTTGACTGCTTAGCTGTATACCCTATATGAACATAAGTCAAAACTGCAATAACCTAAAGTTAGACAAATAAATATCCTTCCAACTATTGCATATCAAAACAAATATATTTAAAAATAATGCAAACTTGAAGTGGAAGAGAATACGAAGTCAAATTTTGAAGTATGGGAATATTTTCATGCCAATATAAAGATATACATATAAATCATAATAAATAAATATAAATTAAAATGTATTAATTATGTTTATTAATTTAGACCCACAATTTGATATTAGATACAGAAATCGGTTTAACCTGTCAAAAAATATGTATGCCTAATTTTAAACTTTCGTGATCTTTTTAACTTATGGGAGCGTTCAACAAATATAATCAAACTATTAATTGAATATGTTGGGCGCAGACAACTTAACTCAATTGTCTAATAGTTGTCAAACGACGGAGCAAAAAAAAAAAAGGGAACTTAATACCATAATCGAAGTATTCAATTTATGTTGTTATATGTATGCATACGTCGCACAGTAGCGCATTCTGACTTATTTCTTCTCAAAATCAAATCTCCTTAGGAACCAATTTCCGCAATTTATGGCAGAAAAATTCCATAGCTTTTAATCAATAAAATACCAGAATTATATACATTTTTAATTTATGAATATTCAAACTAAACACAGAAGTTCGAAATATTATTATGTTTTTGTAAGTTATTAAAAAATATGTATTTATTTTGGCTGTAATCTGAATATTTCACATTTCTGTAGTTATATTGTGGCCGAAAGGGTGACATGTTTGTCTACACTTATCTCGATTCAACAACTTAAAATCCATTTTTCGACCGATTGTTCCTATGTAAGCTATTTAAGATACTAGTCTGATCCGGTCGGACGCCGTGTTTTGACTGAACAAACCAAACAAGCGGATTTATGCCCAGTTTCAAAAAAAGAGTTAGTTAATTGATAATGTTTAGAGTTTATTTTCAAAAAATTGGACAAACGGACTTGGCTATATACACATTATGATATCGTAGACGTCTCCTTCATATGTCATTACAAAATTGAAATACTTTCTAAAAAAAAAAAATAGTTTTAATAAGTTTAAATAGAAGTTGCTTAACGTTTTTTTTTCACTTACAGTCCACAACAGTTATAAAAGAGTCGAAACAGATCAGATGTGGAAGTTAGAAACAACTTAATAAATATAAAACTTATTTACTTACTTATTGCCTAAGTTTTTTAGTAATTAACATGATAACGACAAATAAAACAGCGATCAATTAGTTAGTTTACCTGTTTCTATAAGCGATCTTCTATTATATGCGTTTATTCACTTTCATCAAAATTGTGATTTTTGAAAAGCTTATCGACCTGAGACCCCCACAGTACGTGGTCGCATAGGTTGCATGCCACTTTCCCAATCACATACAACTTGCATGATGCCATCGGCCATGTTCTGGCAGTATTCATATTTGTAGTGAATGCGTGAGTAATTTTTACACATTTACGTGTCACTAATATCACGCAAAACTAATACATTAATAAATATTGAAGCAATATTAACAGTTCCAAATAGTTTTTCACGTTGCTTCCAATATTTATATGACATGCTTAAGAGCAATTTTTTGATTTTTTATTTGATAGCTTTGCGACTTTCGGGTTTCAAGAGGCCGTGTCACGAAAGGAAATGAGACACGCGCCCATCTCAAAATCTACTGGTGACTGTGCTATTTTCATATGCGTGCAATGTTGCCGCTGATAACCCAGTATCCCAGTTAAAATATGGAATCGAAAGACGTAAAAGACGAGGGAATTTAAACACGCAGCGAGTACTGAAAGAGAGAGCAAAGCCAATTACTTTAAGAAACAAAAGCAATTTGTGTGTGTACCCTTACATGGCATCTCAAATACTCTACTCTCTTTTTTTTAATGTTTTGATTAATTTCAAAAAATATACTCAAATATATGAATATATTCACGTGAATAAAACATTTACGCAATACCTGTTTCTGAAGCTTAAAAACTGAAATACCACAATTCATTTAAATAAATAGAAATTTCAAGTGAACTTAAGCAGTTATAGTAATGGCTGGAGCCCCTCATTTTAGCAATAAACCCCTTGATTCTATTAAAAAAAAATACAAAGAAGACAACAGAATATAAAAAATATGACAAATCTAAGCAAATTACTGTTACTTCGAACAACAGAAAAGAATAATGTTTTATGTTTTATAATATACATATATGATTGAAAACAGTTAGAGTAGCATAAATCCGTTATGCATAAATCCAGCGGCGTAGGCGATGTCGATTGTCGTCGTCGCACCAATTGCTCAGGTACTCAAGTACTTTCAATTGTCGCTTTGTTGCGCCTCCATCTCCAACTCTACCGCCGTCGCACCAGCTGCGTACTTTGGCCAAATACATATAAAAGCGTTGGGGCGATCGGGCAGGCGTTTCTTTTGCCAAGACAATGGCGAGAAGTGCGCTTATTGTACACGGGTTAACAGTGGCCCTGGGCATGGTCATGGGGCCTTGGCTAGCTGCCGGCATGGCACGCTTTGAGCCAGCTGTGCCGCCCCCGCCGCGCTGGGGCGCCAACATGCAAATGTTGCGACGATACAACTGTAAACACTCTGACTGTCTAGAATTGATTATGATAGTAATTGAGTGTTGCTTACAGCTGCAGCATTCGATTATTGGACAGATGAGAGCGACAGCAACATTTGGGAGCATTGCGGTCTCTTCGAGGGTGACATCATGTTGCATCGTGAGCTGCTGCGCAATGGGCTGCTGAACGAGCGCACGATATGGACAGATGCTGCCGTGCCATTCTACATTGATCCAAAGGACTTCAGTGAGTAGCCACACCAAGTACTATGTATGCGATAATTTGAAGATTCAAAAGCAAACTGGCACAGCGACCAATCAGACGATGGTCATACTGATGGCATTCAAGGAGTACCACGAACGCTCCTGCATTCGTTTCCGGCCGTATGAGGAGGGCGACAAGTACTGGCTCCTCATCAAGGGCAACTATTCCGGCTGCTGGTCGAGCGTTGGCCGGCGCAAAGGCGGCCAAATTCTCAATCTCAACACGCCCAAGTGCGTCACTCATGGCGTTGTTGTCCATGAGCTGTTGCACGCGCTGGGCTTCTACCATCAGCAGAGTGCCACGGAGCGCGACGAGTACGTGAAGATCAACTGGGAGAACATCTTGGATGGCCATGCACACAACTTCAACAAATACGCACGCACACATATCAGCAACTTTGGTGTGGAGTACGACTACCAAAGCGTTATGCACTACAGCTCCCGGGCATTCAGCAAGAATGGCCAGGCCACCATTGAGCCACTGGTAAGCTAAATCATAAATTCATCAATTCTTTTTATGCTGCCCAATATTTTATTTTTATTCACGACACCACATATTTTGCCCGATTGTTTCAAAACAGAGTTTTAGAAATTTGTCACTAGAAGTTTAACGCATTGAATAATGTATCTGAAGTATATATGTTTATATATAATTATATATATAGTTAATCAATACATACATGCACTTGTATAACACTCCTTTTCAAATTGATTTTGAAATGAAATGAGTTCAATGAATCAATTTTCATTTCCCTCAGAAGACACACAAAATAAATTAAAAAACAATATACAAATTTCTGTAATTTCTAAGGATAACTTATTGATAAATATATTAAAATATATGTGTATGCAATTAAGATACAATATTTTGTACAAAGATACATAAGATTGTTGTAAATGTAAGCAGTTTTATTAATAATGATTTGAGCGCCCCTTGTCAAAAATAACAATAATCATATTAAGGACATACAAGGTTCGTCTGTTTATCGGACAATTTGTAAGCATAGAATTTGTTCATGTATCATGTAGCGATCTTGGCTGAATTCGTCTATTTGTTGCAGTCCGGATCAAATTACCATATATCTTATATATATATATATATATTTATGTATAGAATTACCATATATATATGGTGATCGTTGTAATAACACCATATCGGCACTTAAACATCCTTATAAATTTATAATTAATATTTTCCGCCTTTTATTAAATTGCAATTATTTATTAAAATCTTATTTTTAAGTGTCAACTTAATTTGTTTAAATAATGTTCTTGTATTTATCTATGTTTCTCATGAAATGTGCAACACGATAAACTCATTTGAAATATACATATATATATATATATAGAGTTAATTTTAAACCAGATAACTAGCATATTATATTTTATATATAAAACTATGATGCTAATGCATACTATCTATATTTATTAGGATCCATATGCCACACTTGGCCAACGACGCGGTTTGTCCGAAAAGGACATTTCAAAGCTGAACGAGATGTACCAGGAGGACTGCAATGGAAACTTCCTGTTAGGCTTTGATGGCATTGGTAACTATCTGGACGAGCTGCTCGACTACTTCCAAGGTAATCTGCTGGGTCTGTTTGGCTAAACACGGATTATAGTTTATTGAACAAGTACAAGCCAATACACAAGCACAAGCACATTTAGTAATAAAATTCAAGAAGTTGCCTAGGCAACAAAGAAACTAAACTGACTAAGCTCTTCAAGCGTCTGGGCGGCTTCCATTCGCAGTGATTGATTCGTCTGCTGCTCGGCCAGCGCCTGCAACGCTCCTTTTAGCTCCTCATTCCAGATATACTGAACGCCACGAAGGCTAAAGCGTGCCAGTAGCAAAAGCATTTGGCAGGCGCGCTGACGCAACAGCTTGTGGCGACTCTGCAGTAGAAGGGCCAGGCGCAGCCGCGGATCAAAAACAATCTTCTCGACCAGCTCTGCATTCTCGGGTAGCTCGCGCAAAACGCAGCAGAACAGAGCCAGCATGCAGCATGCCAGACGCACCGCGCTGCTATCCTTCCAGTCTGAAAAATATGCATAGAAACGATATAAATCCACTCTCCACTCTTTTATCTGTACCTTCTGCTCACCATGTGTAAGAAAGTTAATAAACATATCGTTGACGGCGAGTATCGCGACTGCATCGCAAAACTGACTGAGAAACGGCTGTTGCTGATGCACCAGGTGACAGACCAACTCGTATAGACTGCAGGCGGTGCTCATCTCCTCGGCACTCAAGTCGGAGACACTACGCAGCGTTCGACTCAGCGAGACGCCAGTTGTGGCTGGCATTGAAGCAGCCGAGTCTGTAAGCTGGCGTTGCGAGAGGAGTAGCTTGCAGGCGTACATCAGATTGGGCACGAGCTTAACATCAATGTAAACACTTTTGATGGTGTCCGTCACCAAATGCTGATCGGCCAGCACAAATGGTAACGATAACAGCTGCGCCACACTCCGTAGCACCTTGGGTATGGCCTTAGAGTTCCGCAGCGGGGCCACAATGATGCTCACCAAATTGTGTTGCCGCAGCGAATCGAATTCGCCATCCAGCAGCTCCTGTATGGAGCGATGTAAAAATGCCAACCACTCGTCATTCTCGATTGGTGGACTCTGAGATTCATCGCAGCTGTCCCAGCCGGGTAACAGACAAGGGGGCGAATTACTAGTAAAAGTCGTCTGTTAATATTATTTGGCGGTATTTAAAACAAATTACTTACTCGCTACTCAATTTGTCATCGTTGGTGGAATGCATTGATTGTTTCAGCTGTTGTGACTTTTTCTCCTGCAGATGAAGCTGCTGCTGGTGATGCAGAGATTGTTGTGACTGCTGTGTGAGCATTTCTGTTGTTTTACGCCTAACCTCTGCGTCAATGCTTTGACCTAGGCGCAGTGAAAAATTATCCAAGTTTTGGCTGAGCTTGCGCTTCTCCAGATCCTTGCTACGAGACTGTTTTATATTGAGCGCCATCTTCAACTTGGACTTCATCGATTTTGTTGCACTTGCGACAGGCGCTTCCATAGCAAAATTATCATTAAAATGATTGAGTATCATATTCGAGTTTCCGCTAACAAAGCAGGTATGTGAATTAATTAATGGCACTGCACCACCACCACCACCACCACCAGCTGCAGGAGTAACAGCAGTTGGGCTAGGCATTTGCCTGTAGGATACATCAGCAAATGGCACAATCATCCGCTGCACATTATCCTCCATATCGGTTTCTAACTGTTCAATGTCGCTTGGAGCAATGGCATTGATACTGTCACGCGATGTGCTCAAGTTTTCGTTGGCCACATCGCTAAGCTTACGCAGCCAAAACGTCAACCATATCGGCGCCAATGTGTCTGTAAATAAGCAGCAGCGGCATTAGAGGGGCTTAAGGCTTACAGATTTGTGAACGCACCTCGTATGTGACTGTGTCTTCTTAGTGTCCTTAGGTAATTGTGGATTGATAAAAGGCGAACTTTTTGCGGTTTGCACCTCGGGTATGTAGAGCTTACCCTCTACAAAGGGATGACACAGTAACTGCGTCCACGAGATTCGCATACTGGGATCCTTCTCGAGCAAGCCCTGTAAAAAGAACGGCATTCGCTGCTCAACGTGCTTGGCCATTTGACTTCCTCGTGCTTGATCAGCTTCACCAAATGCAGATGGAAGTGGCACAAAACGGCGGCTGTGCCGCCATACTCTCATATGCAATGCACCCCAGTGACCACATGTCTGCCTGATGATCATACGGCTGCTCAGCCAGCAGTTCCGGTGCAGTGTGGTGTGCCTTTAATGGAGGTCAGCATGTGCCATTGTCATGTTGCGTGCCAGTCCAAAGTCACACAGCTTTGCGTGCATATTCTTGTCCAACAGCACATTTTGGGGCTTCAGATCCCGATGCAATATGCGATTTGAGTGCAGATAATAGAGCGCCGATACCAAATGACAGACAACACGCTGCGCATCCTCCTCGGGCATTGCTCCGTTGAAGGACAAATATCGATGTAAGTCCATTAGCGCAAACTCTGTGACCACAAACAAATCAAATTTTGATTCGAAGGATTCAACCATTTCAATGACATGCGGATTTTTAAGGCGAGCCTGAATATCACACTCGCGGCGCAGATTCTTTAATTCACGATTCGAGCGTCCTCGCTGCAATTAATAAGATACTGAATTAACTGTTGCATGTCGCATGCCACCTTGTCATGGAACTCACCTTTGAGATGACTTTAATGGCCACAATTTTGTCATCAGCCCGCCTTTGCGCCTTGTATACACAGCCAAAGGAGCCTTGGCCAACCAGAGAGCTAACTGCGTAGCGGTCCATTGTGTGCAGTCGGCAAAGGAAACGTCGTTTAACAAAATGCGCGTTGGAATGCTTTAAACTTTCATAAGGCGCAGTGTGAATGCGATTTAAAAAACAAAGACTTCATCTAACATGCTATGCAGTGTATTTATATCGATATTTCACCTGTGCGATAGTTGTAATCGATAATTGCGGCCAGTAAAATTGGCACTTTGTAAACTCAGATTATGAGTATTTTTTAAATAAACAAATCAAATACGGATTTACATGTTAATATAGTGTTCAGATTGACCAATATTAATTTACCGAATAAATTTATATTCGATAAAATAAAACACAGAGGCGTTCAAGTGGCAAATCGATACACAGCTGGTTCGCATTTAAAAAGTCACCTGCTCTAAAATTGTAAAACAGCTGATTTACCTATATGACAACGAAGAAATCAGCTGTGGCAAGTTCATTTGTTTACGGGGTAAAGCTGCATCAATATCGGCGAAGACTGGACTAGTTTTATCAACCTGTAGGCAAATAAATAATGAATACAAGAACCCACTAAACAACACACGCCATCACAAACGCTTAGCCATGCGCGAGCCCAACTTGTACGTCATATTATCGCACGCGCTAATTGGTAAGTAGTATAATGATAATCGCCGGCCGCCCTAAAAATAATAAATGTGCATGTACGTCTGGCATGTCAGGCTCGGGTTTCTTTTTCCTGTACATGCACCATGTGCGCGTCATCTTCGAGACGCGAACCAACATACGGCATCTCAACCAATTGGAGAGCGAATCGATGTTGCGCCGCGAAGATGCCCTTTATTACACATTCTACAAGAAGCTGACCGACGGTCCAACCTTCTGGCATGGCTACGAGCAGCTAAAGAATGTCACCGACATTGAATATCCACACAGCGTCAATGTGCTGCAGCGTTTCTATGTGCTGCCCGAACTGGTAACTGCGTGAGTATATTTTGCACATATGTGAACTATATTTTTAATATTGTATTATGTATGTATAACTTCAAGCTCTAGTCACATTAAAACCGAGCCAATATGGGCATATCCACAGAAAAGTCCACCACGTGCAAAATCTAGAATATGTTTAGCATTGAAGTAAATTTAGATAATCAATATTGAAAACAATTTGTTATTATCACTTTTAATTTGTTTAGGTGGCGTTTTCCGTAAATATTTCTCTTTGAGACATGTATTTGCTAAATTTCCCAGAATATCGTTTACATCAACAATAGAAAAAACCAGCAGATTACCTTAATGTATGCAAGTGATTTAAGCCAATACTATTCGGATCAGCTGACCTAATCGACCTTGCAATTTTTTTTAGCAATTTCTTTTTCTTTATTCTGAAGACTTACAACTGATTTCTGCAAATGCTTATATGTATTTATGTACACAGATTTACATATATGCACAATGCCTTAGTCGTTGGATCAGGCTACTGCTCATATATAATATATATACATGTAATTTATATATATAAACTAGATATATACATTTAATTTATATATATATAAAATATATATATACATTCCTGCAGCTACTTCTTTCACGTTGTCCGCGCCGGCTTTAATCCGAGCCTACAGCCCATGGAGTTCTACTTTGAGTTCGTCTGGCTAATGGGTGGCGTCACGCTGCTTGTGCTCTATCTGTATGGGACGCTGCTAAGCGAAAATGTGTTTGGTGGCATCTACGGCGTCATCTCCTATCTGATGTTCCACAGCTTTGCAGCCAAGATCTATGAACGTCCAATGGCGCGTGAGAATTTCGCATTTCCATTTATATTTCTGCAGATGTTTTATTTGTGTATATGCATTGGCCGTGTACTGCACCGTCAGAAGCACTCCTCGCGCGTCTTTATGGTAAGTGAGATTCGTGGCAAAAAATACACAAGTGTTTCTGTAGAATGATATTAAATTCCATATAGATATTCGTGATGGCGATGTTTACGGCGTGTGCGCTACTCTCGTGGCAATTCTCCAACTTTATATTCACAACACAAATTTTAATTGTAATGACTTCGTGGAACATCGGCTCAATGCCAGCGGGCCTGGCAAATTCATTCGCATTGGATTACTCACTGTCACACCTGCTGGGCAATTGCCTGGCCTTTGTGCTCTCGCATGGCAACAGCCAGCTGCTCTTCACCTGGCAACTGAGCGTTGCACTTAGCTTGTTCCTGATTACGGTTGTTCGGCAATTACGCAATCGGCGCTGTACGAACGATCTGCTGCAAGGCGACTATTTCTCGTTTAAGTTAATATTGCTAGCGCTACTGTTTGCCTGCAGTATGCAGTGTAAGCTTGTGGAAATGCTAAGCAAGTCCGGTCTGCTCAACTGGCAGGACAACACGTATATGCACTATTGTGACCTGTGGGCGCACTGGATGCTGCAGGCAAAGGTGAACTTTGTGACCAATCTGTCAGCATGTAATCCGCTCTATGCACGTGTCGCCTGGTCGGAACTATGGCAGCTGGTGAAGACACTAATTGTGAAGCCATATTGCATGTATGGCGTCGTTATGCTGGCCATGTTCTTTCGCAAATGGCGCAAAAGTAATGTTCCATCAGCGGCTAATCAGGAGCAACGCGAGCGCGCTCGTAACTATGTGCTGGAGGATTTTCTCGAAGAGCACCATGTATCCATGAGCGATATGTCCAACAAGCAAACCGAACAGCAGCTCCAGCAGTGCTTCGCAATGCTCGAAAGCTGCGATCACAACTATGACCGCTATAAGCGCGAAAAGGCCAAAATGCAACAGGAGCAGCCGGCGGCGCGCGACGACTTTATGCAGGATATTAAGCGCCTCAAGGCTCAGATACATCGCAATAGTGACAAACAGCGCAAGGAACGCGAACAAGCCAGCGAACCAAATCTCAAAGAGACGGCTCCAGTGGCAACAGAAATGAGGACGCAAACTGCAATTGAAACTGATACGGAAATAGAAACCGAAATCGAAACGACAACGAAAACGGAAACGGAAAAGGCAACTTCAGAAACAATTGAACCAGAAGTGGATGAAACGTTACCGTCCACCAAGGCGCCAAGCAAGGAGGCGACGAACGGCAAACGACGACATACGCGTCGCGATTCTGTGATGCCCACGGCCAATGGTCAGATATTAAATCTGCATTACATGTACAGTTTCATGCAGATGATTGTCTTCACACTAATTGGCCTGACCGTACGCAAGCTCTTCTTTCTCAGCTTCACTCAGGGCTGTGTTATAGCGCCCACGGTATGCTCAAAGATTTGGTACCATCGACAACGCAATATCTTTTGGTCTGTCTCTCTGGCCGTCTTCATGCTTAGCATGTTTGATCCGGGCATGGTTGTAAGTGAAAACTCTTGAACACAGTACTGTACACACTCTATATACAATCCATATATACTTTGCACTTTGCAGAACATACGTGAGGAGTATTTTCCCACACGCCACGCACAACCGTCAGATGATCTGGAAGGCATGCTTGAGTGGATCAAGTTAAACACAGAACGCGATGCAGTATTTGCAGGGCCCGTAGAGATAATTGGCACCGTGCACCTGACCACCAAGCGACCGATAGTCAATCATGCGCATCTCGAGATGCGTCAAATGGCGTAAGTCTTAACCACGTAATGTGCATTTAAAAGTGGTAGCCGTTATCTTTTCCCACTTCACAGTGAACGAACGGAGCATGTCTACTCGGTGTACAGTCGCCAGCAATCATCGGAAATTTACAATCAATGCACACAACTGAAAATCCAATACTTAATCATATCTCTGGACGAGTGCAGCAACGAAGTGCAGTAAGTTTATTCCCACTTAATAGCTACATTTTTCAATTGACACTTGGCTTTTGTTCTTTCAGGGACGACTGCGACATCTTGTCCATTTGGGATGATAAGCAGCCAGCCTTTCGCAAATATCCGCAATTTTGCCACGAGCTCCTGAACAAGAATGTGCCCAGCTTTTTGAAGGTTTATGCCAACGAAAACTATGGCATCATTAAGATGTTCTCCCAAAGTGTGCAGATCAATTTGAAGCACAACAAAATGCCCGAAATGTCCATGTGAGACAGACAATAGGCCCAACCAAATGTAACTATGGGCTACAAGGCAAATGTGACTAGTATATTTTAAAAGTATAATTAACTGTATTAGTGTTTAGTAGTGGGTGAGTAGGCGTACACAGATACCCTCTAAATGAAATGTTGACACCAAAAACCAGCTAAAACTAAACAAGTTATTAAAAAATATAAAATATGTTTTAACAGAACATAAACACACATATGCAAATGTGTGTATATGTTATCTACATGTGTATGTAATTATTTACATACATTGCCTTGCATTTAAGACGCGTACGACTTTTGTTCTGTTATATTCAGATTTTATTTGGAATGCATTCCCCTTCCATTATATTTGCGTGTACGGTTTAAGTTAAGTTTAGCTATTGATTCGACTATATAATTCGCGAGCTTCGAAGCTTTAGGTGCTTCACTCATTTCGCGCGTTAAGTTTAAACTAAGCTTTTTACATATTACAAATAAGTCACACAGACACAGACATCCGTTGGGTGTTCATATTAATGTATGTATATGTATGCATTTGGTCCCTGCTAAGAAGAGAATGATGACCTCCGAGAGTATAAATTATTGAAAAGCTACTGAAATAAAATTTAACACATCAAAATTCAATTCCATTTTTAGTTTATCTATTTGATGGTTCTTGCTCTTGTTAAAATGAAGTAAATAAACACTTTTCGTTGGTTTACTTAATGTAAACTTAATTTTATTTCATTTCTTCTAGTGTATGTGGGTGTGTGTATGTGTGTGTGTGTATGTGGGTATGTGTGTTGTTCTTAGTATTTTCCATTTGCTTTTAACAATAGTTTTCTTCTTTTTTTTACATATTTCACTGTTAGCTTACAAAAAGCATAAGAGCTTTGAAGTTATCTAGATTCTAAACTCAGAGCGCGGCTGTTTGTATGTACACAATTACGCTATATATACACAGATATTGTATACTATTGGAGCACTGGCTTCTCCAGAGAGAAACGGTTGAAAATTTTGCGTAATCAGAACGGTAAACTTGAAGCAATGCACTACTTATACGCAGTTGAAGGCTTAAGCGCGTTTCTATGCACTATTTATATCTATTAGGGTCTCCCATAAATGAAATGTGTGCGTCAAGTGTGCATTTCGAAGTTTAGACTGAGTCAGCATGATTTTTTGTTTTGGCTGCTTTCTTTGTTTGACATTCAAGGTTGACTGTAAGGCGAGCAGTGAAGCTGGAATACCGTAATATGAAATAAAAAACAATAGTATAGTATATATAAGCATAGCAATCAGGCCAAGTGTCTTAACAGTTAGCTACAGTCTTTCTTACTTTACATAATATAAATAAGTTTGTATATTAAAATATATGAACATTATACATATTATTTATACAATCAAGAGTAATATATTTCAGTTTTGTGCTAGTTGAAAATCCCATTTGTTTTATTTTGTGGGTATTAAACTGAACATGACTCTACAAGTCATATCATAACAATTTTATTATTGTTTTCTTTTTCTTGAATCTTGGTTGTGGTTTTTAGTGTGTGTGTGTGCGTGTGGAAGCAATTGCTTATTAATTGTTTTCAACTATATAAGCTACTCAGTAAATATGTATATTGTATATATGTATATGTATATATATCATATTTGAGTTATTGGGGTTTTTCCTGTAAATTATGTTGCCCTTAATTAAAACTAAACCACAAGGCATCGCCATTTCAAAAACTTTAAAAAACTTGTTCTTAATAATCATAGATATTCAAATCATAACTTTTACATTATATTATGTAATCAATAACAAAGTATGCACATATGTATATATGTATGTATAAGTATGTTTTGGTGCGCGCTACAGTGCAAAATATTTGCTTAACTATAAAATTCATTCACAGTTGTTTGTTTTTTTTTTAATTTTTGTGATTTTTCGTTTTTGATTATTATTTTAAGGATATAAAAACACATAATTGTAAACTGGAGACTGCAGCTTTAAGCAGCAATTTTAATTTAGTTTTCTTTTCTTCTTCTTTTTGTTGTTGTTGCTATTTTCACTGGAATTGCTAACTAACCAATACTTTCCAAGGTTTTCTACATTTCTTTGGATATTCTAAAAGGGAATGTTCTTCAGCAAATTTCTGATGAAGGCTCTTTTAAAATAACAATAATTAGCTACTTAATTAAAATATATAAAGGCTTGTGTGTGTATGATTTGATTCGATTTGATTTTGCTATTTACGAGTACATATTAATATATCCTTACAATGTCCTTCAATTGAATTTGTATCACAGCAATATATTTGTAATTTTATTATGTAAAATACACATGTTAATATGTATGTGTGTGAGTGTGTGTGTGTCGTCTCTAACCTGACCAAAATATGAGCTCGAAATGTTTAACACTTCTTTCGAAAACTAATGTCAGATATACTGTTTGCTAACGTTTTTAGTCAACTTTGATGAAGCATTTGTAACCTGGGTTATCTACAAAAGTGAGCTTATCCACGATGGAAAATCGATTGAAATTTCAAATTAGCAAAACTAGCCAGGGATTTGTTTCCATATTTTAAAGTTTCAGTTCTTCTTGAAGCTCACTTTAAAGTAGAAAGTCTAATCGTTTACAAAAGCTAATAATAACAATAACTAAATACATTTGAATGCGATTTGCACGAAGCGTTTTTAATGCGAACCTCAAATAGCGTTTAGTAGTATATAAAATCTTGTGTTTTGGCAAATGAAACCTAATCAAATAATTATTTGCCTATAGCACAAATTATAAGCTCTACATAGTATTGTACAAACATATGTGTATATGGGTTAAACCGTAGCACAATCAACAACCTAAATAGATCTGTATATGTGTAGCCATAAAATTGGACTTTGTACTTTCAAATACGTTTAATGGTGGGACCTGTAAAAAACACGGAAACTTTACGCTTCAATTTTTCCATTGTCGGCTCCACGTCCTCATCGTAATCATCATCCTCATCGTAATCATCATCATTGTATTGTTGTCCATTGTGGCCAAAGATGACGGTGCGCGTAAATGGAGGCACGCTCTTGGCTCCGTCGGATTCACTGAAACCAGGATTAAGTATTATATTCGGTATAAGCTCAATGCTGTCCCAACCATCTTGAAGTTCTAAGGGCCGCACACAGGGACAATAGATTTCGATTGAATTGAGCGTAGAAGTATACAACAGACAGATTGAGAGAGAGAGAGAGAGAGAGAGAGAGAGAGAGAGAGAGAAAGAGAGAGAGATAGAGATAAAGATAGAGAAATCGAAAAGAAATTAGATAAATAGACAAATAGACAAATAGTAGAAGAAAAAAAATTGCATTAGAATTAATTTGACATCAATTACATTACCTTTATGATTCATTATTTTGTTAAGTTGTTTAATACATGTTTGTTAATTGAGTGAGAGTGCGTAAGAGTATTTGTGTGAAGGTGTGAGTCGGGAAGGCCACATTATTTACAGCCTTAGAGCAATCTATGGACAGTGACAGATAGGCGCACTCATTAATTGATGAGCGGCTAATGCTGCGTATACTCATTTTGTGTATTTGTCTGCTCTTGTGGATGTGTGTGTGTGTGTGTGTGTTTGTGTGTGTAAGATTACAAGCACATATACAACATATGTATCGAACAATAAGCACATAACTCAAAATAATACGAGACTATAGAATATTCGGGTAAATGTATTTTTGTTCTTTCATTAACATTATAAGGATTTGAAACATTAAATATGCGTGCCAGAATAAAAGCACATCAAATGGAATTAAATTACTTCTTATGTATACATAGTTTATAACTGATTACATTTAATTTACAACATCAATAAAGCGTTTATCTAACATTTAGCAATAGTACATAATTATTACACATTCAAATTCATTTTAACATGAACAAGGAAACGACAGCAACAAAGCAGGAAAGCATAAATCATATCACCGATCTTATCACAAGCTGACAAGTTTCCCATAGGTATTTATTCTTCATTTTCAAAGAATTTATAATTTATTTGTTCATTTGCTTTTGGTCACCACTTAAAGCTGTTACATTTCTTCTTTTTTTTCTTTCTTTTTTTAATATCCTTTAAAATACTATTCCACTATTGGTTTTGTGCATAGTACAGTTCTACTTATGATTTCTAAGTGCGAATTAAAAGTGTGCCACCTATCACAGTTGTACCTAACAATTATATAGATTGATAAAATAGGAAGATCTTACGAATGGAATTTTAAAAATAAGTCTATATACGTTATTATATATGCACTTTATCCTATCTGATAACGTGAAAAATCCTACAAATTACATATTAAATCTTATTAAACTTGACGATGTCTTAAATTTGCATATTTTTTACCATGCCCTTGCTAAGATAATGTCAAAATTGTATACTACTAAATTGTCAACAGGACGTACTAAGTTTGGAAGTGCTTCTTTCAGCCATGTTGCCATATGTTACAACAAAGTTTGTCTATCTTTGTAGCCAACATTTTAACGGTATAGAAGAACAAACAATACAAACTTTGAAATTCTAAGCAAATAAGAAGCCTATATTGATCGTACTTTACATCAAATATTCGATAAAGTCAGTTGTGTCAGTAATTTGCCATTTACATAGGTGTATCAAAATGGTAGTCTAACTGGAGACACGGATTCTTTGTCATCTCATTACAATCGACAAACACTGTGATAAGTGGATGTGCTTTGCAGCCAAAGATGTTTACTATAACTGGTGACAGCAAATAGTCGACGACGATATTTAATATGTAAGCAAAAATATATTTCCATGTATATATGCGTTTGAAAAGCAAATGGGTCTTAATGTATTTTTATACTCTGATACCCATAGATTAATAAGGGTTTATTATTATTATTTATTTTTTTTTTGTTTTTGTAATTCCCTGCTCATTTACTGACCAAGACTGTGTAAACACTTAGCCCAATCCACCGTTCACCTCAGAGGCTTTTTGTCTACGTATTATTACAATGGTATCAGAGTACTGTGTAGTCGGCTGATTCCGACTGCAACGTTCTTGTTTGATTTTTCACTTAATTTTTGGTTAATTGGCATCAGACGAACGTTGTTAAACACGTGACTTAAAATTATATATCAACACCAACAACAACGACAACAAAATGATATATGCATATCATGTAAATAAAAAACAAAAAAACGTACAACAAAAAACAGCGGGCAAATAAAACCAATATGCATAAAAGGAAACGTTTTTAATGGGCACTATTCACACTAAATATTGCTTGAATTTGTAAAAAAAAAAAACTGTTATGCGTATTGGGCCCATTAAAAAGCATTCGATTTGTGTGTATCTTGAGCATTTACAATACTGGATATATGATAATGCAATGACAACAACAATAGTTAGCATCTTGTGCACTACAACAAGTTGCATTAGCAACAGCATCAGCATCAGCATTTTGTAGTTAATGTTGCAGTTGCATTTATTTGGTATCTTTGCGTATCGTTTCACGGCTAAATTTCTGGCAACAATAACAACAACATGATTTAATATCCAAATCATAATTCATCGAATGTTCAGTTAGCTGTGTTTGCTGTTGCTAGTGTCAATTATGATTTGGATTTTGTTATTGTTATTGCCGTTGGCGAATTTGCTGTACCCATTTGCGTTGATTGATAGCACTCCTTAGAGAGCACAATACAGAGTCCAATGGCTAATATCACAAGTGTTCCCAGCACTATACTGACGGCGACTATCCAAATGCGTGGATCGAAATTATCTAAGTCGGGTTTTATAAGGCGTATGAGATCTGCAAGGTCGTCGAGCGTTTTGAGATAGATAAGAAAAAGAGAGATGACAACAAAATTACCAGATACAAATACTTGACCAAATTGTACACATTAAAAAGTATATTAAATGAAAAATGAAAAAAAGAAAATCCAATAATAAATAGTTCTATAGGTAATACGATAAAATAATAATAAGTAAGTTCTAATGCCCGTACCATACATAAATAACTAAATACACATCAGGCACAGGGATCACCTTATCACCACATCATAGTTGGCACTTGAATGAATGTGATATGTGAATGGCAACCCTGCACGCGCCGTAGAGTTGACAAAAGTAAACAATTACTACACATAGATGTTTGTACGAAAGATGTACGATAGATACGACAGCAAGAAAACTATCGAATATTTAGTATAGCCTAGCTATAACTATTATTTGGATTATTATTAATATTTATCGGATTAGTTGCCTGGCCCGATTGGGCAATTATCTTGATAGATTCTAGTTGTAGTACGGAAATTAAAATGAATTCTTGATTGGCTGCTTACCTTCTTCCTTGGTCTCCGGCAATGTTGTCACATTGGTGGTGACCACTTCACCGCTGCCCAACTCATTGTTGGCCCATATTCGAAACTCGTATGTGGTGTTGGGGGCCAAGCGATAGACCTCCATTTGTCGCTGCGCCCCGGAAGTGATTATGTGCCGGAAATGATTGTTCGTTTTGTACAGATTAAGTACGAAGCCCTATTATACCATACTCACCACGTTGGGCGCTATGTTAATGGGATCCATGCGACTCCACTCGTTCTCAAAGCTGGCATTTGCCGGCGGGGTTTTATACGAAACATTGCGAAATTCAGCGGTAAAACTGCGCACCGGGTAGCCACCGGATTGAGTCTTATTGAAACGCCAAATGAGAAAGCCCAGTATGGTGGACGCCTTAAAATAGAGCTGTGTCACCGGGCCAGGTGTGGTGCGCACCGTTAGCTTGATTCGTTGAAAAGCCTGATACGCTCGCTCCTCCTCCTCCACCTGCTCCACGTCATCCTGAATGGCTGGCCGTTCCTTAACCTCTGGCTGCGGCTTCTGCTGCTGCTGATCCTGCTGTTCCCCTTCCAATGATTGCTGCTGCGGTGAGGTAGTCGCTGGTATTGTGGTTGTGACTGTGGTCGCTATTATGGATGTTGTTCTCGTTGTTGCCAGTGGCAGCGTCGCAAAGCACACATAAATGCCGCTATCCGAAGTATTCACATTGCGCAACAACAACACACGCCCAGTCTATAAAAGGGGGAAATGCATGGAACTGTCGATTATCACGCCCCAATCAATTAATTAATTAATCAAGCAATTAATTAGTTTTAAAATTAACCGATTTAGTCTGAAAATATGAAAGGATTTACGGCACAACATCCATTTGCCAGCGAATGCTTTGCTTGCATGATTTCGTTGAAATGCAATTTTTTGCTTTTGTATTTTTGCATACCTGAATAATGGTGCTATTACTGCCGTGCTCCTTAACCCACATTATACTGCCCTCTGCTATACATGGTATGCTCACATTTCCGCCCTTATCCGTCGCGTATTCGTTGTACTTGATTGTGATACTGAGCACCGTTAGCACTGCAATATATAAAGTATTTACAAAATTCATTCAGATGTGGGATAATATTATCGGTTCAAAATGCTTAGCTTAACTATTTAAGACGAAAACATCCTCAGTATATAAAATTCTTAATAAATTACGTATACGTATTTTTCAGCATTTAGTGAGATTTAGTGAGAAAGTTCTTAGATAGTCGAATAGTAAACATATACAAAAGAGAAGTAACTTAATTAATACGTATACGTGTATGTAGAATATTATATATTCTTCACAAGTTATTAGTCCTAGTTCCTACACGGTATTACATAGTCGACCAGTAAATTTGCTACGATGGAATGCAATTAAAATGCTTCAATCAGCATACGCAATCGTTAGGCGCACTACGATTGATTGACATGATAGAGTCAACACACAACCATGTGTTTTTGGCTCCTGAAACTGGCCAGAGAGCGTTTAGTCAAGTGGATCATGGTGAGCCGGACGGAACATTTCCTGTCCGCCTACTTTCGGGGACTGGCGCTCAGCTGCAGTGCACGGAAGCGATCGGTTCAACGGCGGCTTAGTGCCTATATGGCGCTGGTGCTCGGCGATATGCTGCTACAGTTTTGGCGCTATTTCCACAATGACTGGCACATTAACGACTTGAAGGAGCAGCAGCAGGAGCGACATCAATTCAATGCCTTCGCTAAGATCATTGATGTAATGAATGTGGCCTATCTGGTGGCGCATATGCTGATGGTGTCGCGAACCCTCCTCTTGCGCAATCGAGAGCGGCGACTGTTGGCCGAGTTGCCGCCCGTAAGACATGCCGGCGCTCTAATCAATGTGCGCCTCCATGTGGCACTTGAGTGCACCGTTACGGGTACAGCCCTTGCTCTGGTCATTGTCAAGTCGGTGCAGAGCCAGCACAGGCAGCTGTTGACCAATATTCGAAACCTGCTCGCCACGCAGGCGGTGCGGGCGCGTTATCTGCAGGTGACATTGCTGGTGGCGCGCCTGGATACTCTACTATTGAAGCTACAGCAGCAGGTGGCTAATGGACGCCGGTCCGATCTGGAGCTGCGAGCTTCATATGCCCATATTGTGCAGCTAGCCCGCCGCTTATCCCATTTGTATGGACTCTCTGTGCTGATGATGAACATGCTCTGCATTGGCGACTTCATTGTGGTGTTCTATGCGTATGTTATATTGTGGCAGCTTGATGCCACGAATATTAGCTGGCTCCTGATCTGGCAGACTTTTAACGTCATGCCCACAATAACAAAAATTTGGACACTGTGCGCCGTCTGCCATAACTCCACCCAGCGCGTAAGTTGACCAAGTATGCCCTCACTAACCGAATCTCATTTGTCTGCAGTCTCAGCAGCTCCTACGGCAGATAACATCCAGGGCAATCGCAACACGCAACCAAGTCGACGAGTTCTCGCTCCAGATTATGCAGAATACCGTGCAGTTCGCAGTATGCGGCATCTATCAACTGAATCTGAAGACAATGGCTGGGGTAGGCTCTATCGGAGGCGAAGTCGCTTCAATTAAGAAGTATTCATTTCACCATATTCTTTTCTTGCAGATGTTTCTCTTCATCATTGAATCCATGGTCATATTTCTTCAGTTTGTCCAGCTAAGCAATTTGGCATGAAATCCGCCCATGTACTATTTATGGGTTGAAGCCAAGTTCGTGAGAATTATCTAAGTAGATAGTACAGATGGCTACCTAAAAAAAGCTGCGATGCAATCACGTGTGTCCCGTAGAACAAAGAAATTCAATCTGCGACATCCTCTCTGTTTTCAATATTTCTTAAAAAAAAATTCTACAATTTATCTTTGTTTTGCTTAAGGTCGAACAAATATTGAACCTTTTTTTCGGACACCGCGGCTCTTTCTCACTTTGGGAATAAACCAAAAATAATATATAAGCAATTTGGTTGTGAAACTTTATAGAGAGCAATCGATAAAAAAATACATCACGCTATATGTACTATAGTTAGTATTGGCCAAAGCAAAATCAATAGCAGCAAAAATGCATACAACTGCAACATGCTGTCGAAAGCTTAAATATATATTTAATTAAAAAAGAGACTTGTCTCTTCCAATCTGCTCGCATATGAAACTGTCATATTTCAGAACTGCGACACGCAGCATTTTATACATTTGCCACCACAGCTCATATCGATAGCATCACAAAAAAAGAAGTGAATTGGGACCATTTATACCCCGAGCACATTAAAAAGACATCTCTGACCCAATTCTTACTTTTACCCAGCTGCCCGTTTATTATATTCATCCAATCGCCATTCCATATATGTATGTTAGCAAGTGCCACATTTATATGTGGCAGATATCCGAATTCGTGGTTTATGCGGCGGGGTTGGGCATGGCCAAGAAATGTTCTGAGCAATCTTAGGAAGAGATTCTCAGTAATCTATACTACAAGCTTGATAGCTCTACGGAGCGGGTGTGACTATATCATTTCTTTTTATAGATTATTGAAGTTATTATTTGTATAGCATCTTCCAAATTGAATGACTCTGTCTTGCATGAGCATGAGTTCCAAGATTTAAGTCCATGGACTTAGTCATACACATATACCGAGTGCAACAAAAGCAATAGGACATTTTCCACACTTCTGACTCGCCCAGAAATGCTGATCTTGCATGTATAGGTTAGAACAATGCTTCGCTTCACACTCCATGACACAATTACAGCAGCCTGCTCTGGGTCCGCTCCAATCAGTAAAGATAGGCAGTGCATGCAAGCATAATGATAAGCGGGCGCACAGCGGCCTAACAGTTGCCATCTAACTTGCCGTCAACAGGAATGTCAAATTCGGGATGTACGAGTATGTCAAGCTCTGGCTTCAATAGGAATGCACGCACACACACGCAAACACACGGTGCAGCTTGTGGCAAGCTATGTAGCAGAAACTGAGCACACGGCTTAGTGTCAGATAGGGCAACTGATGTAAAGCTCTAACTGCACATCTGTATTTGTATGTGTGCGTGTGTAAGTGTCCGCGTATGTACAGTGTACACTGTGCAAACATGCAATTATGTAATGTGCCGCTGAGAAGTATGCAATGCAAACTGTATATCGGTCTGTTGCTGACGTCACTTAATTGATTTTAGCGTGCGTCAATTACAATTGCAGTTTCACTTTCACTTTCACTTTCACTCACACACTTCACCACTCCAGCCACTTAGTCAAACCAATGTGCCAATGTGCGTCCATTAGTTGTGCGTGTGTGTGTGTGTGTGCTGTTTAATTAGCCCCCTTTGGGGTTTTCGACAGTGCTTCAACCACAGCAGAAGATGCTTGGATTAGATTTCGTATTAAAACAAACTGAGGTCGATCCCCAGAAGGCGAAAGGTGTAGTTAAGATTCTTGGGCGCTCAAGTATATATGAATCGCGATAGTAACATACAAATTTTGGCAACGAGCCTGTTTATTATTTTATTTCAAGTAAAAGTCGTAATGATCATTTCATATTTGACTTTTTAGATCAGGTGAGTGATGAACATGTGTATAAGCCAAGGTTTCACTCAGGTTAAAAACGATTCAAGTTCGCTTTTTACCTCTGCTTAATACAGTTGAAACCACAAATTATTCATACCGTTGAGGTTCTTTTCCTTGGGGAGGGCGGGGGCAGCCCCAATTAAATGAAATGGTAGGCTTAAGGAACCAAAGTAAAAAACGTTTGCCAATACATTTCATCATTGCAAAAAAACAAAAAATGTAGTTACGATTTTAAGACACCCTGTAGCAAAGTATTGTTTGAAGTTGATGCAAAACTAGATGCGACGCAGTTTAAATACAACTGTTTAAGTTAAATCTGTGTGTCTCAAATAAAAATATTTATATTATAATTCGAGAGTTAACTGTGAAACTTTCATCACTTTGTGCTACATACAATCAAAATTGTCTGACGAGTAATTCCAGGGTATTTTGTAGCGCTGCGGAATGCTGAATGAATGTCGTCGTGGGCGCAGCCCCACGAAATGGAAGAAAGTGGGAGAAATAATTTTTCTTTTTTATACACTTGAAGTGGATATTGCAATCTTGTAGTGAGGTATGTAACGACGAAACCCACGCCATATGAATTATTTATCTTTTGACAAAAAAAAACTTGATAAACACTTCGAAGCGTTTCGCTTTTCCTTAATTAACAACAATAATTAAATAAAAAATTATAACAAATTTAAAATGGACTTCGTTATGCAAGGGCATGTTGTCGTCGGCGTGCCAAAGATTGCTTGTATTTCCCGTTGTATTTCATTTCGCTCTCCTTGGAATTCAACCGTGTCCATGCCGGTCGATTCGACGCTTTTCAACGGCTGTTGGGCACGGACTCCACTTGCATTTGGTGGCCACAATGTTGTTACCCAATTGACAAGCATTTTGCTTGTATCGCAGGTAAAGCAAGCGATATAACCATAGTCAATGGAGGACAAGTGATACCCTGTATACAAGTATGCAAACTGGTAAGGACTTTAAAGCTAGTTTGCCAATTTACAATGAATGTTGTATTCAATTTGAAGACTGTTGCAAGTTGCAACAAAAACCCAGAAGGAGCAAATAAAAACGTTTTACACTTGAAATACTAACTACTGCCTTGGCTATATCATACACTACTGAACCTATTGTATATGCGCAGGGTATAAACATTAATATATGTATCTCAGGGCAAATACAATGATAACAATATATATGTATTTATTATGACGCACAATTCGTTTTAGTTTGTTGAAATGCAGCTTGCTTTTCTACAAACAACTGGAAATCACTTGTTGTTCTCTCAAACTAAATACAATAGCTTAAGAAAAATATTCCTGAGGCGTTGTCCAAAGTGATAAAGTGTTAAAGTTTCTGACTCAAGAAGACAGCCAGCAAAGACTTGTTGTTGCCACTTTGCATTGTGCCCAGTCAGCAAAATTAGCTGCAAGTAACAATAAAAGAAAGCAATAATAAAAAATAAAATAAAATAAAACGGACACGTTTGCCAAGCACTTGGTAATTCTAATCTTATCCCAGAATTAATTAAAATTCATGATTAGTTAACGTGCAAGTCGCTGCTGGCAACAACGAGCTCAGAGCAGCAGCTAATCCGGAACCACTTGCTCGTTGTCCGGATGCCAAATTGCCATAGAAGCAGATGGAGCTGCTGATGCAGATGGAAAAAGAAAGCGAAAAAAGGGTGTTTGCTCTGACTGCGGATGGACGTCAATTCTCATTTAAGCCTTGTTTATGTTGCTTGCTGTGTTTTAGCCAAACATTTGATGTTGCATGTTGCGAGGGTCGTATATGAGATGTTATGGTTAAAAAGTTGCTGAATTGCTTCAAGCTAGCGGAACTTCTGGATTATGTGCAATTCCAGTGAAATATCCATATCCAGATAAGAGCATGATCTCATCAAAAAACAAAAATGTATTCTTACAATCGTTTATTGCTTGGTGACCTCTTTTTATAATTTCATTTTGTCCTTCGCTGGCTCCAGGACGAGCAATTTTTATTTATTTTTGCTCTTTCTTGGAGTCCCGTGAGGAAGCGGTTCATAGAGTTCGTCCGACACGATTCGAAACATATCAAAGTATAAAATAAAAAACACTTGACCTGGATCTGGCTAAAGACATATTAATTTTCTTATAAATACAAATACAAATTTATATTTATGAACATTTTATTTATGTCGACATTTTTAATGTAATATATTAATAATAAAATGCGTTTGACTGAATCAGTTGGAGTTCAAAATTATTGATAATATTTTCATATGCCAAACAAATATTTTAATCCTAAAGATACATGTATAACCCAGTCAGGAGTCCGTTGCTTATTGTGTTCGCGTGAATAACTTCAATAAGAAAGAATGCTCTAGTCGAGAGAGCTCGATTAACAAATATTGCATTGCCGTGACAAAAACTCACGTTCAAGCAGTGCTTATGGGTTGTTATATAATATTTTCAAAATGGCAAGTTGCTTTAAAATCGATAGCTTTAATTTGGGGATATATCAAATATATAGCTTATCTTCGTTTAGCTCCAAAGTGACCCCACAGCATAGTTAGGTAATGTCTTTATCGCTGCTTTGAACACGCTTTGCTGTTGTATGATGTGATTAACGGATATACAGTGTATAAGAACAATAAGAACAATAACAACAACTACACCTACAACGCGGGAAATTCATAACCTTGCGTCGAATGGAAAATCAATGCAAAATCAAGAGTCCCACATACGCCCCGTGGCATGCTATGTGTCGTCACGTGTGAGAGTGTATTTATATAAAGAACAAAGAGTGCTAGCTTTCTGATGCCTCACCTTTTAAGCCTGACATTGAAATTCGGCACCAGTGGCTTTAGTACAAAAATAGACGAGCGAAAATAGTACCGGCTGTTGTTCTTGATTGCTTGTAAGGGTTAAGTCCTAATTACCCTTTGTTTTGCTGCATGCCCCTTCCGTGCAGGTGCTGTCTTTGTGAAGAATATGAGCGCATCTAGAAACAAGTCGACAGGCTCTCAACCAAGCATCGAAACTAACCATTGGCAACTAACTAGACAAAGGTCAGGGCAGAATCGTCTGCCCCTAGAACCAACCCAAATCAGGCAGGCAGATAGCTGCCTCAAACAATCGCACAATAGCATAGCTGTATGACAGTTGAGTTAACTCTAATGCACAATGCAGTTGGGGTTGATGCGCCTGGCTCTGGCTGTTTGTCGTCCTATTGTTCTAAGCGGAATGCAATGGTTGCTCTCAAGCAGGCATCTACAACATTCATGCATAAATCATACAAAAGACCACAATTGAAAGACCATTGCAACCAGCCGACAAACTTTATTTGACAGGAGTAAAAAAGGACATCAGCTGGCAGCTTTGATCATCAATTTTAGAATGTGCATAGGGTTTGAAGAGCTACAAAATCGCAAGAAACAATAAACATCCATAAAAAGAATTGCACTTTGCAAATTGCAAATTGCAAATTGAGTAAAGTTATGATATATGACCTTTAAACATATTCACATGTTTATATATACGATATGAGATCGATAAAAACATTTTAGTTACAACTATCACTTTAACTTATAAATGAAAAGCATTTCAATACATTACATACAATTATGCAATACTTTGACATCATTTTGACATTAATAAAAATAAATAAAGAAATATATTGACGAAGTATTTTTGATTTTACTTGCAACTAATGTAATTTTATTATTATTATTATTATATTATCCTTCAGCTAAGAAATTATAATTTATATACTACTCTATAAAGTTGCTTTTAACTTGCTACTCATTTTAGTTACATATTTGACGTGCATCGCCCACTGTCTACCTGCTGTCATTGAGCTCAAACTTTGGAAATGGTGAGTTCATATGCACACTAATTAATTGTGGCTGCTACTGTTTAAGTTCCAAGTCAAAAGCAAACATTCGCAGAGCAGTCGAAATTGAATTCCCACACTCATTCTGGACTAGACGCGGTTTATTTTTATCAATGTTGGCTGTCCAAAAACTTTTTAATTAAAAGTAAATGCATAGGCCACTGGATGACCGCGAAGGAAAGCCAAAAAAATCGTTTCAGATAGCAATCGGAGAATAAAAATATTATGTCAATTACTCTACACTGGCTCGCCCACACGCCCCAGTTGTTGCATTCCCCATACTAACAGCCACACTAGGAAGGACCAAAATGTGCTGCACGGTATGTAGTCAAAGGTTAATACGTAATTTACATGCAAATCGAGGTGGCTTGGAGTAAAATAAACAGCAAGCAGGTACAAGTAGCAGTTTAGAGTATATCGTTTATTTAGTCAGTCCAGATTTACCATCGAACAATAGCAACAGCACCAGCAATAACAAAACCAACTACACGTCAAGTCTCCAATAGCCCGCACAATGCCGTTAAATTTAAGTTGATTCAACGACAATTTATATTGAAAATAAGCCCTTTTCGGATAATTTACTATATGTATTGTGTGCATCTGTTATACACCGAATTGGTTAGTTACTTAGTATTTACTACTTTGCAACCCAATAAATTCCGACTGACAAGCTATGCTGCAAGCATTTGGGCAAGGCAATGCCGGCAATTCCAATTCCAGTGAGAACCTGGCATACTCTTAATACTCTCTGTAGCAACTCAATTTTAGCACTTTACCTGACTCTAACAGAGTACAAAAATATTTAGCAAATTTAGAACTGTGTATAAGGCTTCTGGTAGTTGAATACTCTCAATGGAAAGCGTCGTAAATTTGTTTAGCTAAAATTACAAAACCAAAAGTTTGTTTTAGCTGTGTTTAGAAAGTGTTCCGGCTCTTAGTCAATTTTTGCTACTTATTTATTAATTCCAATAAATACAAAATTTCATGCATGAACTTAAGTTTATAGCTGCCAGTTTATTAAACTTTTCTGCAATAGGTGCTTATTTGCCACTTATTTATATTATTGATACCAGCTTAAGAATTACTTTATCATATATGCCTTTTTTAATTAATAATTAATTTAAGTATTCGTAGACAGAGGAAATGTTATCCAAGATTTACGACTCCCATGGCGTTTAAACAAGGATGTATGAAAATACCATAAATATGTTTGGTGCTCAAGCAGAATTAATTGCTTTTGGCCAACTCGTCGAATTGGGTTAGATTGTCACAGGAAGCCCATATGTGCCGAGGGGCCCAAACTTAAGACAAATTATTAATTATGAAAGCCGTGGAGGGTAAAAATTGCAACTGAGTGTAACGATACGTCTTCACGGCATGCCTTAGAGGTGCCTGCCTGACACGGCGTATGAGCAACAATTGTGAAATTTCTATGGAATATTTGATCGATTCGAAGGCAGAGGCTTTGTCAGTTTGTTTATTTGCTCTTTGCCGTTTGCTGCAGGCGGATTATGTAAAGTAGCGACAGAGAGCGCGGCATATGTTGTGCGTAGTATTATTCCGTATCACTTTAGGATTAACTTACCTTGGGTGAACAACAATAAATTGAACGATGACAGCGCTAGCACGTAGCTGGATGTGGAAGACATGCTTCCATATTACACTTTACATAAGCGTTGTTGTTGGCCTTGCCAATGCCGGCTGGAAATCAGCAATGGGTAATAGGAAAAGCGAAAGTAAGTAAAAACAAAATAACAAAAACAAGTATAACAAATGGTAACTCGTGACAAAAACGAGGGGGCGGGGAGACGAGGCGCCAAAGATTGCCACACGGCTAAACGCTATTCTACGCTTGTTCTCGTTGCTATTGTTGTTATTGTCGCCTCACTGGTGCCTCCTTTTGACGTAACTCTAACTTCGTCACTGGGCGATTTGAACGTGCAGCACACCACAATAAAAAAAAGGCATTGAATCAATTAAACAAATGCCAAAATAAAAAAACATTAACCAAAAAAAAAAAGGAACAACAAAAAACGTTCGTGTATCTTTTGGGCCTTTCACTGCGTTCACACTGGGCTCCGGTGTTGTGGATAGATTGTCGTTGTTATTATTATTAATGCTGTTTTTAGTTGTGGCTATTGCTATTGCTTTTGGTGTTGTTGGTGTTGGTGTTGGTGTTGGCGTTGCTTGTTCTTTTTGCTTGCGCGGCACGGGCGTCCGTTGCGTTCGAGATACGTTGCTCGACTAAACTGCTGCTTAGCGTCGTGGTTACGACTTCAGCTTCGTGTTTGACCCATCGCCAAATGCGAATGCGAATGTGAATATGGATATAGGAATGTGTGGGTGTTGGTGTTGGTGTTTCTGCTGGTGCTGGTGCTGGTGCTGGTGCTGGAGTCCTTTTAGTCCGCTCTCCCTATTGCCACTCACGCGCATGCTGCTAGCTACGCAACGGACACAAATAATGTGGGTGGCACGACTTGCCCAAGGTGGAGTCAAATCATTTGGGTTATAGATTTTGTTGCTGTTGCTGATGTTGCTGTTGTTGTTGTTGTTGTTGTTGTTGTGGTCAACATTCGCAAACATCGCGTGCTAGATCTGAGTCCAAAAGTTCTGCAAATCTTTAACCTTCAGATGTATACGAAAATTATCGACTGATTTTTTTGACGTGTTTCGTGGCTCAAAAGCACCACTTACCCTGGCCACCAATAACCACATAAATATTATAAGAACTGCAAGCAAACATTTAATCAAAATGAAAGCACAAGACAATAAATGGCTCGAAATAAGCGCATTTTTTACAGTTGATGGTGAAAAATATATCAAATTGAATATCGATATATAAGTAGAAGAATGATAGTTTTACCCTCAGAGACAGGTTGTCAATGGCTCTAATATCTTTGCGAAAACAAAAATCTCCCAAGAAATATTTCCGTATATTTGTTTCAAAAGTAGGAATAAAAATATTAAAGAAAAGATTTTTAGTTTTTTTTTGTTTTTTGTATTAAGTTGCACTTTTATTTTATTATGCGTCTGCAGACAAATTTATCTAATTTTCTATTCATTTAATTTAAGATGTACACATAATTATTATCAATAAATAAACATTTTAGATAAAACAACATCTGTGGTTAAGTAAACATGATCTCCATTTAAAAAAAAACCTCAGATTTTGCTTTTGCACATTTTCAACCTTAAATACATATGTATATATAAATATATATAAATATACATAAGCATGTATGTAAGTAGTATTTTTCTATTTGTAAATAAAGTATTTTTAATGTTTGGATTTCTCTCTGTTAAGTCTGTTAATGACTGAGTGTATAATTTACTATTAAGCAAATATAAGAATATTAATTGTCATTTATCAAACAACCAAATTATATATAAGAAAGTAATAAAAAATAAAAATATATTTGATGTGGTTTGTAAATGCATATAAATTTCATTTATTGCCTAATTTATGTATTTATTACTACGCTAACGACAAAAGTTAGAAATGTTAAAGATTGAAGTTTAACAGTGAGCAAAAATTGTATAAAAAAAAATCCTGAATAGTATGCATTACAGCAAATATTGTAAACCGAGTTGACATTTGATATTGATTTAATCGGTTCAACGATTTGACGTCAGAATTATATTCATGCACCTAAGTAAAAATCAGTTACTGGAATTTACTTTATTTCTTCTTTGTGTTGTCCTAGAGAGTATTATAATCGCTTCCAACCACACAAGGTATATATATTTTTGATCAGCATTACAAATGTAGCGTAAAAATAATGATATAATAATTCAAATAGTTTGTCTATAAGCGCAGTTGAAAATAACTATAATATAAAGTAAACGTAATAATAATACACACTTAAACAAAGAGCATGCAATGTGATTTGAACATTGTGTACAAAATGTTTTGGAAATGGTTTGTTGCCCGACACTGTTGGCTTTGCACGCCAATGCCAAAATTGTCAGACAGTATATGCATGTGAGAATTCTGTGTACAATGGCGGTTAGCAAACTAGTGTATAATTTACAATGAACTTTTAAATACAACTCAAATTAGATGTGCGAACATGCAATTTATCATTTGCCAATTGATCACGTGATCTTGACTATCGCCGTTTGTTGACGCGCTCAATGTACTTTGTCTTGTTGAGCGCCCGATTGCCCGCATTGGGATCCATCATGCGCTTCCAATCGGTTTGGCCAACAACAAAGCCAATCGCACGCATCTTTTGCTGTGCACGCTTTTCCTCAATGTCCGCCCAACGCACCTACAATGGTTTAGACATTTGTGAGTATCATATGTCTAAATGGATAGAAAGAAGATTGCTTTGAGGGAGCGACTTACGCGTTTCTTGCCATCGGTGCTGACACTGGGAGGTTCCCACTCGTCCAATTGTAGGTAGTCAGCAATGCTTGCCGTCTTACGCTTTTGCATTAGACGCTTCGTGCCATCGAGACGTGCTGGAAGGGAAAAATAGTTTTGTATTACACAACCAATGTAGAGCAGTTGCTTTAACAATTTAACAGAACTTACCCAGATTTTCCTCCGTGGTGTCGTTTTCCCACTTGCTTTTCAGTAAGCCGCACTATATACAACATAACCAAAACACATGTCGCAAGAATTGTACAATAGAATAATATTTGTATTAGCGAAAGCAACGCTGTGGCTCAGAACCTATCAAAAGCACTATGCCCACAATGGGGCAATCGCTAACCCAACCCTGAGATGGCTAATCGGCTCACACTTACATCGTTGGCCGTAACGGCACTGTTGCTATCCTCGTCATCGTCGTCGTCGGTGCCAGCGGCGGGAGCGGCATCGGTGATTGCCTCATCCGGAGCAGCTTGCTCGCTGTCTGCATTATCATCCTGCAATGAACAAGCCGCAAAAAATCAACAAAGGTTTGCTTGAAGAGCATTTCATTTGCCTTTACTTAGGTACTTAAATCATATTCGATATTTTGGTATAAAGCCGTTCTAGTTGTATTTCAGATATATAGATTGTGATTGTTTTGAAGTGTATATATAATAACGAAATGCAACTACATAATTGTGAATGGTATACCCAGTATTTATGTACGTATGTAGTCCCATATATATATATATATACATATATATATACTAAAGACACATATATATATATATATGTATATATATATATATATATATATAAATATATATACATACGCACATAAACATATGTGACAGATTGACACATACATAGATTTGTGAAAATTATGAGTATTTCAGAGAAGCTTAGACTAAAGAGTGGTTTTTAGACAATTGTTTAAACTGGCATCGCCAACTAAATGATACTCGTGCTTAGACTACAGCTCTTCACATATATGTATAACAATATAACTACATATATATAGGTACATATATAATAACTATGCAGTTTGTGCAGCCAGCCACAAACTGCTAGCCAGTGTGTCAGTGCCACACTCACACAAACGCACACACACACACACACACACACACACACATACACAACAGCTGCTGGCCAGCCAAACGCTGTCCAGGCAGTCAAGTGCTTCAGGTGCCTTTATGATTGAGCTGGATGTCCTGCATCGTAGACCGTGGGCCGTGGACCGGGGTCCGTGTCGTTGCATTAGAGCATAGTTACCGTTGCCATGTCCTCTACATCTTCCATTTCAACCACATTCTCGAGAAGCGACGACACATCAAGTTTTATGTAGTGCAATGGCGTTGTACACCAATTTTCCAGAACAAAGCGTATGTCCTCCTCGCTTCGCTGATGGATGTTGCGCCCCAAGCACGTCTCCACATCGCAATGCATGTCAATGATGTAGGGCTGCCAAAAATACCAAAAACTCGGCATCAGTTTCAGCGACACACAGAAGAGAGACAGAGACAGAGAGAGAAAGCGAGATAAAGAGAAAGAGTCAGCTGCTCACCACAAAATTCGAATCTTTTGCATGACAATAGAACTCGTTGAGAGTGCGCAGTGAGTTGTTGTTGCAATCGACAATAATGAAATCATAGAGATTATCGCTAAGCGTCTTCTTGAACGATTTTATCAAGTACTGCATATACGTCTCCTCCATGGCATCATCATACTCATAGAGTATCTCCTTCTTCGGTATCTGGAAATATGAAACAAGTATAATAAAGGCAATCGGAGTTCCCCGGCACACATCAAAATTTAATTATTAACTAAAAGCTTTGGCTGATTGTTCTTATAGAAGCTATTAATACAATGCTAATCACCAATCAGACAGTTTTCAAACTGAAAGATTAGTTTTCAAAGAAACTAATAATAGACAGACGGACTTTCACATATCGTCTCGGCTGTTGATGATCTAGAATATATATTCGTGCAGAGGTGCCTTTTTTCCTAATACCCTAGGCAAGAGTTTAAAATGAAAAAATGATAACAATAACCAACAAACAACAAAGAAAATGATAGCATTTTGCAAATTGTGGTTGTTGTTGTGTTGACATTATTCGCCGCTTGTAAGTTATTTTGTGTGTTCCAGTTTGTATACAAAGTAAAGAAATTACAAGTGCGTTAAAAACTTGCTGATCTGCTGGCCCAATCTCACCTTTTTGCCAGTCTTAGGGCACTTTTCGTCATAGTCGTTTTCAATGATGAAATAGTCATCGATGCTAAGTATGCGTGGATTGGCTCCGCCCATTTCCAACTCCTTATCCTTTATCAGACGTGCCACATACGACTTCCCACAGCCTGGCGCTCCGCGCAATATAATGCAAATGCGCTTGGGACGCGATATCCGACCTGGTGGTAGGAGCACCTCATCAATGGATATAGTATTGAGATTCTCATTCGTGGGAACGCTCATTTCCAGACGGCGCGTATCTATCTGTTCGGGTATCTGTTCATTGGCTGCTGCCGTCGAGGGAAACAGAGCCGTGGGCGGATCCCCCAAAATACGGCGCTTCGGATTTGCGGGGAATGCTTTGACTGTCTCTTGCTGCAACGGGGACTGCGACTGTTGTTTATGAAACTTTGGAGGCGGCGGCGGTGATTCTAATCGAGCCACATCCGTCAGCGAACTGCGTAGTTAGATTATGATTATTCACGGACTCTGAAGTTGACCAATTTAACTTACTCTTCGCCGTCAGATATGTCCTCGAGATCATCCGTTTTGCCAGCAGCCTGCTTTGGGGCAGTGCACTAAGGGATATGAATATGAGATTATTCTTTCCAGTTGCGATCAATTGCAGCGTTGCAAGCTAATCACTTACCTCGTTACCGGTCAATGTTGTCAAGTTCTGCTCTTGTTGCTGCTGTTGCTGCTGTTGCTGCAACAAGCGCTGACGATTTTTATTCTTCTTTTTGTTTTTCTTCTTATTGTTGGAATTTGGATTCCGATTCATTGAGCCAGCACCTGGTCCAATTGGGCCCGACGTTTCTGGTGCATTGTGTGAGGCATGTCCATAGTCAAAGCTGACACCAGGTCTAAAGTCCGGTACCGCTGAGGCGGGCTCAGCACCTGGGCCTGCACCTGGGCTTAAACCTGGATCTGGACCTGGACCTGGACCTGAACATGGACCTGGACCTGGGTCACCGATGCCAACTCGAGTGGCTGCGTTATCAGCGGACTTGTGACCATAGTCGATAACCTTGGCGCTGGTGTTGCGGCTATTCTGATAGTCGAACACTTGCATGGGTCGATAGACGGGATCGTTTGGTCGTTGGGTATTGTTGATGTGCTCCGCGCTGCAACGTTGCGTATCGCAGTTTTGGGTTTGGTTTTCATATCAATTGTTTAACATTTTTTTCAATTATTTAATTATTGTTTTATTTTTATTTTTTTCGTAAATTTGTTTTTTTGATTGGAAATTTTTTTTTTTTTTTATTGTTGGTTTATGTTTTTAATATTAAACCAGGGAAAAAACACTTAAACTTTTACTTATTACATATATATTTCTGATTTTATGGGACATTGGTCAAATCAAGCTATTTACATAACAAGTCAGAGTCAAAGTTAGGATCAGGGGCGAGGTCGGGTTCGGGGTCGGGGTCGGGATCTTTTGGCATTGGCGAAAACATGAGTTAGCATTTAGAATAATTAGAGCGCACTTGGCACAGCCAACCAGCCAGCTGACAAAAGTCATGTAAACTTAGATTAGGATATGAAACAAACAGAATGGATAAACTCGGCAAACCGAATTTCAAATATTATTTCAACTGATTGTTTCGTTGGTATAAGATTTAGAAGTACGCATTTTTGGCACATCCTGAACAACGAAATTATGCTAAAATATAATACACGAGAAATGTGGTTTTCTTTCACCTCTTGGTATACCCTCCAAGATGTTTAATCAATGCATCCCCAATGTGTTATTTGATACCGTTTCAAATATAATAAAAATAAATCATTTTGTATGGATAACTTCAGTATGCAGACAGACAGACAGACAGATCAGGTATTCCAATATAACTGATTCTGTGAACTTGGTAGACGTTTTTATGACCAACAGACAAGCAAATAAAATGTACTTTTCCTATTTTTACACCCTTAATATGATTAGAAGATATCTTCGACACCATTTAAGTATATTTATGCAAATGGACTCTTATACGCCCGTATCAATCTCAATTTTTATTGCCAATAAGCTACGCAAATTGGGTTGTTTGAGTAGACAAATATCAGAATTACATTGTACACTTGTCTTATTTTGGCAAAGGTATTTAATCGTGAGTATCATTATCATTATCATTTTGTAAGTTTATAAGGGTTTCATGTAAGTATTTATTATATTACTAAAAACGTTGCCCAATATTTGATACATAATATGTGTGCATATTATACTCAAAAGGAATCAGATCGTTTCCAAGTATGTCAAAAAGCATTCAGCATCGGGAATTCAAACTGTGGCACAATCGTATTGTGCCCTGTATAATGCAGCAAATACATTTTATACTCTTATTCTTGAGTGGCTAACGAATAATTAATTTTTTTTTTGGTTTCTTGTTACAAGCGGACACCCATTCGTAATTCGGACTGCTTAAGACAGATGTAGGAAATTTTGATTCATTGCAGGCAATTCTTAAAGCTGATGCAAAATGCACCTATGTTTAAGTGAAGATAGTATGCATTTCTTAGTTTACAAATAAATACTGAAGTGCACAAGCGCATTTAAAATGATTCATTTTATTCATAATCGTATTCAATGTGTTTCGAATTTTGCATGTTTTTATGTTTAAATATGTGTAAGTATTAGTACATAGAAATATGTCACTCGAAATTCACTAGAAAATGGAAATTTCATTTTATGTACCCCAAAAAAAAATAAATCAAATAAAACTAATCAAATTTTTTTTTTGTTATATTAATATAAAAAGAATCGTGGGAAAAAAGCATCAAAACAATACAAAAATCATTTTAAGAAAAACTTAAAAACTAGGCTCGAAGGAAAAATTAAAAATGAATTATGTAAGTATACTCGATAATATACAATGTATTTTATTGTAATGCTGCACTCAACGGTAATCGGAGGTATTTACATTGAGATTGATTGAGAAATAGGGAGAGATTAAAAGGTCGCAGTATGCACTTGTGGGTTCGTGTGTGTTTTATGGATATTGTGTAAAATCCTCTGCTGCCTCGCCGCTGTTTTAATGTTTAGATATGCGCTGTGTGTGTGCGTGTGTGTGTGTGTGTCTTGTGTCTGTGTGTGTGTTGTGTCTGTGTGTGTGTGTCGCGGAGGAGGAAGGGCACGTAACTAATATCGTAGCACTTTTCATCTTAAATGAGCTCTAGCGGGGCCCACGATGCTGTTGGACGTTACTATTGCTCCTGTTTAGGGCGTCACCTCCACCGCGGAAGGATCGGCCGCTGCGCAGACGCACGGAACACGGAACAGTTGAAATTTGTCAAATTATAAATTTTGTATGCAGCAGTCATTGAATTGATGCGCCATTGAAATTGAATGATAGTTGAATTTTACATTTTATTTTGCATTTTGATTTTCATGTTGTTTGTATTTTGGGTGCATAAAAGTAGAAGAGAAGAAGAGAAAACGGGTATGGAATCAAAATTCCAGCATTAACGACGAGATCAACAAAAGATGCCTGCACATTTAAACTACGAACATAGAAACGAGTTAGAAAACATTCGGGGTTTAAATAATGCCAATTAAAGATATATATTTTTGTTTCTGTTTAATGGGCTTACTCATTTCGAAGTAATCAATTTTTCTCTAAGTCATTTGAGCATCGTTCCTAATTCGTACACGTTTGAAATATGCACGATTATGAACAATTTAAATATTTAAAATAATTACGTACAGGACAAAATTTCGTTTAGCTGCATATGTCAAATATTAAAACATAAACATTTTTATGGAAAATAAAAACAAAAATCTTTAATTTGGACATTCGCTGAACAAAGAGTCTCAAACCCCTTTGAAAGTTTTGTAAGACTATTTTACAGCAAATAATAAAGACTAAGAAAGACATTCTTAAAACTGACAAAAATCTAGAAATTTCGCATAGTTTTCTTGCTTTCTCAATAAACAGCTTGATTTAAAAATGTTGTAAAAAAAAGAGCTTAGAATAGAATAAATTTTCTGAAATTAGTGAAGCTTTTTTGGGTGCAGGATTATGTTACAGTATTGATTCCATGGACTTGACACTTAATAGGCTCAATACATGTGCTTATATATATTGCGGCTTTGTTTCAAATTCCAAATTTCTTGTTTGAAAGGGTATTTGGAAAATGGTAATGTTCTTGGGGTTGTTGCAAAAACCAATGATCATCTTTTTTTTTAAGTAAAAAGTTTAAAAACTAATGGAGAATTGTTTTGAATCTGCTGGGTGGCAAACACCAGTCAATGAATGCACAATGCAACATCGATTCCTGAATTCAGAACAAACATTCTTATGTAAATACAGGCCTATTCATTTATGTATATATATATACCACTTATATACAGTTTGCATAACTAAAATTAAAGAGTTTATATAACTCTCCAGACAATTTTGAGAAGTCAAAAACAGAAACGCATTGAAATTCCCATATTTTACGCATATCTGCATCAAAATCAAATGGCATAAAATAATGCATGAATTTTGAGCTATTTTCGCTATTTTCGGAGACTGTTGTACAGACAAAGATACTACAAAACGGTTGGATTTTGATTCATATGCATCAGTTGGGGTTGGTTAACACTCAGACGGATTGGAAACTTGGACCACCTAATTCACAGAAATGCGTAGTTAGAGACATTTTGACAAGTTTGAGCCCCCGGTAATTGGTAATTGGTAATTGGTCATATTAAATTATATGCGGTATGGACAATCAGGGATAGAGCCACAGAGAGAGGCAAAAGATTAGGGTCAGCTTATGACACATACCTATCAGGCCATGGCCTATTGCTGTTGTCGTTGTTTCCCGCGTTGCCAAAACTGTTTCTCGCCTGCCCAAATTTCTTTGACTGATTCATCTGCCCTCTTCCGCGTGGTCCAAATCCGGGCCCATCACGCGGCTTATCTTCATAGCTTGGGCCGGAGGGTCCGACATTACGTTTGAATGGATTCTCGCTGAACGAATTGTTATTCTTGTTGTTGTTGTTGCCCATTTTGGAGCCATTGAAATTCGGATTATTGGGTCCTGATCCTGGTCCTGGGCCAAAGTTGCGTTCATTGGGACTGTTAGGTCCTTGGCCAAAGTTGTGTTCATTGGGATTGTTTTGTCCAAAGTTGCGGTTAAATGGTGCAGCTGCATTTGGTCCACCGGGTCCGCCGAATCGTCCAGGACCTCCATAGTTTTGACCAGGTCCCGGTCCATTTGGGCCGCAGAAGTTTGATCGAAACTGGGCCGGGCCAGGACCTTGACCGGGTCCGTTGCCACGAAAATGTTGACCGTAGCTTGGACCGGGTCCATTGAAATTTGGATTGTTGGGTCCATCGGGACCAAAATTACGTCCAAAAGGCCCGTTCGGTCCAGGGCCGCCACCAAACGATCCTGCCCCCTGTTGATTAAAATTGGGTCCACCGAAATTGGGACCATTCTGTCGAAAGTTGCCACACGGCGGACCACCAAAATCAATAAAATTCGGTCCCATCACCTGGCCACCTCCATCCCCGCTAGGTCCAAAGGGTGGACCATTGGAACCGAATCCATGTGGTGGCCGTTGATCGTTGCCAAAACCACCACCACCGCCAGGTCCATAACCACCGCCGCGATTTCCGGCATCATTGCCAGCTGGTCCTCCTCGAAAACAGCCGCCCGGCGCATTATCCGCCATATTATTCTGCTGCCCATCCGGCTTGCTATTTTTCTGATTATTCTTCTGATTGTTCTTCCATTCGGCAAAGGACAGCGCCCGTCCGTGTTTGCCCTCATTTTTGTTGCTGTTGTTGGCGGGATCAGAGCGCTCATTGGATTGCTGCTGTTGCTGTTGCTGTTGCTGTTCCAGTTCGCGACCCTGCGCCTGGGCCAGAGCCTGAGACAAGCTGTTCATGAACTCGGGATCTTTGAGTACATTGCTAACAGTGTCTGGCAGCGATTCATTGACCGTCGTCCCTGTCGCCTTCTCTTTTTCTAACTGCTGACCTTGTGGCGATATGCCTGGTTTGACAATGACCACATCAAACAGCGATGGTATCTTCTTGTTATTATCAGCATTTTGATTTGTTGGCATTGTTGCTGCGGACGCAGCTGCGGATCCAATTCCGGCAGTAGTCGTGCTGCCATCGGCAACCAAATCGAGTCCTGGTATGCCATCGCTCTTTTTAAATATATTTTTCATGCGCGCATCGTTAGAAGACTCTACATAGTTGTCCTCTTTCTGCTGCACTTCATCCACCTCATCGTCGTCATCGTCCAATGAGATTATCAAGATATTCTCCTGTTTGCTCTGTTTCAATGGAGCCGATCTGACAGCATCAATTTTACGCTTGCCCAGTCCAGTAGCTGTACCTGCTGGTGCAGCTGCACCTGCACCTGCAGCGTGAGAAGCAGTTGAAGCTGAAGGTGAAGGTGAAGCGGAAGTTACAGCCGTAGCTGTAGTTGTACCCTTATCCACATTCAGCTGTTGCTGTTGCTGTTGCTGGGTGACTGCCGCTGATTTTTGGGCATTTAATTGCGGCTTCTGTTGTAATTTCGGTTGTTCTTGTTGTTGCTGTTGTGGTCGCAATTGTTTCTGCTGAGTTGCGGGCTTCGCTGGGATATTTCGCTCATGGCTAGATAATGGCATTGTCTGCTGTTCTGGTTGCTCCTGCTGTGCATCTGGTTTTGGCGAATCGTAGTGGGATTTAGTTGCGTCTGACTCTTTGGGCGCCTCATTTTGCTCCTCCATGTTCTGACCTTGTCTCTGGTTCAGTACACGTCTCTGACCTGGGCCCTGGTTCCTGCTGTGCTTTTGTGTCTGCTTATTACTATCCTCATCTGAATAGCCTTCGCCTTCCTCATAGTCGCCATAGCGACCATCGCCGCCGCTGGCTCCTGGCTGTTGTTGTTGGTTTGGTGGTAGTTGTTGAGAATTTTGCATTTGACGCCCGCGTCGCATTTGCTCTCGCCGCTCAGCAATGCGACGTCGCTGCTTCTCAAATTCCTCCTCATAGCGTCGGTATTCATCGCGATCTGGATGATTGGCATTGGCACGTTTCCAATCCTCGAACTGCTTCTCCCACTGGTTGAACAGGCGATCAAAGCTCAGCTCCAGCTGCTGCTGCTGTTGCTGCTGTTGCTGGCTGTAATTGCTTTGATTTGGGACGCGATTGTAGCCGACATCATGGAAACTATTGTTGTTTTTCTGTGGTGGGCCAAAATTTCCGCCGCTTTGATTCGATTGATTTTGTTCCCAACGTCCGCTGCGGCGGTTGTTATTGTTACCTGGCCCATAATTATCAGTAGGACCTTGACCCGAACCATTATTGCCGCCATAATTTGCATTATCTCTGCCCCCCACTGAACTCGGTCCACCAAAGTTGCCACTGTTACTGTTACTGTCAAAGTTGCTAGAGTTGGGTCCAGCACCATCATCGGAGCCAAAGTGACCTAATGATCCTGTGTTGAACGGATTGTTGCGACTGTTGCTGTTACTGTTGTTGGCGTTGTTACCAGGCCAGCTGCGTCTGTTGCCAGATTGATTTGACTTATTGACACTTTGGTTGTTATTGGTACTATTATTGTTATTGCTGCTGTTGTTGTTGTTGCCCGGCTCATTGCCTTGCCAACGATTGTTACGTGCTGATCCCACATCAGGCGGTGGTCCATCCCATCGCGAACGGTCCTCCGCATCCTTCGAGTTGCCTCTGTCATTGCCCCGGCTTGATGCTCCCTTTGCCCATGGAGGATCAGTTGGAGTACCGGATGACAAGGACGATGTTGATGTCGATGGCGGTGGCTGTTGCATAAACGAAGGTGGTGGGTGCTGTAAATTGGGAAACATGCCAGAATCACAACGACCACCACTGGGCGGCTGACTGTAGTTAACGGGCGGCATTTGGTTGAATCTGCCCGGCGGCGGCTGTTGCTGCCATTGATTTGACGTTGGCGGCTGTTGTTGCTGGTGGTGCAGTTGTTGCAGGGGTTGTTGTTGCTGTTGTTGTTGGTAAACTTGCGGCGGTGGCGGTGGCGGCTGATTGTACATCTGCGGCTGAGCCATTATTTTACCAGGCATCTGCGTATGGGAATGCGTCTGCGACTGCGGTTGCATTTGCGGTGGCAGTTGCTGCATCTGTGTCTGTTGATAGTATGGCTGTGGCTGTGCTTGTGTCGGCTGCACCGCCATCTGAGGCCCAATTTGAGCTGGCGGATAAACGGGCCCAATGGGGGGCACTGATGATGTGATCGGTGGTGCAGCAATAGGTCCTGCTGACGGTGCGACGTGTGGTGGCGCCACAGTATTAGTAGCTGCAGCGGCGGCCATTTCCCGCTTGTACTGTGAGAATTTGGAATACATAGAATTACATAAAAATACATTCAAAACGACGATTCCACGAACACCTGAACCTGAACACACCTGCTCGCCATACTGGGCATGCCACTTGGCGTATTCATGCTGGTAGGTTTGCCACTGCTGCCAGTGCTGTTGCAGCGCATACTGCTGTACCGGCGTCATCGCTGCATATTGGGCGGCCGTGTATTGTTCGTAAGGATTGTTGCCGGATTGGGGTGCGCCCGCACTCATATAAGTGCCGGGTGCCGCACCACCAGTAACACCAGCAGAGGCAACAGCAACTCCAACCATTGAAGTATTGTCTACAGGCGGCGGAGGTGGTGGTGCATCGGGCAATGGTGGCGGTATTGAGGGCTGCGGCGGCGGTGCAACCATTGCCGCGTTTGGCACCGCGGCCATGGGCCATTGATTCCACATAGCCGATATTTCAAATTATCTAAGCAATTTTATATAATTTGTACGCTTGACAAAAATATCTAAGCCGATCATATACAAAAAAAAATAGGGTACGCACTCACTTCGCCATTTTTGGCTAGAAAACTAGAGATGAGCATAGTGCAAAATGCTGATATCGATATAGCTTGCAGCCACTTATCGATGCCACTGCATTGACAACTAGAGCATCGCCAATTTGTAGAAATAAACTAGAAGGTTGCGACATACACATCCATCGATAAGTGTTAAGCAGTTTTCATACTTTGTGACGTCAAAATTAAACTTATTACAGTCCCAGAGCTGTTAATCGCTATAACCCTAGTGATCCTTAATTAAAAGTATATAAAGACTAAATTTGATAGTAAATATTATCAATATGCATAGTATCATTTTTTTCAGTTCCGTCAATTATCTCATATTATAATTATGCCATAACATATAGGCTAGGGTGCTAAATACACTAACGCTTCAGTGCAAACTATTTTAATATATTTGAATTGTATGATACGAACTACTGCAGATTCTGTTCTAACAAAGTTATATTGAATACGTTGTTTTCCTTCTCTTATTAGTATTTAATGACGTATACTCACAACGAAACGATATATGAACGATTATCGGAGTACCTTGTAGACTCGATAATTCTTGTGGACAACACGTGCGAAAGTATAAATTGTTAATTTCGCTTGTGCGTTTCGTTTAAAAGATTATTTATGAACAACCTATAATATAATGAGTACCAGCAGCACTAAAATTAAATATCTTGTGGCAGACACAACAGCATTTATAAATGCTGTGCCACTGAACGTAAGTGCAAGAAACATTTAAAATGATATTCAAATTGAAAACATCCCAAATTATTTTTCGTGATTATAGGAATATGCGGATAATGTGCTTACCGTGCCAGAGGTGGTTGCCGAGGTGCGCAACAAACGCCAGATACGCCGGCTCTGTGTGCTGCCTTTTGATTTGCAGGTGCGCGAGCCACGTCCCGAAAGCGTTAAGCATTGCGTGCAATTTGCCAAAAAGACGGGCGACTATGCCAGCTTATCCGGCATTGATTTAAAAGTGATTTCGCTCACATATGAGCTGGAGGCGGACACAGTTGGCACTGAGCACCTGCGCAATGAGCCAGTAGTCTCACAGGTAATTGCCTCCAAGGACAAGCCCGAGGAAATGCAGGATGTGAATAATAAGCGTCTCGTCGGCTGGTATATGCCCGAGGGCAACGAGGAGGATGATGAAGATGATGATGAAGGAGAGGAGGAGGAAGAGGAAGATGACAACGAGCAGCAGTTGGATAGGAGCAGCGACAAAGTCGACCACATTAAAGCAGCCATTGAAGCACATATGGATGGAACAGGGATACAAAGTCCAGAGCATGAGCTAAGAGACGCTAGAACAGACATTGGCAACGACAACGACGACGATGACGATTTAACGCAAGAGGAGCTGGACAAACTATTTGAGAAACTGCAATGTGCACCATCTGCGGACGAGGAGCGTGCAACTTGTGATCTTTTGGTAGCAGAGTCCAAGGACGAAGATGAAGATGACCAAGAGGAGCAGCAGACCCAACAAGCCAACGAAAAAGAAATGGACGAGGACGTTGGCGACGATGGCTGGATAACGCACTCAAACATCAAGAAGGCCAAAAAGGCGCTCGAGGGCAAAGTGGAAACGGACATTGTGCCGCCGGTTGCCTGCATGACAACCGATTATGCGCTGCAAAATGTGCTGAAGCAGCTGAATCTGCAGCTGGCCGCGCTAAATGGACGGATTATCAAGCAGCTGCGCACCTACATATTGCGTTGTTATGGATGCTTTAAGACTACCAGCATCATGACAAAGGTGTTCTGCCCCAATTGCGGCAACAAGACTCTCAAGCGTGTGGCCGTTAGTCTGGACGAAAACGGCAAACAGGTGCTGCATATAAACACGAGGCGCTCCCTGACTGCCAAGTATAAGAACCAAAGCCTGCCACGCTTTCAGGGCGGCAAGCATTCGCGCAATCCCATTCTGTTTGAGGATCAGCCCATGCCACGACAGATGCCGTCGCGTGTGGCAAAAACAAAGACAAATGCCCTGGATGATGATTATATTGCCGGCTTCTCACCGTTTGTGATGCGTGACGTCGACTCCAAGTCGGCGATGCTGCGCTCAAAAGGCAATCTGAAAGAATGGGCACGCAACAACAACTTCGAGGAGGATCGTAGACGCAAGAACTACAATCGCTTGTACAAATAATACGGGTGGGGCATGCTACCTACAAGGTTATATTTTTCTCATGCATATGTTAATATTAATAAAACACTAACTTAAAACAAATGTTCGCTCTAGAAGTTGGAATTGTCAATTTAAAATTAATATTTTAATCTAATTTTCTTTCTTTAATCTTTAATCTAAAGATTCATGAAAAGTGAAAAATTTAGCTTTGTCCGGCTCAAAGTCGGCCAGGAAAAATTATTTGTACAGACAATATAGTATTGTCTGCTTAGTGTTACTATGGATATGGTGCTATTAGCGATTAAAATGTAGAAGTCCTTAATCTGAGAGAGATCTCGAGAGTTCATCAATTTTGGACATTTACAATGACTTCAATTATTTACAGCTGTAAAAATATATGTACATATATATATATATATTGTATGTATTATTTATGTGTTTATAATTCAAGGCACAGCTCATTGCCTGGATACTCAGGTAGATTTAGCTCGTACTTGCGCTGCAGAGCCGGCGGCACAAAGCGTCCGCCCAAAAAGTGATGCTTGCCTTTGAAGTGTTTGGCGCATAGCTTGGGAGCCGTCAGTGAGATGAGCAGGGTCGGCTCCAGATCGCAATCGTTGAGCTTACCATTCTCCACATCCCAGCCACTGGGTATATCCACACTACGAAATCACAATAAGCAAAATAAATGGAGAGCAGACAATGGGAAACATTGATATGCACCTGGCAACCGGCAACTTTGTCTTTTGCAACAGTTCCACGACGGGTACAAAGTCTACGCGCACCGGCGGCTTGAAGCTAAAGCCGAAGAGGGCATCTACAATTAAATCGTAACTATTGGCAGACGTCTCCACTGTGGGACACTCGTCAATGCAGCAGATCTCCATGCGTTGACACTGATGCGATAGATTTTCGAAAAGCGGCTTTGCTGTTGGCTTCGGATAATAAATGGCTGGTGTGTAACCCATCAGAGCCAGATGGCGAGCACAGACCAGTCCATCACCACCGTTATTGCCAGGGCCACAGCAGACGAGGACACGACCAAACTGATCGGCCGGAAAGCATTTGGTTATAGCGTGCGCACAGCTTAGACCGGCTAGTTCCATTAACTGATCCACGCTAAACTTGTATTCGTTGAAGAGCTCTAGGTCGACATTGATGGCCTCTTTTTGATTCAAATACTTTACCATGCTGCTGCTGGTGTTGCTGCAATGACAAAATTCCCTCTGTTGAATTTGTTTTATTATTTGCTTTGGTTTGCCGGCGTTTGTCAAAACGCAGCTAAATCGGTTTCGCAGAGGTCCAATTGCCAATCGGCTTATCTTGAAAACGTGTCCCTGCATTTACCAGAAAGCCGTATTCACTAGTAGATTAAATAATTTGTAATATCAAGCACATGTTTGAAAAATGCGCAACCAACATAATAAATTTTTGTAACTTTTCTTACAATGTTTGTAAATATTGTGTTTCGCTACGTTTATCGGTTGAAAATATCGATATTTAAGTATTAACTAAGTGTGACCAGTCGCCAGGCATAAGCGGCACTTCTTAAACTGTTCGCTCAGTTTAAAAAACGCAGAGCGGAACATACGAAATTTAATTTCTTGTCAAATTGAAAATAAATAATGGATGAAAACTATCAAATTTTTCAGCAATTCTCATTGTGTATTGATCATTTTTATTTACACTATTTTCTTTGGACATAAGTGGAAGAAAATAATGAAAATTATTTTGATGAATTTCAACCCAAGGTTTAAATGAATAAGCTAAGAAGAATAATTAATAACTGCCACAAAAGGACACCACTAAAAATAGTAAGTAAAATATTAAAGCATTACAAATACACGCATACGTATAGAATACAAAAATATTGTAAAGGGGAAAATCGTATGCGCGTTTTTTGGCTTCTACAATAGTGCCTGTTATTATACACTTTGGCAGTTAGCAATACAAAAAGTATGTAATTGATAATGACAATGCTCAAATATTTTATTTGATGGATTCTCGACGAGAGTATTTCCCAAATACAAATATAATAAAAAAGTTCGGTTCGCTTATGTGATTAGTTTTCGTGTCTGTCAATATGCTCAATATGAATAAACTATGTGAATACAAACATATTGCAATAGTTTTTGGCGCACTCATCATTTGGAATATGTAGTATATACCCATGAAGATGGGTTTCTAGATCTATTGTCACCATGACTTAAAATGTTTCAATGTGGAGGCGCTCGTGTCGCACCTGAGAGGCATGGGTGCCGAATCGCTTCTGACAATGACCGCACTGGAATCGCCGCTGCCCTTCGTGCACGACGCGAACGTGCCGGCTGATGGCGCTCTTGTGACGGAAGAGTTGCGGACATTGCTTGCATTTGAACTTCTCCCAGTCGGGATTGTGGATGCGCAGATGGGTGAGCAGTTCGGTGCGTGTCACCTTCGCGACCCCGCAGTGCTCACAAATGTGCGGCTTTTCCTGTGCGTGACGCTTCAGATGCTCGCCGAGTGCATTTTTCGTACTATATCTGCGATTGCACTGCTCACAGTATAGTTCCAGTTCCTCGCTGATCGATGATGTTGTTGTTGTTGTTGTCGCAGCCGCAACAGCCGGATGCACATTGCGCACATGTGAGCGCAGTTGCTCATATCGAGTGAAGGCCTTATCACAATTTCGGCATAGAAACGGCTTCGGGTGGCCCTCATGTACGCTCCGTATGTGCGCCTCTAGATAGGGCAGCTTGTACACCTGCTTGCCGCACTGCTCGCAAGCGAGCAACTTTCGCTTGCTGGCGGCTGCAGCTGCTGCCTCATCATTAATCTCCTCCAGGCTCTCATTGTTGTCGTTTACATTGTCCGCATCCGCATCCGATGTCGATACCGCATCGCCATCGCCGTTGGCATCCACGTCAACGTCAGCATCGGCGTTAGCGTTAGCGTCAGCATTGTAATCTTGTTGATACTGTGTTTCGTCTTCCGCCGGCTCTGCTTTCACGAGCGTCAACTGCAAAAATGCTAGCTCAGCCCTAAACAAAAAACAAGCTGACTCAACTGCAAAGTTTTGTATATACCAACCGAGTGATCGTCAGCATTAACATCAACATGGACATCAACATCAGCTTCAGTCCTCTTTGGCTGATCAACGGCTAGGCTTATGGTGAGGCGCATCAGCATCTCGTTGCTCTGCTCGGCGACGTTGCAGAGCTGCTGAAAGTATTCGATGGCATTGTAGCACAATGCACATATGTCTTGTGGATATGTCTCTGGCTGCTGAAATACGTCAATGGCAAAAAAGTGATTCAACATTTTTGCCAAATGGGGTAGAGCTTTCGGATTGTAGCTGAATTTGTTGCGCTGTGGGTGTTGCTGTTGCTGCTCATTAATCTGGCGCAGATGGCGCAGGCAAATGCGACATAATTGGGAAATATTGGCAAAAGTTAACATAATAATACACAATAACCACTTTAATCGCTTTGCGCACGAAACGCACAAGAATTTGGAATTTAGTGGGACCGTTTTAAGGAACAACCAAAATACGGCAATTTTATCCACTAAGAAAAATATGTCAAATACATCTAGAACGGTGTTGACAAAACCAAAGAATTATGATAATTTTGAATGAATTGAATACAAACTGAAGACAACTGAAAAAGATACCAAGCAATAAAATCAACAATATGGATTGCACCGAATATTGTATTTACATACGATTTGAGTAGGTGCAACTGTTTTAATTTTAGACTATCGATATTTATTATAAAATATTGACTTGTAATCGATTGGTCGAAGTGCTTAATCGTGTTGACAAATTTATTGAATGCCAGTTTTTACCCGCACCCCGCTTGTGGTCACACTTGCCAGTTGTGTTCTGAGTTTTCAGTCTCGCACATTGCCAAAAGTATAATCAAATTATTTGATTAGGTCTTTGGTCTGCAGCACATTTGCAACATATCCAATAATTATCTGATATCGACGCTATGGCACTTAATCCACAATACGAGGACATTGGCAAGGGCTTCGTTCAGCAATATTATGTCATCTTTGACGACCCGGCAAACCGCGCTAACGTGGTTAACTTCTACAGTGTAAGTCGTATTGTCGCCAAATCTATTCGCTATGCTGCTGATATTATTCTCAAACTCTGCATATAAGCCACATATTTGCGTACACATTGACCTACATGCACATAAATATGTCTACACGCTTGTACGGATATATGAAAGTTGACGACAAACAAGACCCTTTCATTGTTGTTGTTCGCTGTTCGTCATCTGTGCGAGCGGCGCGCCCTTGACAAATCGCCAGAAACAATTATTGCATGGAGCTGCTGCTACGGTAAAAAGAGCGCGCAAATTGCATTTGTTATTTTACGCGGTATAAGAGTGCTGATCCATCCGGCACATAAGCCAAATACAATATGAACCAACCCATCCATGCAGTGAAAGTGAAACTCGGTTAATATTTCAATAATAGCTTTATTTAATATTTACTATTTTGTTCATATTAGTTGTTTTCGAATCTAAGTTTTGATGATGCTTTTTCCTCTGGCAGGACATTGCTTAATTGAAGTTTTTGCATAAATATTCTCGAAATTTCTAACGATGACACACACCTCATCATGCATATATATCTATGTTTGTGTGCATGCATATGTATTTAATTTCATCTGTAATCGAGTGTTTCGAATGTTTGGCTCTTTTCGATCTATTTTGGGCAGGCGACAGACAGTTTCATGACCTTCGAGGGCCATCAGATACAAGGAGCGCCAAAAATCCTTGAAAAAGTCCAGGTAAGCACTCAAATGAAACCCCATAAGTATACCCAAAGTTATGCCTAACAATTGCAGAGTCTCAGTTTCCAAAAGATCAGTCGTGTAATCACCACAGTTGACTCTCAGCCCACATTCGATGGCGGCGTACTGATTAATGTCCTGGGACGTGTACAGGTGAGAAATTCGTTCAAATTACTATATATATACGAATATATATATATATATATATATATATATATATATATATATATATGTATATGTATATTTTTGTACATACATACATACAATATAAATATTTTCCAATATAAATAAATATGTATTTGTATTGCATCGTATTTATTGACGCAGACCGATGAGGATCAACCGCATGCGTATATTCAGACCTTTGTGCTCAAGCCAGTGGGAATTAGCTTCTTTGTGCAACACGATATCTTTAGGCTTGCGCTGCACGATGTGTAGCCACGTTATTTGGCAGAAACAACATCTCAACAACAATAAAAACACTCAAGAGGGGCGATACCGGCCAAGCAAAGTAAAAAGCTTTTTGTTGCATCCATTCGTAATAACAAAACCAAAAACCAAAAAACAAAAACAAAAACATGCAATAACATACTACTTCAGCACTGACCTACTAAACGAGATTAATATATTTGTATAATTATTGTTCTATTGAACCATGCTAACAAACTACATGCAAACACATACTGCTGCCTTCTATCTCCGGGTCCAGAAAATTGCGATAATCTTATCCTATTTCTACCATAAGCTGCCGTTTGCTGCAAGGTTATTGTTAATGTCTAAAATGCATTGAACTTATGCCTACATCCATTTTTGTATGGTTTTCAATTCAAGCTTCTAATTGGGTTTTGTGTTGAACTAACGCTTTCAATAGTACCAATGTACATTAGCGCTAAATTTATGAGCTAGAAATGAAGTTATTATGTGTAACTTTAAGAAATTATTTTTATGAGACACCCTGAAATGATTCAAATGACTTCAGACATTGTTCTTCACAGTTCGTGCTCACCTGCCCTTGTCTGCCCCAGTTTGTAACATCCTCTGACTAGCCGAGTGGCTTAGGTTAAAATACTTAGAGGTCTTTCCTTAAGATTTTAATGAGTTTAGTTCAATTTGGTTGCATTCGTTGACGAAAGGAATTGCATATTAATGTTTTGTGTACATTTAAAATGACATTGAAAGTTAAGCATGATATCTAAAACACATTTATTGTTTATGTGAGATCGAACTACTATATACACATTTATGGTTATATGAGACGAATGTAGAAGTCTGTAAGCTTATACCTGGTTTGTTTTACCATAAAACTTAGCAATTCTCAACAAAACCAAACAAATCATTACACAAATGTTTATATATATATATTTTTTTTTTTCATAAACGCGTATTTTCGAAGGTGTAGCAACTTAATATTGTATTAGCATATTCTCTTTTGACAGCAAATAAGTAAATATGTGAAATTTGAGGTTAGCAAGGGTATCCCAGAATGCCTTTCTTCTCGATTATCTGTTCTGTTCTGTTCTGTTTGATTGCTTTCTTCCATTTAAAACTACACTTAAATAACGTATTTTCAAGAGCATGGAGTTAATATCAATTATTTCTAATCGTTTTGCAGTGTGATGATGATCCTCCACTCGCTTTCTCACAGGTCTTCGTGCTGAAAGCCAATGCTGGTACCTATTATGTTGCTCATGACATTTTCCGCCTTAACATACACAATTCTGCCTAAGGACTGCGCCACAACCAACAACAACTACAACAACAATCATAAGCACCAACACCCAAAGATGCAGCCCTCGATCAACAACAGCAAAAAGAAAAACAACACAAAGAACCTGCCTAGAAGACTACGATGCATATTTTCCCACGTCTATCAAGAATGAAAGAAATCATAAAAACAACAACAGCACAATACGATTTAAATCCAACTACAATAGCAATGTAAAAATGCGTCCAAGCGATTTCTATGATTTCCATGTCGGCGGCTAATTGATGTTTGTGTTTCGGGCGGGCCTCAGCCTAATTATAATAACTCTTAATGCATGTTGCAATGTTGCAGGTTTATTGACACAAAACAAAACAAAAAAAAAAAACAACAAAAACTATGGCACACTATATGTATACATATAATTTAAGCAAAAAGATTTAAAAAAAAAAGTATTGTATGTTTGAGAGACAAAAAAAAAAAAAAAAAAACTTTAAGCAAATAAACTCGTTTTTTTGGAAAAAATCTTACGTATTTTTGAATAGGAAATATGTATGAATGTAAGACCTAGTTATATTTTTACTCAAGTATCAAGAAGTATTTTCGTTAAGTATAAATATAAATGTAAATATTGTTTAGGTTTAAATGCAAGAATGTCTTTGGCAACTAGATCAGTATTTCACTTATCGCGAAAGGTAAAAATCGCATCAAAGCCAAACAGCACACCATTAACAATGGACAGCGATGCCTTGATCAGCGCCAGATCACGTGTACGCGTCCGGAACGAGAACTCCCAGGCTTCTATAATGAAGACGCCGCTAGCCACGAACAGGGCGCAGCCCAGCACGCTGAAGAAGATGTCGATCCGCTTATGAATGGGAGCACGCATTAGAACGCCTGCAATCAAAACGGCAATATATGTTCAACTATCAATATGTGTGTGGATGGCAACCTACCTGCAAATACACCGATGACCACAATAATGTAGCCGGTGAATGTGCCTGTCGCCATAAAGGACGTCAAAATGTCGCGATCATTGAAACTGTAAAAGTGCAGCACAAGACAGGCTACGGAAAAGGCCTAAGGATAAACGCACTTGATATAATTGATATAAAAAATGATTTGCAGCTTGTTCTATTTTTTTAACAAGAGTATTTGTAAGGAATTCAAGCAATTTTACAAGAGTTTGTATTTATCACTCGAAATTTAAAAAAAAAAAACAAAAAAATGTAACAAGAATCTTTACCAATTCTAAAAATTTAACCACATTGAGGCGACCTTTGCGTTCGCCGTGCGACATATTTCAAAATTGATGCCAAGCACACGGTTTTAGTTAACTTGATATCCTTGAGATGCACGTGTGGTGAACTTGTTACTGGGTGCTATTCCGGCGGAGACGCGTACACGCGACCAAAGTAGAACGATCACTGAGCCGCAGACGTTGCTTCAACGAATGTTATGCAAATTTGTGCACATTTTGATTTATGTATGTTTTCATACAGCAACAACGGCAACAACAATGGGCGCATAGCAAAATGAGCGCGAAATTAATTAATTACACTCAAGAATCGGAGGAAAAGGCCATTTCATGTTGAAGAGCATATGCCGCCTGTTGTTTTCTTTGGCAAAATGCTGACGGAACCCAACCCAAAATTCAGACAAATATGTAAAACGGAGGCGTAGACGGAGATGCATATGCAGATAAAGATTACAGCGCACTTTAGTTAGTTTAAGTAATACTGAATATACATACATACATACTTGCTATTCGCTGTCCAGTTGCGCATCTGAATCAGATTGAGTTGAGTTAAGTTGCAACTGGAATTGAGGTTTTTGTTCGCCTATAATTTGCTGCTGCATAATTGAAGGTCTCTTAATGGAGCAACGCAATGCACACAGCCCTTTTAAACAGATCTCGCTTATGTTCTATTGGGTTACAAAACAAAAAAAAACCAAACAAAAAAAAACTGTTTATATACTTGAAATAAATGAAACTATAAGAATACAATCAGCTCAATAGTAATATTATTTATTTATTCAACAATACAGTAAATTCAAATCCTTAGATGTTTGTAAATATGTTAATGAAGTATAATATTGCATGTTGGCAAACGTAACTCATTTTAAACAGATACATTTCTTCTTGTTCTTGTTGTTGTTCTTGTTTTTTAAGTGATGCATTCATATCGCATTTTTATGCATTTCATTAAAATCTGGTTTGATCAACTTTTTTAGTTGTCAATAGCACTCGACATTTTTCTATATTCCAGGTTATAGCTTATGGACTACTTTTCAAAACGGTTCGCTTTTTGTTTTCAATTCACTGTAATTACTGTAATTTGTTAGCTTTTGTATTTTAATTTAACAACTGCGTTTTGTCTAACAGCAACATTTTTAATAATCTTCCTATCAAGCTTTCTGGACTGTGAGATACGTTTCACACATAATCGGAAAATACGCTACAAAATATACATACTATAAAATAATTGTATTATTTTTTGTTTTAAAGGTAGATAATACCTTTTTTAAGTCACACATATGAAAGTCTTAAGGATTACTGCTTCTATTGATTGCCACAGGTATATCTAATGAATTCTTCTACAATTAAACAATTATATTTCATATAAAATGCACATAAGGCACACATGGTTACATATATAAATAGTAGCGTAGTATATTCAATATACATTTATGTAGATTGTGTTTCTAAGCCTTTATTACGAAGTGCATTTGCACGCGAGAAGAGTTAAATGCCATATAAAAGTAGCTTCGACTGCAACTCTGGCATTCAGTGTGCTTTAATCATCAAGTGAATGTGAGTGCGGCGCAATGTTATATCCCGAGCTGATCTCAATGAATAACGCGGTATTCCGCTGCTATATGGGCTGGAGTGCGCTATTGGTGTTGAAAATGTTTGCTATGAGCCTAATAACTGGCATTTGGCGATTTATAACTCTGGTATGTCGATGGTTTGTTTTCCTTTTAGTGCTGTCACTATGACTAGACGCTTTCCATACACACACACACAGACACACACACACATGCATAGGCATATCTGTCTATCTCCTATTTTTCATGTTCTGTAGGCGTTAGTGGGACTCACTGCGTCCGTTATTAAGCTAATGTGTATGTATGTATGCATGTTTGTATGGATGTATGTGTATATACGCCCAGACACCTTCATTTAGTTTTGTCGCCGTCGCGCTTTAAGTTATCAGCGAGAGAGAGATGGATAGATAGAAAGAGAGAGATAGTAAGCGAGAGAGAGAGAGAGAGAGAGAGAGAGAGAGGGAGAGAGAGTTCATAGCGAGTGAGCGCTGGAGAGCCACAGAAACCGGCATATAATATGAAAAACCGATGCGCTCACAGCAGTTGAAAACTAGCAACGCACGAAGGCAGTTCTCCGGAAGCTAATTTGACAGAAAGAAAGACACTGATTCTTTTTAGAAACAATCATGAGTTTGGAACTTCTAACCCTCAGCAACCCAGTGTTTAAGAGCTATACGTTCTGGGCCGGTGTGCTGGTCATCAAAATGTTGGCCATGGCCCTACTCACGGCCATGCAGCGCTTTAAGACCAAGGTAAGGAAGAAAGGGAGGGGGAGGGCAACATGCCTATATGGTTCGCTGCTGGTCAAAGTCCAGCCACCTGGCGAATGCGGCTACAAACTACTATGAACAGATTTTAAATGACATGACATGACATTTTCATTGCTTTGCAGACATTCGCCAATCAGGAGGATTTGATGTCCTCAAAGCTGAAGGTCAAATTCGATGATCCCAACGTGGAGCGTGTGCGTCGTGCTCATCGCAACGATCTGGAGAACATTCTGCCATTCTTCATTGTTGGCCTGCTTTACACTCTGACCAATCCCAGTGCTTTCCTCGCCATCAATCTGTTCCGTGCCGTTGGCATCGCCCGCGTCGCCCACACCTTTGTATACGCCGTAGTTGTGGTGCCTCAGCCGGCACGTGCGCTCTCCTTCTTTGTGGCGCTTTTGGCAACTGCTTACATGGCAATCCAAGTGGTGCTTGCTGCTGCCTTTTAATTGTATAAGCTTTTATTCCTTCAGTTTTTTGTTGTTTAAAAATAGACTGCAACAACGGTTTGAGCCCCGCCTTTTTATCTAAACACGGCATTCGATATTTCTGCCAATGGTTAACTTCTCAAATTTGCTGAAGCACAACGAATAAATTTGTATTTTTTATACTAACAGGTTCTCTGGTATTTTAATTTACGCACTACTATTCGAATAATTATATTGTCTTATTTTAAAGAGTCATGCTTGCTTGCAACTTTTTGTATACCATTGTAGAAGTTATTATAATTTCGTCATGAAAAGAAGACGACTCCAAAAAGTATACATATATATTCTGGATCAGAATCGCTAGTCAGCACTAGATTAGCCGAGTCGATATAAACATCACCTTCTGTTGCTTATATACGCAAAAACTCCCTCAACATAAAGCTATCTTGAATATAATAAATATATTATTGCTTCGGCGACTTGTGGCCGTATATTGTATATTGCACGGCAACGAATAAATAATATTGGTTTAAAATGTATATAATAAAAATTTAGTTTCGGTCTACAATGGTGTGAAATCTTTGACTTGTCTAATTTATACGTACTTTCTTGTTATTATTATAAATATATTTGCATTCCATGAAGAAGTATTTTGCATGATTGGTGCTTAAGCTTAATGCTTGAAAATACCATATTATATCGATACAAGTGAAAAGTAATGTAAACTGTTTAACAATGTTTATTAAAACCAGCTTAACAGTGTTTAACACAATATAAAAACAATTGTGATTCCAAGAGCAAAACGTGCAAAACAAAAATAGATTTAAAATTAAAAATATTGCTTTAAAGATCGTTGATGGAACTAATATATCACAATTTCGTTCACTTTCGATGAAAATATCGATATATCGATCAGACGTGCGATATCATCTGTTCGATTGTCGCAGCCCATAAATTAGAGCCATATCGCCATTGCTTTGATTCGGTGCACTTTATGTTTTACTTACCTTTTATAATTATTACGGAGTTTTAAAGGGACATTAATTGTGACACACGTAAAAATTGTGTTGCGAACTTTATTTTATCACCTATATTGTGAAAGCCCAGCAAAATAAAATTACGTGCTCATATGATACGTTATTAGAAGGTATGTTTACATGTATGTATCTGTAAGTAAGTGTGTATGCTTGAACGTAGTATGCACACATACATGTCAGGCCCAGCCAGTTTCGCCTTGAAGGAAAAACAAAATAAACATACATATGTATGTCATTCAACTTAATCAAGTTAGTGGAAAACTTTTCAACAACAACAATAACAACATCTCACGTGACGCCAAGGAACGGGAGTGCAATGCGTGTAAAATATACAAATACAATTGCGTACCGTTTTGACCAAAACAAGCCAACAATAACAGTAACGTATTGAATGCTCGAATTTGCACTTGTGTGTGTATTTATTGTGCACACGTATGTGTAGGTATTGCTTTTGCACATGTATGTATGCACAGTTGGTGTGATAGGGTATCGCTTGTGTATTTGCGTATCTGGCTATGTGAATATGTGTATATGTATGTACGTCGGATGCAAAGTACGCACATAGGCCATAGCTAAAAGCTCGCCTGGTGGCTCTGCCGCTAGCGAATACACAATTAACAAATACACACACACAATGTGTGTACATACATATGTATTGCTGTGCGAATGTACAAGGTACCAAGTGCGCAACACTGATAATGTACGGAACTAGTTGAAACTTCTCGAGGCAGGTGCAGGTGCCGTTATATCCAAATTCATCTGCATCACTCGACACAAGCGTCTACTGCTTGCAACTGTTAATTCCCGTTTTCATACGATATATGTATGTATATGTACATATGTGTGGACGTATGGATGTATTATGATAATGATGCAATCTAGTCCGCTTAAGTGTTAATTGACACTCGCTTAAACTCTGGACCCCATGCGCTTGAGCAGTAAATATAAATCTATATGGCATCAGTTCAGACCTGAGATAATATTACTGCTGTTGTAATTAACTTTGCTATCCAACAGAAGCCTTCCGTAATTATAGTGCAGGTTTGTCCACAACTAATGCGAGTTTCAACTCCTGGCAGCAGTCGGCTTTTAGTGCTCCACGAATTGTTCGAATTCCATTGTTCGTTTGATATCTTAAATGAGGAGCAGGCTTTGGGCATTTGATGTATACAACCTACACCTGTATGTATTGTTGCAAAAGTCATTTTACCCTCAAATTAAAGTTTGCTCACACTAAAATTCTAAACTATATTTTAACATTTTTCGAATAGATACGAGATACGCATTTCAACGAACACGAAACCTGACCGTATTTGAATCACTTCGTCCATTGACCGCTTGTATTGAAAACCATTGATTGCCAGTCGAGTGCTTGTAGGTTTTCAAATGAACCCACCCACCATAAGCATCACACACAAGCCTCTCGCAACCCTCTCAAATGGCCACGTGTCACATACACAAACAGATCATTGTCAATTAGCCACAGTTCTGGTTTCACACCCTTTGGATATTATCTATAATTGTTTTGCTTTGTATATTAACTATCGTCCGGTTGCCTTTAAAACGTTTCTTTTGCGTTCTTTTAGAGCGGGTGTAAAGACGTCAAACTAATCGATAAATACAGATTGGCCACAACCGACCATGGAAACAGCGACAGCGACTCTGGTTGGCGAACAACAGTTGCCAACGGCACCAGAATTGCCGACTTCATCAACCAATGTCAATAGCAGCAACGGCAACGAAAGCGGCAGTAATTTCCCTAATGCATCGGAGCGTGTGGATACCGAAAATATTGGCTGGAATAGGGACAGAACTGATGCCACATCGGAGTTGCGTCAGCGTGCAACGTCATATTCGTTCACGGGCAGTGCCCTGGCCAGTGGCAACAAGTCGGAGCTCAATGAAACGGAAGCGGCTGGGTCAAGTAGCGACAGCAGCGCCACTGTGAATGACAAGGACAAGGACAAGGATAAGGAGCACATTGAGGAATCGCTGTACGAGTGCAACATCTGTTTGGATACAGCGAAGGATGCGGTGGTTAGCATGTGTGGCCATCTCTTCTGTTGGCCATGCTTGCACCAATGGCTGCTGACGCGACCCAATCGCAAACTCTGCCCAGTTTGCAAGGCAGCCGTGGACAAGGACAAAGTTATACCGCTCTATGGTCGCAATAGCACACGCCAGGAGGATCCACGGTAAGCTGACCACATTATTTCAAGCATTCGTATTGTAGCAATTGATTGATTAATTGTGCTTATTGTTAAAGCAATAAGGTGCCACCTCGTCCTGCCGGCCAGCGGACAGAGCCTGAGCCTGCACCTGGCTTTCCGGGCTTCGGCTTCGGTGATAGCTTCCACATGTCATTTGGCATTGGCGCTTTCCCCTTTGGCTTCTTTACATCATCGCTTAACTTTCGCGAACCACGCCCAGCAGGTAAGTGCAATTGAATCGCATTTGAAAACATATTCATGTATCGCATATATAATACATTTATATTTTCAATACTTTTAGCGGCTAATCGAGGCACCACGCAATACGACGATGAGCAGACACTCTCCAAACTGTTTCTCTATCTCGCTTTTCTCTGCATCGGATGGCTGTTGTTTGCCTAGCAACTTCACCATAGGGCGACCATGTAAGAATGTCGCACCCATAACAATAACAATAACAACAACAACAACTACAGCAACATCAATGGGAATAGCAACAAAATAGCAATTAAAATAATAACCAAAATAATACCAACACGAAAGTATACTAAAAGCCCCAATATGAATTAGGAGCATTTTCAAAACGCAAAATTCCTACAGTTCCTCTTGTCATTTCACGATCAGCTGTCTTTAAATTGTATTAAACTCATCTTTTGTTCTCTATTTTATTTTGATGTCTTTTTGAAAATACCTAGACTTTTAAAATGTTTTGCGTGCTGACGTTGCGACATCTTTGAAAGGAATGCCCCCACCCTAAAGCTTTAGATGTGATTGTCAATAATGCAGTTTCGCTATCACAGTGAATACCTTTTAAATTAATTGTTTGGTCTGTCCCCCTCTTCACGTCCTTCAATCGCAATTGATGAAAATATAACATATAAACGAATATGAATTGTATAAAATAATTAAAACAGAGAGACACTCAAATACAACAACAACAAAAGACAACCCCTAACGCCCAATGAGTGGATGCATATAAGACACGATATTTTATGTAAACGTATATTGTATGTACAAGTCCCAAGTGAACTATTTATTCAAGCTTTCGCGTTTAATATGAATGTATATGTATGTAACAATAAACTATAGTTAATGGCAATGCAAACCGTGAGTTGTCTATTTTCTGTTGAACGTCGATCTGTGGAGACGATGTGCAGTTTGCACCGGATTTGCATAGATGAATTAATTGCATTAAATTAAAGCATATTTGCAGGCAAAAATCAAATCTGTCAGATAATCAAATGCTTCGAAGCATACTTCTAGGGATACGCAAATTGACAATTTCTTTTTCGGAAAGATTGTTCTAGCTCAGCCAAATCGATACAGATTTTTGAAGGACAGGTGGCTTTAGAATCACAAGTACCACATCTATTGAACTGCTTTCAAGGACTATGGGATTATTATCTAAGAGCCAAATCAATTGCCAACATTCAGTCGGAAGGCTAATGGAAATGGGCGATGCTTGATTACTTGAACGATTTGAATGTCCTTATAGCCGCAATTATTACGTGTCATTTAACTCGTGACAAATAAAATCGTTATTCTAAATTTAAATACATATGTACTATATACTAATCGATAACACAATTTGAATAAAAGATGTTGGTTTTTTTAATATATTAAAATTTTTATTAATGCATTTCAGTGTAAAAATTAAAATGACACATTTTTTCCTTACGTAAATTTCACATGTTTCTTTCTCCTTACTTGCGCTCGTTCGCTTCCTTGCATTTTGTGGAACGACAAATATAAAACAAAATACATATACATTTATATATTGTATATATATATACTTATATCATCAATTGCAATCATTTATGTAAATAAAATTGCAATTTTATTGTTTTACATATTCACTGTTCATCCTTGCTATGTTATTGTTTTCAGTTATCTGTATATCTATTTATAAATTTATTAATAATTGATTTAAGCACTATTATTTTTTGCTGATGATGTTTGCTAATGATGATCTCTTTCTTGCTTATTGCGTACACACAGACGTGCACATAAATTGGCTGTTGAAATTACAGTGTACTTTCACAAACAAATTTAATTTTCTATTTAGCAAAACCCAAACATAACTTAAAATATACTGTGGAGTCGGGGGACTTAAAGGACCGTCGGGTTTTGTCGGTTGAGGGGGTCGACAAAAAAAAAACATTACACATTTCCTGCTTTTGCACATATGTATATTTAGTTACTCTATGCATACATAGATTGCTTACAACAAGTTTTTATTGCATATTCGAGCTGAACTTCAGCCAAAACAAAAAAAAAAAAAACAAAATGAAATCGCAAATTGAATCGAAGCACGTCGAAATAGTCTTACTTTGAAGTTGTTAGTATAGTAGAGGCTTAACTAAAGTACATGTTTCAGAAAACAAAGAAAAGACAAAAACCTAAATACAATTCGGATTTGCAAACTAAAAAGCGTTGGGCAAAATTTTCTGTTGGCATTTATAAAATGTGTGAATTCTTTGAGGTACTAATTAACTCACTTGAAATGTACTTGATATGTTGGCTTGATTGTTGAGCAAATCAGATTTGTCAATAAAATGCCAAATTATTTGCTTAAAAAAAAATTGCGATTGTGGATTTTAAGTGTTTGTCCCGAGTTGCTCGAATTTGTAAACAGTTTAAAACTAAGTAGCTCTCCGATTGCCTTGTGGTATGGTATGGTATGGTATGAATTGGTCGAATGGGATTTTGGGGGGTGATGGGGTGGGGCGAGTGGCGGGTGGCGGGGCTGGGTGTGGGCGTAGGTCAATATACAAAAATATATATATTATACTAAGATCTTAATGTGGTTACTAACTTGAGTGTAAGCTATTTATACTGAACGGATTTTTGTGTGTAAATATCGATATTCAGATTCTTAAATAATGTGAGATTTTTGTATCAAACGGATTGAAACAAAAACGAAAACGAAAAAAACGAAAAACAATATCGAGCCTGTACAAAACCATACCCGATAAATATGGGTAAACATAGTGACAAAACTGTTTTCAATTTGTGTGAGAGATGTGTTTGTTTTTTCAATTCGGGTGTTTATATTTCTTGTATATATGTATATATATATATATTTGTTTTGAAACTGTAATATTTGACGCTGACTTGGAAAATAATCGTAGAATTGCTCATGATTGATTGGCATGGCTGTAAAATCGAATTTAGCTGCATGCCACTTGGCTTGTAATACTTTGCTTCTGTTAGGCACTATTTTATTTCAATTTTTGTTTTGTATTTCTTTTTTACTTTATGCATTTCTCTCTCTATATCTCTCTCTTTCTCTCTCTCTCTCTCTCTCTCTCTCTCATTATTATGTAGTTTCACTTATGTTTTAGTGTTGTTTATTTTGTAGTTTATTATTTCTCTTATACTTTTTGTTTGGGCTTTTATAAATCGGTATTTGTAATTTGTAATTTGTAATTGTAACTGTTTCATGATTAAAAATTTTTTAAAATAGTAATTTCTCATTTTAACTTTAGTTTTATTATTATTATTGTTACTTTTTACCCCTTTTCAAGTGTTTGTTTGTATTTGTATTTGTGTGTGTGTGTGTGTGTGTGTGTCATTTATACTAATGTTTACATATCCAAAGTTGTTCAATATTTCGTACTATTTTTTTTTTTTTTGATTTTCATTATTGTTTATGCCTTGTTGTCGATAAATGTACAAATTTCCCTGCTGCATGTCAGTTGCTTATTTTTAGCATGCAGTTGAATTTAGTTTTATTACTAAAAAAAAAAATGCGTATTTGTTTTAATCGTACAACAACGAAATACTTTACATTTATAAATATGTATTATACTTTCATTACCTTCATAAAGTTATAGTTTAGGCTTAGTAACTACATTTACATACGAAAACGATACTATTTTACATTTACAATACAATTTCTTTTATATTAAATTAGTATTAGCATTTTTTTTTTCGTTCTTTTTTTTCTTTAAATATTTGTTGTTGTTGTTTTGTATTTCTTTGTAATTATCGGTGTCATTCACCAAATGCAGAAACAACCAACGCAAACCATCCAAGTAGTGACCATCGATATCCTTAAAAATGGCACCACAAAGGCGCTGGCTAAGGTGCAAGTGCAATTATAAATTAGTTCGCAGCATTTAATATGGCATTAGATCACGATACGCATTTCTATAGAGAGCTGCTTGACTGCCCAGGCTTGAAGTGGGCCAGCCATCAGCCATTAGAGCTGGATGGTCACGGATTGATTGGAGACTTGATTGGAGTGCACTTGATGCCAAGATCTTTTGCTCACATTGAATTCGTTCTTGGTGTTTGTTGTTGTTTTTGTTATTGTTATTGTTATTGTTTTCAATTTGTTTTTTCTTTTTTTTTGCATTTTTCAAATAGTTTTGCGTATAATAATGCATTTAAATCAATAGTTAATCATTTTAATAACGGTGGATCGTTCGATTCATGCTTAAATGAATTATTATATATTTATACTATAGTTACATAAGTATATAGAGAAATAACATCGTGGTTTATACACACACAGTTGCTAGCTTTTGTATTTTGTATTTTGTATTTTGTATTGTGTATTTGTTGTTGTTCTTGCTAACTGTAATTGCATAGAAATAGAAAAATGTGTTTCGAGTAGTTCGTTTTAATGTTGTTTCATGTTGTCGTTGTGCATATTTTTCGTACTCCTCTTCTTCCCTAGCTTAGCTGCTAACAAAGTGTGTGTGTTTTATGCTCCTTAAAGGCAACAACGCTTCGAACCAATGCACTCTCAGCTCAGCTTAGATAATCCTAACAACCTAGCGCAACTGTTGCCAATTTGAATAAATGTGGCTTAAACAGCAATATACGTTTAATTAAAAATAACTAATGTAATGTTACTTTACATTATTTTCCATAACTCTAATAGCTATAAACACACACAAAAAAAAAAAAAAACTTGTAATATTTTTGTTATATATTGAATAAAATGTAGAATTCAAGATCTACAAGCATACAAGCTTGCGGTGTAATTTTGTTTGTTTTCTCTGCGTTTTTCGATTTTTTCGAAAATAAAATGATTGACTCTCATTTACTTTGAAAAATCAGCGCTCGACAACTGCTTCGGTTTTTGTATGTTTCGTTTCGCATCAAAAAAAAAAAAAAGCACAAAAATAGAGGAGATAAAAATACAAATTACACACAAAAAATATGTTTTAAGTAACTTTGAGATCATTTAAATGTATTTTTTTTATGTATGTGAATATGTATATAAAAAAAAATTACTTTTCTGACAGTTTCAACTGACACACAATTGCAACGCACAACACAGTAAAGTACAGCACAGAACGGTACAACAGAGTACACTCAAGAAAAAATTCGGTCTACTTTTCAAAACGGACGGTAGTGTCTTTCTACTAGATGATACCTCTTAAATATTAATTCCAGATAGTTTATTAATTTAACACTTAACATTCTTCTTCTTTTTTTTTTTTTTTTTGGTACGCTTTCGTATAAATTAAGAAATTTAAACTTCAGTTTTAGAATTACGAATTTTCTGAATTTAAGAAAACCAATGGAACATTGGCAAAAATTGTATAATATAGTTGTGAGAATAACGATTTGAATTACCTAAAAAGAGAAAATATTTCTAAAAAGTAGAAATAAACACGATATTTTGAGAATTGTCGAGAGAAACCAAGCGCTTCTAAAATTTATTACACAAATTTCGAAATGATTTCGAAAAGACTTTCTGGTTTTCGGAGTGACTCAATTCAATTTAGATGCGAATTTTTTTCAGAGTGTATACAGCACAGCATAATAGCACAGAGCAGCAACAGAGCAAATCCGCACCGACTGACCGATAGAACTATGGAAACCATTCAGCTGAAGGATTGTCTGATTTGTTTGTTGTTGAAGGCAATCTAATTTAGCGAACGGACATTTGAAAGGTTGGATAGACCCAACAGGCTACATACATGATTGATTTAATTGCTGATGCAAGTGCATAAATTGCCATACATATAAATGAATATACACGCAATTGAGGGGTGGGGGGGGGGGGGGGGTTCGCTTCGGTGTGTGCGTGTGCGCTTCTATGTGTGTGTGTGTGTGTGTGTGTTTGCTGTAGTATAATCAAGCGCAATATTTGTATGCACAGCTAACAGTTGATGGCCCACCCTTTTTACACCAACTACTACTGCTCACGGTCGGGAGCATCGGGAACGGCGTCGGTCGCATTGACAGTCGCATTGGCGGCCACATTGGCCGCCACGGCCATGGCGGCGGCTGCATTCACCTGGCGCAGCATTCGCAGATCGTGCGACGCCTCATCGTGGTTAGCATCATCATCATCATCGTCGTCGTCGTCATCAGCCTTGCTGCTGACACCCATGCTGCTTAAATTGAGCGCCGCGTTCTCAGCGGCTGCGTTCAATTGCGTATACTCCTGAGCGGACAATTTAAGGAACTGTTCATAAGTTGTTAGGTGTTGTTGTTGCTGCTGCTGCTGCTGATGTTGCTGTTGTTGCTGTTGCTGCTGTTGCTGCTGTTGTTGTTGTTGTTGTGGTTGGTGGTGATCGGCATCAAAGTGCTGGTGTTGCTGCTGTTTGCTATTGTTTGCAACACAGGCGCTGTAGGGCGGAGGCGGTGGACGGTCCTGGTAAGTGACAAGTTGTTGTTGTTGCTGCTGCTGTTGCTGCTGCGTTGAATGTTGCTGCAGCAACAAGTGGGTGCTTTGGCGCAGCTGTTGCTGCAATTGCTGATGTTGTTGTTGTTGTTGCTGCTGTTGCTGCTGCTGCTGCTGTTGCAGCTGGTAGCTATTCTCTGTTTGCACCTGCGCATACATCACTTCATCTACTTGCAGAGCTGAGATGCCACTCAATTGTTGTTGTTGTTGTTGTTGATGTTGTGGCGATGTTGGCGATTGTTTGACAATGGCCGAAACCGTTTCCTGTCCGCTGTGCAACGTTGTCGCTGAGCTGCACGCTTCCTCTGCGCCGCTGGCTACTGCTGCACTGCTGCTGTTGTTCTTGCTGCTGCTGTTGTTATTGTTATTGCTATTGATGGCATTTTCATTGTGGTTGTTGTTGGTGCTGTTGTTGGTGTTGGTGTTGGTGTTTGTGTTTGTGTTGCTGCTGCTGTGATTATTATTATTGTTGCTGTTGCTGCTGTTGTTGCTGTTGTTGTTGTTGTTGTTGTTGTTGTTGTTGTTAGTTGTGCTGTTGTTATTGCTGGTATTGTGGCTTCTACTCGTAGTGTTGCTGTTGCTGTATTCGCTGATTTGTGCATTGGTGGGGATCGCGGACAGATTGGGCGCTGCTTCATGCAGCTCATGCTATTCCTTTATAAGGCGATAGATATGATGCGTGGTGCCGCTGTTCTGCGCCGCCACCTCAAACACGTACGCTATGCATAGCAGTGTCTCCTTCGTCTCTTGCGCTCGCATTACCTGGAATCAAATGAAACGAAGCGAGTAAGCACGAGTGCCAAAAGAGATGACGAGATGGAGACGGCTCATCAGTGATGGGAGGAGGCAGGAGGCAGAAGGGAGGAGGCAGGAGGGAGGGATGTTTGCACTCACTTGCAGTATTGTAAAGTTCTCGAGCACACTGTTCATCATGTAGCGTTCAGGTAAGTTCTTCAGCTTCTGTATGAAATTGATCATGTACTCGCACATGGGCGAGCGCTGAATGCGATAAACGTAGCGATTGTTCTCCAGGCGCGAGTATTCGTGCTCCACCTTTTCCACAACCTGCTTGCCAAACGAGCAAACGATTGTCGAGCAGACGAGCTCAATGTTCTCATTGCTTTCGTATCTGCAAGAAGCACACAAGCAAACAGTCACAATATAGTTAAGTGAAAGGGGAAAGCCAGAGTGAGAGAGAGAGAGAACGATACTGAGATAGAGAGAGAGAGAGAGAGAGAGAGATTTAATATAAACTTACTGGCTGGTTACGCCATAGAAATCGCCTGTTTCACTGCCGGTCGTTACGTCCGTGTTGAGATCCGCCCAACATTTAACAAGGTAGAACGCATTCTGTGGACCTTGCTCGTAGAGCTCTTTGAGACCGCCGGACTTCTCCGGAAATTTGTCAAATATTTGTCGTATATCAACAGTCTGCAATTAGTTTTGAATTAGTTTTGAATATTCACAATGATTGTTGTTGTGTTGCATGGCGGCTGAAACTCACCTCAAGTAGCGGATCGGAAAAGGATGGCTTGCCGCCCAGCTGCACGAATAGATGTCGGTGATACTGTGTACATACAAGAAACAAACCAGATAGATATGAATATGTATATATATATATATATATATATATATATATATATGGATTTATTTATGATTTCACATACGATTTCATCTCTTTGGATTTCCATGAAGGCCGTAAACTCGAGCAAGCGGAACTTCTGCGTTGCAATGGCGCGTCCCTCCCATGGCAATTGAGCGGGCGGAATACCAGCCTCGATCTCGCCGGACACCGCCGTCGAGGGCTTGCCGGGTGTGTAGGGCGGCTGGGCGAACGGCTTGATGCTGTAATCATAGAAACTATTGGTCAATGCAAATGCGTTATGTTTTTCCAATTGCGGTTCTCGTTTTGGGGCAATGCAACCGCAACGGGCGTTGTCAACTTACTCTTGCGATGTGCTCGGCTGCAGTCCGGGTTGCCAAAATTGCTAAACCATCCCGATAGCAAGGCGTGCGAGCAAACAGGGGCGGGGAGCGCCAAGGAACAATAAGAAAGAGAGAATAAATGTTATATTCAAATTGCATTTGTGAATTAAGTTAAGTCTCTTGAACACGTTAAGAACAGTAAGCTAAGCACGAGATTTTGTTTAATTGACATGGTTACACAGCTGATGATAGCACGCATAAATGATGAGCGATTGATTGATTGACTGATTGGTTGTTTGATTGTTTGATTGTTTACGAGCTTACTAAACAAGTATTACATACGACTACGAATTCGAATACGAATACAGAGAAGCTAAGTACTCGAATTATCAAAAACTAACACAAAGTTTTGTTAAATATACAACATATACATATACACATATATCTATATATATATTGATAGATCGTAATATATATAAATATACGTATTTGTATACAAATATCGATTATTAACAGTTCTTGTTGGCATGTAAAAAAGCAAGGAGTCGATTTCAATGAGCAAGCGAGAACTGAGCAGGTGGGTTTGGGTCGCAAAAAAAAAAGAACCGGAACACAATTGAGGAACGAGTAGCGCAAGTGGCGAATAACGAGTAGCGAGCAACGAGTCAAAGGTGGTAGGTAAGTAACGAGTGCCGGCGCAACGACTGAAAAGTGATGATTAGCAATAAGTAGAGACCATCAAATGGTAACATTATGAATGTTAGCTGACGTGTTTGTGAGTCGAAGGCTAGAGAATATCATGAAGAGTCAGGATGACGACAAAAGCGAGGCAGGTTAATGAGTACTTGTGTGAAAGAGAGAGAGAGAGAGAGAGCGAGAGAGAGAGAGATTGTAGATAGTTAGCAATGGACAAAGGGGAGCACAAATGGAACACACACTCTAGTAAGAATGGGGCTTGAGAAAAAGACAGCGAGAGAATGAGCGAGCGAGCGAGCGAGCGAGCGAGAGATAGATAGAGAGAGAGAGAGAGAGTGTACACAAACGATGGAACACAACACGTGATCGCCAGAGCAAAGGAAAGTGTGATAATGAGTAGCTGTTGTTGTTGTTGTTGTTGTTGTTGTTGTTGATGTTGTTGTTATAACTGATGAGAGTGCAACTTGTGCAATTAACTAATTGTGGGAGTTTTATCAGCGTGGATGTGTGCAAAAAAGTGAATTTGATTTGCGAGCGATCTGAGACAGAGAGAGAGAGAGAGAGAGCGAGAGGGAGTGGGAGGGTGTGAGAGAGAGAGCTGTGGTGTTGCAGTTAGTGGTGGTGGTGTTGGTGGTTGGTGGTTGTTGTTGTTGTTTGCTTGGAGGATTGTACACCGATGTGAAGTGGCATTTGGCGGTTCGAGTGGTTCGTATTGCTTAGCTTGGATAACATAAACGCTTGCTTACGCCCGGATACAATGGCGGATGGTGCAACGGCGGCGGCGGCGGCGGTGCTGGTTGTGCCCCATCAGCGACAGATGCTGGTGATACGGCACCTGTTGTTGCCTCATTTGGTTGTTGAAGCTGCTGCTGCTGATGTTGTTGCTGTTGTTGTTGTTGTTGCTGTTGTTGTTGTTGTTGTTGTTGTAGGTGGTAAACTGCTGCAACGGCCGCCGCATGTTGGTGATGGTGTGGATGCATGTGGTGCGGCAAATTGTGATGGGAATGGTGGGCGTGGACGTGGGCATGGGCGAGGTGGTTGTGGTGTCGTGGCGACAACGATGTAGGTACTGCTGCAACGGAATTGGACGCCACACCAGACCCAGTAATAGCTGCAACAGCTGCTGCCGGCGACTGTACAGCAGCGGCAGCAGCTGCAGCTGCGGCGGCGGCGGCGGCGGCTGCTGCGGCAACACCCACCTGATGGTGGTGGTGGTGCGGATGATGGTGATGGTGTTGGTGGTGTTGGTGGTGTGGGTGGTGGTGCTGTGGATGCTGATTGTGGGCGGAATGCGAAAGATGCTTCGAATGGTGCACGCCCGCCGTCAGCGCCGAGGCGGCCAAGGCAAGATTATTGGCCGCCTGTGCGGAGACAATTTGTGAGCTGGTCATTGAGCTCATGGCCTGCAGGGTCTGCTCTTTCTCATTGAGTAAATGCAAGGAGACACCATTGGGTTCCTGGAAAAAGAGTTTCATTTTTTTTTTCGTTTTGTTTTTCGATCGCGTGGGTGTGTCTCTGCGCCTGTGTGTGTGTGTGTGTGTGTGTGTGTGTGTGTGTGTGTGTGTGTGTGTGGCGAGACACGCCAAGCAGAGCCACAAGAGCTGATCGAGCTACTGACGTCACACAGCTGGGGATAACTGACAAATGGGTAACACAAAGCCACAAAACTCACTTGCTGTTTTACAAAACACACGCCGTTGACACTCAACACGCACACACGCGGCGCCTGGTGGTATGTGTGTGAATGTGTGTGTGCTGTGTGTGTGCTGTGTGTGTGTGTGTGTGCGTAAACGTGAAAAAATGAACTGAAATCGCTAGAACTGATTCTGATGCTGTTCCTAACTGGTGGTGGTGGTCTTCTGGCATGGACCCAACTTGCAACTGAGAAACTCATCCTTGCTTTTCATGCTCATCGTTAGGTTTGAAAATTTGAAACTTCAACTCAAAATACTGTGAAAGTGAAGCAGCAAAGTTCAATTCACACACAATGCATTAAATTCGCATCATTTTTAGAAGTGCAAATATGGCAATTATATAACTAAAAACATTCTCGCACTTTACGATGCTCTTTGTGTGAATTCAATTTTACGATAACTGAGAGAAAAAAGGGGGGAAAACCAACTAAATAATGTACTTATGCAAAGCAAGTGGACAATTAACGACAGATGGTTACTCCTCACACTTCACTTTCTTGTTGCTGCTTGCTTCTGTTGTTGTTGTTTTAATATACGTGAATGGACGTACGTACGATATATATATACATTGGTTGTTTGGCACACTTACGACTTTGATTTTAGCTTGGATCTCACGGAGTTTCCGTCTGGCGAGCACCTGGATGTGGGAGCTCACTTGTTTACGAGTTCTCGTCTTGCCCGTGCGCAATTTGATGTAACGCGCGATTAGCTCGTTGCGCCCTGTAATGGAAAAAGAAAAAAAAAAAACAAAAACGAAAAGAAAAACAGAAAACAGAAAACAAATGAAAATCAATTAAATAATGCAATCCAAATAGTTTACACATCAACAGACACTCAAATAACACTATACATGCTTATGAGAATTGTAATTTGAACATTTCCAAATAGATATGCATTTTGGGCGTCTGCTTAAGCATTGCATAATACCCTTCAAAAAAAAAAAGAAGAGAAAAACAACTGTAGTCTGGGTATTTGGAATAATTTGGAAATCTACACATTATTCTTTTACAATATCAGATCCAGTCAGATGTAAGATGATTATTATGATGATCGGAACCCAATTGTTCAGCAATGCAATCAAATCATTCTTAATTGTCACATTTATGTTTATAAATTCAACAAAATTTGCAACATTTTTTGTTCAAAAACCAATTAAAAATGAGATTTTGAGATTTTGAGATTGTAGATTGTATGAAACCGGTACTTAATTTTTATGATATGAAAGGGACGACCAGTTCTCATTTTATATGATTTGAAAGTTATTCAAATTAGCTTTCCAAAATGTATAAACTTGTATGTGCAGCCATCTCTTAAATGTAAACATTTTTAGTGGATTAGCTTGTATAGCAATCCTAAAACGAATTCATAAATATTGCGAAAGTGCTGTAATTCTTTTAGTCCCTGAGATGCAAGTCTACAAGGCTAAATCAATTCGTCTTTTTATGCAGATTCAAATTATACATTATATATATATATATATATATATATATATTATATACATGCACACATTTGTATACATACAAATCATAGGACTGGAAATGTATTTAGAAGTCGCGACATCAGCAGCCGGTTGCCGGTTGCCGGTTGAATCCCTGTGGGATGAATCGAAAGCTGCTTGAGTTGAGCACAATTTTCATTGAAAGCCCGACGACGACAAAATTCAAACGTGTAAGCAGAATGTGCCCCAAACTGACGTCAGTGTCGTTGCCTTGGCATTGCCCCATTGCTGCTTGGAAGGCGGAGGGTGGGTCATCCTTTTAGGTTTTAGCTCTGGCTTAGCAGCAGCAGTAAGGCACCAACGGCAGCAAAGGCAGTCGACGACTCCTGCTCCAGACAGCGATTCCGCTTTTATTGTACACACGCTTATGCGTTCACTAATTACATTCTTGGCATAGTTTCAGTTCTAACCGAATAAAATTATTTTCAGCAACTCAAACCCCGTTGTACAGGGGAGGCGGGCAAACAGTCAGGCAGTCAGGCAGCCCAGCCAGGCAGTCAGGCAGCCAGGCAGCCAGGCGCACGCATATTACCGGATCCAGCGCACAATGTTCGGGGGCTGCTTGTGTTGGGGTTCGGTTAAGAATTACTAGCGTACAGACACAGGCATACAGATGTACAGACACAAGGACAGGCACACAGACACGCAGCCACCCACCAACTAACCCAAGCAACCCACCACCTACTAATGCTTTTGTTAACGCCCTTGGCTCCCCATCCAGCCAGGGTGGAATCCAATGATGCTGCACACTTTGTCTTGGAGCCGACTAAAAAGGCTACTTCAGATGGTATCAAAATCAATAGGTAGCCAACCAATCGCACCTGACGCCTAAAACTGGTTTAATGCGCCAGTTTTAAAATGTGCAATTCAAATAAATGCCATAATATTTAAGCCAAAGTAGTTCACACAGTTCACATTACTGATTCGATTCATTATGCAGACTTAATAGTGACGCGATGAAAGAGCGATTTCTAATAAAAACGAAGTTAACTCAGTTTGAAAACAAGAGTTTTAACAGTTGCTTCTACATACAAATACATATTTAGGCATATTTCCAAGCAATATTCCGTACGTAACTGGTTCATCTAGTTCACTTGGTTGGTTCATAATACAGAAGTGTGGTGCCCTGAACCCCAACTGTGCGTAGATGCCAAGTAACGTCCCAAGTCTCTCACTCAACGACACACACACAGCACAGATACACAGATACACAGACACACAGACACACAGACACACAGACACACAGACACACTCACAGAGACAAGCGCGAACAATTCTTAATATGAATAGGAAGAGCGGAGCATTTCAATTTCTTCACGCTTTAAATCTTTGCAAATCGATGGGCCATGGCCCAAAAAAAAAAAAAAAAAGGAAGAGCGGAATTCAAATGGAATTTATGGCAAAACTTTGTGTGCGACACAAGTATGCAAAGATGTGTGTGTGTGTGTGTGTGTGTGTTTCTCTGTGTGTCTCTCTGTGTGTGTGTGTGTGTGTGTCTTTTTTTTTGTACTGTGAGTAAAATGGATATTATGTGATTTAATTATATGGAATTGTTTTGTGCCGCTTGTATGACTTATAGAAATGAATCACATTAAGCGATTCAAGTCGAAAACAAATGTTGAATCCATTCGGCATGCTTGCATTTCACAGTTTGAATCCATTATCTAAACTAAAACACATACATATGTTGCTAATTTGTCGTTAACAAATACTAAATACATTTAAATCAATTGAACCGAGTGCACAGCACTGTGTGTGTGTGTGTGTAGAATTGAGTCGGTCGACGGTTCGGCGTTCGGCGTTCGGCGTTCGGCAATTTAAATCATTGACATATGTATGTCAATTAAATTGCTGCTATCTAGCATCGAAAATGTTAATTAATTATGTGAAAAACTGACCCCAAGGTTTATTGCAGTTCACATTGCTCAATTCATATTCGTTGATCGCGATAGGTGCAGCTACTAATTGAATAAACACATCTCTTTCATAGTTGCACACTGCAAAAATACTCCTCAAATATCTTACAAATACACAGTAAACAATGCAAGTTAGTATGTACGCTTATCGATATCAATTAAGGTAATTGTGAAGTCTAATTTCCTCTCAAGCCGCATCTGCCCAGACTTCATTGGAGCGTGTCAAAAAGCACCCGCTCGCACCCACACACACACACACACACACACACACACACACACACACAGCTCACATACAGCGAGCAACCTTCTTTATTGTACTCATATGTCAATGTGGGAAAGGTTAGTCGGTCAATTGATGTGTCGTTGTGTTTTAAATCATATGCTCATATATAATATATTTTATTATTATGATCTTTCCAAATTGATAGCCCAAAACTAAAGCTAATAACTGATTTTAGGATAGAAAACATCTTTTTTGCTGCTTTCGATCTGCACACATTTATAAAATTATGGATCGAATGGAAATTCAGCTGTGACCCAGTTATGACCTGCAAGTATTCATGTACAAATTTGATTCGCCCCACAATCTATACAAATATATAATTTTGTACTAGCTGCAAAATTCAATGTCGTTGCAAAATAGCTAAGGTGTTAAGGTATTTGGGTCTTACAATTTAAAAAACCGACCGATTCTTATTATGAAAGCTATGATATAGTAGCTCGATGTGGATGTTCTGTTAAGAACCAATCATTCGACCGATCGTTCCTACGCCAGCTACATATATGACATACAGTCATCCGGGTCGGACATGTCTCCTTAAATGCGTAACAAACTTCACGACTAAATATACAAATTCTCTGCAAGGAGGTCAAAACTGAGTATTTATAATATATATTACAGTTAAAAACTTATTCGAAAATACCATGTTGCAACTGTGGCATAATATTGTTAGGAATAGTACGAATTGCATGAGTGAGCATGACGAATGTTTTTTATATTGTTTGTTGCACATTTAAACCAAACTAATTTTTTCAGTGAATTTAATCCAGTAGTTAGCTCGTGATTTAATGGCACTTCAAACGAGGTAAGCTTTCTAAATAAATAAAAAAGAACGAAACATTTAATCCTGCGCAGCCAATTTGGCTACCATATAAAATGAGTGGCCGCAGCTAATCGAGAGGAGCCCCAACAGCGGGCAAATGCACACAAATTTAATCAGACACACACACATTGATATCTGTATATATATAAATAAATGTATATATGTGTGTGGATGTGCATGTGTGTGTAATAGCTATTGCCAAGTCGCCACTAGCGGCGCCGCATATTTGTGGCAGCAGCTGGAGGAAGTGGCAGGCAAAAAAGTTTCCAGGCCACAAATTTCACAGTAGGCAGCATCAACAACAACAACAACAGCAACAGCAACAGCAACAGCAGCATCAGCAGCAGCAGCATCAGCAATAGTTGCCCCCTAAAAACGCGCTGCATGCAGCTGTCCATCCGCCATGTCATGTGTCATAAACTAGTGGGTGCATGTGTGTGTGTGTGTGAGTGCATGTGGGTGCATGTGAGTGTGTGTGTGTGTGTGTGACTATGTAAATATTTTGAAAATTAACAACCAAACAATGGTTATATTTTCACACATAACGCAGCGGCGACAGCAGCAGCCACAACACTGTGCTACCCACCCATCGACGAATCCACATATCCACATATCCACCCAAGGCACCCACTTCCCCCAGCAACGATTTACCGATATTTTGATGGCTAATGCAGCGCAGTTGTCTCGTGTTTAGCCCGCAGCCAAAACATTTTTCCAATTTGCCAACAACAAACACAACAAGAACGACGCGTTACTCGCTGGTTGGCAGCAACTCGGCAGCAACTCTTGCAGCTGGCGGGCGTCAAGGAATTCCGAGAGTGGTTGCATTAGCCACGTGTTGCCAATAAATAAAATTTTCGCCGCATCTTGTCACAATGTTTCGCATATTTGGGCAAATCGCTTAAAGAGTAGTGCAGCTCAAACATCGAACCGCTGGCGCTACTACAGTACAACTAATTTATAACGAACTTGTAGTAACAAAGTGTTATTTTCAAATACGAATTTGAACAATTGTTATCAGATCTCAGAGACTACAAAAGCTAGAATATAACTTCTCCCCATACGCATATTTATCGATATTGATTGACGAGAGCAAACAAAAGCAACAGCAATTTGTTGGTCTGTGAATAAATCAGATGGAATATTTAGAAATCAATATCAATTATCTAACACATTATTCATTTCGCTATATGTAAGTACATCAAATCAAACAATAATCGAACATATTCATCGACTAATACATTGCAGTCAAGTTCAAAGCAATATATTTTTGAATTCCAGTATTATATTATATATATAAGTAGCTGCACTCATTGAATATTTCGTTTCCAATGGATATATATATATATATATATATATGATTTGATGGATATGATAATATCTGTATAATATATACATATGTTAAGGTATCATAAATTCTCAAAGCAGAACTCCACAAATCACATTGGTTGCTTGCATGCTTGCAACTGGGGTAGCCAAGGTGGGATTTGCTGTTCTTTTTTTCCCCAAAAACAGCCCCCCCTTTCCTCCAATCTGCTCCACAATAGCCGAACAAAAAACAACAAACAAAAACAAACAAGAGCCGGAGCGGTGCAATGAAGGTGTCAGCTCGTGCTGACGGCAAGGTGAGCCAAAGTGAAAAGTGAAAATTAATTACTTGCTCAAATACAAAAAGCATTCAGGCAATGGACACGAACGAACAAGCCGTAGCCGAAAAACAACAAGCAGACAAAGGACGAAAGGACGAAAGGACGAATGGGCATTGGGCGAGTCCGAGCATAAAATGAAAACAATATCCTCTGGGACATAAATTACAAAACTTGTTGTTTATGCGTGTAGACGTCTCAAATAAAACACACTCGCACACACACACACAGGATGCGGCTAGCAGCAGCAGCAGCAGCAACACTAACAACAGCAGAATATCACCAGACCATGCCTATCTCTATCTTTCTCCCTCTCTCGCCCCTATTAATGTGTGTGCGTATGTGTGTGTGTGTTGGGTGGAAAGAGGCGCAGCATTCTCACAATTTGCCATCGTAATTCCATTGAGCCGCCATTTGGGTGCGGCCAACAGCGGCTAAAACAGCAGCAGCAACAGCAGCAGCAACATACGGAGACAACACGCCGACGGCGTCGTATGTCCTTTTAGCTTTTATTGTAAATACTACAACGCCCGCCTACACGCCCACTGCTATAGTATTCTCACACAATAACACACACACACACAACACTGCTCACGTTTACAATTTTACTTGTCAGCACATTTAGCCCAACTCCAACATTTGCTGTACACGGTGTCAAACTTTGAACGCCGCTGCCATCGCCTGTTGCCGTTCCCAACCCTACCACCCACTTTCAGCAGCAACCTGGGCGCACAAACCGCTTTGACGCAACTTTCAACTCAAGGTTCAAAGTACGGAATTTATGTTTTCTTTACACGGACGCCGCAAACATACGCCAAAAAAAAAAAAAAACAAAAACCAAAAAAGAGGAAAATTAAATAACAAACAAAAAAAAAAAAAACAGTAAGAATGCTCTGGTCTATAGAGCTCTAGTACGAGATACCCTGGGTTTCTTATTTTTGGGATGTGATCAGTAATAAGTCACGGTGTATTATATATACCTGTCAAATTGGGGCTTCTTTTGCTATCGGATATTAGATATATGTAACGATATTCACGAGACGGCGAGAGTTTCCGTTCAAATAATCTCAATAAATACATTCAAATCGGTCTAAAGTCTAGTCTCTGAGCAATAGCATCCTAATTTAAATGATTTTTGTTGAAAATAAAACCAAGAACTCGTTCACTTTGAAATATGTACACACATATTTCTTATTGCATGAAAATAAATAACCGATAAATCAATAGTAATCGATATTTTATGTTCATCGAATTCAGTATTTCCTCATAATTCGATAGATTTAAGTTCAAAATATGTACATACATAAATGTATTATTAGATGAAATAAATAAATGATCAATCGACAATTTGACGATTTATGGGTTAATCGATTATTCAGCTCGATTAATAAACTAAACTCAACAATTCGCTTATCGTTGACTATAAACTTAATTACATATTTATAGCATTTATCTTTCTTTCCCACTTGATTTATATAGTTTACGATTAGTGATATAAAGACTACTTTTTTCGCAGTTTTAATATACTGTTTGCAAGGGTATGGGAATACAAAAAATAAAACCAAACTTTGGCCACCGCAAAAATTCCTTTTTGTTTTCTGTTTTTACACAACCAACCGATGGACACAGAGACAGACAGACAGACACACACACACACACACACACATACAAGCACACGCGCAACACATGAGAGAAGGAGATAAGTCATAGTCAACCAAAGTGGAGAGTTCAAGTATCTATAATATATTATATATATATATATATATATATAAATATAGAAGGCACATATATGTATATACAAAATAGGTGTGCATCTAATCGAATGAAACATTATCGTTTTCATATACAGATATATGCATATAATTCACAAGATTAATAAAGCTAATTTTTTATAAACAAGTTGAAATTGGTGTCGAAATGTTGCACTTACCATACATTTTACCCTCGTCTGATAATATAATCTTTCTGCGTCCACATGGTGGATATATTGACAGTGCCTCTTGAAAGCTTTGCTCAATGTCCGGACTCCAGACACCCTCGGCATCGGCGGATGATAAATCCTTTTCGTCCTGCAATAGGTCAATATCAAATATATATATATATTTATGTATAGTATGTATGTATATAGATAGTTCTGGATTTAATCAGGCGACAATCATCATTTTTAAAAGTCAGCGTAGTCAAAGTCTATTACTTTACCTTGGAAATTGCGGTCAAATAAATCATTTAGGTAGGACATGCTTCCAATTAGGAGTCCCATGTCTTTTGTCATACTGATAAAGTCAATTATATTGATTGCCCTGCCCTCGTAGAATATTCACAGAAACCGACCAGAGCAGTTGTTAATAATTTGGTATACGTATGATGTGTGTAAAAGTATTTTGGGCCATCGTCGTTTTGCAAAACGATGTTTGCTTTCTAGCCCCTAAATGAACGCAGCCTGGTCTGGCTCTCACGTACCTGCCAATTCTAAAACCTACACTTTGAGTTAGACTCATATTTGCGCAATCATATGCATATTGGAGTTGACCTCATGGCCAAATGTCCTATATGTCCTATCCTTGCCCAGAGAAAATTTAGAAATGTTGCATGGCTATTCAGATAGTTGAAATTATGTCGCTGTTCCACCTGTGGATTGCAATAGTTGTGTTGTGTGGTCAACTGTAATACTTACATCGCTCATGTCGCCAACATCCAAGTTTTTACTGTCCACCATGCTGCCATTTGTGTCTGCCGATCCCAGGGGACCAGGAGGACCGGCATTCACTGGTGGCCACGGAGATGGTATGGTGCCGGGTCCGACTGTAATGGAAAAAAACCAAGCAGAAAGAAAACATTTTAGATGCGTGTCTGAAAAGGTGTGTGCGTGTTTCAGTGTGTGTGTGTGTGTGTGTGTGTGTTAAACCTGTCACACATTTAAAATGCAGCTTTAGCTCAATAAATCCGTGTCATAGTCAGCGCAACCCCAACACTCCGGAGCACGCCCAACCTAACCTGTCTAACAAACACGACCGGGTGTCCGGGTGTCCGTCCGGGTGTTGATATGCATTATGAATTTGCGTGCTGTACCAGATGAAAAGCGCTTCAGCGCGCACTTAAGTACGCTTTCCATTTGATAACAATGGCGCCAATAGCCATCGAAGCTGTGCGACGTGGCGCGGTGGCAGAAGCGGGGGTGGATGTGGATAGGCGTTGCGGGGCGCGTTAGACAACGAGACAATCAACGCGCCTACTCTAAATTGATAATCATCATGCACCGCACCATGTCGGCGCACAACTATGTAAGCACTTGGCTAAATACATCAACGAGGGGCACACATACACCAACTTACTATTCACAAGTGGCATATTGTCTATGTGGATATGTGTGTGGTGGCATCATCTTGTATGGAGACACGTGCATACTTTAATCGGGTCAATAACCATGTTCAATGTGCAACTAAGTAACTAACTAAAGCTACAATCAAATTGGCTCTGGAGTTTGGTATATAATCGAGTCACACAATTTATTAATCAGTCTTATAGTATGATATTTGTGGTGAAAACTTCTTGTTTATTATAAGTCATTGCTGTACTAAACCAAATTAAAGTTAAGTTGAGTTGCTCTGCTCAACTGAACGAGATATTAAAACCAGTATCTAACCGTATTGCTACACAAATAGTCACAGGATCGTGTCAAGTGTTGTGGTCAACAAATCGATATTATTTCAAAAGAGGAAAGATTGAAAGGTTTTGCCTTTAAAATTGGGGTTGCCATCGGAAATCTATATGTATCGATGTTCAGGACATTTCGAATGTTATCGATAAAATGAAATATTTTTGATTTGCGCGGAATATACCTGATGTTTCCAAATTCAAAGTCGCAAGTGATTGCGATTCTGGGCTGTTGATTCTGATCAATAATATAAATATTTAATGGGCGCAGAGATGCCTTCTTCTGCCTGTTACCTAATTGTGCGCAATCTTAGCCATTTTTAACGCGTTCAGAAAATAAAAAATTTAGAACGAGTTTCATAAGCAAATCAAAGATGAGACTCTGGATTCGTCTTTGGCTAAAAGCTTCCCAAGCCCATTCAAGCCCAGAGCCGTGCGTGGCACAATTATGGCTCCTGGCTGTTGGCAACTTGTACTCGTAAAAATAAATCAAAAGAACGACTTCAACAACTTGATGCCAATTTAAGGAATAGTTGGAAGTGTACATTCCCAAGAAGATTTCTGTTATTATTGACCTGCCCAAAGGCATTATTACCTAATAGCTGCATCATAAGTTACAGAAGCAGCGGCGATAAGGGCTGGACTGCCTCTACCTGAGCAAGTGCCCCTCGTCCCTTAGCTAGGTAGGCTACGAGGCAAAAACAATGGGATTGAGTTTTTTCTTTCGGCGACTGCGATTTAGACGCTGTCCAAGTGTCAAACTCACCGGATAGAGCCTTGAATTCCTCGAGGGAATCCAAATGTTTGGAGAACGGCGCCACTTTGGAGCCGTCGCCTGTGTCGTTTTTCAAATAAATTTTGGAATAATTCTCAGAGCACAGCCGATTCGAAAACAAAATGCACACAAACAAAAAGCACAAAATTCAGTTATTTCGAATCATGAAAAAGTATTTGGAACGTTTTTTTCTTTTTGTGTTTGTTTTTTTTGTCTGACGACGACCGCCTCGTTTCAGTTGATTTTATGAGTTAAATATTTGTCGCATTTTTATTTTAATTTTAGAGGGGGTGATTGGGGGCGTTTTGGCACAAGGGGAGGCAGCACACGGCAGCGGGGGAGGAATTAAAGAGCAAAAGATTAGCGAAGAATTTTCTTTTTGGCTTTTTTACTCAGAGACGCACGCACAAAAGCCGAGCAGGAGAGCGACAGAGAAGAGAGAGCGAGTGAGCGAGCGAGAGAGCGAGAGAAAGCGAGAATGGAGATAATAAGAAAACGCGTCTGTTTGATTGGAACGCGCAGTGAAAACTGAAATGCCTTTTTATGTTTCACTAATTTTCTGGTTTTTGTTTTGTGCGTTTCTTTGGCCCTTTGCTCCTGCTGCTGCTGCTGCTGCTGCTGCTGCTGCTGCTACAGGGGATGGTTGGCAGCGCGACAGGATGCAGTCTCAGTCGCAGTCCAAGTTTCAGCTAAGGGCACAGCCAGTGCCGCACAATCGCACACACACTCACACTCACACTCACACACACACACACACACACAGACACAATTAAGGGAAGGCGACCAAAAATGCCAGTGTCGACGTCAACGTCGACTGCGACTGCGACTGCGACGCGTCGTGCGTCATGGTATATGAGAATCAGGGAAATTCCAAGAACCACCAGCAAAGAAATTTCATTTCAAATCATGTTTTCAGCTCGCCTCCCTTCCCCCCCTCCCCCCCATCCCGTGTTGCTCTGGTCAAAGCTTTAGCAAATTCTCAACTGTACAATATTGCGCAGTTCAGTTCTAGATCTAGGGTACTATATGTAGGGGGGTAAGGCGCACAGGCGCACGATAACAACACACAAAAAAAATAAATAACGAAACGGTGCAACTATTTAATAATAATGCGCGGCGGCGGCTGCATTGCTGCAGGGGGTTGCTTGTGTGATATATGTAGACCTTGCTTTTAGGGGTGACTATGCCATTTTTCATAATCTCACACAGATACACACACACGCACACTCACACGTGCTCAATTTGTGTACATATATTATCAAATTCAGTTTTTGGGTTGCAACGCTTCCGGTTCATTGTAATTTCCAATCAGACAAGACTAGGCTCAAACTCGGACTCAGACTCGGCTTACAGCTGCTGTGTCGGTTGGACATTAATAAGGGAATGTGCGTGTGTGTATGTGTGTGCGTATGTGTGTGCGTGTGTGTGTGCGTGTGTGTGTGCATTTTCTGTTGTCCTTGCTACCCTTGCGTTGGCAATTGGAATTTATGGTATTTATTATTTTTGCTTGCATTTCACTATTTTCTCCTGCTTTATTCACGCTTGTGACTATGAACAGCTGTCCTTCGGCTCCTTCACAAAATGTTGTACAAGTCGTGGTGGTGCTATTGGTGGTGGTGGTGGTGGTGATGGTGATGGTGGTGTTGCTGCAGGATCAGTCACCCCACTTGAAATGCCAGTGTGTGCCTCTGTTTGTGTATGTGTGTGTATGCGTGTGTGTGTGTGAGTGTGCTCATGATGCGTGAGCAATAAGGCTGGCCAGTTAATAGGGTGATCCCTATTCAAATCTGTACAGCAACCCCAACCCCAACACAGCACCAAAAATGTCCAGCAATGTGCCAAAGAGAAGAAAAAGCGATTACTTTTTTTGCACACCGAAGATAACATACCCTTGTAGATCGGCGTCAAGTTGCCGACATCTAAATTGTATTATAAAAGTAAGAAAGACACCGATTATTGCTACGAATGCTATATGATATAGTAGTCGCATGTCTAGTCTCTTATAGCTTGTTTGTCAAAATATTTAGAGCTTAAAAGCACGTTTAACTTCTGAGTTTGGTGAACAGAAAAGGTTTTTGATACAAGAATTCACAATTTGACAGATTGTACCTCAACTCTATTGATCGGTGGTGATGTAGTGATAATACTGCCAACAAAGAGACCGAGAAACAGACATGGCTATATCGATTTGGCTGCTGATGCTGATCAAGAGAATATATGCATTAGAAAATGTGAATGACCTGTACGAGGGTATAGAAACACTAGCACACACAAGAAAAGAAGTGAATTAACCCCTAACCTACACCACACCATGCCACACCACAGAGCAAGCACAGTGTACAAGCGAAGCCTGCACAGTGGCACAATCATGGCATTCCTGCGAGTGCGCGACCTATCAAAAATATGAATTGCCAAATATTTAACAGAACCTGCACGTATTTCTAGCTGGCACAGCAACTGGCCAACATTACACTCATATTTACACACAATGACGGTAAACAAATTGCACCATTATCAATACAAAAGTTCTGTCTTTGATATCTGAGCTTTGTCCTAATGTGTTCGTGCGAGGATTAAAGGATTCAAGGTTAATGCTATGAGCTTGATTTGATTATTTTGGAGTAGGGCATTGGTACGTGGAATAAGAAAAAGAGCATGGATCAACATATTTATGGTTTTCCAATAAGAAAAACCACTCTTAACATACGAGCAAGAGAGCTCGGAAGTGGTTTAAGGATAGTCGTTAGACCCAATCCTCTTGGCAACAATCAAAGCTATCAGGCTGATGTTAATGAGGCAGTGTCCGATGCCAATTCAATGCTTGGCTTAGAAGTTATTTAAGCGTCTTAATCTATAAATTCCGAAAATAAAATATATCTGAAATTTTTATTTTTTATTTTATATATTTTTTTTTTATTCTTTTGTATGCTGAGGAGCCGTGCTAATTTGTTAATTGAAAAGAAATGCTGTTACAAAGACAGAATAATGTTTTCGTGTCTATTCGTGTTATTCGTCCACAGCTATAAACCTATAAATATCTCACATATACCCCATATATCTCGAACGGACTTTTTGGCAGTTCAGTTAGCTCTATGTACATACATACGAACATATGTACTTGGCATATCTGGCTATACATTCAGTATTCAACCTCTTTGAGGGTTTGCCCTTTGCATATTCAATGCCATTATGGGCAAAGTGGTGATAGTTCAACATCAATCAACTACTCCGTTGCTTCGTTTTATGCATAGTTCATGTACGTATGACTGTATGTATGTATGTATGTATGTATGTATGTAAGTATGTATGTTTGGACCACTTGAAAAATTCAATCATCTTATATGAGGCGCCGCTTCGCAGACACAACACTCAAGTGCCAAATGTGCTTGGGATGGGGAGGGGGAAGGGGTGTGAGTTAACCCTTTGATGACCTTCTGTCTGCGCATAATAATACCTAAAGACAGGTTAGTTTACCAAAATGAAAATGAGTAATTTAAGGGAGGCAACAACGAAACAACAAAGCCAAAAACAAGAACAGATACAAAGATACTGTGAGACATATAAGCTAAATGAGCCTCGGAGACCATTTGCAGATTCAAATTGAAACTATGCACTTTTCAGCATATGTAGTTTAAAGGCAACCTAAATAGGACTACGAACTATTTTGAGGGTGCCAAAGTTGAGATACAATTTGTGTCAATCTGAGGTAAAGCAACGTTTGTCATCAGTTCAAGTTCATCAAGCAAATATTCAAAAGAACAGTTTTGATTGGGTTGCCACTAATTAAATTATTAATTAATTAGCTCAATCAGCATAATAACAAAGAGTGCTATAATCTTAGATACAGCTACTATATATCATAAATATATAGTAATACTATATATATATATATATAATAATATATATACTGGACATAATAAAATTGTAGTCCGAAGTTTTAATATTTTAAAAGAAATTTATATGTCATTTATTTTACGATTGGCTGAGAACTGAGTATTCAACATTTGTGTTATTCTATTGTAGTAGAAAGGATGACATGTCCTTTAACCTGTCCGCCTATCTCGATAGCATAACTTAAAACTTACACCTGTCAACCATCTTCAAGGGCTTAAAATGAGTGTCACAATTATTTATAGGCTGCTTTCAGGCTATTGTTGGCCTTTCATATTATTATTATTATTTTCTATTATTATTATACTTTAAAGTTGACATTGTGTCGCTGTCAAATAATCAATGTCGATCAAATAACGAATCGAGTAGCCGAGAATAGTAGCCGATTCTGATTAGCGAAATTGTAACTAACTTTAATTTAAATAAATATATAAACTAAGATAGCACTTCTCATGCCGTTGCCAATCGGAACTAGCCGTTAAATGCAACCACTTTATTCAATTAAATGTATGAACATTTATTTACAGCACCAAAATTCCCAGATTGTTGTGTTTGTTTGCTTCACTAACTTATATAGTTAATTTATATATATGCCGATAAGAATAGATCATATGGGGTTTATAACTGAGCAGCAGGTTTTCTTGATCAACAACAATAACAACAAATACATAGGCAAATATGTGTAATATATGTATGTATGGATATATGTATATTATATTCCAATAGACATCAAGTATAACACGTATTAGTCATAGCTCGCATAAAACTATTGTCGTTGACATTTTGACCACAAAAGTTCGATCGATTAAACCGGAAAGAAAGCCATGTTTGTGTATGTATATATATAAAAAATACATATATATATATATATAAAATATAACAATATATGTATATATAGTGTGTGTTATGGACGCATGTGTGAAAGGATGCATCTAACATAGATTTATTATATATGTATTTGGCTTTCGCTTGGGCCGCAGGCTACTCAACGTCTGCTCAACTGTGGGATCTGTCCAACTGTTCCACTGTCCTTTTGTCCAACTGTCGATCTGTCGAACTGTGAGCGTGTTTAATTGCATTTGGCAAAAGCCGCAGCAACTCGTATAACTTATGTATAACAGTTCTCAGCAGTAGCGACAACTACAACAACTACAACAACAACAACAGCAGCAGCAGCAGCAGCAGCATCGGCAACAGCTTTTTAGTCTGTTTCTAAACCGGTTAACAGATTTGTTAGTTGCTTTGCGCAGCAGTTTGCGGGTGCAGCGGTAGCGTGGAGAGGGGGTAGCGGTAGGGGGTAGAGGGGTGGTGAGGGGATGGGAGGGGGTTTGGCATGGAACAGCTGGAACTGGTTTACGTTTAATGGGCAGCTGGTGATACATCAGCAAGCAGCAAGCAGCAATAAAAGATTGTTGGCCAAGTTAATTTTATTTGTTTTCAATTCGTTCGATTCGATTTCTGGTTGATTTGAAACTCACACATATACACACACACACAAACACTTATGTACACTCTCGTGCCTGCTAAGGTAGGTTTTATTTTTTAAGCATCCAGCCAATGGTGCGTGAATCTTGCAGCTTGATCTTAACAACCTGAGGCTGTGCATCTGAAACTGTGGCTGTTGCCTCATCATGCTGCTGACTGTGTCTCGAGTGCGCTGGACGGACGAGCTGGACGCGCTGCAATTGGCTGGCTGGTGGCGTGAAATCGAAGGGCATCAATGGGCCAAAGTAGATGTGTCGCAGCAAATTAAATTGACTGACGACCTCGTCCAGGTACATGGTGTGCAGGCCACGATAGATGTGCGACCACGACGAGAGCGCCGTAATGCTCCACAATTGGCTGGAGTGTGCGCAGAAATTGCCAACTTTTGTCTGAGCCAAATGTGACACACAGTCGGCCAATAAATATTGTTTGCGCCACTGCGTATAGATAGCGGGCTCGAGCAGCTGATTGGGCTCGAATGGTGGATTGTAGCACAATTGTGCCGTACCCCACAGATACACAACAAACTGATAATCATCCAGCGAGTAGGCACCCTGACTGCCAGCGGGCCTCATGTCAAACTGCAACTGCAACTGTCGCACACAGCACAGATAGCGATGGAAGAGCAACAGTGCTGCCGCCGGCTCATCCTCTGGCTGTAATATCTGCGACCGGAACAGGCTGCACAAAAAGAAGAGGAAGCTGAGCTCGTGACCGGTGCCGTAGTCGGTGCGCATCTGATTGCCAAAGGATCCGGCCAAATACTGACCCAGCTCACCGACATACTCGCACTTGCTCTTCGGCAGTGCCGACTGGAGCATATTGAAGATGCTGCGCAACATTTGATGCGACCAATTTCGATACGATTGCTTAACACACGCCCCTCCCGACTTGACCAGTGGAGCAGATGCGGTCAGTTCAGCGAGCAGACGATCGAAGATGCCACATAGTTGCCGCATGGTGTCGCTAATCGGATAGCCGGATGTCTCCTGCCTTTGCAAGCCCTGAATCGCGTTGCTAGTCCGATTGATATAGTTGATCAGCTCCTGATAGGCGATCGAGTTGTGCCACAGCTCCGTATCGGACCTCATGTGGACACGTATCGCGGTCCCATAGCTGCTCTTCTCCAAGTATTTGGCAACCTGTGCATCGAAATCCATTTTCTCTGCATTGATTTTCCTCGTGTATGTTTTTTGTGTGACCCCAAAATACTGAATTAATTGAACTGACTACAATTTCGGAGTTTTAAAATGAACCTCAGCTTGCAGATATTGAATGGATGATCTGAACTAAACTGGGTCTTTATCAGCATATCCAACCCAAGATTGAATTGGGCTAATTTCGCGAGTGCATCGCGCTTGATTGAAACCCAACTTAAAGCTTTAGACTGATTCAACGCATTACACGATAAAAACGGGTTAAGCTTAAAAGTTATTGTTGACTTTGTTTGAGTCAAGAATCGTTCCCTACTTTTAACTAAAGCACTTTAATATGCCTACCAAAGAACACTTTAATTCTTGATGTCTACTTAATATGCACAATGAACAATATGAGTCTACATCATTGAATAATAAATGAAGCGCGCTTAAAACTTGGACACAAGTCTTACTTGTCTTACTTTTGACGTTCGACTTTTCTCTTTATTAGCATACAAACTTCATTAATGTTAGTACAGTGAACGCTCAATAGTTGGGAAAGTGCTCCAACGAGTCGTATAATTCACATTTATGTAAATTATTCAACCACAGCAACTGCACAGAGACAGAAACAGATCCACATATGTTATTAGTTTTTCAATATTTTCCTGGAAATGTAATACTTTCAAAGAGGAAATGGGATAGTGCTTATGTGAAAATATAACGTGGCTATCATTCTGGGAATACTATTCATTTGTTTGTCTCTGTATTGTATTTATTGTTCACAACGTCATCGAGTCTCAGAGTGTTCGTTACAGAAGCAACCAGAAGCAATAACAGGAACAGTAACTGCGACTGCAACAGTAACAGTCACAGTCACAGTAACAGTATCAGTAGCATTAGCAGTAGGTGAGCGTCGATAGCGTCACGTGCCAAATTCTATGCACTGCCAGTCGCTGTTATTATTAACAGTGAGCGAGAGACAGCGAACGAAAGACACAGCGAACGCGCGGGAGGGAGAGAGAGAGAGCGAGAGAGCGAGAGAGTTAGCGTGTGAGAGAGGAGCATGAGCAATTTGTGTGCGAGAGAGGAACATGAGCAATTTGCAGTGCAACGCAACATTTTGCAATACAAAAGCATATTTGATTTGTGCCAACGAAAAGAGAACGTTTAGCGTTTGCCTGCTGCTGCTGCTGCTGTTGTTGCTGTTGCTGTTGCCTTTCGCCCAGCAGCATTATCGGCACTCTCTTTAGGTTTTTAGGCTTTCTTTCTGGGTGCGCGCCCGACGCGTTCATTGACTAAGGTCTCGGAATAGTGTTTAAAATTAAATCGATGAGTCAGACAGGTGCCCGCGTCTGCTCACCCGCTCACCCGCCCACCCGCCGCTTAGCCGCTTAGTCGGTTCGCCAGCCGACAGTCGACACTCGACAGCCGATAGCCGATAGCCGACAGCCTCATCGGTGTCTGGCCATGAGTATTTAAGTACTTTCCGAGTGGCTTTCGTCCCGCTGCTGTTGGGCAGCCGAGCTGAGCAGTTGAGTGAGTGAGTGCAGTGAGTGCATGCATGCGTCGGTGATGTCTCACTTATTTTGCATTGCTTTGGAGCAGACCAACGCGGCGTGGCGACAACAACAGCATCTGGCGGCAAATCGCTGACTCTTCCCATCACACACAATTCGCTCGCTCACTTGCTCACTCACACACACATACACATGCACACAGCGTGTATATTTACACACATAGATAGATTTACACGCTTACTTATTACTTGTTTATTTTATTTGTCCGTCGGCAACAGCAGCCGTCGCACACTTTAAATAATTGGCAACTTTTCTCCGGCCAAAAAAAAAAAAGAAAAAAAAAGCGAAACAGGAAGTGCGAAGCAAGTCACGTACATCAAAAACAGAACAAACAGCAACAGAAGCATCAGTAGCAGCGGCGGCAGCGGCGGCGGCAATGGGTTAAATGACTGCAAAACATAACACCAACAGCAGCGGCAAACAGTGTTGCCAAAAAAAAAGGCTGGTCTTGGAGGGAGTATGAAACAACAAGTCACTTTTATATTATTATTGTTGCTTTGGGAAGGAATAAATATATATGTATTCTTGATCAGCATCACGAACCCTTTACGATGTATATATATATATATATATATATATATATATATGTTTATATATATATGTATCTCTAATAATTGCTCACTACGCGGAAGAAAAATAAAAGATAGTTTTGGACGCACTGACGGCAAGTGACAAGTGACAAAAGCGGAGACCCACAAATTGTGTTGCATTTGGGAACATCAACTGCAGTCGTCATAATGTGAATGTGAGTGTGAATGTGAGTCTGAATGTGAATGTGAATGTGAATGTGAATGAGTGTGTGCGAGCAATAAATGCACTCGTCGTGGGTGGGTGGGTGTTTTGTTTTATTTTGTTTCGTGCGATTTGCACATCATCATCATTTGTGGCATAGTCGCTTGAAATGCATTATTGCATGTTAATATCTTTAGTTTTCATCACTCATCATCCAGCTGACAGACGAGAACTATACACACACATACATACACAAATACATATTGTCTGCCGAGTGAATGATATGTGATATATGTGGATATTTTTGTGAATGAATGGAAGGATGAGGGCCAGCAACATGCGCGAAATAAGAGAGGCCAGACCGCAGATTTACAAAGAAATTGAATTACGTAGAAATTTCGACAGTAGGAAGCAATGATAAGCAATACAAAAAAAAAAAAACAAATGTATATATTTAGATATATATATATATGTATATATATATAAATGTCTGCAATCTGTGCGAATGTATAAAATTAAGAAGAGTCGTGCCATTCACAAGAAAATATTCTACAGCTGTTGTGGAAAAAACTGTGAGTCATCCAAGCGAAATCTATTAAAATTAAATTTTGTTTGTGTTTTGTTTATCATTTGTGGTGTTGTTGTTGCTGTTGTTGTTGTTCAACCGAGACAAACAATCCAAGTGTGAACAGATTCAACAAAATCTCTGCATTTATTTGTATGCTTTGCATGGGCTAAAGTTAAAGCACAGCATACTTATTGGGTGGGTACTTTGCATAATTAATCTAACTGTAACCATGGCAATTATAGTTGATTTAATTGTGTATATTGTTTTGAAGATTACTATTCGATATGTGAGCAAATATGTAACACTTGTCCAGCTAAAGAGTAGACTAACAACAACAACAACAACAAAAGATTAATTGTCGACAACAATCAGCTAAATCAGCTAAAAGAAGAAGAAGAAGAAGTAGAAGAGAAGAAGTCGTAGAAAACGTAGACGTAAAGCGACAACAATTGAAACTTTTTGTGTGGAGTTTTTGCAGCGCAGTTTGATTGAAAACTTCTTGTCGTCTTGTCGCGGCTGATTGCAACGGTCGTCGGATGGGGAAGCAATAGAAGAAAGGGTTGTGGATGGAAAAAGCTGAAACTGGTTTTCGACTGTCGGTTGTCGACTGTCTGCTGTCTGCTGGCGGAGAGATAAAGCCAAATAATGTCTCGTGGCAAACGGTGGTAAACGTTTGGTTTGTTCGCTAACTGATTGTGGCAACAAGAAAGCCAAATAGTAGCTGGCAGCGGGGGAATCGAACAAAAGTGCATAGAATGAATCGAATCGATTGCAAATCCATCCGCCTGGATTACATAATTCGCGATCTTCACATATATATATATATATATATCTTTATATCTATATATATATATATATAGGAAGGAAAGAAAAGTAAAGAAAGGAACGGAACAGCAACAGCAGAAGGAAAAGCAAATGCTGTTTTGGAACCGTTCAAATCAAATTCGTCGCGAGTACCAAGGTAAACACACTCAGCAAAACAACAACCAACCGTCTAGAGGAAAACAGAAGAAACCACTAAAACAACAACAGCAGCAGCAACAACAACAACAGCAGCACACGGCACACAAAAAGAATGGCCCCAAAAAGCAAAAGAAAAAACAACAGAAAAAAAGATTGAAAAAAAAACTGGTAGGACAACTTTTTGTTTCGCCTGATAGAAATCCACACACGTCCAAGTCAAACTCGAACTCAAACTTAAAGTCCAAGCCAAAAAAAAAAAAAAAGAAAAAGAAAAAAACAAAAATAAAAAAACATATACCCCAAGCTGATTTTGCTATTGCTAATGCTTTTTATTGCTGACTGGGCTCGCAGTGGCACAACGCAGTGGTAAGTTGGCTGGTTGGTTGGTTGCTTGGTTTCTTAGGCTGCAGCGATCGCGCCTAATTCTGCATAACAGACTGTTATGTTATTAACAGTCCAATTATATTAGCGATAACAGCGCAACTAAAAAAGGCTGAGGGTGGGGGGGGGGGGGGGGCTGGTTTGGGGACGAGATGAGCCTGCGACGAGCGCCTCTCTCTTCACTCTCTGACTAAACAGGGAGAGTTGTAAGAAAGAGAGAGAGAGAGAGGGAGAAGGAGAGAGAGAGAGAGCGAGAGCAGGACATGGCAAATTGTGGATGGGCAAAAAACAACATTGCGCAAGATGGACCCGATCGGGTTCTGTGAACCCCACCTAGCACACGTACACGTACACGAACACACACACACACACACACACACACAAAACAAAGAGACAACGCCGAGAGTTTGTTGTTGTGACTCGCTTCAATAGACAGCAGCGCGCACACGCACACACACTCACACTCCCAAAAGCGAAAGAACATCAAAAGGTAGAAATGAACGTGTGTACATGTGTGTGTGTGTGTGTGTGTGTTTGTGTGTTTGTAAGTGTGAGTGAGTGCGTGCATGTGTGTAGATAGAAACCAGTATAGTTGTATGTATGCTATGTTGTTGTTGGAATTGGTTGTCTTTGTCACCAGCTTTGCTTGATTAAGGAACGTGAATGCGCAGCGCACAAGAGAGCTCAAAATTCAGTGTGAGAGCGCAAGAGCAAGGTTGCTTGCACGTAAGAGTAAATCGGAGAGCGATCAATGCAAACTGGCCAAGGTGTAAAAGACGCGTACACACACACACACACACAATGGGCCGTTGCATTCATCTGTTTGTTTTGGCCCGTATATAGAATATGACAAACATACACACACACTTTGACATCGATGTTGTGGTTTTTCTTTAATTGCTGCAGGACATTAATAAACTTCAATAAGACCCGATCTCTTAATTATGAGAGAATGATAACCAAAGTGTATAATAACTCTTATAAGATAAATAATAACATACCAAATTTACTATTTAACAGCAAAATAACATTCGATAACTACAACTGTTATCCCAAAATGACAAATGTATGTTTGTCACATATATGCATAAGTGTGTGTGTGTGTGTTAGTTAGTGTGTACATAAATGTGTAACAGGATGCAAATAAATGTTAAGGGTGGTCCGATAGTCTCATCGGTTATCGGTTACTAAGATCGATATCAGATGCTGATGGCAGATACGCAGCAACACGCAGAGAGCAACGCGTGCACTTACACATATTCACAGACGATGAACATTTACATTTAGTCATGTAATTAGGAGAGCAAGAGTAAAGGGGGGAAAGAGAGAGAGAGAGAGAGAGTGATAAAGATAGTGAGAGGAAATAACGCACCTGCTTCTGGTTTGCCAACAACAGCGACGTCCAATTCGCTGTTGCTGAGATTGTTCTGCAATTGCAGCAGCCCCGTGCCGCAAGTGCTTGAGCTGGTGATGTTTTTCATGCAGCCAGTTTATATGTATTTATATCAAATGTATGTAGATACAGATATATATATATATATATATAGTAGCGCGGGATGCTATTGGCACTCGCACAAACACTCACGCACTCTTCTTAACTGTTGTTAACTGTTTTCCACTGTTGCTGTTGCTTTCTGTTATGTGATATCAGAATTGATAACGCGCTAATATTATTTTCTTTTTCAGCGCTTCACAGCACTTTTCTTGCCACTTGCACTTGCACTTGCACAGCGTGTTGCGGAGAACCACTATAAGATTATGTATGTATATGTGCAAAAAAAAAAAATAATAATAAAATAAGAATTGCAGTGATTTATGACATGCCAGTTGCGAGGCAATTGGAGTTGAGATCTTTTCAACTTGAGTGCGTTCATGTCTCCATGTCTCCATGTCTCCATGTGTGTGTGTGTTTGCGTGTGAGCACAAATCGCATCTACTCTAACTTTTGCGTGTGTGTGTATGTGTGTGTGTGTGTGTTTCTGCCTTTCAGCAGAAAAAAGGTGCAGCAGACATTGTGAGAACAGAATTGAAAAATAAAAAAGAACCGAAGAGAGTAAAGTAGAAGAGCGCAAAGATCGGACGGACGCGGGACGCTTTTGGTAATTTTCTCCAATTCTGTTTTCTGATTTCTGGAGTCGCGCTTAATTTAAGCTTTGGCTCAAAAGCTGTTTTTATTTTAATTTGACCCACGCACTTAACACGCATTGAGTGACTTTTTCTAAACATAAATTTTGTTATTTTTCTCTTGCATTTCTGTGCGCGTGTGCGTGTGTGTGAGTGTGTGTGTGTGTGTGTGCAAAAACAAGCACATAGCACATGCACACATCCGTGTGTGTTTCTCGAGTAAGTGGTGCCTCTTATAGGCATTAGGCCTGCTACACACACACATCCAAACACAAGTTATCTTGCTTGGCGCTCACCTACACACACACACATACATACATCATATGCACATATATATGTGTGTATGTTTTGTATGCATAAACATGTGTTAGCATTTAAACTGCACACGCACACAAGCAAAATGATTGCAGTTGAATGAAATCTCAACATTGTTGTTTGCTCTGTTTTTTTATTTTTATTTTTTTGTTGACATTTTTATTGTTGCGGCGCGTGGGTGCTTTTATTTATCATGTTTTTTTTTCCTAGTTCAATAACAATTGCTTGTGCTGAACGTTTAACGTTTAATGTTTAATGTATTGCAGCAAGACGCAAACAAGTAGAAGTAGAAGTAGAAGAAGAAGAACAGCAACAACACAGCAAAAATCACGCGAACCGCCTAAATTTAACTGAATGAGCACACCACACACACACACACAAACAGAAGCACATAACAATCACACCGATAAAAACATCGAGACAGCAGCAATAAAAAATATTTCAAACGAAATCTTAATAATTATGTATGTGTATGTGCATGCACACATACACACACACACACAAACACACATACATGTATGTATGCATCTATGTATGTTTTCAAATTAGGCAACAACACAATAAGTACGCAACAAATTGTATGCAGAAAAACACAACACAGCATTAAAAAAAATTAACAAAAAAAAACGCCAAAATAAAATAAAATACATGCATAAATAAATACACACACACACACACACATACATACACATACACAGAGGGAGACAAACGCGCGGAGCCCCACACGACGAAAGGGTGAACGAAACAGTGCGTGGGGTGGCGCGGGAGGTGGGTAAGCGGCACACTCGGCAACGATGACGACAACGAAAAAATCGCGGAAACACTGCGAAACACGCAACGCGCAGAAGCGAGAGAAACTCATCGACTGAATGTGAATCTGAATCAATACAAAGAACGACAGTGGCTCGCTCGCTCGTTCGTTGTTGTTCGCTCGTTGTTCGCTGTTTGCTGTTCCGACCGACCGACCGACCGACTAGCAAACGGCTGGCTCGTTGTCTGGGCTCTGTTGCTGCTGCCTGTTTGACTGCCTGGTTGGCTGCTTGGCCGTTTCTGTTGCTGTTGCTGTTTAGTTTGCTAACACAGACACAGACAGACACAGATGACAACAGCCACAGCCACAGCCACAACCACACCACACAAGCTCACAATGTGATCAAGCAAGTACTAACTGAATATACAACACAGCACAGCACAACACAACACAACACAACACAACTCTCACCACTACAGCTAGATCAAAACGTGCACACACACACACATACACTAACCCAGACAGACACGCTCTATTCTTTCTTCTTATGCGTCTTTGTATGCATGTGTACACGTATATGCACATGTATGTGTGACTAATACAGCGTGGAGGAGAGCCAAGTCGAGTCGAGCTGCGCTGTTGCCTTTTGCCGCTCATTTACTTTGCGCTCGATTTCGCTCACTTGTTTTGTGGTTGCGCTTGTTGTTGTTGGCGCGACCAGGGCATAGAAGAACATCAACAGCAGTACTGTGTGTGTGTGTGTGTGTGTGTGTGTGTGTGTGTGTTTGTAAAGAAAAGCAAAGCAGCAGGCAACGTCTTCAGTGTGGCTGTGTTGCTTAATGGGGAACGGGAACGGGAATGGGAAGGGGAGGGGATAGCATTTTGCATCTGTACCCAAAACAGGCTAAGGAGTCCACAAAAGCAGGTAGGCCAACTACATACAAACATGCATACATATCCATAAGTGTATGTGAGCAGGCTCATACGTGTTTGCTTGTGTGTACATACAGATATATGATAATATTGAGGAATATGGGGCAGGTTCGATTTGAGAAATACTCTGTGTTTCAGCATTTGACGGAGTTAACGTCAAGCTTCGCATAATTCCTGAACAAAAATAACATCTAATAGCTCATAATCATATATAATGTGTACTGCCGGAAATCGCAAATATAAATAAAATAAGTATTTTAGAGGATTTAATTTTTGAACGAAAAGTCGAAATATAATTTTGGTTATGGTTCTGCGCACATTGGTTCCAGATCGTTATTAATTAATTTACAAAATATAATATATATAGCAGATATACACAGCCATTGGCATATATCACACATACAATGCGCACATAAAGGTTAAATTGTTTGAGTATTCGAATAAGAAACGTAACTGAGTCCATAAAACTATAACAAAGTTTCAAAAACATTAAAAATATCACATTTGAATAATATTTTAAGTTAAATTATTTCGCATAGATATAGTATATCAGGAATTTTGAATAGCTGCTTCACTTCCTCGACTTTTCGCATTTGTCCTTTGGAATAATGAATTTCAGTTTCAGCCCTCTGCTATCGAGCAGCGTCTCCCAACACTCCGTTTAACACAAAGTATACCACATTTATCCCAAAAAAAATTAACAGAAAAAAGTGATCTTTTCATATAAGATCACTAATGTGTGCTAAAATCAGAGGGGCTTGAATAAAAGTAGCAAAAATATCGGAAAATCAATTTAAAGTAAGCAGTATCCGCTTGCAGGTAAAATTGTGGTAACTTTTGAGAAATATATATGTATGTTTTGTGCTATTTATCTGTGCGTAGCTGTACATATGTACATATATACATCGATGTTAGTAAATAACACAGGTTTCCCAATCATTTGGCAAATAAATAGGTGGGCAAATTTGATGACTGAGATAAATTAAAATGAAGTGACAATCATTTGTTAGAATACAATAGAATTAAATGCTCGAACGCTGGACAGCTTTTCTACATACAAACAAACAAACACATACATGCATACCTAATGTGTGTGTGTGTGTGTGTGTGTGTGTGTGTGTGTGTGTACAGAGTTAGCAAGCAAGTTTAACAACTACTAGATACATATGCTATGTGTCTTTCATAAATATGCTTGCTGTGTGTGTGTGTGTGTGTGCTTGTGTGTGAAAGTATGAATGCGTTCTTCTATGTTTGCTTGCTGCTTGTATCTGTGTGCATGTGTGTGTGTTTGCATGTGTTGCGGGAACTGTCAGACGACACTGACATGTGTGCTTTGCTTTGCTTTGCGTTGCTTTGCTTTGCTTTTGTTGCACGTTTGCCGTCAGCTGGTGGAGAGGCTGTGATGCAGGTGGAGCTTACGAAGTCGTTGTTGTTGTTGTTGTTCCTGTTGTTGCTGCTGTTGTTGTTGGCCAACTGATGATGCAGCAAATGAGCGGATAAGGCGTCTGATCTTTTCGCTTATTGTTAGAAAGGAACGAGTTTTGTTTTTATACACTTGCAGAGGCTATTCGAATTTGTCGTAAAGCTTGTGACACATTGAACTAGAATTATAAAGTATTCGTGAGTCTGTTCCTCAATTTTTAAGCTTGATGAATCTTGGCAAATATTCGTCAATATGTACTGCAGACCGGCCAGATCGGATCATTACATCAAATAACTCCCACAGAAACGATTGGCCAAAATATGAGTTCTATCTAAACTTAACTTACCAAAAGTGCATACTGTTATTTGGATCAAAAATCATTAAGATCGGACTGGTATATCATATATCGCTCGAAGAATGAGTTCTTGTGTGAGCAACTTTTTTGCTTTCCAATTTATTGTAACCAAACTTACAATGCTAATATTTAAACGGAACATTATTCAAATCAGATAAATATATCAAACAAATGTATATACCCGGTAAGGGTATGCAATCTTCGGCTTGCCAAAGATAGCCAGCCGTTCTTTCTTGTTTCTTAATTGTTGTTTCTTTTCTTTCAATTTTTCCCCATTTTCAGCTTTTCATTTTAACAGCGCCAGCGTTCAACTTTGCATTTGTGTGTTATTGCGTCTATTGTGTGTCTTACCAGCGAAAGAGACAGCCAGAGAGACACACACATATATATATATATATATATATATATGTATATATATATATATAGAGAGAGAGATAGAGAGAGCGAGCGTCGAAGAGAGTGGGAGCGCCAGTCGGAGAGCGTGGCCCATGCAGGGCGTAACAGCAACGCTGGTTGGAGCTCGAAAAGGCTTACGCGTGTTGCCTATGCTAAACAAGAAAGAGATCGCTGCAGCGCTGTGCGCATAACAGAACAGCGCCGCTGTTAGTTTACAGACATTTTTGGAATATTTTCACCATGACTGTGCCAGCGTACAGCAGCAACAGCAACAACTACAGTAGCAGCAACAGCGGTCGACTACTTCGCGCCAATTGCTGACGTTCAGTTGCTGTTATGTACGCATGTACATAAATGTGTACATATGAATGTGTGTGTGCATGTGTGTGTATATGTGTGTATATGTGTGTAGTGTGGGGTATTTATTTTGTCAAGACTCTCCACACGTGCTCTATGTGTGTTTGTGGGTACTCACTAAATGGCCAATAACTGTTCAAACGCTTTCTTACCAAATTTCCATTCTGAGCGTAACTGGTTTTAGCTTCGATGACACATAGTTAATACGTATGCATGCATGTATGTGTGTGCGTGTGTGTGTCTCTGTGTCTGTGTTCAAATATACTAGGTGCATTCGTTTTAAATGACACTCTTTAAAGTTCATTTTGTGTTAACAGTATGCATTTTCGATAAAGCATTTAATATTAAAGTTTCTCACTTGTTTGATTCGATTTAACTTCTTTTTTTTTAATAGCCGTCTTTCCGTCTGGATGAACGCAACTTTTCTCGACACCTTTCGAGATAGAGACATGGAATTTGGACCACATACTGGAGTGCTACGCCCACTAAGGGGCTAGGAAATCGATAAGATCGATTATCGATAACATATCTGCCACAAGTTTAAGGCTACAGTCACCAAATTTGGCTAATTGGTTCTTGGCAATGTCTTTCAAAGATCGGCATATGACACACCCACCTATGCCCTCCTCAGAACCCACGTCCTTATTCTTTTAAAATGCTATATCTTCCGCAGTTTTTGAGCTAGACCCGTCAAATTTTGGGGGCACATTACTAGTAGCCGCCTCTAAGAGTCGATAAAAAGAAACAAAAAAGCCGAAGCCGATATGTCGGAAAGTGCAAATCGATAAAACCGCTCATCTCCCATAATTTTCAAGATAGAGTTACCAAACTTGGAAAGTAACCTCATTCAAAATCGGTATATACCTATTCAGACCACGCCCACACCCGCCACATCCCCCAGGAACTTCGACCCTAGAAATCTGAAATGCGCATATCTTCCACAATTTGTGAGCTAGAGCCATTAAATTGTGAAACTATGTTGCTGCTAACTCCCCTGAGGGATTGATAAAGGAATTTGATGGACACGCCCTTTTCGTCTCCCCAAACCGATACACCCGTTAGCGTAAATCTATAACACTTTGAAAGCTAGAGTCACCAAATTTGAAAGGTGTACTACAAGTAACACCCTTCAAAAATGCACAAAATTTTGGACCACGCCCACTTCCGCCTCCAAAAATTCCCACATGCGCATTTCACCCGTAATTCAAAAGCTACAGTTACCAAACTTGGATGGTGGATTACGAGAAACCTCTTCTAAACATTTTTTTTCGGTCATGCCCTAAATTCACCAAAGGCTATTTTAAAGGCAAACTTGTTGCATAGATTACTAATTCAGAGATCGGTATTTCTCGGTTACACCCACCCTGGTCAGCGGTATCAGAGTATTTGGCAGTCTGTTACGCCCGGCTGCAACATTCTCACTTGTTATTATTAATATTTATTTACTGTAATTTTGGCCATTCTATAATCTTTTTGTATATAGACCCTGTTAAGATATGATGTGTACATAAATATGTGAATTGTTTATACTAATCTTATTTAATCCTCTACTACCACAGACTACATTTATTTCGCCCTTATTCGCTTAAAAATTCCCGCTTCGTTGAAATTCATATTTTTTCTTTTTTGTTTAATTTGGTGAATTGCAATTTTGGTAAAGATCACACATAATAAAGGTGTAAGTTTTAAAATAAACCAATATATATATATATATATATATATATATATATATACATATATAAACGAATAAGCGTGATAATAAACTTCGGACATCTAAAGGCGGTCTTCGGCACAAAAGGGCTGAGATAAAGCTTTATATGCACTATGTTCATTAGGGAGAGTTACATAGAAGAAACAGCTGTCCTTGGCAGTCGAAAATTGCACAGCAGCTGACTACTGAGTTGATCGATATATAAGAAATAAAAGTGTAACTGGAGAGTTTGGCAAATATATATTTTTAAAAGAAAAGTTTATATTTACTCAAAAGTGGCCTCTAAGAAGGTGCACATTGTCGTATACCTAATTACGTATACCCAATATAATAAATGAAAATTAACAAATTAATCAACTATCTTACTCTAAAAGTATATAAACTATACATTCAAGTCAGCCATGTTTTTGCATGCGAGTGTTGTTATTATTTATTCAGTTGCCTGTAAGCTAATTCAATTTTATAGTACTTGATTGGCTTCAACAAAAAAAAACAATCAAATACTTGTAGTGTATATTTATAGCCACATGGTTTTGTAGTGAAGTGTGTCACGCATTGATGAAAATTTCCAGGATCCCATATATATATAACATAAGGGTCCGATTCGATATAGCAATACGCATCTGATTTGATTTGATTTTATGCGAACTTATCTGTCACTTTTTTTCCCAACTAGTTTAATGAAAACTGGAATAACGGATAACTATATGTGGTATAGATATAGATGCCATTGGAACAATCGGTCGAAAGATGAAAGAGATTTCTTGCATTAACAACTGAACAACAATCTGAATAGATACGTAGTTTAATTATGTTTATTCATCATCAAAGTCAAACTACTATATCATAAAGGAAACTTAGATGTAAGTGGATGGACTTCACTCTATAAGAGTATGTTATCTTAAGATTGTTGTTTACTCTGGCTCAAATTTGGTTGTATTTGTGTCTCATTAGGAGAAAAGCCAACAAACGGAAAAAAGCTCTTGCAATGTGCGTCAAATTAGCAGAAATCTAAAACGGATACATTTATAAATATGTAACTTACTTGCAACAGGGCAAAGTGCGTATGCAACATACATACATACATACATATGTGTGTCTCTGTTTATGTTTGTATGTGTGCATCTATGTATAGCTGGTAGTTTATCAGCTGCCATAACAATGATGTGCTGTTCTTTATGAACTTAACATTATGTGTGGCAGGCAAAGAAGAAGCGGCAGTGACAGTGGAAATACAATAAAAATAACAATAACAATAACAATAACAATAACGACTATATCAACAGCAAGAGCAACAATAAAAACAACAGCAACAACTCCAATAATAATACTAGTTGCGTGAGACTACAACAGACTACACATCTACATGTGTGTGTGTATATATATATATATATATATATATATATATATGTGTGTGTGCGTATGTTTGTGTAGAAATTAATAAGTTCCAGTTAAAGACCAACTGAATCATTTGTTGGCGCACAATCAGACAAGCAAACATAAAACACAGATGAAGACTCTTAAAAAAATACAGCTGTGCATTTTGTGGAAGAGCGAGTCACAAAGTTAGCAGATACAAGTATATATATATATATGTATATATATATATATATATATATATATAGCGATAGATTCGAGTCAGCGAGACGAAGCCTTGTTATGTGGCTCAATTATATATATAGTCTGCCTTTGTCAGACGATTTCATTAACTTTCATTTTCATTTCATTAACGTAAGGCAACATCGAGTTTTCCCATATTTCAACATGTTGATCCATGGCTGTTTTTACCTAATATCCTACACTAGAAGAAAATCAAGCCCAATCCATTTAGAGAATATTTTTTCGACTAGTGCACCCTTTAATCCCATTGTTTGGAAAATTTGTATAAAACTCTTTCTGTATTTTTGCATTCAATGGGCTCTACATAAATTTTGAAACAGCCATATGCAAATTTCTATACATATATACATATATATATATATGTATATATAACTCTTTTTATGTATATTAAAATGGGTGTAAAACTGCAAATTCAAATGTAATGAAAATCGCCGGCTTTTAACTGGCCTTGAGTCGTGCTCAGATGCTGTCGAACGAAAACTGATCAGTTAATTCGTTGTCTTTTGGCACACGTCTGGCAGTGGGAAACTTGCGTAGGAGAACCTTCTGACGATGACGCAGGCGACGCAGCTGATTGTCGGGTGCATTCTCAACAACACTCACTTTGTGTGGCTCCTGAAATCCGAGTAAGATGTTCGCATCGACACTGTGATGGCGACTAAGAGGCGGCTGCACAGCAAATGGCTGTTTTTGGGCAATGGACTTGTCGCGTGGCTTTTGGTTCATTTGCTCCTCCTCGCTAACATATTGCGACGAGATGGAGGAGGAAGTTTCGGACTGGAGCAGTTCACCCAGATGAGCGCGCTGCAACTGTTCGAGAGGCAGGCGAGTGAGGGACATCATCTCGCCAAAAATCATATCCCGTACAGTGTAAATGTCGTTCAGCACATGCTTGATAAAAGCCGCCATTAGGGCATTATAAGCCTCCGGCCAGTTGGACAGGGAGAGAACGCACCACAACTGATACGAGTGAACGCCGAGGACTCCACCATCGTCCATTGTCTTTTGCAGATGGCTTAAGCTGTCGAGCAGCAAATAGTGCTGACGATGCTTCTCCATTATGCCCGGCATTTCCCACTCTGGCGGATAAAACGGCGCCGCCTGACACAGCTGAGCACAGCCCCAGATATAGGGCAGAATATTCCATTTGTCGATGGCGTTTTGATTTTCAACCTCTTCATGCTTCTGAGCCGACGACGCCAGTCGAAAAAAGCTAATCAGGCGACGCACCAGTTGCAGATAGCGCGGATAGAGCAACAGGGCTGCAGCTACCGTATCCTCGCCATGGAGTATGCCCGACTTGAACAGGCCGCACAAATAGAATATGAACATCAGCTCATTGTCCGGACCATAATCGTAGGTCTTGCAGCTTCCAAAGGAGCTCATCAGATACTGGGCCAGCTCATTGATATGCTTGCCATGGGGCCGCACCTGGCGCTCCAGAATGGCATAGAGTTTCTGCTGCACCTGAGAGATCCACTTGCTGTACGCATCATGGCATTTGAAGAGCAACGAATTGGTCGATGCCATCATATCGATCTTGTCCTCGCCAACACAACGAAGCAGTCCACGTCCAACGCCCAGCGGATGGCATTCGTATACAAGAATTTCCAGCCAATTGAAGATTTTGCACAATTTGCCCATCTGGTTGCTAATGTTATAGTTGCCATCCAAACGCTGGCCCTGAATCGCCATGCTGGTGTTATTGATGTAGGCCACCAGGTCGTGGTAGGCACTAGAGCGCTTCCAGTTGCCCAAATCATCTGCCGTGCGCAAACGTTTGATGTAATAGGTGGATGCCCTTAGTGCATCCGCACTGGATTCAAACACGTCGTACATCTGTCTTTGGCTCATCTTAATTACTGTGTTGTATTGTTAGGTGGCTTGAACTTCTGGGGTGTGTACTTAACTAGTTTTGATAGTTATTGCAAGGCTACGAATTTATTTAGATTCCGAATTTAAATGATTTTTATTGCTCATAGCTAACTTGGTTTCTCCCTTATCTTTAACGCAAGCTGACTAATAGTTTAACTTTTCATTAACTCGATACTCGCCAAGATGTTAAAAAAAAAGAAAACGAAACAAAAACAAATTTCGAAAAGAATAACATAAGATGTATATATATTTTTATCATATACAAAAATGATGCCAAGAACCAAGTTAAGGTCACGCACATTTTATTCGCACTGATTGAACTCTGAGCATAAAATACCTTAAAACATTTTAAAGATCCAAATGAAAATGTGCTTTGAGATCTGAGATTTGGCCTTGTGGCCTTAAACTGCTTAGCACAATTTACATATTTTCTTTGCTTGTTTTTTGTTCTTCATTTTTGTTTTTATATCAAGACTATCGTTGGTCTACCTGTAGCCGTTCATTCACACATTCTGAAAGTAAAGTCACAAATATATTTATATAGACAACACTATCGCAAGAGTCGATGACTCTCGAATCTCTGGCTGTATTGTGTATTGTGTATTGGCCGATATTGTCACTCAAAATTTAGATTAGAGCCGCCGTATGGCTGGCTGGCTGGCTGGCTGGCTGGCTGGCTGGTCGGCTAATAAGTTGTGGCCAAGACCCAGTGTGAGTAGACCAGACGACAAGTGAAGTTGGGTGAGTCGACAACACTAACCTATTGCTTACCTCATCTAATTAATGTATATAATATATAAATATATATAAACACAATAGTTGTAGTATGAGGAATCCGTTGTGGTTCTGCTTCTGGCTGATTGTGCTGCTGCTTGTATCGTTTGTAGTGGCCTTGCTGGGCGCTGTTTTCTACATTTTCACCTATTTGTTTGCCCAATGCTGCGACTGTTTTCGGGTGAGTTCTCGATGTATACATGTATGTACATATGTATGTAGTGCATCATTGTATATATATGTATACTCTTCCATTATTCCCACCACTATTTGCAGAGTGTGGCCGATTTCTGTCTGAAGTGCGTGCAGTTTCCGGGCTACTGTGCGGCAGCTATGTTGAACTGTCAATCTCTATGCTAAACACATGCCTCGCTCTCGAACCTCGAACCTCAAACCTCGATGATGATGATGATGATGACAACGATATACAGCTGCTATGGAGATTGTCTTTTGTTTTGCCATCCAGAGTTTGGCGTACACGAGTGCTTGTTAATCAGCTAGCTGCCAAATAGATTAGGCTTTCAGATAACGAAAAATGGGCTTTACCCCAAGTAACACACACACACACACACACACACACACACACACAAATCCTATTTAAATAAACAAATATGACTAAGTGCTTTTGTATATTTTTATGCAAGTGAGTTTGATTAAGTTACTAATTCGTTTTCCAAGAAAAACAACCATGTTATATGCATCATATTCGTTTAATGTAAATTTATGATAAACACTTTGTTTTAATTATGCATATATGTGGCTGCCTCAAATGTATATCTTTCTATGCAGAGAGAGGATGATGCTTGAGACTTGACATGCGCAGTTTCCGATTTAGTAACTCAGGGCAGAGCATGCACTAGTCGTATACTTATCATGCACTTGCGCCTGCTGAAATAAACGTCCATTTGCAAGTGTACCGAATAGGTATGACTTAGTTCCATATTAGTGCTAATGACATCATAGTTTTTATCAATTTTCTGGCACAATGTAAGAATTATTAATCTTAAGTGCTTTCAATGTGCCTGTTAAATTCAATTTCATAACGTCATAAACATAATTCTGATGTCTCAAGAGGTGCATCTGTACGCAGGCCCACGATTTCATGCATATATATGCAAGTGCGTACATTATATATATTATTATATATATATATATATATAGACTAACTACTCGAATGAATAGTGAGGGCATGTAAACTTCGTTTCACTTTGGGATTAGTATTTTTCCTTGTTATTACTATTATATTTGCAAAAATCTTGAATTTAGTATGATTTTTTTCGCTTGGATCGGTGCCAAATGTGAAGAGGAAGAGCAATTATCTAAAAATAAGATGCGCTACGCTGTGTCGGCAATAGATAGAGAGCTAGATCTAGATAAATACATACATTTATGTATGTGGCATGATCGGTGTATACATACATACAAATATGTGTATATTCGCATCTGTGCGCTTGCTTAGCATCTATTAAAACATATATATATATATATATATATATTTAGGTACATATCCATATAATACTCGTATGCCACGCGGTGTAGACCGTGGGCGATTTTACAATGCCCTGCAGCCGAAACGAAGACAGCAACAGATGCGATTGCGGTTTGGGTTTGTCTTCTTTTTTTCCATTTATATATACCCTATATAGAGGATCCATTGATATGCTTATAAGTGTTTGACTTAGTTTATTATAAATCTCCTTAATCGTTGTTTTAAGTTGAAATGTGTGTTTAGCTAAATGTTATTTTGGTCTCAGCCATTGACCTCTTGGCCAATATCAACTTAGATTAAACAAGATTAAACAAGTATGGCATCCTTAACCGTTATGTTTTACTCAACTTTGCATTAAGCAATTAGTACAGCAATTAAGAGTATCAAGTCTTCGGCAACTTTGGGCTAGTTTTTTGTTTTTTGTTTTTTTGTTTTTTTTTGTGCATAACGATCCCAAAGCCAGTCCCGTTGCCATGCCCAGGCGCAGGTCCGTAAATGATTATGGCTATTATGCGATCGCCCACGCATTGTGAGTATCTGTGCCACGTCGCGCAATCCGTGATCCGCCGCAGAGTAATAACTGACTAGCGACTCTCTCGACAGTCTCCCGCTTCCTTCTCTCCCCCTTCCACCCCACTCCCTCTCCGACACCCCACAGATTGTTGCATATGCATTTGTGCATATGTCTTGTGATCAGCCACAATTTAACGAACCGTCTCAAGCATTTTATTCGAGACAAGTCTATTACAGTTAGCAGCAACACCTGTCTGTCAACTGAGACGCAAGATAACAACAGACTGCCCCAAGAGTCACTCATCACCGGCGGATTGGACGTTTCTTAATATTATTAATAGTCGTCGAATTAATAAAAATTTGGAACTCGAACTATCGCTTTGTTATTTCTGCGTAAGAAAACAATTTAAGTGCAAATCCGGCTAATTTAATCAGCAATTCGGTTTACGGTTGCAAGCAGCTTGTCTCTTTGTATGCGTAGAGGTCATTATAATTTGTAACGCAGTCTCAGTCTCACAGTCCCATAAGGTATACATATATATTCACTAGCCGAATCGATGTATCCATGCCACACATATATATATATATATATAGATTTCATGGGAACTATTTGATTGTTAAATTTGACTCCGGTTTACAATTGCTTGGTTTGTTTTTGGTATCCCTCAGACCAGTTTTTCTTGGCTTATCAAACTTTTGGTTTCTTTTATAATTGCGACTCGTTTCACATAAATATTTTTCGATATTTTCATAAATACATATATATAAATATATATCTATATGCTGATGTTTTCCACGGTTCAAACTACATTTATTTGGAGAGAGTGTGTGTATCTCTGTGCAACATACACAAATACACTCTGAACTGTCTGGTGTATATATACTATATATATATCTACAAATATTGCGTTGCATAAGTAGGTTTATTGGTGGAAGAACGTGGGTGCGTGTGTTTTTAATGCATTCGATTTGATATTGAATATTTCTGCCTTGAATTATGCAGAGTTCTGTGAACGTTTCTTATCTGCAGCTCGTTGCTGTTCTTGCTGTTGTTGCTTTTATTGTTTTAATTTCGATCATCAATTAAGCAGGAACTGTTCAGTTTTACACCTGTTTGCCGGGCTTCGAATCCGCCTGTGTGCTCAGCTCTTATTATTTTGTTGCGGGAGTGCAATTTGTGGAGGCACAGCAAGTGCGACAATTTCAGTTATGATTGGATAAGTGCAGCAGTGCATTATTGCACTGCAGGGGTCATCCCTGCTCTCCGGCAGCTTCGTGCGCTACGTGCTCAATGTGACCGACTGTGTAATGTCAGAAGACAAAAGCAGACGCTGTTCAATGCAGATACAACTCGTGGAGCTCGTCCACACACAAATGATTTAAATACAAAATATAGTAAATGCTCATTCCAATGCTGATTAAGATCAGCTTAAAGTTTAAGTGTTATCCTGCATACCAAGCTATGTTAGTATGAGTGAACGTGGCTTCAGTTAACATATAAAACTGCATTAAATATACCATTGGAACATCAAAATCAAAGCTGGCGATTTTAATTCATTGTGAAACTTCCAATTTCGATAACTCCCGATAACTCCGATCATTTAAGCAATGGCGATCTAGTTTATATTTTGCTATTAGATCGTCTTAACTTCCCCTGTAGACCTACTTGGAACTAGGTCCTTTTTCAATGGCCTTCGAGCACAACTATTTATGTGCTTTCGCTGCATTATTATTACAACAGCTGAACGAACAATAATATAATAATATTTATTAATATATAATATAATAGAAATATCAAAAGCTTATAATATAAATATATTACTCTGTGTACATCGAGGGGAAACCGTATTTCAAAGTCTTGCTACTCTTGGAGCTATCTGTTTTCCAAAATTTCTCTTTTTAAATGAATAACTTTTAACATTTTCTGTGGCCTGATTATTTGTTCTGTGTTTCCATTATTATTATTTTTTCTGTGCACGATTTTACATTTTAATATCAACAATAATGTGAATATTATGTTTGGCTACATTTTCGAATTTTACAATAATTTAATTTGCAAATTAAATATTTAAATTTTACAAATAATTTACAAATACATAAAATAAAAAAATTTGTATTTATAATTTGAAGTTTATTTAAAGGGACATTTAAAGAACGGGCTCGAGTGACTTTAACGCGAACTCCCTAAAGTATGCTATGCAAAATATGTCGTTATCCTTTCGTCATACATAGAAAATAACTTTAATTTAGCCAACTAAATGAAGTATCTGTCTGAAGCGATATCATATCTATACGATGACCCCTACGACCTCTATATTTAAATACTGATACCGATTCATGATCGACTCATGAACAGATACAGACGCACATGCACACGCACAGACACAGACACAGACAGAGACACACACAGACAGGAAAAGAACCGCAGAAAATTAAAGTGCGCTGTGCACTGCTGGACGGGTTCATTTGACCATTTTAATTATGAAGTTAATTACGAGCGCAGTGAAATTCCAGGAAAAAAGAATGTGTGTCCATTTTATTTATTGTGCAAATGAACAAACAATACAATATTTCAGAGATACGCACAACAGCTGCAGCAACAACAACAACAATGACCACAACAATAACAAGTAAGAATGCTGCAGTGAAGAGTGCTCGACTTGTAGATGCCCTGCATCCAAGTCTCCAGCCGTCATAAAACGCCTTCTTCAGATGTACATAATTATTTTGCCAACAGTTGTTCATTAGTAAACCAAGCCATATTTCTACCAAATTGAAAGGCTAATCTTTTTACTCGTATAGCCATAGCTAATCTATCGATTATTATCGATTTTAGGAATGAAAAAACTTGATATGCGGAACTCTAAAGTGTTTAGCTCTTATATAGTCTGCGAGATCGGAATCTGCTGTTAATGTTCGTGTCGTAGTCGCAAATGCATCCCACTGTCTCTGACAGCGAATACAAATTAACACCTAGTGAAAAAGACGTGCAGGAAATGGTCAAAAAGGATGCGCACATGAATATTTATTGTTAACAATAATATGGCAGTGGAGTGTGTGTATTTGTGCGAGTGTGGTTTATATATATTTTTATGGTATTGTTCTTGGGCTTCGTTGCGTAACCATCAGAAGCAATGCGTCAATTAAGTAGACGCCACGTGTGCGCCGCGCAACGGTTAATGAAATTCTGTGCGCCAAAATGCAATTGTGAAATGAACAGCGGCTCAAAGGCAAACGCGAACGGCAACATATGTATATATATATATATATATACATATATATATATATATATATGTGTGCATGTATGGACATACGAATATCCTGCTGTCGACTGCCGTGGTACATGGGTGGGGGGTACAAAACATTTCATCTCAAATTGGAATTCAATCAATATTGTTAATTAACATGTGCAGGCAACGTGCCTGCCTTCAGCTGAAAACCATAAGCCAAATGCCAAGCCCAAAATGACAGTCAACCAGGGATACGGTTAGGGTAAATGCTCAATCCAGTCGAAGCTGCAACTTGCATGTTGGGTGCTTGCCGATTTTTGGCAGTCGAAGCACAGCGGGCTTCGCCTTGTGCAGACATTTAAATAACAATGAGAGCTGACCGTTTGATCGCAGCTGAGGAATACTCTACTGCCAACTGTGTGGGGTATGCACAAAAAATGCGGCCCAATGCAGTTGCTGGCAAACGCGCACACACACACACACACACACACAGATATACACACATACATACGCACTCTGTTGGCAATCATGCGGTATTCAGATATCAAAGAAGCGGAGGCAGTGGCAAAGTCAACCGATACGACAACTGACGGCCGTTGGGGTTGTTGCTGCTGCTGCTGCTGCTGCTACTGTTGATTGTTGATTGTTGCTGCTGTTGCATTCTGAGGTTGACTGGCCAGTGAGACAACGAAATTGAGTTGTGTGGGTGGCTGACGATGACAACAATTTGTCAGTTGTGCGCACTGTTTCGTCCTGATAACTACATATGTGTTCAGTAAACATCACGTGTTAAAAACTAACATATATATATATATATATATATATATGTATATATATATGGATATAAACACACGTATTTATTTATGAAACGTAACGTAACGAATCAGAGTGAAGACAAATGAAAATGGCATATTGTGGAAACCTACATTACAGTACCGAATATCATGCAATACACTACACATTCTTGATCAGATGAGTACACATGTCTATGTGTGTGTCTGGGTGTGTGTGTGTGTGTGTTGCCTACAGAAGAATGCAAATTTTGTTTATATCGCCGCAACAATGGAATTTCAGCTCTCAGTTCTGCCTCGAATATATATTTTTCTCTCTGATTTTCGGCCAAACAATGCACAACTGCGAATGGCAGATAGACAGACGGACGAAAAAGTCCGCCTGGTTGACTGACTGACTAAATGCTTGGCTGAATGACTAACTGAATGACTGCCTGCCGGCCATGCGGACAGCAGCTAAAAGCCAACAGCTATCAGCCAGCAGACAGCAGACAGACCTAGACCCGGACCCGTACTCGCTTTCGTACCCGTACCCGTACCCGTACCCGGGTCGTATGAGCGGCACGAGCTGAGCATGGCACAGAATGGAATTTTGATTGTGTATGTTGCATCTGCATCATACCACACACAGTTCACCCAACCACCCAACCACCCACTCAATCACTCACTCATCCACCCACTCAGCCAGCGAGCCAGCCAGTCAGCCAAGGCAAATCAACCATCAGGCCAGGCCAGGCCAGGGCAGGGCAGGGCTGGGCAGCCCAACCACCCAATCACCCAGCCTCAAGCAAAGTCTCTGATTGTGCAGTAACGTTGAAATTAATGCTGCACATATTTTCATTTACGGTTCATACTTCATTCATTCATTCATTCATTCATTTTAAATGTCCGCTGCAAAGCGACTGATTGCATCGGCATATCAGCTACCATCAGCACTACGCCAACTTCTGACCCAAATTGTTTCGTTCGCAACAAATGCAAGTTCTTAAAAACAAGTAATAATTTAACCTTCCAGTTAATTTGATTTTAAAAATGTGATTCGTCGATTTATCACATTTAACTAATGTGAAACGAAAGATGATGCTAAAGTTCTATTTGCAGTATTATAAAAAAAAAAACAGGAGCTGGTGTCCCTAATTGTGCTGAACATTCATAATAGAGTATTGCCAAATTTGTGTTGCTTATTTGCTTGTGCTTTTTTCTCTCTTTTTTTTCTATTTTCTTGCAATCTTTTTGCATTGTTGCCGTCAAATCGGTAGGCAGACAAATGGACAGCAGCTGGATGCCCGTGCGGAGCGACCGCCATCCAACTACATTTTGATTTGTGCTCCAATTTGGGACTGGGACTGGGACTGGGACTGATAACATTGTTATTGCTGCATGGCAGCTATCGTCAAAAAAAAAAAAATTAAATAAAATGTACATATATGTATGCAAATGATGCGCTCCGATATGCCTTGTCCAGTTGTTAATTTGGCAAATGACGGCTACCAAATTCGAGTTAAGTTGTATCAAAAACCACACAAAATATAGATGTCAATGTCGGTTTAATCACTCCGACTTCGAAAGTCCATCAGTAAATGCAACTGAATTAAAAACGTGCATCGGAAAAATGCATTGTCAACATAGTCACGTAGTACATGGTTGTCATCATATTGAATGATTGGTCAGAGTCATTAACGGCTAACAACAGCACTAACTCGACTTGACTTGCCGAATCGGGTCAACAAGCTTAGGAAGTAACACAAAGAGGCTACAATTTATTTATTTTTAGCTACAAAATGAGTTAGCCACAATATACAAATGAGATGTGTTCAACTCAACTAACGCGGATGCATTTGATTTACATTCGGTTCAAATACCCGGAAATAATGCATGTTCACATTTTATATTCAGTTATAAATGTACACTATTAGAACATAATTTTTGGAAATATATATGTTCATAAGTTTGATCAACATTTTCAAAAAATCTCTCAATGGAGATCGTTTAGTAAATGAAAACCTTTTGCGCATCAGTTTGGCCAATTTCGCTTGGGTTTGGCCTAATTCAAATTGGATGGCGCTCTAATGGCCTTCTCAAACAGCTGTAGAACTCGTTTATGTGGTTACATTTTCAAATTGGAAACATTTGCCATTATTGCACGTCTCGAAAACATGTCAGCGTGATAATTTAACAAGAGCAAACGACTTATTTTGCACAATTTAAACGCTAAAAGTCACATAGTTAATTGTATATGTCATCAAATTATGCGCTTTTTTCATGAAGCTCCCTCTATTTCCTGTCCCTCACTGCCCCTGCACTACCCGCGGAGCGTTGGGTCTTGTGTCTGGTGTATATGAATCATTCGCTTAGCGCCTGAAGCCCAACTGGACTGGCAAAGCACACAACTGCCCCGCTAAGCATTTGTGCAATCCGCTGCACGTCGCACGACAAAAATCAAGTTAGAGTGTGCAGCTAGTCGGTAGCGCCCGGCTAGCCGATACCATGGCTAACACATTCACAATTTCATGCCGGAGTATTATAAATTTGTGTAACTTTTTAGGGGAGACTTTTCCGACCCCATCAGATAAACATATACTAGCCGAGTCGATATATGGGATCGAGACAGGCAGACAGATATATGTTGATACAGAGATAACTATCAAAATATCTACTATGTAGTTAAAACCCAGTCGTGAAACAGAGAACAGCAGTGTCAGCAGATTAACTTCGCTCTACAAGGGTATCTAATATTCGGCGTAACTAAAAAAAACCCTTCCTTCTTTTTCTATAACGAAAACATAATCAAATGGTCTTTGAGAGAACTCAAAAATAAAATTGCTAGACGGAATCGATATGATTATTATCAGAAGATAAACATAATCTGAGGATAAAATGTGATAAGCAACGTTTCACATTTGAAATCTTGACAGACATATAAGTTGTATATATACATTTTATGAGGGCTGATCCATCTGTTTATAATAAATCTGCACACTAATACACTTTATTGCGGGTAAAGGCTGTACAATAAAAAAACCCGAAATAAAAATAAGATACGCTGATTGTTAATAAAACGCTGCGAAAGTGACAAAAAACAAAGAAGCAAAAAAACTACAAAAAAAACTGCCAGCGACTGCAAAAAGCAGCTGAGTAGCTTTGCTCTTGGATGGCAAAATAAAAAACACATGTAGTACAATTGATGTCCACACACACACACACGAGTATCTGTGTGTGTGTGTGGGTGTGGATACAATAAATACTGTAGCGGTTGCACTTCGAGTGGGTGACTAGCTGCTGCTCATCGCTTATGAGTAATAAATGCATAAGTGTGCTGTTGCAGTTGCAATTGCGGCCTGTTGCTGCTGTGGCAATTGCAGCCACGTTGCTTGCAACAGCAAAAATCAGTGAAAAAAGCGAACATTTTGAAATGCACATAAAGACATAAAACATATTGGAAAATGAAAATGCAACACAAACGATTGTGAGCATAAGCAGCGCCAACAACAACAAAAACAACCAAAAAAAAAAAAAAAACAGCTGAAAAAAAAAACAGACAACCAATAACAACAACTGCAACAGTGGCAGCAACTGTTGCAGTAACGGCTGACGAGTTGATTGCACAATGGCGCAAGCGCAACGGTGCAAGCGCAAGCTTTCAGTCTTCTATCTGCTGCTGCCACTGCCACAGTCTCTGTGTGTGTGTGTGTGTGTGTGTGTGTGTGTGTAATCACCGGCTTGCAATCGAAATCGACATCGACAACGAGGCGATGCCAGCGAATTTGTTTGACGAAACACGAGTGGCAAACAAAGAACACAGAAAACGTGCAACAAATCGAAATGAAAACGAAAATGCGAAAATTGTGCGCATTTGCAACACGCAACAATAACAACAACAACAACAACAGCAGCAAACTGCAACAGTGTCGCTTGCAACAAAACTGAACAGCCAAGCCTCATGGAAAATGCTTACAGACTTAATCGAATCAAGGGAAAACTAGCTGGCAACCATTTGGAAAAGTCCTCTTCAAGTTCAAGTCAAAGGATAAAGAAATAAACTCACAACTTTTTGCCAAACAATTCTCAACAAAGGCTAAATTTTTATTGTTAGAATCTTATTAGAATTACGTCGTGAAGTCTGCAAGGCATTAAAAGAAACGTAATCTGCAGTATTCTCCGAGTGGATGTAGCCATATAAAACTAGTCCCTCAATTTAAAGCAATCTTTAAGAAACTATCCAACTTTCTGCTTCATATTGTAGCGGGCCGGATCGTATCACTATATCAAATAGCTTTCATTGAAACAATCGATCGAAAGTTTAGTTCCTTTTATAACAACTTGTTGCGTGTTATGGTGCTCCTAACAACTAGACAAAAAAGTAACTTCTCCGGATTACTTCGGTTATAAAGTGAAATTTAGATATGGCTCGATATTTTAGCTCGATTATTGTTTCAGTTTCTTTAGTCTGCCTTAAGCTTAACTGATTTAAGTCATCTCTATTGAAACTTTGAGGAGTTAAGTATTCGAATTAAATTCAGATGTTTGAGCAATGAGTCCAAACTGAACGTGCTCACATTTATTTATCTCAATGATATTTTGTATTACACAATAATATAATAAATGAATGCAAGTTTTTGAGTTTTTTTTGCGGCTGTTTAGTAAGCGTTTGCTTAAATGCATTTAAGTTTTGCTCCAATTTCGCCATCAAATTCGCAAACATGATTTGCAATAGCATACTTTTGGGAGCACATGCATTATATTTTGAAGTTGTGATGACGTTCTTAAAAAAATGTTCGTCAAATGTTTCCGTCAAACACATTCCACAATATAATGATTTTTTTTTAACGATAGAAACTCGGCGACCAGCTGCGAATTAACCAATTTCGTTCATTGATTGAAATATTGAAAGCTCTACAAATTATGCAAGCGAAAAACATTCTGAAACGGAATTCAGAACGTTATTTATATTGATAATGTTGTTATGCTCTCTTTTCTTATTATATAAATATGATATAATCAAGAATACAAATAAAGATGTTATAAATGTCATGTTGGCTGCTTGCCTCGCGATGCTATTTGAAATTTGAATTGATGTTGATAATGAGTGTAATTTTTGATTAGGGATTTGTTCATGTTGCAACGTGAACAGCGACAAGTTTTTAATTGGCAAATCAATTAACGATCAACATAATTGCCAATACGAGCAGGTGTCCAACTGTCCAACTGCCCCAGAGCTGCTGTTGCAATTGCCAATTGCCGCTCTTGTCCCTGTCGCCCCGTCTCTTCTCTCTCACATAAATGTGTATATAATATTGACATTGTCATTAATGCTCTTTATTAAGCTGCGGCGGCACACTCGAAAGTATTTCTTCATTGTTGTTGTTGTTGTTGTTTTTGATTTGGTTTTTTTTGTTTTTAGTTGGTTTTGCGCCAAAGACAAAAAAAGCTTTTAATTTAAGACGGATGCGACGGTCACGGCGGACTAACGTGTGGAAAATGGCGTCGCTGGCGGCGGTGCGGCTTTTAGTTCTTTTGGCTGCGGCCGGCAGAGTGATAAGGGGTTAAGTAAAAATGTTTTCAATCGGCAACAAAAAAAAAAAAAGAAAAAAGTAGAAAAAAAAAGAAAACAAAAAAAAACCAAAAACAAGCGAACGTTAAACGCTTGCCCTTGCCATCCGCCGCTCTTTGGTTTCCATTGCAATCTCATGGATATGCATAGAGTGCTAAAACTCTATACAGATCCACAAGCTGGAGGTAGACGACGGGGCGACGAACGTAAATGGAGGGGTGGGGTGTGGAGGGAGGGGGAGGGGGAGGAGAGCAGACAGGCCGACAGACAGAGAGATGTATGTATGCTATGCAGCAGTTGTTGCTATATAAGAAATTCTTTTATCCCATACCAGAGCCGGAGTGAGGCGAAGTTGCCTCAGAGTCGGAGCAGCAGCGGTTGGCAGCCGATGGGAGCAGCGATGGAACCAAAATAAATGCGCAATGTGCATACAAGGAGCGCACAACGCGCCGAGAGTTGAGAGCAAGAGAGTCGCAACAACGTGACATTCCTTAAATTATTTTCTGTGCTCAAGAAAACATTAAAAAATATTTTTATCTTGTGCAGAAAAGAAGCGGCAACAGCGGCAACAGCAGCAACAGCAGCAACAGCAGCAGCAACAACATCGCTGAGAGGAATCCTTTTTTAAAAAGTTGCCTCAACTTCTCATGCTTCGGCTTTAGCTTTTGCTACGTCGCTTGTTTTTTTTCTTCTCATCTTATATATATATATGTATATATACGTATAAATACATATATATAAAAGAAAAGAGTGCCACGGAAAAATGCGATTCTCATTAATTTGTGGAAAATTAATTTTGTAACAAGCAGATAAGTCCAGAAGAACCACTTGATGCCAACAACAGCTATGCCACAAAATTCCAGATATACAAAAAAAAAATAAAAAATAAGCGAAAACTTCTAAGCGCAATAGAACTGCACTTTACGCGTATATAAGTTTTTTTTCTCCAAGAACTACTCCAAAACCCAGTCAAGCTATCTTCAAACTGCTGACTGGTATTAAACTCAACGAAAAAATGATATGAGTACAGTAAATATGTATGAATATATATGATATACTATGAGTTTTGTTTCTTCTATCACTGTGCAAGTACGGCAAGTTAAGCAATATAAGAATATTCTTTGTTAGTACTTAAATAATAATTTATTTATTTCAATTATTTATAAAGATAAGGCTAATAAATGAATTATGTGCTTATATAATAATTTGAACATTGCCATAAGAAACTTTTCGCGCTCAGTTCAAAAAATATTGCTTTTTTCCCAAGCTTTTTCACGGGTTCCCTTTTCATTTCTATATCTTACTTCTATAAGTATTTAAGGAGAGTTTCATTTAATAGCAATGCAACTGGTGAGAACACAACTATATATTAGGCTTTGGGTTCCACGGTGAGTCAATAAACATTTAAAAGAGAACATAACTTTAACTAAAATATTAGAAAACTCCAAAGTAAACATTTGAGGTTTTTTTTATTGTTTTAAAATCTGCCTTAGTTGTCGATTCACTTCCTTCCAAGATTATTGTTCACATAAAAATACGACTCCAAAGACAAAATTCAAATTTATGCAAGCAACACGCATTTTTAAAATATACAAAAAATAAACATATTATTATTGTTATTATTATTATATTGGGGGAGCTTGGTTTATTTGTACTTTGCAAAGTTTATGAATGCGTCTGTGCTTGAAAGCTGGCAAGTCGGCTCTTCCCACGCCTATGCTGGGAATGAAGGGGGTTGCAACCGAATTGTGCGCTCAGCAACACGCTTGGATTTCAGTTAAAAAGGAATCAAAGCGTATAACAAATCAAAACAAAATTTAAAAACAAAAACAAAAAAAAGAAAAAAAGAAAAAGAAGGTAAGGGAAAATGCGACTGCCAAGCATTAAATAAAAACAAATACCAAGTGTGGCAAAGAGTCGCTCCACGTTTTGAAGTTGCACAGTTCCAAACTGGCCGGTGCGAAGACAGTCAAAGGGCGACGCACAGCTTGCAGTTGGCTGGGTGGGGGAGAACGGAGGGTGTGCAGAGGATAGGGGACGCAGGCTTTGGCTCTGGGCCATTATAACACTGGTTGGGTCCGTTGCCGCAGTACGGCGGCAAAAATAGCCAAAGCCAACATGGCGGATGTTGCATGGAATTTATTTTTACTTTAAAGTAAAGAATTTTTGGAATTCCTGAACGTTGAAAAATGTTGAAAACGACAAAACAGAGTATGCACGAGTGTGCCTGTGTGTGAGCATGTGTCTGTGTGTGTATCTGTGTGTATTAAATACTTTTAAGACGCTACCAAACGGCAGTGCTTGGAGGGGACAGCTATAGATACAGATACAGATACAGATACAGATACAGATACAGATACAGATACAGAAACAGATACTACGTGCGACCGGCCGGCAATTCAACTGAAATGACAGAACAGCTGACGCGACGGCAACGCCAAAGAGGCATTGAGCAAATGAAAAAGGGAAAGGGGGGGGGGGGCATACACACACACAACACACACACACGCGCACACACACAACTCTGTCGCAGCAACTGAGTAGAACAGAAAGACCGATTAAGGACGCTGTCCCGTATCATATATCAAAGCAATGTGGCTAAGATTTTCGCTGATCGTCAGAATCTGAAGCGCTTGCCATAAATATACATATATATATATATATATATATATATATATATGTGGCACACACATATATGTGTAACTGATTTTGATTCTGTTGATGTATGTGTGATAGCAGTACAGAGTGATAAGCTGCCCAGCTCTAACCTCTGGTTAGCCAGATCAATTTCATATATATAAATATATATATATAAGCCCATATGTAAATTCAAATACAAGGCGGCGCCCACATGTTGTTCAACCTGCTCAACTCATGGGAAACTTGAGTTCCAGTTGCAGTTGCAAGTGCAGCAAGTGCAGCATCGGAGTCACATATGTTCAATCCAATGATGCATGAAGGTTTCGATTCTTTCCATGGCCAAACAGTTTAGTGTGTTTGGGCGCACACCTAATTCGAACAATATATATATATATATATATACAATATATATATATTGTGCCTTAGATGCGAACATAAATATACATTTGAATGTATGCAATATCGATATAATTATTATTATTTCTCAATCCCGAAAATTTACTTCTATCGGAAATTGATTAGTATCGATTTCGATATTCGTGATTCGGGTGCAATCGTCGATAAAATGGAATAAACTTGATATACACGTCTTATACGAAAACTATTATGCCAAATGTAAATTCTCTTCTAGCTCCTATAGTCTCTAAGATCGGCTTGTTCACATAGACACACAAACGATATGCTGATCGGGCATATATATATTTTCTGTGGTCGGACTTGCATTATTCTACAGGAAAATTAAGAAAATACCCTGCCAGCTAACATCGCAGTAATTATTTTATTTTTTTTATCGAAATTAATATCTTCAAAATAGCAATGTTTGCCATTAGAAAAACATCATTTTTTTATTTTTTTTTATGGAAAATCAGCTTTTCAGAAAGTTGACAAATAAGGTGAGCTAAATTCGTCGGCAAACATTTTTCTGAGTTTACAGGAGTTGAAATTTATAAGATTTGAAAAATATTGAACAATATTTATTTATGTATATATATATATATATATATATGAACTGTATGTACTTTTTGAAATTAGTCCATATTCTCGCCTAAATATGATACAATAACTTTCTGATAGTTGATCAGAATTGCAATTAAAGTGTCTATTTAAATAGCACTTTGTTGGACTTGCACATATTGCGAGCTGAACAAGTCAATGATTTTGAATAGTAATTGGAAATCCTCGAAATCGACCTTCATCAAAACACTTTCAGTCGCAAATATAAACAGACATAAAGTTGATAGTAAGAATACGAGTACAACATACACTCATAGTCGCACTCACGCTCATACTCACACTCACACTCATATTCACACTCATAGCCATGCTCGTAATCGTACTCGTTTTCGTACATGATGCATGAATGCTATGATAACAAAAAGGTTATATGAGAACCTCGCTGAACCGGCGAGACGTTGACGTTTGCGGTTCGGTGATTGGACTGCTTATAATGAAGTAGCACTGAGCACCCAGTACGATCAATTTACGATGCGATCGTGTTATTCAAAACTGTCAATGGAGCTGGAATCCAAGCCCATATATTTATGCACAAACATGTACATCTAAGTACAGGCGAGCTGCAATTTAAAGAACTCCAAGCGAACGATGTGAGCATGGGTCGTACTCTCCTAATGCCGATATACTCGTATCGCTGGCGTATGCCAACTTTGGTGACGTACATGGATTGTACATGGGTTTTGGGAAACCCCGCAAGTAGTCGCCGCACCACGAGGCAGTCAAGCGAATTATTGCTGCAACATATTGCAGCAGAATTAACTAAGAACTAAACTGAAAGAACTACTAAGTACATTCGCTCGGGTCTTAAGTGACCAACGCATTTCATTGGACTTGGCCCTATAACCCAAAAAATTACTTAGTTCCCACCTACCCCCTATCCCCTCCCCACACACACTGAGTCTGTATCTCTCTCTCTCTCTCTCTCTTTCCTTTCTCCCGCTCTGTCTTGCAAATGCATAAGTACACTCAGAAAATAAATAGCCCCAGATTTAAAAATAATCTCTCTGAAAATAGTTTCCTTTAAAAGCCATATTTTTTTACTGAATGAAATAAATTCCTTAAATACATGCTCGTAGAGACTCCATAAGGCATATGCATATTCTTGACCAGCATCACTGCCTCAGTCTATATAGCATACATAGACTCAGCTAGGTATATCCATCTTTTGGCTTCTGTTAGTAAGGATGTTGGAGTCGAGCGGTATATTTCATATATATATCCACTCTTTCAACTGTAGAATATTAATTTCGAAACCAGCCGTGCAACAGAAAACATATAAATAACATTTCTTCAAGAAGGTAAAAAATTCAAATCATTTTTGCCTAAATATAGATGTCAGGAGATGAACTCTAGTCTACAAGTGTAGACTTCTTCTCCTTTTTATTTCGGAATCTTTATACAATTCTCTATATAGGTAAAAATTGTTGTGGCATTTGGGAAATATATGTTCGCTATGCAAATAATAAATAAAATGTCGCTTAGTTTATAAAGATTAGATCTAACCCTTAACTTTTTTAGAGTGTAACTACTATGCATGTTTGTAGCTGGATATATACAGAGATATACATAGATAGATCTTACATAATATTGACTGCAATTTGTAAAACAAATTTAATTAGCTTCAGGCGCCTGTCTGTGAGTGTGACTCAAGTAATGTGCAAAAGGAAAGTAAAATGCAAAGCTGCCACACAGTCAGACAGTCAGACAGACAGACAGTCAGACAGACAAATAGACACTGTGACTGACTGATTGACACCAAGGCACGCAACACTAAGGTTGAGACTCTGAGTCGACTTAGCGCCGCTTTTGATTAGCCGGGCAATTCGATGATGCCTCGCGACGCCGCAACAACAACAATTACAGCAACAAATTGAGTCGCAATCGTTTCCCATTTCAGTCAACCAGCAAACATCATAAAATTTCAAAATCGATTAACGACGCGTGTCGCCAACTGTTCCATTTTCTTCCCCAAGCCACAAGACGTAGCACCGCCCCCCAACCCCAACCCCAACCCCAACCCACCCACCAATCGTCGTCGTCGTCGTCGTCGTCGTCATCGTCATCAGCATCGCATTGCCAGCGGCGACTTTTTGCAAGTGAAAAACTAATTATTTACACACAGAACTGAGCGGAACAGAGAGCCGCATGGATAATACTGATAAAGTGGCTGGGGTTTCAATTTCGCTTACAGAAACGAGTTGTGAATTGTAAAGTGGGCAAAAGTCGAGCCCCCTCTCACTATATATCCAATTTAGCTCCCATTTTATCACTGTCTCCATCTCTCTCTCTATCTCTCTCTCTTTCTCTGGAGATCTGCTGTGTGTATGACACATAAAAATTCTGATGTGCCGTCCACTAAATAGCTGCAAATAATACAACATTTTTAACTGTCCAAATATGCAATAATTCGTGTACAAACAATAATCCTGAAGTCCTTAAATCGTTAATCGTTAAGATGAAAATATTCCATGTCCATTTAATAATCATCTGGACAAGGTTAAAGTGTAAATTGCATGTAACTAAAGTAAATATGCATTGTAATTAAATGTGATGTGTGCAATTAAACTAAGCTCTCAAAGACAAGGAAAATTAAATTTTGTCCAACTGCTTTTCGAATATTTGGTTACAAGCAATTTAAGTGACTTTTTTAATAACTAAAGTTTTTAGGTGAAAAGCTTATTATTAGGCTTTGGGGCAGGAAGCAACTGTCCGTGCAATAATTGAAAACACAGAATAATTTGTAAAAGGTAAATGGGTTGCAAGGCTGGCAATGATTTAAAGTCTCCTAACCCATAAGGCGTATACATCTATAAATATATATATTCTGATCACCATCACTAGCCGAGTTGATATGGACACATCTGACTGTTCTTGGCTCCGTCTGTTTTTTATGCAAACCAGTCTCTCAGTTTTGAAGCTATCTTGATGAATCATGGCATATATTTTGTATGAACGAGCGGATCGGATGACTAATGGTTATCCTAAACAATTTCAACAGTTATGCATGTTACAGTGCTCCTCTTAGACTACAAATTATCCAGATCGGTTGGTTTGTAATTTTATAGTGAAATTCAGATATCGGCAATTTATTGCCGATCTGCAAGGATATGTAAACTTATCTTTACTGTTGCATTATCCCGACAAAAAGCTGTGCTCCAACGGACTTAAGCCAATTACTCGTTACAGAGTTTGAGAATATTTCAATATTCTCTCTCAGATGCATATAGTGCATACCCGTTGGTAAGTTGACTCTATTGAATTAGTCTTAATTTGTCTTGAACAATTGTGAAACTCCAAGCGAATGTAATGAATCGTCAGACTAAACAACATCAGAAAATAAGAAGATGACACAATTTGAGAAGTAAAAAAGTCGCTAAGCAGTTAGATAACGCAAATCTAATCGTCAGTTTGTTAAAGACGATCCATCTTTTTAGGTGCGGATAGATAAGCCAGATGCAACTAAGCCTTTGGGAAACAGTTGTAAATACAATGTTGAAGCTGGGCAGGGCAATAAGATGCACTTATCTGGTGCAACCAAACAAACAGCTAGATGCACACATATACATATATACATATATATAAATATTTAAATAAATAAATTTTGTATAGTCAGTTTGTGGCGCGACTTCAATTCAAAAATAACTACAAATTGTAATCTTTATTAGAGTTCTTCCTGTATTGCTATTGCTATAACTGAGCTTTATATTACTGACTTAGCTCAGGGCGCAGTCTGCTTTTATCAATGGGCCGACTGAATTATGTTAGTTTATCGTATTCTCAAACTTTAATCACATTTCAAACACTCTAATCAAATAATTGATGTTCTGGAGTTACGTTGCATGTTTATCCGATTTTCGTACAGCGATCGACTGAATGAGTCTATTTAAAGTTAAAGATACACTTGGACAGTGCTATACACTTCGCCCCACCCGACTTCACCACTTACCCAGCTATTAGATGTCGTAATGAAGCCGTGCAATGGTCGTAGAACGTGACATAAAGAACAATATCGGACGAGAAAAAAGCGTTTATTTGGAAAAAGCAGTTGGCTGTCAGATTAATCAAATCTGAATCAAAAGGTGAATGCACAAACACACAGACACACAGACCTATACACAAGCACACATATGTGCCCCCCCCCCACACACACACACATATATATATATATATATATATATGTTTGTTTGTTTGTTTGTATTGCGTTTCCGCTGATATGCAATTAAGACTGTGTTTTAATTGTAAAATAAATTTAGCAACATTTATCTGAGCTACGCTTAGCTAAAGCTTGAGTCGTGCTTTCTTACGTTCACACTTGTGTAGCAACACACACACACACACACACACACACACACACACACACACACCCACGCACACACACCATATCAAAGAGATTATGAATATTTTCTTTTTCTTCATTTCATTTCTTTTCTTCACTTTTTTTTTTTTTTGGCTGATAACATCAGATTATGCGATAGCTGTCGCTTATGTAATGCGATATGCCACTGCTTGTGCATATATATATATATATATATATTCATGAATCATCCGGCCGACGGCTGTCTGATTGGCAACGTTTTTGCAGATTTCGATGTCGAGCACTTGCCGCTCACAATTTTCATATGTGTGTGAATATGCTATAAATTTGTATACATCAATTTTACTTACTTTTGTATAGAAATTTCGAGTAATCACAATCCATGTTGTTGTTCTTGTTGTTGTTGTTGTTGTTGTTACTGCTGCTGCTGTTGTGAATGTCTATTGCTGCTGCTGTTGTTGTTGCTGTTGTTGCTGTTGTGTTAACATAGACATGAAGCGGCTTTTCGAGTTGGCGGAATTGATGCGTCCGGCGATTTCTGATGGATTTGATTGATTCACTGCTGCATTCGTTCTTATTTGTATTTATTTATTTTATTTGATTTTGCACCATTCACTTGACAACAATTAAAAAAAAAACAAAAACACAACGAACAAAATAACACACATACAAGTGAATAAACAAATCTATGTATGTGTGTATGAAATGCCGTTAGCCGGGGCCGGTCCGAAAAACTGCAGCGTTGACACTAAAATTTGAAGATTGCCGCCGGCAGCGGCAGTGGCGGTGGCGGCGGCGGCGTCGACGACGATGACAGCGGCGGCGGCGGCGTCGGCGGAGGTGTCGTTGTATGAAAAACTGAAATTCGAATTCGAGTTCGAAGTAACCTTCTGCTTGTGCTTGTGTAGATTTTTCCTCTTTTTATTATGTTTTTGGTTGGTTGCTATTGTTGTTGTTGTTGTTGTTGTTGTTGTTGTTTTATTGACACTTGACGGGCGATGTTGCCATGTGTTGTTGCTGCGGTTGCGGCTGATGCTGTTGTTGCATTTTGTTATTGTTGCAATTTAATGTCACTTTACAAGCATGTATAACATTGTGAGTTTTTTCTTCGTTTTGTTTATTGTTTTTTTGTCTTTTTGTTTTTTTTGGTTTTTTTTTTTGTTTTTGTTTTGCGTTCGTTCATTTATGCATTTCTGCTAGTTGCAGGTGTAGGCATGTAACAAGAACACACACACACACGCAGACACACACACACGCAGACTGGCAGTCGCACATTCTTCTTCAGCTCAATTCTAGCTGTGCTTCTTCTTCGCTTCTCGCTGTAAGCATTTCTTTTGGTTCGGCTCCAACTCTCGTTTACAGGTGAGGGCGCTGTTGTTGTTGCTGCTGCTGCTGCTGCTGCTGTTGTTGTTGTTGCTCTTCCGCTTAACTGTATCTTATCTGGGTGCTTTTTCTTTAACTAAATTGAAATTTGAACAACATCAACATGTGTTTAGATGCTATTATTGTTGTTGTTGGTGGTGTTGTTGTTGTTCTTTCATTTATTATGCACACGCGTGTTGCAACAAATGAAAAAGGCGCGCAATCTCGATGCTGCTGCTGCAGTTCGATTGTTGCTTTATTGTTGTGGTTGCGTTGTTGTTGTTGCTGCTGCTGCTGCTGTTGCTGTTGTTGTGCGTGGTGGTGGAGTCTCTGATTTGCTGGTGCTGGTGCAACAGTTGCGCTTTTTTCAATACTGCTGGCTACTTGCACAGATGCACCGGCAAACACAAAAAAAAAAAACAAACAAAGAAACAAAACAATTAGAAATACAAATTTATTGTAGCCAAAAATTGTTGCACTGTGTGCCAAGAACAACAATGATTTTTTCATATAGCACCAGGCAAATAAAAAAAAAATCACACACACAAACTTATGCACACAACACACAGTTACTTTGCATAAGTATGTAATATGCACACACACACACACACACACACATACATATATGCAGATGTAAATTTTATGCGCTTTTTGGCGCCGTTGCCGTCGCGAATTTAATTTAATTCTTTGTTGCTTTTGTTTTTGTTTTGCCTTGCGCCTGTAAACGGCACGCGCTGGTTCCGTGTGTGGGTCTCTATATATGTGTGGGTGTGGGTGTGTATGTGTGTGTCTGTGTCTGTGTGTGTGTGTTAACAGATGATTCTAATTCTGATGCGGATTCTGATTGGATTCTCTTTCGACAAATTGTTTTCTACAACGGCTCTTTATTTGTATTTTTTTCTTAGACACACGCCGTTCTTCTATGCTCCGGTCTGAAGAGAGTCAAAGGCGAAATATGCTTTTAAGATACACAATCACATACACATTCACATGCACACATACATACAAACATACATAGTTATGTACATACATATGCATATGCACAAGAAGTAAATATTAATTATCGATGCGTATTGTTTTGGGCTATTTTGCGTTATTTGATTTAAATTTGTTAACTACGTGCTGCGCTTGCTTTCGCATACAAAATGTGACGCCAACACAACCGACGGTATAAACAAAACTACCAATACGAAATTAGCTCAAAAAGTATTTCAGGCAAAAATTAAACCAGCAAAAGCGCTCATTGCGCGCGAGCGAGCCGTGCAGCAAAACTGCCAACCTACCCACACACACACACACACACACACACACATACACACACAAGCGCACAAACAGAAACAGAAACAGACACGAACACGAAGACGAAGACGAACACAACCTAACACACACACACACACACACAGAGCACTAAGTATGCGAACCATGCCCGAAGACCGAGCCCCAACAGTTTGTTGGATACGCTCGACACACAGAGCGAAATACACAACACGCACACACGCATGCATAGATAGATATACGCGGTATATACACATACAGCAAATTTACTCACCGAGTTGGTCCCCGCCAGCTGAATGGAGTGCATGCCGAGAGCAAAATACGAGTGAGAAAGAGATAGAGAGAGCTAGAGAGAGAGAGAGCCGGTGAGATACAGTGAGCTAGAGCGAGAGATAGTGAGTGAGAGAGAGTTCTGCCTCTGCCGTCTCTGCCGACGGCGTGAGAGTGAGCGAGTGGAGTGCGCATAGCGCATGAATCAGCTTCCGCTGTTTCTGTTCACTGTTACTGTTGTTGTTTTTGTTGTTGCTGTTGTCATTCTTGTTCTGGTTAGCTGCCGAAATGAGTTGTGCTCAAACACGTGTTTTTGCCAGAGTGCCGAAAGTTGAGCGCTTTTTTTATTTTTTGAGTCGACTGTTTAAGAGACAGACGAGCAGTACACTTGCCGTGGCTTAATTCTCAATACCTTTGGATGCATGTTTATGCGAGACACGTTTTTGTGATCAGTGATTTCATTGGGGCAAAAGTTTTAAATGAGTGTTCTCTCTTCAGTCTTTTATTTTCTTGTAGTGTAACATTAAAAATTCAAAAAAAATCAAGCATATCTGTGCATTATGTTTAGACTATATGAACTACACGCGAATCTATTCCATGCATTTTTATTGTATTGTATTGTATACAAATCAAGCACTTTGCAGCGCGTTCTTTGCATTCAGTGAACACAATTTCTGCGATTAACCATATGGTGCATACAGTTATTCTGTGACGATATCACAAATATTCAGCTAAGGCGTGTGAACATCATTTACCTAAAGCTCCACTCAGCCTCCACTTATCCCACACAGCGATAGGCAGAGGGAAAGAGAGAGTGAACGAGAAAGAGATAGAGCGAGAGAGAGAGAGAGAGAGAGAGAGTGGGAAAACATTACAAGAAATGAGTGCAATTGCACGTGGGTGAGTGAGTCAGTTAGTGAGTGAGTGAGTGAGTGAGGAGCTCCTGTCAGATACTTTATACTTTCTACAGGCTCTGAACGCGGCACTTAACACAGATAATTTTAGTTATTTCTATTTTGGTTTGATCAAACGATGTTTGGCGCCGGCTTTGACCAAAAAGTTGACCTCGTTCCAATGTCAGTCATAAGGCAATTAAATGAATTAGAATATTTTTAATCAAGCACGGAAGAACTTGATGAATTTTGTATTATATATTTATATATTGGTTAGCGCGATCCTAACAAAGTGGAAAACTTGCCAGAATATCCGTTTGACTATTTGTTTGATGGATGTGTATGAAAATCGTTTAATTATAGCTATAATTATAGGGCAGTTTTCACTAGTTACTCATTCATAAACTATTTAAGTGTGTGTTGCATGTTGCACTGTGCATGCAATTTGCGTTTGTTGAACCCCATAAAATTGTCACTGGGCGCAGGCATTTAAAATGCACGCCTCCAATGCATTAATTGCTATAAATTGAACAAAACATATGCACAAAGTATACACACACACACACACACACACACACAAGCATAAATACACATGTGTGTGTGTGTAAATACATATTTATATAGCGCCTAGTGGGGTGCGACATGCGATTTGAAAACTACGAGAGGAGCGCCAGTTTATTGGGCAAGGGATTGGGGCTGTGTGCGTGTGTGTGTGTGTGTGTGTGTGTGCATAGAGTTGCCTGCACATCGACATTGTTGCGCATATTTGGCGGGGAGTTGGTAATTTGCCGCCTTCTTTTCGGCATGTTGCTGGCTCTTGAAACAGCTGTTTTCGTGAGCCTATTCACTCAATGCTTGGAGTGGAATCAATTCGAGTGACAAACACCAACAAGCTGAGTGAGAGAAAGAGAGAGAGAGAAAAAGTAAGTGTGTGTTGCACTCGGACAATTCATCAAAGACGCAGAGTTCTGCGGCAAACGTCAAACATGAAATTATGAAATGGCCATAATATTGTTGGCACACGCACTACACACTCGCGCCACAATCGAATGCAGATAGAAACGATTAGAATTAACTCAAACCGCGACATTGTTGGTTCGCTAGTGCACACCCTGGGGGTTGGGATTTCTCCCCCTGTGTGTGTCGCATGGGTCGCCAAGAGCGCGCCTCGGCAATTTAGCTTCGTGCTTTGTTGCGTTCGCCACGCAGCGTACGCCTTTGAGCGTCTTGAGCTTTTGAGCGATTTAACGGCAATCGACTTGACAGTTGTAACTCATTGTCTGCCACCGTCTCAGTTGACCCAGCCCGCCCACAACGTCCGTATACCGTTTATATACATACGCACACACATGCATATGCAATACATTAGGTACATACGTACAGTGCCGGCTAAAAATATGGCACCACTCAGATTCAAATTCAGATCCTTAAATTATGTTTAGCGTTTCGATTACGCTCAACTGGTTAATTAATAATATTAATAAGCAGCTCTCACAATGACACTTATGATGATGATTTAATGATGCTATTTACCAACTACTGACCAGCTATTAGCTACACCTGTGCGCAAGTATATATATACAGTTTGTTAAATAGTATTGCAATTCACGAAAGGCAAACATATTTTTATTTTTTTGTGCGGGTGGAGGCGGGAGGGGGGGGGTGACAGTGACCTGTTCTGCATTGGATTATTTAATGCCTTAATGTTAGTGGCGATCTGCTCGCGAAAGGTTTTTGTGAGCAGCTTGTTGAATTTCGATTTGATTTGTGTGGCGGGCACTAAAAATAATTCTCTACTTCACGCGTGCAAAGGGGCAAAATATCATTAGACATTAAGGCTAGTGTGTTGAAAGTGAACAAAACAGCTCAGCATGTGTGCAGACGGTCGGTCGGTCGGTCGGACGGACGGACGGACGGGCCGACAGTCGGTCGGACGATGTTGATTCCGATGCCGGTGCCGATGTCGATGTCTATGTCTATGTCTATGTCGATCCGCAGTCGGTCTGTCTATATATAAACGCAACACAACATATATATACACACACACACACACACACACACACACACACACATGAAAATGAATAAAATACGAGTACAATTCAAGATGAGATATTCAGATACATACCCATATTCAACATACATAACATATACATATGTGCATAAACATACATACACACACACACACACACATACACACACACATACCACATACATACATAAATTTACTCATACTAGGAAAACAGCATCAAAGTCTACCCAAAAAGACTTTCGTATTGAAATGAACGATTTTTCTCATTCACTTTGTATTCACACATTTGCCCAAAATGTATTTCGCATAAATTTGTGTGCACAAATTTTATCTTACATTATAATCATATTTGGCACTGAATTTTATCGGCTTAACTTTTCAATACCATCGTCGTATCACCTTGGAAATTCTGGAAAATGTTAGAATTGTGTTCCCCAGATCAAACTCTCTCTAAATGAAACCACAATGATTAATCAATGCAACACAAATCTGCCAAAACGAATATTAAATCCAAATTTCGCATAAAAATAAATACAAATAATAATTATTTTTTGAGAATATTTTACAAAGAATTTGTTTTTGCTATATTCTTATTTTAGTATTGCTAATAGTAATTATTCATTGTTCTTGAGTGTCTTCTACACATATTTTTCTTTTGTAACTCGATTAGTTTTATTATCACAAAACTGGAAACAGACAATTATCTTGCTGGAAAAAATGATAAAGTTTAAGTAAATGTTTCGGACTCGAAAAACTGTTACTCCAAAGTAAGCTCTTTGGTAATATATATTTATAAAAAATATAAGTGGCATTTTTTAGAGTACAAAAGTTCTTTAAAAAAAAAATGTAAGCTTTTCTCCTTTTTTTTACGTATATAATTGTGGAAGAAAACTTTAAAACTTTGATCCTTCTGAATGTGTTTCTTAAATGAAAACCAAACAAAATACTCATAAATTAAATTGGGTGTCTTCTATTACGTACCTAGAAATATATATTCGATTATAGCCCAATAAAAAATTATAATAAATGTTTGCTTTAGAACTGAATGCTCCAAGTGCACAAAAATAAATTAGAAAATATTGCGAATGTTTTGGTTGTTGTTTTATGAATGCTGTGAATTTATTGTGCAAACTACAGGCGCTGTTTGCTAATATTTTCTTTTGCACTTTGGAACTTTTTATTTGACTTTAGTTGTTTTGCTTCTCTTCTTTTTTGAAAATGAAAAAAATAACGCAACAGTTAAAAAAGCTGTCTTTGGCAGCCCCTCAAAGTAGGCACGGCTGGGAGATCTTTATACAAAGACGTTAACTGCGTGTTGTTCTGCAATTGTTTAATCTTTAGGTTTTCATGTTCTTGTTGCGGCTGTTGTTGTTGATGTTGATGTTGATGTTGTTGTACACATAACATTTGCAAAGTATTTACCTACGGGTAGGTGTATGTGCTGCGAAATTGCTTTCTTTGTTAGTTAGTTGGGTTATATTAGGCCAACTAAAGAGCACTTTGCAAAACACTTGGAATTTTTCATTGCCAATTACAAACAGGCCAGGTAAAATGCAAAATGCGAAGCAAAAAATGTAAAAATAAAATATAACGAAAAAAGCTAACGTGAATGCATTCCGCAGAGTAAGAGACGCCGCATGCCCTGTGCCCCGCATCACCCCCCTTAACTGAATGCCCCCGTATCCGGACGGGCAAGCCGTGTGCAGCGAGTCCAACCCCAATCATTCGAACTGGGCCGCCAGAAAAAGTTGCCGCAGACGTAATGAAAAATAACAAAAAGCAACAAATAAATTCCAAAACGAAACGTTAAGAATTTTACATTCGAGATACTTTTATCAGCAACTAACTGCTGATGCCTCAGCTTGAATTCCCTGCTGCAAGCCAACCTGTTACAACATGCAATCGACAGGCCTCAAACAAGGCGGAAAACTTAAAACTTAATGCCGCAGCCAGTGCAGGTTGCAGTTGCAATTGCAATTGCCATTGCAATTGCAACTGTGAATGGCTAAGTGTAACCAAGCGTGGCGCATATTGTATCTTCCATCGGTTTTGGCCACTTGCAATCCAATTCAAAACAAAAAATGATTATATTTATTTGTATGCATGAAATTGCGCTCAATATGCATTTCAGTATTCACACGTGTGCATTTTGCTGTGCTTGTTGTAAGTTATGTAAATTAATCGTGGAACCAAACAAAGATCTGTAAGAAGCACTAAAATAGTTAATATCCTATCACAGATATATTCTTCTGACCAATTTTGTGAGTTGATAAACAGCTTTGATAATTTTGATCTTTGTTATTTGCAAATGTGGTTTGTTTTCTGTCAAAAGATAAGTTATAAGTTATAATGAAGGATCGACATGGGCAGACTGGTAGCCTTAAAACTTATAAATACAATTTCGATAAATTGTTAAATAACAGATTATTATTTTGAACATAAATGTCTACAAGATGCCTAAAATAACCGTTCTTTCTTGATTATCAAATCTTATTTTTCAGCTGGAATCAAAAATAACTCAAGACGCTGTTTATTTATTTTGATGTTCTATATTTCTTATTCCACATTTCTAAATTTATAGAATGGTCAAAACTTAATTTTGGTCATACTTGAGATGATTTTAAATTTTTATTTTATTATTTTTTTTATTTAATGATTTAGATTTTGGATTTTATACATAAATGAAACTTTTTCGAAACTATTATTTATGTTTAACTAATTATCTTAAGACAGATTATAATTTATATTATAAATTAATTAATTTACTGTATTATGATTGTAATAATAAAATAAAATATTTAGCAGTATATGATAGATATAACCATATATTTATTACAATATATTTATTTTTAAAGAGAAGTCAGTTAGTTAATCAGTTTCCTTACTAAATAAAAATAATAATAAATAAATCAAAACGTATTTATAATAATACTGCTGAATATTTCATTTTATTATCACAATCGACAGTTACGCATATTTTGAATTGTTGCAATAATAACGTATCAGCGTTGCTAGTGCCAATATCAAATCAGACACACAAATTGCAGAAAATCGATAAGTGTAAACGTGTTATCGATACATGGCCTGGCTCTGGCGATGTCACACGCACATCTCTAATGCATTTGTGTATGCAATAGAGACGTTTGTATGCCAAAAAAGTATTTACGGTTGGTCAAAAATCATAATGGAAAACATGTTGTGTAGGCGAGGGACTGGTGGCAGCATGAACTGTAAGTAGATGCCACCCATCTGTAGGCAAGCAAACATTTTACATCGACAACAATTTCATGCAAAACATACATAAAAATTTATTTGTTGTTTTTTTTCACGGCCATTTGTATGTACATTCAATATTATTGTATGCTAAATGCTTACATACATACAAACATACATGGATGCATATGCGTGTAGTCAACAATATGACAGACGAGCAGCTGCAGGAGTGGCACACCGCCGTCCTGACCGAGGCGCAGCGCGAGAATTATGTGAATCACAACTTGGAAATAGTGCGCCACTATCGCAATGAGGCGATTTCCAGAGCGCCCGCCTTCGATCTGGAACGGAATGCGATCGATGCGGCGATTGCCCGCCATGGTCTCTGCGTGTCCAATGCGGTTGGCAATGAGCACTCAGAAGGTGGCGCTGGCCACGAGGAAATGCAACCGCCACCAATGCGTCGTCCCCGCATGGAACATTCCCTACTGCCCCTGCCACCACCACCACCACCACCGCCGCCGCCTCAAGATATGTCTGAGAATGAAGCAGGTGGACCAAGTACCAGCAGTGGCCACTATGTGGCACTGGCTCACATATTCTCCGATGCGTACACAGCACGTGCGGAGCCAACTGTCGCCGCCATTGAACATGGGAGCATCAATGGGAGTATCAATGGGATTGTCAGCGCGCTTGGTGGCATGAGCGGGAGCACCCACAGTAGCCACAACAGCAGCGGCAGAAATAATAATAGGCAGCTGGAGGATGCAGAGCTCAATGATGTGGCGATAACAGAGACCATTGATAGCTTGGGACTGCGCCGCACCTAATTGAATACCAGATGCATATTAATCACATTTAGAACTTATGATATTTATTCATCAAATTGTTGAAAAGATCAGCGTGTGCAACATATTGTTTAAGTCGTATATGTATATGTATATGTCTAATGTATCTATATGTATGTTTGTAGTGTCGACATTCCCAACAATTGTCTCGTTGGAGAATCGCTTAGGATTTATGGTATTTATTCATCAAATTGTTAAGATCAGCGTGTGCAACATATATTGTTCAGATCGTATATGTCTATGTATATTCTCAACACTGTTATGTTGGAGAACATCAAAAAAAAAAAACAAAAACAAACAAAATACATAGTAGCTTCTGTGTAATGTAAATAATATCAGTTGAATTGTATATAGTGCATTTTAAATATAGTTGTCTAGCATTTAAGCTTAGATTACTTAACCGCAGTTATGCATGTTAGTGTACATATATATATATATATATATATATATGTATGTTTATAATTACTACAAATACAGAAATATATAATATCTCAATTGAGTTTAAACGAAAACAAAAACCAAACCGATGTAAAATCGAACTTCAGACACTTTGTGTTGCGAAGTCAGCAAAACATTCGGTACGGTTTAGTTACCACATTAACAGCATCACTTTGACATATACATATATATACAAAATATATATATATATATATCCATATATATTTATATTCATGTATGTGTATGTACCCTATCCAAAAAAAAAAAAAAATAGCGAACAAAAATGATTATGTATTTAATGGCACCTTTTGGCGAGCTACAAATTAAATTAAAATAAAAAATGAAGGAACAATTGTTGTAAATATCGTTATACATATATATGTATCACATACATTATTCACGTATGTTTTTAAGTCTTAGAGAAGGTTGACATCAATATTTTGTGTGATCGACGCTGGCTTTTCTTTTTTCTTTGGGAGCTTGGGGACATCATTTAGATATGAGTGCAGGTTGACGGCTGCAATCTGTGCCTCACTCTCTGTTTGGGGAATGTCTTTGGTCGTGGGTGGAAGAGGGGGATGAGAATGGGGAGTATACTGAGTATAGAGCCCTGTGGACAGTGCAGCGCCTATAGCCACATATCTAAATGTATGCATATTTCCATTGATAAGCTTAAATATTGACTAGATTTGGTTAATTTGCAGAAGAGCCGGTGCCGGTGTCGGTGTCGGAGTCGGTGTTGTTGCTGTTAATGTTAATGTTAATGTTGTTGCCTTCATCGTTATCAATAGCCACATCATTATCATAGGCAACAACACCACCAACGTCAGCAGCAGCAGCTGGTGCAACCACCGGAGCAACTGCTGAAGCAGCAGCTACGGCCAGAGCTGGAGCAACAGCTGGAGCAACAGCCAGAGCAAGAGCCGGAGCAACAGTTGGAGCAACCGAAGCATCTCTGTCTATAGATGAGCCATCTCGCACCGCTGCATTGCGGCTCCACCTGTTGTCCACCTGTCTGACTGTTGCCGCTGATGCCGAGGAGTCTCCCGATGTGCGCATTAGGCGACGGTACTGATGCCAGCTGGCCAAACGTATCATGATATGTGCGGGTACCGATATGGTATCGCGTGTCTCCACTAGCAATTTCTCATTGTTCTTGATCAGCTGGCCAAAAAAAAAAACAAAAAATAAAGAAAAAGATAAGCAAAAAATTGTCAATCACCAAGCTGCATATATATATATATATATATATATATATATGTATATGTATATGGTACATACCGATGCAGTTACGGTCTCATCAAAGGAGGGCTTCGGTGCGACCGGTGCCCACATTTTGACATTGTAATCGATGCCCGAGCTAAGCAGATACGGCATTGTTGGATGCGGCTGGACACGGTTGACAACACGATGATCGGCTAGCAGCGTTTTCACCACCTTGCCCGTCTTGCGATCCCACACAAAGATGTGGCCACAGTCCGAGCCGGACATAATGAAATCGTCGCCCCAGAAACAGGCACTCTTCACCATTGTGCGCGTGTTGCGATGTCCGCTAAACGACATCTTCACATAGTCAAAATTTGTGAGCGGATGCTTTTGACCACCGCTTGAGCCCGAGCCTGAGCCTGAGCCAGAGCCAGAGCCCGAGCCTGCGTCCGAGCCTGAGCCCGAGCCTGAGCTTGAGCCCGAGCCTGAGCCCGAGCCTGAGCTCGATCCTGAACTCAATCCTGAGTTCGAGCCTGAGGTTGAGCCTGAGTTCGAGCCTGAGCTTAAGACCGAGCTCGAGCTCGACTCTCCGCCGATGTCCTGTTTGGTAGTTGTATTTGTCGCTTGCGCATTCGTCGATTCAGCTGGCGAGTCATCTACAAAAGTCCAGAAAATTGGTGTAAGACTTTTTCTTTGCCTAAAGAATTAAGCTTTTTAAGTATTTCATTTAATTCAACAATAGATCATAGTATGCAATGAATATAAAATTGCCGGCTATACATAGATATTATTAATCCAGACAATCCAGACTTTATCCTAAAATATTTTATAAATGGCAAGTAAATATACCTGTACAATCGTTAAGTAATTCATAATCTAGCTGTCTGATTTAGCACGCGCTTTCTGGAGAGTATTTTCAAAAGGTTTATTTCACTATTCCTATTTATATAATATAGTAGCTGCTCTCAAATAGGGAAGACTTGGGCTTCAACGGTTATATATAATTATAGCTATAATTATCATTTTTATGGCAATCCTGCATGCTCATGAAAACCATAAAAAATTAATTCAATCGATGTTTTTTTGCTGACAAATAATGTTTGAACTAAACTAATAAATAAAATTGATAAAATGATTTCGGAGTTCTCTGAACTACAAATTCCTGAAAGTTATTATTTCGAAATAAAAGTTTTTGAAAATATTATTGTTTGTTGTGAGAATTGATGAGATTTGAGATTTTTTTAAGCTTAAGTGAAACTAAGTAACTTTAGTAAAGCATAAATATACAAATATAAATACCTAATTTGTACTATAGAATTTAAATTTAATTAAATATTATCACAGTTCTTTGTCTTTTTTTAACTTCCTTTTTTTTAAGAAAACCTTTAAGACTCGGAGAGAATACGCTTGGATAAATTCTAATTAATGTGTACAAATGCACCAATTGTACATTTTAAGCAAGTTGAAGTTAATAACTATGAAATAAACGATATATGTACTTAGCAAATGTTGCATAGAAATACTTCTGACACCAAGTGTTGCAAGTCAGGCTGCCCCACTTACCATTGCCAGAACCGTTGGCGGAAACTGTTGGAGGCACCTCTGAATGATTGGCAGCATTGCGAACTCTGCTGAGGAGGTCGATGCAGAGACTTGTCGCCGTCTCGCTGTGATGGTCCAGGGTGCGTAGAACGATGTCCTCACAGGACATTTGACTTGATGTCCTTGTGCTGGTGCTGCTGCCGCTGCTGCCACTGGGACTGCCACGCGATTGACGCGTTTGCGAGTTGAGCATGCGAAATATCTCATCACTGAGGCGACTCAATACGCCCGGCTCGAGCGGTGGACGCGCCTGACCCACATTGAGACGATGCAGTCCCAACTCGGCGGATGCCATCGAATTTGGGCCGGTATCGGACCAATCGCCACGGAAACGCAAGCGTGGCATTTGCGGCTCTAGATCGTCGTCACGTTGCAGCTTTGAATTATAGCAGCCGCTCTTGAGCAGCTCGGCATCGTTGTGGCCAGGATGATTTAGATCGTATAAATATATGTACTCCATTGAATAACTAACTAGCAGCTCAGACTCATCGGCACTAAACTTAACGCAGGTTGGACGGTAACGGCGACGCGTAAACTTCATTGGTATCGGAAAGGCCTTCACTGGCCAGGTAATGCGATCCCCGTCCGTGCCCGCTGTGAGCATGCGTCGATCATAGAGCCGTACTATCGAATCCGAGCAGCCGATGGCGAAATTGTAGAGATTAATGGGCGCCACATCCATCGCGGTGACGGCACACGGTGCCTTAATGAAGATGTGCTTGTCGCACACGGTCTCCGCACACCGGCTGGTCTCACGGAGATCAATGCACCGGACGGTGGCATCCTCGCCGCAGCTGAGAAATGTGCGCGGGGTATCCGGCAGTGCCAAAACATCGTATGCGCTGCCAAAGGCGTGACAATCAAAGTAGCAGGCTTTGCAACGGGAGTCACCGGTGAGTGCCTCCTCGCTGGAGTTGTAGGGTGTAACGAATTCGGTGTGCATCACAACGCCCTCGCCGGAGCACGAGATCACCGCCTGATCGTTGCAGTGCGGCATAAAACGTGCACTCAATATGTGACGCTTGTGTAGTGTTTTTACCTTAGCCGCCATACGGCCGGTTTTGAGCTCAGTGACGACCAGATTGTTGTCGTCGGAACCGGATACAAAATGCGTGCCGGTTGCATTCCAATTAACCGTATTTACACAGCCACTGTGCACATTTAATGTATTTGTCAGATCCAATCGCTGCACAAAGTCCAGCGAATCTAAGATAAAAGCGAACAAAACAAAACAAAACAAAACGAACCCACTAAAATAGTATAATTAAAAAACAAAGTGCAGATAACAATATTCGTGGAGAACAAGAGAGCACATTTGACAATTGCCCGAACAATTCTCATTGAACAACTCACTTTTGCAGCTCGCCTGGAGATTCTTTTGAGCCGTGAAGCCGGCATTGTACGGATAACTCCTGAGGCACCTGTCCACGCTACGGCGCTCTCCTCTGTCCCACATCTTCGAACGCAGCTTCACTCTATATGCAAAGAGATTCATTTTAATATATTATTCGAAATTAGAAATTATTGCACTGTTGTTCATGTAAGCAAGGAAATAACAAAACTGCTAAAAAACACCAATATATACAGACAGAAGAGAAACTATCAAATGAAATACCCTTGCACCACTACTATATGCACTATATATGATACCATACCATCTTATCCACCACGACACTTTCCAATAACATCCCGATTCGAGTGCTAGACTCGACTTCGCGAAGATATTTCTTAAGAATCTCGACTTGGGCTTATTTCGTTCTTCTTGCTCCTCTCCTTCTCTAATTCGTGCGCGAGTAATATCAATTTTTGAAAACCAACGTTCTTTCGAAAAATCAAAAATATTTTTCATAATGAACATTTCTTTCTATTCTTTTTTTTTTGTAACAATCGAGGATCGTTACGTATTGCGACATGCAATGTATGTTTCTCGAATATGATTGAATTCACTTTAAGGGTATCATCTGCCAAAATCGTCATAGGTGTGCTTACACATGTGTGTGTGTGTGTGTGTGTGTGTACGTGTGTGTGTGTGCTGGGACTGCTTTCGAGTCCGCGTCCGTTTATATATGTGTGCGTCTGTGGATTTGTAGATGGTTTGTGTGTATACGCGTAGAATACCGTAGAACTTATGTAAAACAATCAAAAAACAGCGAATTAAATGTTGACAACTTTTATCGACGACCCAATTTTGCACGGTTCGAATTTTCCTGCATTTTCGGTTTATTTTTTTTTCTCAGAAACTTTACCTATTTGACACTGCCGAAAGACGTTACAATACACAACGTGCTGCTCTTGCACACAAACACAAATGTGATATTTATTTTTATGGGCAGCTCAGCTGTCAGCTGTGTGACCGTGTGCCATTTGCGGCGAAATCCCAAATGCAAATACATTTATATATACTGAAAATTGTTGCATTTGCAGCCCAATCGATATTAATTTATCGTATGCCACCACCAAAAGGTGAGGTTTAAAGGGCCACATCGCCGAAAAGAGGAAGCAAGTGCCAGGGTCGACGAGATCAGCGTTGCATTCTTCGCAAGGTGGCGCGTCGAGGGTTAAGGCGAAGTAACACATGTGAAAAGGAAAAAAAAACGCAGTGAGGCAGGTCGCGTAGCGATTGAATTTGTATATATATATTATCGAAGGATAAGTACTTTCAGGAGTGCATCAACCCTCCGCATTCATTAAACGTTGTGGAGTCAAATTTGGGCGTAAGTTTGACTATTTGTATAATTGTTGTGCCGTTCTAATTTTGGGGTTCATATTTAGGTGGCCGACGGCAGGTCACGCCGCAATTGTAAACCCACGATTATACCATCTAAAGTTGGCGCAACAACGTCTTTGCCGCCGCGCCAAAATTACTGGATACGGCCTCGATAATTGCAGCGAGGGAAACATTGGGCGAAAACACCACCGAGTATTGGCATTGCGCAAGCGCACCGACGGCGTACCTCTGCAGCCGGTGAGTGCGTTCCGGTACCCAGTACCCAGTCGCGTAGTCCGAGCGCAGCAAACTCAGTCGGACCCAGTACCCGGAATTTAAATCGAAATTTATGTAACGATCAGAGCCACGCCCTGCCAAGTGCAAGCCGGCCGCGCGCGCATGTGACCAGCGCCGAACCCAAATTCAGCGCCCAGGGCGCAGCGCTCCAGCGCATCATCCTTCTATGTGTTTATGTAAATGTTAAATGTTATGTAGAGCTATTCGTATTTATGTTCACGTATTATCAATTAATGTATTTATTTAAAAACGTACCTAGTATTAATTTAAACTTTTAAGTAACCGTGTGCACCAACAAAAAAAACACAAAAAACTATCGACGCCCGGAGTTTTTTTGCCAGATTGCGGGAAACAATTTTTCCACGAGCCCCCCCATTCACCGAATACTTATATTAGAGCTCTAATAGGGTAGGGTAGGGATTGAGGGCCACTTAACGCTACAGTCACATTTGTCTAATTTTTTGTTTATTTTGGTTTCGTGTTTGGCAAGATTCTCGATTCAATAGCGGCGTATTTTTGTCATAACCATAAGATATATAATGTTTGTCAATAAATCGTAAGAAAATAATTATGTCCAGTGAGTAAGTTTAATACAGGGGAGAATCGCCGGGAGCATGGAGTAAATTGGTCGTCAACTCCAATTTAAGGGCGATGGGCAATCAGAATCCGTGCAGGCCCATTGCAGGAAGGGCGGGTACGTCGTGGCCATAAACACCAGGCCCGTCAGCTGTTTCATTTGTTTTTTTTGTGTGTGCATGTAGGTCGTTATGTAGTGTTGTGTAGGTCGAGTTTTTTTTGGAGTCTGTACCGTCCACGGGCAGGGTTGGAGTTACCCACCTCTGAGAATACTGAGCTAGCCGAGGTTGCCCACTGAGAACCACTGGACGTGTTACATAGACTGAAAGTTAAGCGGTAAAGTTGAAAAAAACAATTGCAAATATAATATAATAATGTTAGTGGCAACATATTTATCAATTTATAATTCAATCGTCAAATTGCTTATAGATCGATAGGCGAGAGATATCGATGGGGGACCATCTTCAGAAAAGGAGAGAGAGAGGAGAAAAAAAAAAGGAAGAGGGGACCGCATGCGCATGCGCTGCAAAAAGAATTTAAAAAGAAATTCAAATAAATGAATTAATAAATTATGAAGTAATTATGTATAAAAAAAAAATAATGTAAAATAAATAAATATAAAGCAAAAGTAAAAAAAAAAAGATAAATAAAATAAAAACATACAAACCGGCGCCAGCAACTATCCATCGCCACCATCGAGGAGGAAATCGCCACGGACAACTGGACTCAGGAACCAGGAAGTCGAAGCCGGGAGACCCGGAGACGCCTCGGATTATGTCCACACACCTGTGAGTTTGTTCCCGCCTAACTGCGGCAGAGTGAGCCAAATACAGCTGATCGGCCCTAACCAATGCAATAGTGATGCTCATTTTTGTCCCTCAGTGATGTGCACTTTTGAAGCCAAATACAAATAAAAAAAAAGAAGAAAAATCATAAATATTTTGTAAGCTTTAAATTAAGTAGGTAGATTAAATATATATTATTAAATATATATAAGCGAATTTAGTGTTGGCCAACAAAATGTTAGGGACCACGATGTCACCTGTATCATATGAATTGTAAATTAAATAGTCTAAAAAAACAAGGAACATGAGGTGGTAAATGAATGTGATTGGGTGAGATGAGGGTGTAGAAAACCAGCGAGGAGGGAATGTTTGTGAAAGGGAATTTCTCCAGCATATTTAGAGGAGGAATCACTAGGAAGGGAGGGACACGCAGGCTGTACAACATCCACACAGTCAACACGGCAGCGAGCGGACTGGTTTGATGGAAATATTTGTTTTTTTTATTTATAAAAGAATACAAATTTTTTGTTAACTTGCCGCCCAATATACCGCGGTCGAACTACCCCTGAGCCGATAGCTGGCCGGCTGAGCGATATATTGGTGCTTTCGACAGGCAAGGCATAACACATTTGAAAAAATTAACAAGTACTCATTCGCTATACAATCGATAACAGCAAGTGTATTTATACCGATAATGGTGAGAGCTGGTCACACTTTGGCCGTTGCAGCCCCAGTTGTAGCTTAATATCCGAATCGAGTGTGCGCAACATTCGCCGTTCTCTGTTCGTCGTTTCAGGTAGTAACCTGTTGCGTTATTTTTTTTGTTTTGTTTTGGTAGTGGAAAGTGCAATAACGATATCTCAACGACTGCGTTAGATAAAACCGAGTTAAAACACAAACCTCCCCGGCACTGAGCGTGTGAGTTGTGTGAGTGTCAAACGAATTAGAAAACTTTTGTATATTCAATAAATACGGCAAAAAAGAAAAACAAAGCAAATAAAAAAAATATATAAGATAAAGGGCAACAAGTGAAGCTGTAGTTGCCGTTCATTTTTGTTTGTATTGTGTTGTGTTGCTTTTACTGCTGTTATTGTTGTAGCAGCTCATGAACAGCGGAAGGTAAATATTGTTAACTCCGAACTCCAACTCCAACTCCAACTCCGACTCCGCATACCCAAAGCCAAAATGCAAATGGCTTAAAGTTACTTGCGGCAAAAAAACAGAATATGAAAACGAAGCAAACTATACATTCCAGTGGGTGAATGTGTGGAGTCTTTGGTGTTGTTGTGGTTGCTGTGCTTGTTGTTGCAGTCGTTTACTGATGATGTGGAAAAGTTAATGAAGCAGCGCGCTCAAAAGAGCAAAGCCCAAAAGCAACAAGTAATGCTGCCCGACTAGTAGATACCTTACATACATTGTACAATTGATGTAGCCATTACTTGAGTGTTATGCTTAGCATTCAAATCTGTGAATAGACTCACATAAAGTGAGTGAGTACTTTGCTATCTCAAGTCACGCACAACTGCCGTGTATACCCGTTAAAACCCGTGAAACGACAGAGCAACATCAGCTATGAATTGTATATAGATATATGTTTGTATGCATCATACAATACCTAAGTACATCATCATCATACATTCATACCTTGTCTACAGATACGACAGTATTTGTGCCAATTGTTGGCATTCGCGAATAACAAATTAAAAATGCCAACCAGTTTAGTCACGCCGACGTTAAATCGACCTCCTCCACCTCCGCCTCCCCCTCTCCCAATCCCTCGCCAACCTCATTATAGAACTTAAAACTATTGCTGCTGCTGCTGCTGCTGTTGCTGTTGTTGTTGTAGTTATTATTGCAGATTCTAAAGGCTGCACATCGTTTTTTGTTAAATGCCAGAGCGTAGAAAGCGACAAGTCAAACAAAAGCGTCTTGGACAAAAGTAGATTGGGTTAGAGGGTCGGTCGCTCTGAATCACAGCAGCAACAGCAGCAACAGCATCAGCAGCAACAACAGCAACAACAGCAGCAGCATTGTCAATACATACATTTTGGTAATACAATGCGAATTCGATACAATGAAGTATTGGTATAGTCCTCATTTTGACTGGTAAAACACAAATTGCAATTTTAGCTATTCTTCATTTTGAGTAAACATATTTGAAGTAATCTTTGTAATATACGTGTCTAGGTGAATGTGTATCAATTATTTAAATAGGTTATTAAGATAAAATCGATGTTGACCTTTGTAGAAGTTAACGAGTAATAAACCTGTTCCAGGAGATCTGAAGCGCAAGATATAAACAATGTTTAATTAACTTATTCAAGCAATCGCTGTTATTTCTAATGTTTCATTTGTTGTTCAGCAGAAGAATAAATATGATAAGACATAGGAAATAGGCGTGCAGTTAAGCAACAAGCTACACAAAAATGATTAAAACTAGTTAACAATTTCTATACTATACTAAACTGTACTATCTATATAAATAAATAAAACATGCTGGATCATCTTGAAGACTTGTCGTACTGATACTCGACTCTATAATTGTTTTGCAGTTTGTGAGAATGATGATTCAAGAGTAGCTCAATGTATAACAAATATTGTCTCTGTTATCAGTGATAAGGCTGCTCAGATATGAACGACCTTATTCGTGTGAATAGATCTGATTAGGCAAATATAATGCTTTAAATAATAATCTATTCATCTAGTACTGCCTAGCACCTAGCACAAATGAATGTATGTATGTATATATGTATGTTTGTATGTACATATGTACATCACATAAATCAGAAAAGCGGAACGAATATGAGAAGTGACTAGTTGGTAGATAAACTTTCCCATTTCAAGAAACAGAAACGGATGAAAAACACGACACGATACTTTGTTTAGTTTAATCAACAACTACAACGGCAACAACAAGAAAGACTACAACAACAACAACAACAGCAACAATAACAAAAAGAGCCACTTACATTTTGTTGCATTATTATTATTATTATTTATTTATTTTTTTTATGTAGCTTTATTGCTAGCAATTAAATGAAGCTGTGCACTTATGCCACATATATGTACTGGAGTATAGAGTACAAATCTTAGAGATATATATGAGATTACACGTACTCATACACTCATACAGATGCAGTGTGGTGCATGCCCCTCCCGTTGCAACTTAATGACGCTTAATAGCAATTCAATGAAAACTGCAACTGGCTGAAACTGAAAACTGAACCAAACTTCCCCGAGGAAAAAGTGAAATTTTTGCTGCCAACAAGTGTGTGCGAGTGCGAGTGAGAGCACAACAGCGTTGCTATTGTTTGCTATTATTTGAATTATTCGAATTAGTCGACTTGACTTGTAGTCAAACGCATTCGCATTCGTATTCATATTCATACTTATTGCTTTAACACTGATTGCACTCAATGTTTATGGTTTAATGTTTGATGTTTAATGCTTAATGTTAATTACAATTCAAACAGCGGCCGCCGCGTACTAATTACAATAACAACAAATAATTAACTTGTGCTGCTGTTCTCAAAATGGATGCAGCTGCCAATAGCACCAGCAACAGCAACAGCAACAGCAACAGCAACATCAACAGTGCCAGCGTTGTCGTCGCAGCTGGTGGCGCCACCGAAGACGAGACTATAACAAAACTGCACAAACAGAACATGGAGAACGATGACGATGACGATGAGCCGCAGGCGTTGCCATTTTGCTTTGTTCGGGTGAGTGTCAAATTGAAATTATTTCTTCTGCTCTAGAAAGTTTGGCTACCTCGCACTAGAAAGTTACTTCACTAATATCCACTTGAAATTGGACAGCCCTAAGCCCCCGGTCACAGTTGAATGCTGGCAGGCGTGAACCCTCAGCTGGCAATTAGTCTTGACAAGACACCCCATAAATAACTGTGATAGAACACAACTGAAGACACCTCTCACATCATAAGTTTAACCAGCCCTCAACCTGATCACTGACCACGATCACTGACCATGCACTTTCCCGGAAAAGTTACCCATGTTTTTATTTAAATTTGTACCGTCTTCGGTCGAAAATTTGAACTTCCGGAAAATGGTGAAACTGTTCTTATACTCTTGCTGAGGTAATTAGAATTTTGTCGTGTTGTTTGTAGCATCTAGTTTGTAGGAGACATCTAAGACATATATTCTAGATCAGCCGAGTCTATACAGCTGTGTACGTCTGAAAACAATTTTGATTTGCCCAGATTTCCTAGCCCAAGTCCCCAGATCTTTACATCTGATTACTATATCATATAGCTTTTATAATATTAAGTTGAACTCGGACTTTCTTGGTTTATTTTTTTAATCATTAACTTCTATTTTTATTCATCATTTCGTTATTTTTTTAAAATCAAAATTCAAAAATATGCAAATCATACTACTATTTAATAATATATACCATTGGCTAAGAAATTCCAGATAGCGAAAAAAAAACGATAAATTGTATTTTGTATTCATTTTTAAAACGACGTTTTTAATACTGCTTTCGAAATGATATAAGGGGTATATTACAATTAAGACGGCTGTTTTTCACTTTTTATGTGTTTCTGAAAGAATTTACAAATAATCATTATTGATTCTTTCACACAAAGAATAACTTGAATGTAAAAACATAAATGATTATTTCCTTTAAAATAAATCGACTTCCGCAAATTTAAATCGTCTTTGATGCCTGGAGCATTTATTAATGTGAAGTATAAAGAATTGATCAACATCGTGCCCCTTTAGCTTCCATAGTCTAAGTGGCAAGCAGCACTTAGCAACTATTGAGCGTTTTCAGAGTATTTAATTTGTTGGGAACATCAATCCCCAATAATGAACAACTACTTTGCCTTCTACAAATTATGATTTTCTTAATTCCGAATATCAATTTCCACATAGCCACTTATAATGGGCGTCAAGTGGAACTGTTTTTAAGTTTTTGGCACGCAACGTTGACTTCCAAATTTAGAGACGAACCCATGGGCTACATACATGTCTATATACATACATATGTATCTCTACATCCCCCTTCCGACAGATGCGGGTTACTGGACTCCAATATGTTGATTGTCTACTTGTCTACTTGTCTACTGTTCACAAAGGTTCTACAAGTGTTTATTTCCAACTGTTTGGTTTCGTTTCGCTTGTGTGCTGTAACCTTTTCCAGATTTGGGGTCGAGTTCCGTTGGCGGTCGAGTTGTTTACCCGTCGCTACCATTATATATATGTACGTACAATTACATTCCCTGCCTCATCCCCGCCCTCACGCCCCCCTCTTTCTCGCAAAAAATAAAAACAAATGAATGAAAGAGGAAGAAGAATGTGTAAAACAATTTGTTGCTGTTGGTGGATTTTAGTTACTTTTTTTTGTAGTTGTTTTGTGTGATTCCGTGCTTGGCTCTCGGCGCACTCACGACCTGCCCCTTGTTGCAGAGCCACGGTGCCAATGTTAGTGGCCTTGTTGCCTTGGCCTGGCCAAGAATGATTGGCCCTTTTGATTGCTTTCTTTGCTACGTTTCGCCGACGATGTTCGTCTTTTTTGTTTTTTGCTTCTTGCCTGTCATAATTTGTTGGGAAAATTGTTTCGGTTCTGCAGTTTGATTTTCATTATTTCATTTGAAGTGCCTCCATAAAACGGTTGCAGCTTAAAACTTGCAGCTCTAACAAAGAACATAACCTAAAGTTGAATATGAAAACATTATGCTCTTAGAACATGACTTCCTATGACTTGAGGGAACATTTATATGTTTAGTAACTATTTAGTTAGTTACTTGAAAGCATCATAAATCGAAGCTGTCGACTAAAGGATATGATTTTACAAATACTATCGTAGCTAAATTATTCAATTGAGTTTGAGGCTTTGAGCTAATCTCAACAGTAGATTTCAAGTCCAATATGAATTCAATCAAAATAATAAATAAATGAGATACATACAAACTATTCAGTTATTTCAAGTTATCCTAACTCAAAGTTATGATTTGACGCCTAAGGTCTTCTTTACAAAAAAAAAAAAAACCGACCATGTTAAAGACTTTATTGCTTTTATTTGTGACTGAGGCTTATGTTAGATACTTCATGCAAAAGTAAACTGTTTGCTGTCATTGCGAATGCCATTAGCCGCCGGCTGGCACCTTTAGTAGGCCCTCTTCTCTGTTTTCTTTTTGTCAGATACAAAGCAATCGACACACAAACAAGACACACACACACACACACACACACACACTCACTCAACCTCACAAAGTCAGACTCAATCAGGTCGACTCTAGTATTTTCACCCACCCATAAAAACTTGATTTCAGTGATTTTGATTTTTGTGCAGCCAACGCCCAAAGCAAACATTGCCCGACATCCCTGAGTCAAGCTCTGAGCCAATTTTCGAGTCCAGCATCCAGTTTTTGTATAAGTATAACTATTTATGTGTGTATTTATATGTACGTGTGTATGTGTGCATGACTGTCACTGTCACTAATGATGATTTTGACTCTCGGTGACTTGGTGTTCAAAGTTGCGACTTTCATTCGTGAATGCATTCAAAGACAGTCGATCAATGGACTGGTCAAAGCCACGTTCTCAGCTGTCCTCGGCCATGCTGGACCACTCCCAGAAACACACACACGTCTACAAACTTATTATTCCCCCAATTTGCATATATATAAACTTGTTGTGTACATATGCTGATTAGATATTTATATATAATATTGCGTGGCTGCTTATCCGACTGTCTTAGCTTTGGCTACTTACGAGTATAGATTGTTTGCTGGCTGGCTCTATGTTTATTTATTAGCTTGTTATACACTGTAGTTATGCAATGTTTACTTAACTAGGCACGCTTAACTTTATTGTCTGGTAAATAAAAAGATAACAATCTTATCGAAAAGCAGTTCAGGTTCAGATTTCTCGCAAAATATTGATATTAAACAGTGGATTTTTAGAGATACGATTTTTCTCAAATCCATGTTTGCTTAGATACTTTCCCTTTGGCAACAACTGTATCTGTTCTTGCTATTTTGCTTGTTTGTTCATTAGAATTATTATTATTATTATTAGTTGATTGTTTGTCCACGCAGCAATGAAATGTTTGTTCCTTTGGTTAATGGACGTTTCATGCACCATCATGTGGCATACAATATTTAACACAATTTGCATTGCATTGCAAACGCTGCGAAATGTGTGTGATTTTTCACTTTCCCAGCTCCAATGACTCTGTGTTACTTTTTGTTTGGAATTTAATTTTTTGTTGTTTTTTGATTGTCACCAGTGTCTTGGATTTCGCGATGAGATTTCAAATCGCCGCTAATGGCCTGTGTAAATTCCAAACGAACCTTTGGCTGACACACAGCCCCGCCCCGTCCCACCCCGCTGGTCGTGTTGACCCCTTGTTTGCTGTTCATTGGAAAAGCCATCCTAGCCTGCGACTGTAGGGAAACCTGCGCCTCAGTCTCAGTCTCAGTCTCAGCCAGAGCCTGAGCCTGTTCATTTTGAATGCTTTAAACAGTTTGCCAGGTGAAAGTTATGCAGTGGACGCTTTCAGGTATATTTCTCTAAGTTGCAGCAGCCGCAACTGGCTGCCAGCTTATCGCTGTTGCAGGTGTTGTCTCCACCTGTTGTCGTGGCTAGCGCTTTATTCATGTGTATATATGTATATATTTATACATATATATGTGCGTAAGTGCGCAGATCGATTAAATAATGAAATTAATTACAATTGGCGAAAATGCATGCTATGCATATATATAAAAGAAAGAAAGCGAAAACTGGCAACATATTAATAAACACTCAACACTCTATTCAAGTGCAGTGTTGCAAGGCGCACTCTCAATGCAACCAGCAGAAACAGCGACAATTTTCCAAACTGATGACAGATATGCAACAATTCGTATACGTTATTTACTTTTCTACATTTTGAATGTTCTGTTGTAATTTGAATGCAGTAAATTGGTGTTCAGAGTTGTTGAAAACGTTCTGCTTGTTAACTCGAACAATTGAAGCAAACTTAACTCAGTTTGATGACGTTTGTTAAGTTTCAGTTGACTTGAAATCTATCTAAAACCTCTGATGTCTACGAATGCATAAATGGACAATGTTTTATCGTGATATGTTCATATATTGTGATATGCATCGTGTAAACACCATTTGGGTCACAAACGCCAAATTGTGGCTTAGCACCAAATCTAATGCTCTACATTGCCAATTGGGCCAAATACAAATTTCATGGTCACACTCTCTTGCACCACAAGAAGGTGACATACATTGCCCCAACAATGGAGCTAGGGCTGAAATACTCGCATATCACGAGCTCAAGTTTAAGCCAAATTTTGTTAACCAGAAACCAATTTGCAGATATTTTGTATAGCTTGGGAAAGCTTTGATTCCTTTGACTGAACTTCAGTCTTTTTGTGATACCAACAAATTCGTGCAAACACTTTTGGACAAACTTAGAAGAGTTGTTTGAGCACTCATTGTGCTTTGATGCGTGGCACAGAGATCGTGAGAAATTTGTAATTTCAAGTGATTGCCGAAAACTATAAATAAAATAGAAAAACACTTTTTTTTAGCCAAAAGTCACACGTAACTTTTTTTTTGTGTGTTGGTCACTGGCAATGAAAAATAAAAAAATCGTCACAAAAGAAATAACGAAAAATATAAATAGAGAAATAGAGAAATAGATAAATATGAATGCAAATAACTTTCATGTTTCTCCGAAAGACATCACATTTTCTGGGCTTTGGTCTTGAACAACATTTTCCATTTTCTATTGTACAATAACCGATTTGGTGTTATGCAAATTTGACAAGTTTCGGGGGAAATTGTTGCGTCCAGACTTTCGGCATTTTTTGACTCTAGATGCGTTGCGCAACACGCACCACCCGAAAAAGGTAGCTACAAAAAGAAAGAGAGAGCGACAGCTGGAGCGAGGGAGAGAGATGGGGAAGCTGGACAGGTTAGCCTAGTTTGTTTGTTGCAGTGAGGAAACCAATTGGGCCCAACCTGTATATGGTCGGCGATCGTGAACCAGATTTATGCTTAAGATTCCGATTCCGATTCCGCATCGCCACCAGTTGCCAGTTGCATTCCCCAAAAACAAACTTCCCATTGAGTATGGTCCGGTGCTGGTCACTTTGGAGTGGGGCAGTCGCCACATGGAATTTCACTCTGGTTTTTCTGCACCCAAGATGCGTGTGGCTCGCGGACGGTAGAAAGCAGTTGAGACCGTCTGTTGTGCCCAGTTTGCTTTTGAATTATCTTGTGTTATGTGGACACACACATCTATAGCTATACGCTTATTGGCCAAAACTGGCCGAACAGGTGAAGTTGTCGTATGCCAAATTAAAATGCGCGCAACAACAGCAACAACAGCAACAACAATAACAAAAACAACAGCACCATATGTTTCTTTTTTCCTACTGAAGTTTTTTTTGTTGTTTCTTGGTCGACCCGGTCTGAAAGTCTTATCCGTGTAAACTGCAACAACTGCAACCACAGCATTCACTGCAACCAGAAAAGCGCAAGTGAAACCAATAATAATGCGTGTAATCTATGTATGTATGTGTTATGCGTGTCGTGTGTGCCTGTAACCTGCAGCCAAAGGCAATAATCGCATGCAGTACCTGCAACAGGGTACCTGCAACACACACTTGTCTGCGCATAAATTCGATAGTGTCCAAAAACTTAATCGAAATTGTCGGTGAGCTTAGGCTTACATAAAGATATATATGTTGTAGTAGTTAAGTAGTGTGTTGATATTAATATTAAGGAATTTAAACTGACTAAACTGAGACTGAGATGATCTTCGAACGGGTTGCAATTCATCTTGAAAGATCTACATATATTAGAAGTAGGCATTTTTACCATTTGTTATTGTTGGCTGGCTACATAAATTGCCAGCTATTAGCTCTATTGTGCCCCATATTTGATTATAACTCCATCATTAACTCTACTTGTACGAATGCAAATATCTTTATCGAGCTAAGGGCTTCCTGTGTTCAAAGTTGATCATGCATTTTCTTCGGCTATTATGTGCTATATTTGCACAATGTTTTGCCTACAGTGTCCTGTTGAGAGACCAGTGAGTATTTTGTGTTTTTTTTTTTTTAAATATTATATTCCATTCTAGTCTATTCTTCCCCATTAACACAGTGGTCCTTAAAATTCATTGTGCCGTTGTCAGATCTACTAATTAGATATGCACATGGACTGAAACCTTCTTACCATAAGTAACTACATTCAAGCGGATTCTCATTTGGGAAAACCCCAAATGGAATCCCGTACCCATTTCAAAAACTGATGTGCTGGCATTTGATAAGACGTCTGGGAGGCATCTTTCAAATTGGAACTCCAAATGGGCTTCGACGAATTTTTGGTCTTAAGCAATAAGCTGGTTTTCAGTTTGGTTCTTTCGATTCTGGACAGTGCCCATTTGACATGTTTTGTTTTTGTTTTGTGTGTCGCTGTTGAGCGGTATTTAATGCGTTTTGTATGCTTGCCTCACTGCCTCACTGCGTTGCTTATCGGTGGTGTTTGCTAAGAGCCCTTTGTTGACTGCCGCCGTCGTCGCTCCTGTTGTTGTTGTTGTTGTTGTTGTTGTTGAACAATGCAACTAATAAAATGGACACAAAATGGTTGCATTTATGACTAGCCCCAAAGGCATTGCCATATTTGTACAGATCCCGGTTAATTCATTGCGGCCAATACCTATATGTGTATGTGCGTACAGGTATCTAAAGTATCTGCAGCAGGTAGGTAGGCTGCCTGCAATCAAGTCATGAGCGATTGACTACTTGTTCGACTTTAATTTGTTGACGTTTTCATTTCCTTATCGTGTTTCCGTTACATGGTTCAGTTCTGTTGTTGTTGTTGTTGCTGTTGTTGCTTGTGGTAGGCAATTTGGGTTATTGTTACGCATCGATTGCTTAACCCTCTTACGTAAGTACACAGTTGCTACATGGACATTATGATAAGGCCAACGAAATAATATAAAATGTCCCACTTTTTTGTGTTGTGTACCTTGAGTCTGTTAAGAATTGGTGAAATGGGTATATTGGAGTTGTGCAAAAGTATACAATAAAAAGAAGGCAGCATTTACTCCATTTAATATATATATGTGTATTCTTGATCAGCATCAAAAGTCAACACCTGCCTGTGGCAGAGAAGAAGGAGAGCTACAGATTTTTCACGTATAAATTAATTTTATAGGGAATTTTTCCCGTTTTGCGCATATCGATATAAATCGATGCCCGATAGCAATAAATAATTAAGTTATTGCCTTCCAATTAATAAATAATATTCCGTGACGTATTATTGATCAAGAAACATGATTTTATCGACATCGGATAAGTTATGAACCAAAACGTATTCCGATATTGATCTCAAGCAAGCCTGTGATTACAGTTCGAATAATATATTTAACAGCTGGGGGTACCCTGAGGGTATCTCGCAGTCGAGCATTTTGACTTGTTTGTTTTGCACCCAATATGTGGGTGCTTGGCTAACGTACGAAAATGTGATGATTACTCCAACTGATCGGATCAACTAATCACATAGTCCATGGTAGTAAGTTATTAATATATATATATATATATATAATTATATTGTTGTTGTTTGTTTGTTTGTTTGTTATGCTTTCGAGCCGCGAAGATCATGTGATGGATGGCTCTGTTAAATGATCTTCCGTCCAAGAAATGTCAAGGCGCATGGCATAGCGTTGCCAGATGGGTAGCAATGCCCTGCCAGCTATTTGATATGGAAATGTGCGGCCAAATGTTTACCACGGTTAAATATCTGTAAGCCAACAATACCAACAACAACTCACGATGACAATAAAAAAAAACTAGCAGCGGCATTTTCCATTGTTTGTAACGTTTCATTAGCTCAAATCGTCTGGGAAATTGTTTTTTTTTTATAGTTGCTGCTGCTGCTGCTGCTGTTGCCCCTTGTCTGTGGCAGTGCGACTGCCGCCGGTTGGCCATAAGTCAAAGTTGAGGGATTCATGGCAAAGCTGAAAATCGAAATACCTCATTAAAATCCCAGCTGGTCACAGCCAAACCAAAAATTACGCAGTCACCAAGCATATATATATATATATATATATATAAATTATATACACTTGTTTATATATGTATATTTAGAAACAGCAACATTTTTAGACGCAGGCATTTCACATCTGTGGCTTAAAGGCAATTGTTGTTTGTTTCATATTTTTAATGGGCCAACTAAAGTTGCCCCACACGAAGGCGTGCGGTGGGCATTAGCCCAGTTAAGTTACAACTGTCAGAAGCATGCGATTGAAGCAAGTGCTTAACCCCTAAATTGTCTTGATTGAGAGCATGCTAAATTCGACGTGAAGAATACACATTATACACGTAAAAACATTTATATATATATATATATATATATAAACATATTTAGTTTTCGTTTTGCTTTGGCTTTGGCTGTGTTGAGCCGTTTAAAACAATTTTGTACAATTGTGTTTTTGCTTTGTAATCATCATCGTACTCATAATCGTAATCGTAATGTAATTGTAATTGTAATTGTCTCCAAGTGCACATAAATTTCATGTTGAGCATGCCCAGACAATTAACAATTAACCGGGCTATTGACATTATTGTTTGTTGTAGTTGTTGTAGTTGCAGCTTTTCTGCTAGGCCAAATTTAAGAGAGCCAAGGCTAAAACAACGCCACAGACAAATCTCAGCAAACAATTACTTAAATCTCTGGCTAATTGTAGGTCACAGCTCTCAGATGAAACTTTAGAAACCCAACTAAATATATACATATGTCCAATTAAGAGATACTCTTGATTCATTTAGTATATTTTAACAATCCATCATCTGTTATAAACATTTTTCCAGCTTTTTTTTTAACAAACGCAACATTTTTATGAAAAATCCCATGCGAATATATAGATATATATATATATATAGATGCTTAGATGCAATATGGAGTCGAAAATAAGGACAATTTATTATAAGGCAGCCTTTTGAAAGTTGTTTTCGTGCTTAGCAAATGTAAAGATACATATTTCTAAAATTTAACTACTTCTTTATGCTATGATAAAATCTAGTTTGGTATATATATATATATATATATATATATATATTTGGTTTTTTAATTTATCACTGCACTAATATTGATTAGTACCCAATTATCAGTAAGCTATGCCTTTGCGGGCCTTGACCCACTCGGTGGGGCCAGCTGGTTAATTAAATGTAGCATAGTTTTGGCCACATTTGCCCAACTCAAGTGTGTCAGCAACGAGCCTAGTTCTGTCGAATAGCATTAAGATTTTAGCACTTGTGTGTGTGTGTGTGTACATATGTTTGGTCTTAAAGCCGCATTAAGATTCTAGGCTAACATTCGAGCTGTTTGGTCAGAAACCGGTACGGCAAGTACTTGCGATCGAGTACTCTAACATGGCAATTATCGAGCTGCACTCTTTTTTAGCTGGCAATTGCTTTCCTTTTCCTTTTCCACTGACAAATGATATACATATATGCGGCCAAAAAGGAAGTCAATAATTTAGACATGGCTAATAAGCGGTCAGACGCGCACACTTCACAGGAAATCCAATCAGTCGATGACAGCCAATCAATTCAATTCAATTCAATTCAACTCAAGTCAATTGGCAGCAACTGAAGCAGCTAAGAAGTAGTTGCCCATGAAGTGAACTTGAAACCGAATGCAAATGAGACAAACTAACACTAAAGTGTCGTCAGTCGTGCACTTCGAGGCGTTCACTCGACCGTGGCAAGCACCAACTGGCAAATGGCGCAGATAGTCAGATAGTCGGTGGGCGTGGGGTCTGGGCGGGGGTGGGGCGTACTCCGGTTACGAGGTGTTGCATGCGATGTCTCTAAAAGAAAAGAAAAAAAACAAAACAAAACAAAACAGCTCGCAATTATATAATTCATTTATTAAACGCTGAGACCCGTTGACAATGACATTTTCTTTTTTTTGTCAACGACATTCGTAACAGTTGCTAAACGGTCAGATCAGCGAGTGGAAGTGGTAGTTGTGGTAGGCTTGTCATGGCATGGGGAGGGGGAAAGATGTGCATGTAGTTGCTGGGTACTCTGGTGTTAAGTAGAGGTCGATGGTTTTGACATTTGTCTTCTTGCCAAGCGCGTAACGAGCACATAATTATTATTATTCAAATTCAAGTTGTGCCATGAAAATTGCACAAGCATTCGAGTCGCAGGCACAACAACAAAGTCACCAACAACAAAATTGGTTAATGGTGCTGTAAGACAAATTATAGCATGGACACGGATACGGGCCACACTTGGCAGGGTATCTGGCGGTGGTCTATGCTTTTCTGCGCCCGCCCCACAATCGTGTGTCATATTTATTAGCCAAGTCAACGCACTTTAAGACATTTGTGTGTGTGTGTGTGTATTTGTTTGTTTGTTTATAATTTCTCGCTTTGTGAAGCCATTAATGTTGGCGCGGCGTCGGGTCGAGGTCATTCATCCAACAGCCGCCTCTTGTCATAAACTATATGTATGCAGGTAGAGTGTAAAAAAAGCTACTGCAAGTTTCGCGTCCAAGTTAACAAATCGGACCCCTATTGGTGCTTAAACATATACGCATACATTGTTGTTTGCAAGCAAATCTGGGGTCTTATAATTATATAGTGAAGTTTGTAACACATTGCAGAAGACATCTCCGACCACATACAGTATTTATATATTCTTGATCAGCAAACTAGTCCCTCAGTTTTAAAGCTATCTTAATGAATTTTGGTATGTTTTTTTTACATATGTCGCAGTTGGCTGGAGGGGAACACTACTATAGGAACGATCGGTTTAAAGATGCGTTTTTTTTATTACGAAAATGGTTTTGTTTCAAAGGATATTCGCAGTAAACTTGCCCAATCTGCGTATTATTTGAATTTCCATACGTACATTAAAAATGATTACGATGAGACTACAATATCAGATATATCAGATTAGTACATCATATAGCTGTCGGCTTAAATATGAGTTCTCAAATGAATAACATTTTTGCTTACCAAATTATCCAAACCAAACCCACCAGTAATGCTTGTTTTTAGAATCCTCAGATTTGTGCCAAATATTACGTACATCAGACTACTATATCATTTAGCTTTCATAGTTTGTAATTGATGCCAAAAGTTCGATGTTGGCAATTTGACTTTGGCCTAGAAGGGCATGTAATCTTCGGCGTGCTAAGGTACTCAATAATAATGTCAATCGTTAATGGACCCCACCGAGATTGGCTGATAGTTAATTGCTAGAACTCAATGGTTGTTTGAAGTGAATGAAAAGCATGTTTTATGCACCACTAAAGAAAACTTGTGGATAAACTTGATTTTGAGTTTATAGTGAGAATTGCAATACAATCTTTAAAAGAATATATATATATATATATACGACTCAGATAAATTCAATCAAATCGAACTCGTAGCTTAAGTTTTTTTTAACCAATGCTGACATGATTTTGCACCAGTGTGCAATGGCCGGAAAGACTGAGCTACTTTAGAAGCTTTGCATTGCAGACAACAGACAACAGGCAACAGGCAACAGCAGCAATAGCAAACTCAACTTGCCCCAGCAGCAGCAGCAATGACAGCATGGGAAATGGTATTGCAGTCAAAGGCAAACGGAAAAGCATCATGAAATTTGATTGACAGTCAAAGCCGAGTGCAGCCCACCGCAAACTGATGCGATGGCAGCGACACAAATGTATTTGAGTTGAAAGCCAAATGCAACAACTTCAAAAGTTTTGCCAGTGTGTTTTTATATCGTTTGAATCACTGCTGTCATATAGCTGCGTTTACGACCAAATGAAATGAAACCGGAAGTTTGGCTGCCATTGCGGCGGGGCATGTCCCGAATGGGGCGAACCCCAAGCCAGTACCCAATACCAATACCAATACCAATACCAATACCAATACCAATACCAATACCAATACCAAAACCAAAACCAAAACCAAATCCGAAGCGTATCAAAGAAGTGAGGCAACCCAAAAGCGACGGGGTTCATTCAACTTTGTGACGGCTCTTGACCATTAAACAATTGAGTTACCACAAATGCAGTTATTTGTTTGCCGCACAATTGAATAACCGGAGGCTGCAAAGCACAACAGACTCCGACTCCGACTCCGAATGCGAATATTTGTATGTATATAGTTGTGGAACGCATCGAATGTATATATATTTATATATATATTTATATGTGTGTTTGCCACATAGCCACTGAGCCACACCTTTTAGCCAGATGTCGCATGTTTTGTTAGTGAAGCCCTGGTGGCTTAGCCTCGCTGCCGTCCGATGTGGGTGTGTATGTGCGCTGTGTGCTGTGTGCTGTGTTAACGGAATTTATGATAATAATGATCATGTTGATGACGATGTTGTCGGTGTTGTTCGGTGCGTCAACTTCTGTGCCACAATACTGAAAATACTGAAGATGGGCCAGCGATAACAGTGTGTGCTCACTATGTAGACATTCAGACATTCCACATAAGACTCATTTGATCAATGTTACTGATTAGAGTTGCGTAATTGCTCATTCAATATTTATTGCCTGAAAATAAACGGGTTCTGTTCTATTCTGTTAATGCGTTAATCACAATTTGATTAAATAACAGATTTTATATTTAATTTTTATCTATCTACATATTTATTTATAAATACCTAATAAAATCAATCCTAGAAAATATTTCGATATCTTTCTCTTTCAATATGTATTTAAAAGTGATGAATGCATATCGTTATATCCAATAAAAGTGATTCTACAAACTTATCAACTGGTTTCATTGCTGAGCTTCTTAATACGATGTTTGTCAATTTTTAGTGTGTACAGGGTATAATTATTTTGACAATTATATAACTAGCTCCAACACGAAGATGCTAAGGTATTGCAACCAATTGCTTAGCAAATTTTAAATATTTGCGCTGTAGTTATAGCGTTTGTCATTAAAAACCAAATTAAGCATTTGCTAAATTGTGTGAAATGCCTTCGTGCGCAATTCTATTGTGTCCCTGCTTATGTATTGTAAGTGTTGGAAAATTCATTAGTTTTGCCAACAAAGACAATGCTCACTTAAATATTTAAAGCGAACGGCTTACCAGAAATCAAAACTCAAATCATTTATGCAATAACTGGTGCTTTATTCGTGGTACAGTGCTTAAAAAAAAAAGACAAAAGCTATATCCAAACGTGATTGCGAGTACTGGTAGCATATTAGTGAATACGTGAATACGAAGCTAAGTAGATTAATTATATTAATATTTGGATCGATTTCATTGTCGATGATTTAGCCGTTAAGAATCACCTTGAGCCAAGGGTTGGAGTACAACAGTTTGGCTTTCGTCGTTGGCAGTCTTCGTTGCCTCGTACTTGATGCGATAGGATCCCTCCGGATCGTAGATTTTCTCCAAGCGTTCCCAATCATTTGGACGGTTATCAATCAAATGACGCGTTACTTTTTCAGCTCCATATTTTTGCTTTTCCGTACATTTGACACAGTCCGTCATCATTGCATCGGGTAGGATATCTACAATGTGTAACCGAATGTTCAAAAGTGAATAACTTTACACGGATCCACTTACCCTTTAGCATTTTGGCATCGGGTGTGCAGGGTCCTTGATTTTCCAGGCATTTGATATAATTATTGAGCAGACGAGCCTGGCCAAGTATCTCATCCAGATCCACATTGTCGAATTTGCTGTCATAGGCAGCTCCTTCGTCAGAAGGGTTGATCAATCGCGCCGGCATTTCGGTAGTTGGTGGATGTGCCTCACAGCCACAAAGGACGGCCAGGAGCAAAAGCAATTTAAAGCGGAACATGGCCAAAACACACAGATTGCAATTGTTTACTGAGAAGTGCATTTGAAGCTACAGCTTTTATAGGTTGAATATGCAAGGCATTGGGTTCTGGTCCAGCTGCGCATGATGTGCGTGTCTCTCGACAATTTAAGTGGCCCATGAGGCGTCCATATTATTGTGCCAAATTAACTGCACTCAATTGAATTGAATTATGATTGCCAGTGATTTGAAGCTGCAACTGCAAACTGCAAACTGCAAACAGCAGCAGCGACATGCAATGGGGGCCAAGAGGAAGCCATTGCTCTTAGCCACTGGAAGACAGAGTGTAAAGCATTTTAACTGTACACATTCCACTCACAGCACATTCCTCAAGTGTTATTCTTGTGTATCATGCCATCGTCATTGGCCACACAACTTGGGGGTAGCACAGGAGTTGCAAGTCAACAACTCCTGCAGCTAACACAGCCAACAGATTTTACAGACTTTTGACATCTTTTTTGTGGTCTTTTCTTTTCAAGTGCAGACGCCTTTTGTCTCTTTGTTTTTTTCGGTGGATTTCATTTTGTTACTTCATTAGCATAAATACACACATTTGAGTGTCAGCGTGTGTGTCGCAGTCTGCGCCAAGTTTGGGGCCAGCAGCAGCAGCAGCAGCAGCCGCAACAAAAAAAAAAAAAGCCACCTGACCAGGTCGAAGCACAGCCGCAGCAGATTTTGCTCATTTCTTGCTAGCTTCAGCAACTGCAGCTCTCTTTCGCTTTTGCTCTCCCCTTCTCTCTCATCTCTCTCTCTCTCTCTCTCTCTCTCTCTCTCTCTCTCTCTTTTTCTCTCTCTCCCTTTCTTCGACTAAGCGTGTGTTTATCTTAGACAGAGCTTGCAGAGCTCAGCCATGGCTCTGCACCACTTCCAATGCTTAAGACCAGCCAAGAACGATTCTGTACCTCGAGGATTGCGGACGTGTTTTGCCGTGTCGTGCGTGTTTCTTTCTCTTAAAAAAAAGACTATATATATATATATATATATATATATATATATATATGTATATATTTGTTATATTATTTTTCTATTTACTGTTTACTTAAGTGCGCGGTAATCTTTAGTCTGTGTGCCTATATAAATTCGCCATTTTTTTTTTCTTGACCCACTTGTGTTAACCAAGAAATTGTATGGTAATAGTAGTACAAGACCTCAAGGTCAGACCACAAATTCAACGTGCATTCGACTTGTGCTTGTTTTTTTTATTTTTTTCATTTCATCGCATATTTTTTATTAATTGTCTTTTTTTTAGTGTCATGCATATGAATTATTTTATATGTCTATTCAATCGATGACCATTAGCCATTCAATAAATTGCTTCGTGTTCGCCAACAAATTACAATAAAAATTGCTGAATTGAATGAAATTGTTTTTGATTTCCATAGTAACGACTTAATGCTCTATCTCAATCTATTTATTGTGCCTTTTTTCGCGTAAGTTTAATGTTTGATGCGAACTTAGTTTGACAATAGAAATACAAGAAAAATGACTTGCAAATCACCTTCGTCGTATCTGCTAAAATTGGAGCAAATGGTAAGCAGTTGCTTGAGCCCAACAATTTACTATTTCTTAAGTTAAGTGCCATAATACTAAGTGATGGTATTATTGCGTACACCCACACCCACACACACACACACACACACGCGAGTAAAGAGGCAACACGTGCGTTCGCAAGCTGTGAAGATTTGCCTTTGATCATGCTGCTCAAGTTGCTTATAATTGAATAGTTAGCCAGTGGCTATAACTATGAACTGTCATAAGCAGTGGTAACATGAAGACAACAGGTGACTGAGACGAAGACGAAGACATAGTCGCCCAAATATGCGGAACGTGAATATTGCAAATGCGCCCACCTACGTGATGAACCAACAAATACTTGAGTTTGACTTCGACTTCGACTTCGAGTGCTATTCACACTGAATTCTTACTTATGGCAGCTTCGAGTTTTGACATTTGCCGCCATTGAAAATACACAGTACACAAATAAATACACACACATCTATATACCCACTTAATAAGTGTTTGCATGCAAATAAAGTGCTTGGCTTACATACAAAGTGCAAAGAGTTAAGAATTCTGAAATCGGTATGCTTGGTGGCGCATCGCTTTGAGGTAACAACGCATGCTACTCAAATGGCTGTGACTACATACATAGTTCTAGCCAATAAACACACTTAGCCAAAGCCATAACTTAAGATCGTATATAATAAATTAGAAGCGACTGGCACGAAAAATAATTGAGAATCATAAATCACACGCGATGCGCATAATTTACAACAAACAAAACAAAATAAAATGTAATATTTCTATTTGTGTATATTAAATGAATTATTTGATATTTTCGGGTAAATCAAATATTTACTGTGTGTTAAGTATTGGCTTGATCTTATACACAGATATACTTTTTGTTGTCCAAAGGGTATCGCCTAGTTACCCAACAATTGTTCTGTGCATGTTCTAAGCTATTATTTGCTATTTGCTATTGTTGCTGTGGCTTTTAAGCGCCCACAGCAGTCTGATATTGAGGATTGGAGCAGAGAGTGTTTAATTTCATACGTGATTTGATGAAGTACACGAGCAATTTGTACTCGCAAGTGGGAAAAATCAGAAAAGCGGCACAAACATGCCAAGGTATTTACGGGTACTTATGGCATTGTATGGCATTGCCAATTTTCCAATACATTTTCTAGCCAATTTGGTTTTGTTGGTCATGTGATTAGAACAGCAGCAGCAATGACGACGACAACAACAATAACAATCATTGACAATTGCGCGCTGGCAGTTTGCAATTTGCAGTCAATCAGAGCTGACATGCTTAGAAAACTCAAAATAAGTGTGGTTTCTGTATCTGTTTCTGTATGCATAGGCGTGTGTTGCGGGTGGTTCAGATTTAATTCGGCAATTTAGCCATTATTGCTGGCCATTTAAGCTGCGCCAGCAATTTGCATTCAATATGTTACGTAGCACGTCAGGTTGTTAGCAGTTAATTATTTAATGATGCGCCAGCTACAAATCAAGCTACTTTAAACTTGTTTTGATTTTCAAATATATTTTAATATTTTTCTTTGGGCCAGTACCAAAATAGTCATCTTATGACAATGTTTTTCCGAGTATTCTATACGTTGATGCCTAAAATAACAAAATTATAATTAATTTAATTAAAGCGTTCTTTTGTGGTTTTTTCCTTGTGCAAATAACGATGTGAGCGCGTCATCTCCTTAACGCTACATTGAAATCCCGAAGTGAGTCAATGGGTTTGGGACAGAAGCAGCAGCATTACAAACGGTGCTTTTTTTTTTTAGCCACGATCCCAGCACATTTATCACTGCCGCATCATTGGGGCCAGTCTAATAAGCCAGCCAGCCAGCCAGCCTAACGGCGGGCATATGGCGAAAAAGAAATATATTTTCACTATGCCACAAAACCAAACAGAAATCAATAAGAGCCAAAATGTGTGTGTTCCAATTTTCCCGAAACTCGAATGTTGGCCGCTTACAGTTATCAGCTATTGGCCAGCTCGCACTCTGCAGCTAACGGGTGATGCTGCTCCGGCCGCTGTTGCTGTTGCTGCCGTTGCTGCCGCCTAACGACCTCAAAAACCAGTTAAAAGTCAGAACGAAGCGGCAGCTTCCACTCCACTCGACACTTGTTCGATGGAATTGTTGTTGCTGCTGCTGCTGCTGCTGTTGGCTGGCGTTGTTTATAGTTTTTTTTTGTTTTTGTTGCTATTGCTGTTGCTGCCGCTGTTGCTTTTGTCAAGTGTTCAGCATTCCTCGCAGCAAGGCCCAGTTGAGCGATTAAATGCACATATATCTGTTAGCATTCGGCACTCTTGGCTCATTGCTGCTGACACTTTTGCATATGTGCAACAGCAGCAGCAGCAGCAGCAGCAGCAGCAGCAGCCGCTAGCACGCATATTTATGAGCATTTTTGTGGCTGTTTGATTTTTATTGCCCATATTTTTTTCTTTCTCTCTTAACCGATTTGTTTTATTGAATGTGAACAAGTTTTGCGACTACCAACATGTGGGTCACTTAGCCACTATGGCAACAGGTTGCTGTTGTTGCTCATTTTTGTTGCTATTTTATTTCTGGTGTTGTTCTGCCTGCTGTTGATGTTATCGTCGTCGTTGTTGTTGTTGTTGTTGTTGTCGTCGTCTGTGGCATTTTGCAGTTGCAGGTGCAGTTTGCCTCCATAGCCGTGGGCGCATTCGTGTTTAGTTTCATCTGCCAGTTAATCTGCAATTGTTCAGCTTAACACATTATCTGTCCAAAAACGAATACATGTAATAACAATTTGTTGCACACAGTGTCATTTACACTGTTCTACGACGTTTTTTTTCCACTCTTCTTATAGCATGAAGAGCTGACATTCACGATTGAAATGACATCAACTCAAATGTGCTTTTTTTGTTTGTTTGTTTTTGATAGTGGGAAATATTGTTTGAGCATGCAAAATATTTATGGTAGCTATCAACATGACTATTAATTGTGGCATCATCAATATGGATGGAGTAAGACGAGCTATGGTCATTTGTACTTAAAGCTTCTGATGACTGAGTCGGCACCTTATTCGGGTCATATAATAATGCCAGTGGGTCATTGTTGTCAGGAACAACAATGAAAATGATGGACACAAATGCTTTGAGGCTTTCTGGTCTCAACGGCGCCCAACTGTGACAAACAGAATACCCCAAAAACAAAATATATATATATATATATATATATAGATGCTGTCTGAAATGTTGCTCGCCCTGTGCCGCCCTACGTCTGTGAGTCTGTTGGCTTTTAATTAATGACTCTAACCCGATTTGTAAAACAAAATAAAACCAAATAACACTAAACCGAAACGCGAAAAAACAACAACCGAAAACAGGTGAAAGTACGGCTAGGCAAAATACAAACACAGCAGACAACAAACAAAGCGAGCAGCAACCGGCAGCAACAATAACAATAACAACAACAACAACAATAATAACAACTGGTTTTCGGGGTGTTGGAATGTGCGGCTGGGCTGGCGGCTCTAGAAAGTGTTACATAGCACACAGACAACAACAACAATAACAACAATAACATCAACAACAGCAAGTCTGAATGTTGGCTTGAATACTAATATGAATATGATTTTGAAATGATCCTCGAGTGGACCAAAATGTCAGCTAACGATAACTACAAATTGACCCCTTCGATTCGAATATGGGTCAACTTTGGCTTACATATGTACATATATTAGGCGAAACACGAAACAAACGAACTTATAACCCTATAAGAGTAGCCATATACCGCAGCCATTTAGCCATTATGAAACAACATGAAGTAAGAATAATAACGAGGTCGTGAGTCTTTGATCTTTTCCACAACTTCAACTGCTGGCGGCTACCATGAATTCTTTGGAACTAGTTAATAACAAATATTAGAAGCTGAAGATCAAGTCAAATTGCATAAAACATCATTAAGATGCTGTTGAATCTTAGCAAATTTCAAATCTAAAAAGCCAAGTCTCTATTTCTTTAGGTAGCAAAAGCTTAAGTCGCATAAGCGAATTCTTTTATATGGACAATTGTTGTTATTGATCAATTGATTTGTTTGTTTACCTTTGTAGGCGTTATTATGTCCGATCCCATGAAGCATATATATTGCTTTAATTGTGAGATCGAGATAGGCAGAGGGGTAGACAAACATGTTACCCCTTCTAATACAATATGACTACACAAATGTGGAGTATTCAGTTCAAAGCCAGTCGTGTAACAAAAAAAGAAAGAGTTACATTAATAACATATAATATATATATATATATCAGATTAAGCGGACTAAGAGAGTATCCATACTCTCAGCATGCCGAAGATAAACGTTCTTTCTTTACGTGCAATTTGATTTTGATCGCTTGAGTTATTGTTTGATCTTCCAAAGGATAAGCCTTACTTACGACTACTGCCGCTGAAAACACTTTCGTTTCACAATTTTTCAGAAATTGAAACTGAAACTGAAACTGAAATTCCCATTGCCAATTCGGGTGCTTTCATGCATAATTTGGCAACATGGGCCACTGAATTGTGTTTATGTATTATGTACGTAGCTGATGCTCGACTTAAGTATTTCATGTTTGTTTTTTACATTTCATTATTTTTTTTTTGGGTTGCCGTGTCATTTGCATGAGCTTCGAGTTTTGAATAAATCCGGAATACAAATGCGACGCACGGCATTTGGTTGCGTTGGATTGTTATCAATGTTGTTTCACGGCAGTTTCATTGAAAGCGAAACCGAAACCGAAACCGAAACCGCCACCAAAAATACAAAAAAAAAAAATAATCGACTCGTGCAGATAATCGGATAATCTAGGCAACTATTTATGTACATGCATATATTGTTGTAGTACATAAGAAAGCACATTATGTGAATGCAATAATTTTGCACACTTGACTGGGCCCCCTGCTTAGGGAGCAGCCAACAGCCAACAGGCAACAGTCAGTAGGCAGTAGGCAGGCAGTTGGCAGTTGGCAGTTGGCAGTAGGCAGTAGGCAGTGCCTGCACTTCGCTTGGTTAGGTGCATTGACTTTGCAAGCACGTGCAGGCTATGCTGATGCATGTCTAATGCCAGGCGACTCAACGTCGATCCACTGACGCCCATGGCGATCCGTTCCAAACGACACGTTGAGTTCATTGGCCATTGGCCATTGGCTATTGGCCAGTCGCTGGGCGCCAATCGTTGTTTTGCTGCCAAATCCGCGTGGTCGAGTCAATATTTTATGCCGGAGACGGAGGACGGTCATAAACAACAGCGTCCAAGGCTTGGCCCCAGTCCCTAGCGACCTGTCGCTGCCGCTTTTAATTATGCAGAACACGCCAGCTCAAAAAAAAAAAAAAAAGCAAAGGCAAAAGAAAAAACAAAGCACATTTTCAAAATGCATTTACTTCGGCTTGCTCGCCAGCCGGTAAATTATAAAGAGTCCATAATCAACGGGGCGTGGCGTATGCGCAAAGCCACAGTTCAGCTTCAAGACTTGCTGTCAATAGTCCCTAGAGCACAGTCAGCTTATCAGCTGCCCATGTGTCCAGCCACATCTGAAGTTGAACCCTTAACCTTGATAAATGCATCCTTAACTGTGGCTTCATAGCTGGTTCATAGCCAACAAGGTAAGCTTGAGAGCACTTGGCAGTTTGTTTGCAGCTGGGGATATTATTGGTAATTTAGAAACACACAAAGCAACTTAATTCTTGCTATAATATCATTAATATCATTAAATATTCTGACGCATCTATTTTGATAATATGTATTCCAGCCTAACTTTCGCTAGCGTTTTTAAAGTATTTAAGCCAATTTATTCTTTATCTTTGGCATTCTAAATGAATAATTCTGAAGAATTATTTGGCAAGCGTTTGTTTTCTTTCTTTGTCTTTAAACTGCTTTCAGTTATATTTCTTATTTTTTTGCGTTTTTATAGGTTCATCAATCACTTTTACACAATTCAAAACTTTCATCACAATTTGAATTAAGTTCCATATTGTCTTGTCTTTGTATATATATATATATATATATATATATAAGCTATCATCATGCTCATAAAAATTGATTAATTTTGATGAAAGTATCAAGATATTTTTTTTCCTAAACACTTTATAGTCGTTATCTGTGGCACTCCGAAGATTACATACCCTTTTAGACCGGAATTAATCTGCTGACAACTTAATTTTAGTCCGTAGAAATTTATATTATCACTTTTATTATGTGTTCGGCGAGGGGTCCTTCAATGCACAAACTTTACGACAAAATTATAATGCACTTTACTGGGATATAATAAATGTAAAATATGTATACATCAGTATGTATATATGTATGTATGTATGTATGTATGTATGTATGTCACTTGCTTGCCCCTAACTTGAGCAACGAGCTGGAAACCTCGATGTTCTTAACGCGAATGCATTTTGCTTGAGTAGGAATAAAGCATCAGGCACGAAAAGCGTACAGACAATGCATATTAAGGTGATACTTATTCACAAACCCCCCCCTTCCTCCCCCCTCCACCCCTCTCCCATACCCCACTCTATTAAACTTCGTCGCCCTTTTTTTTTAAAGAAGGTCCCATAGCCAGAATGTGCAGCGTCGTGACGATGACTTCCTACTTCCGCTTACGAGTCCAAGCATTACAAGCATCGTGTCACGCTGCGTTGGCGTATAAATACGTGAATGCGATTGTGAATGTGACTGTGAATGTGAATGCGATTGTGAATGTGAATGTGAATGGTACTGTGAATGTGAGTGTTAACGTGAACGTATGTATCGTAATTATGGCCTAGGCAAGTCTACCAGTGTTCCTACTTCTCCAATGTTGGCCCCGGCACATTGGCCTCTTATACACACTCACACTCATATACATAGATGTACATATACAATACCTATGGCTATAACCATAACTATGACTACATATGCATTGCTGTACATACACACAATTTGCAGATAAGAGCTCGAGTATTTGTTATTGTTGCGGCATTGCAAGTACTTGAGTACACTGAGCTAAATAATACTGCCTAAAGCTTAATTAACGATGTGGACATAAAATAAGTAAGAACGATTACCTTAGTCATGCCACTGGAGTCAGAATGACGACATTTAATTCGCACTACTGCAAGCTCCACGGTTTAGTCTCCCGATATCAACAGCGGTCAACATCGGGTTGCCTTCTCGAATGTTAGTAGCATAATAAGATGCATAGCTGGTGACTTTGGCCAGCATTCAAACTGGTATTCTGTGTTCGAGGTTAAAAGGTTCAGTTACAATTTAAATCGTAAAATTGACATGAGCTTGACATAGAGTTGTCACTTGTCGAAATGCTAATTGGTTACATACTTTAAGCTGCCGCCTCTACAAGGCTATAAAAACACTACAAATTGTTGCGTGAAAACTTCCTACTTTAAGCTTAAGCTATTTCTTTGAAATGCCTGAAACAACTCTTCGTATTTCTCTCTGTATACCAAGTATCTTGTGTACCATCAGTAGTTAAGCCGAAGTTGCAAGTTGCAGTTGCAGTTGTAGTTGCAGTTGCAGTTGCAGTTGCAGTTGTGAAGCATCCAGAACGAAGAACTCCATTTTCAGTTAGTACTATGCATTTGTGGCTCAGTTGCAATGTTCTATTTCTCTGTCTTTCAGTTTTCTGTTCCGACGTTTTGCACTTTGCCTTTCCACAATTTGTATGCCAGGCTGTGTCTCATTCGCAGTTGCTCATTGTTGGTTGCCTTTTTGTTAGCTTAGCTGGCTTTTGAGCTTAGCTACCGTAAATAAGTCAATCAACTTTGGTTGCGTTTGCTCGGCACGTCGCACAAGCAAATTATACTTTGGAAAAAACCTTCATTTTGCCCCTTCTTCTCCAAAGTTATAAAACAATGATACATATTTGTATGTACGCAAGCGTATGTGATTGTTATTACATATCAAAAAAGTTCATTACTGTCAGCGATATACTCGGTTAGCGATTTACATGCCTAAACCGATGCTAATCAGTATCCGCATTATGTCATAAGTCGCATTATTTGAAGAATGCGCGGCTCAAATCGAAGCACATAGCTGCAATAATAGCTTACAATTAACCAATAATAATAGTGCCAACTGACCATCTATGTGTATTCCATTATTTATCATTACAGGGCTCCGATCCACGAGCGGCCACCTGTCGCGGAAAATTGCAGAGTCGTCGCTGTAAATTGAATCAAGAAATCAATAAGGAGCTGAGATTGCGCGCCGGTGCCGAGAATCTATACAAGGTGGGTGCATCAAAGCAAGCCTTTTCTAGTATTCCTAAGGGGTAACTCCTTACATCTCGAGCAACTCATCTTTAAATTTGTTTCTAATCTATGGTATTTTGACTAAAGACTGACGAAAATATCCCTTTAGAGTTGAGTTTAACACGAAAGACTGACTGTCTTAGGCATGCAAATGATTGCAGACCGAAGTCAACCAGCTAAGTACATGAAGAGGATAACCGGTGGGACGTAGAATTGAGGAATACGTCTTCGTCTAAAGCCAGGACCATGAATAAAATAAAAGAAATAACGTTTATCTTGAAAAACTTACCGATTGTTCCTATGAGTGATGTGTGATATAGTACTCAGATGTTGGGATCATAATACAACGCAAGGTTTTCATAGCAAAGCTTATCTTTAGATAGATTGTTCCTATCCGAGCTAGATGATATAGTCGTCCGATGATTTTTAATGCAAATGTATCACAACAGTTAGCTTAAGATAAAAAGGTAAAGAAAAAAGTTCTTCTTACAAGAACTCATTTCCCGGACGATCCCTCTCATGGCAGCTACATGATATAGTCATCCGATTCAACCGACCTTCACATATGTAAAAAGTTGGCTATATGCCAAGATAGCTTCAAGAATATATATACATCAATAGGTTACAAACATTACAACAAAATAATCGAAAATCGGTTCTGTTTTGACCAAGATATTGTATTGCAATTGTAATTGTACTGCAAATTTTGGATGCATTTAGGCAATTTTGGTATCTATTCGCAAGGGTCTTTAATAGCTGTTCCATCTTGAAAGCAAGCATGTTGTAAGCATCTTTAAAATGATTTGCAGGCAACTACAAATCGCAAGCTGCGAGATACCGTCGCCTTGGAACTGAGTTTCGTCAACTCCAATTTGCAGCTGCTCAAGGAGCAATTGGCTGAGCTAAACTCTTCTGTGGAGATCTATCAAAGCGAAAGGTGAGTGATTAGATCATTAACTGCTCCACTGGATACAGCGATCAACCTGCGCCCATTTGCCAAATAATTTGTTGGCGATTTTTGTTTGTTTTTTTTTTTTTTTGTTATACCGTTTTTCTCGTTTTTGTTTATAGGCATGCAAATGTTGAAATTTGTTGCTGAAGTTGTAGTTTTGGTTGCCCTGCTGCTGGCTGGGCTCGGGTGGGTATGCAACTATTATGGGGAGCTATCCGGCTGGGCAGCTGTAATTTTTGCGCATCAGTTTCTGGTCAAGCGCCTTTTTGCGCCGTCGAGCGGAACGAAATCACAGCACAAAAACAACAAAGAAAGTGAAAAAGCGTCATTAAATGCACAACTGACAAAAATACAAATATGAAACAACTAGCGAACAGTAAAAGCATTTCCACAACGAACTGATTGTATTTCCCATCGCAGATATTAGCTGTATATACCGATCTAAAAACAATGTAAATACTAAAGCTAGTTCCGAAAATATAAATGTGCAACTGGGTAGGTAAAATGAAATGAAATGATCAAAACACACCAAGAAAACTCAATTGCTACAGAGGATTGGGGTTCGGTGCACGAAAATTAAAGATCGGAGAAAATACAAATTGTTATAATCATATGTTTATCATTTATCATGTATTGAAATGATTGCAAGGTTGATTGGAGCCGAGCATTTAGTAGGACTGGCGAATCGAACTTGTAATTTGTCTAAATAACCAGCCGGAACGACTTGCTTTACCAAGTTAAAAACCTTTTCCGTTTCCCAAGTGGTATTCTATTATTTGTTTGTTAATCTTAATTTCTTTTATTATTATTTAGTATTTTTATTTGAAAGCTATTAGCTTGAAAGCATTTTGGCAGCTCAACTATATTTCTAATCTGTGTAATGTTTTGAGTGTTGTGTAAAAGATTTACATAAAAATATGTGCTTGGACTGAATCTAATCTGAACGTTTTTTGAATTTTTGCGGCCAACTTACAGTCATGAGGGTATAATGCCCATGATACCTTTGGGGCTCAAGGAGACAAAGGAAATCAATTTCATGGAACCATTTTCGGACTTCATATTGGAGCACTACAGCGAAGAGCCCTCGATGTATATGGATGCCATAGCCGATATGACAGACACCAGACAGGTAAAATTCGACGATAAATGTGCTTTTGTACTTTTCGATTTCATATCAATTAAATGCAGGCTTCGAAGACGCCTTCGCGGGACGCTCTTGGTGTGGCGCTGCTATTCCGTTACTACAATCTATTGTATTATGTGGAACGGCGCTTCTTTCCGCCCGATCGGAATCTGGGCGTATATTTTGAGTGGTACGACTCGCTGACCGGTGTGCCCTCCTGCCAACGTACCATTGCCTTCGAGAAGGCGTGTACTCTTTTCAATCTGGGCGCCATCTACACACAAATCGGAGCACGTCACGACAGACGCACGGAACGCGGCTTGGACGCGGCCGTTGATAGTTTTCTACGTGCTGCCGGCATTTTTCGTCACATCTACGACATATTCACGAATGCACCATCGATGGACCTGAAGCCACAGGTGCTCGATGTTCTTGTATCGCTTATGTTGTCCCAGGCACGTGAGTGTCTCTTCGAGAAGCTACAGCTACAGATTGAGGCCTTGGGTCTAATGGAGTCCAGTCATGTAAGTGCCATTAATACCTATATAAGGATGGAGAAGAAACAAAAAGCGATCACACTTTTAAATCTTTGAGTGAAGATAGTCACTTCTTTAAAAGAACATCATCCATCGACTTGCATCTATACATAATATTGTGGCCTGAGCTGTCTAAATCTAATCAGAAAATACCAATTGGAGATGTTGATAAATATTGTAAAATGATCTGAATGAAAATGTTGATAAACATGCCAAAGCAATCTGCTTCAATGTTGATCAACTTTAAAGCGAAAGCAATCTGAAAAGTTTATCACATTCTCAATCGGCATCTTCTCGCCTAAGTCTGTGATTTGAGTTAATTCAAATTTGACGGTATGTTTTGACAGTCTTCAACGGTCATATCCAATTTCCACAACCAGGTAGCTCACTTCACCTGAAGCTGCTTTTGCTGGACTTTGCTGTTATCATTGGCACGAGTACGTGAGAGCTGGCCAAATGTGGCAGCTGCTTGTGTGTTGACAATTTGACAATTTGACCATTTGACCATTTGACCATTTGCTACTCGATTAGTTGACCCAATGGCTTATCTGCATGTGCATGCACTTTAGCTGTTAGCTGAAATGCGAGATGACTAAGTCGATGTCTGAATTCATTGAGTTACCAATTATTTCAGCTCTTTCGGGACTTGGCTGGTGAGGCGGCACAGCTATCGCTGGAGTACAATGAGATGCACAAGAACATCCAAGTGAATGACACGCACACCTATCTGCCCGAGTGCTGGGCGGGTCTGGTGCCGCTCAAGGCCGAATTGTACAAAGGTGAGCCGCTATTGTTTGGCCATGGTAGTATTGCCTAAATGACTCAAACATAATAACAATAAATAAATTTGCATTCATCTAGCGCTGGCACATCATTACGAGGCGCGGAGCATTGATGCGTCTGTGGGCGACAATGGCGACAATGTCTCGCTGGGCACCAAAAAGAGTCAGACAGTGTCATCGAACGAATCGTTCATTGGCAATGCGCGGGAGGCGCTGCGTGCCACAGAGGCAAGCAGCGAGTGCGATGAGGAAAGCGTCAGCGTTGCTGCCATCAAGCGCACCCACTTGAAAGAGGCACTGGCTAGTCATGAGGAGGCGCAGCGCTTGCAGCGCATGTGCCGCTACCTAAAGGTGAGTCACTTGCACCGTAAATAAAAAAAAACAAAACCAAAACAAAAAGTGTGCTCGCCGTGCACGCATTGCTTCAATTGCAGAACAAAACATCCCTCACACAGGTCATCAAGGAGGCGTACTACAAGACACAGGACGAGTATGAACGTTTCTGCCTGCAAGCGCCGGCCAAAAACATTGAGGAGTGCTACGATCTGGTCGAGCGCACAGTCGAAGGTGACATATCTCATCACCAGAGCAATGTTCCCAAATGTTCACATATATTTGACTAATACGCTTGGCCATTTTTCTTCTTTTTTTCTCGTTTTTTGGTTTTTGCATGGCAGCATCGTCGAAGTTTACGCTCTCGTTGACCGGGCCAGATTTTACGTCATACAAAGTGGATGATCCCTTTAAGCGACTGGGTCCCATTGCAATATTCTCCGCACGCCGGCACTGGACAGCACCGCGTTGTGTACGACTGCAGAAAGGTTCGGCGATGTACCATGATGCGAGCAGCTATCATTGCCACTGTCCCACAGCGGATGAGAGTCACGAGGCTGGCTGTAGCCTGTACAAGGAGGAGCTCGAGAATTTTGGCTTTCATGTGCGTGGCGATGCCCCTGTGATAATCGCCCACGTCGAGATCAATTCACTGGCCGATGTTAGTATGCTTTAAGCCTTGACTGCCTTGGGCCAACTGGAGCTAACAAGTAATTCCATTTTCTATACGCAGCTGGGCGGCATCAAGGAGGGTGACTTCATCGTTGAAATCGCTGGCATGGATGTCAAGTGGTACTCGCACCAGCAGGTGGTTCGGCTCATACAATCGTGTGGTGCGGCTCTGGAACTTAAGGTTATCACGCCTATGGATCGTAATTATCTAAAGGTGGGCTGTTCACTACATATATACAAATATTGCTGATTTCTATTTATTTATTATATTATTGTTTATTTCTAAATGGCAGCCACTATCGTCGAAGGGATCCATATCAACGTTATCGGCTGCCAGCTCGTCGGGCGTTTCATCTGGGTCCTCCAGCCCCACCAGCACCACCACAAAGCCCAAGCTGCGCCTCAAGACATCAGCGAAAACGCGTTTTGTGGGCAGCGTTTCATCCAGTTCATGGAATCCCTTTCGACGTACGCCGAGTCTAGCGAAAATTTTTTAAGTGCTATCAAATCAAATCGTTGCACTAGGGATTCTTTAGCTTAAGTTATGCTTTAATTTGCGCAGCGCAGTGGCCATTATTTTGCTTAAATGCAAACTGGATTTTTTTTTTTTTATATACAGATATGTATATATGTATAAACATAAACATGTACTTTAATGCTGAGGCGGCGAGCCTTTAGTAATATCTGCTCTGAACTATTTGTGTTTTGGCAACTGTATTTTTATGTTATGCTCCTCGGAATTCCATTTATTTTCTGCCCGCATGGAAAATATCTGTGAGAATGCGAATGAATCATGCATAAATACGGTTAATCATTTGTTAATCTATGGAATAGTTCTGCAGAACTTTAAATTCTGTAAATTATTTTACGAACATTTTTGAGCAAAATGTGTATAATTGTATAACACTTCTGAGAGAGAGACAAGGAGAACGCGAGAGAGCGAGAGAGAGAGAAATAATGAGAAAATCAGTTCAGAGTAAGCGCCGCAGATCCCAAAAAAGTATTTACATATTCAACAATCGTACATGCCGAATATATATATATATATATCTATATATATATATAGTATATACATACATATATTTCATTGCATTAAGGCCTTCAACATGCTATGCGTTATGTTAGTTTAAATATAACTATATTTAAATGTGTTTCACGTTAATATATAACTCAGAATTCACAATGAGTTAATAATACGTAGATTTCTATGTATATATGTATATTATTAAGTAACAACTATTTTGTATACATTTTATAAAAGCCATTTTATATAACATACATATATATTCGTATATATATATATATATATATTACATTACATAAAAAGCACGTATTTTATTGCATTGATAAAATATTTATTAATAAATTTTTGTATGTGTGCAAGTCAATAACATTCTTTTTCATGTAAGTTCAGATTTGGAAGTTGATATATCAACAGTATGGCATTTCTACAGTTTGATAACATCGATAGCATAAAAACTTGATCTGTCTCGTAAAATGTATATTCTCTAGCTATTATAGGATTTCATAAATGACTAGCGATTTTACCAACTACTAAGTAAGTTTTGCAAATATATATTTCAAGTTCAAATAAATCTAGAGTAAATATGAAATGAATCTGGTGTAAATAGGGAAATTTTATTTATTAAGTATTATTGAACAACAAAAAATGTAAATACGAGCATTTAAGCATTTAAATTAGTGTAAAAAGAACAAAAAAAAAAAAATACTAGTCGAATAATTATATAACTTACACTTAACTGTTATGATCCTAAGCACAAATCCAAGCATTCGCATCTCGAACAAAAGCTAACTGCACCAATCGTCCATTAAGGAGCACTTGTTAGTTAAGATAACATATTGGCCACATTTAATTCGTAATCAACATCAAAAGTACACACAAAGTGAACCCTTTTCCGTTTCCTCCAGCGACACTTACAACAGATAGCCAACAATATCATCATCATCATCAACGTCGTCGTCGCCCGCAATTTGTCGACGTAGCTCGCAGCGACTAAGAGCCTCCAGGTACGGCTGCAGCACCGACATCGAGCGTCACTGATGATGCTGATGCTGATGCCTATGGAGTGGCGATGGCTGCGCTTGGGCATTGGCCGCCAGTTGGGCGGACGAGTGCAGAAATGGTGTTAGCAATTCCATGGGCAGCGGGAAGATGATCGTCGAGTTCTTCTCCGCCGAGATGCTGCTCAGCGTTTGCAGATAGCGCAACTGCAATGCCGACGGACTGGCCGAAATGATCTCCGATGCCTCCTTTAGTGCACGCGACGATTTCATCTCGCCCTCGGCGGCAATCACTTTGGCACGTGCCTCACGCGCTGCCTCTGCCTCTGCAGCCATTGCGCGCTGCAGCGCTGTGGGCAGCGAAACGTCCTTGCTGGAAATGGGGCAAATATATTCCATTTAATAAAATTGCGAGTGGAAGATAGGACTGTGTTCTATACAAGAGCCTAGTCCGAACAGACTTATTTAATCTTGTCTAATCATATACATATGTATGTATATACTTGAACCCTTAGCTTGGCAACGCAGAAGCGTATTCATTTCACAAAATTTAGAGTTATATATAGTGATATATATATAGTAAAAAGTATGAGAAATCTATATCGATTAGGATTATACGGTTGATTAGTTCTGAAGATGTATATACAGTATATATAGTGGCCTTTCTACGGATGAATTTCAATCCAATTTAAATGCGTATTGAAATAGTTTAAGGATCAAATATTCAAACTTCTTAACTTAGGAAAGTTAATTGTCATAAACGATGTAATTCGACAAATTCTAGCATTTAATCAGTGTTCGATTTGATCGACTTACATTTCGACACGCTCCACTTTGACGCCCCAGGGATCGGTGGCCTCGTCAAGGGACATTTGCATGGTGTGCGAGATGGTCTCGCGTTCGGTGAGCAGCTCCGAAAGATTGCGTGTGCCGAGGACGTTGCGCAGCGTGGTGGCGGCCAGGAGTCGTGTGGAGTGGCTGTAATTGGATACCTGAATGACGGCCTTGAGAGGATCACTGATGCGATAATAGACGACCGCATCGACAGTGACTGTTACCGAGTCCTTGGACAGCACCTCCTGTGGCGGCACATCGAACGAAACGGTGCGCAAATCCACCGGATAATAGTCATCCACACAGGGCAGCACAAAGAAAACGCCTGGACCACGAGCTCCACCACTGCGCAATCGACCCATGCGAAAGATGACAGCCCGCTCGTACTCGGAGACCACCTTGAAGCAAATGAACACCGAGATCGGAAACGTCAGCACCATTATCAACACAGATATGGCAGTCGCCAGCAGCTCCACGCAGCCCATTTCATCATTCTCAGCTGCCAGATATAGAAAGGGGAACACAAATTAGAGGATTTTGGCAATTGAACATCAATTGTAGGCACATGTTCCTAATGCGCCACTTGTTGCTGCTCGTGAAACACAAATGTTTTCTCATGCTGCCTCGGATCGCCGTTCGAGATTGACAATTACTGGAGTGTCGACCAGCATGGCCCCGAATAGCCCGAAACCAAGGATGCAATCTTGACAACCATTGAGCATGGCATGGTTTTTATGTTCAATAAACAAATTAAGCAGGCAGGACTAACTCAACTCCAAGAATTCTTCAACCCGTCTGCAACTCACCATTTTCTTGGTAATCAATGAATTAAGTTGCTTAAGCGCTAATTGGAGAATAGGCCTAAAATAAATACATCAAATTAAAGACGTATCCTATGGTCTTTTGTTGCTTTCGCTTAATAATAAAAGTAATTTTTTGTAATGCTTTTATTTGCATTTAGAAATAATCGCTCACGAATTGGGTACAAATTTGAAATATTTTCTGAATACTTTTCGAAATGATGTGCTTTGATAAAAGTTAACACGTGTTGTATTCGGGCCATATGTACAAACATATATGGCATAAAAATTAAATATATGAAAATGAAATTTTATGGCCATGCCTAGTTAAGTCCCAATTCAGAGATTCGTTTGAATCGATAGGTAAAAAAAATAATGCTTTCTAATAATGTGAATGTGGCGCGATCCATCAGCTCAATGCTGCCCAATTTATGTATGTACATAAGTAGGTATTTATTTATTGCTAAATTAGCCTCTGGCACATATCTTTACACATGAAAACCTTAAGTACATACATATGTACATACGTATTTATATGCGTATATACACTCAGAAAAATATCATTTTTTCTTCATCTCGGAATTTATAAACTTAGTCAAATATCTGTGGATGTGAAATCGTAGAATAATAATATATTCAAAAAAGAAAACATCTTAAATTTATCGTTTTGTGTATCCACAGAAATTAGACATAAATTTTCTTAATTTTAGAAAAATGTACCCTGGAATTAAGAGGAGAAAACCCCGGTTCTTAGAAGGATACAACTTTATGTTTCAGAAATATAATTTCTGAGTTACCTTTGGCGCAAAAAGAACTTTTGGGCGATTTTGTTTCCGAGTGTATTCATTATTGTATTTACTGCAGACAATTTAGTGTAGTTTTCAACGTACACTGGCAGCTTCAACTAATACTACCAATAGCAGCAAACTAAACAATCGCCATGGTGCCGGGCCAACTGGAACATTTATGGAATGTTTATGTAGTACGAGTACGAGTACGAGTACGAGTACGGATATATGGTGGCCAGTAGGCAGTCAGTCTATATGCGGATGGCAGCCGGGTTATTTTCAGCTTGAGCTTTTGTTTATCTTATAAGTTTCGACAATACGATTTATATCATGGATACGGATTGCATTGGATCGGATCATGTGCCGTCTCGACGCGTCAATCGACTTTTATTTATTTTCACTTGTCGGCACACACTGTTTATTGTTTGTTGCATACTTCATAGGTGGTCGTGGCTATCTGATCGATACAATTCAATGTGGCTAACTGCCACCGACGTCTAATGAATCAGTTTTATCTCTGCTCGCTGTGGCAAAACCATTCGTTTTGAATTATGATTTTCGATCACATAAAAATGCAAATTTATGGCACATATATGGAAAGTGGTGGGTGGTGGGTGGTGGTAGGTGATTGGGAGCTGGGGGGGTTGGTTGCTCTCTGAAGATTGAGTTTGAGGTCGCACATAACGAAAACTATTTGTATCGCTTGCAGTTGTATCTTTAGTCAGGCGTGAGCATTTTATGTACTGAACAAACAATCAGTATGAACTCAGAAATGCGGCCAAATTTAACATAAATCAGTTGCCATATTTGAATAGAATCCGGAAAGCATAAATCAAATATATTTTCGACATTTTGAAGAGCGAAACTAAAGGATGCTTCTAATATATATATGGAATTTTAATCAAATGCGTAGGATTTGCCGTTAAGCGACTATTAGTTTTGATATTAATTTTTTTATATTTACATGTTTTAAGTCCTTGATAGGGATGTGAGCTGGAGCTGATCTGCACCGTGTGCTGCTGCTGTTGATGCTGAAGATGCTGCTGCTGTGGACTCAGCGAAAAGGAATCTGGAGGGTTTTGTGTTTGCACGGCGCCGGCTCCTGGTGCGCTGACATTGAGGCGTGTGCGATGCTGGTGCGGCGAGGCAGGATGCATTCTGGACAATGATATTATGGTATGTGTGTGTGGTGTACGTTGCTCCTTTGTTGAATTTGAATCGATAACAAAGTGCACGATCAGCACTGCACGCGTTCAGCGCACGTTTTCAAGTGAACAGCCTGCCACACGTAGCAAGCATCGAGGCAGTTGTTCGGCTCATTTCACACGTTGCCGATTACGGCGCCGACGCCCCGCATCCGGCTAAAGCAAATCCACAAAATACACGCGACGATCGCGGAGGCAGCAGCGATTCCAGTTCATTTTTCTTTTCTTCTTCTTTTCATTTTTTTGTTTTGGTTATTTTTCTCTGTTGTTTAGATTATTAGAAATGAACGAACGAACGCAAACAACAGTGGAGGAGCTGGAGATAATTTATAAAGCACTTCAGGCAACCAAAAGTTGCTTTATTCTTGTCTGCCAACGGGCCAGCACTGGGTGTGAGCACATCGAGGTGCCTGCCGGAGGTGGTGCAAGTTGTAAGACATTTGTCTTAATCCGGCCAGAACAGCCGCTGTAGATCTATTAGCAAGAAAAGGTCAAGCAATTTCGAAAAATTTGACAAAGCTAAGAGCTTCGCAGTCTTGGGTCTAGTTAATAATCAGCAGACGCAGTGCATGATGGCCCATTTCAACATTAGGCACGAGACGACAGATCGAAAGGGCTCCACGATCTCTATTCAAAATTATATGTAAAACAATGTAGGAAAATATAGATTTACTGGCGAAAAAATTGTGCACTCTTTGAAAATGCACATATTTTTGGGTTGTGTCAAAATGTTCCATTTGAAAATGAAAAAGAGAAAAATTGACAGTACTCGTATATAAATGGGGATATCTAGAGTCTTTTTTGTAATTCCATTGTTTTGGTGGAAATTGAAAGTGCTGCTTCTGCTTCGAAAAAAGCTTGTTTCTATAAAAATTGGATACAAATTCGATTTTTTCTCAACTATATCCTTACGATTATCGAAAACATATAAATTGTTTAGCTTTCAAGGCTTCTTAGAATTTTCAAAAACAATTTTAATTTGACCTTCTTTAATTATACGTGTTATACGCAGAGTTGTTTTTCTGCCAAATCGAATTAAATATATAAATATATAAAAACGAAACTCCTTTAATCAAACCAAATCAAAGGATATTTCTCTGTTTACTTCTAATCATTAGAGCCATAAGCTGGTCAAAGAACATTCAAATTAAAAAGACCTGGGAGTTGGTAGTTGCCAAGAAGTTTCCGTTTTTGGCTCGCTTACGTTCGTTCTATGACTTAAAGTCGACATAGCTGTAAAAGCTAATCCATACAGTTGACCTAATTGGTATTACCACGCAGCAAGTCCTTTAAAATCTGTTAGAATATGGCTAGTTGAGAACTATTTTTTTGCTGATTCTCAATTATTTTTGCAGTTGTCCTTTTGGTACAACCTAAAAGTATGCTTTAAGCCACTTCTGAAACTAGTTAACAACAACAAACACCTGCGAACAAAAGCACAAAAATTATGATTAACACACGTCATCAACGAAGATTCGATGATTTGTTGAAGGCTTACTATTTCGTTATGATTACGCACGTTGGGAAAGTGCGCGTTAATTTTCCGGAATGCGAAAACACAGAATACGCCCAAATAGCCACAACGAAAAGCGGCTTGTGCAATTTTGTTTACATTTGCGATTCTTGTTTCGTGTTACGCATGTTTCACGTTTCCCATTTGGATTGTAGAACGATAATTAAATTACGTTTGTGCTTTTATTGGTTACACTGCATTTGCTTTATTGTAATTGATTCGTTTATAACAAATTATTATGCAATAAATGCGCCTTTTGCTTTTCTGGCTATATCGAAAGTGTTTTTTCTGTTTTTGGTTTTTCTTTTTTTGTGTTTTCGTTAATAGGGCATAGATCAAATGAGATTTGGAAGCCTGCAGACGCAGTTCAATTTACAGATCGCAATGTATATACAATAATAATTGTAATTCTATATATGTATTGATATATTTATATAAGTATAATTTGGATTCTTTGTTGTTGAGCTGAAATGGTAAGGCACTTTCTGGTTATATATATATATATATATATATATATTTATTTATATATACATAACTTACATATATCTTTGTGTATTGTATTGTAAGTTTCACGATTGATTGCTAATTGCGGTTTAAGTGTATGGATAGTTTCCAGAATTTGGTCGCAGCGTTTTAAAGAATAATGTATGTAAAGTTTCCATTATAAAAGAAAAAACATACATACATATATATATAAATTTATATATATATATATATATATATATATATATATATAACAAGTGTAACAAAATGCATAGAAAACGTGTATCGATTCAATCAAACACAATAATTTTTTCATAAAATCAGTTTAAATTTCTCAGTTTTTTTTCGTAGTATTTTGCATATTATCAAAAAAATTTCAATTTGGCCGCTGTGAATATATGTACATATAGATAGTGTATATATATTCTTACAAATTACTTTTGCGTAGTAAAGCTAACACACAGATTGATGTACACGCATACATCAATACATATTCCTAGTGTTTTAATTGACTGAGCAATGTGTATATTTAGCCCTGGTGCTGGCTGCAGCAATATGTGCCTCTCCTCTCAACATCACTCTCTCTCTATCGCTCTTTCTTTCTCTCTCTTTGTGTCTCTCTCGCTCGTTCGCACACTGTTAATCTGTTCTTCTCACTCACTAATTGCGTTTGCATTTCATGCGAAATAAAAACAAATAATAACTTAAACAATATAATAATCTTCTTTCAAGTATTTCTTGTGCTCTCCTATCAAGTTCGTTTCCGCTACGGCAATCGCATGGCAGCAATTGATAAACAGCCAGGACCGCCGCCGCCACTTGCACCACATAATTGTTGTTGCTGTTGTTGTTGTTGTTGTTGCTGCTGGCGCCTTCGTCAATCGTTGTACATACCATCAACCAGGAAGTCCATGCGCCTGTAATGGCGTGTACTCCACAGATCCCGAAACCGACGATACATAATGATAAAGACGGCAATCGCTAGCGGCACAGCAAGCATTACCGATACGATGGGCACAATATACTCATTCTCGCCACGATCGGCCAGGCTGCTCATCTCCTTAACGGGCAGAACGTGTGGTGCAACGCTTCCAGCGCCAGCAGCTGCAGCTGCATCCAATTTTTCGCCCTCCAGTTGCTTGTCCATGCTGATCGTTACTTTTGGCTTTTTAGGACGTGGTGTGGTAGTTGTGGTTGTAGTGGTGCTAGTGGTGGTGGTGGTGGTGCTGGTGGTCGTTGTAGTGCTGGTGGTCGTTGTAGTGCTGCTACTGTTGTTGCTGCTGCTGCTGTTGTTGCTGCTGCTGTTGTTGCTGCTGCTGTTGTTGCTGCTGCTGTTGTTGCTGCTGCTGTTGTTGCTGCTGCTGTTGTTGCTGGTGTTGGCAGTGACATTGACACCAATTGCTGGCCGTGTGCCGTTGCTGTTATTGTTGTTGATGTCACCTAGTGTAACGCCGTTGGCAAGAATTTTGCCCGAATTGGGTGTTGGATTTGTTGCATTTGCTGATTTGATTGGTGGTGGTGGTGGTAGTGGGGCTTGCGTTGCAGTTGCTGTTGTGTTCCCGGATTTTGACTCTTGCACTGTGGCCGTATCTGTGTTGGTAACACCGCGTGCCAACACCGGTATCTGATCCCCCGTCTTATTGAGCTTACCCTCCAGTTGCGGTTGCATTGCTACCGCTTCTAATTTAGTGGGTTTCATACGTGGATTTGCATCCACTGTTGTTGTTGTTGCTGTTGGCGCTTTGCTGTTGCCTGTGGCTGTTGTGTTTGTGGAATTGGGCCCATTGTTGCTGGCTGGAGTTGCAGTTAGTGTTTGATTGGTTGCTCCCAGCGCTGTGATCAACAGCTGCATCAATAGAAGCAGCACCGGAAAAGAAAACACGTTCATTTTGCGCATGTCGCTGCTCTTGAGTAAAATGCACTGCGGTTGCTAATATTGGCAACAGTTTCGCTTTCGCTTCTACTCGGAATCTTGTGGACTCCAGTTACAGCGCAGTCACGAAACTATCGATAGCTGCACGATAGTATTGGCATCGCGTGTGGTATCGATATGACATGAAAAATACTGCATGCATTAAGCTATTCGATTGTTGGATAGGCGCTGATTTAAATAATAATTAGTTAATAATTAATAATTTTGTTAGCACATCAACTAAATTATCCAATGCTTAATTATTAGAGAACAATAAAAAATATGTGCTGTTGCTGGCGGTGAACAACTGCTGGCAGTTTTATCACGGAAGTTGCACAGCTGACACAGATGCTATCGATATCAGCTTAAACATTATAATAAATAAATACAAAATGAAACAACAAATACTAGCCAAACTTCAATCATAAAGATATTGATATTATTTTCATGTTTGGGAGGGGTTATTTGATCGTTGTAGAGGGAAACGGACCGGATTGAATCACTTTATCAAAAAGTCGTAGAAAGATGAGTTTTTGTTTAAGTAACTTTTCATTTTCCCTGACATGCTCAGGAATCGCATTAGTTTGTTTTGTTATTGTGGCAAACTGTTTTCAACATTGGAACACTCATTTGATTTTTTTATAAATACTCATAATTAAAGTTAGACTTGGGCATGTGGACTCTGGTCTACAAGAGTAGCTTTTCTTTCTCCCCAAAACTACATAACTATTAATAGATATGTACTAAATATACGTATGTCAATATCAATATGTATGTATATTTATAACGTACTTTGTATAATTTCTATAATTATTTTGTATTTTATGGTTTATCTCTTTTTTGAAAGTTTTCTTTTCATGGTTTTTTTTCTTTCTTTTTTTTTGCTAATAATAATATTCTCTTTAAACTGATTTGTATGCTTTTCGCGTTTGACTAGCGGTGTTAGTTAATTGCTTTTCTGAACAGCATAAAATGTAACTACGTTTTTTTTTTTAATTTTTTCTTTTGGATTTTGTACGCTAAACAACATTATTGCACATGTAAGGATTAATAACATAGCCAAAAACTATGTATAGAAACAAAATAGTCCAATGTTTTGGGCGGCTCCTCCAGCAGCACCAACTCCTCGGTCTCACTCCTTTCAGTGTCATCAGCTTAATGGGTCTGAGTTTGATGTCAAATGATATGTACGCCTCTTCCTAATTGCTTGAAATGTGTCATGGTCATTGGGGGCAGCAGGTTCATCATATTAAGTACAGCTATGATTGGGGGCTCAATTTAAAACAATAGAGCAGCACGTGCAGCCCCCGTATGATGATGTTGCTGCTGCTGTGGTTGTTGCTGCTGTGGTTGTTGCTGCATTAGTGGTTGTTGCTGGGGGTGGTGCATGCTTGTTGTTGATGTTCTGCCTGTGGCTGCTGAGGCCGTTGGTGACTTTAATTCCTCCACAATAATGACGCCGTGCTCATCAACCATGTGATTCAACAGTAAATTCTCAACCTGTTCATCGGATAGTAATTCTTTGGGTTCTGAGGATCTGTAAAGTAGTTGTTGTTGTTGTTGTAGTTGTATCACACACAATTCACAGAATAACGAAATCAACACATACGATGAGCAAGAAAGCAAGAAAAAACGATAGAAAGAGAGAGAGAGAGAAAGAGAGAAAGAGAATTGTCAGCTTAGAGAAAAGGTATTAAGATAAAAACTATGAATGATCCAATGTATTGATGCGAATCGAAAGAATCAATAAAGCAACATTGAGCAATGAGAGACTGGCACACCAAAAGTACAAGGGTCCATGAAATAATTGCCAATGTTAGTCTAAAAAGCAATTATGAACTATACGAATTAAGCAAAAACAAAAAAAAAAAAATAATAATAGTATTGCACATAATAATAGTAAGCAACAAGTTATTAAAATATTATATACATGAACGATTTTGAGCTTGCTGAATAATTATGCTTTCAGAATTATTTTACATAAGGCAGTTATTTCAGGGCGCCAAAAATAAAAAAAAAAAAACAAAAAAACACAAAAAACACATTAATGAAATATTTGCAGTACATACAAATTTTGAGAGTAGATTTTTGATCTTGATTTTTTTAGTTTTCATGTTTTTTTTTTTTAGTAGTAGAAGCGTGCGTGCGTGCAATGCTGTTAGTTGTAGATATTGTTGTTGTTTGTTGGTATTGTTGTTGTTGTTGTTGTTATTGTTATTGGTTGTGGTTGTGATTGAATGTGTTTTCAAAGAGCAAAGATACCAAATCAAAGCAGCCAATTCGATAGGAATTTAGTTAATTGCAGTTGCTGATTAGTTCGTTTTGTAGTAGCAGTTGCAGTTGCAGTTGTTATTGTTATTTTAATGATTTTTTTTTTGCTTTTTTTTTTTTTAGGTGGGTGCAGTTTAAATTTTTAATTGCAGTTTAGCAGTTAATCGGATGATCAGTTATCGATGATCGATTATCGAGTACTCGGCACCATGGCATCGATTGAATCAAATGAGCTTTGTCAGGCGATTCTGCAGCGAGCACAGGAGGCTGCTGGCAGCATTGCTGCTGGTGCCGCTGCCACCGCCACCGCCGCCGCTGCCACCGCCACCGCCGCCGCTGCGACCGTTGCCGCCGTCTACTGACCTGCTAAATAGAAAAAAATCACCGGCGCTGCTGCTGCTGTTGTTGCTGCTGCTTGCACTTGTTGCGGACACGGCAGCTGCTGCCGCAGACACAGCCGAAACGGCTGTGGCTGTCGTTGTTGCATTTGTGGCAAGCAGTGCATCCGTCTCGCCAAGATCACTGGCCATTTCAGATTCACTGTTGCGTCGCTCGAGGGTGCGTCCGACCTTCTGAAAGCCATAGCTGAACACATCCTTCACCTTATCGCCGGCATCGATCAGCAGATCGAGACTCTGACGTCGTCCGCTCGTCTTGAAGCTATTGGAGCGCGACAGCCACTGGCTGAGGCTCTGCTTGCGACTCATTTGGGCGCCGACGAAACCGATGCCGCCGCCGCTGTCGTCCTGGAATATGGTGGTGCAGGTAACCTTGCGCTTTGGCTCGTCCGATGATGAGGTCGAGTGCTGAGATTGGGCATCCGGCTCCAGGCTGCCCAGGCCGTAGCCCAATCCCTGGTGACCACAGCCGTCAAGAGCCTGCTGCTCCAGCAGCGATTGATTCGAATAGCTCGAGCTGGTGCTGTCCGAGTGCGACAGACGGATCTCCGTCCACTGATCGATATCATTATCTGCCAGCGCCACCGAAGTGGAAGCGGATGCTGAGGCCGATGCGGATGCCAGCGAACTGCTGCCGGATTCGGAGCGTGGCTTCACCTCGTAGGGACCGTGCAGCCCTTGCGCCTGGGCAAACAGATTATTATCGCCATCGGTGGCGCTGGTGCTGGCCGATTTGTGCATGCCACCAGCCAGCTTCTGTGGAAAGGTCAGCACCGCCTCAAAGTCATGCAACAGATGGGGGCAATCATGCGCATCCGCCTGCCGTTGTCGCGGCGAACTGGCCCCACTACCCAAGCGGTCCGGCATGCGCAAATACTCATTCTCCGTTGCCAGCTGTTGCTCCCGTTCCCGTTCCCGGTCCCGTTCCCTTTCTCGCTCCCGCTCCTGGTCCAGACCCGGCTGCAGTTGCTCGGCGCCCGCTGTTAGCGCATCGACGGCATCCACCTGTCGCAGCATTGCCTCATAGTTGAGCAGATTGTTGCGCTGCTGCCGCTGCCTGTGTATATCCTCGGAGATCTGTTCCAGATTCTTCAGCGCCTCGTTGTAGGTCAACTTCGCAGCGCTGACCTTCGTCTCCAGCTCGTTGACCCGCAGCTTCTGAGCCTTCAGCAGGCCATTGTAGTTAGCCCGCGTCTCGTAGTACGGCCTACGTTTACGGACAGTTGCAAAAAGAAAAGAAGACAAAAAAACGGGGGAGGGGTGTCGGGGAGGGGGTGGAGGGGCGACGAGAGAGGCGTTTACCGCATATTAGTGGGCGTGTCAATCGGGGGCAGGTGAGGCATACTCACGAGCAGAGGGTACAATACAAAGCGTGCAAAATGCTAAAGTATCTCAACAAAAGTAAATTGCGCCTGAGCTGCAATCTATGAAAAAGAAACGAAACCAAACAAAACAGAATAGAATAGAACCCCCAAACGGGAAACCAAAATACAAATTTCAAAAACAAAAAAAAACCAAGGGAGATATAAAAAAAAATACACTTGCAACTCGGCCAGGCCGATAGTTTTCCCACTCCCTGGCAGAGCTGTGTTTTGAACACGATCACAAAATACTTTTCAAGAATTAGTATTTAAAATATTATATTGTTCCTAGAATTGATAACTTTCGAAATATTAAGAACTAAGGAGTTATTTCAAAAGCCTAATGCAAATTTTATCCAGATACAATATCTAAGTTTGCAACGAGGCTTAAGCATTCCATTCCAATATGGGCTTGCAAATTTCTGATATTCCAGATATAATCAGGGATAGAAATTGAAAGATTTCCAACTTTCAACTGATTGGAATATTGGAATAATTGGTAGCTTGTGCAAATTTAAGTTGTGGTAAATAAGAAAAGAAGAAAACTCAAATAGCTTCGAAATTAATAACATAAAAATTGAGATTTAGATTTAAATAGTTGCTTTGAGTGCAAATTGAACTCGGATGTGCTAATATGTGAAATTCTCCTGGGGATTAGCTACCTAAAAATAAGAAGCAGCGGAGTGAAAGCAGCTTTACATGCTCTGCCAGGACCAGGACCGGGAAGGAGTAATTTCAAGAATCGGAGAGTAGATTGGGGGCAAGTGAGATACCTGGAGGCACGCAACGCCTGCTTGAGCTGGCCCTGGAGCTTGTTGACACGATTGTTGGCCACTTCGAGCTTCAGTTGGCACATCTTGAGGGCGTTGCGTGTATCGGTGACCTCCAACTGGGATTGGTTGACTTTGCTAGCCGCATGGCTGAGCATCTCCTGGCAGGCGGTGTCCAGTGTGGACTTCTCGCCGAGTCCCTGCTCGGCCAGGTAGACCATCTCCTTGGCGGCGGCATGAATGGACTTGGCCTTCTCATGATTCGCAGCCGCCTGCTGCGTCTCCTTGACCAGCTGGGCGGCATAGATGCGCGACTCGTAATAAGGCTTAGCGGCGTCAATGGAGTTGCCCAGCTTGTGGGCAGCGGCCTTGATGCGCACCACGCTCTCCGCCAGCAGGCGCTTGAATTCACATTTCGCTTCCTGTGCGGAGAGAATAACGTTACATAAAGCTGGACGATAGACACACGCACACAGAGAGAGATAGAGAGATAGCAAGAGAGAGAGAGAGAAAGAGGGAGTGGAGCGAAAGAGAGAGGGAGAGAAAAAATCAATACACAACTCACATCGAGCTCCACTTCATATTTGTTGATATTGTCCGTGGCCGTGTTTAGCTTCTCCAGCTCGATCTGCAATTACAGCGTACCAGTGGAGCAACCACATACGAATGTATATGGGGTGTATATGGGAGTACATACCTGGACACGCGGATCTACGGGCGTATTGCTTTCCGTTGACATTTCACCTGTTCGTGTCTCGATTTCGATTTCGTTTTGGTTTTCTCACTCGAATCGAATTAGAATGATTGCGAATGGCGAATTCAAGTGCGAATTCGTTGGTGAGCCTTATCACTTGACTGTCATTGCGGATGCAGTGCAGCGGGCCACTGTTTTCATTGATTTCGACTTAGAATTGTGTTTCGATTTAACTGTGTCAATTCGATATAGCGAGGAGAAAATTGAGCCCAGCGTTTATTAGTTGAAGAGCTTTCGGACAACAACAGCAACAACAACAATGCGCACACATAACGACGTCAACACAGCGGGCGCAGCTTTTGCCATATGCAAACAGAGCAACGCGAAAAAGCGACCCAGCTGACCGAGTCTCAGCACTTTCAAAAGCTGGCCGAGCCCCTCGTTTTCTCATGAAATTTGACACGTGTCTATCATAACTATTACTTACATTATCACGCATATTTTTGCTTACTGTCCGTATTTCTGAAAACATATGAGCCTGTATCTATATTTATATCATTCCTTATTAAATTGAAATACTTACTATTATTATCACATATATTAGTGTGAGGGTATGCGAGCTTCGTATGCTTTTCATTTGTTTTTTTTTATTATTTGCTCGTTATGTTTGCTTGCACACAACCACCGAGTAATGGTAGTGGCGCCCCCTAGCGCCAGCTTTTCACGTCTGTGCAATTATCAGTCTGGCAACATTCATATGAGCTTTTTCTTGGTATTTTTCTGGAGTGCCCGCAACATTTGGTATTTTGGGGCGTTGCGCTTGCAATCACATTGCTAACATTAGTTGTTAGTCTTCATTTTGTTTTCGTTGCGTGCGGTTCCGTGTCGGCTTGCTGCTGAGCTGTTAAACTCAAACTAAAGAACAAACTAACAAACCAAAATCAACAAATCATTAACATAAAACAATCGTTGAGCAGCAGCAGCTCGAAAGTATTAGCTCGCCGCAACTGTTAGAGCACCGTCAACAAAGTGTTTTTTTTTAAATTTTTTTCGTCGGTTCTGGTGTCTGGTGTAAAGTTTGTGCTGCTCCTTAGCCTTATTGTTGTTGTTGTTGCTGTTGCTTTTTTTTATTATTTTCATTTGTTTTTGTTGGGAGATGCGCGGGCGCAACTAAAAAGGCGTCATAATATTGAAACGTAAGCCTGGCCAACAGCCGACCAAAAATTGAAATTTCAAGTCGCGCGTAAACAAAAACTATTTACAAAATGTATATTGATGTACAGCAACAACACAGCACAACCAAAAAAAAAAGAAAAGAAAAAATGCAAGCGGCTACTGCTGTTGTTGTTGTTGTTGCATTTGCTTTTTGGTCTTTTGGTTGCTTTTATCTGCTTGCTTGCGACGCCGACTGCGACGGCGACGCCGACTGCAATGCCGACAGCATTGTCTTTTGCTGTCTTTCGTGTCTTAACTCGTTTTCCTTTTAAGTCTGCTTCTTCTATTGCCCTGTGTGTGTGTCTCTGTGTGTGTTTGTTTCTGTTTCCTCCTCTTTTTCTGATTGTTTTGTTTTTCTGTTTTTTTTTTTTTTTGGAAAATTCGATTTCAGTTGCAGGCGGCTCTGTCGACGCAGACGCAAGCGCAAAATTGTCGAGAATACCCTGCAAGCACGGATGATGATGAAGCTGTACCCATGGTGTAATATTGCAATTGTTACCCTTCGAACAAAATTCAAAATAAATATATAAGTATATATATATATATATGTATATGTATATGAATATGTATATGTATATGTTTGTATATGGAAGCAGCTGTCAAAACAAAAATCGTCCTTATCAACAATCCGCCACAGCGGAAGTGCTTAACAACTGAAGTGTCAAAATTGTTACGACAAAATGGAGTCAGTCTGGGACCCTTTTGAATGATTACACCATGGCTGTGGCTAATCCCACTACTCGGGGACACTGGTCTTTTGCCTTTAATTAAAAGCTGAAACTTCTAATTAAGATAGTATTCATTTCATGCTTTTCCCCTTTTCCCGTTCCTTTCTACTCCTCTCCTCCCATCTCTTCTCTGCTCTGCTCTGCTCTGCTCTTGTCTTCTTCTTTCTTATACGTATTTTCACTTGCAGCGTTGCAGTTAATAAAGCAACAACAAGCAACAACTAGAAAAAGTCGAGAACAACAATAACAACGAAATAAACCGTTTGTTAACTTTCATTGCAGCGTCTTCGTTTGCTCTTGGGTAAGTCACCAATATATTTTTGTTTTTTTTTGTTTGTTTTGTTTTCGTTTTTTGTTCATATATTTGTATTTGTGGCGGTTGCATTTTCCATATTTGTTGCTGGCTCGTTTGTTTGGGCTTTCCATTCTTATGTTTTGATAAGCGTCTTATCGCAAGATTATCCCAGTTAATACAAGTTTCATCGACTCTCTCTCTCTCCTCCCCGTCTCCTCTCTCTCTCTCTCTCTCTCTCTCTCAGGTGTGTCAAAGACGTTGAGCTTGATTAGCTGCCATTCACAATTTCATTGTTTTTTTCTTGATTAATTTCAACTCTTAAATTGGCTACAAAATGCTGCAGTACTTGTGGCATCTTGTGTGGCAGCTGAGTGCTAAATAGCTGTGTAATTTTCTCCAAACTGAAAATGATCATAGCCCATTTCAATTTACAGACTAGAACTCACTTTAAAACTAGAAAGACGAAAGAACCGTTATCTGGGGCATGGCAAAGATTGCCGCAATCTAAATGTTAGTAGTCATTTTAAAAATCGTTAACGGTTTTTTTTTGTTTGGTTTTTCCTTTATAATACGCATATATTAAACAAAAAGGTGGACGCTGATCATGAATATATATATTTATATATGTACACTGTAGGCAGATGTCTCCTTCAACATCACGACTAAATTATAATGGCCCAACAACTGGCTGCTCTCTCGCTTGGTCCACAAATAATGCTTCTCGTGGCGACTAAAAGCTTCGCATAGCAGAAGAAAAAATAAAGAAAAAAACAATAATTTGATTTATTTTCATGTGTGTGTATCTTATGTTTCTGGGAAGAGTCTCCCTTTGGTGCATTATATTGCCTGTTGTCTGTCGTCTGTTGTGTGTGTTGTTTGTTGTTTGTTGCTTGTTGCTTTTAAAATGGTTGCCAGCGAGTTTCGCATGGCAGCATGCCTCAGTGGTCCGTCCCTGCTTGTGTCAGCGTTGATTAGCGGTCGGCCTTCTCTCCCTAAAATAGATCAAAGGGAGCGAAAAGCGAAACTTCTTCTCAGAGAAGGAAGCAATTGAAACCGAAACTGAAACTTCAAATTGACATTGAAACTGAAACGGAAACAGCAACGGCAACATAAGCAGAGCAAAAGAACACGAGATCTGTTTTCGACTCATTATTTGCCTCTGGATTAGTTTCAACAATTTGTACATAAACAAAACAGACCAGCTCGACAAGAAAACTTAACCAAATTAGCCATGAATAACCTGTGGGTCAAGTGCCCAAATATGTTCCTAATGTTCTCTCACGTTAAAGTTCCCACTGACTTTGACTTGACAATCAAGTTCAACTCTTTCTCCAACAACTCAAGTATGGAGAATCTCTCCCATTCAAGAATGGACGGAATGGAGTCAAACAGTTTAAATTGATAGAGCACTTCCAGCGAGAATGCGAGAGCCCAAAACCACTCAAAAGTCATTAGTTATTACCAATTAACCATTTCGCATTTGCTCAGTTGTTATGAATAATGGAAAGCCTATTAGGCACTAATTTTTAACTTTAACGACAACTTTAGCTAAATCAACTTTTGCTTATTTATTTTGTACTGATCGACTTGGAGATACTCAGATCCCAAGACTTTACCTATCTCAACACACAACATATGTACACATATTTGGATGAGTGCTAAATATTATGTCAAGGTATATTCATCGACCGATAATCACAAGGGTGTGTCATTTACTGCTATCGGAAATCGGTTTACGGTCTCAAGAGCGCTGATTAAGAATATATATACATATATTTGATCTGATCGCATACTCTGCCTTCGGCCTGTCACGCGTTTTTCCACAACTTCATCATACCCATTCAGTTGTCAGTTGTCAAGATGATGTGGGGGAATAGATCGGAAAAGCACACTCACAAATACAGAACTAACTCGTAGATTTCTTCAAAGAAGACGGCTCGTTAGCTTTGAAGGGGCAGCGCTGCACAGCGTACATAAATATTGTATTTATTTTTGGCACAGGGTGCAACGAATGCAGCTTGGCAAATTGTATTTCTTTTTTCTCACACCTTTTGTTCGTATGCAATTCGCGGTGCATTATGGCATTGAAATTTGTTCAACTGTCACAGAGAGTGTCACATGGTGCACGCAGTCAGTCCGCAGCCGCCCCTGGCTCGCTCACTCATTGGCAGCACGTTGTCATATCGTTGCATCTCCTACATCGATACTTGCGCCGCTGGAGGCGCTTCTTTCTTCTTTCAGCTGGTTGTGTAGGCTGTCAGTTGCAAGTTGCCATGGCAACTGCTTTATCATCATCAGCTGGTTGTGCAACATCATCATCATCTGCAGCAGCAGCAGCAGCAGCATCATTTTGAGTAAGTTGCATTTCTAGCGGTGCAATGAACTGTGACCGCATTCTTGTTGTTGCTGCTGCGGCTGCCGCTTCGTTCTTGTTCACGCATTGCAAATTCACATAAAGCTGCACGTTTAGTCGCTGACGCTAGAACAGCTTTATCACGATGAAGCGCAAAACGCAATTGCAACTTTTCCCCCCATAGTCGGCAACGCAACTGACACTCTGCAACTTGACACTGCAGCATCTCCGGTGTGGTAATATAAAGCATTTCATTTTATCCTATGTCTGATACACTAAAAAAAAAAAAAAAAGAAAAAAAAACCATCAATTGGCAAAAAGTTGAACACTTTTCTATCTTCCTTATTTAAAATATCAGTAATATTCATAAAATCTAAAGGGAAAAGTCTTTGTTGCACAATTCGTATTTTTTTGAATATTATTTTTATTTTATTTATTATAGACTCAAAAGAGTCCGTGGCTTTTAAAGAGGTTATCATAAAAAATTTCAAATTAAAGTTACGAATTAAATAAAATTGAATTAAACGGAGAAATTTAACTATAAATTTAAAATTAATGAAAAAACAAATGTATAGTATATAATAAATAAATCTGAGGGTATTAAAATATTAAATGGTCGAGTATTTATATAAAGAATTGGGGGAGTAAGTAAATATTATTTATATTTATTTAAAGTTCTTATAATTTTCCAAAAAGCATGTATTGCATTTTTAAAACTAGAGAATGTTTCTGGAAAGTATAAACAATTTGAAAGGATCTTTAATTTTAAGAAAATTATTTAATTTCTGTTTAATTTTTTATATTATTTTATTTTAACACCATTTTCAATCAACACTCTGAGTTATTTTTTTTTTATAATTTAAGTGTAACTCGTTGATCTTTGGATAAACGGCGCCAGCTGGCAAGAATTTCATTCAGCTTGTTAACTCAATTATGGCCAAAGATCTTAATCGACTTCGCCATTTATTTAATTGATATTTGTCTTTTGTTGCTGCTGTGCGTTATGCAGGCTGGCAATCTCAGGGGTGGACGGTGGACGGTGGATGGTGGAGGGAACGAACAGCAGATAGATAGGCAGACTGACAGACAGACAGGTGACGAAGTCTAACTCAAAGTCGAGGAACGTGACTTGCATGCAAATTGTGCAATGAGTGGCAACACCTTAACTGGAACTTGAACTTACCTAACCAATTTGTGGCGTGGTGCCTGCCATGGTGGGGCAGGGAACCTTGTTTGCTGTGTGGATGAGTGGGTGTTCGTGTCCGCGACCGTGTCCATGTCCGTGTCAGTTGTTTCGACTCAATAACAAAGGCATTACTCGCATTCTACTCGGAAAGTCATTTCCAATTACTTGTTGTGTAATATTCAAAGCATTTGATAGTGTATCGCATTCCTGATTATCCAGAAAGAGGGAGAGGAAGCGAGAGAGAATGAGAGAGAGCGAGAGATAGAGAGAGAGAGAGAGCGAAGCTGTGGAACGTTTTGACCAGATCTGGCTGGACAAACTTGTAGTCCTATCTTTTGTCAGGCCTCCTTGATAATTGCAACCATTAATTGTGTATACGAGGACAGCACATCGATAGTCGATAGGCGAAGTGACATCTTGCACCTGTGGCAGCTGAGAACCTGTGCCACGTGCTTACGGCTATCATTTCTATGTATGCAAGTCGAGCAATTAAGCATTTTTAAGATAGCCAAGTTGACACAGCGAACAAACGAACGGACGGGCGCCGAGGGGATGGGGGCCGAGTAGCAGTGGGCAGGAGCGGGGCGTGTCGGTAGAAAACTGGTTCTCGGTTCTCAGTTCTGGGTTTTTGGTGCTCTGTGCTCAGTTTGGCTTTGGTTTGCATGCCACCCAACGACAATGATGACGACAACGATGTGGACGGCACAGCGGGGGACGTGGCGGGGGCTTTAATTGGAAACTTATTTGGGTCGGCCGAGTGTTGCATTTGTTGTGTTGTTGCTATCTAGTTACTTGAATCGTTGAATGTGTTTCAATTGATTTCTAATTAACCAAAGCGTTTGCCATAGTTTTGTCCTCGCTCGCTGCACCCTGCTGCCCCTGCCCCTGCCCCTGCCCTGCCCTGCCCCTGCCCCTCCTTTGCATGTCGCCTGCACGTGGCATGCACTTGATCCGCTTCCGTTGAGGGCGCCACCTGTGTTGTTCCCAAGTGCACGTGCCTCACGTGGGCACAGCTCTTCTACCTGACCCCCACCCTCGCAACCACGACTATTTCTTGTTAATACAAATTGTAGGTCAAGCGGCGTTTAGTCACCTTTCAATGCACACATGTATGTATGTGTGTGTGTGTATTGTAGGTGTTGCAGGCGGTGCCAAGATGCAGATAATGCGCGGCTGCCTTTTCGGCAGCGGCTTTGACAATTGCGGGCCGCAAATTGAGAGAGCGAGCCGCAATCGGACAGACGCCCATTCAAGTCAATTAGCTTTATGTAGGCGCAAAAATTAATTTGTTTGCCGCCAAATGTGGCAGGGTGACTGGAAATAGGCAAGCTACAAAATCGTAACAAAATAAAACGCAGCAACAGATTAACAGAGAAGTAGCGCAATAGCAACACACAAAAGGAGCTAGAGCCACACACACAACGATTGCCAAGAAGTTAACAGCGCCCCGCTAAATCATTTAAAGCAGCAGCTACAGCTATTCAATAAGCTTCACAGAGCGACGCTTGAATACCCTACATATATCATATATCTAGTCTATATGTTGACTGTACAACAGCATATCATGTTATTGATTACTTCTACTTTGAATATCTTGATAGCTATCGCGTGACTGTGAGCACTTAATAATGGTGAGCGGGAAAAGATGAAGAAAAAACTGCGATAAACTGCAAGTTAAGTATTAGAAGAGCTTCGCAATCCTTCGTAGACGAGTGGTGTCTAGTCAGCGACCCAAATAATCAGACAGGTGAACTGCATGGATTCGAAGCCCAGAGTAGTTAGTTAGTATGTTTACTATTGTTATTTGTTTGCTTCGACTGGGAGTAACCCAGCTACACCCAAGTCCTTACCTAGCAAATACGATTTCGGTATGGATTTTAGTGATTCTCGACCGACTCATGCTGAAATTACTGCAGTAATCAGAAAGTATATTTTTAAAACCCTAGATTGTGTCCATATAAAAACCAGGATTTTTATTTTTGATTATTTCGCTATAGATTTTCAAAAAATGTAGAAAAAAATAAGTCAAATTTACACGGTTTGTTTTTAATTTGGATTATACAAAATTCTTAAATTAGATTTTAAATATAAAAACATTTTTTACATATTATAAATTCGTTTATTTTAATTTTATCAAAATAAATGAATGATTCGCGAGCTGTTCGACTTCCCACTGTGATCTAAGGCAGGCAATAGCTAAACTTTATCATAGCAATCAAGGGAGTAAATTTTTAAACTCATTTCTGAATTTAAGAAAGTATTTTTCTATAAATAAGTGTTTTGTATTTATACACTTTAAGAATTTATTTCCTAATAATTGGAAATAATTCTGAAAAAGTCTTTCTAATTGTAAAGGCCTTTTTTTCTTCGTGTATTTATAAATTATTTTAAAATATTGAAATATTTTTCTAGTTCGCTTGGCGATTTACTCAATTTCAATACGATTTCTTTCTGAAAGTAGAAAATGGAGTCAAGCTCTCGATAAATATGACAAGAAAATGCGTTGCATTTTAGTAGACTTCGGGTACCGATCATTGATGCCACAGCAGTGCCTGCTGTTCAGCTGCTGTGTGGCAGCGTTTGGGAACCTTCGACTGCCTGTTGCAAACGTTGTGGCAAAGCTTGAATACCCCCTTGGGCCAGCCACACAACTTATGCCGTGGAATGCGCTGGCAATTAAAATGAACTCACGCTGGCAACCCTGACAAAGACGTGCCGCCAGTTGGACGCACGGTCGGACTTACCGCACAAACTGCAACTGCAACAAAACGCAGCGTGTGTAGATACAACAGCAAGTGACCAAGCTCCGAACTCCAGCAAATCGATGATGACGTGTAAATAAATAGTGATATAGAAAATCGCTGATCTTAAGTCAACAAGCAGCGGCGGCTTCAAATATGCGCAGTCAACGTTGGCGCTGGCAGCGACGCGCCGTCGCTGCTGCGCACTCCTAACAAATTTGTAACGTTCGCGCCGCGCCGTTGATAAAATAACGCTTAAGTTGCTGTTGTTGCTGTAGTTGTTATGTTTGTTATTGCTGCTGTATCAAATTAATGAGAAGCGAGTGCCACAAAGTCGACTACGAAATACGCTCCAAGATCACAGCACAACGGGAGAGTTTATCGACAGTCATCGTGTTTATCGACGATTTTCGATATTGAAACACTGTCCGAATGGAAAGTCTGAGATAACTTGAAGTAGTCAATATAACAGACACCATCAAAATTGCAAGACACAATCTGAGGAACAAAGTGGATACGCTGTAAGAATGGAAGATCTTTTAGAATGCGATAAAAAAAAACACTGCAAGAATCGAAATTGTTCCACATAGACATCAAGTATTTGCGCCAGCTTTATTGTACAGTTTTTTTTCTTAACTAGGAATTTGACTGTGCATGTTTTTTTTTAAACTCGAAATGCCATTTGTCGTGTGCCTGTCAAAGGCAAAAAAAAAACAAAAAAAAAAAAACAAACCGAAGATTTTTCAAGTATTTTTGAGTGTGTTTTGACAACTATATTTCAATTACACACAATATATGGTAGCCTTTCGCTGCCTTTTCAGCATTTGCGTCGAGTGTGTACTTCATATTTTGTGCTAATGTGTCTAATGAGATTAACATCATCATGATCATCATGGACTGTATTGAACTGGCTCAAAATTGAAAAACGCTCTCTGCCGCGCCTGGTTAACGATCAATCAAAGCAGCCAATCAATCAACGGCCACTAACTGACAGTATGCCGGTGGAAGGGGGGGATGGGGGCATGAAGGGAAAGATTTGAAGAGGGAGAGCTTGCAACTAACAGACAGCCACTTGAGGCATTTGACAGGCACACTCACACACACACACACACACAGACAAACACACACAGAGGGACACCGAGAGAAATTGTATTTGCTATTGCCACAATTAGCAAACATCGCAACGGCAACGGCAACAGCAAGTGTCCAGCCTGCCACCATCTTGTTGTAGCTCATTGTTACCCCGCTCTTCTTCATCTTAAGTTATCTGCAGCACAAACCCACACGGTTCTCCGCGTGCTGTCAAATTGAAGCCGCATCTCGAACAAACAATTAACACGCAATTTGCTTTCTGTCCGACGGCAGCACGACTTCGCTTGCCACATTGAAAGCTTGTTGCGGACTCTGTGCCTGCCTGACACTCCAGTGTTCAATATTGCCTGACGCACTTCAACAAGCAATTCGCTGACGGGCTACTGTCCACACAACATTCGACTGTTTGCCCAAGTCTTTTCGCCACTGTATGAGCTGCTCTCTGCCGTTTATTGTACTTTGTTCGCATCCAAAACGAATGGGTGGATAATAAAGTTGTGCAAATTGATGTTAAACTAAGCCAACTTTCATTCTTTTGTATGCCCTTGTAGAGGGTACTATAATTTTGTCGTGATGTTTGTAACGCAATTCCATAAAGTATATATATTTTGATCAGCATCACTATCCGAGTCTACATAAAAATGTCTGTCTGTTTCTCGGTTTTATATAAATATATATTTTTTTTTTTTACCAATTTTCTAATCAAACTCAAATAGATATCGATATCGAATTCACATTTATAGCCCCAGAGATCTCAGAGTACAGGTGGATCCCAGTACATGGATCATGTTTTTATAGACCCCATTTCATAATCTCATTCTTAGAGGTATATTCCAGGGTTTTGGCACGTGATCTTTATGAAATGGATAGCTTTCAATTACTAAACATTTAACTTAAAGAAGCATCTGTAGTGTGAGTAACCAATAAATATTGGATTCGATTAGCTGTTTGAGAAATGCATCAGCACTTCCGTCGGAATTGGCACTTGAATGATTGATTAACTGATCCGCTGACAGATGAGTTATTTGAGAACTTCCTTAACGCATATGGTTAGGCAATTAAAATATGAATGGTTATGAGCCAATTAGAATTGTTTGCGCAACTCAGTGCAGATTAAGAAAACAGTTTTTGAATGAATTTCAATGAAAGGCTCTCCACGAAGTGGAAAATATGTCCAACGGATCAATGTATATCCTGATTGAGTCTAATTTGCAACTCATTGGTACTCAATGGTATAGACTCGATTCGATTTCACTTCTAAGTGAGATATCACATCTAAATATTTGAACAAACCTATTCAAATCAATGACTTGTAAAAGTAGATCAAACCACGGAAAAATCTTTTCATCTTTATTTATTTGTATATCAATTTCTTTTCTCGCTCTCTCAATATCAATATGCTGTAGCAATTATAGTTGGGTTGAGGACTTTAAAATGTGGTTTTATTTTATTTTTTAGAAGTACATGCTTTATATATTTATTTGTGATACAGGGCAACTTCTAGTCAAGTACTCTAACTTGACAGGGTCTGTTAGCAGTTACGTCAGTTAGTCACAATTTTGGCAACAGTTTGCTAGCTGAATCCGTTTATGTAAAGGCAATTATAACAATTAAGTGGCCAACAACAGTTCGCAAGCTGTTTTTGTTTTTGGTTGTGGCCAGAATCGCTGACCACCCACTCACATATTCAGTAAGCAACTAATAAGCAAACAAAAACAAACATCGGCACGTCGAGCGACGCACTCGAAGCCACATACAAATTGATTAATTAATACTAGTTTCGTTCTCTTCTCACGAAATATTTTGTTTTGTTTTGTTTTGTTTTTTTTTTTAAATGAGTTTCGCGGCTACGATGAGACGACAAAAACTGTTCATTAGACCGAAATTTGCTCCACGCCTCGTCCTCCTCCTGTGATGGAAGCCCAACAGAACAACAAAAGTTTTTGAGCTACTTAAAATTAAAGAAACTAAATCAAAAAATCACTGACAATGAATGCAATTGTCACATTCTGAGCGCTTGGGATTCCCAAAAGGTTTATGTACAGGTTTAGCATTAGAAGTTGGCTTAATGAGGCAATTCCGATTTTTGACAGAATCGCATTTTGACATAAATATATATATATATATATCCAGATGATCTTGATTTTAAATACTATTCCAAATGTTGAATGTATTCTCTAGAATGTGCCATTAAAATTTCATATTCATTTTAGTTTAATGATAGGGTAATGAGTTCATGTTAAAATTGTATGTAAAATTAATATCTATCCTTAACAGTTAAATACTTGACCTCATAATTATTTTATATATGTCTAGAAGATTAAGGTAGCAATTGTTAGGAATATAATAAAAATACTTGAATGCCAAAGGCAATCTATGTGACGATCGATAGTGTCATGTCAGTGAACTCATTGCCAGCAAAACACACTTCCGACTAAGTTAAAAACGACCCTCTCGCATGTCATACAGATACACACACACACATATATATATATATATATATATATATATATATACATACACCCCCCCATTACCCCTCTGCCCATGCAGTTGTCGAAAATGGCCGTCTACTCCACAGGAACTAACGGAAATTGTATGCCACAGTAAATGTGAAAATGGCCGCATCTATTTGCTTGTTGTTGTGTGTGTGTGTGTGTGTTTGTGTACGTCTGTATGCAGTTGTGTGTCTAAAATAATAACACTGCAGTGCCATGACGCCAAATGACCGTCCCTGAGGAAGGAGATATAGATATGCATAAAGCACTTGCCCTGAGAGTCCGGGATACACTGGCAAAACAACAACAAAACCCTTGCAAAGTTATTTCCGGTAGTATAGCTCTACAGGCCGCTTATCGGTTTATAATGTACCCAATGAGTAGCTCTCCACCTAATCATCACAATGCGTGCTTAATTTATGAGCGTACATTTATTTATCATTACCTCTCATTTCTATTGTGGTTGTGCTTGTGCCGATGGCAATAAAAAAAATAACATTATTTATTTACTTTCTTAATTGACAATTAAAAAAAAAAAGTAAACATTTCTCTGATTTTTAAACATTAAAACAATAAAAATATAAAATTTAAAAAATCCAGATTTGCATATTTGGCTTACATCATTTCAAGCAATATAAAACGGAACTTTATTTACTTTCTTGATTAACAAATTCATGAAAAAAGTATTTTTTTCTGAATGTTTCAATTTGTGCGCTACAAGTTCTGAGAGTAATCAAATTTATTTAGTTCACTTTTCGCATGCTGAAAAAAAAAAAATACCTTTAACAATACAATCAGCAAATTGGTCATAATTAATATTTTATGATTATTATTATCATCCAATTATCGGTTGTATAAACGTACGCACATGTGCAGAGAGATATAAACTACAACAAATTTGACGTATACTTAATAAAAATCAGCGGCATTTATTTGATTGCGGATGGTGAGAACCTGGCCAGCTGGAGAATGGTGGGTGGGGGAGTGTAATCAGGTCTCAAGTGGTGCTAATATGCTGATATAATATAGATATATTTATGTATTTATGCATACACCCAACAAACACTGTTTCTCATTATGCAGCATGGCAGCAAACATTTGCCAAACTCTTTGCCAAACTACTGCCATTTATTCGCTTACCCTTCCACCCAAAATGGATAGCTTTTTATCGATTCATTCATCCTGACATCATTGGCAAAATATATGCATATAAGTGTGTTTATGGAACGATAAATATCTTGAGATTGATTACGGGGGCGCGGCAGAAACCAGGCCCATGAAGTGTCGAAGGCCATGTGAAGGTCAAGTTCATGGCTCGAAGGCAGAACGGCGTCTTAATTAATGAGCCTGATGAGTTGATTATGCGATTTGCCTACAAACAACCCTTACACTTGAATTGAGATGGATAATCTTGAAGGGACAAGTATAACAAATAAATCTGATAGTCAACTATATTCATGTATATCTGAATTGAAAACTATTTTTGCTCCTGTTATTGTGCATCCCAATCGCTGACACTATCTCAATTGTGCGGTTTATTGTTGACCAGTCAGAAACGCATCTGGCACTCAGTTGATGTATGTTTGCAGGTACCTGGGGTACCTTCTAGGTATCTCCCTTAGTGTTGCACAAGAAACGCGGTCAATTTGCTGGCCCTTGTTGCAGACGTTCCGTGTGCGTGGGTCGCTGCACCCTGAATGTCGTAGTGAATGCAATTCATTTGGTGAATGCATATTTGGTTCAACAACCCGTTGCAAAGTTGTGGCTTTTTATCGGTATTTGTGGCACTTTTGGTCACCGGAAATGGCACTGCGGACGACAGTTGTCGGCCGCTTTGGTCAGCCTTGTTGTCTGCTGTGTGCTGTGTGCTGCAGCTGACCATGTGTATATGTATATGTGTAAGTAAATATATGCTTAAAAAATTGTTGTACATAGGACATATTTGAATTCGAGTCATTCTATTTGCTTGGCGCTGTCAAGTTCAAGGACCAGACTAGGAGTAATGTAAAGCAAAGCCATCAACTGCAAATCCTTTTCTTTTGTCCCCACGATGTCCACATTGGTGAGTGTGTCCTTGCACAGCTCTAAACATTTTTGCCCCCCTTCCACCCCCCCATCGGGTTAACCACTGGAGAGCGCTCGCTTAAAACATTCGCTTGTGGCATTCGACTTTTCATTTGGAATTTTTTCTCGTTTGTTTTTTATGCGAACAGCAGCAGAAATTGCTAAGAACAAAGTCAATGACAATGTGCATTTCGTGTGGCTCTTGAAAAATGATTTCGATTTTTTTTTTTTTTTTTTTTTGATTTGTTATCTTTCTGCCCATATAGAATTCAATACTTGAAACGCTTCGCAAATTTAATATTGAAGAGCATGGGAACAATAAGAGAAAAATTATGTGTTGGGCCATTGAAGGAATTTCGAATCTAAATTTCATGCAGGGAAAAAGTTTTTCTAATTAATCGATAATTTGAACTTTTTTTCTACCTATTTTTGAGTAAACGATAGTGTAGCAAAATCAGCAGTCTTAGGTACTATTGATGGTTTAAATACTTATATATATTCTACATACATATAAATATATGTTTTTGCTAATATTTATCAAACCTACCAAGTTGTTTATAAATTCTCTTAAACTATTAGAGTGCAAATAGATTTATATATTTTGTATAGATATATATATATATAACAACATATATAACATATCCCACTGTGCGGCGACAGTGTGTACAGAGTGCTGTGCTCTTTGCCATTGCCTGCTGGGCAATTTTTCGCGGTCGCTTTGATGACTTGCGTACAAACACACACAAACACAGACTTATGCACTCACACACTGCTATTAACATGGTTAAAATTTGTTGTAGTCATTTTTGTGTTTGTTGACTTTTTTTGTTGGGCGTTTTGGGCCATCTCGTGACTTTAATGCCGTTTATCGCTAGTCACTTGTCAGCCGTCGAGTCGCTTTTTGGTCTTTTGGCCTGTTTGCCACTTGTTACGCGCTTTTTCGCTCGGAACGTTCAAATATTTGGCATTCATAATGGTTAGCCATTGGCCAAGCCAGCCGATTCAACATCACCATCCAGTAATTGCTCTTTGCTCGTTTCGTGCCCTGCATGACACATTAGACAATCGAGGACAGTTGACAACCAAGTACCAGTACCAAGTTCCAACCGCAGTACCAGTTCCAAATCCAGCTTGGCGACGAGTGCAACTGCCAAGGTTGTGGTCAACTCAATGATGTAATCATTTGGACTGCAGCTAATCGCAAATACTGTATGGACTGCCGATAATCGCCATGCCCGCTAAGTGATGCCATTTTACTCGTCTCATCTCGTTACGATATCATCGAGCACAGTCAACAATGCGAGCAAGTGACGAGCCAGCTACTCGTATTCGCCTCGTAATCGACACCGTCCACTCATTGAGGGCAGTTCAAGTGATGTTTAGCACAAGTAGCCCAAGTAGTACATACACATTTCGCATTGTCATGTGAGGCAGCCTCTTACTCAATCGTTAAGTTCGCCCCTTGCACTCCTTTATGCAAATTGCGAATTGCCACAAAATTATAGACATTTGTCGTCGAGTACACTCGGAAATCGCCCTGAAACTTAGAAAAATGTTTCTTGTTCTGGGAAATAATTTATTAATATAAGAAGAAAATGTATTAAAACTATATATATTATTATATTTCTATTACTTACAAAAATTGGTATATATTTATTATAAATTTGATTTCTTCTACATTTTAGAATCTACCTTGGAACTGTTAAACGAAAAAACTATGGTTTATGGAAAGACTTAACTTACCATTTTAGAAACATACTTTCTGAATAATAAGGTGAGTTTCCCCTGGCGGGTGATTTTTTTTCTGAGTGTAATTGGAGTCGCTAAGTGCATCGAAAATCGCATGCCAGCCAAACATTTCATAGTAGTGAAGTTATCAAGTTGTTGCTATGTTTTTAGTACTTGTTGTTGTGCACAACACACACACACACACACACAGACACGCCCCCTAAGATAAATCGCTTGACATTGAAGCATCGTCAACTGCAGTTGATGACTTAAAGACTGATCAGCATAAATAGCGATGAAGCTAAATGTGTATTCACTGAACCTCAATTGATCCATACTTGAGCCAGTCTCAATCCAGTTGCAACGCTTGTATAATAATTATACATGCATATATCGATTAAAAATCGTATGCTTAATACACTTTTGATCCCTTTAATACCCTTTAATAATTGCTGTTTCCAGCTGTACAAAAAGAACGATATATTTAATATAAAATTGATTGCAATGTAATCTTAATAATATTTGTTTTTAAATCATCATAAATTGTTATTTATTTAATCTTCAACTATAAGCATTTTTGAGATTGCAAAAGATTAGATATTCGTCGATCAACAGTTAAGGAATAAGCAACTTTGGATCTGGAAAAGAACAAAGTTGATCCATTTTCATTTGGAATCAGTTTAAAGATTGTTGCAGTGGTCTTTGTCAGATCATTCTGCAGTTTTGACGCTTTCACTTTTAGACTTTTAGACGAGCACAGTGGGAAGGTGGGCTGCACCGCAACGTTGACTCGACAGTTGACATGGTCAGATCAGTCTTGCTGATAGTCAACCATTGAGCAATTTACCAACTCATCTCGCATCAAGCACTTTATACTTTCCATTCCCCTCCTCCGCCTTCGCCTCCACCTCCGCCTCATCATCTGGCTGTGTTCCTGCCACTATATACTGCTTGAGTCCGTCCGGTCGTCATTCTGAATGTTGGCTGTCAATCTCTTGTCTAATTAGAAGCATTTCAGCAGTGAGGCAGAATCGTGTGCTTGTGCAGTCCATTCGCTTGTAGTCTTGCCAAAAACTAAAAAAGGAAAGAAAAAAAAAAAAAAATGAAAATGGAAATGGAAAAACTAGCCAAGAATGAAACAGAATTGCAAAATTCAAAATCATTTTGTCATTTTGTAATACATTTCGTCATTTGTGTGAAGCCCTTGAAAATTGCCAAACACATATTCATAAAATTGTATTTTGCCACACAAGTAAATCGAGGGTAACGAATGTTGCGCTTCAGTTATGCATTTTGTAATACTATTTTAATTTATATATAATATGTGCGTATGCATATATATTTTGTTTCGATTTGCGTCATGCGATTGAAAATCGATTTGACAGCAACATCATGCCTATAAATTCTTGAACGAGATAACTGTTCGAAGCGGAGCTCTGAGATGCAGCACACACCCACCCAACCCACACCGACACAGATACCCGTCTAATGTTTGTATATATGTATTGTGCAGCTGGGCAATTCACGTTATTTAACTATTCATAAATTTTATTTTTACACGCCTCGCCTGCCCAACAACAACAGTCGCAAGCGGTCCATTTTGGGAATGGGTTGGTGGGAGGGGAGGGGAGGGGAGGGATGGGAGTTTTATGAAAAGCGAAAGAGATGCATTCACACGTGATTAACGCCAAATGTATCCAGCTATTATATCCGTTTCACGTCCAGCAACTCGTAGCTATCCCAACATAATTTTCAAACGAAAAATGTGTTAAAAATAAACTTTTATTGATTCGTGTAGCGCTGCGATGCGGCCTTTTGAGGTATTTTGCATGCCCTTGTAAATGCCAATCGGTTGCCCCTCCCTCGCCACGTCTCCTTGGCAAAAGCCACGTACCGCATCGTGAGCACCGTCCGCCCACCCCGCCCCCTCCCCCCTCACTTGCCAGCGTCTTCCATCGCCAGACAGCTTTACATATGCTGACTGCGTTGCGTTTGCATTTTATGTGTGCGTTTAATTAGGCGCAAAAAATGCCATAAGCAACCAAATGGCACTCAACTATAGCGTTATCAATTCCAATTCCACATCCACATCCACATCCACATCCACAATATGTGTATGTTTTGTAAATATATGTATGTATCCATACTACTCGTATCCAAATGCATAATTCGCATTTGCTTATCGTTGCTACTGCCAATTGAGTTGGCTTTGGTTGCGCTTAAACGCTGCGTAACTGAAGATGGAATAGCTCCGCCTTATCGGCCAGCAGCTATGCAGTTAAATATATGTATATGCACATATATACATATATATGCATATATATATATATATCAGGCCTTGTGTGCTGATGGGGGCGGTAGTTGAACGCAAGGTGCTGTCCATTCTCTTTTATCTGCAGTCCGTTTGCGGCTGTATCAGTTGCCGGTGCATTGCACTGCATTGTCAGCCAAGAGGCCGTGCAAATAAAGGAGCAGATCCATCGGTAAATATGCAGCGCTGATTCAGACACGGCGTCCCTCAACCCCACACTGAATTGCTACAAAGCAAACGTTGACAAGCCTTCACCGATAAGCGAACCATTCAAAAAAATAGACATTTACTTAATATACTCGCACTCTCTACAAGCTATTTATTTAGTATATTGTACTATTGCTGAAATAATAATCACAATCATAAGTATAGAAAACATGTTAAGTCTCAAGATAAAGTTCTTTTTAATTGCGTTGGCATGAAATAATTTATAGTTTTTTTTAATATACAGTTCGTCATCCTCATAAAACATTTTTGTGCCTAAGAGGTTTAACTAATTTTCGGGCAACAATTGACATATTTTACGATCGCGAACGGCAGGTGCAGATCTTCGATAAAATATACTGCGTAAAACAGTTTTAATATTATTTAAGCACTTTGTAATTGAATTTTATTATCGACCAATTTTGTGACGAATCGCGGCAACATTTCACCGCTGCTTCCTCATCAGTTGGTAACGGCTGGATCGTAATCCTATTTTTATGCTCTGATACCGAACGTATAATGGTATATTGGTCTTGTGTAATTTTCGTCATGCTGTCTGTTCGTCTGGTGTTAAGATTTGAGTGCTGCGCCTACTAGGAGGCTAGGAAATCGATAACCGCAAATCGATAAAGCCACATAACTCCCACATAACTTTAAGGCTGTAGCCTTCGCTAAATTTGGTTGGTGTGTTGCTGGCGATATCCTTCAAAGATCAGTATGGGCCGCCCCCAGCAAAAAATGTGAAATGCGTATATCTTCCAAAATTTGTAAGTTAGAGTCACCAAATTTTTAAAGTATATTACTGGTAACTCCCCTAAGAGATCGATTAAACATTGGATGGCCACGCCGGACTCTCCCAAAAGCCGATGCACATGTTAGTGACAGTCGAAAGAACCATATATCTAACACAATTTGAAAGCTGGACACTCTTCAAAATCCTTAAAAATATGTTGGACAACGCCCACTCCCGCCCCCAAAAAACGATAAAAGCTTATATGTCCCGCTATATAAGATCTATAGTTAACAAACTTAGAAGGTAGATTACTAGGAAGCTTCTCTAATATTTTGTTTAGCCATTTTGAGGATAGATCTCCTTCAAAGATTGGTATTTCTTGGCTACACCCACCCTGTTCTGCGGCACCTGTCAGCAGATGGTATTACTTGTGGTATCAGAGTATTTCCCAGTCGGTTACACTCGACTCCAACGTTCTCACCTGTTCTTTTTTTTTTTTTTTTGGATGCGATAAGAAAACGAATCTGGCCTATTTATTCTGCTTTTGCAATATTTGCAGAAAGCCTAATCGGGATCGCTGAAATTGTTGAAATAAGAAAAGCTTTCCGGACTGGGACTGTTTGCTTATTTTGCCGGCTAACTGACAGACACATTAAAAAAGAACCGATCTGTCCAATTAAAGGCCAAAATGGCAACACTGCTCCTGACACCATTGGTACCAAATTTGTTTTGTCAAATTCTGTAGTAAATAGTCGAACAAATATTAAAAGCAACAAACTTTTGCAATACTGGTGTTGTTAATTAATGCTTAGGAAGGGTTTAAAAATTCCGAAAAATTGTTGAAATGAATTCGTTTGCAAATCTCTAGAAACCAACGCAAATCAACGAAAATCTTGGCATAAGCCCACATAATGCTCTCGAATATGTTTGTTTTTGACAATGACTCACTGACAATTAGGACGCTCAACTAAATATCTTGTGTAGCAAAGCAATGGTACGGGCCATATACTCACAGTGTGGCCATAAATAACCCTAGCCCAGCAGATGCTGACATCACGAAAAGAAAAAGAACAAGAGCAAGAACCAGCACCAGCACCAGCACCAGATAAAGACAACAACGCCGGTAACAGCAAAAGCAGCTGAAGAAACCAATCGAGCGACAAACGCACACAAATATTAATACATGAAAAAAAAATATAAATGTATACACAGATACACAGATACATGCATGTATGCAGATCTGAGTTCAAATTCAACACATGCTAATAAAAATGCCCATCAGACAAACATCTGGACAATCCATGTCTAGCTTCAGCTCCTATTGGGTCTCGGTCGCCTTTGTTCGACGCGCTGCACATATAAGAGTTCCATGCGACATTAAATTGGCAAGTGGATTGGAATATATTTTGGGAAGGGCAAGGCCTAAAGTGATTGGACCGAGCAGAGACCCTAAATAAAAGCCATACAAAATTGGCCAATAATTTAATTATTTTGCGCTGCCTTTGAGCCTGGCCTGCATCATATTGGTCCGCTAATTGATTTGGCTTTGTCACAAAAAAAAGCCCCAAAAAAAAAATTGGCAAGCAAAGGTCATAGCTTCAACGTCAGATGTCAATAGCGAGCCGCGAGCTTTGCTCGTGTGTTATTTAATTCACTTAGATCTTAAAATGTATGTGTAATTAATTAGTTTTGTTGCAGCCGTGGCAGTGGCAGTGGGTGTGAGCCAGCGTATGTGTGTGGGTGACTGTGGGCGTTTATCTCGTATGTTATCCATCAGTAAATTGCAATCGGAAACTTTTGTCAGAGTCAATTTTGTTTGGCAGCAGAAAGTCGCTCGCTGGTTGCTTTCATTATAAATATTAATGGGACCACATGGTGTATGAGTGCGTTCCCCAGTTTGTTCGTGCCTCTGCGAGGTTATAAGCAAAGCAACGGGGTGGGGCACCGAGCATCATTTCAATTGCGTACGGATACAGACAGCAATAGACTATGTCCTACGGCTGAAAGTTATTTTAAGTCGGCCAAAAATGACTTATGTTTTCCAACTTAATCCTTGCTCATCTAGGCTTGATGTTTGTTTTCAATTTAATACATATTATATAGTTCACTCTATTTAAATGATTTAAAATGAGATAAAAGAATTTACCTAATTTTTAAGCCATTCTATTTGATATATGTATGTTCTTAAGTAATTCAGATCGTTTTTTTTTTTGCAAATAAAAGTTCTTAAGTATTTTTTTATGAGGTTAGACCAGTATTGCATTACTTTTGACAACATCAAGTAGTTTTCTACTTTCCTTTTCTGGGCGAAGCTTAAATAAATTTCCCAAATTTGCCTGCCTTTTATCTTCAAAGTTGTATCTTTTTTCCAGATAGTTTTTAAATGGTATTCGTGTTAATGCAAAATGTTCTGACGTATTCATAACAACTAGTCAAATTAATTTCATAGAATTGGGTTGAGCAATAGGTCAAATATGACCGATATGATTACTGATGATGATGCATCTGATGTTGATTAATGCGGATCAGCAAAGTGCCGCGAATATTAATTGCTGCCAATTGATGCAATTAAAGTTGGGCCACCGCAAAATATTCGTCCAACTCGAGTCCAACACGAAATCAGAAAATTTAGCAATCACATTTCACTGAAATTGAAAGGCAGAAAGCTTTCACTTCGACGTGGATGCAGCATTTGTAATTTTGCTGCCATTGATTGACAAAGGGATTTCCCTACTGCCCACCATTTGGGGGCGTGGCCTCTAATTGAGTGCCTGCCCGCGGAACGGGCCACCCTTCGGCCCGCCGTCTAATTTGGTTTTGGCAAAGAAATTCATTAGGCGTCCCATCGAATATGGTCCCATACATCCGTCAAGCAGAAACATAGAAAATTACAAAAAAAAATCGTCTTGTTCTGACGTTCGGTCCCCCCACCCCCCACACCCACCCCCCGCTCTCCCTTCCCCAACCTCTTAAGAATTTTTAAATTGCTTTTATTGTTGGTGGTGTTGTGTGGGCAAAATATAGAGCTGCTGCCAAAAATTCGCTGAACAACCAAATTGCGCGTGTCTTGAAGATTCGCTTTAGGCAAACGCTACCCCAGCTGCAGTTTGATATTTGCCTGATTTGGAAAAATGTTCAAAATGTGAAAGGTTGCAAGGCTGTCACCATAAAGCCGATCTATATTAGATGATGCCGTTTGTAAGCAGCTACAATTGACGTGAGGAAAATCGCTGTAATTAGTAAAAAAGGTACCAAGTGCAGAGAGAGTCTTTAAATAAACAGGACTAATGGTAAATAGTTTAAGTCAGTCGGATGAGAGAGTCGCCTTCAAGATACAAACTAAAGTCGGAAGTGAATTGCGTTCGATAGAAGAGCAAGTTGTTAAACGCTTTTCGATTTGCTTGCTTCACTTTCTTACTTTCTTACTTACTGTGTGCTTTTGCTATTGTTTTGTCTGAACTGATTGTTATTTTGCTTCTTGATTCGTTGTTTTCCTCTGCTTCATCTTCTTTGTCTCTTTGCTTTTCGATTTGCGTCAAGCTTTATTATGCTCTTGTGGAGGGTAATCTTATTTTATCATGCGATTTGTAAGTAGTATATATATATATATTCTTGATCAGCGTCATTGCCTGAGTCGATGTGGCAGTACCCGTGTGTCTGCCTCATTCTATGCAAACTAGTAATTTAGTTTTAAAGCTATTTTAATGAAACCCGATGATGATGGATTGCATCAGTTTATCATAGGAAATATCGATCGGTTACTATAAAAATAATATCACTAGTTATGCGTGTTAGTCTGGTGTTCAAATTTGTCCAAATACATAGAGATGATTTTTATACTTAGCCAGAGGAACAATCGGTTGAAAAATGAGTTCTTATATGAATAACAATTATTGTGTACCAAATTTGCCTCCGTTCTATAAGGGTATATAATCTTCGGCATGCCTAAGATAACGATATTTCTTGTTTTCGGTTTCTCTTCTAATTGTCACTGCGCCTTTTGTTTGGTTTGTTGATTCTCGTTTTGTTTTTGGGCTCGCTTCTTGCCTCCGAACTAATTAAGCCATTTGACTCAATATTTGTGTTATGTGTTCAATTCGATTCAACAAGCACTTGAAGTATATTTTTAACATGTACAGTGAGTTTGCAAGCGTACCTCCAAGTGAAGTACTTGAGGCAGCTCGCATGCCTTATCGCCATAGTTGAACTGATGTTTGCACAGTTGGTGCGGAGCTGGCGTCAAAATTAATCGCAAACAATCCGTCAACAGATATTTTGCGACCTCTGTCAAAAATACGTATGTACGTAGTGATATACTGTACGGCTACTACTTCCAGTTCACCAGTTTACCAGCTTGTCAGTTTATTTTCCAGTCCGTTTTGTCTTTCTGTCTTTTTGACGGATTCCTTTTTTTTTTCTTTTTGTTTTTGTTGACTGCTTTAATATTTTTATGTGCGCATTTTGCTGCATAAAGAATTATAATTATAAGACGTGAATATTTTTAATTTGTGCACATTCTTAATTTTTCATCAACCCACCCAATCCGCAACTGTTCCACCTATTCAAATGGCTTGCCAATGTGTGTGCGTGTGGGCTTGTCCAAAAATTCTATTTGCGGCTCCCCAAGTGCCCGATTTGTTTCAAAACATTTCTGAGTTATGCAAGTGTAAATATTTCACACTGGTGCTTATAAATTTACGTGAAGTGATTCTCGTGTGTGTTGCTTTTTATTTGCTAGCTTGTATATTTTTTCTTCAACAATTACCTGTATGTTTATGTGACCCACATTAATTTGTAGCTAAATTTAATTAATGGCTACCATCAATGAACTTGGTTTTATTTTTGACGTGCAGATTCTGTCTAAATTAGAAATTTTGCAATTGCTGGCATATTATGCAATTAATACATTAATAGGAAATCTATTAATGGGCACCTCACTATACCCTTTTATGAAAGTTGGCTTGAAAGGGGTGGGGTACACAAAAGGTTTTCTTAAACCCAGTGAGCAAAGTAGTAGTAGTAGTAGTAGCAGTAGTATCTTAATATATTATTATGCATGTGAATAAATATATAGAAAAAACTTTTGTACAGAACCCAAACAGAAACAAGAGAGAACATTACAGTCGGGCGTAACCGACTGCGAAATACTCTGATACCATAAAAAAAATAAGTGGGTCTTAGTAATCTATCATCCAAGTTTGCTAACTTTAGCTCTCAAATTGTGGGAAATATAGGCTTTTATCGTTTTTTTTTATTGATTCTTAAAGGCAGCTACCAAAAATATACAAAAAAAAAATGTTACGGCTCTAAACTAAAATCTGCGGAAGATATAGCCATTTGAAATTTTTTAGGGACGGGTGGCCAGGTGGCGGCGAAGGTGTGCGTGGCGTATACCAATTTTTGAACCAACCAAATTTGTTGACTGCAGCCTTGTGGCAGATATGTGGCTTTATCGATTTGCAATTATCGATTTGATCGATTTCCCAGCCACCTAGTGGACGTGTAATGCAGACACAGCTCAATGCATGTTATAAGTTTCAGGTCTTTATCTCTAAAGGTGTCGAAGAATGTTGCGTTGTACAAAATAATACCCTACTTTCGGCACCAGAGTATAAAGAGCACGAACTCTAATTGAAATTGAAACTTATGTTTATTTATATTACAATTGAGATCTCGATTGCGGTATATTGTAATAATTGGTTTATTTATTTTATTGGTTGATGCGAGTCTAAAGTGGCGGAAATACACATAATGAAATGACAAGATGCATACGAATATGGGCTATGGGACCTATACATATATGCATATAGATGGTGAGGTATCCTTTAGTAGAGTATACTCCATGCCTTGTTTTGCCTGTGACATTTTCACTCATTTGCTGGTTGCGTAAACTCGTGAGATTTTACGAGTACTTCTGAGTATTCGCAAAATGTATCTGTGCATTATTTTGAATTTTTTTAATGTATTTAACGGACTGCCGCATACAAATCGCCATTTATCTTCACTGGCTGAATGTCGCCAAAACGGTTCAAGCTATGGAAAGAGGGACTCATTTTGTGGGAGCGGGGAGTAGTGTGGTACTTTGTTGTGCGTGGGCATGGCCGTAAATGTGAACGGCAAGGCAAGACACGGAAAACTGACCGAACGGACATGAACATTGATTGATTTCACGCCAGCCAACAACAACAGCCGCTGAACGAGCTGCTTATTTTTAGCGGTTATTTTTTGAACAGGCATTTTGAACATCGTGCGGGTCGGAGGGTGGACGGGGCCAGGGGGGCCAGGGGGCCACGGATACGTAGAATGAATATGTTATTTTAAGTAGTGTGACAGCAGGCGGGCAGGCAGGTGGCTGGGTGGCTGGTGGCTGGGGGGCAGGGGGGGGGGGGCAGAGGGCAGGTGAAAGAGGGCACTCGGCACGATTTTGCTACCCAGTGATTGCGTGCCAAAACATTTTGAATAACGGACATGCAACAATGTTTCAAGGTCGTCCTAACCTTAACATACCCATTTGAACTAACTAATTTTCAATATTTCTTTTTTTCCTTCATTCTTTTCAATTACAGCCCTTGAACTTGGCAGACTTTTGGCGAGCAGCCGCTTGGCGGCGGCGGCGACGGCAGCCGCATGGATCATGCCGTCAGGGCGACGCGCGGCCGCCCGCTCAACACGTTGCGCTTCGAGAACGATGAGCTGGAATGCCTCTATCAGCGTTACACGCTCAAGCTGCAGCGCTTCTCCGTGCTGGGCGTCGTCGCTCTCGTCGTCGTCCTTTGTGGCGTAATGGCCGCCCTGTCCCTGGCCTTTAACAATGCGCCCACCTTTCATGTGAGTCTGAACTGATTTTTATTTAATTTTTTTCTTCGCGGTTTATTAGACAAGCCAAATGTAAGCAAGTAATATCCATGGAAAAAACTGGCTTAGAATACTGCCGGGTCTCTTGATAGCACAATGTGGGCTAAGAGGGCACTTAGCTAAACTAGATATAATCGTCAGCGGAATCTGTTGACCTTAGAATTGTGTAGCCTTCGTCATGCAATATCCTAGCGAAACATGTCTTAAGTTTATCAGACATAGAAATCGTCAAGCCGACAAAAATTCGTGAATTTGTGCCAGAATCAGGGTTGAAGGAAGTGCTATATCTAGCTATATCTAGCTATATTGTCTAGCTATGTATATCGCAGTGCACGAATAATTTTGATTCTTGAGCTGAGCACCAACTGCTTGCTTTCTCCTGATTCTTAAATCGATTTTTGTACTGTACGGAAATATAGGTGTTAGCAGTTTATTTCCGGTTTACAATGGTAGTTAAAAGATCATCTTTCGAGCGATTGTTCCTACGGCGGCTAGATGACATAGTGGTCCGATCGGGTCATCTCTGACCTATATATGTACTACATTGAGCAAAAATACGGGTAAATACCAAGTTTGAGGGGCTAGTTTGCAACACTAATGCACAAGTCATATTCAAGTAGAACGTGTTAATTAATTAATTGTTCAACTTGCAATCTATTTTCGATCATAGAACATCTTTAACTCGATTGTGTGTGTGCTGTTTGCCATTGTGCTGGCGCTGCTGCAGTGCTCGATCATCAAGGATCACCATTTGCCCACGCTGTGCTATGGCATTTTGTTGTTCACGGCCAGCATTTGCATTGTGTCGATGCCGACGCTGGGCAGCATTTTTCCCGTGGACACCAAGGAGGTGATGGCCGAGGGCGTCTGGCAGATTGTGTTTGTGGTATTTTTGGCGTACGCAATGATGCCGTTGCAGATCTGGGAGGCGGTTGCCTTTGGCATTACACTCCCCTCGGTGCACATCAGCATTACGGTCTATAAGATCTTTACGGCTGCACTGCGTTATCTGGAATACAATCAGCTCATTGCGAACATTGTCATCTTCATTGGGGTGAATGTCGCCGGCCTGGTCGTCAACATCATGATGGAACGTGCCCAGCGGCGGGCGTTTCTCGACACACGCAACTGCATCGCTGCACGCCTGGAGATCCAGGATGAGAACGAGAAACTGGAGCGACTGCTGCTCTCTGTCTTGCCGCAGCACGTCGCCATGCAGATGAAGAACGATATTCTGTCGCCCGTGGCCGGTCAATTTCATCGCATCTACATACAAAAACACGAGAACGTTAGCATCCTCTTTGCAGACATTGTCGGCTTCACCGTACTCTCCTCCCAATGCAGCGCCCAGGAACTGGTGCGACTACTCAACGAGCTCTTCGGCCGGTTCGATCAGCTGGCGCATGTGAGTGCCAACTGCAATTGGCTGCTGCGACCATTTCACGGAATTAACTTGTGGCTCATTTATTTGTACAGGACAACCACTGCTTGCGCATTAAGATTTTGGGTGACTGCTATTACTGTGTCTCTGGCTTGCCGGAGCCGCGCAAGGATCATGCCAAATGCGCCGTGGAAATGGGACTCGATATGATCGATGCCATTGCGTGAGTAGCCCTTCCAATGCATATATTATAATACGCTACAATTGGATCGAACTTCATGTAATATGATTTATGTTCAAGGATGCTAACACCAACATTAAGTACAAGTTGTTGTTATAGCCTCGCAGAAGATATTATTATTATTGCGAAATACCATATTTGGATAGACATATATATGTGTAATATAATACTTTAAGGCAACCCCAGAAGGGAACTGTTCTTCCTGTGTGGTGGTCCTCACTGATCTCGGCATGTCGAGAACTGACTTACTTAACCCACTTTCTTGATCCCGTTCGCAGTACCGTTGTGGAGGCGACAGATGTCATATTGAATATGCGTGTGGGCATTCACACTGGCCGCGTTCTCTGCGGCGTTTTGGGGCTGCGCAAGTGGCAGTTTGATGTGTGGTCCAATGATGTGACGCTGGCCAACCACATGGAGTCGGGTGGGGAGCCGGGGCGGGTGCACGTGACGCGAGCCACACTCGACTCGCTGTCGGGCGAGTATGAGGTGGAGGCGGGCCATGGCGATGAGCGATCGTCGTACTTGCGGGATCATGGCGTCGACACGTTCTTCATTGTGCCCCCGCCACATCGGCGCAAGGTTAGTTCCAAGATAGTTCCAAGAAGTCATTAGCTGCTGCTTGCGACCTTTCACTCATGTGCATCTCTTTCTCTATTTCTGTGCATGTGTATTGCAGCCCCTAATGCTAAACACGCTTGGTGTACGCTCGGCGATCGGTAGTCGACGCAAGTTGTCATTTAGGAACGTGTCCAATGTGGTCATGCAACTGCTGCACACCATCAAGTTCTCGGAGCCGGTGCCCTTCTCCAATATTGCCACCGGTTCGTTTCCCTCGGCTGCTGCTGCTCTGGGCGGCGGTCCGGCGCGTGGCAGCAGCACGGATGCGGCCGCGGCCAGCGTACAGGTGTCGGAGAAAGGATCACGCAAGGTAAGTGGCCAGTGCCCCTTCTGTTAATATCCTTTTGTCCATGATCCAGAAGAGTTCATAGACCATATGTTCCACTCTTCACAGTTGAAAGACTCGTTGTAGCTCGGTAGTCGTAGCTCAGTTCTATGCATGTCCGGGTCGTTCTTTTTTTTTTTTTGGTTTTTGTTTTGTATTCCTTTTTTGAGGGGATTGGTTGTGGGTCTGTTACGTTATCATTTCACGCTCGATGTGTGTTTGGTTTTTCGACTTGTACCGTTTCTCGAACCGTGTGTACCTCATGGATACACTCTCGAACTCAATCTGATCTGTCGATGGCTTGCTGTGTAAAAAATGCGACAATTCCTTATGATTTCTTTCGTTGATTTCTTTCTTTTCGTTTACTTTCAGGATGCGGTAAGTTCACCGTACTTATAAATATAGTATGAAACGTTCCCAATCCCAATCTCAAAACTTCGTACCCCTGTTTTTTTCTTCTGTTGTCTATTTTGTGGGTTTTTGTTTTTCGATTTGTAGACGCAATAAATTGCATAGTGTAAAAATTAAAAAAAAAAATAAAAATTGCATTGTAATTTGCGTAGAACAGTTGGCTCGGTCATCAATATATTTTTATTTTGTAATTTGTAATCCGTACTGTTGTATCTACTAACATAACATATGCATAAGTAAAGTACTGGTAAAAACTGTAAAGGATGCCTTTCGTTTGTTGCGTTTGTGTCGATGTTGTGCGTACTTAGTGTAAGGAGTAGAAGACCAATGATGTATTTGCTGGACTCATCGGTAACACCCACTGAACAACAACAACAACAATGTACACGAGAACAAGAAACACACAACGCTGACACAATTTCACATTGGGCTACTCAAAATACTGTATATTAAACTTAAACTTTACTGAAAAGGTGTAGGTACCCAACACTTATGCGGCTACCAATTTTTTTCAAAACTGAATCATTAGAAATATTGAAAATTCACTACACATTGCTTAATATTTCAAATGCTGTGATGATGTTTAGTTTACTTAAATTACACTTTAACCCTATACTTACACTGTAAACTTTTGACAATTTACCGCTATCTGCCATACTACAAGTTTCTGTTTCAGTTTCCGTTTCCGTTTCCGTTACAGCTTCAGTAACAATATCAATTCCAGTTTTTCGTTAAGTTTCATCTTTATCTTTATGCGTTCAATATGTTGTCCTGTCTATGAACTATGAATTTATCCCATTTTCTCAAAATCAACCTTGATATTTTTATCTATCTCTAAACTACTGTTACTTTATCTACCCTAACCATACTTAACTATCGTTAACGTTATTTGACACCTCGTATTTTTGGCTATACTACAATATTTTAACTTTTATCGATTTAAGTAAAAAAGTAAAAAAAAAAATATAAAAAAAAAATAAAATATATATATACATATACTGTGTATACTTCTCTGATCTAGGTAATACGTCTACAGAAAATCTTGCATGCTACCCCACCACCGCACGGCACCATGGGCTATGGCAGCGTCGTCGGCAGCGGCGGCGGCGGTGGGGTGGGCAGTGTTCAAGTGACCGTAGGCACAAGTCCCAATTCAACAGCGAGTACGATTAGTCGCATACATAGGCACAATCACAAGAATAATAAAGTGAGCAGAGCAGCAACAAAACCAAATGTTTAATTTTCGTTCACATTCGTTCAGTCGTTCTTCAGTCGTCGTTCAGTCTTGTGTTCCTTATGTATTTATGTTGGTGTTTGTTGTTGTGTTCAATATTATATTGTATTTTGTACACGTTCTTTCACGTTCATTCGTTACGTGTTGTTTGCCTAAACTCATAATTACATATTTAGTTCGTCCAGTTTCGTTGAGTTTTATTTTCACTAATAACTGTTATGATTTTTTGCGTTGCGGGTGGGTATTTAACAACACTGCTTCGTTAAGTTCCATTAATCTTAAAGTTTCGTTGAGTTTCATTAGAACTTGCGACTAGCTTACTTAGCATTGCATTTACCGCATGTCGTCCAATCGTGATGCCCTCATCTCGTCAAGTCTCGTCCAGCTGATGTACATTCACATTCTTAACATTCCGCGATTCCATTATGAGGCTCCGTTGTCGTTAACGTGTGAGCGGCAAAACTACCGCTTGATTTACTTTCAAACAGTTGATCGGCTTATTTTATTTGTCTTTGCGCAATTAATAATTAGGAAATGAATTCAAATATTAGCCAGGTTATATAAGAAACAAATTGAACAATGAAAAAGGATTTTATTTTCTATTATTTTCGGCACATAATTGTACAAATAAATTAATTTAATTTAATTCTTAAATTATTGCAACATCAACTGTTGATGGAACTAATAATACCATACGCTTCAAAACATCGATACGAAATTCGATAAATCACTGCAAAAATAACAAAAACACAAAAAACACGAAACAATTTTCGAATGTTGAATGCACATAATGTTCTCCCTTATGGGAAGATGCCTTATACAGGCAACAACATTCATTACATATGTATGTATATTAATAATTCAACATTCGAAAATTATTTGGAGTATTTCATTAGCATTTTGCAATGATTTATCAGTACATTATTTAGTTTAGTCCAAGCACACTCTTTGCATGCCGCTTTAATTATCTGCTCTCAACTGCATGCATAGTGATCCGATTAGTGTACTACATACTTTAGTTTAGTACTTAGTACTTTCTTCGATATAGCCAGCAAGCGCCACTGCCACCAGCCACAAGCGGGAACAACAATAAGCACTAACTAGACCCATTTTTGTTTTTTTTTTCCTTCTTCCCTGCATCCCGTACAGTCACAGTCTAAGGTCGCGGACAAGTTTAAGCGGCCGTTCCGCAAACGGCATTCGGTGGCCGCCCATCATCAGCCAACAAATCGGGTGAATCGCTTCCTCTCCCAGGCGATCAATGCACGCTCCGTGGACTGTGACAAGTCGGAGCATGTGGATCGAATAACGTTGCGTTTTCGTCAGAGCGACAAGGAGCGTGAATACCACAAGGATTTCGATTTGGGCTTCACGACAGCCATGGGCTGTTCTCTGCTTCTATTAATACTGGGCGCTGCACTCCAGGTGACAGCCCTGCCGCGCACCCTTATCCTGCTGCTGCTCTTCCTTACGGCCTTCATTTGGGTTAGTGCCATACTGATGTTGTTGCTGGCCGTGCGCCTCAAGTGGATCATCTGGGACATTTCGGAGAGCTTCTCGCTTCGAATGGCCATTACCATTTTCACAATAATCCTCATCTATTCCGTGGGTCAGGTGAATGTGGTGAGTGAATCGATTAGCATCCCACTTTCTATTCGCAAAATACATCTCTTTCTCATTTTGTTGTTTGCCCACCAACAGTTTACCTGCGTCACGGATCATCCATGTTCGGACAACACAACGACCTTGGATTTCCAGGGTCTAGACTCCGACAATCTGGATATGTCGCCGGTAATAAGCAAACAGATCGATGCCCATCGCAAGTGCTCGTTGCCTCAATATGTGTCCTTGTCTGCAGCATTCGCCTTCCTGTCCGTTTCCGTGTTTCTCAGGTGAGTGCGAAAATTTCTGCTTTAAATTGAAATGAATGTTTACTGAATCCTGTATCCTTGTCCAACGCAGATTGCCAATTATATTCAAGTCGCTGCTGGTGCTGGGCATGGGCACCATCTATGGCCTGTTCATTGAGCTGTCCCATCAGAATATCTTTGAGTGCTACGACACTCGCGTTAAGTAGGTGGCCATGGGTCATTTGATTGGCCCACATATCAGCGTGTTCTCTATATATAGTGCAGACTTATTTAAATATATCTATGCAATTCCTTCACATTTTAGAGCATCGATTCCGCTTCATTTGATCTCATTGGCGCGCATTGTTATCTTTATGATTGCGATATTGGTGCACGGCCGTTTGGTTGAGGGCACCGCTCGTCTGGATTTTCTCTGGCAGTTGCAGGCGTCGCAGGAAAAGAAGGAAATGGATGTGCTGCAAGCGTCAAATAAGCGCATTTTGCACAATTTGCTGCCCGCTCATGTGGCTGCACATTTCCTCGATGCGCAATTTCGCAACAACATGGTAAGTGGCACACCGCATACGGTTCATCACCCATGCTTTCACCGCCAACTTCACTGACCCACTCACTAATCACGTGGTTTGCCTTTTATTTAGGAGCTGTATCATCAGAGCTATGCCAAGGTGGGCGTCATATTTGCTAGTGTGCCCAATTTTAATGAGTTCTATACGGAAATGGATGGGTCCGATCAGGGGTTGGAGTGCCTGCGACTGCTCAACGAGATCATTGCTGATTTTGATGAGCTACTCAAAGATGATCGCTTTCGGGGCATTGATAAGATCAAGACAGTGGGCAGCACATATATGGCGGTGGTTGGCCTCATACCCGAGTACAAGATTCAACCCACCGATCCCAACTCGGTGCGTCGTCACATGACCGCACTGGTCGAGTACGTCAAGGCGATGCGGCTCTCTCTGCAGGAGATCAACAGTCACTCCTACAACAATTTCATGCTGCGCGTGGGTGAGTATACTACTATACTGCAACCTACAATTCCTTTCTTACCGTTTGCCCTTTATTTAGGCATCAATATTGGACCCGTTGTGGCGGGCGTGATCGGTGCTCGAAAGCCCCAGTATGACATCTGGGGTAATACGGTAAATGTGGCCAGTCGCATGGACTCAACCGGAGTGCCCGGCTACTCACAGGTCACCCAGGAGGTGGTGGACAGTTTGGTTGGGTCGCACTTTGAGTTCCGCTGTCGAGGCACCATCAAAGTAAAGGGCAAGGGTGACATGGTCACCTATTTCCTCTGCGACAGCAGCAGCAATGCCCTGAATGGCGAGGTGCGCAACGCTATGATTAGCAGCAGACCTTCGGCAGCCGCGAATGAATCGCAAACACATCAGTCGCTTCCTCATGCGGGTGGCCTGCATCCCGCCGAGTACTATCAGAAGGCATCGCAGTTCCAGGAAAATCGCGTCAATACAGATACCTACAGCAAGAAGGACAACGGTCATCTGTACAATGTGTGCGGAAGTGAGGAGCAACAGCTGTTGCTGCAGCATCAGCAACAAAAGCAGCCACTTCCCACACCGCCCACGACCACGCACCACCATCTGCATCAGCAGCAGCAGCAGCGGCTCAACAGCAAGCTTCAAAAGCAACCCAACTTTATGACCAATGGTGGTTTACCCAATATTCGCGAGAATGGACACAATGGCGGCGAGATGCATTATGCGGCCACAAATATGGCTATGAATCCGGCTGCAGTTACAGTTACGGCTGCAGTACAGCAGCAGCAACAACAACAACAACAACAGCTCCAGCTCCAGCACCAGCAGCAGCTGCAACTCCAGCACCAGCTCCAGATCCAGCACCAGCACCAGCTCCAGCACCAGCCCATTCCTTCGGTAATGTTGCGCGAGTTCAATATAATTGAGAATCCAAATACCGGTGGCAGGCATCAGCAGCAGCAGCAGTTGGAGCAATTGCCGTCGGCACAGCGGCCACAGCACAATGGTAATAGTCTCGAGGGGGGCGTGGTCGGTGTGCTGGGCGGTGATTGTTTCATAATGCCGCGGCGCGATCAACTGCGCAGCTATGCGCCGCCGCCGGCGCTGCCCTTTAACCAGCATGGCCAGCATCTCCCACTGCATCATCTGTATCACCAGCATCAGCATCTGAATCAGCATCAGCCATCGTCCTCCAGCCTGGGCTATGGCAACTGCCGTGAGAGCGAGCCGCTATTGCATGCCAGCAGCGTCGCGCCGGTAGCCAAGGTGAGTGATGACGTTGACCTCATGTTCTGGAGCAAGGAGATACTGCTATGAACAATGCAACCTGCCCACTAGCCACCCCTTAACCAACTAACCAACCAACCAACCAAACAACCAACCACCCATCCATCCAACCATCCAAGGAACAAACCAACCCATCCATTTGTAACTAATCCGAGCAATGTGCAAAGTGTGTCTGTGTTTTTTTACTGAGCCTAAACGGTTCTCCTCATGAGAATATTCAATTCGAAAAATATATATAATGGAAAAATGCAAAAAATGAATAGGAATCGGAATCGGAATCGGAATCGGAAAAACACGACTCAATTGCATATACAATTGATATATAAATGTTTTTCAGCAAATTGCTCACCCTTTTCCGTTAGTATTTGCCAAAGCTTAGTCTGATTGTAGTTTATAACATTTAAAGTGCTACGGCTCTAGACCAATTTCGTAGGAATTTATTAGTCACGCGATTCATCTAAGCAAATCGAAATGCAAAATTCTCTCATGAAAAGAATCGTAGAATCGAATGCATTTCAATTTATTCGAATCGAATTCTATTTTGTTTTCTCACATTTCTAATTTGCTTATGAATAATATGTGGGGAAAACCCCGAATTATGGCTTATATATTAAAAAAAAGAGATGAGAGAGAGGAAAGTTGATTTATTCAATTTCTGATGTGTAGGGTCAAAGCTGATTAGTTTGGTTAAGCAAACACAGACATCACACACATCCAGGCAATTATTCATTTATTGTAAAGCTAAAACTGCCTCTCTTGCCTTGTGGATTATGCCCCATATGATTAGTTATTGTATCTGCATGTGTATTTGTAATATATATAAGTATCTGAATATGTGTGTGTGTGTCTCTAACTGTGTTCCACTCTTTGCATGCTATCGCACCACGCCCACATTTTCACGACTAACACCTAGATCATGCCCATGCAGCATGCGCCAAAGTACGAGCCACCACGTTACACCTGTCCCAACTCCGTGTTGTCACTGCAGCAGCAACAGCAACAGCAACAGCAGCAACAACAGCCGGAACTGGCTCCACTGCACCAGCAACAGCAACAGCAACAGCGCCAGTATGCGCTTTATTCACAGCAACCGCCTCTGCCGCAGTTGCCGCAGCTGCCGCCGAAGCCAGCATTGAGAAGCTATCTAAAACCGCTGCCCAAGTTGCCGGCGGATATTGATGAGAGCCGCGAGATGTCATCGACAGACGATCTCAGCTCGCGCCCGCATTCGCCCTCGATGAGCAGCTCGGATGAGAGCTATTCAAAGACCACCGAGGGTGAGGGCGATGGCGACGAGGACTCGCCCCGCATCAATGGCGGCCATCTGCAGCGGAACGGACATGGCAACGTGGGGTTCAATGTGACTGCGGGGCGCGTGAATCCGTTGCAGTGGCTCTATCCCTGCGACATACAAGTGGATCCCACATCGCCAGTGGTGATGGATATGGCACAGCTGCGTGATTTTGAGCTCAGCTCGACGACCGAGAGCCAGGGTGGCCAACCGACAACGACCAGCAATACGACGAGCAACATGCAGCACAAGGGCGACAGCTGCAACAGCTTTGACTACCAGAAGACATCAGCAACAGCAGCAACAGCAGCAGCAGCAGCAGGCATCCCGGTGACGTCCGGTGCAGTTGGCAGCACTGCAGGTGCTGCGACCAAATCACCGTTTGAGAGGGAACTGCAAAGACTGCTCAATGAATCGTCACGAGCACGCTGCCTGGCGGCAGTGTCGGCATCGTCCACGGCGGTGCCGGTGGTCACCAACTCGGATCAAACCACCAGCAATTGCAGTAGTCACCACAATGTCGATCTAAGCTATTCGGCCAGCAACAGCAAACTGAGCTCCATCAATGGTCATCTTGGACAGATTCAGGTCAATGGGGCCGAGGGTGGCTCAAGCAGCAATGGTAATCTCAGTGGCGGCAGTAACTCAAATAGTGGCAACAACAACTATCACAATGATCAGCAGCAGCAAGACCATGATCTGCTTGCCATGGCCATTCAGGTGACTGGCAAGCTGCCCATGAGCAACAGCTTCATGATATCTAAGCATCCTGTCGGCCTCGAGGCCATCAAGGAAATTACGCGCCACAAGAACCCATCCGAGTCCAGTCAAATGTGAGTAAAGCACCAACAAAGCCACAAAATACATACTAACTCTACTAAAGATAACCATCACATGACTATCCATTTGTATCTAATGCCAATCCGGATGTCTTTGTCATTATCACTGCTTAAGCTCGCTATTAAGCTCAGATCATTGTCATATACAGATCTTTTATGTATCGTCGGCTGAAGGTCTTGGATCATACATAACTTACTGAAAGTCTATTTAAGTTACAAACAAATAAGATAAGATTTAATTGTTCCCTTACTTTGTTACATAAAACAAATATTCAAATTTATTTAATTTCTTCTCTCTGTATCTTATATGTCCACAATATGTGAAATCCAATCAGTTGAAAGTAAATGAAAAGTTTTTGTTTGCTTATACTACTGTCTTATTTAAAATATTATTATTATTATTATTATTATTTTCCATTTAAAAATTCAAATTGATATCTCAAATGTGGTAACTGAATAGAATGTTTTGCTATTTTTCAATAGTTGATGGAAATGTCTGTTATTGAATGGCCGTTGAATATTAAAAACACCGATGATATTTGTATATTGTCCACCAAATGACGGCAATATTTTAAGGGTTTTTGACACGCAGATATTTTCAAGACTAATGTAAAGCATTATTTGTAGGCAAACATCGGACACGGAATCGTGCGAGATTCTGCACGAGAATCGCAGCCAAATGCATGTGTTGGCCATGTTGGAGCTGCATGCGGCCAAGGAACATCAGCTTCAGCATCAGCATCAGCCGCAGCAGCAACAGCAACAGACCAGACTGCATCGTCAGCGTCCCCGCTCCAAGGAACTGCAGCGCAGCTACGAGAGCCTCGACAGGTTAGATGGTGTAATGGCACCACAGCAGCAGCAGCAGCAGCAGTCGCAACGTCAACGCCATCACCATCACCACCATCAGCAACGGCAGCAGCGCTACAATCATGTGGATCAGGAGGAGCGCGATGATACTGAGGACAACCTGGCCGATGAGGAGTTCGAGGACGATGAGGTGGGCCGCGATGTGCGACAGAAACGACTGCTGCAGAGCGAGCAGAACAAGCACAAGAATGACAAGCAGCAGCAGTCCCAAAATGAGGAACTGGAGCAGCTGGAACAGGAGCAGCTAAGGGAGACGGCGCCGCTGACCAATGGCAGCCTGCGCCTGGAGGCGAATGTGATAAACGATGAGCTAAAATATGGTGCGGCGCATCACAACCACCAGTCCATGGACTCCAATCCACTGGAGAGCCAATCGGAATGGTCGGACGATGATTGCCGCGAGGAGGCAACTGGTAAATGACCCCAAAATTATTTAATATCAATCATTTTTAAACTTTACGCTCACTTTGATAGGCGGCGCAGAATCAACAGGCTACATAACCGATGAGCCTGGTCTGGAGAACATCTCGCTTTTAAACGAGGCGGGTCTGACAGACGCCGAGGGCGCTTTGTCGGACGTCAACTCGCTTTACAATGCGCCCGATGTGGATGACACATCAGTGTCGAGTCGGGCCAGTTCGCGGCTGCTCAGCCTGGATTCACTCAGCGGCTTATACGATTGTGATTTGGACTCCAAACATGAGCTGGCCATTGTTAATGCCTCGCACAAGATATCCAGTAAGTTTGGTCCACCACCCTCGCCGGCACAGCAGCAGCCACTAGCAGCAGCAGCAGCAGCAGCAGCAGCAGCAACAGCAGCAGCAGCAACAGCAGCGCATTCGCCGCAGCAGCAGCAACAACAAAGTTAAGGGATCCGACACAAGAAGTGAAATAAGCATAAGTAATTGAGCACACAAAGGAAACCGAAAACAAGCACTCAAAACGTTGTTACTGCGAAATGCAAATGGTGTCTATTAATTTACAATAACATAACTACAAAGTTAATTACATATATATATTGTACGTGCAAAAGCATCCAATAATAACTTTGGCAAATTCCATGGCACTCCTTCCGTTTTAGTTTTTCGAAATTCCCAAAAATGAAAACTAATATTGCCATTTCTTCAAGTTATTATTGGTTGCTTTACATTTCTTCTACTTATGTAGCTACAGACACTATTTTTACATGTGGGTTTTATACTCTGATTCCGCGGGGTATATTGGTTTTGTGACAGACATTGCACAAAACCAATATCCCAAGATATACCAATTTATGCTGTCCGTCTGCGTGTGTGCAATTTTGTTGTGGAAGATATCGGATTTTGTGATTCTTCTAAACAAACACCAAGATTGGTGAACACCACTGGAATTTCACAGTCGGTTACGCCCGATTTCAAAGTTTTCACTTGTTTTTTTTTTTCGGTGTTATATACGTAGTATAATCAAAAATATTAAGTAAATATATATACATTATAAATATATATATATGCATACGTATTTAGTCATTGGTAATCTTACACGAATTGGCCCAGTTGAACGTTCCAGTTATTCGCAAAAATTAATTATGACTTTAATTCAATGTACTTCTATATGCTTATTATACAAATTATATATGTATATGCGTTTAGCTATAGGCAAATCATCACAATTATCATTATAAACGATATGTGGTTAATTCATTTGTGCGCTTAGCCCCTATAAGATATAATTTGCTCATTTGTTATACACAACATAAGTGCATACCTATAATGCTACATATTTTATATGTAGACCGACCTGTATGCCTATATATTATTTAATAATCGAATATATATAACTACAACAAACGCATGACACGTTGTAAATAAAGCGAAATATTATAAATATTTAACCCTACACTAAAAGTAAACCCTAAATTACACACAACCCTAACTTTGCACATTACGAAGAAAAATGTTTAAATTACAAATAATTGAAATGATTACTTAAAAACCAGAAGAAGAAATCGATTTCAAGATATTCGACAACTTGACAGTTCCATTTGTGAGTTAAATTTAATTTGTGAGTTAAATTTAATCTGAACTATCCGCTTCAACGCCAAGCGTCATGTGCCATTATCGTAGTCAGCTTTTAGCTGCTACGTTAAAGCCTTGCCTACTTTGAGGCGTTGCTCGCACACTTGTACATACACACAACACGCAACACACAAGAACCATACATCTACACACGCATATGATACGTACTTACCATATAATTATGTTAGTTGTAAGCAAACCCATTTCAAAAACAGGTCGAAAGGGCTTTAAGTCAATTTTTTGTTGGCTGTTGCACAATTTTCGAATTTTTCACGCAAAGCTTTTCTCATTTGCTATGTATTAGGTTACATAATTTGTTTAGTCTTTAGCCGTATAGCTTTGTATATAAGTGCAAGCATACATGCCTAGATATTATATGTAAGTCTTCTATGTATGCGTCTGAAAATGGTTTAAAATATGAACTATGAATGTACTCGTACCATGATTCACAATTACTAAGAGAAACTCAAAAATATTGTTGATACCTGTCTTGAGATGATTCCAAAAACGTACAACCAGACAACTATAACACATACATAAAGAACAACAAAAGATAACAAAGATTAGAATACAGATGAAGCCCATATTTTGTGTGTACAATTTGTGAAAACGCCATTGAGCGCAAATATTATACATATTAGGTAATTATGTAACAAGTAAATGTTAAATATAGAGACGCAAATAGCAACAAAACAGCCCACAGATATACTTATGCAGACCCTAAATATTATATGATAAATCAAAATCAAAACTGAATTGACATTTCGCAGAAATATATACACGAGAAAATACGTATTCTATATACACAATACCAGAGAGATGCAATACAAAATATATAGAGAAAGTGAGACAGGAGTGACAGAGAGAGAGAGAGAGAGAGAGAGATGTAAACTGGAGAAATGATATTTATTTTTATGTACCGAGATGCAAATGAAATATATCTACGTATCTACAAATATTAAAATTTTTAAATAGTGTACACATATGTATATGTATGAGCAAAACAAAAGTAACTACTTAAAGCTATATCTCTATGTAGCTGAGTACGGCAACAATTAAAGACCCATAATAAAAACTTACAATTACATATAACTAAATGTCAGCATATCAAATATGTTACAATATTTTCGTGTATTCTTTGCTGATGGTTGGCTTTATCGGGATTAGCTTAATTCTCTTGGCAGAATTGTGCAAAGTATATTTATATTATTATTCTTTTTTTTTCAATTGTCTAGCCAAATATTGTATATAGAATTGGCAAACTAACAAAGCACATGACTAGAGTCCTATGATGTAAATGGGTGTATCGATGTTTGAATATCACTGAGTGATAAAAACTGAATGTACAAGAACACACGGATTAGATATGATCATACTTGATCATACTCAAAAACTTGGTCCGTTAAAATCACGACTCAATTCTATCGAACTCCACTCAAGAATTATGGGATCAGCTAAGAGCCTACACTTATACAAATATTACTCGCAGATCGAACGAAAATAATTCCAAGTCAGAAAATCATTGCTCACTCGAAAACTACGAAGACGATTTGTACACACATTGATCAGTTGGCAGAGCTTGTCAAAACGATCTGTGTGGCACAGGAGCCGCTAGGATTTGGGAGATACGAGCAAAGTGTGAGAAATTTTCTGTCTTGAGAAAAGTTATTTTATTTCAGATGATTGATTCACCACTATCTGTGGTGCAAAGGACATTCCGATAGTAATTTTATGCCAAATTGGTTCTCGAATTCTTTATATTTCTTTAGATCCTTGATTGCTAATCGATAGTTCCTTTTCTTGTGAGCTCAAAATGGGGTTCATTTAAAAACCTTAAGGATAAAGTCAAGATTTGGCTTAAAAGCGCATTACATAAATTAAGTAATTAAACAACAGTTGAATTTATGTTTGAGTTTGTTGAATTTCAATAAAACTTATTATATTTTTAACAGATTTTGTGATCTCATTTTCCATGAAATACAAAAACACGTTATTCTACAGATTATCAAAGTTGAATTGTTGTTATAACATCGAATCGCAAAATATAAGCTAAAAAAACAAATAGGCTTAGTACGAACAGTTATTATCTTACTAGACATTAAGAAATACAACGTTATTATGTAATATTTATAAGCCTCGTGACGTAGTTTTCGTTGCGTGTTTTAAATATTTGCACAGCTGGAATCATTTGAGTTTTGTGCCCTGGTATTTTTGAGTATCATACACAAATATTACAACAGTAGTATATGCTAAAAGCAGCAGGAAATAAAGTTGAAAGCTAACTTAATGTCGACATTTCAAACATCTGCATATTACATAGTTTCCATTGTAAATGAACTTCATTATGTTATACCAAGTGTATAAATTGAAAACATGATTCCTTACTTATTTCAGATGATTTTTAATCAGATCGTATAAATTTACACATCTAGTTTAAATAGCACTTTCGTATTTGTTTTAGACCATGAATTGGTTAGCATTAAAGTCTGTTGGGGAATTTTACTTGCGTCGATGAAAGGGAAAACACAGCTGTACGCATTCTTTAAGCGTGTTTTGGTCAAACATTTTTATGAGAATTTACACATCGTTGACAAGCGACAACTATAAAAGCATCAGCTACAAACGATCTTTCAATTCATTCTTTCGAGATGTTGCGAGTACTTTTGGCATTATTCGCAGTCAGTGCCGCATTGTCTGCGGTCTACGGACAAGTCGACTACTGCGACAAGACTCTGTGTGGGACGAAAAAACACATTGCCTGCGAGAACGATGGGGTAGGTCTACCTCCATATATTCAACATATTCATTATCCTATCATCCTATCAACAAATTAATTATATATATAATTGTATTCATTGAAAATGCTATAGATTGGGTGTTATGTGTTACGTCTGTGTGTCCTTCCGGCTGTCCGTATTAATGTCTCTTGACGCTCAAGACTTGAAACTCACAATATTTACTGCTTCCGACCAAGTGCTAAAATTGGAGTGCGTTGCCAAATTGCTAACACGTCCATAAGTTCTGGATAAATTCTAGAGTCAGTTAATTTTGAAGGCGTATTGCTGGAAGCATCCTCTAATCATCCTAAAAAATACTTTAAATAAAAACAAAGAAGAATGCCAGGTACGCCCATTGTTATCCCCAAAAAATTGAGAATACCAATATCCGCCACAGTTTTGGAACTGGAGTCACCTAAATGAGGTTGCTCCGTCCCCACCTTCCGCAATGGGCTAGTTCACTTTGTTTCCAACTGTCGCCATCTGGTTTTGCATTGATATCAGTGCATCACGCAGTCGGTATAACGATTTAATTTACAGAGTTGGGCTGCGACCTGTCCGACAAGTCCGGCGCCTTCCTTCATGGTACTCGACCTGGAAAAGAGGCAACATGTGGTTCGTATGCACAACATCAGGCGCAATAACTTGGCCTTGGGCAAACTGGCTGCCTACCGACCGGCGAAAAGAATGGGCACCATTCGCTGGAGTCCAGAAATGGCAAAAATTGCCGCTTTTAATGTGCAACAGTGTGCGATGAAGCATGATGTATGCCGCAACACGAAAAAGTTCTCAGCTAGCGGGCAGAATTTGGCATATATTGGCTACTCGGGCGCCCAATCGAGGCGTTCAGACCAGGATCTGCTCACCGAGGCTATTAATATGTGGTGGAATGAGAATAAGAATGCCAACATGGCAGTCATTAACAAATATCCAACTTCCTGGACTGGACCGTGAGTGGTAATAGTCGGTAATCTGTTGCAAACATTTCTCATTTCTCATTTTTACTTTGCAGCGCAATTGGCCACTTTACGGTCATGGCCCGGGAACCGAACATTGCCGTCGGCTGCGCTGCCGCCAGATATTTTGAACGCAACATGAATATTGTTCTTATAGCCTGCAACTATGCCACCACCAACATTATTGGTGTGCCCGTCTATGCGCGTGGCACGGCGGCATCTGGCTGTAAGAAGGGCAAGAACGGCAACTTTGCAGGCCTCTGCAATGTGAACGAGGTCTATAGTCTTTAGATTGCGACACCTGAATAAAAACCGAGCATTTCAATAAATGTACATTTTCTATACTGGTGGCGTTATAAAGGCCGACAATCCTGGTGTCAAGTCTAAACGAACTTTGGTTCCGATTCCGATTCTGATACGTAAAGTATACAAATTAAGCGAACATTTTCCATTTTTCCCAACTTTTTGACACCGTCTTTGATTTTTATACGAAATACTCTGATTTCAGTGTAATACCAGCTGTAAACAAATGAAAAGGAGCCTTCAAGCATTTGAGCAAAAATTATCTACTTCGGACAAATATATTATTACCGTTGGTCAGTAGCTTGAACTGGGAATTTAAGTTATTGTCGACCAGTTTAAGCACACACATACCCAAGTAACATGATCTATATTTTGGTTCTGGTGCTGTCTATTCGGGACAAATAAAATCAATTTCGGAATCTGGATTTTATTAAAACTTTGAATTTAGGTTTCAATTCCAACTCTGAATTTCAATCGACAGGAATGCGGTTCCGATTACAGTTTTGGCTTGAAACCCTACAGAAAATGCTTTTTGTTATATTGCAGAAACAGCAGAACCTTTGGAATCTTTACAAATAATTATGTCTTACCTAATTTAAATAACTTTGGATCTTGATTGTGTGTAACAGAGTATTATTATATATGAAAAAACCGTCAACATGGGATTTCGACATCATATGAGTGCAATATGAGCAGTGTTCCGAGTGTGACTAGATTAAGTCGCCTGGTGCCTCTGATCATTAAATTGATCTACTTTATGGGCCGTGAAAGTCTTCTTCTTTGTACCCGTAGTACACGTGTTTCAATTATTGCTGTATTGTAATACATTCCAACATTATCAACGCTTGCACTGCACAATAAAGTCGGACGTTATCGTAAACAAATAATTATATGAACAACAAAAGACACTTTTACTGAGCTTGCTTAATGAGAATCCGTACTACTTTGTAGTATGTAGTTCGATGCATTCAATGCATTCAGACCGACTTACCAGACACCTCTGGACATGCATATATATTCTGCTTAGGATCGGATGATTTCTTTACCTACATTACATACATACCTATTTGTAATAGGTACACGACATACAAAATTGGCTTTTATGTTAAATGCAATTAAGAAAATAATCATATGAAATTTAGCTCGTAAACCAATTCAAGAAGCGCACATGGTAAGCTACGAGACTAATCTCCTTCTCTCTCTCTGTCTCTCTCTCTATATATCTCTCTCTCTCGCTCTCTCTCTCTCTCTGTGGCTTATCAGCTGTCTTTTATACATTGTAAATGCGCTTTTTCGAGGGATATAGCAATTCTAAGTTGTTCTCGGCTTGTTGACACTTTTCCATATATCTGATGACGTGTCGGGCCTCTTTTTAGCTCTAATCGCTCGTAAATAAATGTTTGTATTTTATTGCGAGAGCTAAGGCAACGTTCAGAATAATATTTAATCAAGTGCTACGGCCACTAGATAAAGAACCCCAACACGGAAAGAACCCCCAGCGGAATTGCATAAAAGCCACGGTAAACGCCAGAGCTGGCAACAAACGTGAACCGATATTGAAATGCGCAACATCTTATCCATAACAATTTTAGCCCTGGCTCTGGGCATCACCTGTGCCTTTGACTATTGTACGAGGAACTGTGGCACCACACAGAACATTGGCTGCAACAACAATGGGGTAAGTAATCATCGAGAGGGGTACCTTCAATATATATACTGGATATGCTGTAGACAGTAATTGATTGTATTCGTTTTAAAGGCCTGGGCTTCTTCCTGTCCCAGCGATAGGACCCTACTGACTCTGACGACTGCCGAGAAGAATGCGATTGTGGCCAAGCACAATGAGCATCGCAATTTTATTGCCGGTGGCGGGGAGAGCAAATTATCACCCGCCTGCCGCATGGCCACCATGCAGTGGGACAATGATCTTGCCTATCTCGCCTCCCTCAACGTCAGGAGCTGTGAGATGCGTCACGATCAATGCCGCAAAACGGCCGCCTTCGACTGGGCTGGCCAGAATCTGGCCTGGATGGGTTATTTCACTCCATTGGACTCGATGACCAATGCAATTCGTGGCGTGGACATGTGGTACAGCGAAGTGGCCGATACGACTCAAGACCATATCAATGCCTACCCAGCCAACTACAACGGACCCGCTATTGGCCATTTCACCGTTATGGTCGCTGATCGCAACATCCGTGTGGGCTGTGCCGTATCCACATATTCGGTGCCTGGCCAGTCCTACAAGGCCTACCTTATGGCCTGCAACTATGCTGCCACCAATGTCATTGGCGTCAAAATGTACACCAGCTGCGCGGTGGGTGCCACCGGCTGCACCACTGGCGTCAATCCAAACTACCCATTCCTATGCAGCGCCAGTGAGGTTTATGATCCCAATAACATGAACTACTGAACAGCTCACCATGAGCACTGATGGTGAAATAAACAATATGCATGCAAAACTACAATTGAATTTAATTAGAATTGCTGTCTTCTATTGAGCTGCTTCAAATTGGCAGATCTCCATTGATTACAGCGCAAGATCGAAATTCAGTTGTTTAATTAATCAGTATTAATTAAGTTGTATCTGCTTCAGTGTAATCTCGTCGGCAAAATCTTTACGCTTATTCCACGAGCATATTATGTGGCATACTCTTATGCGTCGGTGATTAAATCTGGAATGCAAACAGAAGAGATCTTTTTTGGGCATTTGCATACAGCTAGCCAACATAGCATTTGGTGTACGTTGCTTTTGGGCTATATCAAAAACTACAACAGGACTTGGTATATATACAATATATATATTAAATATATCCGAGTTACTTGTGAGAGAGGAAAACAAGACGATTCGTGCCTTGACGTATTTTACTACTCACTCTTCAGCATTTAAGATATATATAGGAAATATATGTACAATTAGGTGTTCCTCGACAAATGCAGATCAATTGCGATGAATAAACTAAATATTACTATAAACTATATATTCTTCAAATATATGAATATAAGTTGAAACTTATATTTCATCAAATAAAAAATGAAGGGTTCATTACTTTAACTCCTGCTTGATGAATACTTATGGATTAAGAAAAAATAGTCTTAAATACAAAATGAATACAAAAGTAACTAGAACCATTTCCAATATTTAAAAAATTCAAATTCTACAAATTCTGAAGTGTTCTTTTGTATTTTTTCAGATATACGTTTGCAAATAAAAAATAATTATCGCATAATTATAAATGCAAATCACTTTCTTCAGGAAAATTGTTGTCTGCAATTCAAGGAATAGTAATGAAATTTGCTCTCTCCTCGGCTCTGTTTGAGTTTAGCTGTTGTCTGCATTAGAGGCTGCTAACGAACTCGAGCTCAATTCGCAGTAAAATATAGAAATATAGTTTCTGAATAATAAGGTTGATTACACATTTTCAATCCTTGGCGCCAAGAGTATTTCGATTTTCTAAAATTCAGCCCGATTTATTTTTTTAGTGTGTTTGTATTCAGCAGATATCATCTTGTTGCTACATGTGCGATTGCCTGAGGGGCATTGCTTTTGAACATTGACTGTTGCTCTTCAATCCCGTTGTCTGCTCAACGGTTGACGGTGCTCTGATTTTGATTTCCATATTCGATTGCAGATGCGTATTGCTGTCGGCAACTGTTGCCGATAGCAATTGTGCGCTATAAGCGTGTGGCAGCAACAGCTCCAAACCAATATACGAGTATAGAAGCCCTTCGAACCCCCGCGCGCACATAACTCATGTGCCATCGTCCGCTGTGCCCTGTCATTGTTGTTACAAGTCGAATTTGTCATGAAATGTTTTGGTAATCAATTTATGTGTTCCGTCGCGTCTTTGCCGATGCCCCCCTCCCCCCTCCCACCACCACATCCACATTCAACTCAATTTGCAGCTGTGTGTAGTATTCGCTGTAGTCTGGCGCTTGGCACCATTAGTTTTGTGGTCCAACCACATAGCCGGCGACCGACTGGCAGCTGTCTTCATCTCATCTAAGTTTTCTGACGAAATTCACCTGCAAAGTTCTCCCAGCTCGACGAGCTAACTGATATTTCTCGCGCTGTGTTATTCCCAGCTACAGTTGCCTTGCGGCCCTTCGTTGAGCTCTGCCTTCGACGGCTTTGGCTTCAGCATCAGCATCAGCATCAGCACCAGCATCAGGTTCTGGTTCTGGTTTAGCTTCAGCTTCGGCCTGTCGTACGTGAAAATGAAGCATTTTCCATTTGATGATAAGAAAACATGTTTGGCATATTGATGAATGCCTCCAGAGAATTGTTGTCCTCAGTGTGTGCACTCTGTGTCTGTTCTGCCAGTGCCGTGGCACATAAAGTAGCTTGCCACGCGCTGCAGCACATCAACAACAACTTGCGGCAAGGATTGGAATTGGGTGGCAACGACCACCGACGGCTCGATTTTAATGATGTGACTGACGGAAGCGAAAGCGCTTACCAAAAATTTACTCCGCCTGCCTCCCTTTTTCTCTTTTTTGTTTTTTTTTTTTTGTTTTGATATTTTTTCATATTTCGTTGGCAGGCTCTTGTTGCCTTTGCCCTACGCTCCCCATCCACCACCGTCCCCTACACGACCTGGTCTGTTGGTCTGTTTATTTATGCGTGTGCCGGAGTTTGTTTGCTTTGTGAATACGTGATGCGCCCACGGGTAATGGCAGGCGGAATGGAACATGAAGGCGTCGGCGACGACGATGACGGGGGTGGGATTGAGTGGGGTAGGGGAAGTGGGATAAGGTAAGGAAGCTGCTTACGCCAGCAAGAATGTTTTTAGTTGCCAGCATTCGTAATATTAATAATAATAAAAATAATAATAATAATTTCTCACTTCATTTGTTGCGCAAATCGAAAATGAGCTCCGCTTTTTGAAGCATTGGGTATGAAATTGCCGCCCCGTCGCCTCCTCGTTCGCTGTTGCCTTATTGCCTTATTCCTGATGACCGCTGATGGGTTTTTCTCTGTGCTCTGGATACGGTTTGAATTTTTTATGAGCTGGCAGCGCTGCGTATGCGCAATTTGTGCAGACAACGGTAATCGGTGATGATGCAAAACTCGTTGGCTGCAAGACATTTTCATTTTCCTCTGCCAGCTACAGTAATAACTGAGATTCTGGGAAATTTTCAAGCTACAAATCGTTGAAATTCAATTACAGCAAATTACAGAACGCAACAGCTCTGGATAAGGAACAGAAATAGCTGGCAGTTTGAAAAAGTAGCTACAATTTAAATTATCGGCAAGGTGTGCGAGTCAGTGTGTGTGTGTGTGTGTGTGTGCGAATATCTTTTTGAGCGGAGCGCAGGAAGCCATAAAAATGGTTGCTGCCAGGAAGCAGAAGCGGCGCCAACTTTTGCAGAGATATGAATTCAAGGCAGGCAACAGTTTACAGGTTCAGTGTGCTCCCTCTCTCTCTCTCTCTCTCTCTCACTCTCCATCGATATCTCTCTCTCTCTTTCCATCGCTCTTTTTCACTTGCTCACTGTGCATGTGCTAAAAAAGCGCTTAAACTCGACGACGTATTAGCATTTCACTTTAGCAAAGTTTATCGAAAGGCAGTCATAAGGCAATTTATAAACGGACATGCCAAAGTTTTGCGGCTCAAGTTGTGCGGAAAGCAGGGTGCCAGGAAAGCAGTTAGCAAATTGGATCGCCAGCTAAAATCACAGAGGCGAATTAAATGCGCAAGTTAAGATATGAAGTTCTTAAGTTTGAATTGAATTCCGGTTCGCAGCTGGCTAAAAAGAAATCATCGCACGAGACAGATACTATCTGGAAATTAATGCTACTGTTTATGTCTTGCGGCATTCGGCTTCTTTATTTCTGCTACATTTGCTGCTGCTTCAGCTTTCTGTTGGAGCCACCCCCACCTAAATCATATTAAATTAGCTGCCAAGTTGCGAGCCAATTTCAATTTGTACGCGCTGGCAAAAAATTCTTTCTCTTGCTTTTTCTTCCACTTTTATTTGTATTTTTATGTTACCTTAAACAGCACCCAACCATCTTGGAGCCTCTTACGTGTCGTCGACATGTTGAGTGTTCAAGTGTGTGTGTGTGTGTGTGTGTGTGTGTGTGTGTGTGTGTGTGTGTGCTTGGGTTTGCAACTGTGTGCTTGGCTTGCATGTCGTAGCACACTTTTCAGCGTCGCCATTCATTAATCAAGTTCAGGGCACTTTAAAGTGGCGCTGACTTTGTCGCACCATTGTCAGCACAGCACACATCACACACACCACACACACCAAACACGCACACCACATACACATACCACACATGCACACACAGCTACGCATAAGGCATGTTATAATGATGCAATAATAAAGCCGCAGAAGCAGTTGGCATCCGCCTTATAACCAAGCAAATCCTGAGGGAGGCGTTCTTGCCACGTCCACTCGCACGCTTCCTCCCCTCACACACACACACACACACACACACACATACACACACACTCATTGGCCATAAACGTTGATAAAGTCATAAAAAACCAAACATGGCCAAGAAAAAAATATATATAATATGCCCCCGCAGCATCTTAGCAGCCCAAGCAAACAAAGGCTTAGCCAAGGGGTCCGTTCTAAGAAGTCCGCATATGTTGGCCACAACAAAAACAACAGCAATAATATCTACAGCTATGGCTATAGATATAACAATAACACATTGCGGTTCTTATCAGGCAGGGGCCAAGAAAAAACTAGGCAAACTCTCGCCCCAATCCCTGGGGCGCCACTCATCGCCGTCCGGCTGCGAGTTAAATTGAGCGAACGCATGCAACTTCAGCACAAATACGAATAGAATAATAAAAACATGTACATATACATACAGTCGCACACATATGCACATGTACAGCACATATGTATAGGTATTTGGGCTAAGTAGCACACATTAAACGCGACTCCCAGGGGTGCAGTTGACACGCCAAGTCCAAAGGTAACATTGGGGCAGACCTCAGAGCTGGGCCTCATTACAGCAGCCATCAATCAGTCAATTGGATACTGGGATACCTGCTTGAGTGCAAGGGGAAAGCTTAATTTATAACTTATAAATGGTAAGCCAGTGTCGACCATTTGAGCTGCACTTTTGCAGTAGTTAAGTAAACGAGTCAGGCAAAAGTCTGTGGCATACACTGCGAATGCGCAATATTTAATTATTATACATTTCTTATAGCTAAACCTGCCTGAGCAATCGAAGCAGCAAGCTGCAGCTGCGAAGTGTGCATATAAAAGACACCATAACAGCCATATTTGGCAGGATTAATCATTATCGTAGTCTTCCCTCATTTCTCACATTTCGGTCAATTTCAATTTCAGTTATGATCAAATACGTACACAAATTACAGATGTGCAAAGCATTGATCCGGCTTCGGCATACGAAAACACAGCACAAATACTTTTACATTCCAAGTTTCATCAGGATAGCTTCAGAAGGGGGGGACTCGACTAGACAGGCATATCTATATGGACATGATCAAAAATCAATATACTCGTATACAGTCTGTGTATTTGTCTGTACTTCAGCAAGTGTTGTATAATACGAATGCAACTACAAAAACATGAGCAAATATAGCCATATATGACGATAGAATTACATGCACACATGTATGTAGATGCACTTATGAAGTATATTATAATAAGCACTTACTGTTAATGACATGACAGACCTTATAATTCGAGCACTCAACAATGGCAACAGCAGCAGCAGCAGCAGCAGCTGCAGCAGCAGCGTCAACGTCCAATGACTGACAATAGCTTTCAGCTATACTTTTTTGAATATATATATAATACCCTGTTATCAAGGGAGTGTGCGGGGAGAATGACACTGTTGTGCGTATGTAACCAGCGAGATTAAGTTATCTCCGATCGTACGGAGTGTTTATAGTTTCGATTAGCGTTAACTGACATATTTCTGAATAATAAATCTATTATCTAAAAAATAGGGCAAAGGTCTGGCTTTTTTTAAACCACTTTCAACAAATAACTTATTTGCTTGTGATAAGTTGAACTAAATTGGTTGCATTTCGTATTTTCAAATAGATCATTACATTTTCAATATTATTTTTATTTTAAATTCCATTTTTTGAGAGTGAAATCAATTGCTAACAACGGAATTTAGTATACTATATAGCCACGATCGGATCACGATCTTCGCTGTTTTTCATTGGCGAGAATATATAGCTTTCGGCAACTATATAATAGTAACTCTTATTTTTTTTGAATTTTTTTGAAGCCCAATTGCTTATCAATCAAGAGAGGAAATAACACCAACTGCAGCACACTCAGAAAAAGGAATTGCTCGAACTTTGACGGATCGCCTTACTTTGGATACCTTATTATTCAAAAAGTATATTTTAAAAAATTAATAAATTAAATATAACTATTTGAAGATTGCATATATGCAACAAACCGTTTAGATGGCGTTTAAAATTCATATAATTGAATTTAAAAGAACTTACGATTTTACATCAAATGGAACCCTTTGTTCACGGTTCGGTTGACCTCCTAATAAGCTGCAACATCTAAACTTAAACGTAGCAGTCGAGAACGCAAAATTTCATTACTATTTTGTGAATTTCAGAAAGGATTTTTCGTGTTTTTTCGATTATATTCGATTTTTATTATATTATATTATTATATTATTCAGAAATAGATTACTGGAAAACAGAAGACATTTATAAATTAGAGAAAACTTGTATAATTTTCAGGGCGATTTCCCAAAATTCAATTCGATTTTTTTCTGTGTACAACTACAATAAAAATGGTCAGCATTTAATTGGCCGAAATTAGCTACAACTTGTTACATCTGTGCCTCCAGAAAATTGTTGTTTCTACTGCTGCTGTTGGTTGCCATTGTTGCCATTGTTGCCGTTGCTGCTGTTGTTGTTGTCGTTGTTGTTATTGCTATTGTTGATTGCCTGTTAATAAGTGCTGTGTAATGCTGACCAAAGTTTTGACACCTGGCCACCGTTTAATGCCGTGAGCGCCTACGGGGATTGGGCTTGGCAATATCGCGAGTAGCATCTGCGTCACTCTTCATCTCTTCATCTCTTCATCTTCATCTTCATCTTCATCTGTGCCTCTATCGGCGTCTTCTCTATGTCTATCTACAATCTGAGATCTCATTATGTCTAGCTGGTTTTTGGTTTTGCTTGTTTGCTAATTGCTAATCAGCAGTTAATATAATCATTCAAAATTGTATGCAAATAGCCATGAAATTATGTCAATTCCCGTCGAAAATTAATCTATTGGCCTATTGTGTCCGTCAACAGTCCGAAAATGTGTCAAAAGCTGCGGGGGAAAGTTTTAGATTTAACATTGGAAATAATTGAAGACCAAATTCACATCGCAATTAGCCAACAAATTGGGTGTGCCTAAATAATTATTTAGCGAACCAACAATATTAAATTGATAAGTTTTTGAAAGCATACGTGAGCCAATTTTCAATAGACCATCAAAAAGTGGCAATTATATAATGTTGTTAGTTCTTGCCTAACAGTGAACTAAAAGCCCAACTTAAATATTTTTGAATAGTTCCAAATTCAATTACAATTATTAATGGATGAATGAATTTTGTTTGCGCCTGCATTGTTTAAATTGTATTTATATAAATATATAAATGAATATTAAGTGCAACAAGTAAATCATGACCCACCTAAACACAGGGTATTTACGAGTGCAGAAAAGTCGACTGCAACATTTTTGTTCGATTGGTTTTGTCATTGAAGAACGAGCACCCTTAAAATTCGATCGAAACGCTGTCAAGTGAAAGTTTGTCTTTGTAACTTTGATTTATTGACATATGAATGAGCGAGTCATGTGAGCTCCTAAGTGGTACAACCCCCCTCCTCCCATTCCACACTCCCCTTTCCCACTTCACATTGAGCAACTTGACAATTGGAACAGCTGTTGCTGGTGCTGCTGCTGCTGCTAGTCAAAAGTTTCAGCTGATTATGCTGAGCTAAGCAGCCAGCGTGAATTTACTCACAGTAAACAAAAATAATAATAAATAAATGCAGGCGGGTAAGCAAAGCGCTTCTAAACAGCTGCCTGCTGAGCGTTTAGCAGTTGAATGGGTGGATGGGTGGATGGGTGGCATGGAGGGGCAACTAAAATTACTGTCTTTGTTTGCGGCGAAAAAACAATTGCAATTGGAAATTAATCAACAACAGCAAACAGCAGCAACAGCGGCAACAGCAGCAGCAAGCGTTCCATCCGACCAAACAAGCTGCCTTTGCATTGTTTTTGCATCAAATTACCAAATGTTTAATAACTACAAATACATGCATGCAAAAAAGAAAAACACAGTATGGAAATAAGCATTATCGTTATTAATATTATTCTTATTGATATTTATCAAGTTGGCTGCAGCAGCTGAAACAGCTGAAACAGCTGAAGCAGTGCTTGGACCATTGGACGGCGTTGGGTGGCAGCGTTACAGCTCAGCGATGTTGCATGATTGGGCATCGGTCGACGTGTTCGACTGTCGATCAACCGAGCTGCGGTCTTTGCGGCATTGTGGTTTTCGAAGTCAAGGCTAAGGGGCGTGGACCGCTGGCTGCCATCCAAGTGCGATAATTAAGGCTTCACAAACATACAAAAACAAAATAAAAAACGCTGATTGTTTAACCAGCAACCGTGGCAGCTAAGAACTGGCAGCCACGAACTGCTGAAGGGCAGCAAACACGCACACACACACACACACACACACACACACATTGTATGTGCTTGCATTTGGTTGTATTGTGGCTTCCCCCGATCCATTAAGTCAAATTTTAATAGTCGCGATAATATTCTTTTTAATTTTTTGCAATCGTCAAATTTGCTAAAATTCGTAAGATCAGAGCAAATCTTTAGCTTGTACTAGTTACTTAGTTGGTTAGTTTAACCTGTTTGCAGCACTCGACAACAACAGCAACGTGCACTACTGCCTCGCCCTGCCCCCTTGGCAACTGTGGCTTTCAGCCTCGTTTGGATTAGACGTAAGAGTGCTAACGATGTCGTTGCCGTTCGTATACAAAGTAACCAAAAGTGACAAGGCGAAAATAATTGGAAACATCAATAGTGGCATTGACGTGTTCACAATTAATAGCGAAAGGCAACAATTCGCCATTGCACACACACACACACACACACACACACATAGACACGAGTACATCTGTGCACATAGACCCCGCAGACAACCTGCGTAAATGTACTTAAATGAGGTTGTTCAGTTACGATACCATCTTATAGACCTGAACATATATTATATTGCTAATTGGTTGTGTGCAGATCACTTTGAATTGTCTTTTATTGTGATTTCACTAATCAATACAATTCTACATATGCCAAATCTTCAGATCTTCTTTCATTCCTCCTGCTCCAACATGGCTGATCAGTTCGGTGTTAACCAAAACCGTCAGGCGAAGCCAGACTTCGGCAAAAAGAAGGTGCTCCGCCGCTACTGAGATGTTGGTCTTGGCTCTAATAACCCCACGTGGGGCCATCGATGGCACTTACATTGACAGATATAAAATGAATGAGATATTTGCATATATCTTTTGCTGGATCAATAAAAATACGGTTTATTTTTTTGAATATGATTTTTTCTGGCTCCACTTCAAGTGCTGAAATATGTCAAATTCTAAAGAAGGAGGTCACCAAATAAAAAAGCAATAACACATTTAGTAGCCGTGCTCGCGAATTTACCATGGGACATTTAAGACTCGGGCATTATCGAGTCTTGCAACTGGCTATTCGTCTCCGAACTTGAATAGAGCCACATATTTGTGTACATATTAATATGCGTATACATAAATTTTATGCATGTTTATTTATATATGGGCAAATATGTATTTGTCTTACAAATTTATTTATTTAGTTTTCTTTTTTTTTTTTTTTTGAGACTGGCAAATGTGGAGGCAGACGCAATCGGGGCGCTTATCAAACGTCGCCAGCTCAGTTGCCTTCGGCGTTGGCGTCGCCGTCGACTTTAACGTTGACGTCGGCAACGCGCCGAGCTTGGATCTGGGCGATCGACGCGTCGCGACGCATCGCATGCCACCCGCACAGCTCTGTCGTCACGACGCCAGCGTAGACGCCGACTGCGTTTACCGTGCGGCGAGTCGACGGCTCTCATTAAAATCAATAGAAAATTTTAGTCGCTGAGTTCAGCTCAACGTCGCTGGTTTAGGTATATAGCAAAGCTAGTTAACTAAGCGCAGCTTAAACTACACCAAAAACTAACAAAGAACAATAAACAATACACAATACACAGTTACAACGGGTTTTGCCATGTTATTGTTATTACTGTAGAAACGCTACAAAAAAAAAAAAAAAAAAAAAAAGGAAAACCCTTCATATAAACGGGCAGCAAATTAAAGAACACATCCTGGCAAGGCGAGCGAGCGAGTGTCAAGGAACTGTAAAGGAACAACACACTTTACCTATTGATAGTTATCTAAAGTGAGTTTACCGTTTAGCGTACATTTTGTGAAAATATGTGTGTATCTCTCTCTCTCTCTCTCTCTCTCTGTGTGTGTGTGTGTGTGTGTGTGCTTTTTACTACTAATTTCATTAAAGACATGTAAATTAAATCAAATTCGCGTTTGTCGTGAAATTTGTTTGCGCTCGTTCATGCATCTCCCTCTTACATATGTGTGTAAGCATCTGTCTCTCTCTCTGTGTGTGTGTGTGTGTGTGTGTGTGTGTGTGTGTATTTGTTTGACAATACAAAATTTACCGCATTGTTATTGTTATGCATAGCTCTGGTTGTTATTGTTGCGTGCCCGAGGCATCCAACCAAATTGCTTACTACAAATTGTCCACGTTCATATAACATTTATTTATGCTGTTTTTTTTTTTTTTTTTTTTGTAATGTTTTATTTCTCGTTTTTACTTATTTATTCAGGTTTTTTTTTTTGAGTTTCTATTGACTGGATTAAGGATATTTCCGAAGTTTTTTTTATATTTAAATATTTATTTTCGACTTGTTGCTTTCAGTTTCTTATTTTTATTGTGATTTTTTTTGACTAATTGATAAAGTTTTCCCCCCGAGTTTTTTTTGGGGATTTCTTTGGTGTTTGGCTCAATTTTAATTAGTGTCAGACTAATATGTTGTTTACACATAAGTCGCTTCTTTGACTCGGCCTGTATCCCCAACTAATTGTGTTTAATTGTTCTCAATTTAGACTTAGGGTAAAGCACAGCTTAACTTCTAATGATGGCGCAAGTCTTACACACTTCCACTCACCTACAGATTTGCCATTATATCCAAGTATCGGAGTAAAGTGTCTTACAATTAGACATGCTATTAATAACTTTATGGACAATTCAGACCAACATCGTTTGTTTTACTTGTGTGTGTGAAAAGTTTTGTCAGCAGCCGGAAGTGGGTAGAAATATGATTAGTGGCAGCCCAGCAACATTTTCAGCAAATTTCCCGCAAATTGCATTTGTTTTATTAATTGGCAAAGGTCGATTCCCCAGCAGCCCCGCCGCACCAAGCACCACCGGATCGGATCGACGCTGGCAACTCTAATAAGTTAATTATCATTTGTAATTTTAGTGTTTATCACTCAGTCGCTGTGTCCATTATTTAGCTAATATGGTCGAGCTCACCACTTCCCGGATTAATAGCACTGTGCCACAAAATTCATAAAGCCAAAATCAAATTTTAACGTATTTCAAACAACATTGTATTGTGGCTAGTTATGTGAGCTAAATATCTATATAAATGAATTGCTCAAGTACAAGTACAATGTAAACAATTATACTGCATTGGGTCAAAAAATGCAATGCAAAAACGAATGAATGAATCGTGGTATTCTGCTTATATTGTGCAATTCTAATAATGACAGATTTGAGATTAGCTGAAAACATGTTTCGATCACTACATATATAGATATGTTAATTTGCTGAATATTCCTGCTAAATCCAATCAATGATTAAATTCGTTGAACTTGGACAAGACTAAATATTCACAATTGTAAAATTGACAACAGACAGCCAGTATAATTGTTTGCTTGTCTGATGATTTGACTAGTTAATATGCCAGCTCACGACACTTCCTGGTAGCGATTCCAAGGTTAACACACCCAAGCTCAAACCGAAACCCAAAAAAAAATGCATCACAAACCCGATCGACGTGCCTGAAAAAGTTGCCCATACTTTACTTACTTTAGTATTAGTTTCAATGGACGTTTACAGAACGTTGACTGAAGTGTATTCGTAATGCCAATTACTTGACTGCAATTAATACGCACCGACAGCGTAAGGTTTCCAGATTTTCAATATCACAAACACAAAATGATTGAAATATAATTTGTATTGCTGAGCGTGCTCGAAATTTTAAATTTGCTTCGTTGTATATGTAGGACCACATAATAATTTATGTAGTTACATACATTTATACAGTCGAAATTCGGCTGAACTAATTTACAATATCAAATTTATTGATTAACATTTAAAATGTCTCCATAACTTGATTTTGTTTATGGCTTTACATTAATTTGGGTGAGTTGGTTGCTTAATTTGAATTTTAATATAAATGCTGTCTGCGAGTTTACAAAATATATTACAATATTTACAATTATATTATTAATATATTTTCAAAAACAATAAGTCTAAAATGATTTTAAGAATGTATCTATTGACCACAAACACTTAGTTTGTTGTTAAACTATATTCAATTCCGCATTGTGCTTGATACTATTAAATATAAAAAAAAAAATTAAACATTTATATCCGAAAAAAAAATCTGTTAACACAACTACAGACGTGGACAGCACTGTGAATTATGAGAGTTATTAAGCAATTGATTATAATGAATGTGATGAATGTAAATAATTTAAATGATAGCGTCGTTGACAAAATCGCGAAATTGCATGTTCAGAGTATATGTTTAGAGCTCAGAATATTTTTCCCAAAGCGAGACAAAACAAGATTTCTTTCGGAAGCTTTTCGCTGGCACTTTGTTTTGTTTTAGATAATACAATGTGTAAAGTTATCAAACCAACTAATTTTTATTTATTCATTTTCATTGCTATACTTGTTCTTCTCTTAGAAAAAAATCGCAATGAATTTTAGGAAATTGCCATCAAGGGCAAATCAGCTTATTATTCAGAAAGTATATTTTGAAAAAGCAAAATTGTTTCTTTTTAAAGGGCGTGGAGGGTTTTGATTTTAATGTATATATAAAATTCTTTCATTAATTTTTTGATAATTATATTAATACATATTTGTTACTTATCATATTGCAGAAGCTAATCTAATTAATTTTGTTTTGTGTATTTAGAGATTATTTCTAAAAACAAGAAAAAATGTTGTCATTTTCAGTGCGAATCTTTTATTAGGACGATTTATTCTGATTGTACTTATCTAATTTAGTGCGAACATTGGCCAAGGCAAGGGCACTTTTGATACGTTTGGCGGACAATCAAGTCAATGTGTGGAATTTTCATAATGCGATCAGGAAATTTGATTTACATGCAAATCACTGGCAAAAATATTTGGCTGGCCGAATTAAACAAAAGAAAAAGCAACTAAACTGCAATTAAAGGCAATTTAGAAACGTTAACAAAGCATGCTAATGAACTTTATCATATATTCAAAAAAAAAAAAACAAAAAACAAAAAAAACCAAATACACACACACAATTTGTATTCGCGTGCATGAGTCCAAATAGAGAGGCAGACACTATAATTAACACAAGCTTAAACTGAGTTGTCTTTGGGCGTCAGCGTTGACGGAAGTTGAAGATTAAAATGACCAGCAATGCACTTTATGGTTCGCTAGAAGTGTGTGTGTCTCTCTCTCTGTGTGTGTGTGTGTGTGTGTGTGACTGTCAAGGTCAATTAGCTCTACTTAATTTCTGTCACTTTTAATGCATGCCAACAAAAAGTAGTCGCCAACATTTAAAGTCGCTACAAACAGCCGAACAGTGCGAAAATCGAATAGATTGATTTATGAGCATCATATATTACTAAATATGACTATGAGAATAGCTAGCATTTGTATTGAAAAGTTAAAATGCAATATGTATGCAAATGGCATATGCCAAAGTAAACAAGCAAATTTCATTATGAAATCTTCTGTTTTTTAAAAAGGTACTTAAATAAATTATTTTTATTTATTTATTTATAAAGATAACCCAATTAATTAATCATTAAATCTTTACCTATCAGCTGGAAAATATGCGTAAATAAGTTCCGAATATTTCTATAGGTTTGTTGTGAATTTGCATAAATATTTGATTTGTCTGTGCCCAAACTTTGATAATAGGGTTGGTTGACGCAAAGTCACGATTAGAAACGATTTTAGACTTGTCCAATTTATTAGATCAATTAGTAATGGCTCAAATCAATTAAGGCGCTTTATTCATTAGGAGCAAATATATAAATATTTATAAATACACGTAATTACGCATTATGCGATATAAATACATATGTAAGTTCGCATTGGGTCTTGCTGAATACGAATGAATACAGATAAAACAAACAGTCGAAAGGGCCGCAACCTTTTTATTTATAGCATCAACAATAAGCACGTAATTTGCCGTTAAGCTAAGTACTTAAAGTAATTGAAAGTGTGTATCAACTGAGTGTTTAACTGCGAACAGTGAGAAGCTTGATCCGCGAAGTAAGTAAGCACAGCAAAAGCACAAAGTCAGGTACTAAAGCAATTTGAGCAATTTGAGAAATACCAAAGTGCACACGCGCCCCAAGATAAGAATACGCAGACAGGTCGAGTCGACCGACAGACATCAATGTAATTAGATTTTTCACTGCTTGTAATTCGAGCTGACTTGAAACGCCAGACTTGGAGGTGCAAAATGCTTATTTGGATTGACAGTAGTACATGGTGGACGATAGTGATAATTGATAATGAAAATAGTTACAATACCCGGCTGAGCTTTAAACTCAACCATAAAATTAGCGTAGATGTTGTCGTCGACGCTGACGCTGACGTTGATTGCAGCGTCGCGCTTGATTGACAATAGTGTTCCATTTATAGAGTAGAGGAAGAGTCGAAAACAAAAGCCGAAGCAAAACACAAAGCGAATCGAGGCAAAACTAAAACCTGAAATGGAATACAAGCGGCATACAAGCAAAATACTTTCCCCGACTGATTGTCACCGGCAAATAATCCAATCAGAATAAGTGGGAGATGCGCACAAAAATAGAATGACAACAAAATGTGACAGTGGACAGCGGCTAACGGAAAGTGAAGCTTGAATGCGCCCCGGGCTAAATGATTAATATGTACTTACCGTAGTTAAGCAGAAATTAGAGAACGCACACAGATCACGATCACGATCACGATCACGATCACGTTCACGATCACGTTCACGATCGCAGAACGCCTCGCCGAATGATCGATTACACAATGCCCGATGCGACGATCGATTCGAAGAAATTACGATTAAGAATCACTTTCCGATCTCGAAAGACATTCAGAGTACACTCATAATTAAAATACATCTATAAATTAACAACATGTTCTGGTTTTAGGAAATAATTACTATATATACGAAGAAACTTTTTTAAATTAAAGAGAAGTTTTTGTTTTATTTAAAAAATATATATTTAGCGAATTCAAATCGCCGTAAAATTGTATACAGGTTTTTTTTATAGTTAAACTATACGAATTTATAAGCCATCTGAAATGTATATATGAAATAATTAATTAATAATTAATTAATATTGCATATTAATGCTTAATAACAATATGTGCAACTAAATAGTTAATGTTAGAGTCATGAGTACTCATATATAAAAATACCCTAAAATTATACATTATTTTTTTAAACTTTAGGAAAATACAACCTGGAATTAAAACAGAAAAAACACCTTGTTTTTTTAGACGTTTTAGAAATATACTTTCTGAATAATAAGATAAGTTTCTCTTGGGGCCAAAACTAAGTCATTTTGCTATCGGTAAAAGTTGTTAACTGTTTTAGGGTCAGCCAGAGTTGAGTATTTTACCCTCGAAAGTAAAAGAAATCTTAAATATGAAACCATATAAGAACATAAAAGATACATTTTTGTGTAATTGTTTGTAATTTTGTTATAAATTATGAATTATGCAGAACATAATAATCATGGAGTCTCACAGAAATATGACATGATATGATATGAAATAAATATCAGCATGCAAATTAAGCGAGTAAATTAAAAATGCATTTTATTAAATTATCATTTAATTGATTTAATTTAATTATCTAATTGAGATTAAATAGTTATATCGAACGAAAATAAATAGTGTCGAGAGATTGGTTGGGTATAGATGGCTACAGAATTGATGCCTTATTTTATAGAAAAGAAGAATACATTTTGTTGAAGTATTATACTTCATTTCAAACAAGTTTCAAAAAACCTTAGAAAACTTTTAATTATTTTATAAAATGCACGGAAGTTGATTGGAATTTAAAATATGCAACAAAAAAACGAAATAAACAATACGAAGAGCTGGTAATGTCCTTGACGACTTGGATACGCTTGCGCGTGTGCCCACTGCGGAACTCGAAGATCTATTTATGATAACATTCCGACCACAAATCCGAGCAATAATCAATAATAAAATGCAATAATTGCTTCTACTGCTTTGCAGATACGACCATGTCACCCAAAGACGGCGGCGGCATTGACCTCACCAAGCACAACAATAACAAATACACGCTCAGCCACAGCACGACGCAGCTGGCCGGCCAGGAGAAGGGTGCAGATGGAGATGGTGCAAAGACAGAGACGCCGCCGCAGCGGACGTGGCGCGAAAAGTTGCGTGTGGTTGCGAATAATGTCACCGTGGAGCCGATACTTGCCGCCTACATTATGCCTAGCGTGCTCTCGAACCTGGCCACGCAGAACCTTAACCTGGAGAAGGCATGCCGCGTCAACATGGCCTACGGCGATGAGATCTGCGATGCACTCACCCGCCGCCAAACGGCCAACTATACGCTGTGAGTGCGGCAAATCCAATTCCATCCAATCCCATGTCATTTCCATTGGTTTCATTTAATTGTTTATCCACAGCGAGGAGGAGACGGTGCAACAGATGGTCGCTCGGATGGCGGCATGGAAGACGGTGATTCAGTCCCTGTTTCCCTGCCTCCTGATCTTGTTCTGGGGCTCGTGGAGCGATCGTCATCGTCGTCGCAAGCCCTGCATCCTCATACCGGTGGTGGGCGAGTTCCTCGGCGTTGTTGGCCTCATGCTTTGCGTCTACTTTGAGGATGCACCCATGGAAGCTGCTGCGCTCACGGAGGCCATCTTCCCATCCCTCAGCGGCGGCTGGTTCACCATGCTGATGGGCGTCTTCAGCTACATTGCGGACATAACCACCGAGGAGGAGCGCACCCTGCGCATCGGCATACTCAACGTCTGCTTCTCGGTGGGCGTGCCAATAGGCATGGCCTTCAGCGGCGTACTGCTCAAGTAGGTGCCCCTCAAACCGTCAAATGCTCTTAGCCATGAACAAGTTTGACCAACAATAGAAATAACCAGACTCCAACTTATCCAAATAGACCCAAAAAGGAACTTAAGAGTCAAATTATTAATAATTCTTGGGGGAACTTTGTGTTTTAAGTTGGTAAAAACTGATACAGCTCAAAGTAATCAAGATTTATTCTTGTGAATTGTTTTGGATTAGATATTAAGTTAGACTATGATACTCTATCCGAGGGTAATACGCTTAAGCTGTGAAGCTTGAAAGTATCAAAGGAGATATGTCCAACCCCAAAATAAGGTATATATATATAGATATTCTTGGTCAATATCACTAGTCGAGTCATATAACTAAGTCCGTCTGTCAATCTGCTTCTATGCGAACTTGTTGCCCAGTTTTGAAGCTATCTGGATGGATTTTGGTATATATCTCGGCAGTGCATATGTCGAAAGCGACCTTATCGGAACAATATATCATATATGTTGCTTTCGTAGGTTGAAAGTGGAGTTCTTGTGTGAAAGCATTCTTGTTTAACAAGTTCAAACCAACCAAACTGCCCCCATTTGGGCAAAATATGATCAACATCATATTGCTGTATGATATAACTTTCATAGGAACAATCAGTTATTTGTTTAAACTGATAGTACAATTGAGATGGGTATGCAATCTTCGATGTTCCTATGACAGCCGTTCTTTCTTGATACTACTACTTCTTGGCCTAAGGTGCTTAGTAATAATGTCAATTGTTAATGGACGACAACAAGATTGAATACCGAAAAAACCTTGACATGATACAAGAAAATTATTTTGAGTATCTAAGAAAAATTGAAATCCGACCTCTAAAATACCACAGATCTTGGAAATTAGCTTTAATGAAGGAATACATTTTGCATATAAAATCAACAAATAATCTTCAAGTTGTCATGGAAAAGTATTCAGGAAAGTTCATTGTAATTAGCTCAAAGCTCCAATGCCTTATTTTAGTTTTAAAAAATGTTGCGTTGTTAGTGCAACAACCCGATTGTAAAACGAGGCACTAAAATTTCAAAAATGCATAGAAGATGTTTAAATTTAGTGTAGTATTTTATGGAAAGGTTTCGTGAGACAAGAAGTTTGTTATTATGTATATTTCTGACATTATCGTTTCGCAGGCAAATTGGCTTCTATGGCGTTTTCACCATTTCGGCAGCGTTTTATGTGCTGGCATTTGTCTATGGCTTTTTCTATCTGGAGGAGCCCGTGGCTCGACCGGAGAAGACCCTACCGCACAAGAGTCTGCTGGCAGACTTTTTTGACAAGGAGCATGTGGTGCAAACATTCCGCGTGGCCTTCCAGAAGGGCGAGAATCAGCGACGTCAGCGCGTCATCCTACTAATGATTGTGGTGATGGTGATCATTGGACCGCTGCACGGCGAGATGGCGGTCACGTATCTGTTCACCCGTTTCCGCTTCAACTGGTCCGAGGTGGAGTTCAGTTTCTATTCCACGTATGCGATGTTCACGGGCCTCATCGGCGTCATCTTCTGCGTGGGCGTACTCTCGCACAAGCTGAATATCGATGATGCACTCGTGGGTGTGCTATCCAGCACATCGAAGATTCTGTCCTCGTTTGTATATGCCTTTGCCACACTGCCGTGGCATATGTATCTGGGCGGTTTGGTTGAGATCTTCAACGGCACCGCATTCATTGCGATGCGCTCGATAGCCACCAAGCTGGTGTCCAAGGATGAGCTGGGTAAGGTGAACTCGCTGTTCGGAGTTGCTGAGGCACTCATGCCCATGGTCTTTGCACCCATGTATACGACACTGTATGCAGCCACGCTCCGGGTGCTGCCCGGCGCCTTTTTTCTCCTTGGCGGCGGCCTAACCATGTTCTCCGTGGGCATCTTTCTGTGAGTATTTACCCACGTTCATCACTCAGACTCAAATTAATTAACTTTAATTTCGTACTTGTGTCATTCAGGTGGATGTACCGTTTCCAGGTGCGACAGCGTCGCAATGGAACGCGCACGGATGCGGAGCATGCCTCGTTCCGGGAAACCAATGGCAACATCAATGCCATTGAGGCACTCGTACTGGCCAGCGAGGCCAAGGGTCAGTTGAATGGCATCATTGCCAATGTGATACACGAGTCCTTGGAGCATGCGGATCCAAATGCAGTCAATCCAATCCCTGCGACGCCTGCAACGACAACGTCATCGCCAGCGGCAGCAGCGCGGCAAAATGGCATTGAGAATCGTGGCTTTGTGCAGGACGCACAGGACGCCAATGCCAAGGATGCCAAGGATGCCTAGGATTCCCCATCTCCCCGTCTATTATCTGTATATGTTTCGTAATTATTCTGTACCTACTTACCACTATGCGGGCGGGCCTGTTAACACCCGAACCCCCTTATTTCCAAATTGGGTTGAGCAGGTCGTGTATTATTATCTGTACATCTATCTACACATACATACGTATAACGTATTGTACGATCTGTAAATTTGCTTAGCTTTAAGTGCGAACAACTTGTTTACCATTCAATTTGCATAATTTTTTTTTGTTTTTGTTTTTTTTTTTTTATTGATTAGACTTAAGACTGTAAAAGTATTGAATAAATGTAATAACGTCCACAATCGTAGGCTGACCCTTGACAGTAGCAGGCGCAGCGGAAGCAGCCGCAGGACAGGACGGAACCTGGTCCGCCTAGTTGACTATTGAACACTGTAATCAGTTTTTGTGGCTCTTGTCCTGGCGACAATTACACACACAAAATGACGCGACTCAAACCACGCTGGCTGCCTGCCTGTCCAGCAGAGGCGCTGGCTGGCTGGCTGGGTGGGTGGCTGGCTGGCTGGCTGACTGGTTTGTTGGTTGGTTCGAGCCTATCGCACACTTCCTGCACGCAGGAAAAGCGGACAACAGTCGCACAATTGGTTTGCTCATGTCGCTGATAATTGTCGTTTGCGTTGCACAAAAGCGGATGATATTTTGCACCTTGTCGAACGCATCAGGCATATTAGCTATGTGAGTCGATTTCGCTCATACACAAATAGAACTGGCCGGGGCATAGGTAATACTCTGTCTCTTCGTCTTATTTTTTAAAATAGAACCCTTAACTTTCGATAAAAGATTGTCATATTTTAAGTTCTAAGTTTTTTTGGCTTCACCGATATGTTTCCACCCATCGAAATATTCACATTTCTTTCCGATAACAGAGAAAGAGCTTACACGCTTCGAGTCGTTGGTAATTGACGTGCTGTTGCTATCGTTGTTGCCATTTGGCGACCGCATGTGGCACGTACTGCACTTGACAGCCCGGCTGGCGCAGGATGAGGGCGGTGGGTGGGCGTGGCGGTCGCAACGTTTTCCGTCGCGTCGTTCGTTGCCTTTAATTACTTTTTCAATATCGACTGCGGTATGGTATGTGTATGGGCCCCTACGCCCACCTGGCCACGCCCACACACGCCACGCCACGCTGGCTGGCTGGCGCCCACTCGATCGGATCAGCAGCACCTCAGCAGCAGCGGCGACAACTCACCAAACAGCATCCACAAGCGTGTTGCCAGCAACATTGCTGTTGGCAACATGTTGCGCTCGGCATGTTGCTACGAAATGTTGCGTTGCGTAGCGCTGAAATTTGATAGCTTTGTCAGATGAGTTTCTGACCCATAAATAATTGGAGTAAACAATGCGTAGAGAGCGACGAGGCAAACGAATTGGAATTGGAATTGGAATTGGTTGAGAGACCGGGTTCCAGTTCCACGGAGGGCATCGGTAACTGGGTCCATAAATCTACGCGGAGCTGCATTTAATCTGGCTTAAACACGCATTTTCTTGACAATTTCACAGTAAAACTGTTGGTTAAACATGCCTCCAGTTATTTGTTATTGTTGTAATCTGTTGTAGTAGAAAATAATGAATGGAGCCTGCACTAAAATGACAGGCCGACAACGAGCCGCATAATTAATATGCGATTTTCGTCTCGCTCGCTCAACTCGCACCAAAATGGCCACTGAGCCACTCAGCCACTGAGCCACTATAAATCCACAAATGATAACAGTAAATCAAATTCAAATGCAAACACAAACACAAACACAGTCTGGAGAAATTGAGGTTCTTTGCGCTGACTCCGGGGTTGGGAAATATATGCATGTATATACGTTTATAAATGAAGTGCTCAGCTCCGGCTCCGCTCTGAGATTGGTGGGCATCAAACGAGTTAATGAAGCGTAAGTTGGTCAAACCAAAAGAATAAAAAAAAATAAAATAAACGCCCGCCACAAACGAGGAACTTGAGCCTGAGGGGTTCAAGCTGCCCCAATCCCGTCCAGCAATGCGCAAAAAGTCAAGCGATTTGACCGTTAAACTCCGTTTAGAAGCTGCGAGAGCTAGTGGCTAGCTACTAAATGGTAAAGGCCACTTGCTGTACCAGTGGGCCAGACAACCTCAGCCCTCTAAGTGGGTCTATGCCTAATGTCGATAGCGATGCGCAGGGGCACTGGGACTACACACGCACTGCCACACACACGCTGCCCAAGGGCGGAAGCTTATTTTGTCTCTTGACCTCATTGCTGGCTTTCCCTTTTTCCGTTTCCGTCTGCGTCTTCCTCTTCCTCATCCTCATCCTCTTCTCCCGTCCTGAAACCCGAATGCTAAATGCTAAGTAGTTTCGCTTTTAGTGCAAAATACTCGACACAACTGATGTTGTTGTTGTTGTTGTTTTATGTACTTGCCACAGTTGTTGCTGCTTTTGTTGGCACTTGGCATTTGTTTGACTTTGGTATTTGCTTGGTGGCGTTGCCCACTTGGAGACGGCGTCTGACTCAAATGTGCCCAAGTTCCTTACTTTTCTTATATGACTTTCAACGTTTGGCATATTTGCGTGCATTTTCTAGTTATATTTTGTGTTGAGATACCCCTTTGTGGCATTCCTCTCGCTTCTTCTTCTCTTATATTATTGAACAGTCCGTTCTCAGGCTTAGTCTCCTTGACATACTTCAAAATGTAATCATTTTTACTCAATGACACATACGAATTTATATAAATATATGTAATTTAAATTGAGCAAGTACGAATTAAGTTGGGATTCTATTTTTTGACAGTTGACCAATAATATATCAATTGCAACTAGAAATCGGCATGTATCGATATACGTGCGAGTTATCGATAAAAGTAAAATACACTTGACGGCTAACTGATACCAATACGGAAACTTATATTCAAGTTTTGAAGTCTGCAGATCTCATAATTTTGTTGATACAGACGAACAGGCTGACGGACAGACAGACAGAGGAACGAACGCGACTAAAGCGACTGCTGATCAAGAATATATATATATATATATATTTGGATATCTATATAGTATTTGTCAGGGTATAAATTGCGTATGCCTAAGCAGAAAATGCCATGGAGCCAGAACTCTTCTGGACAACACACAATTAACTGCTGCGTAAATGCAAAGTCAGTGAAAGAGTCGATATGACAATAGACATGGAGTCGAATCAAGTAAAGGTCCAAGAATCTAATCAGTTTGCCTGGCTGAAGAACTGCCTCCAAGCCCTTAAGTGGTATTCAAACTAAGAACTCTTTAATGATGAACAGTTAATAGAAAGATACACCGTGTAAAATACAAGGCTTTTAAGCTCTATTGCTTTAACAATAATTGTTTAATGTAGTTTTCGTTATTGTTGTTGTTTAGTTGTTGTTGTCCATTTGCCGGATGGCTGCCTGTGGGACTTATTTATTAGCCATGCTTTCATTTATAGTTTCAATTAATTTTCGATAGAATGTTCTTTTATTTTGAAATATTTTTGCATTGCAGTTTTTGGCAACAATTTTTGGCATAATATTATGAGTGGAACTAGCTTCCGCTTCTCTCTCTCTCTCTCTCTCTCTCTCTCTCTCTCTCTCTCTCTCTCTCTCTGTCTCCAACTGTGTCTGCTATGTATTTCTAATGAGCCCTGTGGCTGGCACAAAATTCACCAAACTATCCCCCCACAACACACACACACACACACACACACACACACACACACACACACACACAACAATGTGTGTATGTGTGTAATTTATTTCATTTAAATGATTTATTTATTTTGCTCATTGCCTTTTGCAACTGCTCTTGCTGTGTTGGCCGTGCTGCCTACTCGCATCTGCCTCCGCATCGCACATCCCCTCCCCGCGCCCCTCACGCACTATGCCGGCATCCTTGGCCAGGACCCGTCTCCAGCACATTGTTGTGGTTGTGCTGTTGTTGTTAAATTGCTTCTGGCATTTGATTTGTACATCATTTTTAACGAAGCATAAAGTTTTATATGAAAACAGCAGCAGCAACATCCTTGTTGTTGTTGCTGCTGTTATTGTTGTTGTTGCAGCACTTGACTTTGGGCACTGCGGTTGAGCTCTGCTTGTGTGTGTGCGTGTGTGTGTGTGTGTGTGGGGGCGTCTCTTAATGAACAAAAAAGTAGCATGTAGATATTTTCTCGTTTATTTAATTTGCCAGAGCAGAGCAGAGCAGATGAGTGGCCCAAAAAACACTGTCGAGCTGCCTTCCTGCGCCTGACAGGATATCAAATAGGCATTTTCCCTTGCAGGAAATATCAAATCAAAAAATTACGAAATTACTAAGCGCCAGCCACACAGCTGCGTTCCACAAGAAAAAAAGCAATTGAATTAAATAAAACCAACCAAACTGCATATGATAAACGTTGACATTTCGAACAAATACATTTGCACATGGGAAGGAAGTATAGAGCTCGAAGGACACAGTTGTGCAGATAAAGATATTGATGTTGAGTTGCAGCAGCAAAGAGCAAGTGTTCGAGAAGATGGACGATATTGATAGACATGAATATTCAGTTCATGAAACTGCAACGCCATAATTTGGCAGAAACTTTAAATAAATATTCCGCTATTTGCAGACAAATTCACTCAATTTATACAATTTTACAATTTACGATGTTGTCACAAAATGTGTGACGCACTGAAGGAGACTTCACCAACCTCATAAATTGAAGGCGAATCGATATAACCATGTCGGTCTGTGCCGCTGTTTGGATGAGTTGATGAGACTTGACTTATATCCGCCTGTCTGCTCTCGACGTCAAGCCGGATCTGACCTCAATATCATATAGTTGTCATAGGAACTATCCGGTTATAGGATCGTTATATGCGCAGATAACATGTCAACTTTCTGATAGAAAACATTTACACAAATGTGGGAATATTAACTTCACAGCCAGTGATGGTAATAGTATCAGACAACAAACTAAATAAAACCTGTTTAAAGCAAATCATTTTATAAAACTAAATTTAAAAAAAGAAAATAAATAAGGCAATCATTTTGATATTGCTAACTCTGGACTAACTAACGCAGACTTTCTTATTTTTTTTTTTCGTTACTTTTTCAAGCGAAACAAAAACACTTTTCCTCTCCCAGGCTGACAGCAGTAAGAAGTTTGTTGCAAATACGGTCACACTCATGATAAAATGTGCCGGTGAATTGTCGTAAAACATTTGAATGAAACTAACAAAAAAAAAAGATGTGAAAAAAGAGAAGCAATCAAGCATTGCATAAACAAAGTAATTTGTACGTTTCTTTAGCTCTTCTCGCTTTGCTCTTCTCGCTCTGTGGATGCCTACCCCTGTCAAGTGGGTGCAGCAGCAGCATCATCACGCTCATCATTGACGCTGCATCTCAAGTGCATCAACAGAATCGACGGCGACTATCGGAAAATCACGTAATGGGCACGTAGGCCAAATATTTACTTAAGATCAACCAGCTACGGGATGGGGGCCTGGGAATGGGAATGGGAATGGGAATGGCCAATGGGAAAGGGAGAGCAGTAATGTTGTGGTGGCAAACCAATTGACTTGACAAGCGACTACGATGGGCAACAAGGAGTGGGAGTGGCAGTTGTAGTCGGAGCAACAGCAGGAGCATAAGCTGTAGCAGGAGCAGGGGAGGGCGAGGGAGAGGGCGAGGGAGGAGAAGCCAAAAGGCAATGGGGCGACAACTTCCTGCTGCAATTGTTTTGAGTTAATTGCCTCAGCGATGAGGCAGCAAATGCAACTGCACCGACTGCGGTAAGCAGCAGTCAACAAACTGACATTGACTTTCGACGGGTTCACAAACATGCCACACACACACACACACACAAAGAGAGAGAGAGAGAGAGAGAGAGAGAGAGGAGGATAGACAAACACACGTACAGCTTAAGGAATACCGAAATTTGACTGCAGTTTGGCCGCCTGTCGATTTTCGTTTGATTTTTGTTGCATGCACCCCGCAGAGCTGTAATATTGTTGTGCTTGTGGTTGTGGAAGGGAGCAGACCAACAAACAAACATCAGCTTCACAAAAGCCGATTGCAGTCGCAGTCGCAGTCGCAGCCGCAGTTGGACAAGCAGAGCAACAGAAGCTCAACCGGAAGCTTAATTAATACCATGATTAATCATGCCTTCTTCAAGTACATTCATATATATATCTGAATATTTGGCTTAACTACCAACTAGTTCAATGTGAAATCCTTGCAACCTGCGGAATCGGAATATAAAGTTAACATAATTGCGAATTGCAGTCGTCTGAAGCAACATAAGTTCAATTTAATTTAATTTAAATTATTTACGGATATCAATCAATGTCATTAACATATTTATAAATATATATATGTAGGCCGGACAGGTAAGAAGGGGGCAGCGAGGCCCCTAATACGACCAGATCCATATTGTGGCATAGGAAAAAACACAATACGGCAACAACTGCGAAACGACGGAAGACATCTGCAGTAATGGAGCTGGACGGAGGCAGCAGCTCAAAGACGAGCCAAATATTATTTAGGCAGCTATAATCGAAAACGATTTAGAGAGCTCCCCTTAGGGAGGAATACTTAAGTCACTCCACAGCAGAGCGAGTTGCCTTGGCCAGGAGCAGGGGCATTATCACAGAGAATCATGTCTTAAGATCGAAATATATAGCTCCCAATAATATAGAATATTGTAACTCAAATCAATCACACAACAACAGTGAATATTGCATGCCCAGCAGACTGGAGTAGGGTGTCATATAGATTATATTATTGATTTGTACGACTAGGAGATACCCTGCAATCAGCTGTTCAATATTGGCTGGCTGGAAGTAGTTTGTTCAGTATGAAAATACCAATGTTCTTTGATGAAATGGATCAATATTGCAAGGATTATTACATATTCATTTGAAGGATATATCTCAAAAATGTTGTAAATGAGAACATTTGAAGCCTCTAGCTCCGTTTGCCTAAGCAAAATGATATGCTGATCAAGAATATATATAATTTATATGCGCTTTCACTATCCGTCACATACTTTCGAACAACTTCATCGGCATCGGCCTTTTTTAATTTAATTTTTAATATTGATTCTTTCAATAATCCACTTAAGGATGTGTTCTTGTAATACCTGGTTAAAATGGGTATGCAGCACAATATCTGAAATACATAACAAATACACAATAGACATTTGCTTGCCTCTCGGGAATCTGGTGGAAAGGCGCTCTTCATATTTGATTTTCGACGGGCTTTGAGTGCACACAAAATGTACAGTTAGCTGCACTTCTGATTTGGCTAACTGCGGACTGAAAACGGTCACAGCCACGCCCCTAAAAAGAGAATTTCACTTAAGTGTTGCCACTTGCCACATCGCCTCCATCCTGTTGCCGTTACTTGGACTTGGGCGAATATCATGAGCATAATCATCAGTCAAGTGCAGGCACTCCATTTGTGCAGCCACGCCCCCTTCAGCTAGTTGCGTGGCGCCCGCAGCTGGTGTTGCAAGTTGCAAGTTGCAAGTAGCAAGATACAACTGGAACAGCATCTGGCAGCACCATCACCTCATAAGTCGGCACTGGCGTCATAATTAGACGTTGCAACTGCTCCCGTTGCAAGTTGCAGCTGATTTTTGTTTGCTGCATACACGAGGGCATTTTCATTTTGCCACCAAATGTGTAACCCCCTGAAGGAGAAGGGGATGCTTCTATAATCTCACAGTATTGTAGTATATACATTTAACCCTCTGACGACCATCATTAATTGATCCAAATAAAATAAATACAATAGAAAATCGAATTTCTAAATAAATAATATAATTAAATTCGAAATATATCACTACCCAAAATTCACAAATTCAAATCCAAATCAGGAAAGAACAATTATCGTACGCCGACTATTGAATACCCTTGTGGTCCGTTTATTTGTTTTTGTTAACATCTGAATATTAGATCGGAGTTAGAAAGGTTGTTTTGTTTTTTGCGTATTTTATTTTTATTTTTGTTTTAAAAAGCAAATTTTTGGTTTAAGCCAATATGCTTTTGAATTGGTCGTTTTGAATAAATATTTTTCTGATAATTCCTGTTTCAGGTCTGGCCAGGTCTGGCTGTCAACGGCTAACTGTTACTGAATTTTCCACATTTCTGTAGCTATATTGTATCAGAAAGGCACTTAATTTGTGGCTTCCTCATAGGAGTTGACACACATTTCATTTAAAACTAATTTTGCGACCGATTGTCACTGATGCTGATCAAGGATGCATATATACTTTATGGGCTTACTGCAACCTCTTTATTTTTTGGTGTTTTAATGCATGAAATATCAACAAGAAATAGATCTGTTATATATGTATTAAGCTCGACAAAATCAGACAAATATATAAATAAATAATACTACTATACTTGGACTGCTCCATGCAATTCTTAATTAATAATGAATATTTAAATTTGGCCTTGAGCTTTGCAGTCGGAAAGGGTATTTAGTATTCGGCGTGCTAAAGTTAGCTGCTCTTTCCTATTATTATTATTTCTTATTTTGTTTTTGTTATAATATATATTATTTGTTGCCGTCAGCTGTGGCCAAAGCAGTTAGCTGCCAATTTGACCAGGTCGTAAAAGCGACAAGGCGAAACCAAACTGAAACTGAAACTGAAAGTTGTAGCTGTCTCCACAATCGGAGCTGGAATCGGCATCTGGGGGTTGGGTCGGGGCATGTGGAGTGTAAAGTGGGTAAGGGAAGGGAAGTGGGAGGGTGGGGGGAGGTCACGCAAACTAGGCGAAATTAAAATGCCGTTGTGTACCCAACTCAAAAGTCAGTTGGCGCACACAGGTCAAATATGCTTCATATTTGGACAGCCGACGCTGCCTCATGGCATGGTTGGGGTGTGGCGGGGCGGATTGGGCACAGACAGGAGCATAGAGTAGAAGAGAATTTACCGCTACCCGCTGCAAAAGCTTTCGCGCAACGGATCTCTCTCTCGCACACATGCATAAATATTTATAAACAAAAATGCCAGCGACAAACGCGACAAAAGCCAAGGAAGACAGAGCTACAAATCCGTTATAAATAAAACATAACGAGTCGAATTGTTGGGAACCACTCGAAACGCAACTGAGAAATAAGCGCAGACGACGCACAAAATGTCAAAAACAATAAATCAAAAACGGCCCCCAAAAAGGAGCTCAGCAAGTGGACAAAAAATAGTGGTGGGGGGACGGCGGACGGGGGACGGGGGACGGGGGTGAGTAAGTTGAGTCGAGTTGAGGCAAACGGAAGCATCTCACAGCGAACTCTGGAGTTGATGTTGGAGTTGGGCACGTTCCCAGCTCCAATCCCCAAAGGTAACAAGCGATAAATTAATGCGAGCGACGCGGGACGATGAGCAGAGCGGGTCTGCGGTGCGGGGGTGCAGAAGAGTGCTCATGCTGCAGGTAGGCGAACTGGCAAGCTGGCAAGCTGGCAGCGCGTAATGCCGCCTTACAAATTGCAGATGACACTACGTAAAGAGCGAAAAAAAAAGAGGAAGAATAAAATAAATACAAATAAGAAAAAGGGGGTAAGGGAACGAAAGGGTGTTACGAGGGGGTCGTGGATGGGGAAGGGGGGGGGGGGGGGTGGGTTCCTGAGTAGGGCATGCCTTTTGCTGTCGCGGAGGCATTAGTTTGGCAACGGCTGCTGCGCAGGCGTCCCAGCGTCGCTGCGTCTGCGTCGGCATATTTGTCGGCGTTTTGCATTGTGAGTGAAATGAGTTGAATTCAATTCATGACAGCGGATGTTTTGAAAGCGCATCGCGAATTGAGGTTAAGGCGAAGACTCGCGCATAAATCGACGGACGTTATCAACCACATATATACATGTTCACACACACACACACACACATATATATATATATATATATATATATATATATATATATATATACATCTATATACAAATGTGTTGCTTGCTGATTTCACATTTCCTGTGCAAAGTGGCAGTGGCAACTGCATAATTCAAATAGCTTGGCTTTAAGTTTTGGGAGGTTGCCAAAAACAAAAAAATAAAGAAAACAACAAATAACAAACACCATGTTTGCAACAAATATCATTGGCAACATGTACCGCGCAACAAATGTTGCTAAGCAGCAGCATCCACAAAACCTAAATCCACTAATTGCACTGTGGAACGACAAGCGCAAGGCCAAGTTGAAAGTTGAGCATGGATATAAATAGTTGTTATCTAATGCATTTAACACTCTCGCATGTGATAATTGTTTTAATTAAATTTTAGCGTTAATTTTATTGTTTTTATTATAAGTTGAAAAAAAATAAAAGCTGAAAACTGAAGAAATCAACGAATTAACACAACATAGGATATACAATTATTTTAAATATGTAATCCAAAACAAAATGAAGTGATTACAAGTTTTTGAATCTGTCAAATAAAATTTGTTCAACTAAAGTTGGAAGCTTTGCTCTCGATTTCAGCTCAAATAGAAACTATGACGTGATAAACTCATACATAATTTAAGTGGTTGCTGCCCACAGTGCAGCTCATTGAAGTGATGCCAACAGCAACACACAGTGCACAATACTAAGCCAGGGACAGAGAGAGAGAGAGAGACAGAGAGAGCGAACAAGAGAGCGTAATTTGCCAACCATAAGCAGCAGCAGCAGCAGCCGGCAAGCGAGTGGCCCGAGATGCTGCGGCCGTTCAGTAACGGACAAACGTTTGCCAGGTGAACAACAAAGCCGACGCAAAGCGAACAGCGAGCGAGCAAACTGTATTTGTTGTGTGTGTGGTGTGCATTTGCTATTTGGTGTTCGTGCTCGTGCTCGTGCTTGGCGTTCAGCCCACGCGTGTATTTGTGTCGTCGACAATTTTGTTAGCATTTTTTTTCGGTGTTTGGAGTGTAGCAACATTTGCGGCCAGCAGCCGCAGCAGCCTCCGCAACATGCAGTGGTGAAAACGAAAACACGAAACGAAAGACGAACCGAATCGAAGTGCCAAGAAACTCAACACAGACACGGCAGACAAATCATTTGAATTTTGGTCGTCTGTTGTCGCCTCGCCTTACAGGATACGCGACGAGGACGTGATATAAAACAGAACAGAACAGAACAACGCTGGCCGTTGACCGAGTTGCATCGCAAAGCGCAACGGTCTCCAATAGAGGAGAACTTAACCTTAACAAGTGGCCAAGATAAAAACAGAGCGAGCGAGAGCGAGAACGATAACGAGAACGAGAACGAAAACATAAGAATCGAAGAGCAGCCAGCGAAGCAACGAAAACCGAAATCGAAGTCGCTAATCGAAAGGTTTAGAGCGGCAGCTGTTGCATGCGGCCGCCGTGCCAGACTCAGTGACGCCGCCGCTCAGCGTCGCGTGTTAAACCACCGTTGTGTGCAGTTCTTGTTGTTGTTGTTTTCCTTCATTTTTTTTGTTTTGTTTTTTGTCGTGTGCCAAACGTTCGCCAATTGATCCTCGCGAGTGACAGACAGACAGAGAGAGAGAGAGAGAGAGAGAGAGAGAGAGAGAGAGAGAGAAAGACATCCAAATAAGTGTGCGAGAGAAAGAGAGAGATAGTGTGTGAGAGAGAGAGAGAGTGAGAGAGAAGCATCAAGATGAGGCTGCAGCTGTTGCTGCTCGAATTGTTGGCTGTTGCCGCCGCTGCGCTTGCTGCCGGCATCAACATCAATGCGAACGATCCGTGCTATTTTGAGGGCAAGCCGCGCAAATGTTTGCCGAGCTTTGTGAATGCCGCCTACGGGAATCCCGTGCAGGCGTCCAGCGTTTGCGGCTATCCGCAGCCGGAGCGTTTCTGTGAGTTGCAGCGCGACGGCAGCGCCGGTGAGTGCAGACTGTGCGACAAGGCGGACAAGGCGGACAGGGAGCATCGATACGGAGCGGCTGCCCTCACCGATCTCAACAATCCGAGCAATGTGACATGCTGGCGCTCGGGCAGTGTGAATGTGCCGCATGATCCGGATACGGCGCCACCGGACAATGTCACCCTGACCCTATCGCTGGGCAAGAAATATGAGTTGACCTATATCTCGCTGTCGTTCTGCCCAAAATCACCGCGTCCCGACTCCATGGCCATCTACAAGAGCTCCGACTTTGGCCAGACCTGGCAGCCGTTTCAATTCTACAGCTCACAGTGCCAGAAGTTCTACGGACGTGCGGATCGGGCCAAGATCAGCAAGTTTAATGAGCAGGAGGCGCGTTGCATGAATTCACAGCATGATGGGTCTGGTGCTGGGGCGGCACAGCGATTCGCATTCAATACGCTGGAGGGCAGACCGTCGGCCAATGATCTGGATGCATCGCTGGTGCTGCAGGATTGGGTGACCGCAACCGATATTCGTGTCGTGTTCCATCGCCTTGAGTTGCCGCCGCAGCTGCTGCTGAGCCGCGAGCGCGCTCGGGCCAAGGCCAAGGGAAAGGGGAATGCTAACAGTTTCAGCGATGAGATGACCGCCAGCCAAGAGGACGAAATGGACGAACTGGACGGCCATGAGCTGGACGAGCAGGATGAGTACGACTATAATCTGCACGACAACGATAGCGCAGGCTACGACCAGGACGAATACGAGGAGCCCAAAAAGCATCTCGAGCTCGATGACGAACTGCATCTGGACTATGCCAACGATGGCGAGAGCAAGCGTCACTCCAAGCACAAGAGCAGCGCCTACGATAAACATTTCCAGGGCAAGCTGCTAGCCAGCACCACCCCAACACCGCTGGCCACATCTGCCGCGTTGACCAAAACAACAACCGCTGGCAAACCCACATCTGCATCCTCATCCTCATCTGCATCTGCATCCGCATCCGCGCTGGAAACCGCTGCTGAAGCCGAGTTGCAGCACTTGTTGTCGATCTCACAGCATTATGCCGTCTCCGATTTTGCAGTAGGCGGCCGTTGCAAGTGCAATGGCCACGCCTCCGAATGCATCGCCACCAGCAGTGGCAGCTCCAGCTCCAGCTCCAGCTCCAACTTGGCTCACGGCGATGGCGGCGACGATGGTCAGGACGACGATTTGCCCACCTCGCTTCACAGCCACTTCGGACGTACCACGTCCAGCCTGCAGCTGAGCGCCAAGCTGGCCATGACCTGCGCCTGCAAGCACAACACAGCCGGACCCGAGTGCGAGAGATGCAAGCCCTTCTACTTCGACCGACCCTGGGGACGTGCCACCGACAACGATGCCAACGAATGCAAGAGTGAGTACCGCCTGCCACCCATACTCAACCTTATATCTATTCTAGTTGAATATGCCTCATGCCACATATCCATACATCAGCCATTCACGTTGCCCCACTCAACTGACGCGCACACTTACAGCAGATAAATGCTAAATATAAATTTCTATAAATATTCAAAATGAAATTGAAGTTGATTAAAAATGATTGTTGCCCTTTTCCTTAAATGCCATTTCCTTAAAGTGTCCTTTCTGCTAATCAGTCACCAATCACATTAGAATTCATTTATGTTTAATTTGCAACAACTTTAGCTAAGTGCAGCCAACAGTGCATTCCAAATAGCCAAATGATTATTCAAATAATTGTTTTGGGCCTGACTCGATTGTGGTATTAGACTATTTTCGATATTCACTCGATTCATTTTATTATCATTTTATATAATTTTGATGTGCTAGAAAAAAGTTCAAATCTCTCGAAGCATTGGTTAAAAAATAAAATAAGAAAAGTGAAAAACAGCAAAAAAGAAGTAATATTGTAAACAGTTTTACTACCTTTTACCTATTTAAAAATGTGAATAATAATTAACTATTAATTATGTTATGTTAACAATGGTTTTCGATTCGGCTTGCTTTGTGAGAAATTAAATAAAAGATGTGCGATTAACTCACGCAGAAGTTGTAGTTGTCCAGAAATGAATATAACTTTCAAATTATTATCTACTGTTATTAAATTTCTAGATGGAAATCATTAAATTTGGAACTGGTATTTTGTATATGTGCTGTAAATATTTCACTAGAAAGCATCATCTAATGCCAGATAACAGTTGCACAAGCTTGCTTGAACACATATCATCATTAATTTGGTGTCATTTTTGAAACAGCCCTCGCTGTGGCATGAACGCCATTTGACCGGACAGTCGTGTGCTGTGTTCTGTGGCCCCTTCGAGTGCCGTTTTCAATTGCGACCATTGTGCGGCGCACAGCGAAAACTGCTGCTGGAGCGCAATGAACTCGATTCAATGCATTGCATTCCATTGCCATCACCATCGTCATCGCCATTGCTAGCAGTGTCCATGCCCCCTGCCAATGCCCAATGCCCAATGCCCAATGCCCAATGCCCAATGCCCAATGCCCAAGCCCAATGTCAATGGCAGTGCCGTCGACGACGTCACCGGCATTCTTCAGTTCGCATTTTTGGTGCTTTATTCAACACTTGGACGACGGCATTTGAATGCCTCGATGGTCGACCAGTTCCCAGTTAGTTCCCAGTTCCCAGTTCTTGACTTCAAATGATACCAATCGAATCGAGTTGAATTGAATCAATGTGTGCAACGATCTCCTTGCTAACCCACTCGGGGCATGCTTGTTGTCAAAGTCAGCGGGTCATTTATGCCATCATCATCATCATCAACATCATCATCATCATCAAAATCATCATCATCATCTCAATCTCATCATAGTGTCCACATACGACGAACCAATTATTTGTGTTCTTGGTTGTTGTTGGTGGCTCAGCATTGTCCGCACCTTGCAGACACGCCCCCAGCGCCCACCCCGCATCCGTGCTATTCCGCCCCCCTCCATTCCTTCGTTTGGTTGCCTCGCCTTCCGCAGAGAGTCATAAATTACTAACGATTAACTTTTTGTTGGCTGCCAGTCGTCCACCCCGTCCACAAAAATAATCAAAGAAACAAATGCACAGCGGCCGACGTCAACTTAGGGAGATGTTTCGACGTCTTCCCCGTCCCCTTAGCCAACCACCTTTTTGCAACTTGCGGCGCAGCCTCATAGCGGTAACAGAGGGTCGAAGGTCAACTTCGTAGTCTCTGCTAATTTATGGCTTATGAACCAAATTTCCCGAGCAATTGGCAATTGGATGTGACCAGACGGGTGGCAAACTGTGTTAGACGAAAGATATTCCGGGCAGGGAGCAAGCAAGTACCCCAAAAATAACAACAACAACAAAAAAAAGACAAACTCATTCTTCAGAAATTACTTCTTTCGAATGGGTTAAACATAAACCTATATTTATGTTGTTTATATTAGCAATAAATGACTTCTTCTTTTCGTGCCTTTTAAACGTCGGTTTTGTTCGTTAGTTCATATCAAATTCAAATCAGCCATCGCCGAGTTGGTTTCTCACAAACCATTTGCAGTTTATAGCCATTTATAACTGAATAAAAAAAGAAATAAGCTTAACTTCCACTTTAATTTATCTTTGCTGAGTTTCAGTTTCATCTGTTTTTATCTAGGCTTCACTCACTCATTTCAAACACTTAGCCATTCAAATTCGTTGTACTTCAACTTTTATGAACTGCTTCTTCTGTTTTTTTTTTTTTTTGTTCATGGTATCTATAACTGAAATCCAAGCATCATCGCAATCTGCCATTGCCCAAATGGGGAGCGTGAAATTAATTTAACGCATAAGTCGCAGCGATTTTGGGCTGAGATTAAAGGCTTTAATTTGAATTAGTTTTTGCCCCGCGCCTCAAAGATGCGGCCACTTGCTCAGCGGATCCACATCCGTGTCCGCATCCGCATCCGTGTCCGGGTCCGGGTCCGGGTCCGTGTCCGTTCCTTCAACTCAACAAGAAAGTTACAAAAAAAAAAAGAAATCTACAAAAAACAGAAAACAGGAAACAAACAAACTCGAATTGCCGGCAAAGGCAAGTGATAAAAATATTTATGTTGAGCGAAGTTCCAGGCGACGTCTGCCAGTTGGTCGCGGCCATCCATTACGTGACCCCAAGACCCCAATCCACCCACTGTGTTCTAAAACTGACCAGCGAGACGCTGTGCCTGTGGCAGCTTTGCAAGACTTACGCCAGCCAAAAAGAGTAAATATTGAAATAGGCACAGCCATCGGAACTACGAGTTCTAGATTGCACAACACCGAGGTCCACGCGGCTTATCTCGGGGACTACCCCAAAAAAAGACTGAAGCCCCCCAAACCCAAATCGAGTCCCAAAGCCAAGCGAAAGTCTCTGAACGCGACGCGATGCGATGCGACGCGACTCGCTTCCAACTCATTGAGTCGCACATTAATATTTTCGATTTGCTTTATTCGCTCGCAATTTGTTTCGATATCGTTATGGCAATGTTGACCCAACCCAACCCGTCTGTCGCACAGTGGAACTCAAATTGAAAAACGAAACAAAAATGCACCAAGGATATATGCAGACAATATGATGTTGCATGAACTGAACCCAATAGTTGCAACACAGTTGAGAACAATCCAGAAATAAGCAACTCGAAAGCCATCCAAATTTAATTTGAAATGGAACTTAAATTATTGCCACAATTCTCCAAATAATTCAACGTAAAGGAATTAAGTAATTAAGTAATTGCATATATGTAAATATATATATATATATATATATATATAATGTATGATAATAATATATAAAAATTCCAAATTGTATTCGGTGAATGAGCTGTGAGTGCGTCTTAAACACTCACCTGGATTTTTGGTCAGTGATGAATCACTTCTGGTCCACTGCTTGTTGTTTTGCGAGCTTGGGGGGGGGGGGGGGGGGTTTTGTGTTGGATTCCGTTCCGTTCCGTTTGTCGCAGATCGCATTCAGGTCTCTGGGGTCGAGAGTGAAGCGCAGCTAATGCGCGCCATCTGTTAAATTTTCAGTTTCCAGTTTTTGGCGACGGCTGCAATTCAAATGAAAATGAAAATGAAAATGAAAATGGAAACAGAAACTGAAACAGAAACCGAGGCGAACACGCCAAAGGACATTGTTTGTCCTGCGCCGCGCCCCCATTGAGAAATTTTTATTTCTTTATTACATTTATTTGTGTGTGTTTGTGTGTTGTGTGATTTGTTTTGTGTGTCGCGGGGGTGGTTGTTGGTCGAGGGGTGTTCGTCGGGGTTTACGGCTTGAGCTAATTCGCTGCGTTTACATTGCAATCTAGACTCCGTCGGTTAATCCCGACAGCTGTGCGCATTTTGCATGCTTGGACATTTGCAGGACAGCGTGTTTCAGTTCAGCTTGAAAACCCGACTCTCTTTCATATTATTATTTTATTTTTCGGTTTTTTTTTTTTTTGTTTTTGCCCCGCCTGACTTGCCACAAATTGTGCGAGTTAATGGCGAACATTGCTCAGCAACAGTTACAGTAACATTTACTGCTGATATCCGCAACCAACACACTGCCAGCTGGCATGTAAGTTGTTGCACATATGCAACAAGAATCATTGCGGCTCATATGTCTCTGGCGTGGCAATGGGGCGGAGGGGCAGAGCTGGAGTTGGAGCGAATCGTTTGGAAACACAAAACAAAATGCAGCACTTTATCTCACAACCGCAACAATGTGGCTGCCGCGAAGGGTTGAGGGTCGTGGAGAGCGGGTGTGTGGGGAAGTGGCGAATGTCCTGTCGGGCGAGATAGCAATGTAAAAAATGTTGGCAGCTTTTGTTGCTCTTTGTTGGCGGCGCGCCTGAAAGTATGCATAAAAAGTTACTTATTTAAAATAACAGCGTGGCGTAAAAAACTATTCGCAGAGCGACAGACGAAAATGGAGAGACCGATACAAAAGAAACAGCGGTGGGATGTATTGGGCTTGGGAATGCATAATGAGTGTCCTTTGTGCTCGACTCGACTTAATTTAACTACAGTCAGGCAACTTAGCCCAAACCCAAACTCAAAACTCCCCCTGTGCATAGTGTATCGTATTTGGGAATGTTGCAAGCATTGCAAGGCATCAGATTGTGGCTGTGATTCGCTGTTGTGGTTAAGAATTCGAGGAATTTGAGTCAAGACCAAAGATACGCCAAAGCAAACGAAAAAAAGTTGGAATTTTAATTAGAGCCAAAGCCAACTGAATTATATGTTGTCCATGCAATCATGCCACAATTTAAATGCAATCATTTTTTGTTCATTATATTCTATTTCCACTACTTAAATACTTTCAGTGCACTGAGATGATTTGCGTTTAATAATTAAATATTATCATTATATTTGGGACTCTAAAACCAATATGCAAACAAGCTGTGAAAGTTCATGATGGCAACAACTTATATATATATATACATGTATATAATACACGATATTTATGTTTTTTAAGATTTCGACTGAGACACAAAAGAGATTTAAGAAATGTAAAAAATCGTTGCGATTTATTTATTATGTATATATTCGTCTGCCAAAAAATGGATAAAGCTGTGAAAATGTCATGGTTCGGCTTATGTTACTCTGTTTTGAAGCAAAAGATACATAAAGGCATTCGAATATGCATTTTGGGTATGGTTTATTGAGCTGCTTGATTGAGAATAACCTGGAATATAAAAGAGAAAGAGAGAGAGAGAGAGAGAGAGAGAGAAAGAGAAAGGAAAAACGATAGCTCTATTTATTTACTAACCGACCTATCTCAGCTGGGAAAATGAGGAAAACTAAAATAAAATAATTACTAACGCATCCCGTTGGACCTCCTTCTGATCTTGTCGTGCCACCCAGGTTAATTGGCCAACAACCGTGTGATCTAACCTAACCTAACCCAACCTGATGGCAAATTAGAGTCAAAGAATAATTATGTCTGACAAAAATAAATATCTGTTAATCTGATTTTATATATATATATATATATATATATATATATATATATATACATGCACATATATGTATATGTCTTGTCGATTTTTGTGTGGCTTCCACTTTGAGTGTGGTTCCCACGTTTTGGCTCTCTGTGGCATAAAAGCCGCGCAATTTGCAACACTTTTAACACTTGCACGGCTCAATGAAGTGCAACGGCAACCAGGCAACCAGGCACCCAAACGCCCAAATCCGCAGTTTCCTCGCGTCGCCCCATCCTTCTCTGCAGCCCCGCCGTGCTGTGTGCATGCCAAAGCAGAAACCAAGTCAAAGCAAAGCGTAAAACCCCCAAAGCGAACAAAAACACAAAAAAAAAAAAAAATTAAAAAACACCAAAACGTATCTACAAAAAACTAGTCAAAATAAAAATAAAACGGAAACGGAATCTGAATATGGTTTGAGAGCTAGTTGCTGCTGCTGCCGCTGCTGCTGCTGCTGCACGCTTATTGTTGTTGTTTTTGCATTGAAACTAACGCTGCCGCATGATTTTGCGGTCTATGCTTCAACTGCCACTTACCACATGCCCCATGCCCCTCTGCCACCAGCCGAGTTGTATCCCCATCAGCTGGCATACCTGCGCTTAAGCACTCGCTACTACGCTGCATGCTTTTTAGTGTAATCGAATCTCTGCTTTCATTGCATGCCCCAACTACCTCATACCACCACTCTCTCTCTCTCTCTGTCTCTCTTTATTCCCCCCCCCCCCCACGCTCAACCTCCTTGTTTCAAACTGGCCTTCACATTCTTCTTCCCATTGAGCCCCTCTGCTGGCCACCTATTTTTTATCCGCCTGGCTTTTCGCGCGTACCCATTTGGTACCCTATTGGTTACGTGCCGCAGTTTCTAACTGCCTTTTAGCTATGGCAATCTAGCAAGCTTGCCACTGCCACATGGCTCTCTCTCTCTCTCTCTCTCTCTCTCTCTCTTTGGTGGGCACTCAGCTGACCACACGCAATTCAAATGGCTTCAAATTGCAGTGAGAGCTACTCATGAAATCGGTGCTGCAAATCGCTGCAGCTGCCACACAGTGGCGCCCCTAACACCAACTGGGTGCACCCAACCCCAAAGCAACGCCCTGATCTCGCCTCGCATAAAGTGTTTTTGTTAAAAGAGGCCATCAATTTGTCGCCCATTAAAAACACACAAAAAAAAAATGGGCATGGCAAATTATAAACTAACCAGAAATTCCAATTGGAAGTAATTAACACCTTTTTACATGTGTGTGCGTGTTGTGTTCGACAGGGGACAAATCGCTGTAACTTATTAACAAACAACAGCGACGACAACAACAACAATTATAATAATAACACTAACAACAACAACAACAACAACACGCAATTGTAGCCTAGCCAGAAAAAAGCCATCAAATTGCTGCCTCTGCTCCCAAAAATGAATTTGTTGCTGTCGGCACCCTGCTGCTTAGAACGAGGCAACCTGAAGTGTGTTCTGTGTGTGTGTGTGTGTCTCAATGGCGGGAGGGCTAATACACTCAGCAAAACAAATTACTCTGAAGTTGAAGAAGATTTGCACAGCTTTGGCCTCCAGTTCAGCTCACCACTTTGATTTAGAATCCGATTTCAAAAATATATCTGCATTTTGTGCCTTTCACTTCGTAATTTCTGTGAAGTATTTGCTAAAATATATTCATAATTTTGCTTAGTTTTGAGATGGTTGATTTGGGAAAGCGTTTCCATGTTTAAGAAACATTTTTTTAGAGCTTAAAAATGATTTCCAGAGAACAGAGAATCTTTCTGGTTGTCGGTCGATTTTCTAAATTTGCACTCCAAATAGTTTTCTGAGTGTTCCAACGGTAGCACACACACACACACATATACACACACACACACACACACACACACACATATACACACACACTCTGAAAGAAACGCATGCCTGCGAGGCAAAGACATAAAATGCTAAGCACATTTTGGGCTGCTGCTATTTCACAGTTCACAGTCTGCGGATGCACACCTCAAAAACACCACTCATCTATTTTTCTTCATTAACTTACGCACACACACTCATACACACGTCAGCACACACACACACACACACACACACACACACACGTACGAATTTTGGGGCACTCGGCACGACAAACGCTTTAATAGTTTTTCCGTGCATTTAATTTATGTGAATTTGAAATCATTTTGTTGGCCAAGCATTGAGGAAAGTGTTCGATGTGAGAGGAGTGTAAGGTGGTTAGGGGGTGTGGGGGGTGAGTGTATAAGGTGGGGGGTGCTGTGTAAGTTTGTTCAACATGGCTAACGAGCTGCACAGCAAGCAACAGTGTTGCATTCGATCTTCATCTTCCCTCGAGAGTGCCACTGAAAATTGCTTTTAAATAAAGTTGTTTTTGCAGCAGCAGACAAGACAAAAAAAAAGCAGAAGAATAAATAGTAGCCAACAGATAGAATTTACAAGCAAATCAGAGTTGTTTGTTTGAAGTAAGGCAACGTGGCTATTAGAGATGGCCGAGCAAGAAGTGTGAGTCACAATTGCTGCAAATGGTAAATGTTGCATTTGCGCCCATTTGCTGTTGACCAACTAAACCTGGCAGGGTAGTTAGTTAGCAGCACTTGGCTTGCAGCCGCAAATGCCTTTTTATGTGTGTGCCACAATTGCAGCAGCAATGGCGTCGAAAAGCAACAGCAACTACAACAAGGGGGAGCAATTACAACAACAGATCAGAGGCCATAAGGGGAAAGCAGCCGCAGGGCACGGGCAGATTGAGAGAGGGGGGGCAAGAGCAAGGGCAACGGGGATAAACCTAAAACTGGTGCACGATGACTTCAACATAAGTCAACACTAATTGCAATTTGCAGCTTACCACATACACACATACACACACACACACACACACACACACACACACACACACATACATATATATATATATATATATTCGGTAAAAGTACACGACAAAAGGAAAAGGATGGCGTACAATGAAACAAAAGTGCCACAAAAACAACTGCAATCTCTGCATTAGTATGTGTGTGTGTATGCTGTGTGTATGCAACCAGGTTGCTGCTGTAGTTGTTGTTGCAGGTTGTTGGTTGTGGTTGTGGCAGGCGCACTAGCTTGGATTTTGGATGTCACGAATGAAACGACTGAGTGCAACTCACGGCAAGGGTGTGTGAGTGTGTGAGTCAGTGTATGAGCAAGACACATTTGCAATTTAATTTGCACAGCTCAATGCAAACAGAGAGAGAGAGAGAGAGAGAGAGAGAGAGAGAGAGAGAAAAGAAAAAGAAGAAAATAAAGTATGAAAAAAGGAAAAGCAACAGCTGCATTTGATGCTCTTACAAATTGTTGCGATGACAACTCAGCTAAAAAGTTAGTTGAACTTTGGCAAGCTCCCACGCAAAAGGGGCTGCCAACTTAAAAGACAAACAATAATAAAACATAAACTCGAAAATATAAAACATATACGTTGGCATTGAAATCGTTTGTTCTCTAATAAAGTATACATATATATATATATATATATGCTGACTGTATTCGGATATGTTTGTGAATACAAATATTTGTTTTGCTCTCAGGGATAACTGAAAATCAATAATGCACGCAATTTATGAATAAATATGAGTGGGACTGAGCAGCTCAAACATGAACATACATATATATATATATATATATATAACAATAATATGCAGCTTGCATAGTTTCAGTCAAAATTTTCAAAGAAATTGTATGTGGGAAAAGCAGCACGAAATGCTGCTAGCAGAATTGACTGTTTAGCAAAAGCACAAATTGAACTGAGAACTAAAGCAATTCAAACTATTTATGATTAAGTCCACGTATCACAATTGAAGTTGTGAGAAGTATAGTTATATATATATATATATATATAGTTATACATGCAAATGTCAATAAAGAGGGCATCCACAAGTCGGACGCAGTCTGGACTCCCTTCGAACTGCCATAGGGCAAACAGCGCACTGACTTTGAGGTGCTCGGGCAAAAGACAGCAACAAAAGAACTTCAAAAATGAGATAAAAGAATATGAAACATAAAAAACAAAGAATAGCAAAAATAAAAAAAAAACATATACAAAATGTTTGCAAAGCGGGAAAGACATAAAATGTACCCGAGAAACAAGCTAAGCAAATATCTGCTACAAAACCAATTATATCAAAATTCCTGAAAAGCAAAAGCACGAGGCGTGGCGTTCTAGAAAAAAATGCTTTAATACTGACCCAAAGCCATAAACAAATTTGGTTATGTAAATTTCCGTGTGTCAAAACCTATTTTGGACATGAAGCACACTAATAAATTAGCCAGCCGTACTAAATGAGGCCAACAAATGACACTCAAGTGTTGTTGGTAACAACAGCAACAATATTTGGTCAAAATCATAAAATTACAATTTAAATTGAACAAAACAAAAACATTTGCCAACTAATTGAGCAACCTCCATTGGCAACAGCAACAACGACAGCAACAACAGCAACAACAACAACAACAACAAAAGGTGCCCAAAAAAGGCGAAACGCTTTGATGTTTTCTGCCTGGCCATAACGAAAAACTGGATCAGAGTCTGCGACGGGGTGGCTAGCGGTAAGGGAAGGCGCTTCTCTCTTGCAGCCTGTGTGCCACAGCTGTTGTCGGACAAATTATAAAGCCAAAAGAGCCATAAAACATGACTAAGTAGACGACGACTGCGGTGACTTCTCCTCCACATACCACATGGCAGTCAAAGCCAGCGTGAAACGCGTGAATGTCCAGCCACAGATTCGCGTGGGGGCCAAACTTGAGACTGCCTTTTGTTGTTGCTGTTGTTGTTGTTGTTAAGCCGCTTGTGGCCAGCTACGTAGACAAGATCGAAATGTTAAAAAGCAGAACAAGAAACAAGTCCAGCAGCCACTAGTCGCGAATGCAGCATTAGAAGATACTCTGTAAAGTAATGTGGTATGTGAAATTTTGCCTATGTCTGCTTTCAAAGTGGATTATCGCATGCACCGATTTACTGTATCTCAAAAATATGTCAGCAGTTTGGTTAATTTTGTATTTTCTCAACACTTGCCACTGAATACTTGATCCAAGCAAGGTTCTTCAATTGTAGAATATTTCAATTAAGCTGATGCGCACATTTGCCATACTGTTAGCCGTCCTCCAATTTTTATAGGGTATGTCCAAAAAAAAAAAAAAAAAAAAAAATCGCCAGCAGCAACATGAGCAATAACAAAAAAAAGTGCATGAAAAGAAGTTAAAGCAGAACAAATAGCACTGGCTGGCCTAAGGATGGGAGTCGCCTGGCAAAAGGGGCATGGCAAATGCCACTGTCAGTGCACTGCCACAGCCACTGCCGCAGTTGGCGCAAATTAAATAGTAAGTGCTTGAGAAAGTCTTAAACAGAAGTCAGCAGCAGCAGCTCCTAATTGAGGGGGTTACTGCACGCGATTGCTGGCTAAATGGCAAAAAGACATCAGCGCATTGTTTTGCAGTTAACGCCTAGCCAAAGGGGCGACCCTGGGCAGTCAAAGGGCAGTTGAAGAGTTCATTCAGATTGCGAGCGAAGATTTTCAGTTGCTGGTCCTCTTTTGCTTCTTTCGGGTGGACAACAGCAGCAATGTGAATAATGGCAAATGAAAGCTTCTTGTTGAGCAATTAGAGAAGTAACGTGCAGGTTTATGGTCAACAGCAACAATAACGGTTAAATTAACCGTAACATTCGAAATATTAAATTATTTGTCAGAGCACACAATGGCCAACTAATTGACGAGTTCATTAACTTCAAATGAATATGTTAACACACACACACACACACACAGACACACACTGGAGCTGGCGCACAACAAAAGGCCAGCAATTTAATTTTAAACTGTCGCTAATAACTTTTACCAGGCGCTTGCCAGCTAAACTAATGAAGGCTTAAATGATGTATTGCCTCGGCCATTTATTGAGTGCATGACAACTAATGAGTTCCGCCCAACAGCGACAGCAGCAGCAGCGGCAGCAGCGGGGGGTTTGGTTCATGGCAATAAAATGCAGCTAATTAAAATGTGTAAAAACTGAAATAACAACAACAACACACACACACACACACGCACACACACACAATGCAAGCACTACAGTCGCAAAGTGAAGTGTTAAATATTAAACACAATATGTAAATGCAATTTTCGAGCATCGGTTTTCAGCTCTGTTCATAATTTTCCAGCATAATTGATGACCACTAAAGGCAGCCGACCAACAAATTTAATACATATACATAAAAGAAAAAACAATAACAATAATAAAACACATATCACAACGAAAAAACGAGCTATAAACAATAAAATGCACTAATAAAATCTCACACATTTTTGACATCATTAAAATGTTTCGCAGCTGATTTGTTGCTGGTGGTTGTTGTGGCTGCAACAAATTACGCAACATTTAAAAATTAACACACTCAAATAGGCGGATCGTGTTTAATTGTTTTGCATATTTCACCAAAAAAAAAAAAAAGAAAAAGAAACAACAATTTTTTTGTTGCGTGCTGTTCTTAATTGTTCGTTTATTTCCCACTCTCTCTCTCTCTCTCTCTCTCTCTCTCTCTCTCTCTCTCTCTCTCTCTGTCTCTCTCTCTCTCTCTCTCTCTTCATCTCTTTTAATGCAATTTATTTGTATTTCATTTTTGTAAGCCATTTTTCATGCATTGTGGTCATTTGTTGCTCAATTTATTGGCTAGCATTTAATTGTCAACTTTTGCTAGTTTTTTTTTTTTTTTTTTTTTGCACCAAATTGCATGTAAATTGACTGACAAAGTGGGAAAGTTGAAACTGAACCGCAATGCTAAAACGTGATCGGATTTCAAATTTTATGCTCGCATTTAGTACAGACTGAACAATGTGTAAAATGCCACAAAATATACATTTATGTACGTGGAGTTTAAAGTGAAATCTAATCGAGTGATTCAGAAACCAACCAAAAAAGATATTGTATAATAAAATTAAATCTAAATATTTTTTTCACTGGCTCCAGGACTCAGACGTTCAGCAATAAAATATTTTTTTAATATTGACATATATAAAAGCTGTAAAATTAGTAACATCAAATATAAAAGTCTTACAGTATACCAAAAATGAGTCACTTAAAAGTGGGTGAATTACAGTAGTGGAATAGTAGTGAAGCTTTCTGTGTCTTAAAGATTTGGTTGCAAATCCCTTGGTCTCGAATCATTCACTGGGAACTGTGACTTTACGACTGAGCTTGGGGTTGATGTCCGGTTGAAGGGTCCAAGTCAATGGCATCTCTTTAACAGAATATGGTAAGAAAAATGTATCCAATATTATCATATACAGAAGCCAATCCAAAATTTTAAGCAAATATTGTAACTGGTACTGTATGGTAATATAGTCTCAACCAGTATAATCAAATATAGGTGTTGTTCCAAGACTTCTTCAATCCGATTTTGTATACTCATAATTCAAACAATTTATCAGTCTTTTCACATACATTCCGAAATCAATAAATTTTTAAAAGGAATAACGTAAGCAAAATGAGTGAATAATTGTCTAAGCATCGTTGCTTCAGTGTCATCTATCTATAATTAACAAGGGTGTGAATGATTTAGATTTGTTTAATTTATCATTTGTCATTCAACAGCCGAAACCGAAAAGTTGCTCAAACTGAAACGATATAATTGTTAAATGTCAATTACAAACTAATTGAATGAAAGGTGCAACATCTTAGAACACATCAAGTTCATTTAATAATATCCGACTATGCATAAGGCTTACAGCCTGTGTGACACTTCTATCAGTCGCTCAATGATGCTGCCATTAATATTTACTCAACGGTAGCTGTGATGAGCCTTGCATTCAATACTGGATGTGGTAAAGCCACACAATTAAATGCACACACACACACACACACAGACACACACAGACACACACACACACAAAACTGCACGAGCTGCTGCTAATGATTGGCAGCTCCGACTCTTGCCACGACTGAAATTTATACGCGATAATTAAATTGAATGCACTTTTAAGCTGTGCACAAAATGTGTGTGCAATCAATTTAAACGTCGACTTAATTATGTGCATTTTTCAAACAATTCGCATGTGCAGCGCGGCGTATACGTGATTTTTTGTTGTTCTTGCTCTGTTCTCATTAAATGAGTTGTCCATTCGACTGAGTTATTGCGGAAAATATATAAATATATCGCATGCGGTCTGCAATCTCGGACGAGGATACTAACTATGTTGTAATTGTTGTTTAGACAGAGTCACTTATGAGCGTATTTTACATTCAGTAGTTGGAGTATAGTACGCCGTATAGACTTCGTGGCTATTCTCTACGGCTTAGGGTTGCCCATCAACATTTGTGTAATATAAAGTATGCTTCTTGTTGATGTTAGTAGCTACCTGTTGTCCTTTCTTTTTGACTGCATCTCTAATATTAATAAAGGGAAGAATGTTGTAGTCGAGTAAGCTCGACTACGATATGCTCTGAACACAGCTATTAAATATAATAATTGTACACTCAAATGTAAGCAGGTGTAAAATTGCTCTCATTTCTTATTACCGAGAAAACTAAAGCATCGCAGGTTCTTACGCCCGAACTACAATCACCTGCTTGCACCTACTTTAAAATGCTGACTTTTAATTCTATCGGAAATCGATATGTGTCGATACTCGCAGCAGGGAGTCAGCTATCGATAAAAACTGCGCGGGGTAGTCTCTGAGATCAGTCTGCTCCTACAGACGGACAGATGGACGTGGCTATATCTTAGCTGTTGATCCTTGGCAAGTTAATATAGATATCTTAGGGGACCGGCTTCAGTCTTCCGTCTTCCTTCTGTTACCACTCTACCCATATTAACAATACAAACTGGAAAAGGTGCGCATACTAAGCACATTTCCTAATCGAGAGGAGAAAGTCTCTCAATTGTCATTTGCGGCTTTATTACCAATCATCATTCATTCGCAGCTCTCACAATTGAAATTCATGTTGAGAATGTGCGAGTGCGTTGGAAAGAATTGATGCAGAAATTCATTTACATTTACATTTGAGCAGCCCCAACGGCCGGCGGGCAGCAGATGACATCAATAGCCACGCTTTGATTACAGTTCAGTTTCAATTTACACCCGCCGGCCAAAACAAAGCAAATGAAATTGCGGTTAGGCACAGAAAAAAAACTGAAAAAAGATTCAAGGAAATAAAAAAAAGAAGAAGAAATCATCAACAGGGCGATGCGTGACGGCGCTGTTGCAGAGTCGAGCCGGAAATGAATAAATTATTTTTCAAAATTAAATATTTGAAATGGCAAAGTTAACATAAAAAGCGAATTATGCGAGCGGACGGACACAGAGCAGAGGACGATGGCGTCGCCCAGCGGCGGAAGTGGCGACCGTTAAAACACTCGCGATGAACTGTCGGAAACATGAAGAAGATGATGATACGCGTGGACTGAGAAGGAAGGGTAGGTGGAGCTGGCCGGAGAGGGTAGCCAGTGACTCGATATTAATTTTATGCAAAGTGTGCAGCAGCATTCGAAAGATGTCCCGAAGTGGAAACGAAGACGCAGCCAGCCAGCCAGCCAGTCAGCCAGCCAGCCAGCGAGCTGGACATAATGCGCACTTCCAGCAGCTATAGCTCAGGTCAAGCTGAAGCCTTGAGGAGTGTGAGAGACAGAGACATGATATACAGAAAGAGACAGTGACAGAGAGAGAGAGATAGAAACATATACAGAAATAGAGGCATAGTCAGTCGTAGGCATAGGCAATGTCAAGAGCCAAGTTGCAACAAAGTTACTGCCACAGCAGCAACAACAACTTGAGGCCGTGTGACAAGTACGTGCAAATGATACTACAGCGCACAATGTACTTGACTTTGTTGCCGTTGCTGTTGTATGGCAAATGTTGCTACAATGTTGCTGCTGCTGCTCCTGCGTTGTATGTATTTATTACACGTTCAACGACAGCAGCAGCAGCAGCAGCAGCAGCAGCAGCAGCAGACGTCAAGGATTCAGTCATTTGATTTCGCTTGGGTTTTGTTTTTAAAGCTGCGTTTTACCTTTGGCTGTGTTTTTGGGGCCAAAGGCCAAGGCAAGCAGCAGGCAGCATGCAAGAAACAACCAGCAGGCAACAGACAGCCAAACAACCTCCAACGTATAATGTGCCCAGTGTTCTTGGGGCACGCGCGTTTTTTTTTTTTTTTTTTTTTTAAATTTGTTTGCTATTTGCCTGTGCATTTCCGGCTGTGGTTGTGATTCTGGCAGAAGCTGAAGCTCAGACGGAGAGGAAGCCAGTCTCCTTGCTCGCATCTCTGTATCGGCATGCGGAGACAACAGCAACAACAGCAACAACAACAACAACAACAACAACAACAATAACAACAACAACAATGGAGGGCGCTCACATTTTTATGCGCTCTAATGAAAATCCTCTTATGTTGCTGCTGACTGCTGGCTGCAAACGAAAAACGAATGAATAGCGAATAAGCATGGGCACATGTAAATGAATGTGGGATTGAATGTGGCGCAGCGTCACGAACATAGCCAGGAAATTGTGACTTATGCAGTGCACAGTAACATATACCAACACTGAGTGCTAAACTTCAATCTTAAGGTTCGAAAAATATCCAGTGGAACGCGAAATATGTCAAATCTGAAATATCGCAACTTGCTGATGATAGTTTGTTCAATATTAAAATAAGTTTTCTTCCAATTTGTATAGTTGAGCAAAAATTTGTCAAGCAACTTAATATGTATTAATTGGAAGTCTATGTCTGATAGCTATCGCAAGTCGATTTTTATCGATATTCGCGAAACGAGGGCGGGAGATTTTGTATTCCAATTTTAAAGTCTATAGTTCTTATAGTTTCTGAGATCGGCTTGTTCATATGTTCAACGGACAATCGAAAAGACGGAAATTGCTAAATTAAATCGGCTTTTGATGCTGATCAAGAATGTATACACTTTATGTAGTCGAATATGCTGCCTTCTGCGTATTCCATCCTTTTGCTGAACTGAACTCTTGCTTATACCCGTTTTCCCGTTCCGAATGGTTCAGAGTATAAAAAGAAAGTATGTAATTAGAATATAATTTACCATAGAATTAAGTTACTTTATGTCTTAGCGTGTGTGTGTGTGTGTGTGTGTGTGTGTGTTTACTTGAACTTTGCCTGCAATCAAAAACAGTGACTCTCCGTGTCACAGTTTAGCCAGGTGCCTGCTCAGCTCTGGCTGGCAAGACGGCAGCAGCTTTGTGCCAAGTTTTGCTTAAAGTTTACTTGGGCTTGCATGCGGCAACAGCAGCAGCAGCAGCAACGGGACCGACAACGTCGAGCATCAAGGCATCAGCAACAGACAGCGGCAACAATAACAGCAACAACAACAACAACGACAACAACAGCAACAGCAAAAGCAATACCAAAAACAACAATGCATGAGACAACTGAAGAGTTGTCGAGGCTTGACGACGTCGTTGCGGCTACGACTGCGGATGCTGAGAGATGCTGTGACGGCGACGTCAGCCTCGACAGCGACGCTTGTCTATTTACCTTTGAGTTAGTTAAACTCAACACCGGCCGTCTGCGCTGTGACTGCGTGTATATTTTACTAATTTAGATTAACCTGCAGCTAAAAAAAAAAAGAAAAAAAGAAGAGCTGAACAAAAAAATGGAGAAAAAAATAATAAAATGGAAAATTCTATCGCATTGCACACACATGAGAGCACGTACGCGGCAGGCAGGGAGAGCAAGCGAGGGGCAACCAGTTGGCTGCCTCACTGCCTCACTGCCTGGCTGCCTGGCTGCCTGACTGCCTGGCTGGCAATTTAAGATTATGAACCACACACGCAGACAGCAAAACAAGAGCGGTGTAGGGGGTCTCCTTCTCCTCCTCCTTCTCTTTCTCCCGCTCCCGCTCCCGCTTCCCATTCTCTTGCTCCGTTTCAGTCTCTGTCCGTCGGTGTTGTGCAAGCCTAGAGTCCAGATTCAAGTCTAGGCCTGGCCATATGCTCACTACCAACTGCTGACAGTTGTCGGGTTTTTGGTTACCTTCGCTCTGGCACTTCGCCAAGCTCTGATGGAATCGGAGCCAGTCTGCTGCAGACTTCCCATATAGACGACCTATGCTGGTGCAGGTGTTTTTTTCAGCCCATTTTGGCTTGGGAGGTCTGGCTCAGGTTCGGGCAAACTGGCTCTTGATTGCTTGCCAGCAAATTGTAATTGTGGGAATTAGCAGTCCGGCAGCCGCCTAGGCAGACGCACCTCCTTCCGTTCCGTTCCGTCCCATTCCGCCACGCCCTTGAGTCGTGGTGTAGCTTGAGCAACTTCATTGCATATTGTAATTGAAAAGTTTAATCAAATTATAAGCTAAAATTTCCTAGCTATTGCAATTGAGTTTAGCGCGCGTTTCTTCATCGCTCATTGGCAACACCCACCATCAGCGTGGACGTGCCTGGGTCAAAGCGGTGGCAGCGGTGGGCGAGCTGGGCGTGCTGGGCGTGGCCCCTGTCGCTTCAATGTGTGTGGTCAATAAATATGCATGAACAGGTTGCCTTAAGCGCTGGTGCTGTGCTGCCAGTACACTTAGAGAATTAGCAATGCCCTGATGTTTCAACAAAAATCCACATTTTCAAAATATATTGCTCAAAAATATTGACGGAATTTTTGTCTTAATTAATTTATGTCGTAAATTTATGAAAGATTTCTAGAAACTAGAAGAAATGTCACAGTTTTTAGGTTGCGAAATTTAACAATCTCGATTTTATTTATTTTTTGGGTGTAGTTTCCGCCAATTCAACGGGATACGGTTTCCTTGTGAGGATCATTAAATATGTGCTTCGACATCTTATTGATATCGCTCATTGAAAACACCTCGATTGTAATGCATCTATGCATTTAAACTAATGTGAACCAATTGCAATGCTAAACAGCTTTTATGTCGATGTGGAAATCCTAATGTCAACTGAATTGAGTTGAAGAATGATTGCCATTCGCAACTTAAGAAGAAATATTTTTTAAAATACGAGTAAATGACAAAAAACACTACTTTAAATAATAATTAAAAATGCCGATTAAGGGCATTTTGATACACTTTTCGAAACTTATTTCGTACACTTGCAAATAATCATTTCTAGAATTTTTGTTGATGATTTTCTAAGCCTGACTGTAATTTTGATTGGCCTGCAACATTGAAGACATTTCAAGATTAGCAAGGAGCGATTTCTTCATATTGGTTATCATTAAGCACTTTTCGATGCAATAAAACAAGCTTCAGTTTTTTACTCAGTGTTTATGTTAATTGCAACGCTCATCAGCATTTATATCGATAGTTAAAAAATCTATCTTGTGCTCTCAACTCATTAGCAGTCAAACAAGTTACATGCCCACGTTGACATTGTTGCCATACACACAATTGTTGGTTGCTCCACCTGCTGGTTGCTCCACATGCCTCCACCCTGCTCGTAGTGCTTTGACAATTAATGCGCTCTACATATGCAACTGCCATCTGCCTGCCTGCCTGCCTGCCTGGCTGCCTGACTGCCAGGCTGACTGACTGACTGACTGACTGACTGACTGACAACTGAAAGTAAGATTGCAATGCCAAGCGGCGGGTTGTGCACCTGGTTGTGCCCCTTGTCGTGCCACAAGTCTCTATACTACACGCAAACTATGTAGTTGCCCTGTGGCAGGTTCAACACACAACACACTACCGTCAGTGGCTGCAATTTGACTTTGTGCGCCTTGTCTTTGTTTTCTTCTTGTTGTGTGTGTGCTCTGATCTGTTCTGAACTGTTCTCAGCTGAGTGTTGACCCCGTGCTCAGCTGCCAGTGTTCAGTTATGAAACATTAAACACTTTGCATGTTGCCCGTGCTTAGACATAGATAAAGGGGCTGATGTGGATAGTGGGCCGGCACCGGCACCGGCACAAATCATTAGCAGACATTAATTTTGCTTGCTGCTCGCATGTGCCAAAATGCGACTCATACATAGCACAACACAGCACAGAACAGCAGAGCATAGCAAAGTAAAGCCAGCAGGGGAATCGGTTCGGTTGCGAGTGGCATGAGTTGCCTCGTCTCGTACTTTGTGCCTCGGGGGCGCACAGTTATCGCTGGCACACATCAGACTCGACTGCTGCTGCTGCTGCTGCTGTTGCTGCTGCGTCAACACGCATACAAAATATTTGCCGACATCTTAGATTGCCAAAACGTAGCCAGCGGGTTACACACAGCCACAATGTGGAGGGACGCGAGATAGACGGGGGGCTTGGCGGGTTGGGATGTGTGCGGGGGGTTGTGGTGCTACTGCGAAACATTGTTAATTGTTATCTATGTAACTGCTGCGATGTCCTTCGCTGTGTGGGCGTTGAAACAACGGCAGCAGCAGCAGCAGCAGCAGTTAACGGTTTGTGGAGGCAGTAAACGCAGCAGTTGCCGCACAGTGCTTTAGTCGTAAGAAACAAATTAAATATCATATGATTGATACTAATTGTTGTGCAATAATGTCATTTCTTATGTTATGTATATATCGAAGTTATATATTAAATATAGCAACAAAAATGTATATATATATATATACATAAATATATCTGAATAGCAGCTAAATCTTAACTTTTGTTTGTGATATAGATTTTGGTCTTTCATATTTAGTAATATGATAAAGTTTCATTTTTAAAGTTATTTAATAGTTAATGCCGGCGATTGATTTATTGCAAGTCATTATGAAAAATATTTGCATTGTGCTTAATTAGATTGTTCGCGAATTGAAACCGTATTCGTATGTACTGTTCTTTTAAGCAGCTAGCACTTTGCGTTGCTGTCAGGAGGGAGTTGGCCAAATCACAGTTCAGATGTGAACGCTGCTTTTGCTGCGTATACGTAATATGGCTGCTTGCTGCTTGCGGCAACTTATGGCAGCAAAGTCGCTGGCGGGCAGGCAGTCAGAGAGAGAGAGAGAGAGAGAGGCAGGGCTTGCTGGCGGAATGCCAGTCCGTCGTCCGTCTGCCAGCAACATCGCCTTTGCCATTGCCTTTGCCATTGCCTTTGCCCTGCCCTGCCGTGCCCTGCTGTGCTCTCTGCTCGGTGCGCCTTTCGAGTTAATTGCGTTTAGCTCAATTTAATATTGAATTTAATTAGGGGCGCATTTTTGCTCGGTAAGCAAGCAAGCAAGTGCTAGGTAGCAACAGCGGAGCAGAGCAGAGCAGAGCAGAGCAGAGCACACGCTGAGTTCCCTCCGCAACTCACGCGTTGCGTTCTTTTGGTCGTTTAGCTATTTCGACTATGCGGCCAGCAATAGCATCGGTAGTAGGATTGGGGGGAGGCTGAGGCTTGGGGACAGCGTTGTCGTTTGCCACCCAAGACACATTAAAAGCTTTTAGGGCAAATGAGCAAATTAAATTTGATATGCGATGCGGCATGCCCCCTCACTAGATGCCACCACTTTGTCGTTGCCGCACTCTGCTCCTTACCTTGGCAGCCGATTGGAGCGTTCTAACGCATAATCCCATAAAATTAATGCGTTTAATTGAAAGTGTTAAGCATTTTTGCCACTGGCGACGACAACAACATCAGCAACAATACCAACAACATCAGCAACAGCAACAACAGCAACAACAATACAATCAAAATGGCAAAGCGAAGCATTTGTTTAATTGAGGATTCAGTGAACACTTTTTCATTGGCATTGCGAGGAAGTCGATGAGCGGCTTAATATGGAAAGTGTTGCGAGACAATTGACAAACTAATTGACAAATTGACGCTGCAAAGTAGGCAATGCATTTAAGCAACGAGACGGACAGATTGAGGGAGGCAGTGGAAAGAATAAGCAAGCAAATGTTGCATTGCAATTAATTGCTCATTAAAATGCTGCAGTGCGAGTTGCACAAGAGCAGCGGCAGAGAGTGTGGCAAGCGACCTGCAAGCGATCAAGAGAGAGAGACAGAGTGGGGGAAAGTAAGGAGATGAAGCGGTTGCAGGACTTGTTCGCCATGTTGCATGCCACAAAATCATCAACACGTTAATTGAATTGTTGACTGACACACACAGAGCAGAGCAACAGCAACAGGAACAGCAACAGACACAGGAGACATAACATGCTCGCGTGGCCATCAGGAGGGGGCAGGGGGAGCGGCATGGCTTAGTTGATGGGTATGCGTTTGCTTTCATGCTTCGCTTGACTGCCGGTATGCAATGGCCAGCAGCAGCAGCAGCAGCAGCAGCAGCAGCAGAGTCACGTCAACGCCAGTTTTCAAAGCCTCTATTGCAAAATGGATGCAACTAGCACCGCCACAGAGACTGACCAAGTGTGTGTGTGTCTATGAGGAGCTGTGTGAGTGTTTGAGTGTGTGTCTGGTAATTAATGAAATTGCAACGCATTTGAATTTTAATTAAAACAAAGCGCGCAAATTACACACACAAAAAGCAAGAGATAGAGGGAAAGAGAGAGAGAGAGAGAGAGAGAGAGAGAGAGAGAGTAGCTTAAAGCCAAACAAAATCAATAAATTCGCCAATGAAATGTTAGTTTCGTTAGGAAGAAGATAATACGAGTATGTTGACTGGTATTCTAATTGATTTTCGCAGGTGCTTTGCTTTTCTTTTTGCGAAGCTGTTGGATGTCATCCAACAAATAAGCTAGACAATCCATTATCCCCAAGGATTAGTTACTCAAGCAAAGGTACCCGACAGGCGAACAGGAGTTGTTTAAAGCCAGCAGCCAATGTGTGGCAGAAGTCAAGCTTCAGTACATGAATTCTTCCGGGCCACCACTCATTCTTCATTATCCGATTTGTTTTCATATCATAGTTGACTTTATAAGTTATCCCCTCAATTATTTACCATTGATATATTATTAATAATAATAGAAGTTAACTAAAAGTTAAATCTTGTGCAATTTAGTTATAAGATTCTTTAACTGATCGAATTGGAAATCATAGAAGTAAAAAAAAAACATATTCAAAATAACACTTGGCTAATTAGGTAAAGAAGGGGTTGAGTACTCTTGTAGAGGGCATTAGATATTGCCATAAAATTATATTCAATCTCCTAAAGTACATTTATTCTTGATCAGCATCACTAGTCGAATCGATATAGCCATGTCCGACTGTCCGCCTGTGTGTCAATCCGCAGTTTTTCCACCAATTTTACTTAATAAGTTCTTGAAACTTGACAACTAATTGTCAATAGTATAATGCAAGTATCAGATTATTCCGCTGCCGATTCGTTGTCTCTTGTTAATATTTGAAAATAATGCAAAATGCATACTTGAAGGTTGGTTGGTTGGGCTATGAGCAATATCTCAGTGTTAATCTTGACATGGCTGATCAAAGATATATTTTATTCTGCAAGTTATTGATTCGCTCCCACCATAAAAGTATAGTTAAAAATTATTAAAATTATAATATTGTCATGAATAAAATGAATCAGCTAAGGCACTTATCGGTCAGTAAATTAATTTATTTTGGAGTGGCAACCATTTAGCAGCCACGCCCACATCACACCATGCCCCCATGTGAGCATCCGTTTGCTGATAGATTTTCAATCGTTGTCTGGTTGGTCGCCAGTCGCCAGTCGCCAGTCGCCTGTCGACTACCAACTGGGAACTCTTCAATGAGCCTTTTTAGCAACTAAATTGCTCGCTTCCGTTAAGTTGCCCAGCGGGCCGCGTGCAAGAACAGCATCAACAAATCCAACATGAACACATGGGGGCGGGGAAGAAAACTTTTGCTACCTGTAAATCGTTGAGAGACAAAAGCTCAGTCTGTCCAAGTGCCTGCCTATTATTAGTTGGTCTGCACTCAAATTCTGAGGGTGTGTGTGTGTGTCTCTGTATTGAATGTGCCACAATGACCATGCCCCATGGGGCTGCTGAATCCGAGTCTGTGTGGAGTGTTTTGTATGCCGTCTGGTCCTGTTACTGGCACTCCTGGCACTCCTGGCTGCCTGGCTGCCTGGCTGCCGTGTCCTGTGTGCTGTGACTGCTCCCGGCCTGGCTCAATGGGCAATTGCTTTTGTTGTGCTAGAACAAAAAACACATTTCGCTTGCCAATCCTCGGATGCCAGTTGGTGGCTGACCAAAGCTACACCAGCTGCCATCCCATCCCTACCCCTCACTACCCTCCTAAGCTTCCAGCCCGATTCCCTCGCCGTATAATTGCATTTGTGATATTAGCCTGAAGTACACTGCTGATATTTTTGTTGTTGTTGTTATTTCATTTCATTTCATTTCATTCTTTTTTTGTTGGTTTTTTTGTGTTGGGCCCATTGAAGTTTTTGCCTCAGTTGCAGTTTTCAAGCACATGGCCAGAGCCCCCTCGGGGCTCATCTACGTACTCCTGTTCATTTTTAATTTGAATTGTTTTCATTTACAGTTGCCATTTATTCATTCATTGACTGAGCGAGCAGCAGTTGATTGGCAAAAAAAGCGAGCAACGTTCGATACGATTGCCAATGGAGATATTTACATATAGACGCCGATATCGGTGTGGATACATTTAAATATGATTTTTGGATTGCCTTTTGATATACATCAATTGATTTGCATATCTGTGTGTGTGTGTGTGTGTGTGTGTGTGTGTGTGTGTGTGTGTGTGTGTGTGTGTGTGTGTGTTTGTGGGAAACCCAATAAATTACTCGACATACAGAAATTGGGCTTTAATTGCATCATAGATCGGGGCTAAGCATCCCCCTAAAGTGCATCAATGGACGACACTGGATTGGTAATCACCTGAGTTGTGCAAGTTGTTAACTACTTTTAACTGCCTTCTCATGCTGAAGAGCTAATAATTGGCTATCTATCCATCTATCTATCTATCTATCTTTCTATCTATCTATTGAGAAACGGAGTAAAGACTTAATTATTATTTAATAATGTATATGTGTATATAGCATAGCTTGTTGTCTTAAATATAAATAGTATTAAAGTTGAATTATATATAAAATGAACATGTCTTTATAACTATCAAATGTGTTCACATATATATGGTTAACATATTTAAGATAATCCCAGCGCAGATGTAAAATGATCTATTTTTAGAATATGTTTGTACAACGTAGACTATGTCGAATGGCACTTTTAAAATGATAGGGATCCAAAGCACTCAATTCACAAAAAGGAACTGTCCAAATATCAGCTAACTAATATTTATAAACTCGTTGAAGTAGTAAAGTGATATCCTATTAAAACCATATGCTAAAAAATGTTGACACTTGAAACTATTTTTTTTGTAATAGTCAATGAAAAAGTTCCCGCTATTCTTTTGAGCGGCCTTTTAATTTTTATTTTAAATGTTTTCCAACTAAATTTATTGAATATTTAATGCGCCTTACCTTTTCAGGGACTATATTTAATGGATAGTGAAATACCACTTCAGAAATACGAGAAACAATTCACACATCTTTTTACCATTTCTGATTTTTCCAACAGAAGTACAACCAATATTATTTTGAGAGCAGTTCTATGTGTATATGCATCTAAAGAAAAACGTAATTTATTTCTGAATGAATTGTAAATTAAGTTGTAGAAGAAAGCCGTTGCAAGCCGAGAGTGTTGGTATTAATATTGGTCCGACTGTGTGTGTGGATACATCAAGCTCATTACTTGGCAGTCAAATCCTGTATATCTGGGCGATAAGACGGCATTTGTGTCATAATTTTTAATTTATGAAGCGCCTTTTGTTTCGTGAGTCACGCGTGTCACGGCGCTCAAAACTTTTGTGGGCGCACAGCTTGTCGGCTGGCAGCGCAGCTGCTGCGGCGCCCACGAGAGCGACAGACAGTGACAAAATGTCAGCTACAGCAACAACATCAGCAACAGCAACCAACAACAATAGCGATAACCAACACAACAACAAACTTAAGAACAACCAGCTGCAGCAGCATAAATCATAATTTGTCAGTCTGAAATTTGGTTAGACGTTCCTGTGGCTGTTCTGCCTGCTTTTTATACGTACAAAAAAAGATAATAACAACAATAAAAAAAGCCTAAGCTTTTCTGCTCTCTCCCATCTTTCTCTCTCTCTCTCTCGCTCTCTCTCTCTGCCACTCTGTCCAGCTCACACTTGTTGTCATTCGCTTTTTAGCTGCTTTTTCATTAAAATGTTTTTATATTTGTTGTTTCTGTTTATTTTTTTCAATTTAGCTGCGCTTGTTTACACTTCTTCTTCGACGGCTTCTTCTTCGTCGCCCGCAGTTATCCGCTTTGCCCCTTTGCCCCTTTGCCCCGCGCAGCCAACGCATTTGTTTTATTGCCCCGCATGGTGTGGCGCATTTTTCTTCATTTAATTTGCATTCTTCTTACACTTCTCTCGGATAGCTGTCCGTCTGTCTGTCTGTCTGTCTGTCCGTCTGTCTGTCTGTCCGGCTGTCTCTTCGTCTTTCGCTGCTTTCCATTTCTTTATGTTCCCTGGCTGTGCTTTGCTCTCCTGTCGCTCTTTTTTAATTAGCCGAAAATGCGCTTAACACCAAATGACAACAGCGACAAAGAGAAATTATAATTTATGTATATGTATGTGTGTGTGTGTGTGTGTGTATGTGGGTCAACGTATCGTATGCGCAATGCGAACGTGCGATAACCCGCACCCCCACCCCTAATTATACACCGCACCCCTTTCATTCACGTTTGTTTGCGAACATAATTAGCTGCTAAATGCGCTTGACTTGCACAGCAAACACACCACCCACGCGTGACACAGCCCGTGCCTGACTCGTGACTCACGAGAGAAGGTCGCATCGCACAACAAATATGTTTGATTTTTAATTTGCCTTTGGGTGGGAGTCTGTGGCAGCAATAATGAGAAAGTCTGACGCCAGCGTTCCACATCTGGCGAGCGTTTCACGCGCGTCTTACTAGCGTCTTACAAGTGTCCCACTAACCACGAAACCCGCAATTATAAATAAATAAATAAATAAATAAATATATATATATGTGTATATACAGGTCATAGACGAAAGGCAAGACACAAAGTTACCAAATTTCTAATGGGATCGCTTCAAAGGGGAATTGCTAATCATAAACAGCTGTTTGCCAAAAACAAAATTATGGATAATTTTGGTTTTCAAGATTGTTAAAGTTAATGAATCATGTTTTTTAACTAGTTGTGAGAACCCTACAGAATTATAGATGAATAAGAAAACCACAGTATATAAGACAATAATAAAGTGCATTTATTTGCGATAGAAATGGGAAAATGTGATTCTTTTCCGCTGTCAAAACAATTTCTTGACATAGCCCCAAAATAACAATCTGACTTTGCTTGAAGCAATATTTATTCAGTTAATTAAATAACACAATATCACAATTCCAAACATCACGTAATAAAAGGCTCTTATTTTTTGGCTGTTCAACAGGTAATCTCTTTCAGTTAATAAATCCATGAATTAGAATATACTGTAGAGAGGTAATTATGTTTTGCAAGTTACTTCTGAGCTGTTGCTGGGCAGACTCCCAGTAAGGAAACTTCATTAGTAATAATAAATTCAATAATATTTATAATAATAATATTTGCCAGTATTCCACAATGGGAGCAAGAGAGCCTTTTTCAACATACAAAACATCAAAGGAAAGTTCACACAATTAAGCCAGAAGTCCTTTTTAAAGCTCCGCATGAATAGTAGCATTATTTTTTATTTTTGCCGTCATTGTATTTATTTCAAATGTGAGGCTAATGCATTTGCCAGCTGAACAACAAATCTGCCCGCTGGCGTATGGAAAAATGGTAAAAGGCTTGACGCTCCAATTATTTGCCTGCTTACACACATCAAGCACGAGATATAGATAGGAGGGGAGTGGGAGAGGGAGAGAGTGTGTGTGTGAGAGAGAGAGAGAGAAACACACACATGCTCAGTTAGGCAGAGACATTGCCTGTGGCGATCGTTAAACTCAACAAGCGCAACCAAATGTTGAAACTCTGGCCCCAAAAACTCAAACCCAGTTGTCCAGTTGCAAGCGCAGACCGAATTCTGCAGTGTAAGCTCAAACCATTGGATTTGTGCCATCCTGCCAGTTGGCCAGTTGGCCAGTCGTCCTGCTGTCCCGCTGTCTACGCTGACTGGGACTTACAGTTGACAAGTGTGCACTCTCATGGCCTGTGGCTGGAGCAGCTTGGCATATCTTCCACTCAACCAGCAGGCAGCTGCTACTGCTGCAGGTTGTCATTTGAAATCAGTAGACAACGCCGACCGCCCTCCCATCCCGCTCCCCACCCCACCATCCATTCCATGTGTCAGCAAACGGGTAGATATGAGCAATGTATTGGGTGGTGGGAGGGGAAGGCCTCGCATGCAAATTGCATTTGGTTGGCACTGTGAATGTGAATTTACGTGCTTGTTGTGCGTGCTCTATTTTTCCTACTCATCAGCAGCAGCAAGAGCCTAGAATGCTCTGGACAAGGGGTGCGACTGGGAGATATTCTAAACTCAACTGTTTACCCATCATATGCCCTACACTCGTCTCTCTATATAAGTATGTGATTGTTTTTCTATTGAATGTCTGTACCTATTCGACAATCATTAGATTATGCAATAATACACAAACATCTTTTAAACACACAAATATATTTAAATGTTTATGTGACTGAAATGTGGATTTAGGCTTAAACTACTTAACTGTATATTGACATATAAGGTCATTTGTTGCTGATCTTAATAAAATATTCAAATTGAAGGGCATAGATTGAAAATTTTGATTTTTATTGCTGGCGGTAATCGATTTTGATTGGGGAGGTATCATCAATCAAATTAATAAGCGGCTGGAACATACACATATATAATATATATAAATGGATTGATGTCGCTGGCTCTTTTAGTCGCTGAGGTCGGCGCTTTCATTCTGACAGACAGACAGACAGACAGGCGGTTTTAGTCAGCATTTTAATGCTGATCAGGAATGTATATTTTCTTTTCGGCCTGTTATACCCTTTCTGGTCATTTTCAATGGCTTCAGGGAACAACAAGAGCAAATGGCAACTGCCATTTGCCTCACTGCTGTTGCTTCAGCTCTCTGACTCCCCCCCCTTCCCATCTCCTCCCAGTGCCCTTTCACTCACTTAACTCGAAATTCAAACACAGTTTCGGGGCCATCGCTGATTGTAAAATCTTGTTTATTTGTCGTTTGTGCAATGTGCCCAGGGCCACACCCACGCCGACACACACACACACTCATAGTCAGTTGATAGTCATGACCATTGTCCACTCACATTCCAATTCACAGTCAGATGCGTCATCGTCATCTCCTCTTTTCATACCCACTCCCATTCAGCTCGCCTTTGAACTTTTCGCACAAGTTTATTAGAAGATTTGCGCAGGCAGCAGCCGGGCCAAATTGCTGTTCCTTGGGCCGCAGCGAAACTCAATCAATTTTGCGTGTGACAGCTTCCGTTTTGGGACGCTAGGTGTCGCACGCGATCCGATCGCGTGTCGCGCTGAGCCAAGACGCCTACAGACCCACTGCAGAACCTACAGCAAACACTAAGTTGCATACATGCAGACGTGCATGAACATGCCTCGAACGCTAACCGACATTGGGCGCGTCAAAATTAATTAAATAACCCGTTCGTTCGTTCATGGCTAATCTGGTCGGTTTGGGTCTGGTCTCGGTCTGGTGTCGGTCTGGTCTGGGTCTGGGGCTGGTCTGGTTGCCTGGGCAACCAGCTGAGATTTTTCGGCATTGCTTTTTGACTGCTCCCTGGCCATGTTCAGCTGTCCAAGGCAATTAATTTTCAATTATCTCTCTCACAAAAATATATACACATAAGCCAAAAGATGCAAAGATGCATGGCGGCAAGAAGAAGGGGAGGGAGCCCTTCAAATTGTAATCAAATGATATGCGTTTGATGCCAGACGCTGCCCTCTCCCCCCCGCCTCCCGCAGTCTCACGTTCATAACTTTATGCGGTGTCAAAGTAAACGAAACAAAGCAACAACAAATAAAATGCTGCTGTGTGAGGAAAAAATGCGTCACATTGAAATTGGCCAATTAAAAGGGCCAAATGTTGCCAGACCACAAACGGATATTTGTATGCGGCACAAAGGGGACAAGCAGGGGGGGGCGGGGGGTTCACATGAATGTCGGCAACCAGACCTGGCCAGAGTACGGGCCACATTAAGGCCAGAAAGGCCTAATGCGTAATTATTACATTTTTCGAAATCAATTTACTTGATGTAATTTCGTATTCGTGTCTGAAGGGCCCATTGTCAAGAGGGTCGCAATCACAAATCAAAAGATGAAAAGCTTCTATAAGATGGCAAATATGTTTAAAGATCTTTGTAGTCCACAAAAATATACACTATATTTGGTTATAATTAAGTAAGTAAAACAAAACATGTTTTTGGCCTAGTCTCTTGACTGGATTGTGAAATTAGTGATTAAATTAATATTATTACTAGTATTTTATATTATAATTATTTATATTGCTTCAATTATTATTGTTATTACTTTTACCTACAATGTTGTTCCAAAATTAAATTGCTCAAATTTTAAAGCTCTTGTTAAAAATTAAACTAAAAGCACACTAAAAGCGAAATACATAAATCATAAAAATGGATAAATTAAAATGAATTCAATATATCTAATATTGAGTAAAATACTCAAAACTAATTTTTTTATACTAATCGTTAGTTTCTCAAGTCCATATTTTATTATACAAGCGCCTCAATGGATAAGCTTAAATGTGTATCAGTTGGAAATATGTCAATGAAATAATTGATACAAATAATATTAACATTCTGAATTACTCGTATAATACAGTCGATCGACCATTTGAACGACGTAGTGTATGTCTTCGAAATTTGTAGCCAGACAACGCATTCAAAAAAAGAAAAGACATTTCACTTTCTTCTGGCATCGAGAACAAATAAATGACGTCAACTGCGCCGTCGACGCCTTGAAACAATGCAATTCAATTAAATCTCAAATGCAAATGCAATTTCAATTGAAGCAACGCCGACGCTAAAGTCGACGTTGACTTTGACTCCAGTCGAGTAGTTTCACAGGCTGGCATTTGACCGCAGCAGCATTGCCGACAGCTTGCTAAAGGTCGACATCGAAAAGTGGCAGGCGTCTCCCTGCAGCAACGCCAACTCCTGCTCCAATAGCATCTTTAGCATCTGCTTGAGCTGTCCCTCCTCGTCCACCTCCACCTCCTCCTCCTTCTCCTTCTCCTTCTCATTTTCCTTTTCTGCTGCTGCTTCTAGTTCTCGTTCTCTCGATTTGCGCCTTTTCGTTGTCTGCGCCGATTTGTCTGCCTGCGATGTCATTTAAAAATAGTTTTGCGTATGCATGGGCATGCGGAGGGGTGGCTGGTGGCTGGGTGGGGAGGGGGTCGGAGATCAGGCGGCTCTTCTAAGCTAAAAATATGACGGCAAAGACTGCTAAACCGGTTCACAATTTGACTCAAGTGCTGACCGCCCCATGCACCCCCGCCCTTATTCAACATCAGCCCCACCAGTTGGTAAAGCGATTAACTTATTTGACTAGCAGACAACAACAACAGCATCTCCCACAGCAGCAGCAGCAGCAGTAGCAGCACAGTGGCCTACACTCAAAAAAAAAAAAAAAAATCCCAAACTTTTGCAAATTTCCGAACGAATTGCTCCAAGTGCAGTTTATATTATTTTTTAGAGACGAGAAGAACTTTCGGCTTTTCATGATGCTTTTCTATATTTCACTGGACGTTTTTTTCTTTGAGTGTAGAATCATTTTCTTTTTGGCTTGTTCTGCGTCGACTTGCTGCTGCTTCTGCTGTTTGCGTTGAGTCTTTTGCGTAAAGTGTAAATAATATTTCAAGATACTTAACAAATGTTGTCGTTGGCAATGTGGCCCAAGCCTGGCACTGTTGAAATTCAGTTGGGGATTAGCTTGTTCCTGCCAATGTTGCCACTGTTGCCACTGTGTTGTGTTTGCTGTTGCTGTTGTGACAGGCAACTGGGGACAGTAGCAACGTCCTTGTCCTTGTCGCCTTGTTTGACTTGTCAGCGCGTGAATGACTCACTGATAGATTGACTGACTGTGTTTGGTTGTTTACTTGTTTGTTTTGTTGTTGCTGTCAATGCAAACAGCGGCAGCAACAACAACAGCTACGGCTACTTGCGACTTGTGACTGGCAGGCAAAACGGAAAAGTCTGACTGGCCAATTAATGAGCTCGCTAATGACTTTGAATCATTGCAAATATGTTGCAGATGCTGCTTGTTGCTGTTGCTGTTGCTGTTGCAGTTGTTGTTGCAGTTGCAGTTGCCGTTGACGTTGCATCTCAACGCATTGATAGTCGAGGGCTTCGTAACTGGCAAAAGGCATCTTAGCTCCTTGCTGCTGCTCTATCGGTCTGGCTATTAGGCGACGTCATCAGCAGAAGCGACAGCAGCAGCCGCAACAACAACAACTGCATACAGACGGAAACTCATTAGCGAAAACTGTGTCTTGGCAGTCTCCAATCTGCTCCAGCAGCAACCAGCGATATGCGCCCCTATCCACACCCACCACCACCCCCTTTCCCCACGCACTGCGTCACCTGGCAGCATCGTTATGTGGCATTTGAGTTTAGTGTGCTGTTGCTGCCCTAACCGAATTGGGGCAGCTACATTAATTTATTCATTTCATATTGCATTCTCTGCAGTCAACAGTTGAATGCAACAAATGAAGCTGTTCTACGGATGAATCTAGTGTTTTTCGCAGTAAATTCGTTAAAAACTGTTAAGCAATTTTACTCAAATGCTTGAAGTGTAATTTTGTTTTGTGGCACAACTTTTGTTATGCTTTTCAAACTTTTTTTGTTTATGTTTTAGAACATTCTTAATACAATACAAAATTCTGCACTATATTTGTGTACATAAAAAAAGTTGAGGTAATCTTAGAACAAGCAGATGATGATGAGTTTATTATACTTAACAAGCTTAATTAAATTGTGCTCAAATTAAGAGTATCAACTTGGCAAGAACTTTACTCAGCTTTTTACTTAGCTGGCAAGAGATGATGCTAAAACATGGATAATTATAAAAAGGAAAAAACACTTGGATAAATAGAAAATTCCAAATTAGCAAATGAGTGCTTTTAAATCTGGCTTAAGTAGCTAAAATAGAAAAAGAACAATAAGCCATCAACGCTCCTTGCCTACACACACATCTGACAGCAAAATAAGTGTGAAGATGAAAACTTGCGAACTTTCCAAGTAAAGTGTATTTATCATGTGCAAATACATAGAATTATGTCAAAGTTTTCTTAATTTCATGCAGAAATGTGTAAAAAAAGGATTGTTCGTTATCTTAACGAGCAGCTATCCCTAAAGCTATCCGGAAAAAGCTGCAGTTTCTTGCCCTAAGCTGGGAGGACAAGGAAACCCTCAATCCGACTAAAATTCCTGAATTTGAATTTGTACAAGAAAAAGGCTCTTTTTCGTTAAGAAAAACTATGGCCACACTTCCAAATTAATATTTTATTGAATTTGCATTTAATTTGTACTTTTCTTCTTACTGTCCAGGTGTGCGTATTTTGGCCAAGATTTTGTTTGCAATTTCCAGCCACATTCTTTGAGTTTACGGAAGAGTATTTGGACTTCGTTTTTCGGCCTGCCACTTGCACTCTGTGTTTGCCAAGTAACGCCCTCAACGTTTGTGGCGACGCATTGTTCCTTCGCTTCGCTGCGCCTCGCCTCGCCTTGGCTCGCCTCGCCCCGGTTCGCCTTCTCCACAGATTCTTCTCCAGTTTTTGCATCTTCTTTCCTGCCTCCTTTCAGCAATAACTACTGGCGCTTCTCTACTACTGGGCTTGTGTTTTGTTGTTGTTGTTGTTGTTTTTTTTTTATGTATAAAAATTTTTATGACGACAGGTTGGCTGGCTGGCTGTCAGGCTGCCTGGCTGATGCTCTGCTGGCAAAGCGATTTCATGCTTGATGTCGTCATGCGGGCGCGCTCCAGCGCCACCTAGCGGCTCATTCTGTTGCGTCTGTGGGTGCCACTGTTGGTGGTGTTGGTGGTGGAAGTGGAAGTGGAGGCGCTGGTGCTTTTGCCGCTTTTGCTGATGACGTTGCCGTCAACGTGCGCGACACGACTAAATGAATGAATGGTTGGAAAACGAGCAGCCTGCTCTGAGCAAACGGATATGGACCCGTAGACAGACCTGGCAACCGGTGGCGGTGGCGGCGGTGCATGAGATGAGTGGTTGACATGTAGCCGCCATTAGCGGTAAGATGACAAGCGTTGAAAGCGCGCCCCGGGAATTAAAACGCAAAAAAGACAACATCGAAAAAAAAGGTTGCCAGCAAAGAATGGGATGCGATAGTTTTTTATTATTTCTTTCTTTGCTCGCTCACTCATCGCGGGCTCCCGTTCTTTTTTATGACGACACCAATAGAGTAGAAAAACCGCAACGCAGAAAAAAATGAATAAAAGAAGTGCAAAAATCAGCAGCATACTGACAGAGGTACCCCGCCTCCCCCTCCACAGTCCACAGTCCGCAGTCCACACACCTCCAAAACGTCCGCCTGTCACATTAAAGTATCATTTGCAGTCACTCAACTCGGCTTTGCAATCCGTTCGAGTTTTTGTTGTCGCCTCCCCTTCGTGTTACGCCCACATTGACACGCCTCTGTTGTCGCCCATTTACCTGCGATTAAAGTCAACGGCCGCCCTCAACCTTTCCACTACGCCGACACCCTTTAACCCTCCCCCCGCACTCGGCCTGCTTTACTGTATTGATTTTACAAATCGTGCCAAACATAATTTATTGCCTTACGCGATTTGCGAGCGATTTGCGAGCGATTTGTGCGCGGTTTTTCGTCGTTGGTAGTCCAGTTTTGTGTCTGTTTAAGACCAAGCGCCGGCCAGTGATTAGCGTTAATTTATTTGCAACGCTTTTTCACTTGTTGTCATTGGACTCGGCCCCCGTCCCCCGTCCCCCGTCCCCCTTCACCCTATTGGCAGCTGGTTGCTGGTATAAATGGGCGTGTTCTACTGGGGCAAAAAGCGGCGTGGAAATAACACGAGAATGAATTGTAATGAAGACATTAACATTAATAATTGCCCAAGTGGCGGCGGCTCCGTTTAGTTGGTCGGCTTTGTAGCTGCTCTGCTCTTGCCACTTGTCCCGAAGTTGCATGCAATAAATTTATGCGTCGAAGCCGCAGCGCACTGGCCGCCAAGTGGCATCCCCTTGGATGAGGCAAGCGCTGCCACAGCTTTAGGCTAACGGGAACGTGCACGAAAAACAACTTTTCATTATAAATTTAGTTAGGGCGTTGCAAAAAATGTACAGAAAACTTTTCAGAGGTGTTTTTTTTGCTTCTTATATATGTTGGGAATGTTTTTATTAGGAATTATTATTTTTACAGTTTCATTTAATTTACTTATTCAAAAAGTTGGCAAACAACTAAAAAACTAACCCAACACCAAAAAGATATCGACATTGAAATCTGCAAGAGCGAAGCAAGAAAGACAATTAAAATACAAGTTTTTTAAGCTATTGTAAATATATCTGGTGTGTTTGAATACAGCGAAAAACAATTAAAATAAATATTTTATATATCAAATATGCTGATTAAAATTAAAGTAAGTCTGATCTTTTATCAACTATAAATGGAGACTGTAAGCCGTTTTGATTGCAGCAACAAGTGCCACAAGTATCTAACATCTAACTGACAGACAAAATGTGCAATTCGCAATTGCAACACAATTCAGAGTTGTGGTCTTGCGCAATGGTTGAGTTGAGCTCAAAACGGAGGCGCAACGCACTTGCAGCTGCTTTAGCTTCTGATTTGTTCAGAGTTCTAAAAGGTTTTGCGAGCATTACCTGCCTGCAGACAGTGAGTGTGGGAGTAATGTTGCACTTGAGCCGAGGCGCTAAATCTTCTGGCTGTCTAGGGGCAACATGTTGTGGCAGTGGCGGTGGCAAGCTTGGTGGGCGTTTCGCAAATGACGCAAATGATTGGCGCATACCTTGGCTGAAATTTCGAATGTTGAACGCAGAAAATTCATGAAAGAAATGCAGGTCAATTTCGTTGAGTGCCAGCCAGGGGAGGCGAAAAATTCCAGCAGCTTAACGACAAACACAAAATAATACAAAAATCTGTTGAGAGTCATTGCAAAATGCCAGCGATGAAAATTGACAGTGGGGGAGGAGGGGGGTGTGAAAGCTGATGTTGGCGTAAATGTCGAAGAAAATTCCAGCACATTTTTTTATTAAGCAACATCGATTGGGCGACCCGACCCTTCTAAACCCACGCCCGCTCGCGCGAAACCTAAATAAATAAACTCAATACAGAAATCCATTTTTTAAAGCGCAAAGGCAACCCTGTCGATGGCAATAAAAAGCGCAAACGACAGCGCAGCTCTGTCGTCGATGTCGGAAGGAAATGTCGTCATTACTGGGCAACTCATTCAGAGCCAAAAACAACAACAACAACAACAACAACAACAACAACAACAGCATCTACAACATCGACAATGACAACAAAACTGACACCAACAACAAGAATATTAAGTACAAGAAACAGTCCAAGTTGAAGTCGTCAAGGAATTTCAGTACTTCCACACTTGATACCCAGATACAGAAGCCAGTGTGCAATATAAAAATAGAGACAGAAACAGGAATGGCAACGATTAAGGGGCCAGAGAGTGTAAGGGATAAATGTGGAGTGTGGAGTGTGGTGTGTGGTGTGTGGAGAGGGGGTGCAGCTATTGGGATTCCTCTCGCTTACGCAATATGCAAATGTGTTAAGAATCTTACAAATTTGTTAAGCAAATCGAAGACGAAGCTAAGCGAAGCACGAAAAACCCCCGAACACATTTATCATCAGGCAGTTGAATGACTGTGAAACGAGGCAGCATGCTGTGAGAGAGAAAAGGGGTATGCCGGCAGGGGGTGTGCTAAATGTGTGTATGTGGGTGGGTGTGTGGGTGTGTGGGAAGGCTTTGATTTATTCATGTGGCAGGTAACACGTTGAGGTTAATAGGCGGCTCAATGGGGCTTGGGCTTGGGCCTGCGCTTGTGCTTGAGGTTTATGAGCTGCCAAACGCGCCCAATAAAAGATTTGTTTTTGTCGGCAATTCGAAACAAGGTCGCTGTTTGCACACATTCACATAAACAGCTCATAAATCAGCAACACCAGCACCAGCACCAGCACCAGCGGCAAGTGGCGCCATCTAGCGTGCATGCCGAAAGAGTTGTGCTTTGAATGCAAATCGAATTTTTGATATTGCTTAGTGCTTAATTTGTGCAAAGCGAAGCAACTTCCAGCTTATCGACAGCACTGCTCTCTAATAATAACAATATATAGACAGGTCTATCGATAACATTGCGCATTTGGTAATATGTACAGGCCTATCGATAACACACAATTCAGAGCGTAAGAAATACAGTAAATAATTACGTTGATCTAAATAATCATCAGTTAATATCAGTGGTTCTTAGTTAGTTCATAACTTAAAGTAGTCTTACTATCTGGCTGAAACCATTGCATACCCATTAAAAATGGCAAAAAGGGTATGTTGAAGTTTTGCTAAAGTATGTAACGGTTAGAAGAAAGAATCTCTGACCATAAAGGAAATATAATCTTTATCAAGATCAACAGCCGAGTCGATCTATAGTTTTATTTTATGATCACAAAACAGTCCAGCATTTTTAAAGAGATGATTAAAAAATAAAAAATTAAATTAATGACTTATATACAATTAATCGTGAATATTTCAATTTAAATTGTAAATGAAAAAAATATAACAATTGAAATAAAATCAAAAATAAAGGATATAATAGATTTTCTAAGATCATTATTTATTTCCGATCAATATGAAATTTCTTGTTGTAACTTTTGGGGTAACTTACAGAACTCTGAGTTTTTAAACATGGGGTTGTCTGCTATGGTTATATAGTCATATATGTATTAAGTATTCAGATAGCAACATATCCTGAAAATCAAGCTCAGATCGTGTTCCATATTATATATGCAGTATGTTCTATCCTCAAAAGATGTTTTCTCGAAAGTGCTCGCCCAAAATCGATCAGAGTAAACCGATAAGCGATTTGTTAGCGAATTTTTTATTTTGCAAATTGTTGCAAGGTCCCAGCTTGGGCCGCATTCGGGCCATAAATCGTTGTATTGGCGCCATCTAGCAAGCGCTAATTTCAAATTTATGTTAAACGCACGAATAAATAAAAATAATTTGGCAACGCAATCCCCAACCACCCCCCATCAAGCCCAACTCCATTTGTGAAATACAAGCGAAGAACACTTCAAACAGTTTTTGGCCTGCCTGCTACCTGAGCGCTGGTTGTGTGTGTGTGTGTGTGTGTGTGTGTGTGGTGCTTGGTGGTGGGTGGTTTTCTTGGTTGGCTTGGCTTTGCTTGGGTGAGTTTGTTGAATTCTTCTCTGCGCGCTCGTCCATGTAATGCGGCAGGCAGCGGATTTAAATTTGATTTCACCGTCGCTGCTGCTGCTGCTGCTGCTGCTGCTGCTGCTGCTGCTGCTGCTGCCACAAAGTAAACAAAAGTTGCCTGCATGTAAATTAAATTTGAATGCTCTTCAATGAGCTTTTAAGGATAGACTGAGGGGGGATGGGGAATGTTAGAGAATGCCTGCCTCGGAACAGGGGCAAGAGCTGAGCAGAGCAGACGACTGGTTATCAATGGCGGTTGGCGCGTTATGCGCCCGACTGCACTAAGCAGCGATTATCCTGCCACGAGTCCTGCTATTGTTTCCCCCTTCCCCCCTTCCCCCCTTCCACCCACTCCCCATACCATTCAGCGAAAACTTGTGCCAAGTTTCGGTAGCCGGTACACATAAATAACGGCAGCCGGCATAATATATTCATATGCGTGCATAAGCTGTTGAAAATTTATGCTAATGCTGCCGCGACGCACGCAGTCAACGCCGCCGTCAGCATTGGGGCATAATCAAACAGTCTGCAAGTTAAACAACTGACAAAAAACAACTTTTGGCCTTAACTGCCAGAGAAACTGGCAATGGGCTTACCTTTTGCCTGTTACCTGAGCCAAGAGTCCAAAGCACAAACGTTCTATTAAACTAAACATTGCAAAATTGCAATGATGCTGATGCTGATGCTGCCACTCGCACTGGCTCTGGCTCTGCCTCTGCCTCTGCCTCTGCCTCCATCTGACGCTGCTGTCGGCAGCGACGCAGGTGATAAATGTCAGCGCATCCTGTTGCCACATAATTCTTGCTTTCTTTTCGCATTCATTCATTTTGCTGCACGACGCGTCTGCCAGCGACAGCTGGCAATGCTTGCAACACTCACTGCAGCCAAGAGGGTGGTGAGTGGTGTACGTGGTGCGTGCTGCACGGTGAGTGCCTTGCTGGGTGGTCTGTCCCTGATGCAGTTATTTAGTGCACTGCACACAAATGGGCGCCAGCAATTTATTGGCATCATCATACTCGATTTTGGCCAAAAACACTTTGCAAGCGCCTTAAATCGCATCACTTGATTTCGGGCTTAGGTGAGTTGCAGACAGGGACTACTTTTCATACACTGTCACCCAAAGGGAAATGGGTATATTACGACGCCAATAAAGATAGAATAAGTTAGAATACTCTTGTGGAGACAGCTCCGCTATGAGATACCCTGATCCGAGCTGCTGAATAAATAGCAGGCTTGCTGCTATAAGTTTGTTATTATATTCTTCATTTGCAGTCTGAGATTGGCTTGCTTTAATAGCCTTTAAGGACAGACTGAGAGGGGCGAATCTTAGATATTTTATTTTATTAAATATCACTACAATCCTATAGATATAGATATTGGTTTCCAAAAATGTGTGCCTTATGAAGGGTCTACTAAATACCCAATATTCAGTTCATTCAGGTAATAATCTGCTGCTTTAATCAGAGGTCAGTGTATTTCTTAAGTGGTCAGTTTTTCAAATGCCAAGTATTCTATTTGTGTGTTTTCAAATTTATTGAAGTGACTGAAGCTCTCTGTCTGCCTCTTCCATCCCCTCACAGTTACACTTCCGTTTCCTCGTTTTCCCATTGGCTGATCAATAAACATAATGCAGTGTTCAGAGGGCAACTGGAGCATCATTTGTAATGGTATTAGCTTGTGGGGTAACCAATTTGATTAGCAGGCTGGCAAATCATTAGCAAACATAAGTAAACAGGCTCAGGACAGGGACAGGAACAGGGACAGGCACACGACAGAACGTAAAAGGAGCATGAGCTCTGTGGAGCTGGGAAGCATCATCGGGAGCATGTTAAACATATGCAAACAAGTGCGTGGATGTGTTGCGAGCTTTGTTCTGCTGCCGACCCAAGCAAATAAGCAACAAATTAAATAAGTAACAAAGTCGAAATCACTGGCAGGCCAGAACTGAGCTGAGCTGAGCTGAGCAGATATCCAGACAGACAGTAAGAGAGGAACTGAAACAGACTGACAGATAAACATGCAAACAGATGCGTCAGGGGCGATGTGGCAGAGCAAACAGATAAGACAGCTTAGCAGCTAACATGAGACAGTCATTTGTGTTGACGAGGATGCCACAAGGCAAGGAGGCAAGGAGGCAAGCAGGCAAGCAGGCACGGAGGCAAGAAACAGCAGCTACAACAGCTGATGATGATGTTGAGCCGAAACTACCAAGCAAATCCCCATCGTCTCAGGCGGACAGCGTTCCTCCTTACCTCCTTACCATCTTGCCTGCTTGCCTCCTTTATCTGCTGCTGATGCTGCTGCTGCTACTGCTGCTGCTGCTGCTGCTGCTGCTGCTGCTCACATGTAAGCAAAATTTGGCCAGGCTGAAATTATGCGCATAAGCCCGAGAGCCTGTCAAGGAATGAATGACATGGTTTGCTGGTGGAGGGGTGCTCTTTTTGGCTTTTTAATAAATTATGCGACCCCCTCCCAGCCCTTTGCTATCCAACCGTGCAACGCGGCGTATGCGTGTCGTGTAATTAATGCGCGCCAAATGAATAAGCAAGCCAAGCAAACAGGCAAACAGTCAAACAGGCAAACAGGCAAACAAAGCAACAAAACAGACAAATGATTTTGCTTACTTAATGGGAATGGAGGATGTTAACGGTGAGGATGGGGAGTGTGCAGCATATGTGACTCGGTGTCGCTTCAACTATGTGTGGCAGCAGCAAAAGGCGCCACAGTTTATAGAAATAAAATTAAGTGAAATAAAAAGACACCAGCGCCACAGCAACAACAACAACAGCAGCAGCAGCAGCAGCAGCAGCAGCAGCAGCAGCAGCAGCAGCAGCAGCAGCAGCAGCAGCGGCAAGCGCCTCCAGGGGCGGCAAAGACGTTACTTCTGTGCAGGGGGCTCAGAGTTTGCTGGCATTAGTCTGCCACCCACTTGCTGCTGCTGTCGGCTGCGAAAACGCAAAATTTCTGCGCGTGCTACGCAACCGGCGATAAATTTTAATACCCCAGCGGCGTTGGCCGCGCTGCCGGCCTCGACAGAGCAGCGCTACACTCGGCACAAAATTCGCAGCGACATTTGGAAAGTCTGTTGAGTTTTTCTGGATTTTGGAAAATAATGTCGAAATGTATAAAATAAATTTCTTTATATTAGAAACTTAGCAATACCAAACATGTTTTTTTTGTTGTTGTAGTATTTGTTTATTTAAAAAAGAAGTCAATTTCTGTGTACACATAAAAAATCACCCAGAAATGTAAAAATGTCATTTATAAATTCCATTAATTTGTAACTGGTGAGAAAAAAGGTTTAAAAGTTGGATTTTTAGTCAAAAGTCAAAAGTCAGTTTGAGTTCGATATTTTTTTCTGCGTGTAGCTAGGGCGCTTTTTAAAATTTATTGTTATTATGTGAATTTTATAAACGATGTTGCTGCTGCTATCGCTGCCTTAGCTGTTACTATTATTTTTTCGTTGTTGTTGTTGTTGTTGCACTTAATTAAATTTTATGTGCGCGCGCCTTGAAGTTGGAGCTGCAACAGCAATATCAACCCCAAGAGACTCACTGCCCAGCGCAGGCAAAACAGCTGAAAGAACAGCAGCACAATATAAAAAAAGGATTTCCCCAGCCGTAAGTCTTATAAATGCGACGTCCGCACGAAAAATTACATAAACAGCAGACTATCAGACGGCGACGACGTCGACTTCGAGGACTAAGTCCAAATGTGCTAACAACAACGCAGCGTTCGCAACAACAAAATTTAAGCAGTCCAATGAGAATCACAATTTGCTCTGCCAAAGCGCAACAACAACAACAACAACAACAACTAAATCACCCTCAACCTGTTTCCACGTTGTGTTTTTTTTGCTGCGTTTTTTCCCTTCTCGTTTTCATTTACTGTTTACGCGGTGTCCTGGGACCATACTTCATTGCCAGGCCATTTGGGGGGTGGCCAACAGATTTTAGCCAAGTAAATAAACTGGAAATTAAAGTCTAGTTGTTGGCAGGCCAAGCATGATTAAATAGACATAGTTAAGCAAAGCTACCCAATACAAGCTGGTGATTTAAATTTATAGATTTTTTTATCGTTTTCTATTTATATATTTTTTTTATTAACCTATTTAAAGGCTATGCAAAATTGCTTTCAACTTTCATTCATATTTTTTTAATAACTAAATTACATTTTATATTGTGGTTCTTACACTTTTTATGCTTATAATTTTTTTTTTTTTTAAATAGTTACCGGAATTTTTGATAGCTGCTAAAGTGGTCGGCAAGCGTAACAAATGTGCCTCAGAATTTTTAGATATTGCCTGCAATCAAACACTTTTATCGAATCGGTATCTAGTGTCCGGTGGCTGCTGCAGCTGCTGCTGCTGGTGCCGCCTTCTGTGCCAGATTGATGCTTGCAAATATTCCCAGACTGTCTGCAGTTTTAGGCTCCATTGGCTGCTCCGTTGCAGTTTAAACTTGTCGCATTGCCCTCTTAAATCCTCCTCAACCAACCGCCCATTCTCCACTGCTCCAGCTGAGGGCCCAGCAACATTGGGCTCTTATTGCCTTGGCGCATTTTTCGATTAAAATTTATTTCCACACCACACAAAACTTAAAGCCCATAACGAACAGCGGCGACCCAGCAGCTGCCGCTTTGCTCAACACAATTCTCTTTGCAAGCGGCTGCTCTTGCCTTGACTGGCATGCTGGCAAAAGGGCGAAAGTTTCAAATATTTCATAATTTGCAACATATTTTATGGGCCACATTGCAGTTGCCTCCTTGGGAAATATAAGAGAAAAAAAAATGAGAGAGGAGAAGAACTTTAACGCTGATTTACGATGTAGTTCGTTGGCCAATTTGCTGATAGCAAACGGCCAACAACAGCTACAACTTTGTATTTGTAGATTACTGTACAATGCACAAACATTTCTTCATACCACATATCACATATTACATACATAAAGAGTTCGGTATATTATTCATACGACGCATCATCTTAGTTGATGTCAGCCGCTTTCTCTTCTTGTTCTGGCCTTCAGCCCTCATTTGTGTTAAATAATTCAAATGACTTCCGACTTTGACTTTGACGCTTCGGGCTGCCAATTCATGACTACCACGAGGGTCTACCCGGTAGTATTGGCCAATGAAGCGCGTTGCTTCACGTCTCCTGCGCCTCCTGCGTCTCCAGCGCTTCTCTGTGCGTCTCTGTGCAGAGGAGGCTGCTGCGACGGCTCTGCTGCTGTCTTTTACAGGTATGCACAGCACAGCGCACTTAAAAAGTAATTTTATTACACAGCTACTTACAGTGACTGTCAGCGACAAGAAGTGCGAAAGGGCAGCGAGGCAGGTCTATTGAAGTTTGCTTGGGGAGCAGGAACAGCAGACAGTTACGGGGGGGGATGAGTTAGCAGCACAGTTTTTAAAGACGTCGCTCAAACGGAAACGGAAAGCCAAAGCGCAAAATTGTTGCTTGTTGCTTGATGTGTTTGTTGGCTGGCTCCGTTATTGTTGTTGGCGTCTTGGCACGCCTCCCGGGCTAACGCCCACTGTGACACTACTATTGAAAAGTTTTTGTACGTCTTTCGCATTGCTTATTTCCCTCTCTCTCTCTCTCTCTCTCTCTCTCTCTCTCTCTTTCTCTCTTTCTCCCTTTCTCCGACTTCTTCGTTCTTTGGCTGTGTTGTTTATTGTTTTTGGTGTTGCGTCGCCCTCGTTTTCCACGTTTTTTCCTTTTGCTGGTTGAAAAATTTTTCTCATTACACTTATCCAGCTCCGTCGACTTCTTGCTGGCTGCTACACGACGGCTACCGCCAAAGCCAAACAAAAGCTGGCAAACTTTCAACTTTCCGTCTTCTTCTTGCCCTTTTGCATTTGCCTAGTGCCCGCTGTGTCTTACTTTAGTCAAGGTAATTTAATGACTCGACTTTCGACTCAAAACTTGCTGAAGCTAATTATTATAGAGTGCATTCCTCTGATTGATATATTGCCTATACGCTCTGTACGATTTTAATCGTAGTTGAGATCGTCAGATATATATCGGAAAATATCTGACGATTCCTTTAAGCTTCACTTTTAATAAATATATTAAAAAGACCTGGAGCCAGCTTGGAGCCATCAAAAGATATATTGAAATTATGAAAAGATGTCACCAAACAGTAAAAATAAACTTGAACTTTTGTTTAATTTTCATTTTACTGTTCAATTTTGTAGTTTTTCATTTTTGAAATTTGTGAATGAAGAAATAAGTTAACTCTGAGGGAAAGCAATTTGGTTGTTCAATAAAATGGATTTTTTGATTTCACACAATTATTTGAATCGAAGGAATAATTAATAATATTCTCTAAATTTATTAGAGGACTTGAAACACAACTGTTATATGGACTTTTATTCCGCCTTATCTCTGATCTGAACTCCACCTTAACTGTGTGCTACCAGAACAGTTGCAAATAGGAGATTATTCTTCGTTAGTCGCTGCTTAAAAAATCACAACTGTTCGAATACAAGTATATAATTGGCTGTTTGCTCTAAAAACAGAGAAAGGAAACTGTGTACATATAAGAAATATAATGATAATTAATAATAATTATTATCTGGCTGTAGTTCTATTTGAAGGCAGAGTATTTCAAATTCTGAGTGAGGTTGCTCAAGTGCTGTGATTTTCATTGCTGTTGCAGTTTTTCGCGTCGCACGCTGCACATCTTAAAAGTTGGCTCCACTTTGCACTATTAATAAATTTTGCCAACTCCGACGCCATTTTGGTTTTTCTATTTTCCTGTTTTTCCACGCTGTATGTACACATATACATACGTATGTGTGCATATACTTTGTATATGTTTTATTCATCGCGCCTGTGTGACAAATTTTCCAAGTTGTCGTTTTTTGTTGGTTGTTGTTGCTATTCTGCTGTTCCTGGCATTTCGTTTAATTACTTTTGACATCAGGTAAATTTTATACATCTCTGGATGGCCATTTTTCTCGGCGGCAGGGGCGGAGGGCTGCGTTGGGCTGCGAATGTTTGGGCTAGCAACGATTGTTGGCAAAAGTGTGCCAAATATTTGTTTAGGCCCAAAAGACCATATTTGTCAATGGCCAGTAGTGCAACACACACACCTACATATGCACATACAACACACAAATATATATATATATAAATATATATGTATATATATATATGTATTCACATATTCGCACTCGCATCCGCCTCGTTCGTCATATGTATTTGCATTTGACTTCGTTTTGCTCTTGGCTCGCATTTATTTTGATGTATTTCCGTTGGGCAAACAAATAACTTTGGAACCCTTTGAGTGCGACATGCCAGCGGGTGGATAAGTTTGGTGGTTGGCTGGGTGGTTGGCCCGTTGGATGGGGCTATGTTTTTTTGGCGTGTGAGCTTTGTTACATCCTTTCTTGTTTTTCATTAGCAGATAGTTTAGCCAGGGCAAACATTGCTCAGCTGAAACATCATTCATCCCTTTCACAGTTCGTTTGATCCTTTGCGGGCTAGCCGCAGCCATATCCCCCCTAACCCTGCCCCTGCCACCTATTAGTAAGCTGCTCTTGCTGTGTATCTAATCACATGTGGAAGCGCTATGGGTGGCTTCGATAGCTGCTGCAGAAATCAGTCGAGGCACTTGTTGTTGTTGCTGTTGTCTTTTCATTACGCTAACTTTGTCTGTTTGTTGCTAGTGTTGTTGCTGTTGCTGTTGTTGCTGTTGTTGTTGTTGTTGTTGATATTTTTGTTGCTCACTTCCATTAGCCATGAGCAGCAATTCGCATTTACTGTTTCAAGTGCTCGCCTGGCCAAATCAAACAAATAAAAAGCAAAATAAAACCCAACTGCAAACACCAACTCTCTTTTAACAAAAAGTGAAGAACATTCTTTGTACAACAACAACAGGGAGTAACTACAGTGGATTGGGCGTATGTATGTTATGCTTTTAATCATATAATCTACATATGCATGTATGTGCATATTAATGAATTTCATACAACACAACAACACAACAACACAACAATGCCCACCCAACACCCACCCACAAATCCGTTTCCTTGTGTGAAAGTTTGCTTTGCGAGCTTTTTGCTCGGGCAACCTGCTTGTTTTTATACCCTATGCCGACTCAAAATGGCTTAATGGCGGCATCCTGAACTTCTGGAAGGCGTTTCGAGCGCATCAGCTATTTATATATATGCAACATTTGTCATTTTACTGAAATATATGCAATATATATTTGCTTACAACTGCCTTAAAGTCTGTGCTTTAAATTGCATGAACAGGGTATCTGTTAGTCTGGCACACTAATGCTACTTGCTCTGTCAGATGCTTTTCGTTGCTCCGCTTTACTGTTTGCTGTTTACGTTTACGATTTGCTTTGGGTTTCATTGGCATTGTTGTTGTTGTTGTTGTTCTATTGCTTTTAAAAGCTTTTTTAAGTAACTCCAACTAAATTAAGTTAAATACATTTGATGTTCTCATGCATGCGGGCACCGCGTGTCCCCATCGGACGTGCCACACGTGGCTTATTATCATTTCAATAGAGGATATGGATAACCTTGAGTGCTACTCGTCTGCCAAATGATCCTGCGGCTAACTTTTTGAGCAGCGACCTCAGCTTTAGTTATGCTGCGGAAAAGCTTTTAGCGAAAGGATCTAGCAAGTGGGTGGCAGGCAGACAGACAGACTGCCACAGCAAACAGCTCTACTATGCGACATGTGTGTGTGTGTGTGTTTGTGTGTGTGCGAGTGTGCCGCTTTCATTTTTGTTGCATATAGCGCCTGTCAGGCGTACGGCTTTTGCAATAAATTGCAATATTTATGTTTCTGGGTTAAATCTACAGTCGCGACAATTGAAAGCAGCTGCTTGTTGCTGCTCTGCGCTGCTCTGCGAATCGAAATCCTCGGCCAAAGGATACCGCTCCTCGAATATATCTGTCGATGTATATATTTCCATATGCTAGTTGCTACGTAACAGCTCTTCTGCTTCTTCTTCTACTGCTTCTGCTGGATGCCTTTGTCAGCTATGCAGTTTTAGATCTGCAACAAATGGCAAGGGCTACAATTTTAGTGAGTGTGTGTGTGCGTGTGTGTGTGTGTGTGGTTGTCCTTTACTCTGCACTTTGTTTCCCAAAGGGATTTTCTATATTTTCCAACAGCTTTTGTTTGTCGCTTAGCACACATACAGCATACACACTTAGTTGGTGAGCAAAAGCTTTTAGTTTTGCATTCAGAGCACTTGGATATGCATTTTTCGCAACACGCAAAATCATTCGACATACAAAATATACAAATCTCTTCGTTATTTACTGTGAGCTGTCTGTAGCATGTGTGTGTGTGTGTGTGTGTGTGTTCGGTAGTAAATGTCAGGTCATAGACAAAAGCAGCACAATAGTTTTAGTATCCAAGTAACAATGAGTGCGCTCAACACAATATGGATTTAAAAATATAAAAGATAAATCGTACACTATTGACATGATTTAAAATATTGAATGTTATTTATCTATATTTTGTACAATGCTGTTCCTCTTCTTCTGTTTGCTGTATTCAACGAGTAAAATTACGCTAGACGAAATTGCCCAAAAGCACTTTTGGAATAATGAATCAGAGTAAAATGTGCAGCTGTAAATTTTGATCATTGAACACAAAATAAAAATATATAAAATTAGAGCTAAAAAATTCTGTTTACTTGAAAATAAATCCATAATACGAAGAACTTCATCAACGGACTCCAATCTGAAAAAAAGGAAGGCATAAATGAGAGCATGAACGAATCTTTATTATATAACCAGTTTTATTTGAATAATATTGATAAGTCAAGTTCATGCCAAGATCTAACTTATTTTTCATATACATAAGCTTATGTAATTTCTTCTAACTTTCATAGCGATATTGCTTCAATTGTCGCTGAATTCTGCTGAACTCTGTTGACAACTGAAAGTGGATGAAAGCTGAATGAGCGATTAAAATGCAAGCAGTCAGCGTTGCAATTGATGATCTATGGAACAGGTTGACTTTGTTTGTTTGTTTGAATCACACATTTCCGTCTAGTCTGGAATGGTCGGGTCTGGTCTGGTCTTTTTAAGTACCTTGGCCTGATTGCGGCAACCTTTTCCCAGCTGCGTCTCTCTGCTCCGTTGCCAATCGATAGTAACATCTAAACTCTGCCAACTGTCTGGGCCTGGGCTGTATTGCATCTGCTTTTAATTGCATTGCTGATATATGCCAACAAATCGAAACTTGGCTGCGAAACCGGTTGATTCCTCCCCATCCTCCTCTTGCAGCAGTTCCAGTTGCTGCTACTCATAAATCGTTCAATCATCAGTGGCACATTGACAACGGCATTGGCCGTTTGACTGCAACTTGGTCCGTATGTCATAGTAAATGCAATTTCTATTTCCAACAGACGCCAACCCTCCCATACGAACCTCTTTTTGGCGTCTCGATTTTGTTAAACGTATGCGCCTTAGACGTTAAATTAATGCAATTTACGCACAAAATGTGCCATTAAAAGCGCATAAACAGACTGTTAAAATGTTAGTGAAAGATCCGAGAGAATGAGAGTGCGGCGGGAAGGGGGTGGGTAGGGGGGAAGGCGTCAGCAATGGGCCCCATTTGAGTATTGTCCATGTATTGCAGATGTACCAAATGCAATATGAGCTCTTGTCGCAGTTGCAACCACAGCGTCGCCTAGTCTGGGCCTTTTCCATAGTTTCGCTGTGCGAGTGTAATTTAATGCCAATGGAGTTTTTATTTCTCTTTTCTCCTCTTTTTATACCCTGTACACATTCGAAACGGGCAGAAGGTCATACTGAAGCCGTACAAGTGTATGAATCGCGTACCAGAAAGCGACTTCGACTCCATATATTTTCTTGATCAGATTCAACTGTATAATTTTTGTAAGCAACAGATTTCCAATTTTAAATATTGATTCTCGTGTTCCGTACTCAGATTAGTTGCATTTGATTTTTTTTTTATCGATATACAATATTCTTTTTAATATCGCTACAAATCGATTAACGTTTGCAATGAGCTACAATTTGTAAGAATTGTGTGATTGTAATCAACTTATCAACTGTATAAATATTGTTAAGATTGATTTAAAAATACACTGACACATACATATATTTATACTGGAAACTCGATTATTTAAATTTGTAAGCGTTTGGGTTTCAATATCAATTAAAAGGTGAAGGCTTGGACATAAGGTGCCTCCAAGTCGAGCTTTCACTCTCTCGACTTTTCACATTCTGACTCGCCTTCGCTGCGGACTCTGCACTTCCTCTGACTGGCTTGCCACAAATTACCCAGGCAAAGTCCGGAGAGCGCATTTAGCTAAATCGCAAAATTTATGTCTTATGAAAATGCGCTGCAAGTCGCAGTCTAAAGCTGCAGCCAAGTGACATTGGCAATGCTTATGTATGAGGCTATAATAAAAAGGAGTCAGCCTTAAGCAAAAGGCGCACGACACGACACTTAAATACCCTTACCCTTGAACACTCTGACTGGTTTAGTAGTAGTAGAATTAAGGAAGCAACTGCATGCAGCTAGTAGCCAAGCTAGTAAAAAGTGGTTTAATCTTTTCAAATTTAGCAGATTCGAGCATATCATGAAAATGTGCGCAGAGCTCATTCAAACTCAATTTAACGCAGTGTATTTCGAAAATCGTCATTAGAATTGTTGTGGGGTAGGGGAACGCGATGCATTGTTGCATACAACAGTGAATTGGGAGAACCTGAGAACTTCAAACTGATTTATTTCCATTATTATTATGGCCACATTCATCGAGCCTATTTCGCTTATTCTTTGTCGTCGCTGTGAATGCTTATTTCTTTCTTCTTCTTCCTCTTTTTTTTTTGATGGGTGAGCAGCGTTTTTATGCCATTAAATTGCCTGCGCTTTTCCAATTTCCAGTTTCCATTTACCAGTTTGCTCACTCTTTAGCTATCTATAGCTATAAATTTATATATATATATATACATATACATATATATGTGTGTGTGTGTGTGTGTGTGTGGCTGTTGCACAATCCACAAATTATGCCGCCTTAACTGTTGGCTCTCGCTTAACAGTATTCAGTTTTTGTCGCTGTCCCATCAATCGGCATGCCAAAAGTGCGACGAAAACTTTTCAATTCAATTATCAACGCCCAGGCATGCCACAACTGACTGCTATCTATTTAGCTCCCCATCTGCTGGATGAAGTGTGGTGCAGCCACCAAAACAAACCAAGCCACAACCATGGACCGACCGACCAGAGCTCAGCTTCAGTTTTAACTCCAGCTTGGTATAGTTCCGATTTGGCTGGGAATTTGGTTCAATGCATTTTGGGTAATTTGTTTGCCAAATTTGCGTGTTGGCGTCTAAGGCGTCAACACATTTTGTGGGGGTGTCGATTTCGATTGCCAACAACATTAACAACAACAACATGCAAATTATTTATGCTACACCAACAACAACATCATCAATTTCCCCAACAACACCCACTGCCATAAACGCCAAGACTGAAGCGAACAGTTCGAATGGAAACAGTTCAGGGCAAGAAATTAATGCTGTAAATTAAAGCTGCAAAAACATATGCAGCACATATACAGTGAAACTTGTCATTACAGACAAGCACTGCAAGTGCTTAAGGTAAAAGAAAATCGTGTAGAAATTTTCTTTGAATAGACAAACGAAATTCTCACGATTTAAATGCTTGTTTTTATTATCACAGATAATATATATTCACAAAATTGAATGAAGATAATGTGAAGGTAATACAAATATTGATCGCTGATTCGCTGTTGAACAATGTAAAAAAAATGTAAAATTTACTTAATTGTAGGAAAAATTATGTGTTCAAATAAAAAAATGACTTTATTGAGATTTGATGACAATTGTGCAAGTGATATTTTTTTATAGAGCTACTCTATAGCAAGTTTCTCAAACATATACATACTTACATAGTTGAGAGAGTTGCACTCGAAGCTAAATATAAAAAAGAGAAAAAGAATGAAGAAAGGGGAAAATGTAGATGCCAGTCGAGCGACAAATATTTTGGCAAGCCAAAAAATTGATGCGGCCACCGAAAAAATGTAAGCAACGTCGACAAGTTTGGGGCAAGGCAGGGACAAGAAGCGCGCGCGGCGACAGCAAATTGTCAACACATTTGAGTATGCGATAGGTGTGTGTGTGTGTATGTGTGTGTGTGTGTGTGTGTGTCTGTGAGTGTGTGTGAGAGTGCGAAGTGGTGTGCTATCATAACAGCCTTAGTTCATAAGCAAGCAAAGTGCTTAAGGACGTAGACAGCCCGCAGGACGGAGCTGAGCTCAGTGCCAAAAGTGGGCAGCAAAATTGAAAAATAAATAAAATTATGCGTCGCAACACATTCGAAATCATTGGCCAAAGACATATCGATGTTGTGTGTGTGTGTGTGTGTGTTAATATGTGTGACTCTTGAGGCATCGTCTATTGTCGACGTAGTCATCATTGAACATATTTTTTTTCTATTTTTTTTATTTTTTCTTTTTGGGCGGAGGACGGGCTTTACGCATCGCTTGATTTTTTTCCATTTTGGTTCGCCGTGTGCCATACGAAATTTACTTGATTTGGCTTCTCTCAATCTCGACCCAAGCGCTTTACCCCCTCTCTCTGGAAATGGGGCATCATTGAAAATTCAAATCACATCAAATTGTAAAATACACAAACCACGCAAATCGTCGTTGGGGAAAATAAAAAAATGCGAGTACATAAAAATAATAATAATAAAAGACAGACAGACTGGGACAGAGTCTAAGATGGAGAGCGCCAGAAACCAAAGCTGAAACCAAAAAGCAGCATTCACAATGAAGTGGCGGCAGTTTAAGGACGACGAGGATGTGAATGGGGCTACGAGCTGGACGAGCTGTTAAATTTCTCAGCACAAATCTGATGCTGAGAGCTCCAAATGCCAGAATACCGACAGGCCAACGAATATTTTGTGCCGGCAAGGCAAATTCGGATCTTTGTGATAGCAAAAGAGAAAAGCGCGTCTCGCTGCGAAGAGGGGTATTCGAAATGGAAAAACTTGGCGATATGGCAAATTTATTTCTATGTCACTCGCTGGGCGTACGGGTGTGTGTGCGTGTCAAAGTGTTTGTGCAAATTACGGCGTGAGTGTAAAATGAAAAGAGTGAAAATTGTGTTGCTGCCGCGCCCATTGGGGAAACTGCCTTCACTTCACGCTGGGTATGCCCAAAAAGGAAAGTGACGACCGGCAGATGCCCTGCATACAAGCAAAAATGCTCTTGTCAACATACTCTGCGTGTTTGTATCAACTTTGCTGCTGCTCTTTATGAATTCTGCTATATGGCTTGAGCTTTTTACAGCATCGTTATACATATTTCTATATATCTATTATCCGTATATATATTTCGATTTGAGGATGCTGTTGTACAGCTTAAAACAATGACTATGCAATTATTAATCTGACTTTGTGTGCCAGACAACACTCATATGTGGCGTCTTAAATGTATTATATTTAATATCAATAAGTAAATAACCTATTGAGAACATTGCAATCGATCAGCATCAATCTTCTTAGCTAGATTTTCGTTGCATTGTTTGAATCTGAGCAAATCTTTGTGTTACATCTTTAATTAAACACACATGAATGTTTTTCTTGTTGTTGTTGTTGTGGCGCCAGTTTAACCCACTCGATCGATTCGATCACATACACCCCACACCCATTGCTCAACCTTTTTATTGTTTTTTTTATTTTTTTTATTTGTTAGTATCTCGCCCATAACTCCAGCATTGAAGTCTTTGCCGCCTTCTTTTCTCTTTTTTTTTTTTTTGCATACGAAAAGAAAAGAAAATAAAAATGTAGACATTTTGTAGCCAGTTTATTGAGTTGGTGGCCAGGCTTTGGCGAGGCCTGTTTGCTTTTCGCCCATAATTTTTGTGCCGTTTACAACAAACGGTCGCATAACTTGTGAACAGCCCCGGTACGGCAACGATCCCGGTCCCTGTGCCTGTGCCTGTGCCTGTGCCAGTGCCAGTGCCTGGCCCTGTTACCTACCCGGTTCCCCCGACTGCAACTTAGCCCGCCTTATCTGTCGATGCTGTCGTTGTAGTCCCACGGTCTGTGGGTCTCTGGTCTCTGGTCTATGGTGCACTCATACTCGCACTGGCACTCATTCGCATGGTGCCAAATGATTTTCACATGTTTTTTTCTTTGGCACATTTCTTTTGGGCATGTTGAGTGTGTGTTTTTCACTCGCACTTTGGGTGCGAGAGCTGCTTTGGCATTTAATTAAAAAAGCCTGCAAAAATTATGAACTTTTCTTTCTCGCCCGCCTGCAAATTTGTTTGTTTTCGCCACGAAAGTCATATATCAAAAAATTGCCTGCCAGATGCGAGTTTTCTGTTTAGTTGGTTATTGGGGAGGGGTTAGGGAATAGGAAATGGCAATAGGAAATGCGAAATGTAAAATCTTTTGCCAATGATCTGGCAAACTTTTCACTCAACTCTCAGCTAGTTGGCAATAACTTTTGGGGCCCCCAAATACCACAAGTCAATGCATCGATGAGTGGTTGGGCCGATGTGTAGATGGGTAGATGAGTAATGAGGCAATCTCTATGTAGTGGAATGGGCTGAAGTAGACTGGAGTGGAGTGGTGTGGAAAGGCATACTCATCTGTAGTGTTGTGAGCTGGCGCGCTGAAAATCAAATGAGCTGTAAAGAAATTTTCGCGTTAAAATGCATTTTATTGTTTCCAATTAGGCTGATTGAGTGCGTCGCTTTATACATACATACACATGTACAAGTATGTATTTGGCTCGATACTGAATAAAAGCAAAATTTAAAAAAAAAACCACAGACCACAGACTATATTGATTGTAAACTGGAGACTGCAATCCGACATGCTTCGGTTAATCCCACACAGCGTCAGCACGACCCAACCCAGAAACAATTTATGTGCTACTTTAGCTAATCGTCGAGAGCGTCGCATATTTCGATGGCGTTCTTGTTGTTGTTTTTTGTTTTTTTTTTTTTGGTTTGATTTAAGTTTTTTTTTTGGCGTTTTTCACTGCTTTGGTTCTCCAATTGTCTACCAATGGAATTTATGTGGGTCTTCGACAACAGCATTTAATGTCAGGGGTTGAGGTTTGGTGGCGGGGACTACTACTGCATATATATTAGCTGCAATATCCAAAGCACCATCCATCTGCTCAGCTCGTCATCAGCTGGCCGTCAGACCGCCCTCCGCTATTTATGAGGCAGCAGCTCAACTGGGCTTATTGCTGGCCACAAAGACAACTCATTTACAATGTGTGTCTCAATGGCAATAACTGCTATATGCCCCAAGTGTGCTGGACAGTCTAGCTGTCTTATTATCATTATTGCCCCCATTCAGCTTATACTTGCGCCTGCTACAGTTCCATATCAATCATTCCTATCGACTCGAAAATGCTCTAACTTAAGCCCAATGGAAAAAGTTTGTCGTTTGCCAATTTCTTCAAGACTTCACGAAACTGACAAATTTTACAAATTTATTTTTAGTTCGTTCTTATAGTATTTAGAATTTAGCTTCATTATTATAATATTTGTATTATTAATATTATTAATAATTATTTTTCAAAGTGCGATTCATAATTTTTCAAATAATATAATTTCCTTAAAATAATGAAATTTGGAAAGAGAAAAACCGTAAGCTTTCTAAATGCCTTAAGAAATTGGTTAAGTCTTTCATTTGTTTAATCTTTCATTCTGACATTTTGAACTTAACATTCATAGCGAATGACGTAATTTCTCCAGCTTTCGGTGCAACTTTCACCATTTCTTTAAATGACATAACTAAGTGATCTCTTCATGCGATTTATATCGTTGTGTATCCCATACTCGTTTCCCAGCCGCATCACATAGCTGATATAACGGCTCGGGCCAAAGACTCGGCGAGTGTCAAGTTGAAATAAAATTCATTTTAATTTGTGCAACGATAACGACAATGATGTGAAGATGCGGAGAGTGAGTGAGATGGGAGGGGAGGGGATGGGATAGTTGGATTGGAGGCAGCAGTTGACATTTGATTGTCGACGACCAAAAGCGAAAGAGAGAGAGAGAGAGAGAGAGAGAGAGAGAGACAGCTGGCCACATGCTGCAAGGACAAAAGTCGTCGATAAGTATCCCGGATGCGTTGGGCATTGGTGGCATCATTACTTGCTACTGGCTGCTTGCTGCTTGCCGCGCTGTTGCCCATTGTTGTTCGCTATTGTTGTTATTTGCCAAATAAGCGAACGGCCGCCCACGTTGTGCATTCGTCCCCTCGCTTATGACCGACGCGTATCCATTGTTGTCAGCCACATCATCATCATCGTCGTCGTCGTCGTCGTAGTCGATGATGCAGACATAAGATATGAAAAATATGAAGCAACAACCATCACAATAGTCGCAGCAGCCCAGCCCAGCCCAGCCCAGAGCCGGAGCCGGAGCCGGATCCGGCGCTGAAGCCACAACCACATCTACGGCGCATTCAAGGGACACTTTTGTGCCCCAATCCTCATCCCAATTCCCACCGTTTCACTGCCTCTCCCTGCCTTCTGTTGCCCGGTTGGTTACCAGCTCACAAAGCAGGCGCTCATGCGTGTGCAAGTCGAAGTCGATCTGCGTGGGCATCCGCCTCATACATACGTATGTAGATGGTGGCTTTGTCCGTCTTACTGCCTGTCTGTCTGTCTGTCTGTCTGTCTGTCTGTCTGCCGCACTGTATCCCAGTCTGTCTGTCTCCATATGAGATGCGTTGTATAAATCACGCTTAATGCCTCGCCACCACCGGGGGCAACTGGAACCGTTCAGAGAACGTTCGCTATGCACATAAATTGCAGTCAAGTACTGCCAATTAGTTGCTAAAAATTATTTTATGATATTGGCCAACTAATTAAACCAGTATTACGCTGACTGACGTTAAGGTTGCCGACCCTCAGCAGTTAGCTAGACCTGGACACGCTGCATGGGCCTGGGTCAGCTGGTCAGAAAATCAATAAAAATCGCAGCAGGCGAAAGGCAGGTGGCAACAATGTCCTCCCCACTCTACTCACCGCTCCTACCCAATTCCAATTCTTGGACGCACCATCCGCATTGTTGTTAGTCTGCAGTTTCATCAATCAACCCCACCAGCCAACAATCAATCATAACCGGACAGGGACAGAAACACTGGCATCAGCAGCAGCCCCTCAAACCTGTCCCAAAGAAAAGTAAAGCACGTAAAAATATTTATGATTATTAATTATTTATGAAATGTGCGAGAAGCGAGAAGCCGGCACCATTAAATGATTAGGATTCTATGCTGTCCCAAACAGCAACAACGACCTGACAAACTGAAGGGAGCAAGCTCCATGCGAAGGTTTCCTTGACGCAGCCGAAGCGTAAAGAGCCTCAAGCGATAAGATCTTAAAGTTGAATCAATGAAAATTCATCAGCAGCTTAGCTACTGTTTAGCACAACGAACTGAAGTGGTAAAATTAATTTTGTAAATTATACAAAATATAATCAAATATAATGAATAAATGCTAGCTAATAAGATTTCAAGTGAATATCATTTTGAGGCATGTGCAATAATCTGAAAAACTTTTGCAAAACAAATAAGATAAATCAAAGAAGAAGAAAAAACTTGTTGATGAATCCAAAAGCAAAGAAACAGCTGATGATAGTGATGATGCCGGATACTGTATTTAACTTAAACTGTAGTACTTCCTCAGCGCAGGACGGATAAATTAAAATTTAATTTTAAGTCAAAAACTTAAGCAAACAATTATATTATTTTGGGTTTAAGTCACATTTTGCTTTAATAAGATGCTGAACTAAGTGATCTACTTCAATTGAATTATTTATAGTCGATGTTCTTATCAATTAATGACTTTATTTACCCTTGTTTCAGTGTGCCAGTGCAATGGACATGCCCGACGCTGCCGCTTCAATCTGGAGCTGTACAAGCTGTCGGGTCGTGTCTCCGGCGGCGTTTGCTACAACTGTCAGCACGATACGACCGGACGGTACTGTCACTATTGCCGTGAGGGCTACTACCGGGATGCCACCAAGCCGCCCAATCATCGCAAAGTCTGCAAACGTAAGTGAATGTGAAGCTGTTTATCCTGGCAAAGCTTACCGCAGGCTGTTGGCTGTTGGTCATCAATCAGCGGACAACAGCTAACTGTCAACTGGACACATGTCTCTAATGATGGACTCTCACCCCCCACTCTCTCTCTCGCTCTCTCTCTCTCTCTCTCTCGCCTCCATTTGTTATTTGTTATGTATGCAGGCTGCGACTGTCATCCCGTAGGTTCCACTGGCAAGACCTGCAATCATCTGAGTGGTCAGTGCCCCTGCAAGGAGGGCGTCACCGGCCTGACCTGCAATCGTTGTGCACGCGGCTATCAACAGACGCGCTCCCATGTGGCGCCCTGCATAAGTAAGTGTTCGCTCGCCTTCTCCTCTCTAAACTGCTTCACATTCATTTGCTTACATTTGCAATTAACAGAAGTGCCCACAAATGCGAACATGATCCAAGCGGAAAGCGCCGGCGGCGGCGGAGGAGGAACTGGTGACTATAAGGATGGCGCTGGCTCGCAGGCCGAAGAAATGAAAAAGTGTAAGTGCCACAAGTAGCCGCAAGTAGCGAACTACAAGTTGTGATTAGCGAGTTTGAAGTTGCGACTCGCGTGTGATAAATTATGGCAGCATTGTTGTTTAGAAAGTGACAAGAGACGAACTAACCTGAACCGTTTTTAAACATTTTCAAAATGCAAAAAATACATGTTTATTTTCCTGCCAACCACGCAACTCCCTTTGTAAATTCATTATAGAAAAATATAAGTTTTATTTGGAAGCGAATTAAAATAAATGACACACAATAATCATTTAATCGAGGTTTGTGATACCCTGAAGCCTTAAATAATGCGAAAAATGGAATATTACAATGCTGCAAATGGAATTTTTTGACAGTCTCGACTGGAACAGTCCAACCTGCTTTTTTACTCAGGTTGTAATCATTTTGAACTAACTTTAGTTTAGGTGTAGTAAAAATCGAAAAGTGAATAGATGCAATTTCATAAATAAACGTTGAATAGTGATTCAGATAATATTTAACCAATATATGTATATGAATTATATTCCATTTTAGATTGCGGCAAGTGCAAAGCCAGTCCCAAGAAACTCAATCTGAACAAGTTTTGCATGGAGGACTACGGTGCGTATGCTTACTAGGCCAACTCAAAGTGTATACGCGATAGAGTTGAACTTATTTTCGATTCTCCAACAGCTTTGCTGGCAAAGGTAATCGGCCACGATCGCGCCTCGCAGGACATTAGCACTGAGAAGTTCTCGATTGAGCGACAGAACGAGATCTACAAATACGAGATAAACATACAGACAATTTTCAAGCGGAATCCAATGTCGGGAACGACCAGCTCGCTGCTGGGGCGTGGCAACATGATGCTGCTTGTGCCGCGCAAGAGCATCGAGTGCCAGTGCCCCAAAATCAAGCTGAACAAGTGAGTACCGCTCAATCCGCACACCCTGCCACCGATTCCATTCAATTTTTGATGCCTTGATTCTCATTTACCTCTTTCGACTTTTTCTTGCATACCTGTTTACCTTGCAGATCGTATCTAATACTCGGACGTGACTCGGAGGCAGCGCCGGGCTATCTGGCTATTGGACCCAGCTCCGTCGTATTGGAGTGGAAGGATGAGTGGTCGCTACGCATGAAGCGTTTCCAGCGTCGTGCTCGCAAATGCAGTTGAATCGAACCGGAAACGGAATATGTCAGAGCGGATTTCAATTTCATACACTTGGCTAGGTATCGGTTTTTGTATAAATTGTACAGTTTACTCAAGTTTCTGACCTTTTTCGGCATCATGCTATAATTAATCACACTAACACACACACACACACATACACACACACACACACACACATATATATATATATATATATACATATATATATATATATATGTATATATAATTTCAACTATACATATTATACTCATACAAAAGCGAAGTCTCCCAAAATCAAAAAAAAAAAAACACCCGAAATTCTCTAGTTAAGCTACTCAGCGGCATTCTAGTCTACAACACACAAACACTACACAACACGGGATAAGAACAATAACCACAGCTGGCCAAAAGCTAATTACAATTCAAACTGTGTTTTTTTTTTTTGTGAGTGTGTGTGTGTAAATAACTGTTGTGCAGGCCAAACAAAAGAAACGAAAAAAAAGTATAGATTTGAAATAGGTGCGAAAACAGTTGCATGTTGAATGTTTGATGGTTTAATGACAATGTTGCGTGTGCCAAACAACAGCAAAGCGCGACTCAAACTCAATGGGGCAGCAGGCATGGTCAACATGTCATAAACAAGCAAAAGAACTTCACTTTGAGCGGTCCCTGGCATAGGGGTATTCATAATACAAATTTTGAATATCAACTTTTGAGTTGTTGGCACATCATTTGGGTGTATTCATTTTTCCAGCTTACAGTTGCATTTTCATTTTTCTTGCACACATTTCCGCCAAATTTTCTACCTTAGCCCTGAGTGGCTGAGTGGCCTTAATGCCATCTGCTGGTCACACGTCACTTTATTCAATTCATTTTTTGTTTCGTTTGATATGGCTTTGCATATCGCATTCAGCACAGTTCTAGCGTTTTTTCGCAAATCGTATTTTTAATATATTTGCCGTAGGTTTTTCCGCATATTTGTATCAATTTTGGTCGCCTACAGTTTCTCGGTCGAAGTCTGCCGCTCGATTTACTAGTTTAACATTCATTTTATCATTATTGTTTCTTTTCGGTGGAGCAGCATTTTTTAAATGTGTGTAAACAGTTGGGCTGTTAATTATGCAGATGTTATATTCATTTGTTAGTTGATTTTCACGCGCTTTTGCATAACAATTTGTTTAAGGGATAAAAAGAAATCATAAAAATATAAATAAAGGCAAACAAACGAACAGCAGCAGCAACATCGATATGCCGGCAGCAAAAGAAATTAATTTAAAACACATTTATTTGAATTTAATTTTCAATTTGAATTATGCATGCAAATCAGTTGAAAAACAAGAACGGCCCAACCAAAATTGAGTGGTTTGCTGTGCGGTGGCAGGGGCGTGACGAAGGGCGTCGAGCTACAAAATTTAAAGACTTGCTACTGCTCTACCATTCGAAAATCTTCAAATCGCTCAGCAGATACAGTGACAACTCGTGCGGTGCACACCAGCCAGTGCAAACTGTGGTCAACGAGCTCTTTTTTTTTTTGTTTTTAACTTGACAGCCAAACCAACATCGCGCAATAACAAGAAACACGTTACACAAATTAAACAACAACAACAAACAAACAAGCGCTTCGTAGGTTGAACAGTGATCTGTTACCCCTGCCGCTGCCCCTGCCCCGCTCCCCCCACCTCACCCACTCTTCCATTTCCACGTCTGCCCTTTGTATGCATTTACAGAGCTACATTTGCTGCATATACATACATATATGTGGCATGTTTGTTTGTACATATTTGTTGGCTTATGCACATTTATTTGACTGGGGGCCGTGGATTAAACATGCTGGAGCTCCAAATGTAACATGATATATGACAGCAAGTGTCGAACTTGATAAATGCTTTAATGAATTTATTTTCATGTTCTGCACAACAGTCTCATTCAGTGTTGTGCTCGCTAACCCCCCCACACACCTTCCCCCTGCCACGGGTCTCAGTACCAGTTCCACTCGCTGCCATCAGTCAGCTGCGTGTCTCTGTGGGCTTTTGTCATTGCCCCATACCCAGTCGGCGACCGTGACCATGATATATTATTATACATACCTCCAGCAGCAGCAGCAACTGTTCAACTGTTCAACTGGACAGCTGATCGACTGAACAGTTAACAAGCTGCGTGTGGAGCTTTAAGCTGAGATTTGTATGTTACGACTGGGCCGCATAATTAGCCGATGACATGGCTCGGAAACAATGCGTCATACACACACACACACACACACACACACACAGAGAGAGAGAGAGAGAGAGAGAATGCCAGGTATCCTGCAGCAAGTTAAATGCAATAAAAACAACAGACGTAAAAAAAATGAAAGAGAAATTCAATTGCGGGTCGGTCGCGACTGTGGCTGCCTTCATGCATATTTAAATGAGATTTTTGCGTTAACTGAATTTTGTCAGCATGACGAGCATGGAATGGGCCAGCAAAGCCGTGACAGGGGCGTGGCCAGCCGATGTGGGCGTGCTGCGACCATGAAAACCCATATTCATTTATACACGCATACATGCACAGCGTACATATGTGTCTGTTGAACATTTATGTGTATTTAAATAAATTGGTATTTTTTATTATTTTGCTTTATTTTATTTTATATTAAACTTTTTTTTGCGGCCTTTTCATTTAACGCAACGTTGACTGGCTGCGTGTCATATGTATTTTAAATAACTTGCAGGCGCTATTAGCATATAAATTGATGTGCGCCAGTTGAGCGCGAAAAGTCAGGCCCAGTCATCTACACACACACACACACAGACACACACACACACACACACATACACACACAGACCACAACTTGAAGGCTAGCATTTGGCATACATACATACACACACTACACATATCTAAGATTTCTGTGCCCCAAAGCTGACAAATTGACTTCCGTTTCCGCGTTAAGCATCAAAAAACTCCACAAAAAGAGACAAAAAAAAAATTATAAAAAAATATATAATAAAATATAAAAAACACACTCTAAAAAGTACTTAAAAACTGAGACACAAACATAACCAAATTAGTCATTAGTTGATATGTCGAGCCGTTTATTTATTTTCATTTATATATACTTACATACATTTATAAAGATATATATATATATATATATATATATATATATATATATGTATTTATATATTATATATATATATCTATTTTTTTTCTTAATCTTAACTATATAATTAAAGTATGAATTAAAATTCTGAAATTGAAAAGCCAGCAGCATGAGCAAGCAAATTGTTTTTGTTGTCAAACGAGGTATTTAAAATCATATATATATATATATATATATATAATAAATATACATACAATTAAATAACAAAATAAATACATATATATGTGTATATGCTAAATGTATTTGTACGTTATGAATAAAGGCAGCAAACATACACAAACAAACCATCGCAAATTGTCAAAATTGTAGAAATATCAAATTTGCCGTATTTGTTGCATGCTTTTATTTTTGTGTGGCATTGCTGTGTGTTCAGTCGCCTTGTGCATATTGAAAGTACTTAAAACTATTGATTTAGTTAAGTGCAAAACAACAACAACAACAACACCAAACATCACATATCCTACACACACACACACACACACATGTATACACATGCCCTTGCCAAGTTTAATAAAATAGAATATTTTTTTGAATGCTTTTTTAAGGAGACGTTTTATCACTAATACTTACGATTATTATTATATTTGTGTGTGTATCGCGAAACGAAAGCTAATAAATAAATAATAATAATAATAAACAGAAAAAGAAAAAAACAGTTTTATATAAAAACGTCAGCACTATTTAAATGCATATATACGATTATAAATATACATACCACATATAACCAATAATATAAAGCAACACAACAAAAAAACAAAAAACAAAATGGAAGCAATTTTTTTTCTTAAATTTTTGTAAATACTCAAAACGCCGACGATATTAAAAAAATAAAAAAAAAGCAGCGAACAGTAATTTACAATATTTATTGCTAATTATTATGTTATATCGAAATACATATAAAGAAAGGAAACGATCAAAAACCAGCAAATAAACACAAATTAACTGATATAAAAGTATTGTAGTTGGTATTTTCAGAAAATAAAAACAAATACATTTACGCAAATATAAACACATGCAAACATACAATTATTTATGAATATATGTTTAACAATAAACATAAATCATAAATCACTCTCGAATCACACACACACTTACAGCAAATTATGCAATTTTTGTGTCAAACGAAGCAAAAACTAAGTAAATAATATAAAGTATATTAAATTAAAGACAAGCCGAAAAAGAACAAGTTATATACATATAGTATATATATAAACACATATACATATATATATGCATATATCATTTATGTGTACTTGAAAAAGTAAAAAAAAAATTAAATAAAAGAAAACCCGATAAACAATGCAAACAAGCAAAGCAAATAAAAAACAAAGTTTAATTGAATTAAGTGGACAAATTGCTAATATATATACGTATATATATATATATATTAACGAAATTCAATTGCTGAGAACTTTTATTAAACATTTTGTTTCTATTGGGTAGTTTTGGATTAAACAACAAGTTCGAGGTAAGTAAATCTTTTTTTTTGTTTTTAATGAACTTTTCGTCTAAATTATCGACTTTGCTCTTATAAGACTTAAAATGCATATACACATAAATACATAATACAAATAAATAAATAAATATATTTATATTTATATAGATATTTTACATACCGATATACTCAACCCAATCAGGTGGTGCAAATAAATAATAATTATATTTATCTTTGATTCCAAAATTGTGCTGCATACTTTCCAGCAGAGGTCAGTAAGATTCGATGCAGAGAAAATAAATGGAAAATTCATTTAATGCGCAAGTTAAGTAACATTCTCGCTTCCCCCAAGGCAGCTTGTTATTTGATGATTCTAGGAATAGGGCCATTCCTGGTGTTGGCAATGGCCCTGGTCCTGTTCCTGTTCCTGTTACAGCCATGTTGCGGTTTCTTCTGCTGCTGTCTATGAGCTGGCAACTGAAACTAATACGCATATTTATCAAATTTCAGTGCCTCAAGGGTTGCAAAAGGCGCTGCTTTTACTGTTGCACTCAATTGATCTTCCCAACCCACCGTCTCACCCCACCTCACAAATGTACATTCATTGTAGTTGCCCAACAAATGCCTTGCAGCGTTACACAGCACCAAAAGAAGGGGGACGATGGTGGGGGGCATAAGGAAGTTGGCAGAGCAGAAAGACGCAGCCGGCAGACCGCAATGCAAAGCGGCAAGCAAAGTTTTTGGGCCCTTAGCAAAAACTTCCATAAAAAGCAGCGCTCTACTGGGTTAACCACTTTGGCTGGGTGGTTGCCTGGCAATGCAGTAGAAGCGAGTACAAAGCTGCGTTGCCTCTGTCAACAGCAGCAGAAATAGTAGCAGCATCACAACAACAATCAGAAAACACACGTCGCCAGCACACGCCCCAAAATCGCATCTCCATTTGCACGCTTCATAAGCGTAACGAATGAATTTTAATTTGATTAAAGTGAAAAATTGAAAAATTTGAAGAAAATCGCCACCTTCTCCATCTTCTCCACCTTCCACCCTCGACCCTGCCAGCACGGCACGCAGCAACCCTCAACCCATCCACTAAGCTTTTAGTGTATTATGCACTGCAGCAAAGTTGGGGGGAAAGAGTGACGAATCTAAAAATTCGCTACTGTGCGGGAAGAGGGGGCAACATCAGCATTCAACGTTCCGCATACAGCCTCCAGTGTGACAGAGATATGCAGCAGCGGATTAGTTGGCCAATCAGGCGCAGGCCAGGCGTTCTGGATTTGTGGCAGCTTTTGAGCAACAAATTCTGCTTTGGTTTTGTGTTGGTTGCCATGGCCAGAAATGCCAATGGCTCGTTTGGTGTATCCGTTGCCCGGCCAACTAAGGCCACATTAAACCGTTTTACTTCAATAATGTTGTTGTTGCTATTGGTGTTGTAGTTGGTTTGGTTTGGTTTGGTTTGGTTTGGTTTGGTTGTACTTAGTTGGCGACCGCAAAGCGTGGCTATTCCCACCACTTGGCAGAGTCTTGCCCTCCTCCCCCTACAACTGCTGCTTAGTCAAAGGATATATATATATATATATAAATATATGTATTTTTATTTTAACATTTGTCGTCGCTGCGATTTTCTGCCCCAGGAGATGCTTTGCTTCTGCTAAGAAGCATCCTCGTCATCGCCATCGCTAACGTATGTTACAGTGCGGCAATTACGTTGCCTGGATTTCAAGTGCTGCCTGCCACAAGTTGTTGTTGTTGTTGTTACTGTCGCTATTGCTGTTACCAATGCTGATGCTGCCACCGCTGCTTTTACTGTTGTCGTTGCAGCAAATGCTACAACACAAAAGTTGGAAGCCATTGGAGGAAGCACCAAACCCAAACCCAAACCCAGACTCAGACCCGGACCCAGATCCAAGCCCAGACCCAGAACCAAGCCCAAGCTCGAGTCATAGTTGTTGCCTGCGGCAGTCGAGTATAGCAGAATTTTGCACTGAACCCTAAACGGGAGTGTGCAACTTTCACACACACACACACACACACAAGCACACACACACACACACACAGATCCATTTACGGTTCGCATTGTGAAGTGCAAAAAAGGCGCATTTTACAAGATTTTTATTACATATATAAATGGGAAAAGTATTAAAAAAGTAAACTTTTATAGACTTTTCATTTTCTCTTCGCTCTTGCCGCTGTTGAGCCATAGAAGTTTTACGCTTTTCGTCTGGGCGTCATGATGCGTGTTAAGGGAATATACACACACACACACATACACACACAATCATACTCTGATATGGGAGGCATGAGGCAGGACCGGCTCCCATTGCCCCCCATGGCGCACAGCAATGCGGAAATGCTCTTCACAACACAACACATGGAAAAACGCAAAAGAAAAATTGCGATGCTCTACAGCAAATTGAGTGGATTACTAGTTAAGTAAGGCAAGATTTGATTATCGACAACACTTTAATCATTTTCATAGCTAAGCGTTTGACAGGTCCCAAAAGTATGCAATAGGATTAGTTTGAGTTATGGGTGCCCTATTTGAAGAATCAGTTCTGTGGCATACTTTTCGAGGATCAAAGCGAGTCAAGTAAAAACCACAAAGCAATTGTGATATTGGAATGTGGCTGCAAATCGTACTACAAGAAATACGCTAATAAGTATGATGCCTTTGATAAGTCTGGGAAGTTTTAATAATCTTTGTATCAACTGTTACATATAAATATTATGTTCAGCTTTAATCAGTCTTGATCAAATACATAGAAAATTTCAAAGCTTCTTCAATGAAATTCAAGTGCATTTTTCAGATACCTATACACCGTATATATCTGGTGCGATAAGAAATAATTTGTTTCTAATAAGGTAAAAACCGTTTATGGATCTTAAGGGGCGCCATACCGAATTCTTGAAAATACGAAAAATACTTTAATTTTTTTGTAAATTAATTTTATAAAATCAAGTAAGCTGTGAGATTAAATTGATGAATATTTGTACTTTTCTTCGGTTGCTTGTGAAATAACTATCAATAAAGAATAAAATAGTTCCGTTTGTTTCTGTTTACTTAACAAATATTTGTATAAAAGTTACACTCATTTTAAATTTTAGTTGTCGGCTTGGTCAAATAAGCTGTTAGCTTATGCATGCCAAATAAGTTGTTTGTTTAAAAGCTTGTTTGCAATCGTCGAAATCCAAATGCAATTTTAATGATGCATTTTTGCCATTGTTATGCGTTCAATTAATAAATTCATTTTATTTTTTATAAAACGTTAGTATGTTTTCTGTGTGGCTTTATTATTTTTAATTTTTATTTATTGTTGTGATCTTATCCCGATGGGAATACAACTAAATGCCATTGGTTATTGTAAAATTTAAAATTAAATGAAATATTTCAGTTTTCATATTTTCGAGGCACAGCGCACACATTTGTCAACCTGGCCGCTTCAACCGAACCTGCGAACGGCGCCCTTTCCCCTTGAACCTTTGCTTGGGGCCGGCTGCTTCACTTTTGCTCTCACTCCTTTTCAAATTTTCTATTACTGTTGTTGTTGTTATGTTGTACAAGAAAAAAATGTTTTCAGACCTCTGAGTTGGGCGGTGGAGTGGTGCCTTCTATATTATCCTTAACGATTTCGAGGACGCCCCCCAGCGACGTTTTTTGTAAATTTTATTTTATTACTATAACAAGACATAAGTAGGCATAATGGAGCTCTATAAAATATTCAAAAGCAATTGGCATAGAAAGTTTCCAAAGGAAAGTGCGAGAGAGAGAGAAGGCGAGTGGGAAAGGGGAAGAGGGGGAAAGGGGGAAAGGCGGAAAGGGGAGTGCGGGGGGCACTCGGAGCTGGCCGGAAGCAGTGCTCCTGGCATTTGGAATGCCGAGTGTTAAGCGATTAACGGCATTTTCATTGAGCGCCCGCTAAAGGTTAATGCACTCCAAAACTTGAATGGTGTCTGCGGCACAGGTATGTGACTAGGGGGGGTTAGAGGGTACGGGTGCTTGAGTGACTATGGCAGTAACCACATCCTTGAGTGCCGTCACAACTTGACAGCATTTGACACTTTAGGAGCCAGGCACAACAAGAAAACAAAAAATTTCCATGTTTACAATATGCGGATGCAAATGCGGATGTGGCTGCGGAAGTGGCTCCTACTTTTGGCCAATTTGGCGACAACATACATACATATATACATATACATACATATAAATATATATATTTACCCCATTGCACTATGGGTAAAAACTTGCTAATTTTGGCAGAAAATCACTTTTTCATATATCCTCAATCCATTCAAAGAAGAGTAAGAAAAGTAGAATGATTTTATGCAAAGTCATTTAATAAGCAGAAGGAAAAGCCTCCGAACCCATAAATCTTATGTATATAAATATCTGATTAGGATTAACAGGCGAGTCGATAGGGCCATGTCCGTCTGTAGGAAGACTCGGATCTCAGAGACTGAACTTCAAACTTGTTAATTTCATTTTACCCATAACGGCCTTCGTTTTGAAATCGAATATCGAAACACATTGATTTTCGATAGTAATAAAAACCATAACGCTTTCAATTGATAATTCAAATATGGGATTCATTAGTTTTTTCTACTCTTCAGGACCTGTATCCGGCGTAAGAAGTGAGAGCATTCCTAAGCATGCTTACATTTAAGCGTGCAAAATATTTGAAAGGGAAATTTAGCAATAAAACCAGTATATTTTTAACAGCTAGTTTGAGTGTATATCATAGTCGAGCCCACTCGACTACATCATTCTTACTAGTTTTAATTTAGTCATACAAATGTTCGTGCTAAGTTTGAAGTCTCTAGCTTCAAGCTTAGAATTAATGCCAACAAAACAAATAAAGCGTCGTCGTTTTCTTCCCATAGTGCATAGTGCAAGCTATCGTTGATGTCAATCATATTCACAAGCGACTTGTCAGACGATAATAATCCGCAACAACGCGCCCAGGATCATCATGACTTTTTACAACTTTTCATTTTCGCGCTTGAGCTGCTTTAACTGCCAATGATGAGATGATGACGGCAACGTCGGATTTTTCGTGGCCTAAGTGAGCAAGTGGTACACGATTAGGGTAACCAAATGCCAAATGGGCGTGGCAGGCATATGTGCTGCAGCTAACTGTAGCTGTTGGCAACTATATAAACAAATGAGCTCAACGCAAATGGCTTGGAAAATATGTCGCTGACTTTTATTGGCGCATTTAGGCAGCGGCTGAGCTGCCTGAGCAGCTGCCCGGGAAATGGGAGGAGTTACTGCCCGCCAAACGCTTCTTCAGTACACGCAAACGCGAATAGATAATATCCCAATCCAGATAGGCGCCCACAATATATCGTGAATTGTGCTCAGTGTCATCGTAGCCAGTGCGACCATGCAAAAGTCGCAGATTGTTAAACGTCAGCACATCGCCGGGCTGCGTCTTAAAGGAGTGGGCATCCATGTGTGCCAGCTTCACAAAGCGGGCATACGACTCGTACCAGGGCAGCACCTGATCCAGGGGCACATTGAAGTGGCTATCCCGCTGCGGCACGCTGTGATTAATTCGCGTATACCCGCCGGCGGCATCCAAACTGTGGTGGATGAATGCGATTTAGTAACTTGCAGGGCGAGTTAGTGGTTAGTTAGTGGTACTCATCAATCGCTTACCAGATGACGGGCGCCCGCCAAATGTTGTGAAACTCACATCCATTTTCACCGCCGATGTCGTTCCAGTCGACAATCGTCTGGGTGAGACGCTCAAAGTCCAGCGGATGATCGCGACGCAGTCGGTCCGCTATGTGAAAGGCATCAACGAGCAGATTGCTGCCGCCATGCGATTTGGTCTGCACCACACAGTGGAGTATGTTGACGCTGGGCTTGTACTCGTAGTACGGCAGATCCGTGTGCAGCGGCAGTGGCAGGGAGAGATAGGCATAGTTCTGGGCACCTGGCTTAGCCTGCACAATGAACTCCTCGCCGTATGTGGTGCGTCTGATGAAGCCCACTCGCTCGGCGAGGTGACGCACCACGCCCTCGTCCAGTGGTGCGCCGTGCAGCAGGGCCACACCGTAGACGGCCAGTGCCTGTAGCCAGTGCTGTAGTGCAGCATCCTCGGACATCACCTGCTCGTAATCGAATCGCTGGGCAATCTGCTCAAACTCTCTGCCCGACCAGTGGATCGCTGGTGGCCGATAAAAGTCGTTGAGGTAATCCCGTTGCGTTTTAGCATCAAAGCTACGACGTTGCAGCCAATCCAGCTCGTAAGTGCTCTCATGGCCATCGCTCCAGCACACCCGAAGCTGCTCCTTTTCGGTGTCCATGTTCAGGGATAGCGGACGCACCGTCGCATCGAAGTCATGCCACTTCAATTGGCGGGACTGCGAGTTACTATGAAAGCAAGCCGGACAGCGACAATTGTCTCGCAGCCAAACTCCCGGATAGGTCAAAGCAGGTGAGGCTGCAACCTGTGCCGGTTGCACCTCAATGTTGACTTCATCAACGATGCGTGCGCTCAGCCGGCGGCACAAGCCGCTCAGCGACAGTTGCGAAAGGGCACTTTTCAAGTTCCGCGCCAAAATCATAACGAAATGCTTAATAAACTGTCAAGCAACCAGGTCGAATGAACCGCCCCGCTTGAACGTCCAAATGTATTTCACGAATGTGTCAGAAACTGAGACCAACAGCAGATGCGGCCTTTCCTCTTATCAATGGGCAGCGTCTTGGACTTTGACTGCCAGCTCATTGTAATCAATGAGAATGTTTCGTATACAGTGATGAACACTTGTATGTATTTACGTACTGATACTGTACACTGTACACTCAAAAAAACAATCGCCCTGAATTTGAGAAATTCGTCAAGTTCTTGGCATATCATCTTCTTATATATAAAGGGAAATGTTGTATTTTTCTACAAATCAGGGTTATTCTTTTCTTAATTTCAGGCTCGATTTTTGTAGAACATAAACAAAATTTGACTATTTTCAAGCGTTTGTTTCTTATATATGTAAACACAGAACTTTAAAATTGCTTGTTTTGTTGCTTGTATTATTATTAGGCATTTGAATTTTAAGATTAGACATATACAAACAATATTAAAATTATGAAAATATTTTAAGCTGAACCCTCCGGCCGCAAGTGACAAACTCGTTGGGCTCCAATTGCAACATACCTATGGCAGACGAAATATGCAATGTTTATAAATATATATATATGATTAATAAACTATACAATTTTTTCTAATGTCAAATTTTATTATTTTACTCTGAAATTCAGAGAGCTTTTTCTTAAATAATCTTCTACTTTTTGAAAATTGTATTTCTTAATAAAAGAAAATATATTTAAAAAAAAAAAAAATCAGTCTTCCTAATTTTAGGACAATCTTCTAAGTTTCGGGGCAGTCACTTTTCTGATTATAGAGTTGATTAGGGAGCAGACATCTAGCATTTATAATAAATGCGAAATTACTTTCAACTTTAAACGTAAATCGAATTGGAAATGGAAACTTATATAAGCTTTTATAGCTTTTATTTATATTAATCCCCAAATATCGGTACAAACTATGTATTTATTTAAAGATTTGTTGTGAGCTCCGACTTCCTTCCTTTCTTTCTAGCTCAATAATTTCCAATTTTATATTTGGATTAATCTGCTTAAAAGGCTGTTGGTTTGTTCCCACTGTTCCTTAAAAAGTATCCGATAATTATTGTTTTATAAAATTAAACAGTTCAATCTATCTAGATAAGTTTAATAGATCTGTATTATAAATAAGCAGCTTAATCCATCTCTATCCTATTATTTTCAGCTAACATTTTCAGACTGTGTTTGGTATTACTAAGACTAGTTACACAATTATCAATAATTACTCAAACTAGATGCTGCAATATTTTACCGGTTCAACGAAGCCTAAATTCACTAAGTTATCAGAATTATTTTGATTTCGCTGCTAGCTGGGAGCTTTGCGAGCTAAGCTGATAAGGGCGACTTATCGCTGAGTGTTGCTTGTAATCAATGGCAGAATCGAGCGAGAATCGTTCAATCGATCAATCAATCAATCATTTGAATCATCTTTGTATTCGCTGGCCAATGCATTCCAGATGAAACCGCTAAAACCGCAGCAAGTGCGGCCTTTTAAGGGCCTCTGCCCTGAGCGATTCTCATGAAAGCAATAAAAATTGCAGCGCCTGCAGCTTGCTTTGAGAGTTGATGCAAGTTGACCTGTTGCACATTTGAATGGTAGCAGCAACATGAGTTGCAAGTGGGGGTAATGGTTGTGGTGGTTGTGGTGGTGGTTGTGGCGGTGTTGGTGTTGGTGTTGTTAAAGCAGTCACTAGCCAATGCCCAAACAGTGGCCTGCTCCAGACCATTTACAGCGTACACAATAAATTCCTCATGCCGGAGACTTTTGCCAGCAAACAACAATTCCCAAGCCAGTGGCCATAAAAATGCGGCTCACATGTGACAACGATTTGTACTTTAGCTCCTTTTATGGCAACTGCCTGATGCTCCTCCGGCAACTTTTGTTGCTGTTGTTCTTGCTGCTGCTGCTGCTGCTGCTGATGCTGGTGCTGGTGCATTTTTAAAAAGCGGCTTTCCTCTGTTTGTGTGCTTTACAAATCGCAAAATCGCATCGGATTATTCAATGTGGAGATTCCACAGCGATGAGCCGTGCCCGACCACCCAATTTCGGTGGTATGGTTGCTGCTGGTTTTGGGATGGCCTCCTCCTCCTCCTCCTTCCACCTACCACTCTGGCTAGCTCCCCTCAACGCTCTTTCAGTCTGTCATCTCGCACATAAATATTGCAATATTTGTGCCAGCTTATGTTTTGGTTGGGTCTGGTGGTATGGGTTACAGCTCCCCAAATGACGGCCAGCAACAATTAGGTCAATTAACACCCAACCCCTGCATTAAACCCGGAAGCGTTTACTTTTATGACTGCACGCGCCAGCATTTAACTCTCTCGCTCACTCAATCTCTCTCAGTTTCAGTCTTTGTCACGCATACACTCGGAGAAAAGTCCATACTGAGAAAAAAGGCTTGCTTAAGAATTTTGTGTATACCTCAAAAAACTTGGCAGTTGGAATTTTTTATTTTCTAAATTTAAGGAAAAACTGTTTTTGGAATTTAGATGTGACAAACGATTTTTCTTTAAGAAATATATCATCTGGCGCTTTTCCAGATTCATGATGAAATTTCTTCTGAGTGGACGAGGAGTGCAGTGTCTTGAAAGCAAAGGTTTTTGGCCAAAAGTTTGCGATGATTATCATGTCACATCCTATCACTCAATGCTTTTATGAGCCTAGGCAGGCCATAACAATGGCACGGCCACTTAGAGGACACCCAGCCCCCAGCCCCCCAGCCCCGATCTCTCGCCTCCCTCCTGATATATGTAGCTGGGCATCAAGCGAAAGATGTTAAAGTCGAATCCAAGCCCCACACTCACAACCACACCCACACCCACACCCAAAATGTTAACAGTTTTCGTTTCATGTAATTAAGTGCTGCTGATCCACTAGTTTTTATCTTGAAGAGCTAAACGGAAGGACGAACAGTGAAAGCATTTGGGCTAACCGAGCGTCGTAGATGGGGGGGATGGGGTGGGTGAGGCATGGGTCAGAGGATTCAGTGTCTTGTGTTTGCAAACTGTCTGGGCGAGACAATGTTGTACGTGCCACTGTCCAGTGTACGCTGTCGGTCGTCCGCTGTCCGCTGTCCGTTGTTGTCCTTTGTCCGACTCCTTCTGCTGATTGCACTTGAGTCAAAACGAAAGCGAACCGAAAAATGTGTTAAGAGTCTAAACACGAACGTGCCGCTCAAAGGCCACTCGTTAGCTGCCGCCTGCCACACACCCACAACCAACAGCCAAGACCAAGACCAAGAGCGAGAGCGAGAGCGAGAACGAGAGAGAAGCTAATAAGAGTGCGAACGAGATGGAACAAAATGTAGATATAGATTGAGTGGGATAGTTGAGTCAGCATCATCTCGAGCAACGCCTGCGTCTATTGGTAAATATTTTTATTTCTTGCGACAGGCGAAAGAAAGGAACAAGAAATACTTCAGCTGCTGTTGCTGCTGCTGCTGCTGCTGCTGAATGCACCCGCGCTGTGGCATCTTTGGACCAACTAGCTCTATACATACATATATATATATATACATATATCTTACATATCATATATATATATATATATATATCAGGTGCAGCCGGCGTCTCGAAAGATGCCGTCGCCGGCTGCCAATTTCTGCAGCCATTTCATTTTGTTGCTTATTTGATTGCCTGGCCGGTTTGCTGGCACAGACAGTTTGCAAACAAACAAACAAACATGGACCTGGATCTGGACCTCAACTCCGGTTGCGCTGTCTAAGCCGTGTCCTTGTCGAATCTACTAGTTTTATTTTATTTTTATTCTCTTTCTTTTGCGGGACTTGTCTTCATTACGAATGCGGAAACAAAAGGAAATGCAATTCATTGCACAACGTGTCCAAGTCGCCAGAGACAGCTGGTCTTAAGCTGGAGCTCACACAAGCCACCCACCCAAAACTCCAACACCAGAAAACCAACCAAACATTTGTTTGAATATCGCGCATACAACAATTAATAAACTTATTATCATATTTACTATGAAACTGAATATATTTCTTAAGGTTTCTTTGACGCATTTTCAACTTTGTTCAAATATATAAACAATAAATAATAAGTAAAAACAAAACCTAAATCTAAACGAACGCTGCAACGTTGCAAACGCTCTTATTGCCTTACATGTCTTAAGATTCAAGTTGGGTGAAAGAAATATTGAAAAAACCCAAGATAGAAATCCTTTTTAAAATTGAATATATTATATACACATACATGAACACGTATATGTCACACTGAGCATAGTTTGCACATTGTCTCCCTTATTGTGCCTCCTGTCTTGGTTCAAGTGTGTGGCATGCCTTTTATTGCCGTCTTATTTCTGCTGCCAAGCTCTCACTAAGCCATGTCTAAATATCCAGTTGTCTGCAGCTCATTTCTCGTGTTGTTGTTTGTTGCTTTGTTTACAGTTTGCTTGGGTATACTAAGATCTTAATACTATAAAACTGCTCTGTCGGCTTGTTACCTGCTTATTTTTGAACACACATTTCGACTCAAGCCAATTTTGAACAACAGCATATTTGCCCTTGGTGCAACATAAAAGAGTTACAAGAGTTGAATTTTATACAAATGAACGGATGACCTCGAACACTGAATAATCATTTGAAGACACCTTTAATATTTGGTTAATCTAGTTTTAAGACCTTGTGGGCGGGTGTGGGAGTGGTTCGATCTTTGCAAAATGTTAATAGTACCAATTTAACTTTAAAATACTGTTATACATATGTTGGTCTGATTAGGTTTTGCTGGGTTACTCTAAGTATATTTTTATACCCCAGATTGGGCTATTTTTAGTTCACATTTAATACATATGCTGAGGAAGAACTTGACTAGCAATCTACTCTCAACATTCGGTGACTTTGGCTATAATTGATCGACTTATCGCTGTTATCGATTTCCCAGTCCAATTTTAGAGCTCTGACGTACATAAATATTCCAAGTTTCAAGACTGACGAATGCTCTCAAGAACACACCCAAATTCAAACTATTCAAACTATTTCTGTTTGTTTTGCTCAAATTCGATTGGGTTTTTATTGAGCAGTTTTGTGTCCACAAAGATTTCAGTTACATTTAGTTGGTATTTGCAGTGGCATTCCCCTTTTAATTGTGCACGGAAGCCGCTAATGAAATCGCTATTCGCACTGTTATCCTCCTCCCTTGGGGCAGACAGCGGGGGAAGAGCCTTCGGGCTAATGCAGTTGGCAGGCAAGTGGCAGGAATTTAAATCAAATTAATTTCGTTGTTGCAAGTTCAACTTCCATTCACGCTGCTCGTCACGGCAAATGACTGACCAGCTGAATCATGCAACAATTTCACACTGCACCGGAAAGTTGCACGAGTCGAGTGTGGAGTCGCTGCGCCATGAAATGGCAATTGTGTTGCATTATTGTTACTGAGGCAAGTTGTGTTTTTTTTATCGTTCTTTATTGAGCGGCAACTGAAACTGCGTAACTGTTTACCCGCTCGCCCCGCCTCACCGCTCTAAATGAACCAACACTCCGATACCGCGTGCTCTCTCTCTCTCTCTCTCTCTCTCTCTCTCTCTCTCTGTCTCTGTCTTTTAGGAGGTTTAAACGTGTTGCCGCATATATTAATTTTTATTTTCAACTCGGAGGCAACAAATTAACGTTGAAGTTGCTGCTGCTGCTGAGATTGTTGTTGCTGTTGCTTTTGTTTGTTTAGCCACTGAATGATGAATCACACACATACACAAACACACACGCATACTCACATACACACACACACACACACACACACACACACACCTATTCACATATTGAGCGTGTTTTTTTTTAGTTTAAAAATGACTTTCCAGGGATTTCAATTGCATTCTTCTTACTACTGTGCACACACACAAAGACACAAGCACACATACACACATACACAGAGACACACACACAAACATGCACATATATACAAACTTTTGTCGTTTGTAGCCACCTCACCGGTCGCCCCGTCCCCCGCCTCTGTCCACCCCTTTCGGATCCCCGTCTATTGTGTTAAGCATGCCTGCTCATTATTTTCACACGTTGCTTGGCACGCTCCGGCTACCCCTCTCGGTACACTTCCCCGCGTACCCTGGACCACATACCCCCCACCCATCTATTCCACACGGCAAACGCTTGTTTATATTTGAAGGTAATTTTCTGGGTTCGCCGCCGCTTAACTCAATGCGGCAACTGTTGCGCCTATGGCTGCGAACTGTGCCCCCAACCCCACCACTCTGCCCGAAAAGGTCAATGATACTTCAAGTTTGAACAACTAACGCTATGTGGATGCGGACTATGCGACTACACTGTGATAAAAAGGGAACGAAAAGAAAAACATCGCAAAGTGTTCAAGTGCCCTGTGGAAATTGAGAATGTAAGGAGCAGAAAGTTAATGCTCAAGTGTCTTGTGTTCATCTGGGGCAGCGGACAGAGGAGAGGTAATGGAACAGTAATGGGAATGTGGTGGTCAAGCTGCATGAAATTGAAATAGCCAAGCCATAAACTTGGCCATTTGTATTTGCTTCGGCCATGAGCAAAAACAAAAAACGACAATTGCCGCAAAATATGAAATATGAAATACGAAATGTGAAATGTGAAATGTGCCACGTGATGCAGATGGAGCCCAGGACAGATGGTTGCCCACATTTTGCTGCACACCTCTCCAAAAGGGGGACCCTTCGCAAGGGTTTAAGGCATCCAGGACAACTCACCCAAGTGGTCATTTAGACAAGAGCGGCACTTGAGCCAACTCAAGTTTAAGGGCCAACATAAACCAGCAACTACACACATACATATATGCATACATGTATGTACATATGTGTATATACAACTACATTACATACACAATTGGGCTCTCTCTCTCTCTCTCTCTCTCTATCTCGTTTTGTCTCTCTCTCTATCTCTTTTTGTCTCCCACAATGCCCGATGCACACAAAGGTGCTCTGCTCCACATCAAATCGTAGCTGCCGCTGCTAGGTAAGTGGCTATAAAATACAAAACATGAATTTATATTTTCCTACTTGAAATACGGTCAAAAAGGGTATCAAGAGGTTGATCTAGTGCAAAATTATGTATCAGGCGGAAGGAAACAGCTCCGACCCCCATAAGATATACACATATATGTTCCCGATCAGTATCGAGTCAATTTAGCCATGTTCACCTCTCTGTCTGTATGTTTTTCAGAGGCCATCAGCGCTACGCAAACAAAATTTAGAATTAAGTATATATTTATTCTAAATCAGCATCAATAGCCGAGTCAATATAGTCATATCCGTCTGTCCTACTGTCAGAATCTTCTAGTCTTATTTGCGCATAGCTCCCTACATCTGAAGGTTATATTGATAAAACTCGGAATGTGTCTGTATTTTTGCTTCGGTAAATGGTGACATTAGGGGCGACCGGATCGAATTATTTTATTATATAGCTCACATAGGAATAGTCGGCCGTAGGATTTATTGTATATATTACAAAAATAAAAAGTTTACTAAGACATGCTGCTATAACGTAAAATGCTGACTAAAAGTAAATTGCTTAAGCGAAAATGTAAAAACAAAACAAAAACTAAACCATAAATTATGTAATCTTCAGCTTGCCTATAACTGTTCATTCTTGTTTATCAATCTTGTTTCCGACTGGAATAAAATTAGTTTAGGACACTTTTCAGTTATTTCGACGTTGTTTATTTCATTTTTCTCCTATTCCTAAATCAATTGACTTTGTCAAAACTGTATTTATTGTTATACTTAATAGTAATCAAAATGGATAGCAATAAAATTCACAATAAAATTAATAATATGACCGTTGTTGTTCACTATGCATTTAAGTAGGCATAATACAAAGCACAGGCTTTGTGGTGTTTTGTGTCTTTCAGAAGCCAACTCATGAAGTTTCTGCATACATGTGCACATACATACTTCTACATGTACATACATAATTAAATACATATATCCACACACACACACACACACACACATACACATATGAAGCGTTCTCAAATGTATCCAAGACGTTTACGTTTATGTATGATGGGCAAATAATGTTCGTACGGGATATCTCCTATTCGAGCCAAGCCGGCTAGAGCACAAGAGTGCTTACTTGTTGGACAAGTTATAGTAGGTATGTATTAGACAAATGCATTTCATGTGGCCAATTGGCCAAAGCCTGAATAAATTATGAAGAAAACGACTGACGAGGGCAGCCAGTAAAATAAAGTATTTTTTATCGCATTTGTCATGGGATCAGGCTGGGGTCAGGGGATGCGTACATTTGTGGGTTGACTGGCAGAAAACGGTTGGGCGAGCCAAAAGATAAGTGCTATAAATATTATTATGAACATGTTTCAGTTTTCAATTTACTTATCCGATCAGTTTTTTCTGAAAGTTGTGTATACACATATAAATAAATTTATGTCTGTTTGGATTATGAAATTTATAAATGACTGCGATGGTTAAAGGAAATTGTCGCTGCACACGCATCTTTATATCTTTGTTTATAGCTTAAATAATCGAGTGTGACATTTTAAATATGAGTATGCCCTTAGGAATTATCAATGCATATCCAATTATCGATTGTTCTCAGATGGGTTGGTCATTTAATCAGCACGAGATCGATTATACAAAGTCAAAAAGCTTTTTATTCCGTGGTTGCCCTTGAAACCAACATCTATCGTGTCATATCAGCTAGTATATCTTCCGAAAAGTGTCACAGCATCATTTAAATATTATTCGATTCTTAAATGACATAAAAAAGAATCAAACTCTCCTATACACACACCTATGGGGAAGAGCCAAGGAAACTAATGTGATAACTCTTCAAAATTCCCGAGCAAGATAGCCGAGAAATAAATGAATAGCCTCGTTCACTTCGCTCCAGATACAGGAAACACTTCGCTGACCATCCCAACAACCTGAGCCTGAATCTGTTGAACATCTGTTGAAAATACCGTATCCGTTAGACCTTCTCTTCAGGACGCTAATCCGAAGTACTAGTCAGTTTCAATATATATAAGAGTTGTTAATGTTCTATCACACATTTCATATGAAGAATAATAAGCAAAATAACTGTCATTATTAATTCAGATAAGCAACTTAATAAGCTTCGGAAGCATTCCAACTTACTTGCTCGAAACATTGCTCAAGTCAATTCCTTTTTTAGAAGAAGACTTCTTCGATTTCACCTCAACCAACTGCATGCTTCTAGAATATCTCGCCCGTTTTCTGCTATCGATCCAATCAATTTAACTATAACCACTAAGCAGACATACAAATGACCTCGACACGCGAGGCCTGCAAAATCCTGCACATGTTGCCTTCGGGCCGCTGCTTTTTCGTGACCCGAAGTGGAATAGCAGCCACGGACAGACAGACAGAAAACATAATGCTATAACTTTAACTTCAAAAGTGATTTGTGCTTACACTGGATATGATCGCAATAAATTCAGATTTATTTTAGTTAGTTCTTATTTGTAGAGCCTTTGCATATGCCAAATAGAATTAAAATTCAAGCTCTTTTCTAATATAGCCTGGCATCGATTGGAAGACTGATTGCTCGCATAAATCATACGCAATGTTGTAATGCAATGCAATAAAATGTAAGCAGTTGTTATTTATGATGTATTAAAAAGCAGCTTTAATATAGGAAGTTTTGTGTTGTCCCAGCGAAACCGTTTTGTGTCCAAATGAAGCGATTATGATAATATTTGCAGCACAATTAATGATGGCACACACAAATTGGCGCTGAGCCTCAGGTTTCGCATACAACACAGCAGCAATTTAATGGAAAAATGCGAAAAATAACTTTACCAATAATTACCTACAATTAAAATTGATTTATGAAAAATGCGGAAACAACAACTACAACACATTTGTTGAACGTGAAATTCAATTAAAAAGGAGTCGACACCGCAGCTGCCATTATTGCAGCAGTTACCAATCAATTAATAAGAAATGCGCTTAATTCAAGCTCAGTTGGGGTGGGGTGTGTGTGTTTGAGGCAGGGTGTGTGTAAGGTAGCTGGCAAATTGGTCAGGTAGATCACGAGGATCACGAACGTTGCTTAATGTGAGCCGTCATGCAATTACACAGCCGTAACTAACGAGTATGCCAACACACACACACACACACACACACACACACACACACACACACACACACAGAATAATTAACGCACACGCACGCACTGGCTATTGGCAGCGACGTTGACGTCGACGTCGTCGCCCGGACAAATGCGTTTATTTAACAAATTAATTGGCGCAAACATGCAAGGGGTGATGATGGTGGTGCCAAAAATGGAGGGAGGTCTGAGTGGCAGCAGAGCGGGACATTAACTGAAATTGTCGCCAAGCCATGTTGTCCCTATCTCTCCCTCTCTCTCTCTCTCTCTCTCTCTCTCTCTCTCTCTTTCTCTCTGTCTCACTGTGTGGGTGAATGTTCCAATTACTTACACATTGTTGAACCTTTTTGCAAAACATTTTTGTGCCTTGGCCAATGTCCAACAGCATTGTCGGCCGGAATGTAATTAATAAACGTATTAAACGCATGCAAGTGAGCAGCAGCAGCAGCGGTAGTTGCCACTGGATACTGCACGCAGGACGCAGGACCATCATCGAAGATAATTAATCAGCTCTGTACCGCTCTGATACTTCCAGCCAACCACCCACACACTGGTCAATGGTCTATGAAATGCCCATTAAACAACGAAAACACACACACAGATACAAAGATAAACATACATACACACACATACACACACATTTACAATGGGCGAGGGGAGTGGATACGGTGAATAACCGACCAACCGAACCCAATCCACCCAACTGTCAACCCCAAACACCCCCGTGTGCCAAGTCGTTTCAATATTTGTTCTATTAAGCAGCAGTTACAATAGACAACCACCCCCCGGCCACCACCACAACCCCCCCCCCCCCTTGGCATTCCCCCGCACAGCAGCAATACTTATCATAAAACCAAAAACAAAAAATAGGAGAAAAAAACAGGCAGTAGACAATTTTTCTGCTACTGATTTCACGGACGCGAAATTTATGAACAGATATATTTCAGCCGGCGGGCCAAAAAGTGAAACCGAATACCCTACAACGATATTGAGTTGGGCATGATGCGAATCTCATGCAACTGGAGCACGCAAAAAGTGTTTTTGGTCTGAGGCAGGGTTTACTACTATTTTTGTTTTTAATGATTGCATTTTCAATGCTGCTAGCGTAAAATTCCAACACTTTGAATCTCTAAATTGGTGGTGAAAGTTTTGTATATATAAATATATCAGTTTAGTCGGAATAATCTGCAGCAAAGAAACGCGATGAGTTGTATGAAATGTATTGAGTAAATCTCCGAAACAACTCGAGTTGAAAATTCTTATTTGCTGATTTCAATTTAAAAACAATTGCTATTAATTTAATGCAGTTCCTTTTTTTAGTTTTATTTATTTTGATATTTTTAAGTTTTTTTTATTTTATTTTGTTTTATTTTTCAAAATACTTATTTTTTAATTTAAGTTATACATAAAATTTTTAATTTTTTTTAATAGATATTTTTATGAAATAATTCTAATTAACAAAACTTAATTTTAACTAACAAAATGGACCACAAAAAGTGTGTTCCATTAAAACATCATTAAATCGAACATTTCAAAATTCATTTGATTTGAATAAAGTTGTTAATAAAAACTGAAAATCAAATGAGCAACGATGCTGCAGAAAATTTAAATGACTAAGGGTATTATACATGTATGCCGTTAGCATGTTCAAGAGATAGATATATATATAGTTATTAAGTTTTAAGGAGAGTGTGTACAAACTTCGATCTTTTGAAGTTGACATCAAATGAGTTCCTTATCAGCGCAAACAGCCGGCAATGCGAATGCAGAAATGAGCAGATGAGCAGATGAGCAGATGACTCTCATACCTTGTACCCACTGTGGTTACACCAATCCTCGACTGCAGATGTTTATTTATAGCCGCTAGACAACAGCAACAATGAGTGGCATCCAAATGACAAATCACTGCCAGTTGATTGCTGCTCCACTTGCTGGAACTGGACTCAACTATGTGTGTATGCGTATGTCAGAGCCGTGGGTCTTGAGCAACGTTGCCACCCTCAAGCGGGGCGTTGTAATCACATTTATTTGCGACACTCGAAACTGAAAGAAGCAGCTCACGATGCTGCTTCTGCTGCACCTCCTGCCTCTCCCGCTCCCTGCGTTATACAATTATTGCTCTGTAACGCACACGCCTCCACCTTAGGCACGTGAAACGCCCTCCCTTCCCATTCAACATGAGGGGCACCCAGCCAACTTTATACAAATCGCTGGCAGTCAGCGTCTGCCAGAGCACTGCTGCTCATCCTCAGCCTCATCCTCAGCGTCAGCCTCATCATCATCCTAATGCCACATCCACAATCCATGTCAGCTTGTCATGCCGCGAGTGTCACTGTCGCTGTCGCTTTCGCTGACTGTCGGGAAGCAAGGACAGCCAGAAGTGACTTAGCAGCAGCAGCAGCAGCACCAGAATTTTAGCCTTTTCATTTTTACGTTTTTTATAATTCACGTTTGAGCATAAATTGTTTATGTGTTTCATTTTCCACTACATCTGCCATTAGATAAATTTGGATGTTACTTGTGACGTCGTCTGCACTCAAAAAAAATATGTATATCAATTTTGTTATTTGCAAAAAAAAACTTTCATTTTCGTTTCAATGCTGGATATATAAATTGTGGATCAGTATCACTAGCCGAGTTGGCTATAATTTCGTGTAAAAAGGCAATATTTACTCGGTTTCAAAACTATATTTTTACTCAAAAGAATCCATAGTCCTTAGCAGACAAAATTGGACCACTAAAATATTTAGCTGCCATAGGAACAATCAGTCCAAAGAGGAGCTTTAGGTTGTGGGATCAAGACGGACACGCTTGTGACCATCTCTGAAACAATACAACTACAGCAATTAGGAATATTCACCTAAATAACATTTGATTAAAACACACAATAACATTATAATATTTCAAGCTCCGGATTAAAATTTAAATATCAGCAGATTAATTGCGGTCTACAATTGCATGAATAATCAGCTCGATTTGTTTTCTAAGTGTAGTCAAAATTCTGTTACTGCTGTTGCACGCAGACTGAACATTTAAAAGCAGCCTGGAAATCAAATCAGTCTCAAGACTGACAAATACAATATGCCAGAAAACGGATTGGTGCCTGAATAGATATGCAGAAAAAATTACAGATACATAATTGAATAATCTGTACATAGTTAAAAACTCAGTTTTTGAATACACACACATAAATAGACTGGTATCTGCTGACAAAAGAAAAAAATGGAGTAAAACACTAAATCGGTTCTCGTCAAAGAAGTCTTCACTTGACCGCTACTTCCTATGGCAGATTTATAATATAGTGGTTAAATCCCACAGATATGAGCTATTGTAATTTCTGTCTAATATGTAATCATCTGCCAGTCTACACCGATAAAAATGAAGAGTACGAGTTAAAAATGTGAATCAATTATTTAAAATACATTGTACACCAACAAACACGAAATCAGATAACATTTTCATTACTGATTATCTATTTTATTATTTTTATAATCAAGGCTGTATGTGCTCCACTATGTTGAAGATATCTCCCTCAATTGAATAAATTCAGCACACGCATTAGCAGGCAATAAAGAACTTTTCAGTATTCAATTTGCCTGTTAGATTTATGGCCAACTTTACGGCGGCTGTGGCAATCGCAGAAGTTCTCTAAACACATAACTCTAAGTGCAGCTGCCCCATGCCCCATGCACCCCTTCACATTTGTTGCCACATACGCCACAGTCAACTTCACATTTTCAATGTTCAATCAAACTTTGCACTTGTCCATCAATCAACACTGCACAACACATCAAAGCCGCAAGCGTGTTACAAAAAAAAAAAAAAAAAAAAAAAAAAATGACGCTGCCAAAAACGCAGAGCAACTTCCAAAGATTTATTTATATAAATATATATGCTCATCCTCCACCCCGCACTAAGCAGCTGCTACAATTTAGACTAAACATCGGTATTGCCTCAACGTTCTTTTCATTGCATTGTGTGCTGCCCGTACGGTGAACACACAATACACTCACACTGCACGCGGAGGCTGCAAAGCCATGCAGATAAATCATACATGCATAAGTCCAAGTAATTGTAGAGCTGAAGGAGCAAATGCAAATGAAGTTGGAGTTGGAGTTGGAGTTGTATTTGGACTTGGAGCTGGTCTTGTATCTGATATCTGGTCCATTTGCTGACGCAGCTTCTGTCCAAGTTCACCGGCACACTGACTGCGCATTTCCGCAGCAAATTAAAATTTCATTAAAAGCAACAAAAACGGATGCATGATTGGTAGATGAGGTGTGTTGGGGAGCCGTGGTGCGGGGGTTCACCAGAATCTTCAAATGAAACAGTAAGCCACAAAGTACAGAACCGATGGCTAAATACCCTCGCAAACTGGGGCCCATTTGCTGCCATAAAAATTGCATAATAACAAAAAACCACATCGAATTTTCCTATGAAAGCTATATGTGTGAGAGGCATAGCTGGTAAATTTGGTCGGGATATTTTGGTGAACAATTAAGTTTTTCATCCGAGAACTCATCTTTCGACCGACTCCAGCCAACTCCGACAAACAGAGGAATGTTTTGAATATAACTAAAATTGATTTTGATTTAATTATATTTTAGATGTATATTTTTTGATTTTGATTTATAATTTATTTATTTTATTTTTTAAATAAATGGATTTTTATTGGCTATAAAATGTACAAAATGGTATAATTTTGAACAATTTAAAAAAAAAGTAATTATTTTAAGAGTAAATCAAATTGAAATATTTTGATAAAATCTGTAACATTTGTGTAAAAAGTACACTATTAAAAATAAAGGAGATATAATATCTGGCTTAATTTTAATACCCGCTGTGATGGTATGAGAACAGAGCCAGGGGCAAAGCGGCATCTGCATAGCCAACGGAGTATATGTGTGCCACACGTATCCAGACAATGTAAGGGACGAGATGCTGCTGCTGTTGTTGCAAAGCCACGGATAGTTGTAAACTCTGTGCAACAATAACGAGTTGCCCGGCAGTTGGGGAGGCGGACGCGTAGGAGGAGTGGCAAGTGCGGCAGGCAGCGGGGTGTGCAAGTGGGTGCCTAAACTTTCGAGTGACTTTTAAGATGCTCATGTGGCACTCGAGAGCAGCTTTGTGGAACTGACTGTCCCAGCATAGTGCACAGCTCGTTGGGCACACAAACCAAACACACACACACACACACACACACACACATACACTGAGTAGTATATACACACTCAAACACACACAAACGGGCACACTCGTGGCACATTAAGCCGCTTAAACAGGTTAAAATGATTAAGTAATAGTTGTGCCCTATGCTTAACACCGTATTATGTGGAGCAACAGCAACAGCAACAGCAACAACAATAAAAATAACAACAACAACAAGAACAAGAACAACAACATGAAACAAGAACTGTGACAACGACAATGTAAATGTTGCTTTTGCTACTTCTGCCCCTGCTCTGAATGAGCAGCTCGCCAAGTACAGTAGTAAATGGCCTGCAGATCAATTTCAGATAGTTTCCCAGTTGGGTTGAATACAAGAACAATTACACAACAGCATATATTTAAGCACTGCAAATTTTCTGGTTGATTGAAAAGACTATTTAAGTTACTTAATTTATATAATAATAATAATTCTGGTTTTTCCTTTGTTCTCTTACAAATTCCTTAGAAAATTATCATCGCTTTCTGCTAATGTTCTATTTTATTCACTTCGAGTCTAAGCTGATCCAAGTTTAAAAAAGCAATAAATCATTGAAGGAAAAAAGTGGCAAAATACACAGTTTTTTGGTCTTTTTATTGTGGTATTTGTATAACCCTGGCTGTATATCTTATCAAAATATGTAATTTCAATTCAATGATGTATGTACATCGTACTTCTGCGGAAAATGCTAAGGACTCTCAACTCTCTACTTGTGAATCATATTCAATTACTGTGAGTGAAAAATTTTGTGAATGCGTTACACAGTGTTTACTGTAGCCCCCCTCTCTCTCCCTCCCTCTCTCACTCCCTCTGTCGCATGCGTCAAACGGCGCCACTAACAAAGTCTTTGTGCTGTTTGGTGGACTTAACATAATATGTATACGCCATGTACGTACACACTCACGAGCACACAGCGCTTTGTTGTGCCAACATACCTAATTAGTGTCAACTATTAACATAAAGAGTGCACTTCACATAAGAACTCGAGACGACAACAGCAGCAACAGCAACAACAACAACAACAACAACAGCAAGTTGCTGTGCTAGCCACGACTAACACTCGACTCGGAGTTTGACTAAGCCTCAACAATGGCAACGAGTCAGAGATGTGAGTTGTGTGCCAGAATTGCTGTGCACACACTCAGAAAAAAGATGGCGCCGTTTATTTTCTGAACGTTTTTTGGGATTTTTTTTTTAAGGGTTCAAAACTGTCACTCTAGAACGGCTAGAACATCATCGAAATCTTTCAGCTCGTCTGATTATAAATTCTTTCAGCAGGTGAGGCCTCAATGTCCCTTCCATTATTGAGGTCATTCAGTGAAACTTCTTGGTCTTGATAATTTGCCGGGGCGTGTTTGTTGGAGCAGGATCCGTTAATAAATCTTAAAAAATATAAATCTAATACTTTCCCCCTTCCCGGATGTAATCGGTTCCTTGAATATCAGCTAGAATGGTTCTTGGAAATTTCTTGAGCATCATATTCTGTTCTTATGGACTCTTCAAGTTAAGAATGTATTCACCGGGCAAATATCGCTGCACACAAAACAAATAAGAATGATCTAGTCGAGTGTGCTCGATTTGTATCGATATTCACCAAATGGGGGCAACTATCGATCAAATTGAATGGGATTAATATGCATAAGGTATACGAGAACTTATATTCCCATATTTGTCTGTAGCTTTAATGGTATGTGAGATCCATTTGTTCATACAGACGGAAAGACGGACATGGGTTTATCGAGCTGTTCAAGAATTTATATGCTTTATGGGATTGGAAATGCTTCCATCTGCCTGTTAAATACTTTTGCACACCTTAATTTTATACTTTTATAGTTATTTCGAATGGGTTCAGAGCATAATAGCAATTTTCCGGTTTTCGATGTGATTTTTGTAGTTTTTAGCATGTATTTTTCTGAGTGTAGAGTATAAATACAGACGTACAACTAAAGCTGTTGCCCTGGCGATTGTAAATAGTGAATGGCAACATAAAGCGCGTGCATTATCAGCGCTCGTGAGGAAGCAAATGAAGTGCGAGTGGCAACTGCCTCAAGTATCATTCCGGCACTCATGCGTTGTTGTTGTTGTTGTTGTTGTTATTTTTGTCACAACACAGTGTTTAACAACGCCTGAACACACATACGCATAAGCAGTTGCAACACGTTGTGCGAGACAGAGCATCGTGCCACAATGACCACATGCCGCAACACATCCTGCAGCAGGAAGCAGACACGCACACACACTGGTCCTGTGCGGCTGACAAACAAAAACATTTCAAATAGTTGCACAACAATGTAAAATTGTGTGTTGCTGCAACATGGCAACTGTGTGTGCCGCCTGAAAGTTGCAGGCTGGACATCAGCTCAGCGATAAAGGTTGACAACGAACTTGAAGAGCCAACTTTGAGGGACGCCCTGGTAAGAAGCCGTGTTTAAAGGAGTGAGTCCTGCCACAGTCTACTTACCTACCACCCTCGCCTTGGTGGCACTCTGCGTATAATGTTTCAAATCACAAAACTTTCCCTGGGTTGGTGGCATGGTCTAAAATTCATTACCAACAGCTCAGGCGGCGAAAACTATGCAAAAATTATGTGCGGCAAAAAGTTGCCAAAACTCTTTAATACAGTCATAAATTTGGCGACTGCCAAGAACCTGTCAAAAGTGACCCCTGCCTCTAAAATGGTAGGGGGCAGCCTGAGTGGATGGGTGTGGGGTGGTGGGGCTGTTAGCTGGTGTCAGTTGAACAAAACTTGGTCGCTTGCAACTATTTAAAAGCTATAAAACCTGAAAGCTGTTACCCAACGGATATGCCAGCCGGATGCAGTTCATAGGCATGAGCTGTTGCACACACTCAGCCTGCACTCAGTCGTTTCGATTGTGTAAAGCAAGGATCACATGAGCTCAACACTTTCCGGCACATTTGGGTAACACAAAAGTAAACCACAAACAATGGACAAGACAAGGCAGTTTGGTAGGTGGAGTAGCAGTTTGGGGATGTCGGTTGTGGGGGTTGGGAAGTATTGCGAAAGCGACAAGAGCTTGCAGGCGAGCACACTAATTGCAAGTCATGTAAATCGACAAGGACAACATCACAAAAGGGCACACACACACACACACACACACGCACACACACAAACATACACGGAGTTAGAGGACGAGCTGCAAAACGATGCCGACAAACTGCAAGTAAAAACATCTAAGAACTCTCCACTCTTGCCCGTATCCGAATACGTTATACTCTATACAGCTTTATTCATATCAAATAAATTCATATAAATATATATATATACATATATATATGCCATATCTGTCTGTCGGATGGGATTACTACGTCAGATGGCTGCCATAGATCACTGCACTATATGCAGTCAGTCACCATCAATCAGTTGATTTTTTATACACTGTTGCCAAACTTAACGCTTATTAAAATATACATGTTTCGATAAATAACGGAACTTAGTGGCAAAGGAACGAAGAATGGAAATACGAAGGCACACATTGGGAAAGTGGAAACTAATTTTCTGTTAATTATTGAAAATTGCACTGCAAGGTGTGTTTTAAGTTATGGTAATAAAAGTTTTGGCATCAAGCCTGAAGCTAAGTTTTCTTAAATAATTAAGATTCATATTTTCAGAGATATTTTGTATCAAATTAAAATATTGCAAGTAACCAGAGATTTTGGCCCGGATAGTTTTGATTTTTCGTCCTAAGGTGGGTTTCATAATAGCCAGATACCCTATGATCTACATGCTCAATACTGGAATTATCAATTTTAATCAACATTTTATTGTCATTACTTGTTTTGTTTTCTTGAGAATTGTTTTTCTCAAGCCAATTATAGGCATATAAATGTAAAACAAAACCGATGAGACCCGACAACTTAAGAGTATTAAACAAAGTCAACGCAAGGACAACGCAAGTGCAAATACCAGCATATATCCTGTGGGAGACTTGAAGTAATGCTTAATAGTTAGTTAAGTCGAGTTGAATGCGATATTTAACACTGGGAAGGAAAGAGATAGACGCACACTGTGATAGAAAGAGCGAAGAGAGAAGTGCGGTGCATTTTGCCTGCTTTTGAATATTGACTGAAATATTGTTTGCTGGCTGTTTCAGGGGGCAGCAGGTGGAGTCTTTGGCTGTTGCTGCTGATGTCGCCTGTAATTTATTTACATTGCAATTAGTTCTCAGCTCCGTTAAGGATTATAAACTTTCGCAGCACACGCACACACACACACACACACACATAGATGTATCAGAAGAGCTCATAGAGAAACTGAAACTTGGGTGCTCAAATTGACATTAAGTCCTGAGTTGAAGTTTTTGCCTAGTCTAGCAAAAGTTCTATGGCGGTGTGTGAGCGTGTGTGTGTGTTTGTGATAAATACAGGTAAGTCTGTTGTGGATAATCCACAATAAGCGCGAACGCCCCTCGCAGGCTTTTCAGTCGTATTTTCCTTCTTTTGTAAATAAGACAAGAACTCATCTCCTTCGACCGATGATATAGATAATGCCTAGCTCGATCACCAGACTTCAATTCTGTAGAGGATATGAGAGGACAAGTCTCTCAACAACAATTTCTCGATATTACGCTGGTGGCAAGTCTTTCTGGCTATTTGGGAGGCTAAAAATAAACTTTATATATGGCATTTCCAAATCGTTTTCTTAGAGTTTGGGTGCTCTGGGTGCTCCGTTCATCAAAATCTTAATCACATTTTTTCACATATATTTGGGTAAAAAAATAAAATCCAAAAATAATATTGATTTGAATAAAATGATTGAGGAATTGAACTGAACTGCTGAATATCCGGCACGGCATCATCGGAATGGATGCTTGATATGGGGTCTGTCTGCTTCAAGCACAACTTTATGGACTATATGGTATTTAAATACATGAAATACATATAATCGATAATTTTGTCAACACTGACAAGGGTTAGCTTCACAGAAAAGTGTTGAGTGTCAAAGTCGCTTACGCAATTGTGGATGACTTGTGTAAAGTGAAAAATAAAATTCATTTTTGGCATAAACCTGAACCTTTAAGTCAGTAAAATCCCAATTAATGGAAAAGCTGCTGGCATTGCAGTAATTTCGAATAGATCAGCGAATAGTAAAAAGCGAAAGTAAACTCAAATTAATAACTATGAATCAGATAAATAGTAAACTTGCGCCAATTGGCTCGGAGCGAGCTGAACGTTTGACTGCCATGCAAACTCTAAATGCAAAAATGCTACTATTGGTAAGCCAGGTAATCTTAGCCAATATGCGGACACTCTAAGCGCTACCCACTCCCCGTAGCAGCAGCAGCAGCAACAGTACCAGCAGCAGCAGCGTCACGTGAATCACCTGAGCGACGAGGACAATGCCTGGCTGCGCTCGGAGCGCGAGCTTCAATTTGAGTGGGAGCATCAGCAGCAGTTCGACAAATACTGGAAGCTTCGCAACAACGAGCGCAGGGAGGAGGAGAGGGAGGAGACGCAACCTTTCGGTAGTCAGATACCAGAAGCAACACATAGTAATCGAATGCCAAGTCAGCAGCTGCAAATGCCACCACAAGCAGCACAACCACTACCATTTGGAGCTTACATGGATTCACCGCAAATATGGTTCCATCCTGAACAGGAGGACGGCTATCACTGGATCTTATGGCAACCGCCAAGTTACAACTATTACACCAATTATGATGATTTTGAGATTATCAATTTCACTAACTTTGATGAAAATCCAGGCGATTTCGATTACCATGGTGCATATTTCCCACATCGCCAGTAACTATATATTCCAAAAAGAAACAAGAAAAGACAGAAACCCACAATTGATGGATGGAATCAAGGTTTTGAAATTACAACCTATAGCAAAATATATGTTTGAACACACACACACACACACATATATATATATATATATATATATATATATATATATATATATAGACTGTCGATTTTATAGCGACATTGGCAACATAAAAAACCACACTCCTTTGTAAGCGGATTGAATTCGTTATCAGAAACAAAACAAGAATACAACAGCCTTAACATAATAAATAAGGCACTAAGAATGAATGGGAGAAACTTTCCAAAGTTTGCGAAACTGTGGAAAATGAACCCATACGCAAATCAAATTTATTACATTTTCATTTCAATGTGTATGGGCCATAAACTAGACCATTTTCTTATTGGATGTACATATTGGCTGTGTGTTGGCATATGGCAAATTGAATCCAGATCAAATTTAAGATAATGCACGCACCGAGAACAACCTGATAATCCACTTTTTCAACAACAATAAATAAAAAAACAAAGCAAGAAAATTAATTATGGCTACAGCATTTATTAGAAATATTGAGTTCATTCCGTTAGAGTCCAGCCAGCCTGGGAGAGGCAAATACCATGCGATCTATCCTCACCTGCTCGCAGCAGTTTTCATATATATATATATTTCATATATAATATATATTTGCTTACATAATTAGGTACATGGGTAAGCTTGAGGCTGAATCCGCTCACTCGAATGACAGCTAAGTCGTGTTATCAAAAATGAAACTGTTGAGCCACTTTAGAGTACAACTCAGACTGCATATGGGGTAAAGTGTATATTTATTCATCTATAGATTGAAGATATCAATACAAGTGTCAAGAATTGTTTAAAGTCATTGCCTAGATCCGTATGCCTTGTCTGCTGCCCTCTGCGTGCGGTAAACTAAAATTCTATTGGGATTGAGCGGCTAATCCCTTTGGTAGTTGAAGGCTTAGCGCGCGCTTAGCTGCCAAATCGTTCACAACTAATGCCTCCCCGCCGTTTGCCAGGCAACGGCCAATGGTGGCAAAACTATAAGCCGGCAACAGCTCTTAGTGCCGTATCCATCAGTAGCACCCCCTGGCGCTCAGTTCGCCAAATGCTGCAACTGCAACGTGCATCACAATGGGGATATAAATAAATAAATAGAAACCACTTTTTGCGCCCAGGCGGAAACAGCAGCAAAAAAAACACCAATTCGAAGCGGGGCAGATCGGAGAGGGGGGCGGCTGGGCGTGTCGTCTATTGTGCGGCTGCATACACAAAAGACGAGAGCGAAATCAAAAGCACAAGAAACACTTTTAGTGAACAAAAAGAACAAAAGAGAACAAAAAAAGTTGTCAGTTTGCTGCAATGCTCAATTTTCTTGTGCTTCTTTTTCTAATTCTTCGGCGTGAAGATTGGTGGGAGACGCACTTGAAGCAGAAACGGAAGTGCCACGTCTTGTGGCAGACATGGACGGACAGACAGGCAAACTAACTGATTGACTGCCAGGGCAGTAAGTAACTGGCAACTGGCAACTGGCAACTGGCAAATGGCAACTGGCAACAAAAAAACTTGCAACTGCAACTGTTGGTAACTGGCTCAGTCAGCTGTGCCTTAAAGTTTAATTTAACCAACCACCCACACACACCTTCGCCCCGCCAAATGAAAACGTTAAGCGCTTTTGGTGTGATGCGGAGGGGAGGAGGTTGGCGGCGAGAAGTGGGCGTTTGCCTTGGCTGTGGCAAGTTTACTTTTAATAGCTTTTCGCTGAACTTTTCGCACGCGGTTTTCCCAACTCTCGAACTTCGACAGCTTCGGAGCTTGACTTCAGACTTCAGACTTCGGACCTCGGATAGCGACCTGGATATGGCTGAAAGACTTATTACTTAATGACGCCTCATTTGATGATGCGGCCAAAAAATCAGTGCCGTTTGGACTCGATTGACGCATCATTAGACACGCATAAAAACAAAACTCCCAACTCTCTTCTCCTCTCCTCTCCGCTCTCCTCTGCTCTCTTCTACTCTCCACTCCTCTAATCACCGCTCACTGCGCTTTCTTTGACTTCCTTTGGTTAAGGTGTCTGCTGCTGCTCCTGCTGAAAGCTTCATGGGCCATTGCCTACAGACTTTTAATTGCACGACATGACAAAATAATTCGGCAAGCTTTTATTTATTTATTTTTGTTTTGTTTTGCTTCATTTGAACTAAGCACTTTAACCTTTATTTTGTTACTTTACAGTTACAGCATTGGACTGCTGATCTTCTCATTTGATTAAAACAATGATTTATAATTTATTTTTTTCATAAGCAGTTGTCCATACTCAAGGTGTACTCATACTATATAAAAATATACTTGATCTGAATCCGGTATTAAATTTATTTTACTTGCAAATTAAATTCGCTGGATTTAATAGTTTGTGCAATCAGTGTTTATACACAAAGACATGGCCAGATCGAGTCTCTTATTGCTTCTAATAATGCATATAGATGTAGTATGTATTTACATACAATTCCTGTGAGATTTGCCACCTGTATTTTATCATTCGGAATTCGGCTGATTCCAAACTGTCGCCGCTGTGAATGCAGATCTTAAATTTCTTCATCTCTTTTACTCAGTGTCCATATAATAAAATAGATACAATATTATGAAAGTGTTGTCTAATTGATTTTGTAGCATTTTCCGCATTTTTAGTTTATTATTATTATTTTTTAGACTCGTTGTGACACGCTCCAAATGCGCTATGCGCTTGTCTAAATATAAAATTATACAAAATGCTTCTAAGAGTTATCTTTCTCCTATTTTTCATTGTTGTGTGTTGAGAAAAGTGTGAAATGAAGAAAATGAAGATATTGTTGCTGTATCGATAGCACAGAGGAGCAAATAAATAAAATCTTAAGAGAACAAAAGCTCCTGTTGCTTAACTTGGCTTTCAATTGGCTATTTCCTGCTGTGAAATAAAAAGTTTTGCGTGTAGAGAGAAACAAAGTTGATAGATTGTTGATACTCCTCAGTTAAATCATTGCGTATTTGCTGCAATTTAATACGCTTATTTTGGCCGTGTTCATTTTTCAACTAATGCAATTAGTCGAATTTAGCTCTACTTGATGTAGTTTTCTAACTTTGAGCTGAGAAGTCACATTTATGACGCGCATGCAGCAAACGTGCTGCCAACGCTAACTTTAGCGCTGACTTTGACGTTGGCGTTGGCGTTGACGTCGTATAATCTCGGTCAACGTCAATTACCCAAACCATTTGAAATATGAAGGCAACACGTCGAATTGGTATTTCGAAGTTGGCGCTCCCCGTCGATGGGCGGCGCTTTTGCCGTTATTTTGGTTTGCTTGCTGTTGTGGCTAAGCGGATTAAATCAGTTTCGCACAAATTAAAAAGCCAGCGAAAAAAAAACAGAGCGCAGAAAAATGAAGATACAATTGTAAAACAAAAAGGAACAGTATGCAGAGAGGGGGAGAGTGTGGGAGACAGAGAAAGAGACAGAGAAAGAGACAGAGAAAGAGACAGAGAAAGAGAGATAGAGAGAACGTATGTCGCTCTAACGAGCAACCGAGACTAGACATCTGCCAGCAGCACAATCACCATCATCATCATAACAATAATCATCATCATCGTCATCATCTTCTTCTTCATCTAGAGCATCATGATTATTTTGATTATCAACATCATTTGCAAGTCTCTGGGTGCTCTTTAAAATGTGAAACACGTCTAATCCTTTGAGAGCTGCCACAGTAAATGTGCTTGGAGCGCTGCCGCCGCCCAACGGTCAACGAACATTTATGAAATATGATTATAAATGCACAAAGCATGCACCGAAAGAGACGAACAGACAGGCAGACAGAGTGAAAGAGAGAGAGGGAGGCGAAGAGAGACGCAATTTGAATGCCAGTCGCACAAAAGTATGCTATGAAATAAGAGGCCAAATAATTAAACATTCGAAGGGTTGACACAGCAAAATGAGCAATAGGAGAAGCAGAAGAGAGAGAGAGAGAGAGAGAGGGGGGTAGAGAATGCGGAGGGCGAGGGCGAAGTACAACAACATTGTCAGCATATCAGAGGCAGCGGCAGGAAGTTGGAAGTGATACGGAGGCGACAAAGCGTGCTCCAATTGCCCGTTACGTGGAGGGGCAGGGGATCGGGGTTGGTGGTAGGCGAAATGGGAAAATGGGAAAATGGCAAAACAGCAATACGACAACTGGGCAACAAATACCGCAGACCGCAGCTGCAAGCGCTGCTAATGAGTGCCCCATGGGGTGGAGCTAGGAGATTTTAGGTAAATGCAGGCGCCGTCTGAACTCTAATTGAAACAGCAGCGCCAGGCAGCAAACGCAATGCTCGACACCTGACCAGCAGAACACTACACTCAGAGAAAAGATCGCGAACATTTCCATCTTTTCCTTCTGGCTGTTAGCATATTTCTTTCCTTTTCTGAATAGAAACCAGTTAATGTTATATAATTTATAGCATCCTTTAATTAATTGTGTTTTATTTAATATTTCATTATTAACTTTTAATTTTAAATTTTAAACTTTTAATTTTAAATTTTAAACTTTTAATTTTATTAAATAAAAATAAGAAAAAATAATAAATAAATAAAGAAGACAAATATTTGTGGTAATGGAAACCGTCCTTGATTTAGAAACATTCAAATTCAAATGAATTGATATGTCTGCAAAGCAGACGAAAGAATATCATTTTATTGGAACTTATTATATGGAAATTATTTCCGAATAACAAGAAACTGTTTTCTGAGTGTAAATGGATAGTGTGTGTGTGAAAGTGAAGACCACAGTCAGGACGCAACTCAGAGGGGCTGCAGCAAGCAACAAAGCTAACAAATGCTGCCAGCAAAGTGGCCGCCGTTTGATGAGCTCCAAATGAAAGGCAACAGGAGCAGCAGCTGGCGCCAAGTGTTTGCCAAAGCTGCAGCGCAGCAAAGTGGCCAGCACAGACACAACACTGCACACACACACACACACACACACACACATACATACACACAACAGGCAGGCAGCAAATGACTTTGAGTGCAACAGAAGCTGATTATGGCCAAGGACTTTGGTCAATAAGCTGGCGCAGCAAATGCATTTTGCATTTTGCATTTTCCATTTTGCAAGTCTCTGCGACTCGAAGCAGCAGGTGAGCGGGGTACGGGGCGAGGGGCCAGGGACGAGGATGTTGAATCAATTAGCTGATGACTGCCAGCACAGAGACTGGACTATTAAATTTAAACACATACTAACTCAAAGTGCTGCATCAACAATTCTGACCACACAACCGAAACAAAACATCGATTTAAAATACACTCAGACGAGAAATCGCAGTGCGTTTTAGAAAATTGCCCCAAGCTTAGCTCCCTTTACTATTCAGAAAGTATATGTATATCTTAAACGGAAGATTTTGTCCTTCTAAAAACAAGGGTGTTTCTCTTTTTAGCTTCAGGGTACATTTTCCAAAAAACTAGAAAAAATATATCTCATTTTTAGAGAATCATAAAATTAGTTTCGAATTTGCTTGTACATTAATTTTAAGTAATTTATAAATTCGATAAATAAGATAGTTTTTAATAATATAATAAGATTCTAAATATTTTAACCCGTACCATTTGCGTTTATTTACTTCCGTCAGTTAAACTAGTAAGTAAACCAAATCAAAAAATTAATTTACATTTAAAGTTCCCAAAATGATAATTATAACAAAATAATTCAGCTATAAACATGTGTTTTAGTTAAGAAGGGTATTTTAAAAAAGATAGCCAACAAAATGATCTACATATATATATATATATATATATATATAAGACTTAATCTGAGCAAAACGAACTATTACCCAATTTAAACCAACTATAATTTAACCAACTATTAATTGAGCGACTAAAAAAACACTTCAAATTCTGTGGTGAATATATAGAGTGAATGGTGAAAACAGGTGGATTAATTGTGTGGCATTAAGTTCTACAATCTTACAACAAATATGTAGCAATCTGGCGAAGAATTATTTATTAAATGAAATTCAGGTTCTATGTTTTTTCACTCTCCTGGTAAACATTGTGGATCGCTGAAGTGTGCCTCTAATGAAAGCGGGGGATTATGCGGATGGAAAACTTTCACTCTAGTCAACTTATCAAATATTCAGGCAAACGTTGCTGCTATCTACATCACCTGCAACCCATCCCGTCCACCCGCTCCGCTTACAGCAAATGGGTCCTCGAATTTGCAACAGATTTTTATGAATGATTCGTGTTGAGTGAAAACGTCAAGGGATTAGGTGACGATTGTAGCTTATATCCTCCCCTCCAACCCCCCCCCCCCTCCTCCCCTCTACCCTTTACCCGCTCAAACCCATTTGGGATTTTGGGTAAAATTGTTGTTGTTTTCGCTGCTGTTGTTGACTTCCATTTTGGGCATAAATAATTTATCATGCACAAATTAGCGTGCGGATTTCAGATTTATGCCAGGCCAGCGACTCGCATACACACACACACACACCCAAGCACACACACATCCAAACACCGACATACACATACACATGACTGACAGATGCCTTGTTTTGCTGGCATAATCAGGCCAAACTGCCCCATCACCCCCCTCTCCCCTTCCCAGATGCCCTTCCATCCATCCTTTCACGACGTTGACAAAGTTTTCTCTTGGCTTTTTTGTGCAGTGTGTGTATAAAAAATAAGTCTGGTCAACCGCAATAATTTTTGGGCGGTTTTCCTTCAAGCTTCCCTTGAACGTGCCATAAAAAAACCCAAAAAAAAAAGAAAAAGAAAGCAAGAAGCAGAGCTGCTTAATGTAAAAAAAGGGATAAATTATGAACACAAAAAAAGCACAGCCAGAAGCAGAAGCAGCAGCAGCAACAACAACATAAACAGTTACCACAACTTTGTGGGCGGCTGGGGGAGGAGGGGAAGAAGGTAATGAAAACAACGTAGAAATATACACGAAGCGCACGCGCTACTAGCACTTCCCCCCACACACAGAGACACCCTCCCCAAGACCCCAAGAGCCGTTGTAGCTGAATGGCCTGCAATTTTCTAATGTAATCAACATCTTCTAGTTTTAATTGCATTTAACGTTGCGAACGGCGCCTAATTCGATTGTAACGGTCAGCTAGCTAAACAGAGCCACAGCCCTTTGGCACAACCCAATCCAACCCACGCCCACCCCCCACACACACACACACACACACACACACACACCCCACTCTTCGCACATTAGTGTATATGGCTGTGACTGCAAGCCAAATGGTTGTAGTACTTAATGAGTCTTGAAGGTAATTGGCTGTTTTTATGGCCACGAGAGTTGACTTTGAAGTGCTCCATCTCCCTCTCCCTCTCCCTCTTCCTCTTTCTCTCTCACTGTCTGCTTCCTTCCTTCCTGGCTTCCTGTTTGCTGCTATCGCTAATTATAAAATCACCTTAAGTAGCTGCAAGCACACACATACATACAAATACATGTGTATGTAGGCAGGTGGGATTGCAGTTGAGGACGCCCCCACTGCAGTTGCCAGACGCAAAGATACGACGCATATTGCAGCACTGGAGACACGAGGAGACAAAACATACGAGAACCAATAAACAAATAGACAGGCAGCGCTGGGAGCAGCAGAAGCAATCGAATAGCGACTGATAGACCAAAAGAGCGATGAAGCGGGATGGGGGAGTGGCGAGTGGGGAGTGGCGAGTGGCGAGTGGGGAGTGGCGAGTGGGGAGTGGGAGCAGCAGCAGTAGACACAGCGAACACACATACTTGAAAAACTTTTTTAATATGAAAGAAACTGGCAACAGAAAAATAAAAAGACAAGCGACAAACTGCAAGTCTGAGCTGCGGATTTGCACCGTGGACAAATTCCATAATATTTTAGTCAATTTCAATTTACTGCGTAAGCCCAAGCTTCCTTTTGGAAAACCCGAAAACATACGAATTAATTATAATTATATGTGTAATTTCGAAAAACAGCAGTGAACAATTACTTTTCGAATTTTTCAAATGCTAATTTTCAATAATAAATATCATTTTTGAGATTTAATTGCAAAATGATAAGTGCAAATTTAAAAAGTGGTGCAATTGTTTTGTTGCTAATTTTCTTAATTATTAATCCAGTTTTTTAAATAGGCTGAAAATGCGAATAAAATTGCGGATTTCTTCTCTCTCACTTTTTGTTAAAGAGTATTCCACTTAATTATCAACGAATAAAAAGAAATTCACTTTTTTTGCTCAAGTCAATTATAAATGGTGCTTTTTTTCCTATATTTACATTTTAGTTTTCCAGTTTTTCGCATTTGATAGTTGCATTATTTGATGGATTAAATGGTCTGCATACATACATAGTTGGCAATGACATGTTTTTGCATCGACATCAGTTGCATTGTTCGCCCGACGGGGCCCACTGTACGCTGCCAGAGCGTCTGGTTGTTCACTGTGACAACTGGAAGACATCCGATGGGTGGGTGAGGAAGGCAGGCATGGATGGAAGGCGTGCACACTTACAAACACACATACATACATACATACACACACACATACATACACACATACATACATACATACATACATATATATATTTTATTTTCTTGTTCCATTTAAAAAGCTTATTTATTGACGCTGATTGGAATCTAGTCATCTATCTGTGCGTTTTAGTTGCACTGCACACAGCGCCAAAGTCGCCAGCATACTTAACGGCTGCCAGAATGGGTGAGGGGGGTGAGGGCCGAGGGGGAGAGGGTGGGGGTGGGGTAGCAGAAGGTGATATTGTTCGCAGTCAGCCTGCCGCCCGTGTCTGCGTCACATCTTTCTGCCTTTCGCATGCTTGCAGCTCAAGCAATAAAATCGCGATGCAGTTGCAACAAAAACAACAACAAGAAGAAAAGACAAACAAAATGTTGAGATAAACATTGACCAAAAAAAGAAAGAGATGAAAAAAAACTGACCTGTTGTCCAGTGGAGGGTGGGGGTGAGAGGTGGTGGGGCGGTGGAGTTTTAGTGGCTCGCCTTTGTGGGCTGTGACTTTTAGCCGTTTTACTCGTAAGCGACATTCGTGTGAAACGTCGAATGTTGCGCCAATTGAAAATGTGTGGGAGGGGGGCGGTGCCACTCTGCACTCAGCAAACAAAATTAGCCTGCCACATTATTGATATCGCCAATGAGGTGCAAGATAGAGAGAGCGAGTGGGCGAGAAAGTAAGAGAGAGAAAGAGAGCGAGCAAGTAAATAGAGGAGACGAGGAGATGAGAGTTGAGTTCAGTTTGAGGTTGAGGTTGACCTAATGTTGCATGGGGGCCGCAAGGCGGCATAATCGAGATATCTTGCCACCAGCCCGAAAGAGCCAAACAACAGTGCAAAACGGCCAAAAACAAACAAAACAAGTAGGAAGGCTGTAGTCGAGAAAGCTCGATCAAGAGATACCCTACATAAAAATAACACAAATTTAAGGCACAGATCAAAAAATACATTTTCTTTTAAGACTGTATTAAATAAATCGCTGAAATGAAATGAATATAAGATGAAGAATGTGTATATCTTATGTCGTTGGAGAGGCTTACCTCTGTCTCTTGCATACTTCGGAACGACGTCAATATACCCAATTTACGCACTTGCAATGGGTATAAAAACAACCAGAACAAACTGAACAAAACGACGACAAAACAAACAGAGACTGTCACTGGGACGTTTGCGCCTGGACATTGTGAGCAGAAAGCACAAAGGCGCCTTTTGTGCCCCAGCACTCGAGAACAAAATCAAAATCAAAATCAAAATCAAAATCCAAATCCAAAATTCAAACAGCAACACAATGCAATTTTCATTGAGCGCCAAAAGTTTCGAGCTGTTTGCAAGTGTTTGTTGCAGATGCTGAGTCAGCCACAGAGGCACTCACTCTGTTGCGACTGACCACGCCCACTGCCAGCAAGGTAATAAAGCAAAAGTTCTGATAACGCATGAACCCACACACACACACACACAGAGCCAACCAACGAATCCAGCTGAAGTGCCATTCAGCTGCCCCACAACAAAGGAAGCGGAAATGAGATCGCCCAACCCCAGGGCATAAACATAACTGTGTGTGTATTTGTGTGTGTGTGTGTGTGTGTGTGTGTGCGTGGGCTGATATTTAAACAGAGAGTTGGCTGCAAAACTGAATGGCTTGCTACTAGTGGCAAATAGCAACAGCAACAACGACGACAACAAATAATCAACCGTTTAATGGGCGGCATCAATTTCAGTTAATTGGTTGCAACTTGTGAGACAAGCGAGTGTGCAAGATTGACGGAGGCAGAAGATGATGTGGACAAATAGCACTGACATTCGATGCCACACGAATTCACTACTATTACTATTATATATATATCTATATATATATATATATAAATCACTTCATTTGTGTAGCGCTTTCTAAAAACCTTGGGAAACTTTTGATTGCAAACTTATCGTGTATAAATCGTGATTAACATACAGCTTTTGGCACGCCGAAGATTAAATACCCTTGCAGCCCATTGGGTTAGTCTGCTCACATCTAAAAGTTCATAATCAATCCAACAAAAAAAGAAAAGAAAATTCTAGCGATTAGTAGAAAGATAGTTGTGGGATTTTTATAGTGTTTTAATATTCGTTTGTTTTGTTTTGCTGAATTTGTTGTTTCTAATTGTTGACAAATACGATGTGCACATAAAATTAATGTATTTTATCTGCAGAACTTGGCAAGCAAAACGGTTGTTCATATGGCAGCTATATGATCAGATCCAGATGGCTCCGACATATGAATTCAAAGATTCTCATTTGTTTTGTGGTTAACTTTTATAGCTTCTATTTTATCGCATCTTTCAATATTTACTTATCTTCAGTGTTGACTGCTTGTGTTCATACAAAATGCTCATCATTTATTAACTGTACTTTTAACGTTTTCAAAAATATTTGTGTCTACTACCATCATTTTGTATAATTTCTAAGCCCTCGGCTGAGAATCCGACATAAGTTCGAATGCAGAATAAATCTTTATGCCAAGTCAAGATCGAGAAAAGTGTTTCAATACTGTTTCAAAACTGTTCCCATAGTTACCCTTAAAGAATCCTATATGCAAATTATTCTGCTGCCTGAAGAATCGTCAAAAAATAAATACAAATGGGAAAATAGAAATTATTATAAACATGCAAATATATACAAATATTCACACAAAGCTGTGATCAAAAAATAGCCCCACTTTGACTATTAAAATTACACTTGTTTTTTATTTATTAATTTTTCTTTAAGTCTTTTGTATATGTTTATTGCATATATTTATTGATGCTCCTTATAAGTTTGATAGGTTGAGGAAGTGCGTGAGAATTTCAGCAATTAACGCTTGGTTCGATTGTGGATTGTGGCGTTTAATGCCACGCCCACACGAGAGAAAGACACGCCCAACGGTGAATCTCGCAGCGAGCTAATTGCATACAACAAAGCAAACAAAGCCAAACAGCCGAAAGTGAAACGCTTAGCAGTGAAATGCAGCCAATGCAACAACAACAACAACAACAACAGCAGCAGCAGCAACAACAACATCAGAGACAGAAACAACAACAAGAATAGCAACAGCAACAGATAAGCAGCATAAATGAAGCCATCGCATCGCATCGCATGTTGTAATTACGTGCTTGTCTTTCTCTCCCTATCCCGTTCTCGCATTCTCGCATTCTCTCGTTCTCTCATTCCCATATCTCCAAATCTGTTTGGTTCAAAATTGATGATTTTCATTAACGACAAGTTAATAACTTAGGCCGCCATCCTCGACAGCCGTTTGGCGACTTCATTATCGATAGCAATCGAAAGGCAAACAAACAGAAGAAACAAAATGAGAAGAAGCTGCTGAGGAAACAGCAGGCAGAAGGCAGAAGAGAGAAGAGGCTGCATTTGGTGTTGTTTTGATTTGGCAGTGTGGTCATCATTCCAAAACCAATAAACAACAAACAACAAGCAACAATCAGCGACGGCAGCAGCAGTAGCTGTCGCATATGCTACAAAATGTGTCGCCAAGTGGGCAATAAAAGATTTGCATTGCTATGCGAAAGGCAAAAGCAACAAATGTTGCCAGAAGCAATAACAACAACAACCACCTGCAAGCAGCAATGTTGCCAAGCGCCAACAACTGCGCAAGGCAAACAATGAGAGCGACGACAAGAGCGAACGCAACGCGAGACAGAGAGACAGAGAGAGTGTGTGGTGTGACGTGGTGTGGTGAGTTGTCAAGACCAAAAATAGGCACAGCAACAATGTGGATGGCAACATATGTTGCCGAACACTCATACACACAGCCGCACAAGCAACTGCAGACGCGATCAAACGCTGCAACACACACACACACGCCGACACACACACACACGCACCGACACACCGACTTCTCGTGGCTGGCGCGCGCGCGTTTTGTGCATAACGAACACACAGTCGACTGTGAACTGGCAGGCCGACTTGACGTGAAAAACGAAGATTCAACCCAGCGACGACGACGACAACGACGCGATTCGCGCGCGATTTAAAACACTGGCAGAGAAACGCTTGCGCGCGCTGCTCAAAGAAAAAAGAAAAAAACCACATAAAATATAATTCGGGATTGTTTCAAGTATTTTTGTTCTTGTTTTTGTTTGTTTTGTGTGCTTTTGTGCAACTTGTGTGTGGGTGAAAAGTGCTTAGCCATGCAACACTGGCGCCAGCAACTCTTTCTACTTGCCCTCTGTGCGCTCGCTGCGCAGGGCAAACCAAACAATTCGTACCTCAAAATGTTGGCCATGCCGCCGGCGGAGGATCCCTGCTACGATTACGACAAGGCTCGCCATTGCATACCCGACTTTGTAAATGCCGCCTACGATGCGCCCATTGCGGCCAGCAGCACTTGCGGTGAACGCCAGCCGCAACGCTACTGCGAGTATCCGTTGCAAGCAGTTGGCGGCGCCACCGAGCAGCTACTGTCGTGCCACACCTGTGAGGCAAACAGCTTCTCGCCGCGCGCCCTCACCGATCTGAACAACTCGAATAATGTCACCTGCTGGCGATCAGCACCAATTCAACAGCCCTCGTCCAGTGCATCGGGTGGCGATAATGTCACCCTGACCCTGTCGCTGGGCAAGAAATACGAGCTGACCTATGTGAGTCTGCAGTTCTGTCCGCGTGCCCCCCGCCCCGACTCACTGGTCATCTACAAGAGCTCGGACTATGGCCAGAGCTGGCAGCCGTTTCAATATTATAGCTCTCAGTGCAAGAGGATGTTTGGACGACCCAGTCGCACCACTGTCACCAAGCACAATGAGCAGGAGCCACGCTGCAGCGATGCCCATCGCAATCATGGACATCATGATGTGGGACTCGCCTCGCGGATTGCGTTCAGCACACTGGAGGGCAGACCCTCTGCCCGGGATCTGGATGGATCGCCGGTGCTGCAGGATTGGGTGACCGCAACCGATATACGCATTGTCTTCCATCGGCTCCAGCAGCCCGATCTCCAGCAGGCTCTGCTCGCCATCGATGCGCCCGCGGATCTGCGCACCGGCAAATATAGCGTTCAATTGGGTGGCAACAATCTGGAGTCCACATCTGTCTCGGCTGTTGCTGCTGGGGCTGGACTGCATTATGCCGTCTCTGACTTTTCGGTGGGTGGGCGCTGCAAGTGCAACGGACACGCCTCCAAGTGCTCGCTGGACTCGAGGGGGCAGCTGAGCTGCGAGTGTCGCCACAATACAGCTGGACGGGATTGCGAGCGATGCAAGCCCTTCTACTTTGATCGGCCCTGGGGCAGAGCAACAGCTCGCGATGCCAACGAGTGCAAAGGTGAGTACTCCCCATACACACATACATATCCTAAGCACGTATCCATACACTGAGAAATATTTTTCGATAGCAAAAATCTGTGTGTTTCGTGCATAAATCGAGTTGCGCAACTCGAGAGACAGACAAAGCTAGGAGTATCCAAATAACAAATATGGTTATAATAATAACTTAGCAGCAGTTTCATGTTGCATCCTGGAGAAATTACTTCCAAATCGAGTTACTAATTAGGTTTGAAGTAGAAAAAGAATTCTACAAATATATAATAATGATTTAGCACTATTTTTAATTCACCAATCGAAGAAATTGCTTTAAATCTGTGCTAATTGATTTATTAAAAAAAAAATAAAAAGATAAAACTAAAAGACAGATTTTTTTCAATGCTGCTATTTCTTTTCTATATATTTTTGGCTCAACTTTAGTCATTCTTAACTCTCTTTAAGTAACATTTTCAGTTTATTTTCCCTGCTTTACTGGGCGGTGTAAAATATATTTATTCAATATATTTTATTGAATTTAATTTATATTCAAATGCAAAATGCACTAATACGTTTATATATACTTACTGATATATATATTTATATATTTATATATACATAAATGCGTTTGTTTTTATCTAGAGAGAGCAGTTCAATATTCAAAATTGAAAATGATTTTTACAATTATTTATTTTATTTACATATGCATTTATATTGAGATATATAAATTACGCTTGAAAGGCAATTTTCTTTTCCTTGTTTTCATAAGTGTATGCAAATATGACGGACAATGATTTTCTTTTGAAATGTTTAAATAACTTTTGTAAATATAGCTTGTATTATTTATTACTCGTTTGATCTATCAAGTCTTGTCAGAACGAATTAATGTATGTATGTCTTAGCTCAGTTCAGGTTTCAGTTTAAAGACTCCTTAAAAAGAAAGAAAACACAAAACCAAATAAAAGTCACGACCAGCAGCAGGAATAAGTCCTGCCATTTGCCAAGCATACAAGGCGAGGGGATGCTGAGCCGTCTGATGTATGTGTGTGTCTGTGTGCTAGGAGGGTGTATGTGGGGAGGGGAACGGGGGGGGGGGGCTGAGCTGGGCATTTCTAAGCAGGGGTACGGCTTAAACGACTCAATTTCAATCCGAACGACGGCGCTCGCCAGTCGCGTGTGTTTAGTTTTCGTCTTAAAAATTGGTGATGGCATTTCAAATGCTTGCTGCATGGGGTTGCATCACTCGCCGGGCAGGCAGGGGCAGGTTGCTCATTTATGCCATTTTTTTGTTTTGCTGTTTGTCTTGGACGCAACATGCTAGCAGCGTGGAAGGGGAGGGGGTGGGGGCGTATATTTGTGCTGCGGATTTGGCTTAGCCATAATTGAACAACTCGGGACACGTGTAGCGGGAGAGCGAAAAGGAGAGAGAGAGAGAGAGAGAGAGAGAGAGAGAGAGTTAGCGTTTTCAATCAATTTGCAACTCTTGCAGCAACCCTCGCCACTCAGCACTCGAGTCCAAACAACTAAGCAGCACATAAACAAGCAAACATGCAATCAATTTCAAATAGCTGAAGAAACTTCAAATGAGAGAATTGCAATGCAAAATGGTGTGAGGAGTCTGCCAGGGAGAGACAGTGAGAGAGAGAGAGAGAGAGAGAGATAGAGAGAGAGAGAGAGGGATCGGGTGGGTTGTACTGAAGTTGGGGTTAGGTGAGCAATACTCATATGTGGCTTGCGGATAAACCCTCGCAATTAACCCTCTAAACGGAGCAAGCTGAACTCGAACAATAAACACGAATTTAAGCGAAATTAATTTGATAAGCATTTTGAAAAGAATCCGAATCCGAATCCAAATCCAAATCCGTATCCGAATCCGAGTCGAGTATCGAACTGTCGCACAAAGGGGGCGAATAGACATAACTACACTGAGAGAGAATGTGCGCGCCTGCACTTTGAAGAAAAATACAAATAAAATAAAAATTACAATGAAAATCGACCAAAAGACCAACAATGGCTTGTTCTGGTTTCTAGAAATAAATTAAATAGATTTTGTATACGCTCCAACTGAAGGTATTCGTTTGTGTCCACGTCAGACGAAGCTCAAATTTTAAAGCTAGATTTCATACATTTTGTTAGTAGATTGCTAAGAATTTGTATGGTCACGCCCATTTTTAGCCCCACAACTGATATACCCGGCAGTGCAAATTGATACAAGCATATAACTCACACAATTTGAATTTTCAACTCGCACAAAAATTTTTGAATTAATTTCAGCAGTTTTAAAAATGTTTGTATTTACTTATTTTTTTAATTACTTATTTATTTTTTGAATGAATATTGATAATTGTTTTTTGAAGCTTAGTTGTGACTAGCAACACTTTTTTCTCAGTGTGGTTAATTTAAAGGGAGGGTTTCAATTTCATATTTGTTTTTCTTCCTCGCAAATTTTGAATTATTTTTTTATTCATTTATTTTTTGTAGTTGTTATTTTGGCACGATCCACTGCAGGGCTCCCCATGCTCTCTCTCTCTCTCTCTCTCTCTCTCTCTTTCTTTGTCTCTGTCCCTCACACTGAATGGTTCTTAGTATGCTGGCCTTGTAAACGATGTGTCAATGTTTTTGTGGCACTTGCTGCAAGTGGCATGTACGATGCGCGTCTCGCGTGGATGCCACATGCCAAACATGCCACAGCAGCAACAGCAACAATGAGATAAGAATTGCATTTTTTTGTTTTGTTTTTGCAGCGCGGCCAAAAGGGGCGCGACCGGGAGGCAAGGCGACTAGAGTCGAGCCGAGCCGTTGCTTAGTGCATAAATCACAGTGTGGCACGGTGTTGTCCAGGCAAACAGAACAAACCAAAGGCAGGCAGGCAGGCAGGCAGGCCAACGGGAAGGCGGGAAGGCGGGAAGGCAGGCAGGCTGGCAAGCGGGCGTTTGTTATCAGAGGCAGGCCACGTGTGGCAGCAACCGCGCTGCGCTTTATTAGGGTTGCAAATGCAGTGCGACCCTTCCACATGCACCCACACACACACACACACACACACACACACACACACACACACACACACAGAGGGAACACACGCCTGCCCCTTTGCACACATCGCATATGTTGCATGTTTATGGGCAAACGAAATTAACGCTGCCAACTTTTGCTTTTGACGTTCAATGTGACCTCAACAACAGCAACAACTGCTGGCAATTACAACCAACAACAGCAACAGCAACTGGCAAAAATATAACAACAAAAAAACCAAAGAAAATTGGAAAATATTTGCCATGTGACCGGCATATGAAATCGGGCCTGATTCTTGCACATAATGAGTCTTTGTATGAGTGTGTGTGCGAGAGCGAGTGTGTGTGTGTGTGTGTGTGTGTGTGTGTGTGTAACTAATAACAACTTATACCCAACGATGCGATTGCATTTGCATGTCTGTAGTAACAAAGGCAAAGATCCCGCATCGATTTCAATTAAGCAAACATTATCCATTATCGATGACCATGTTGGGATTATGTAAGTGAAAATTTACCTAGAAACTTGTATTGATGTTTGGGTTTTTTTGTTCTTCTTTGGATATCCTTTCCTGGAGTATTATAATTGATTGATTGGGAGAGAGAGAGAGAGAGGATGGATAAGTAAATGTATATATTCTTTATCAGTATCCCTACCCGCTCCAATCACTATTAATATAAATGAATATGTATTAATTTAGACAACATATTCAAAAAATCTTAGAACAACAATTAATTGATTTATTGTCTCGCAATTTGTGTGATTTAATTTGATGGTTTTCGGCAATACACTTTTAGAATCTTTATACAACTGTCTTTGATCGCATATCATAAGGCTGTCATAGAACTACCACAATCATAGTCAAATCTGAACTGAAACTGTAAGCCGAAATAAGTAATCAAGTTATTAAAGAAACATATAATTGCAACTGATATAATTGTTAAACAAAACTGAATACCAACAATAATTTGGGAAGTATGCATCATTTTTAACGGAAAATTTAGACTTTGCGTAGCAGAAATTCACTTTGACTTCCTGTTTATAATTTAAAGTGTTATTTGTTTTAACCTGAACGCATGAGAAATCTGCTTAAATTTGAGTGTGCAACGTTATTTAAACGGAAATCGGACAGTAAGACTAGAATAATATATTTAACAGATGGGCTTAGAGTATATCGTAGTCGAGCTCATTGCATTAGTATCCATACAATTATATATAATATACACCGATACAAGCTGACCAGCCAATGGCTGATTGGATAGCCGGCAGCTGGAAATAACTTATTACTGCTCCAGCTCTCTCTCTCTCTCTCTCTGCGTCTCTCTTTCTCTACTCTCTTAAGTTATTGCAAAGCTCACCTTTAGCAACTTTGACCTTTGTTGCCGCTGTCCACTGATCAACTGATAGCCCAAAAGCGGTGTGAAGCTGCAGACCCAATCAAAGGCACATTAACAGCACTTTATCATAATTAAAATGCAAGCCATGGCCTTACCCTCCCCCATCTGCCCCCCACATACAGACACACACACAGCAGCCCCCTTCTGCCGTGCCCACATTGTGGGCGCTAAAAATATTTGCAACAGTGGAGAAGAGCTCGCAATGATTTACAAATACGTAGTTGATGGCAACTAAAAAGCAATGGAACAATAACAACAACAACAACAACAACAACAACAACAATCTAAAATAAACGACTTGTGTTTGGTTTGAGTTGAATTCAGTTCAGTTTGGGTTGCAGCGGCAGCAATAAATTAATTTAAAACTTAAGCCGTTGGCAAATCAAAACATTACTCATACGCCGTGTGGTTGGCGCTGGCCAAAAATAGTTTTTATCCACACTGACGGACTTCGCCGTCCCCGCACACCTCCCCCTGACATACCCCTCGTGCTGACGTATCTCTGATGCGACGCTTTAATGCTAAACGCGTCATGATAAATGTGGCGACGCTTTCAGCCAAATGCCGTGCAAATTAGCCAAACAATTTGTCCAATCAAATGAGCCAAAGCGACCGCTCAGCTATTTGACATACACTATATATATAAATACATACATATATATATATAAACATATGTATATATATAGATACTTACATAGGTATACATGTGCATAAGGAGGCGATGCGTCAGCCATCATAAAGCAACAGCTTCAAGGCTATAGAGCATATATATTTGAATCAGATTTGTTTCTGTTTGTTTTCTTCTCATCGCATAAATTTCTCAACAGCTCTCGAGAGTTACTCGACGAAGCTATTTATATTTAATATGGAACGCGTTTGATTTATGTTTGGCAAAGATCAACAACGAATAATTCTAATCGACCTGCTCAAAAGTCGCTACAAGCAAAAAAACTGATTTATTTTGTTTTAAACCGAAACCTAACCTGAAAACTTACCTCAAACTCATTAAAATGCATAGCGAATCGTATATTATATACACTATATATTATTATCTCATTCTTGACCAGCATAAACCTAGCTTATCTTATTTCTCCTTGCCCAGTTATGAGATTGGTTGGGACATATTACGAGCTCAGTTGTCCTCTGTGTGTAAGTCATCGTAGAAATCATGATGATTTTTTTCTTGTTTTTAGAAATAACTTTTAAATATACGAACATAAATCTTGTATATTCCATAATCTTTTTTCATGTTTTTTATAAATGTATTTCTTTGCAATAGAAACTATTTCTAAAAAGTAGAGATCAAATTCAAAAGAAGTTTAGAAGTTTGTTTTTCTACTGTTATGTTTGAGTTTAGCTGCTGTCTTAGCCTTAAATCAAATCGTACGATTTTTTCAAATAAATTATATGAATTCATAAACTATCGTGAATATTCGCATGTGTGAAATATTAAAATTCGAATGCTTAATTAATTAAATTAAATTAATCCATATTTCTAAATCTTAGAAAAATCGACCATTGAATTTATAAATGGAAATGTTTGGTTTTTAGAAAGACACAAACTTGCACGTTAGAAATTTATTTTCTGAAAATTAATCTGTGTTTCAATTGCCGCTAAGAGTATGGCTAATTGAGGCTGTTTTTTTAGCTTGTGTTCATGAGCTAAATATATAAATGATCAGCATCACTATTCGAGTCGATATTTCCATGCTCGTCTGTCCGTCTTTCTATCTGTTTCAGTGCGAATAATTCCCTCAGATTTAAACCTGGCTGTACACATTGCGAAAGATCAGAACTCGTATAAAGAACTTTTCGTTTAGCAAAATACTCTTCTTATACTTCCAACATTTAACCAGGAAATCATCAACATCGGACTACTATATTCATATACATAGTTGCCAGCTCTCTCTCAGGTTGGTTTCTTACACGATATCCGGCTTGCAAAAATATTTAATCTGCGACGTGCTTTCAGTTATATCTTGTTTTTGCCCATTGTTTGCCTCATTGCAGAGTGATTCCTCAGAGATCAATCACAACTCCGTGCTCTTAACTACTGCGACTAGACTAGCATGACAAACGTATTCGAGAATATCCTGGGGGGTGCTGGGGTTCGGGGGTTCTGGGGTTCTGGGGTGCCCATCGCAGCCAACGATTCGTTGATAGATTTTTCATTGTGCGATGCTTCGAGCATTGGCTCGAAATTGCATTGTCATGTCCCCAAGATATTCCCTTGCAATAGTTCGCTTTTGTTTTTTCCGTTTGAATCACGTTTTATTTTTCTTTTTGCTGACCATCTCGTAGCCACATATTGGGCATTTTTTGGCCTTGTTTATCACATCATTTGTGCAACTGCAGCTTAGTTGCTGATTTCGCTTGTTTTGTGTGTGTGTGTGTGTGTGTGTGTGTGCCTATGTCCAGTGGCTATAATTTTGTACAGAACTCGCCGTCTTTCAATCTCGTCCATTGTTAGTTTTCATCAGTTGGGTTTTTTTTCCGGGTTTTTTTTTTAGGGAACGGCTGCAAAGAAAGCGAAACGTGCAAAAATCCTTTTGCCCATTTCGGTCTATCACTCGGCCCGTTGTCATTTTAATTGTTGTTTACTGGGCTTGTCAAATGCGCACTTCAGTGCAAAAAACAAAAGCCCCCAGTGCCTCCAGGGCAACCATCAAGGCAGCTGGGGGATGGAGGATGAGGAGATTGGACAGCTTTGGAGCTCTGGGCTGCCATTCGTCATGGCAGCCGCTGTCTGTGACGAGGTTGTCATTGCCATACGCTCTGATTTACTGGTTATCACACACACACACACAGACACACACACACACGCACACACGCACACACGCGTATACACACCATTTCCATTTCCATGTGTCTAACTACCTGAGCCATCTCTTGTTGAATGTTGGCGTTTGTTTTTTTGTTATATGTTTATGAATGTGAAACAGTTGCCTGATGATGATGTTCTTGTTTTATTAAATTTCCTTTTGTTGTTTTTGACTGCAAAATTCACTTAGCCATATTTTTTAATAAGCAAGCGCACACGGTAAACAAAGTCCGGGTACGTGGACAAACAGGCAACCAGGCAAACAGGCAAACAGCATTCGCAAAAAGTGAAAATCACTTGTTTATTGTTTTTGCTGTTTTGGCATTTATATTTTATTTATTGTTAAGGCAAAGTGCTCAAAGCGCTTCAAGCCAACAAGTCGCCAGCCCCATGCAAGGCGAACCCTTTATTTGCCTTAACGCCCCACGCCCACGCCCCACGCCCCACTCTCCCGACTCTCAAATGATTATGATTATTTTTTATGCACATAACGTTACATCTGCGGGCTAAGCAACCCCAATGCTAAAGCCAAAGCCAATGCTAAAGCTTCAGGCTCATCAGGCCATGTCAAAAGCAAAAGCCAGCCACACACATTGGCCGGTCTCCGAAAACAGACAAACGCACACACACACACACACACACACACACACACACACACACAAAAGCAGAAAGTCAGCCAGCGGCCAGCATTTGCATGAATAGCAAAATGCAGGCTGCCAGAACGAAGCGCAGATGCTCTTCAAAATATTTAATTACTAAAACTTAATTATCATTGTGCTTATTATTTTTGAGTCGTATTTGCTCATGCAAAAAAATAATCATCAGCTCAGAAATTATCATTATTGTTTGACAAAAAGATTTAGTTCTTCTAGAATTAATTAATCATCATGTCTTGTCATTTGATGGAGGGAGTACTGTAGTCAAATCATATAATATAATCTGTTTTGCTCTCAGTTGTTAATTTCTTTTTGGGACAGTTCTAAAACAAGTTTCGTGAATCTGGCACCAGAGATTGAGATACCTTTAATGGAGTACACCAAGTTGTCTAATGTCTTGACTTCTATAAATCATTTCATATTTAGTCGTAGTTCTTCTAAATACCATGTTTCAGAAGTTTGCTTTTTTCGCATTTAAATTGTAGAAATATCTAACCTTTACTTAACGATAGAATAGCTTTAGCAAAGCACAAACTTGCGGGTTACAAATATTACTCTCTGATTAAAAAGGTGAGCTGCTCTCAGGAACATTTTTTAACTGATTTTGCTATTTTCTTTGCTATTTTTGCTATACTTAGTCATAGCTTAAACACCATGTTTTTTATATATGTATTTACATATATGTCAGGGGAACTAAGTTTAAGTAGTTGTTTGCCTCAAGTCGGAAATGTGATGGTCCCTCGGTGAGAGCATCAAAGGCAAAGCATAGAGTGGGCTACCACGGCTCTGTCTCTGTGTGTGTATGTGTGTGGGTCTATGAGGGTACGTGTGTGTGTGTGTATATGTGTGTGTGTGTGTGGGTGAGCGAGCTAAAGTGTAGCCGTAGCCAGAGGGCAGCTCTGTAAGGACATTAGAACGTTGCGTTGATTTTCACTGTTATTATTTGGTCCCTGGCATATGTCTATGTTGTCCATGTCTGACCAGCTCTTGCCCCGCTCTCTCCCTGGTCTATACCCGGTCCTTCCCCGCTTTTCCCAGACTCTTTCCACGCTCCGCCCCGCTCTGCCCTTGCTGTTCATTCGTCTGGCCATTTGTATTTTGTGTAAGCAGTTAATTGGATCAGGGGGCTTGGGTCAGTCTTACTTCGCCGACCCCCTCGCCCGCTTTGATGTGTGCATCTTGAGAAACGGCTTACACGTTTGTTGCATACCTCGTGGCGCTGCAATGTAGCCAAATACATATTTCATAGGCTGTCAGCTCCGCATCTGTACAAATGTCAACATTAGCCCCAGGAACCAGCTGAAGTTGTCTAAAGCTGTTGCGGGTTGCCTTTGCCAGTTGATGTCTCAAGTCTCGGCTCTTTCATGGAATCTATTAAATTATCATTCTTTTTGCTAATAAATTTGTATATATGTAATAAATATATATATAAATAAGACACAGCAACAATAGCCACATCTGTTGTGTTTGTTGTTGTTTCACAGCTGCTGCACTTGCGTCGTGGCAAACAGTTCTTCTGAATTCAAGACTCTGAGCTCTTCGTTGCTTCTCCTCCCGATGCTGCTCTGTCAATAAGCGAAATGTTAAATCGCAACTGGGAATGCGCGATGTTTTGTTGTTATTGTTGTTGTTGTTTTGTTTGATTTTTTTTTCTTGTTTTTTTTGGTCTAATGCCGATTCTCGAGCTGTTCATGCACAACAACAACAACATGAAACAACAACAGCTACTTGGGCTACCGTCTGCCTGAAAATGGTAAGTCATCATGCCTGTACACAGCAGGCAGCTCTGTGGATCTGTGGCAAGAGATTAGCACGGGCTGCCACAAAAGTTGCGCTCGAAACTAAAGTTGGCTATTGACTATTGGATGACTATTTTCCTGATTTTTATTCTCCGCACTCTTCGACGTTCTCTCCTTGGTGATTACACAACGGCTAAATCCTCGTTAGCATGTCGCCTTTAACATTCTCTAAACCGCTTAAGCTTTGCAATTAAAGTGAATGGCAGTGTGACCATGCTATGTGAACCAGGTCGATACGCTGGTTGGGATGTATGCCTGTTAAGCAACTTACAGCAAAAATAACATTGGAAATCAATTGACAATTTTATTCTTACTATTAATAGATTCTTAGCTATTTTGTTATTCTACCTTTTTATAACTACTAATTCAAAGAAGAAATTTATTATTTAATTCTAAGAAAAATGAGTAATTATTAATTTTAGAAGAGAAACAACGGCGATAAATTGGCTTAGCTAGCGAAGCACTTCATCAACTTTGGTTTCAATTGAATTTTCATTAATTTTAAACTTAATATAATTAAATAATTTTAATATTCACCCATGTTCGATATAACACCAAATGTTATTAAAAGGGAATTATTGAGAGGTTTTACATAACTTAGGTAAATTTCGCAACAGTTTGTTTTGATAACTGTTTTCTTAAAATTACCTCCTAGACTCATCTCTTTTTATTGTCAGCATAAAGTTAGGTTTTGCTTCTGAATTCAGCTTTTTGGCACTCGATCCACACAAGATTCGTGGCACTATACTGCTGGACAATCCTCGGACATATTCTGAAAATGAAAGTGGAATTGGTGCCACTAAATGCATTCGCATCAGAGCCAAGCAACCGGAAACAAAATGTGGCCTATCACTGTATGCATATTTATATATTTGTATTTTTTTTTAAATTCAAATCAACAGATAAGCTTTATTTATGGTTTTAATTTGTTTACTAAAATAAATATTAAACAGAATAAATTTGATAAAAACTTATCCAATTTAAATTTGTATGTTACTTTATGCGCTGTGACTTGAAATACTGCAGCTCGATGAATGTTGTACTGCAGCTCGTATATATGTTGTCTAATGCAAATCTGAGGGATTTTAGCTAAAAGTCCAAGAGCACTGAGCTTTGATAAATTTCATATAAGCAACATTGGCTGGTAAATAAATTCTCGAGCGGCCCTCATGCATTGCCTGGCTAATGATATGTATGGCATAAAAAGCCAAAAAAAACGAGAAAAAATAAAATAAACTAGCAACAGCGCCGACATAAATCAAAATTTTTGCAACGGCAACGTCTCTCTCTTTTTTTACCTTTACTGGGAAGTTGCCGCCCCAAACGAGGGGGCAACATGCGAAGCTGGCACTTGAATATGGAGTTGCAGTTACAGTTGCATAGTTGTAGCTGAAGCTGCAGGAGCCGCCCGTCAAGTGCCGCTAAACGTAATGTAAATAAGCATTTAACAGCAGCAATAGCAACAGCAACCACTACAACAAGAACAACAACGCCAATAAATGGCATTACAAACAACGGGCAAATAAATCGCATTGAAGCGCAAATGCGCCAAGATGCAGCTCAGATGAAAACCATCGTCGTCGTCGTCGCATTTAACATTTCCAACATGCAACAGATTTATGCATGCAACAACAGCAGCAGCAGCAGCAGCAGCAGCAACTACATCCACAACAACAAGCACATAGTGTTGACTTATGTTGGCAACTTTCAAGGCGTCGGCTGCCCAACAGCTACCAGCTAGCATCTTGCAACCGCACACTACTTGAACATGCAATATGCGCTCCTTCCTACCCACGGCCAAGACCCCCAGCCCACTAAACTCTGTTTGGGACCCCCTTTCATTGTTGCCGCTGCTGTTGGCAAGGTGCAGCTGATGAAATTGTTGTTGTCGTTGGTGTTGTTGGCGTTAAATACTATGCTCAAGTTCGGCGATTGGCAGGAAAAGTTTTGCCCAAAGACAAACAATAATTGAGCATATCAACTTAATGCATATACGAGTATATACAACACACACAGTCAATAATATTGCATACTCAGTGATTGATTAATCCGAGCTTAGCTTAAAATCGAACAAATAATTGATAATTGACTCATTCAGGACCATTGTTGCCCATATTATTTGTAGTTGTTTTTTGAAGTCACCCCGCTAAAATTTGTTTTAATTATTTGTATCGTACGACCTCAAATACTATCTAAAAAATCTTTAATTCGATCCAAAAAGAATTAATATTTTCAGAAGCTCGATTTGAACCCGATTGACTTAGGGTGTATAAATATAATCGAAATAATTTTTATTGCTTAAGCACAAGAATAGCAACCAAAAAATAAGACAATCGATTTTTTAAGCTTAAAACAGTAATAGTACTATATAAATATATATATTTTTTATAGAGGGTATTACAATTCTGACCTGAAGTCGGACGTAACAATTTAATGCAAAATGATAATACTCGCTGAAAAGGTAGAAAGAGATATTCTTGATCAGCATCGCGAGCCGAATTGATATATACCCATGTCCACCTATCCGTTTGCCCGTCATTTCTTGACTAAGTCTTAAAGGTTTTCCACGTAGAACTAATATTAATATATCGAGGTGCGGACTAAAATTGATGTGTCAGCAGATTATCACCGGTCTGCTAGGGTTATAATCTTTCGCATGCCTAAGTTAATTTTTTTTTAAATAATAATTAAATAACATTTAAAGTAGGCAGAAAATACGTGTGCCAAGAACAGATAAGACAGATGCGATCGAATGCATTTCTCTGGTTTACACCTTCGCTTTCTCTCACATGATTAGCAAGGAGAAGAGCTGAACATAATTTGCGTAGACTGCACTAAATCATGCACGTCTTTGGGCTGCGCTTGCGGCAGTCACACCCCCAGTCGCCCCTCCCACACCGCCCCGCCTGTCTGCGATCAAATTTATACCAAAGCAACAAAAGAAAAATAAATAAATAAAACAAACTAAAAACGAGACAAGCGAGCGAACAAGTTGCGCAAGTGCCCCACAAGGTGCAGTGCCAAATGCAAAGAAACAGTTGCCGCTGACGTCGGTAGCGACTTCGACGTCGACGTCGACATCGACAGCGACAGCGACGTTGGCGTAGGTGTGATGTGTGAAGTGCAATCAAAGTGCAGCGAGGCAAGCTGGTGCCAAAGTTGTTTAATCACAAGACTTTAACACACAATTTGTGTCGAGTTGAGGAATGGATAATCGCTGGGGAGCAAGTGAGGGTCGGTAAGGGGGACAAGGGGCCTCAAATTGGGGCCTTTGAGATATATAGCCATAGCCATACATACATAGATACGTATGCATAGTCGTAACGCTGTCAAATAAAATGCTCATTAGTCGATCATTGGCGACACGCTGGCCAACTTGCAACACGTCGGGGGCCACACCCCCATCTCCCTCGAGGCCGAATGAGCAACAGCTAAAAACAAATATCACAAAAAATGTTATAAAACAACTAAAAACCCAATCGAGCTGAATGCAAAAGGCAACACAAAAGTCAAATGCAATTAAAACTGAAACTGTCGAACGAGCAGAAAACGCTGAAACTCCATCATCATCCCAATGGCCAACTCATAATGAAGATGGCCCTGATGCTGCTGCTCGCCCATTTGTTACCATTGGCTGAACGAGTTGCGGCTCTTTGCAGCAGGTGTTTGCTTGCCTCGCCTTGGGGGTCAGCCAAATAATGAACTCGAAGCTGGGCAGGAATTCACTCACAGTGAAAATGGTATGGAGTAGCGGAAGTTGAGATGGAAACTGCAGCTTACAGTTAAGAAACTCACACACGCAATGGGTTGCTACAGTACGCCCTCGCTAAGGGCAACCCATTCAAATCGGGCCAACAGCGAAAACAAAGATTAAGTTTGCCATTGGCCAATTTGCTTTTGAAAATCAGATGCATTTGTCTACATATTAAAATTAAAGTAACTGTTTAAACTGTAAAAATCTATTTTAAAAACAATAGTTTCTTAAAAACAAAACAAAAACAATTCAAAATTCTCGAGTATTTACCTATAATGAGTTCAGTCTTTTTTGATCGATATAACAAAGCTATTGACAAAATCGATATCCCTATGGACTTTTTGTCGATATTGAAGGAACGAAGCAATTTATCGATAAATGGGTTTTATGGTATTTTTGATCGAATTTTGCGAAAGTATAAAAGTAATCGATCAAATCGAAATCCGTTTGGATTTTCTAGTCTCTGAGATCCGCACAACTTCATTATGTTCACCCAATTTCAATGGAATACTTAAAGTGGAAAATTTAGTTGCGTCTAGCGAGAGCTTACTGTATACGTATATTTGTGCAATTCACCTTGAAACTGGTACAAATGCAGCATTGTCGTAAGTAGAGAAAGATTTATGTGTTTTATTGAAACGTAAACAATAATTACAAATATTGTATTATTGAAAAAGTGCTGCTAATTGAATATATTTTTATTTTACAAACATAATACAATAAGCAACTTCAGCCTTACAGTTTTTCCTCTCGCATGCCTTAAATCAAATTAAAATTGCTGTTTTTCTTTCTCTGTCTCTGTCTCTCTGCATGTTTTTTGCTTCGCATTTTGCTAGTGGGCCAAAAGTCAAGCAAGCATCAAGCAGCGAATGTTATGTTGAGCATTTTTGCTTTAATTAAATTTTACACAAATATTCGGAAAAGTATTTGAAAATTGAAGTTTGCTGCTGTTGTCGGGACAAACAACCACCACTGTTGCTCAGCATCATAGTGGTTTTTGCAACCCCGGCCGAACGCACACCTGTCGGAAAAGGTAAGACCAAAAGGGGTTTTATCTCCACCCCGTCCCCCACCAATCTAAAAAAAAAGCTGGACAGCAACAGGCCTATACCCAGCTCAGACTCGAGACAAGTTGAGCGTTCTTTCGATTTCAACATTGGCTTTTGTTTATCTCTGTCAAGGTGGGGGCGGCTTGGCTGGCTTGGCTGGCTGGGGTGGCTGGGGGTGACAGGCGCTAAAAGACGACGAGATTAAGTCATCGAAGCGTATAAAAAGGGAAAGCACAACAACAACAACAACAACAACAACAATAGCAATAGCAATACATAATGTGAATTTTATTATATATAGTTGTAGTCGTAGTATGTAGCTCTGGGATTGTATACAGATATACAGATACTCATCTTCTTCTCTCCTTCTCAGCGTTGACGCTGCGAGCATTCAAAATATTTTCATTTGACAAATTTTCTTCTTATGCTTTGTCTGTTTTATTTTTTGCTTTTACTTTGAAACGTGGCCAACACATTTGGGTGGTTGTTTATGTTGCTGTTTATTTGCCAAAGGGCGCTATACTCGTACAAGTCGCTGTCGCTCCTCCCGCTCAATGCTTAAGGCTCACTTTAATTTGGCTTTTTTATTATTGAATGCGTCGCATAAAAAAATCTTGAGCACGTAATTATCCTTTCTTGTTTTTTTTTCGGTCGGCACGATTCCTTTCCAGCTCAATCGCTGCAGCGCGCAGCTTGCTGCTCTGGCTATATGCACTCACTTATTTATTTATTCGGCTTCCTTCCTTGGCTTGCCGAAATGTTCGGGGCCAAGGCTCATTGTACTTGTTATTTCTTTGGCTATTCATTTTATGACATCTTGTTATTTTTATTGTTATTGAGTTGCCTTTGTCGTTCTCATTCCCGTTCTCGTTCTCGTTGTCGTAGTCGTAGTCGCTGTTACTGTTACCGTTTTTTGTCGTTCTTGTTCTTGTTTTTTTTTTTTGTATTTTTTTTTGTGGGTGCTACATAAATTGTGCCCTCGTTGTGAACCAGGGCCCATTGTTGGTGTTATTAATTTTGGGCTGCAAACGAGCTTATTAGCGGCATGTTATGTATATCCCAGCCTCGCTTCTCTCTCCCTGTCTCGCTCGTCTCTGCTCTCACTATTCTTCGGCTATAGAACGTTGACAACTTCATTGACGTAGCTGGAAATGCCTTGCCCAGATCAAATATCATATAAAACCCTTGTCGAAACAAAAAAAAGAAAAAAAACAGCTGTGCTCTGAGCTATAATCTTGCTGCTTTAAGATCTAACAGCTCAGATTAGAAATCAAAGCCTTTTGCCGGAACAATTTTCGCAGCGACAACAACAACAACACACACACAAATACCAACACTAACACCCATAATCAAATGCAAATTATCAACAACTATCACAACAACAACAACAACAACAACACACAGTTGAATCGATGCGCGGGGCGTGTCTCGAAAAAAGAAACAAAAGAAAAAGTTTCGGTCTCTTCGATTTTTTCCGGCTCAGCAGCAAAACCGACAACAACAACAAATATTTATGTTGATTTGCCGTGGGTTGTCGTATCTTTTGATTGAGACATTCCCAAGTGCGACTTCTTGGCCATGGTCAATTAAAATCAAGAGGGAAAAACACATATATAAAATACCCTCACAGAAATACAACTTGCTTCTTTTTGTTACACAACTGGTAACATATTTGCTTAGCATCTTTGATTAATTAATATTTAATTAATCATTATTTGATTGATTATTCACATTTTCCGAAAGGTTTTACAAGCTACCAACACAGAACAACTTTTTAACATCTTATTGGATTCCATTTCGAAATAGTCAAAATGCGTAATCAGGCTTGCATTCCAGGAAAATCAAAATTTGTATAATTTAAATATATTTTTCGCTTGCTCTAGGTCAAGTGTTTTTCTATTTATTTATTGTTCAATATTTCGATACCAACAGTTTATACAGTGAAGCAGGGAATATTGATTTGAAATTTAATGCGAGAGATGTTCATATTGAAAGGAAAAACAATGAAATGCAAAACAAAGAGCAACACTTCAACCACTTCACTTCTCTTTAGATTACACCTATTTCCGCTTAGTTATCAGTACATCCAAGTAAAGCTTGTGTTGCATATCGCTTGCTAGAGTCCAAGTAGCCCATTTGATTATGAAGGGGAAAAGCAAGGCATTGAAACGCCTATCGATTTCAATCGGCCGACATGCAAAGACCAAACACGCCAAAGCGCAATCAAAAAGCGTTTTTAATAATGCGCTAAGTGATTGTTAAGCGCGACTCGACTCGACTCGACTCGACTCGACTCAAGCCAAGATATGAGATTTGATGGTCCATAGCCAGAAAGTTGATGGCGAGGCTCACTGAGAGCTTTCCCAATCGCCAGTTCAGACAAGTCATTAATGAGTTGCTGTCGTTGTTGTTGTTAGTGTTGTTGTTGTCATAGCATCTTCCCGTCATGTCCAAGCACCCACGCGACCTTCACAGTGACGACAACAGCAACAGCACCCGCATCAGCATCAATATCAGCTTCAGCATCAGCATCTCAGATTCCCAACTTGTGCCTTGCCCCTTGGTCGGGCAGCATTTAAGCTGGGTGCTCAGTGCGCCTATTAAAACTCAATTACATTTAACTAACCGAGCACAGTGTGAGCGGCAAACTCACAGCTCCCACCTCGCCCCTGATGACGTTGCACAATTGAAGGCGCCAGTGGCTGGTGTACCACACTGGACTGCAGCTGGCATTGGCTTCATTAGCGACAACGAAGTCAAGAGCTTCGAATTATCAGTTAAAACAAATTGAAATTGCTATGTAAGCAAACAGCATATTGGACGTCTCATTGATTCAAGCAATTTGGGCTTTTAAGTGCAGGCGACAAATATTTGAATGCGACAACTCATTAGTTGCAACTCAAGTGGCAGGTGAAAGGTGTGAAGCATCTCAAATTTAATGAGCTATTGACGAATGCTGAAAGTGGGCAATTGTCTCAAGGCGAACGCATAGGAAACACATAAATAAAATAGTTTTCCAGTAGACTCTGAGCGACTCGTAAATACCCTTTAGTCAGCGCCAGCAAATTATATATATTAAGAAATTATATATATATTAAATAAATAAATCTTTCAAAAAATATATTAATTTATATTTGTGCGCGTATATTTAAAACAGTGCAGTTTCATTTCAGTTTTTTCTTCTTTGAAAAATAAATTCTTCCTCTTTTAATACATATCTTATACATATTAATTATAATGCTATGCTTTGATATGCTTGTTGCTCAGCTCGAAATCAAATCTTTAACTGACACTCAATATGCGATATTCAATAAATAAATACCCATATCTTTGAGAATCTATATTTTATTTATTATAGTTATCAGTTTTGAATTATGTGAGCTCTTTTTTGTTAAAGAAATTAATAATAATAATTGTATTTTTTTTGGGTCGTTGGTTTCATCGCCTATTAGCAAAAATCCATTTGTTAGTACATTTTTGTTTTAATAGGTACTACAAATATAGGAATTCATCTGCTTCTAAATTCTATGCACACTTTAGTGCGCTTAGGAAGCAAATCTGAAGTTAGCTTTTGTTATCTAGCTAACCCCCACGATTCTTCAGCAAATAATTATCTTAGCTGTCCCATCTGTTTGGTAGCTGCTGATTGTCTTTGCTTTTTGTACATAACAAACGTTTGCTTATCGACCCCAACTCTGTAGGCTGAGCAAGAAAAGCGACTCAACAAACAATACAAATACCCAAAAAAAACAAAATAAAAAAAATAACTAAATGTTGAGAACCCGAGAGCGCGAGAGATTATAAATGACAAACAAAGAGGCGAAAGTCGCAAGTTTCCCGGCCTAAAAGTCACCTGGCATGTAACAATATTTGTATTGGCCAAACAATGCAAACGCTACCAGTGCTTTCCATACCCCACTAAACTCCTCCTCCCCTCCATTGCTGAGAACAAGAGAAAAATTACTTCATTAAAAGTTGGAAATGAAAAAGAAGCAGCAGCAGAATCAAAAGAACCTGAGTCCAAGTTATTCGGGCAGCTGCTGCACCGATAAGAAAATCATAATTGGTGTCATTAAAAAAGCCATTTCGGAAGTTGTTAATCTTGGCACTTTCTTTCTCTCGCTCTCCCACTCTCTCCCTCTCTCTCTCTCTCTCTCTCTGCCTATCTCTCTGGGGTTGACAATTATGCCAACTAGCCAAGTAAATCGCAGTGGCAGTCGTTACCTTCTCCACTTGGCAGAGATACATAAATATGTAATTTATTTAAAGCGCACAACAACAACAACAACAAAAATAGGGGTACATAAAAAATAAATAAATGTTTACAACAATGCGCTCTGGCTTTTGTTTATTGTTATCATTATTTAGCCAACTGATAGCCGGGCAGCAGTTATTGTTGGTGTTGGTTTTGTCGTTGGCAGGACAACTTGGCCAACAGAACTGGCGTCCACTTGGCTTCCTTCATATTTTGTGGCTCAGTCGCTTATCTGTCAGCCTTTAGTTTTTCTCGCCCTGCCTTCCTTTTAATTATAAAAGTGCGATAAATGTGACAACCAACCAACCAACAAAAAAACAAAAACACACTGGGAGTAAGGAGTAGGAGGAGGCACAACAACAGTCAGCCAGTGAAAGATAGCCTAAAAGGCAAAAAAAAAAAAGCAGAAAAAAAACAACAACAAAAATTGAGAGAAACTGGCAAAGTCGTTAAGGCCTCGACGATGTTTTTTATGCCTGCCCCCCAAGAGGGTTTCTCGCCTTTGTCAAGAGTTTTTGGCCAGCGAGCATTTAATAAACACCAGCTACGAGTCCACAGTCCCGGACTTGGGACACGGGACCGGGTAACCAGGACCCTGGTCCCGGACCAGGCGGTGTCCTAGGCCCCGCAATATGAAATTGCAAAATGTCTGCCTACAATACATAAAGTAAACGGCAAAAGATACAAAGATACAGGCAACTGCAAAAACCACAAGATACTCGCATTCGCACTCGCATATTTTGTGGCATTTGGCTTTTGTTTTGTGTGAGTAGGTATTTGTTTTTTGTTTTTGGTTGTCGTTTTCTTGTCTTGTCATTTGCCCATAAATATTATCTGTATACAGCCTGATGCTCCTTTTGTGGCTTTCGACATGAGCCTGGCTCTCAAACTGGGTGTGTGGCAATGTTGGTTCCTGGTCAAGTGTTAATTTCTTCGAAAAGTCCCCGCTCCGTGCTGCACAATTAACTTTTGCCTCTGCTCTTTCTATTGTGTGTGTGATTTTCAGTTTTTTACTTGTGTTTTTTTAAATTTATTTTTTTGTTGCTTTTTTCCTTATTGTTTTTGTATGGTTTTCAGTTGTATCTGCTGATTTTAATGCCTGTTGCCTGTCGTGAGCGCTTGCCAAGGCCTAGACCAAAAGTCAGATAGCCAAATATCTAAAGTAAACTAAATGCAAAAATATTTGTCGCTGCCATTGTCTTAATATGCAAATTGCATTGTTTCCCAAAGTATCTCAGTTCTTGCAGCTCTCTCGAGTCTCTAGCTGAGACAGGTTTAAGGTTCAATTGCCCATCAGGCCGCAAAGTAGTAGACCAGATCGCAGTTGATTTCATTTTGACCTCGCGCACATTTCTTTTGGCCCCCAACTTGCCACAAAAATATTAATAAAGATTCGTTGCTGCTGCCGAATCATGACCAAATCGCTGTATCGAGTCGAGTATCGAGTATCGCAGATCTGCTTCGATCTGTTCGAAGGTAAATGTTGTGCATTTTACTTATTATTATTATTGAGTCGCATTTATTTCTGTTTTTGTTGTTGCCGTTGTTATTGTCATTGTGATTTGCTGTTCTTTTTCGGTTACTTTCACGATTTGTTTGCCATGCTAAAAGTTATTGTTGTTGCTGTTGACTCTGAATTGACAATACTTTTTTACTTACCAACTTACCTCGGCCATAAAGTGAATGGCATTGACAATTGCTGCTAGTGCCGCTTTCCGCTCGGGCTAACTGGGAATTGAGTTCTCAACTATCGGGTATCCCAAATGCAGCTGCAAATAAGTCAACTGGCCCGATAGGCATCTCTCTGGCCTAAAGTTGAATATGAGAATTCCCAAGAATATCAAAGATAAACGATCAACTTAACTTCTGACAATGCGAATCTGCGAAAGATAGTTTCTGCTTATCTCGTCTCGTATCTAAGTTAATCTAATTTCTTTGAACTTCAACAATCGACTGAGGTTGTGAATCGTGAAAGTAACTCTTGCTAAAAGGCAGATCAATTTACGTTTGACAAATTCTGGGTTTTCTCAAATGTTTTACCTCCTGTTATGAGGCTACTTTGCTCCAGAGTCGCCTATTTTTGTTTGCCCAGATATGGGAAGGCGAATTTGAACTTTTACAAATTGTATTTGTATCTTGAGCACTCTTTAAATAAGAATCAATTCTGCGTGCTTTAATGGATCAGCTGGCAGCATACAAATTGCATCATTTTTGATCGTTCCTGTTCGCTGCAGCTCTGCCGAGCACTTCATAAAATAACATTTTCATTTTGGCAACTATGTGGCGAACATGTGTGTGCACACAGAAACACACACACACCCCAAGGCACACACACTCACCTGTTGGGTCTCGGTTGCATTTCACCGCTCTGGGAACAACAGCAAAGCGAAGCAGGCACAAAAAAAAAAAAAAGATACAAAAAATGGCTTGACAAATGCGCTGGCTGCATGAATGGCAATGGGAATGCTGGCCAGACAGGCCGACTCTGTTTTCAGCTCCATCTGTTTGTCCGTCCGTCCGCACGTCCATCCGTCCATCTATGCGCTTGTCCGCCTGGCAAATGTAAATAAATGCAGAGGCAACTTGGCAATTCGCAGAGCTGCCGCATCATGCAACAGGAACAGAGACAGAAACGAGGGACGGGCAGAAAGGACAGGGAACAGGGGACCGGGGACCGGGGACAGAGACATAGTTTGCATGCATATCGGGCTGCATAGTTTTGCTGAATGGATTCGGGCCAAAATGTGCAACAAGGCTGCAGCCGCAGCAGCAGCAGCTACAACAAAAGGACGACAGCTGCCGCTTTGGAAAACTCATTGAACAATTGACCAAATCGAAGCCTCGACTAGCACACAATCAATGAGACACTGCCCTCCTCTGCCTCTGCCCCTGGCCCAGCCCCTGCCCTTTCTCCTGGCCCTGCTAGAAGCGTAACAAAAAGATTAAAATGCATAATAACACAAAAGTGAGTCGAGCCAAGCAGCGAGAAGAGATAGAGTAGAAACCAAGCCCAACCACGAGCCTCATCCGCATCCTCATCTACAATCGCATCCAAATGCTCAGTGCCATTGTGCCGTTGTCCCGTTTTGCCCGCCCATAAGGCATCTTTTATTAATTTGCTTAAGTGCCATAAATGGCAAAACTCTGCAGCACAAAAGGATTTGAATTTCCTACCTTCGTTTTGCCGCCCAGCTGGAGATTCAACACGTACGCCCAATGTGACCAAGACGAATTAGCAAAACGTTCAAAAAAACCAAGTAAATAATAATAATTGTACAAATACAAGCCGATCCCGACATACACTTGAACAGCGCAGCGCTGCACTTGAAGCAAATAAACGAAGCATTTTTTTAGAAATACTGAAAGCAGAGCAATTTAATTATTTACTCATTTTTTGTGGAATGAACATTTTATGGATATTGTGCCAAAAGTCTTGAAGTGAATTGCGCGTTTTGTGCTCGATCAATATAAATTATGGCAAATGGTGGCAATATTTCTTAGACAAGTTACTAACTTTTTTTTTTTTGGTATTGTTTGCCAATTCATGCAAATAACGAGCTCAGCGGCAGACGCACAACTTGAAGCGTCATGCTGATTAGTGGCCAGTGTGCGACAAACCACTTGAAATAGTCATGATACGCATATACGTGGGAGAGCAACTGCTTTGTCTGCCTCGCCGGTTATATGAGCTGCTGTGGGAAAGGGCAACAAGTTGCTGCAACTGCAAACTGTGACATTGAAATTCGCCGCCTCGAAGACTCGATAAAGAGAATGAGAGACAGAGACAGAGGCAGAGAGAGAGAGAGAGAGTGGGAGAGAGAGAGAGACAAAGAGAGTGGTGCTGATTTATGTGTTGGCTGTTTTGACCTTTTGGGCGCATCGCATTTCAGTTGCCGCTTCGATTCTAGAGAATTTGTTACAACCAAAGCAGCTATAAAATGATAGGCCATCTACAGGACAAAGTCTAATCACAATAAAGACAGAGACACAGAGAGCGAGAGAGACAGATATGGGGAGAAAGGGAATGAGAGGGCATGAGAGGTGTAGAGCCTGGTTTTGCTTAATTAAATACAATCGACAACTCTATTCAAAGTGCTTGTCTGCTCTGCTCTGCTCTGCTCTGCTCTGCTCTGGGAGTCTTGCTGTCAACTTCAAATCAGTAGCGCATATTTTGCGCATTTAAAAATCATTAATATGAATTAGCCGTGCCGTTGTAATTAAGGCGTTGCCTCAGCACGTCAGCCGTTGCACAGAGTCCACGATTGCTCGCAGTTGCTGCCACCGAGAGAGGTAGATAGGAGAGAGAGAGAGAGAGAGAGAGAGAGAGAGAGAGAGAGCGAGTCATATGTACAGAGAGATATTGTAAGATAAACAAACAAATTCAAATGCATCAGCAACAACAACGAGCCCCAAAAGTTAAACAAAACATATTGCCACACTTGGAGGCCATGTGCTCGAAGTGCGCGCCGCTGACATTTCAACACCACCGCAGCTTCTGTTGCAGCTCCTTTTTAGCCGTCGTCTAATGACAAAGCGCACAGCACACAATGCAAATGCAAAGCGCAGCCGAATGATCTTTTGAACTGGCAACTGGCAACTGGCAACTGGCAACCAAATCCACATCCAACTACAACTCCAACTCCCAATCCCAATCCGAATCCCAATCAAAACAAAGATCAAAAAACCAACAACAAGCGGCAGCCCAGCCAGCAGACACTTGAGGTCGACGTCAACTGCGACGCTGACGTTGGCTGCAAGCAGCGGGCGGGCGGGCAACGCGACCGGCAAAGCAAAGCAAAGCAAAGCAGCAGCCACACTTTACATGAATACATCCATCCATCCACACACACATACATACACACATACACACATACATACATACATACATACCAATATCTCAGTCCCAGTTTCTGTTTCAGTTGCCGTCTCTTTTTCCAGCTCTGTGTCTTTGTGTCTTGGCATCACCTGCGCGCTGCTGCTTGCTTGATCTTGCTGCTGTTGTGTTTATCTAACCTACACACACACACACACACACACACACTGCTCGTTTTTTTTTGTTTTTTTTTTATTTTGGACACCACACTCAATGAATTTTTTACATAGTTTACTTCGGCAGCAGCAACAATTAAATTATTGTTAAGCCTTGCAAATGGAAATTTTACAACTTTAATGGAGGGAGACGGAGCGAGAGAGAGAGAGAGAGAGAGAGAGAGAGAGCGAAATACGGGAAGACTAATCGTGCATATTCAAAATTATATTATATGTAATTCTATTTAATTGTGAATATTTAAAATCAGTCTCTCTATCTCTATCTCTATAATATAATTATATTTAATTCTATTTGATTTTGAATATTCACAACCAGTCTCTCTATGTCTATAATATAATTTAATTAAATTCTCTTTGACTTAAATTAACTTACAAAATTATGTGTTTTATTTGCCCAGCAAACTTGTTCAAAAAGTATGATAATTATTATGGGTCTATTGTGCCTTTCCCTTGTATTGAAGTTATAAGTCTTAATTCAAGCGCAATCATGTGCAAAAATGAAATGATTGTACTTGATTTTAGAGTATATCATTTCACTAGTATTTAGGCTGCAAGCCCTTAGCTATGAGAGTCTTAGATTGCTTATTGGCGGGCAATCTTCCTAAATGTGAACTGACCATGGCCCATCAGAAAGCCTGCTTTTATTATTAGTATTATTATTTATTATTATATTAATATTATTATTATTATTATTATTATTATTATTATTATTATTATTATTATTATTATATATTATTATTATTATTATTATTATTATTATTATTATTATTATTATTATTATTATTATTAGTATTATTATTTATTATTATATTATTATTATTATTATTATTATTATTATTATTATTATTATTATTATTATTATTATTAATATTATTATTATTATTATTATTATTATTATTATTATTATTATTATTATTATTATTAATATTATTATTATTATTTTTATTATTATTAATATTAATATTATTATTATTATTTTTATTATTATTAATTTTAATTTTATTATCCAAAGCAAGTTGTTAGTCACAATCAGACAGCAGATTGTTCGTTTCATATCATAGCTTCTTTTGGTATGCCAGATATGTCCTTTCCATGCGGGAGTCTCTCCTTCTGTATGAATAAGCCGATTTTAAATGCTTTATGAGCTAGGAACTTTAAGTTTGTTATATTGGCTCGCGAATGCCATATATCAAGTTGAATTAATTTGAGCGGAACTTTTGTATTAAACAGTTAGTACCATCTTAGCAGCAAATATTTTATTATATATCCAATTATGTTTTTAATTAATAATAATAAAATAAATGAAAATACATAAGTGTTATTTATGAAGTAGGTTTCATTCTTATTTTGTAATCAAACTAATTCATTCGCCTTCTTATTCTTAAAAATACATAGATAGATGTAGGTATAAGGTCCCATTCCCATTCTTAAATAAAATTATAGTTATTATGTTGGAATACATTTTGCCGATTAACAAATGGGAAGTGTATTGACCATGTCGTTACTCTTATATATTTATAATATGCTGCCTTTTCGTCTTAACGTATTTTCTTTTATTTTTGGGCCACTTTTTGTGTGTGTGTGTGTGTTGCCTGCGTTATGTACGTGTTAGTGTGAGTGGGGCGACTTAATTAGGAAACTTGGTGCGTTTTATTTATGTGTCTTAACGAGTCGTTTATTTAACTCACCCTCACTTGCTTTCCCATTCTGGTACACACTGTACCTTCTCTCTCTCTCTCTCTCTCTCTCTCGCTCTCGCTCTCTGCCTGCTTGCCCGTTCGCTCTTGAGGAAAAACTAACATCAAATTGAAGCTGAGCACACAAACATTTTGAAAATTTGTTTATTGTTTTCTTTGGGATCCTCGGTTGTTGCTGCATTTCACTAATTTGTTAAGAGCAGAAATTGAAATTGGAATTTGAAATTAAAAGGAAAAAATGCAGAGTAGTCGAATCGAGTCGAGTCAAATCGGGTCGAGTCGAGTCGAATCGAGTCCAAGTGGTGGCTCGTCTCATTTGGGGCAAGTTGAAAATAATGTTGTACCTTGATTTAAATAAAATAACAAAACGGCCCCAACGTGCCCAGACACAAAAAGCAATTCGACGAAAAACTAAACATAAATTCACTCACAGGGAGTGTTTCTTCATGTGTGTGTGTGTGTGTGTGCGTGTGTGTGTGTGTGTGTGTGTGTGTGTGTGGGCTAAACTGCAGTCATGAACTTTGTTTTTTATTAGCGGCAGGATATCGGCATTGGCTCTCTAAACATATACATACATATATTTATATGTTAATTCGTTTGCGTTAATTGGAAAACAAACCCCAAAGCAACAGCGACTACTGCAACAGTCAACAGGCAACAACAACAACAACAACAACAACAACAGCAGCATCAAGTTGAAACAGAATTCCACACTAAGCTAAAATTTATTTTTAAGCAGACATTTTTGTGTATTTATTTATTTATTTTGCCGCTGGCAGCAAACAATTTGTAATCGTTGTTCTGCTGCCTGCCTGCCTGCCGTTGACAAGGAAAATGTTGCAGCTGTGGCACGCGAAAGCTGCAAGCAAGTCACCCAGCATCCTCCACCTACCCCTCTCTCTCTCTCTCTCTCTCTATCCATCGGTCTGTCTGCTTGCCGCCTTAATTGCACTTGCAAGGAAGCGGCTGTGCTTATGTGTACAGCTTTTGTTGAAGCCAACGAGCAAAACAAGTGGCAAATACCACTGACGTCGATCGTGGGGCGATAGCAATGCAAATTGCTTACGATATGTTGCATTTCAATCACACTGACTCCAATTGACGCATTCATGTCTCTGGCATTAAAATTCCAACTGCATGTGTTGCAAAATTAACTAGCTTGGTTTTTCAGGGATTTGAAAGGTTTCATTCGCTGAGTGCACTCAGCAAAACAATTGTCCTGCTTTTTAGAAAATCGTCCGAAAAAAGGAATCTATCTGAAGTCTAGAAATTTATTTTTGTTATTAGAAGTCATGCATGAAAATACGAGAAAAAATCATCTTTAAATTATAAATGCTTTTTTCATTTTTCAGAAATACATTACATAATACGAATTATTTCTAAAAATATGAAACTGCGTTTTTTTCTGAGTGTGGAAAGTTAAAAATTGCACTTTAACTTAAGGAAATTGTGAATTGAACAACTTTGTTTTCAGCAACACACATTGTTAGCCAGTTATTCGACTGCTTCGATATGGCAAAACAGTACAATTATATATGCATATATATTGTGATAATCCTAAGCGATGGCATATTTAACAATCAGCAAGGGATTTCCACGTATTATGGGCGCTTCCAGAGAAGAGAGTGTGAGCAATTTATGAAGGCATAAAACAAAAGTTTATACCGAACGGGAAAATTTAATGATCGCTTCGAGCATTTAAACAGAAAATGTTTATAATTAGATGCCACATGCAAGTACCAAGTACCAATTGCCAAGTAGCCAACCAGTGAACTGGGTCACTTGGAATAGGTCAATGCATACCAAAATGTTTGATAAGTGCAGAGACTAAAAAAAAGAAGAAATAATTAAATATATGTCCGGCTGTAAATTATTTGTACGTAACGGAAAAGAACTGTTTTGCTATATGGCTTATATCGTAAAATAAACATGTTTACGATATTATTCAATCAATATGCATTTCTCTCACTTTTTTACTACTTTGCACACTTCGATCTTTTATCCCAAGAGCCGGCTAACAATCGGTAAGCATTGTGTTACTACAAGAAATGATTACTTTTAATTACCAGCGCATACACGTAAACAGAAATTTGTGAATCGTGATAAATCACGAACACACGAGCACACACAAATACGTTAACATACCGCAACTGAACATGGCCACAAACACCAAAACAATTTTGCGATGAAATTGTCAAATTGCAGCGCAAAACGCAAGAGCAGCAACCACAACCGCAACGCACACCAACAAGCTGGGCGATCGGGAAGCAGGGAGCAGGGAGCAGGGAGAAACAGGAAGCGGAATGGACGCACACAATCACAATCACACACTAAACCGCAATGCCCCATCCTATTGGCCCCCTCGAATTCACGTTGCTCTCAGTTATCGCTGCCACACGGACATCCAATTCAATTCGCCATTTTTGGTAACTGAAAATCACAACGATGCGAGGGCAATCAATCATAGAACGATGAAATGTGGACGAGCGCAAAAGGAAAGCAAAATTGAAAACGCTGCCAGGTCACGGCCAATGGACATCAAACATCGGACACCAGACAACGGACAACGGACAGCGAACATCGGGAATCGAAAATGGACAGTGAACATAGAGCATTGAACAAGCAATACAAACAGCAATTATAACACAAAAGTCAACGCTAAGGCGATTTTGGCTGGCTCTTCCTCTTGTTCGTCGAGGGTTTCTTCCTGCAGCAAAATAAGGGATTTTAGAATGTTCTTCAAAATAAAAAATAGCTCGTAAATGCAGAAGAAGAAGAGAGAAAGAACATTATTTGTGGATGATCAAAAAAGTTATTTTAATTTTGGGAAATCAATTTTTTAAAATAGAATCTCAAAACTTGAAGATGCCAAAACGGTATAAAAAACGGTATAGTTTTTGGCGTGGCCCGAAACGATTTTTAATCTCAGCAAATATTTTGTTTTCCTTCCAAATATAATCCTAAAAGGTAGAAGAAGAAAAAATCATTATATTTGGCTTATCAAAAAGTTGTTTTTGATTTGGAAACTATATTTCTTCGCATTATCCTTAAAATAGGACATAGCTGTAAAAAGTAATTGAAGAAGAAAAAATGTTTTGTTTCTCAGGAGAGGGTTTTTAATTTTCAAGATTTCGTAAGTGAAGAATTTATTTTCAGGGAGCCGAAAAACTTTCTGGGCGATTTTCTAAATTTTGTGGCGATTAATTTCTTCTGATTGCAGACGTGTTTGAGCTGAAACTTAAGCGCCTCAGTTAATTAGAAGGCCCAGCTGATGTTGCAGATGCAGATACACAGACACATATACAGATGCAGATGCAGATGCAGATACAACGATACAGCTAACAACTGACAATTTGAGTGTGTTCGTGGCTAAGTTTTTGGGTTCACTTATCAAATTTGAAGTTAATTACCAATCGGCATCGGCAGCGTATTGCGTGGCTCAGATAGCGCCGTGGCTTAATGAACAGTTAAATGCATAGGTTTTAGAGCGCATTTTGTAATCTCCGAGGGAGATAAAGATAGAGGTGAACACGAAATCGAAATGCTGGTCCATAAATCACGTTGCATTCGGCAGCAGAGTCAGCAGCCCGTAAGTGTGTCATTAAAATTAATTATCTAGCATTTTATTTTAACACCGTGCTTTGGAAGTGGAAATGGAAATGGAAGCCGAACGGTGCCAAGCCTATTGTCGTAAAGGCGCTCGATCCTCAGACGGATGGACTTGGCTTGGAGGCTTGCCAATTAGCCACACACCGTGCTGAGCTTTGCATTTTTTGTGTTTTGTTTTCCTTTTTGTAGCTAAATATTTACACAAAGCTTTTGTTGATGATTCTGCCAAACAAACACATACTAGAGCTACACACACACACACACACACATGCACACATGCACCTCCATGTGTATGTTGATATTGTACTAGATGGCCTCGACAGCTCGACAACTCGACTGCTCTCAAATATTTGCGCTGACATAACTTTGTCTGCGGCTGGCGCGCGCCCATTTCAGCAATGTGAAGCGCTGAGTGGGAGATGAGGAGAGAGAGAGAGGGAGAGGGAGAGAGAGAGACAGATGTTGAGAGAAAGAAAGCGAGAGGGAGAGCAGCAGCAGCAGACGACAGGCAGTCGCTTTGTCTGCGCCTCACAATGTGTGAAAGATAATTATAACATGTGTGCAGTCACACACACACACACACACACACACACACACACACACACATACACACAGAGTGTGGTTAGGTGGACAGTTGTAATGCTGGGACAAGCTTCAAGTTTTTTTTAAATATTTTTTTTCTTTTTTTTTTTGTGTCTGATAGCGTTGGCCTGTGGCATTGACAGCTTCAAGTTGGCGTGCAGCTCGGCTCGAATCGAGCTAAAGATGCCAACACAGCAGTCGCCATCTAATGTCAATAGCAAAACTGTTTGCAGAAGGCAAAGCATGAAATTAACACACACAACGAATTTCGAATACGCTTTCTAATCTTAGACTATGTATATGTATTGTACATGTTATGCGTTGGTTCGTTTGCAAATGATGCCCTTAGCTTTAAGCTTGCTTAATGTTCATTTTGGGCATATATATATATTAGTAGCCAACAGAGACTTTCTATATAGATTTTCAGATAAAATACCGGTTCTATTGACTCGATATGTACTTAGCAGAAAATGTGCAGAAATTACAATTATTGAGATATCGTGTTATTGAAAATGAAAATCCAACATCAAAATTGACTCCAGATGTACTTAGTCGAAATGCGGCTATGTCCAAAATTATAGTGGAAATTAAAATGAAAAATTTAATAGATGTAAGAAAATAATATTAATGAGATTAACGTCGTTTTTATTTTATAAAACTGCTTAGTACTTTATCGATTAGAAGAAGAAGACTCTAACTTCTCTGGTTCGCTTCGTGCTTGCATCGACTTCAACGTGTTCAGTTTAATCCGCATTGGAGCTAATCACAAAATGATCTTAGCCAATGATGGATAGAGTAGAGTCCAGCATAAAGCCACCAGCGACCAGTGGCGATGGTCGTTCTGTCTGATTTCGATGATTGCTCTTAAAGCCGATCAAACAAATCAATCCGTCGTATAAATTATGCAATTGATGCCAATGTCCCGCTAGAAAAATGACATGCCTCGGCCACATCGATGCCATCACTCAGCAACCAACCCAGTCCACAGCCGCCCATCTTTTGCCCCATCGATTTACTCTTTGCTTTTCATTTATTTTCATTTATTGCATTTCCAGTTTTTTCTTTTGTGGGTTCTGTTCTGTTAGAACATCGCTAGTTGTTGTTAAGACGCAGTTAGTAGTCTTAATTGGCAAATGATATTTCTGTGTGTGTATGCGGCATGATCTATTTCTAATTGTCTTTTTTATTTCCCCTTCCCTCTTCCCCTCTCTTACAGTGTGTAATTGCAATAATCATGCGCGTCAATGCCGCTTCAATATGGAAATCTTTCGACTGTCGGAGGGCGTCTCGGGCGGCGTTTGCCAGAATTGTCGTCATTCGACAACTGGACGTAATTGTCATCTGTGCAGGGAGGGCTTCTACAGGGATCCCAGCAAACCGCTTGGTCATCGCAAGGTGTGCAAAGGTGAGTCAACATTCATTAATTATCAATTATGACAAAAATTAAAAATGAATTCAAATTATTGTATTTTACATACAAATTGAATAAGCCAAAGATAAAAAATAAACTAATTAATTAAAAATGTAGAAAATAATTTATATTAAAATTCAATTCAGTTTATAGTGACTCCATGTAGCGAAACATTGCATTTATTATTATTATTAACAGCAAATTCAAAGGCTACAGATTAAACTAGAATACTTGATTAAAAATTCGGAAAATAATTAACATTAAAAATCAATTCAGCTTAGAGTGACTATTAAGCCAAATCCACTACTCGTAAATCAATTAACTGTTGACACATTCATACAAAAAAAAAAAACAAAAAAACAATAAATAAATATAAACAAGAAACAAAAGAAACACACAAGGAAATATCAATTCGATATATATAAATTTACATTAATTAGCACAAATTAATGTCCATATCTCGTAGTGCTCTAACGGAATCTAAATTTTCCAGCCTTAACACAGCGACCTTTGTAAATATTTCATATATAATTTATGTGGGCGATAAATTTGGCGCATTTGCCAATCGATGGGCAATTAAGGAAAAAACCGAAAAGACAAAGAAATAAGAATGCTGCCTGACTGCAAGATACGCTGTGCCCATCACATAATTATATTACTGAATGTGTTTTTTATCTGAGCGTTAGAACAGATGCAAATATAGATGAAACTTGTGTATAGCCTGAAATATGTATGAGTACAGGGTATAATTAGTGAGAGCAGCAGGAGCTGGGCATTGTGGCATTGTAATTTATGAACTGGCAATATTTTTCACTAGACGCCCAATCAGCTCGTCCAAGTAAGTTGGCCAGCTCGAGTCAAACAACACAGGAACAACAACAACAACAACAGCAGATGGCTGGCTGGGCAATTACTATTTTTGGCTCACACAAATACACACACGCAAAATCATTTCCATACATCTAAATGGGCGTATCGCATCAGAGCTGACGTCTGCACAAAATATTCAAATTTCGTGTGTCCAATTGGCAAACAGCATTCTGTAAATAAACAAAAGATTTACTTAAGTAGTACAGCAACGAAAAAAAAAAAAATAAAAAAATAAACAAACTATATATTCCCACAAAATAAATTGTATGCAAGTAATGGGTATCAGTTGTTGTTGTTGTTGTTGTTGTTGTTGTTTGTTGAAGTTCCTGTTGTGCTCGAGCTCAGTGCCCAGCTGTGAATTGCGCATACGACGCCTTGTCCCATTTGTCATCATTTTTCAAATAACATCGCTGCTGACTAAGCATCATAATTCTGAAAGCCGGTAAACCAAATCAAAATCTTATCGATTTTTAATTAATTATACGACACAACAACAACCGAATTTACAAGGCCAGCTAAATGTGCAAATCGTAAATAAGTTAAGCAAGCTTTGCTGAGTTGAAAAGTTGGTGTCGGCTTCTTTTTACAACATTTCATTTGACTTTTTTTCCGACATTTTTGTCGGCTTGGAGTTTTTTTTTTTTGCTTTATGTGCGCATCGTTGAAAGAAATTTATTCATTTTAATTTTGACACGCTTGCAATTTGCTTAAAACATTTTTGCATTGCGGTTTCACATTTACTCGCATTGTTGTTCAGGCTGCTCTGATTGCTGTTGTTCTTGTTGTGCTTGTTGGCAAAATGTTTTACGTCATGTTTTTTGATTCGTTTCTTGCTTTGTGCCGTGGCGCCCATTTAGAGAGGTTGGCTTTCAATTAGTCAACTGTCTTAGCCTGTCTGGACTTGTCCGTACTTGCCTTGGCCAGCCGGCATGCTTAATGCAAAATTTGCGCCGCATTCCCATTGCGAATACTTCAGATCAAGCAGACAAGCAGACAAGCAGACAAGCAGCATTGGGATCGGCAAGGCAACACCAAGAAAATAGCATCCGGTTGACGCAATGGACCCCATAACAAGTGGCTCAGCTCACATGGCGATGAAATGTTTCTTTGATGCATGTGAATTGATAATGAAGCAAAGCCATTTGCACAGATAAATACTTTTTATAAACATATATAGGAAAGTACCTTGAAAAATCAAAATTTTAAACATTTTGCAAAGCTTCTTCTTGGGAATACAAACAACGCAATTCAACAAAAAGAGATGCAACTAAAAGATTTTTACTAGGAAAAATGTGAGATTGCTGAATTTCATAAGAATGTACAACTACTGACAAATGAGTTGCACAGATGACTTGCTGAAAACATTTTACTTAGAACCCACTTTTAAGACGAATCAATTCGCAATGTTGAGTTTCCTAATAAAATGCTGGCAAGAAGCAGAATACAAATTTAATGAAAGTGCATTCCACGAATCAAATCAAATAAAAATGTAAGCAACTTCTTGGTAGCCCATTATTCAAGACTGTTTTCTTATTATTAATATTCTTCAATACAAATATAAATAGTTTTCCTGTATGCCAGTATGAATAGAGTAGCACTGGCAAATTAGGCCTCTAGCTTAGACTTAATCCAGTAATAGGGAAAATAAATGACAGAGCTAACTAGCACTTTAACAATTGATTTCTCTGATTATTGATAGTACTTACCTTTATTTTTACAAATTTAATAAGTGATTTTAAATACTTGAATATATATGTGCTTTTTAAGATTTCCTTATTATACTAGGCAGTCTCCTAATTTTACTATTATACATTATTATAATGAGATTTTAAAATGTTTCTATTATTCAAAACATATTCAAAACCACATTAGCTTTTTACATTCTTCACATTATGCGCCTCGGCTATTTAATGAAACTCATTATAAAATAAATGTATAATTATTATCTTACTTGTGTATGTGTATCAGTTCGCTCTCTGAATTTGCGACTTATTTCTTATGAGAAATCATAAGTTTCCTCGTAGATTGCAAATCACGCGTCTCTCGCATGTCTCGCATTATAATTAACGCCTTAAGGCAAATGCCGAGTGAAGAGAGATTTCCGGGCGAGGAGTGGAGTCGACATTGCTTTCGTTGCTGATGCACAGTTATTGTTGTTGCTGTTTGCCATGATTTCGATTTAATTTAAATATTCAAATGATTTACTTGAGCCGAGCAGACATGAGCAAAATAAAGCAGACGTTGCCAGCCATAACTCATCAGACAAGGGTGGTCCAGGGACGGTGGGTGCCGACGTTGCGGGCTGTCCAAACGGATGCACAAGCAAACCATTACACAAACATGCACACCCACACACACACACACACACACACACACACACACACACACATACACACACTCACATATACATGCCCCGACATGTTGTCAAAGTCATTTTGGGTTTCGGCTCAGCCAATTTCCTTATTTGCGCAAATATTTCAATGACCGGAAAATTACATACTATTTGTCCAATGAGGGATTGCAAGGCACACACACACACACACACACACACACTCACACAGCTGTAGATGTCTGACCATTATTCATAATAGTTTGTTGTGTGGTTGCTGCTGTTGCAGATCTTGGATAATTAAAAGCACTGCCCACCCCAGAAAGTATGCATTGCTTTTTATGTCACCGCAGCGACATCATTAATTTTATGCGCCATGCAACACCAAGAAAATACTTGACAGCAGATGCTACGGAACCCTAGCAGATATACTACTCTATACATGTACTTTCAAAATGAACTTGTGATGGCGACAATTTGCGAAAGTTTTTTTTATTACAAGTCCATGTTTAGTAATTATGCTCTTGCTTAGCCTAGCGTAATGCAAAAGATGCCGAAAATTGCCAGTGCCTGTACTGGTGTTGTGACAATGCAACATGACACGAACTAGACACACATATATGCGTATATAGAAAGAGCGCTTCGGGTGGGGCAAGGGGAATGGAATGGAGTGGCATCCGTGAATACAATTAACAATATCCGTAACTAAATACGTGAAATTAAAAGCCATAAAATCACAAAGTCACGTGCGAAATATAACAGCGACAGCAGCAGCAACATTCACAGCAACAACAGCAATTAAAATAATGTCATGAATTACCTATGCGACACACACAGAGACAGACACACACACACACACACACACATTACACACAACCGCCGCACGTAGAGAGGAGCAACTTTTTTTACTGCCCATTTTGTGCCAAGTTCATGAAACGCAGCCGCTGCCAACATAATCATTAGACAGCCAGCAGCAGCTGCATGGGGGTTTGTGTGTTTGAGTGTGTGTGGGTGTGTGTGTGTGTGTGTGTGTGTGTGTGTATGAGGGTGTATCTTGGGGGTTGGGCATGTTGGACTATCACTCAAACATCATTAGAATTTCATAAAATACGCCTTCCAACTGTAACAAATCGGTTAAAGGCCAACTGACTTAATTGAATGCCGGGCCAAAATGCATTTATCATCAAGCTAATAAAAAGGGGAAATGCTGCCAGCCACTAAGTCTGCACGGTTTTAAAAACTAAGCTACAGAAATCTATTACAACTATGTGAGGGATGTATGTGGGGCAGCAAATTTTACGCTGGCGATGCAATAAAAGTTGCTGCCAGCAACTCGACGAGAATGCTCGACTATGAGATATACCCTGTAGCAATGACTATTTTACAAGCAATGGGAAAAGTGCTCTTGAAGACAGTGGAGCATGCAGTTGGAAGACTCAACAAATAATAATAGAATACCTTATATTAAATTCAAAATTAAACGTATTTAAAGTGTGAGACTTATTATTATAAATATAGCAATTTCTCAATTTCTGATTTGATTTATCGCATTCGCAGAAAAACGAGCTTTGAGTATTCCATTTGAGTACGCAATCAGATTCATTGATTGGCAATTGTAAAAAAGATTGTGATATTCCTGTAATAGTATCTGCAGTTCATAAATCAATTGATAATACCTATATTACCTACAAGCAGACTGCATTCCTACACTCAAAGTAAATAATCACCCTGCATTTTAGAAAACTGCCAAGGGCAGCTGACCTTATTGTTCGCAAACGGAAGGTTGTGTCTTCTTTTCTGAATTCCGGGACATATTATCCTAAAATTGTGTAAAAACATGTCTATTTTTCAGGGTGTTTTTTTTAAATGTGTACGCAGAATATACAAAATTAGCTTTTTGTTACTAAAGAGAGAGCAAATTTCATTAAAATTTTATGAATTTATCCTTTTTAGAAATAGTTTTCTATTATAAAGAAAGTTTTGCTTTTCTGGAAAATAGAAAAGCAAACTTTATAGTTTTAAGAAATTTTCTTCCTAAACTTGACCACTTTTTGTATAAGAGAAAACTTTCTAGTTTTCGGCGGGACTTTTATTTTGGTACGATTGGTTTTTTCTAAGTGTACAAGTCACCCCATTGCAATGAAAAGTTAACGGGCTGATCAACCCTAGCAAATTTTACTTAGTATCGTGTTCATTGCATATCAGGCAAGCCAACCAAACCCACCCACCCAGTGCGATGCTCGGTGCTGGCCACGCTTTTTGGCTGTGGCGGCTATTGTTGGTGTGGTTGGTGTGGATGGGGTCACGGGATTTGAATTATGACATTTTGCATGCGAGTCGACATTTAAAGCTGTGCAAATTGTTCGAGCGTCAAATTGGCACTGCCATCAGCCACAACCCCAGCCTTCTGCTCGCCAAGTTTTCGACATTGTGGCATTGCCTACTTTCATGCGCATCGTTTAATTTTCAATAGACTTTTATATCTGCACCTCAATTTGAACGCACAATTTGAAAAGTGTGGCAAACTTTTGAATACAATTGACCTCTTATTTCTTGCGCTTGAAATGCCTCCGCAGCCTGCCGCCGAAAAACTTTGCTATGCCGTCTTGTTTAGTGCATGCAACAAAATTGTAGGAGCAGCACCTGCAGCACTTGAATAGCATTTCTGGCTGAGTGAGGGATTCGTTGGCGACATCTTTGCTCATTTGGCGTCGTCGCAAAAGTTGCCACAACTTTTGTGCCAGTTGCTACCGCGATAAACTTTCACGGATCGCCTGGCGAGGGGCAGGTGCAGCAGCACGTGCAGCAGCAATGAAGCAATGCCATCATGGGCATAACTTTTGTCGCATCGTGCGAAGCCGTTGATTTATTAATATGCTTAAAAAGAGACCACGCCAGCCACCCCCCCCCTCCCCCTACGCCGCCCCTACACACCCACACATACACCCATCCACAAACTATGTGGCAGAGCAGAGCGTACGGTTACATATGCAATGATTATTTAATTTCCCTTAAATCTTACGAAGTAAAGAACAGATATTTTGAGGCCCTATTTAAATGCACTAAAAAAATCGAGAACTTAGTTAATGTCTTTGACTATTAAAAAATATAATACTTGTACTTGTTGCTCAAGACTACTAATCCTAATATTAAATGAAATTAAAATTGAAATGCTCATTTTAAATGGTTTTATGCTGTGCTTTTGAGAGTATCTTCAAATCAAAAGATGTTGTTTAATCTGTTGTGCTTAGAGATCTTCCATCAATCCTAATTCCTGCACAAATGCGAGAATATTTGTCTTACGTTAAGTCTTTGACTATACCTGGATTAGTAAGGTGTCTTTTTAGTCTACAATATCCTGTACAGAGACCGGTAAGTTTTCTAAGTTTGCTCTTTCCCATGGGTTTTGGGGTCGCCTATATTGGCAGGGTATATAATCGCAGGTGAATTTACTGAATTTATTTACTTAATGTAAATGAATAGTATGTATTTATTATTTTATTTTTTTTTCTAATAACATTATAATATAAATTAGTGGCATAGAAAGAGTAGTGCGAAATCGAGGTTGGGACGAACTCTTCCTCTAAAAAGTGAATTGGTTTGAGCAATGTTTCAAGCAAGTGAGTTGAAGGTTATTCATTCTTCATGTAAAGTAACAACTCTTATATATAGTTATATATAGTTTGTATGTGTGGAGTATTGGGGAGCTTATGTGGATTCAGTGGCAGTGCTGTTTTTCAACAAATTAAGCAGCAATCTTCACCAGGATCCACATTGAGATGCTTTTGTATAGGTGTAGCGTGATTTTCAGTTTCAGCATCGATTATCTATTCAGCAGTCCATGAAGGTTTTAATGGGTTTGCAACCATTTGCTTGATTCTGACATTGAGTTTTATTGAACTTTGTTGGGAAAAACGTGATTTTGAAAACTAGGAGTTTGAAATACAGTTTTAATTCTGGCCAGTGTAATTTTATATTTCTAAATGAATTCGTTTAAAGAGTTCATCTGCGTGAGTTTGAAAAGTTTATGACCAGTCATGTGTTGGTTGTGAGGTTGTAAGAATACACTCGCACTTTAAGCGAATGGTATTCAATTTGCTATATATATTGCAACTAGAATGATCCAACCGGGTATCCATCAGAAGCATCCATCTGGCTGTAAAGCGTAGTCTGTTTAGTGTTCACCTGAATCGGCCAGGTGGAATCCCTCGCAGCCCGGCAAATCATTCGGTTGCGACTCGACTCGACAAGGCAATCTTTTCATAATTCTTATATTGTGTTTGGTTTCTTTTGAAAATTGCATGATTTTTTTTTTTTTGCTAATAATAACAAACAGCAGGCACAACACCCCGCCCACCCTGCGGCCAACCCCTTCCCCTGGCTGACTGGTGGCAGCTGTGCTTTTATATTACTCACCATTTTTTCAGCTGGACTATGAAATTTTGGGGCCAAAATCTTATGGCAATTGATGGGAAGTGGGCGCTGCGGCGACGACGAAGCACTTTCTGCTTGCGGTCAGCTAAGTGCCGGGATGTTGAGGTTGAAGTCTGTAGGTGGGGCTGGGGTGGGGGCTGTAGGCGTGGGCGTGGACGTGGACGTGGACGTGGATATTTCTGTAGATTGTTCGCTTGCGCAAAGTTGAAATAAACAATAACAAATTGCGCTTGATTTGCTTTATGATATTTACACTTCGTCCAGAGCCGCACTGTGTGAGTGCGAATGTGAATGCGATAGCGAGTGTGAGTGCGAGTCTGAGTATACTCGTGAGTGCGAGTGAAACTTTGGTTAATTAATTTTTAGAAAGCCAAACAAAATAAATAACAGCCAAACAGATTTTGAGCGCTGTAAATAAAAGTGAATCAGCGCACAGCCCAAATTTATATATATATATATATGTATATATATATATATGTGTTACATTTCTTAAAGGCCAGAAAATTGTGAAAATAAAATAGGCCGCATGCAGTAGGCAATAGCTGTAAATAAATTGAATGCCTGCCCCGAAATTACTGCACTGTGACTGATGGACATCGTAATTTGTACAGGTGTCTACATAAATGTGTTTTAGCAGGTGTAAAAACAGAGATCAATAGTTTGTTTACTAGCCAAGCTTATAGTTTTTAATGAAGCGTCTAGCAACAAACTGTAAATGAATAATAAATATAAATCAATAATTCGTTCTTTTGTACACATTTTTTTCATTTAAATGCTATTTTTACTGCTCAAACTACTGAAGTAAAGTTTAAATACAAATATATTTATATAAAAATAATTAAAAGTTAGTAATAAAAAGAGTACTCAAAATATCCTTGATCCTTATCAACGAACTTCTAAAATTTGGCTTAAATTTTTGTTTAAATGGAAAAGTTATTTATGAAAAATTGTGATGTTGTCTACTGGATTTATTTTGAAAATATTGAAAATATATATTACAAATTATGATGCTAGACTGTCTACTGGACTTTTGAAACTATGTGAATAAGTGAATCAAGTCTAGCAGTTGATTGAGTCACACAACAAATAAATTTGTAAGTTAGTTCCCCGTTTTTTGTGGTCTTTGTTTATAATGATCAAAGTGAATTAGCTTCGAAATGATGAATGTGTAACTTTGATTCATTTGGCTGGCTTCCATTAACATTGGCAATGATTCACGTGCGCTGTCCTAATTAAGAGCCAATATTTCAAATAGCCCTTTTCAGGGAGCAGCGTGTCAGTCAGTCAGCATGTGTTGTTGCTGCATCGCAGCTGGAACCGCACTGAATGTGGAGCAGGAGTTGTGCTGGGAGACTGGGAGACTGACTGAGATGCGGAGCCCGCAGCAGCTGCGACAGATTCTCTTTGTGTCGAGCTTTGTTGGACATTTGTATACTTGTATGCGAGAGCACAGCAGACAAGTCAAATGTGATTCAATTTTAGTTAATTGGGTCGTCCTTTCGCGCAGTGACTCAAAGCAGTGAAAGGTGCTCCCTGCCAACTGATATGCCAGTTGAATGAATCAGCAGACCAAACAGCATGCAGCATGCGGCACAATATTAAATAGAAACCGACTGAAGCTTAACAAAAATGCAGCTACTCGATTACATTTGCTGTAAATGCTGCATATGATATGGCTCTCTGAATGTGGGTGTTCTGAATGCCTGCAGCGACTCTGATTATGCTACAGCTCACACATGTGGTGTGTTTGTGTACCTTTGTGGCTTGCTATAATGAAAATTCATAATCTCTTGCTCTCTTGGTCAGTCTGCAAAAAAAGCGCTCCACATGCCATACGAAATCCGACAGAAATACGGAAAAACATATGTATAACATTGGCACATGTATATAGTACACTGAGCGAGCTCAAAAAAAAAGTAAGAAACATATTTGAAAACGTCTATTTGCACAAGCAAATGGAAAATAAATAGCTTTCACTGACTTAAAACCAAAATAATAAACAATTTCAATACATTTCATTTTTTTTTTTGCCATAGAAATTTATAACCACGGCTTTGTAAGTCCAAATTGGGAATGCAATTCTTTTAACTCCCCAAAAAAAAAGATGTAAAATTTCTTTTAAAAATGAAACTCCTCATTTTAGAAAATGAAAGGAAATGGCAGGTTTTGAAAATGCTATTTTCTCCGTGTACACATCCACACCTACCACATATGTTGGTACATATGCATATTTGAGTTGAGAGTGGGAACTGAAACGGAGTTCATATCCATAGCTGTGATATGGGACAGGATGCGTAATGAACTCGTTGTTGCTGCTCCTTTTTTTTTTTTTTTTTTTTGCTCTGCCTTGGCTATTTCAGCAGGATTCCAGCGAGCTGTGCGAACTGTGTGTGCTCAGATATCGCATATACCGCATATACTGGCACTCACACACACATACATATAAATATACATATAGATGTATATACATGTGTACAGGCACATTGTTGGACCCCTCATAGCTGAGTGCGCCCTGCGGCCAGCAACAATGGACACAAGCGCCAAAATGGTTAAAGCGCTGTTGTTGTAGCAAGTTATTATTGTTGTCTGCTGTCGTTGTTGTCATTGTCAATGTCATTGTTGTTGTTGCTGCTATTGTTGTTATTGTAGTTGTTGTTGTTGTTGTTATCTTCCGGATGTGTCGCTCTGTGCATATAAATCGCATTTAATTTATTGTAAATCGGATTAAATTACCAAATGTTGCACGCACGCTGCACACTCTGCTCCATGCCTCCATGCCCCACTCATTTATTCCCGTTCGCGAGTTCTGTCCTAGGCAATATGTTGTATGCCAGAGTCTCAGCTTACTCCAAGCCTCAGTACAGTCCCACTTAATGCTTAAAACAGGCAAATGGCTTGAGGGCCTCCTTCTGCTGCAATTCAAGTGTGGCCGAAAGCGGCTTATTAACCAACACACTTAGCCCAGTCCCAAGAAAAAGCAAAGTTTGAAAAGCAAAAGACCAGTCAGCTGATGAGCCAGATGGGTGTGTAACGAACTATTGGGGCCCCCACGAAGGCTCATTTGTCCACTTCTGTGGGGAGGGCAAAGTGAAACGTCGTAGAACGCTGCGGGGCGTCATGTATAAATTAAAAGCTAGCCCAGACACAAAAAAATACGCAAAAAATGGAAAAAAGCTTACTGCAGCTCATCTCAATTAAAGAACATAAATGCGAAAAATAGGAAATAAGTGGGTGATACTAGGAAATCAGATCTTCAAAATATGCTTAGAAAACAAAGAAGAACCGCCAAATATTGTAAGCCTTGTAGGCCGGTAACCGATATCTAAATTTCACTATAATACTTTATTCTATTATAAGCTTCAAAAACTGACCGATTGTTGTAAAATTGGGTTAGATATTTCAGTGAAGAGAAAAGACTTTCTTACTTGAACTTATCCTGCCTGCAACAAAAAAAAAAAGGATACTTGCGATATTTTATTAAGATGGCTTTAAATAGGAAAAGGCTGGCATGGCTTTATCGACTTAGCTAGTGATGTTGATCAAGAATATAGATGTATTTATATTAAATCACACAGGCGTTACACATGTCACAATCAAAACTATAATAACCCTACAAGGGTACAACTAAGAGAGACGAATAGTTGATTCGATTTCAATCACATTTTCATTGCATCACGTCGAGAACATTCGACGTACTCTCCCCTCATGCCGCATGCCGCAAGCCACAGGCCAAATCTTTTGATCAAACAACAACGATCATGTTCAATTGATCACAAAATCGGTGGGCGATGCTCAACTGCTGGCAATCTCAATATTGATTTAGGGTCAATTGCATTTTTGTGCGTGTAGCATTAAACAATTTGAGTCAGTTTGCATGCATGCAATACACTCAAGCAATGAGGAGCCGGGATAAAAGACTGCCGCTGGTCCGGGCACATTCGCACTCTCATTTGCAATTAGCCGTGTGGCAACATTGGCCAGCAGTGAACTGACAGCATGCACTCAATTTGGCTAACCGACAGTGGGTGGTGAATGGTGATTGTTGGGTAGTGGATGCTGGGTGCTGGCTGCTGGGTGCTGGGTGCATGCATTCTCTGTTATCTGTTAATGCTCATTTCGACGGCTCATAAGCGAGCAGCAAGAGCTGGCTACGGGCAACGAGAGGGTTGGGGGACTGGCAATCGTCACCCGCTGGCTTACCAGAAACTCAAAGGAAGAGAAAACTTGAAAGCAACAATAAGTTGAATTCAAGTAGCATCCATGGGCATTTGTAGTGTGTGTGTGTGTGTGTGTGTGTGTGCAGATTGCACTTGCGATTGGCAGCACAAAAAACAAAAAGGCTTTGAAGTGCGGCCAGCGCAATTAAGCTCTCAACGCGACGCAGCTGCAAGTGAAACAACAATCTCTATCAACATCTGTATCTGTATCTGTATCTGTATCTGCATATATAACCATATTTGTATCTGGATCTGTATATGTATCTGCAGCGTATCTCAATGCCTTATAACTGTACTCAACTCGTTGTGATATGTTCTGGTTCTCTCCTTTCTTGCAGCCTGCGAGTGCCACCCCATCGGCTCTTCTCATAAGATCTGCAACAACACTAGCGGTCAATGTCCCTGCAAGGACGGCGTCACTGGGCTGACCTGCAACCGCTGCGCCCGCGGCTATCAACAAAGTCGCTCCCACATCGCACCATGCATCAGTAAGTAGAATCGAGTAGTGCCCGAGATTTCACCTGTTATGATTACCTTTGTATATACTTATGAACTCTCCATCCCCCTACCCCACTATCAGTTTTGTTTCCACAAGGCAGTTAGTGCATATTTATACAATATTATTTTTTATTTTTTGTACAACCTTAAAGAAGCTATTAAAATTTTGATTTTGTTTGCAATGCATTCAAGGAGACGTCTACGACCCCATATATTATTGATCAGTATCACTAGCTGAGTCGATATAGTCGCGACCGCTTCTGAGTCTTGCTGAACTTTCTCAATTTTAAAGTTATATTGATGAAACGGGGTCAATATTTTTTTTTTACATTGGTCAATTACGATGACGAAGTCGCCCGACTCGAACCACTAAATAATATAACTTCTATTGGAACGATCGATCGAAAGATTAGTTCTCGCATTGCATAAATTATATTTTTACCAAAAAATCTTGTCCAAACTCACAAAATATGCTTGTCATAAAGTTCCTCAGCTGTCATAGGAGCGATCGTCTGAAGATGAGTTTTAGGTTGTGGGATCGAGAGCCGTAGACTATATAATTATGTAACCCTTTCGGATACAGTATAAATGCTAATGCTCACATAACAGCCAGACTTGCGACAGGCATCATAAAAAAAACATTTGCTCAACAGCAAAAAAATATTCAAATTCGTCAATTCGAACTTTGCACAAAAATGTGGTTGTCCGTCTAAACGGGTATGTAATATTTGGCGTGCCCAAGATAAATAGCAATTCTTGCTTTTTTTATTTTATCTATTCTATATTATGAGATAATGAACAATTCGAAAATATCTGAACCAAAACCACAAACATAAAACCAAATTGTTTGGGACTCGGCTCACGGTTCGGTTTCAACACGAATCTTGTTTCCAACACATTGCAATGTTAAAAGAACCCTTTGAATCGAATAGTTTTTCATATTATATATATAGAGTAAATTACTATTTTCTTTACATTGTTGAATTGTAATTGCAAAAAACGTAGTTCAAAAATTAAATTGAAACAAAAAATCAGAAAACTTGAATTGTGTGTTCAGAAGAAGAAAGAATAATATTGAAAAATATTCAACATTATATTCTTAGAGGAGGAATGACTTTAAAAGATAACATATAACTTATAAAACTTAGAGTTAGTCTTATTTCGTGTTAAGCAGTCACGGACTTTGTCTGAGTTACGATACCAGCCATAGAAATACATATTTATTTTCAAATTGAGTGGGTTTGAAATTTATCGCCAAATGTTGTCGGCCACAAACAGTAAATGTCAAGTCAGGGCTAAGCCGTATCTAATATATGTGTAATCTGTCTTTTGCAGAGCAATCACCACGCTCGATCAACATGCTGGATACGCAGAATACGGCTCCAGAGCCAAATGAGTCAACTGGAGGCGTTGGCGTGGACAGAGGCGCCTCATCGGCGGCCGCCCAATCCCCATATTATCGCACCGAGGGCGGCAGGGGTAAGTAAGTGCTCTCTCTCTCTCTCTCAATGTCTCCCTCTCATAGTTAGTATGAGCATTGGGTGCGTGTGTGTGTTAACCTCTATTGTTGATGTTGTTGTTGCTGTGGTCGCTTCTACTAACAATGTCAGACGGCAAAACTTTTGCCGCTTCGCTACTCTCGCTTTGTAATCCTTTCAAATGGGTGAGAAAACACAAATCCGCTAAAGTGCAGTCGGTTGTCGGTTAAGCGGCGGCCCGGTGCCTCCAAAGAAGACAAAGGCATTGGGGGGGCATAGCTGCATGCTGTTAGCTGTTAACTCAGAGCGTTTGTGGGCGTGGCAGGGCAGAAGATGGCCGCGTGGGCGTGCAGCACTTAACAGATAGTGCAAATGTTTAAACGCAACTTTTAGTTACATTTTTGCCCATGCCGGTGGGGTTGTGGAAGGTAAATGGTGGCAAATGGGAAGAGTGCAGCAACAAGCAGCAAACAGAATGCGCCACAACGGCATAAATCATGCTAAAGCCGCCTTACACCCGCCTCGCCGCCTCGCCGCCTCCCCGCCCCATCCTATTGGCGCTTTAAGGTGGCGCGTGCTAAAGAAAAAGCAAAAGCAAAAGCAAAAGTAAACTTTGCACAAAGCGAATGGCGAGCAGCAAACAAAAAGATAGAAAAACAGGCGGCGACCAACTCACAACTTGCTACGCAAATGTATTAAAAAGTTTCTTTATTTAATTTGTTCATGAATGAGCAACGGCGTCCAATTTTAAGTGCCACTCTGGCACAGTAGCCTGTTGCCATGCCCACTAATTGCTGCCGACTATTTGCAGAATGCATTTAGCAACGGATAACCCCATGGAGCAGATCGACTATGTCGATCCCCCAACTTAAAGCCGATTGTTCATTTTTGCCAACTATAAGGAGCTTCATAAAACACAAATCTACGACAACAAATGTACTGGTTCCATTTGGTGGACTTTATCAGAATAGCTTCTACGCATAGAAGGCACACAAATTCAAATAAATGGATGGATGGACAACTGAACGCTGATCAAGAATAGATACACTCTATCGGGTCATAGACGTCTGCTCCAATGCGTTACAAGCTTGAAAATTAAATTATAATACCATCATTCAAGAATATTAATATAGATTCGTCTGGAATATTGGGATAGAGCGATGTACCTATCTATGTACGTAAATATGGGTTAATCACGCTAATGGAACTTATATTATATAGTCGTAGTCATAAGCATATAGCAATGCTGCGTAAAATAAACAAATTGATTAATAAACATACTTCTTAGGACACAGATACATAGATGGGTGAAATTGAATTTTCCTGCTAGTCTATTCTGAAGAATCGATTTGGTCGAGTGAAATAGTGCTCGAGCACAATCTATATATATATATATATATATATATATATATATACAGATATATATGCATAGGTTTGAACATGAATGTGCTTTTGTCTTTTGTGGGAGCTTGTGCTGTACGGTTGTCAGCATAAGCTTCAATCAAAGTTAAAAACTGTAGTCTCACAAAAAGTAAAGCTGAAATAAATAGAAAAACCAAATAAAGAATAAGAAATGCAAAGTGTAAAAAATAGTAGATGTATGCACAGAACTAAATACGAACACACATTGGGCGCCCATTCAGAAGAGCATCCATCATCAAATGCAAATAGGACTTGCAGTTAAAGTGGCTCGGCTGCACCTCCTGCACCTCCTGCCACACCAGGCCACCTCTGCCGCTGTTCTGTTGCTGCTTAAAGAGGCAGTCAGTCAGTTAAATTTATTTGTCAATGGCAAAGAAAAGCACAAAGTTGATGCTGAGAAACCCAAGTTGAATATGAAGTTGAAGTTTGCACGCTTGTAACCAAGAAGCGCACAAGCAAGATGGACAAACTCTAACACACCCACTCTCTCTCTCTCTCTCCCTCTCTCGCTCTCTATCTCACTCTCTCTCTCTCTCACACACACACACACACACACAAACACATGGCTAAAAAGTTAGTCCTTGCATAGTGTTCGCCGCGGGGCAGGCAGGAGTGAGAGACGGCAGAGTACGAGGCGTGGGCGAGACAGCTCGACATGAATATTAATTATGAATTTATAATTTGATAATCTTATTAAATTAATTTGAAATTCTGTCGAGTTTGAGTCAATTTAAAGTTAGTGCCGCTTGCCAGCAACGGTCCACATACCCAACACTCACCACCCACACCACCAATCGTAAAACCCCAATTGCCTGCGGCGCCACCCACTTATCGACCCCACATCTCGTATCTGATTTTGCATGCGAAATTTAATGACATGTTAATCTAATGCACAATTATGTAAATGATTAACTAGTCACTTTGCATGAGTTGCAAGCGCCGCACGAATGGCGCTCAACAATATTTAGTTTCTTTCTTTACACATATATATATATATATATAGTTTGGGGCTTGTGGGCGTATCCAGTGCTCTTTAGCGCCAGAGCCGCAAATAGCTGCGATAAATATGGCCGGGCCACTTAACAGGAAGAACTAGAGTGGAATGAAATTCGGGTTTCGTTGCGCTGTTTGAAAGTGCGTGCAATAAATACCAAATTGGTGGCGACATCCACGAAATGTTGGCGCACTCGTCCAAATTTAGCAGCTCACCTCCCCACCCACTTTGATCGATCAATCGATCTATCGCTCGCCTGCTCATATATGTATGTAGCACAAAGTTCTCGTATTTGCAACTCGCCTTGCCTCAATTGTGTCACGACTTGCAGATGACATTGACAGCTGCAGTCTGAATGACGATTGCGAGGCAATGTACATGTGCTCGACTAGCTGATACCCAGTAAGCAAGCCATACACACTCTCTGCAAGCAGGTCTGCTTCTTTTTCAGCAGCCATAAGACAGATCATAGAGACGGAACTCAGTTGAGGGCATTGCTATAAGTCAGTGCAATCGATCAGATGAAACCATCTTAATATTTGTATGGTAAACGAGAAGCAATCAGACGTGCTCCATTTTAAGGAAACGGAAAAGTTTTTACAAAGTAGACGTGCATCCAATTGGAGCAGCCAAAAACCGGAAAAAAAATTAAATTAAAAATTAAAACGAAAAAGTTTCGCGTAAATTGCGTAGATTAACTTCACCTAGATGAACTCCCCAAGTTACTGGTTACAATTGGCAAGTCATGCAGTCCTCAATTCAGTGCTAACGCAAATACAAAATAAGCTCTGTTTTGTGACATAGTTTTCGAGATAGCATTCCTAAGGCCAGAAAAATATTTATTTAATTTTTTAATTTTAAAAATGGTGAAATCAACTCGGCATGTGAGGAAAAGACTTTCACAAAGGGCAATACTATTTGCTATTCGCATATGTTTTTTGTTTCGCAAGAAATATTATATATGCAAAGATCCATATTTTATACAATGCTTAAGAACAGTCATGTCAGATCAGCTGTCATTATTATATAAAGTTAACAACATAATTAAAATGCAAGATGCGAAATAGCAATAGTTTTGAAATATTATTAAGAAACAGCATGTCTAAATTTGTTGAGAACACTGCCTGCTTGAAACGGTTAAGCTCATTTCAACCAATTTGTAATGGGTATATATATGTATATGTGTACCAAGAAAAATATAAGGAACAACAACAACAACAACAACAAGGAGAACAACAGCGCTTGCAACGAAACAAACAACAGTCAACAAACGATGCAATTTGCATTGCCAGCTATCACAACACCAGAGAGCAAAATGATCGCTGGGCTAATTTTAGTGCAACACAAAAGAGGGCAATGGCGACCTTAGACTGCCCCATGTGTAGCGGGGCGGGTCGGGGCGTGGCAGCTTTAATGCAATGCCAATCGCGCCTTAATGTTGTTATTGCTGCTGCTGCTGATGCTGCAGCGTCTGTTTCTGTTTCTGTGTGTCTTGGACATGCTAATTGGCATTGGCCATAAAGACATAAATTTTGCAATTAAATTGTAAACTCAAATACGAACAAAAAAAAGAAACGTCGTAGGCGTGGCAGCATGGGTGGGGGGAAGGGAGGGGTGGGGAGGGAGGATTACATCGAAGGTCTGGCGCTAATTTATAAATGCATCTGTGCAGAAATCATTGCGAAGCAACGACGCTTACTTATTCTTTTAATAACTCCCTGTTTCTCTTTATTTTAGTGTGCGAAAAGTGCAAAATCAGCACCAAAAGATTAAATCTCAACAAATACTGCAAAAGAGATTACGGTATGTTGCCACAGCAAATAAAATAATAAATTGATAGCAATTGATTTCTCCATCTCCCTCTCTCTCTCTCTCTCTCTCTCTAATCAGCAATAATGGCCAAAGTAATTGGCCGCGATACGAGCAGCGAGGCGGCCAGCAGCGAGCGACGTCGCGCAATGGATCCAATGGACGCGGACTACGAAATGGACCAGCAACAGGTTGGGGGGCAGGAGTACGAGTATCGGTCAGCAGCTGGGATCAACAGCGCCAGCGTTCCGGATTATCCCAACGACAACGAAGCCACGCGCTACGATCTGCAAATCCAGGCGGTATTCAAACACAGCAAAACCAGCGCCTATGGAATGCCGAATACAATGCTGAAACGAGGTCCTATGACCTGGATCATACCGATTAAGAATTTGGAGTGCCGCTGTCCAAGGATCAAAGTCAACAGGTAGCAATCGATTACTATAGCAAGAACCCAAGCAATTACAAAAGATTACATTCAGTAGTTATACCTGCAGGCAAAGGAGAGTGTTATTGCTATTGAAATTACATAACTTTTGGTCAATCATTCCTAAGCTATTCCATAACGTATTTCATACGGTAAAGCCTAAGCATTTCAGATCATAGTCATCATCAATATCTGTTTTACCTAGAGGAGTTATAGGATCTAGAAGTTCGGCTTGTGCATGTTAGTTGAAATTTCAAAAACTGTAACAACACTGATTATTGGCCATATACCGTTAGGTTAGACGGTTGTTAGCCAGTAAATTCTAATCAACAAGGCTACAATTGTCCTGCTTTGCTATCTTATTGTATTCCGTTTTCCTGTCACTGGGTGAAACGACAAAACCAAAGAGCGTCCAACCGGATGCGTTAGTAAATTTCATAACATTTGTTGATCCTATATTTAATAACTGAGACAGATCGGTTACGGGTAAGGGGCAAAGAAATGTTTTCGAAATTCTACTTTCTCAGAGCATGTTTCGGGATATTTACTGTGTTTTGTGTTTATTTCTTGGCCACAAACTATTTAAAAGCTTTTAAATTTTTAGGTATTAATATGGACGCATGAAAGAACCAGGAATGTCAGATCATTATGTTCTGTAGAATTACCATACTACAACAGAATGATATCAAAAACTCACTTTATTTTTGTTGTATTCGTTGCAGATCCTATTTGATCTTGGGGCGGGACTCGGAGGCGCCGCCCGGTTATCTGGGCATTGGACCGCGTTCTATAGTTATCGAGTGGAAGGGCGATTGGTATCGACGCATGAAGCGCTTTCAACGTCGAGCGCGCAGTTGTGCGTAGATGTGGCAACCGGCTCCCACAGACACAGTGTCCATCTTTGTCACACCTTTTGCTGTCAATTTAATAAACCATCTACCTTCTATTTCTTTTTTTCCATCTTTTTTTTTTGCTAACCATATGCGTAGGTTGTAGAACTTAAAATAAGTACGAAAATAAAATCAAAGCGTCACAACCCCAATGAATTTTTGCATAGAATCGTAGGCACGTGGTTTCTTTGCTTTGTTTCAAAATCCTATATACTCTATATATATATATATATATATATATATACATATACACACATATATAAACACATATTGCATATAAATACATATATATATACATGTATCCTTTTTTTGTCGTCCTTTTGATTGTTTTCGCCAAGTAAAAGTGTCGGTACTTTAATTTAACTAACACCCGCATTTAATTTGAATTATTTAGCATTTTAAGGCCTACATAGCTGTATTTTATTTATTTAATTAACTTTAATTGTTATTTGACTATCAGTGAACGAAAGTATCTGCGTGCATACATAAACAACATGTGTATTTGTATAATTAACTATATATAAATTTATATGTATAATCTATATGATTTGTATTATTTTTTTACGATAAGAGTCAAATTAATGCTTAACATCAACATGAACACTTATCCCGCAACCGTGAACAATAACTACAATAGACTCAATCAAACAGCAAATTAGCAAAATAAGCATTAATAAATATGTACTTTAAGCAATGTAAACTGCAATCAACTCCTAACAAAATCAAACCTTGAATAATGTTTAAACACAACGCATAAAACATACAAATAAATAGATATTGTACAGTGCAACCCATTCATTATTTTCTTGTTATTTTCTACTTACAAATTTGATATAGCCAGGCCAATTGAAATTTGAATTACGCGCCAATTGGGCGAAATTCAAACTGTGTGGCAGCGAGGGCTGCCACCCTGTTGAAGCATTGCCATGCAATACGAGAGCAACGATAGCCACCGTATATAAATATATGGTACAAATTCGCACGAATTATTTCATATTGCTTATGAAATCTCTTAAGTAGATGCAAGCTAGCCTAAACTGATATTTTTGGTTTTTATAAATATAAATGTTCATTTAATATAATTGAAATGAGCTTTCAAAAATAAATATACTCACTTGAGTATAGCACTAAGTATCGATAACAAATGCCAAGCGATAGAAAATTTGAGATAAACAGTTATCAGCAGTCGCGCCACAAACATCGCCAAACGCGCCAAAAACAGTACGCGAGAAAAGTGCAGGGAATTGCAGCGTCAACATTCGCGAAATAGCGTCAATTGGATAAGGCGAAAGCATAGCAAAGATGAGCACAAGCCTGGACGAGACGATATGCGCATATTTTGTCAACAACACAAAGAGCGAAACGGATGCCGACCGGGCAATCGCCGAGCAATATGCCAACGCACTGAGGCTGATGCGAGCCCAGCTTGCGGACACGCAGATCCGCGAGATTCGTCCCAGCGAGGGCTTCCCACTGATCGCCAGCGGCGGACTGAGCAAGAAGGATGTCTTTGTACTGGCGCACTTTGAGGGCGATCTGTTCGTGCAGCTGCAGCTGACAAAGGCTTTGGTGCTGGGACCGCCCTGCATTGTGGAGTGCTTGGGCCGATGTGAGCCAGTGCCGCTGGGCAGCAGTCCTATCTATGCGACAGCGATGCGCGATCTGCAGATCTCGGCCAGCGGCATTAGCAGCAAGGAGAAGGAAGAGCTGAAGCAGCTCGTCCACTGGATGGGCGGACATTATTTCCAGAATTTCGGACGCAACATAACACACCTGGTGTCGAACACAATCAAGTCGAACAAGTACGAGCACGCCACGCTCAACGATGTGCCCGTCATGCACGTCGACTGGGTGCAGTGCGTCTGGGCATGCACACAGAATACCAGCAGCGGCGGCATCAGCGCCACAGATCCACAATTTGACAAGTATCGTTTGCCCACATTCTTTGGCGCGAACATCACGTGCAGCGGCTTGGAGGCGACTCGCAAGGATGCTGTGATGCGTCTGGTCAATGAGAATGGCGGCATCTATCATCGCGCGTTCCGTTCCCAGCTGGTCGACATTGTCATCACCGAGCAGTCGAAGACCGATTCCGATAAATACAAGGCGGCGCTGCGCTTCAAGAAGGACATCCTCTTGCCCGAATGGATATTCGATAGTCACCAGCGTGGCTATGCGCTGCCCACCAAGCAGTACGAGGTGCATCCCCGCAAGCAGATGTCCACGCCGACGAAGCGGCATGGCAACCAGACTGCTGCGGATCACACCCAGCTCTCGGATCTCTCGCGCATCAGTTTCGTGTCCGCGCCAGGTCGTCGTATGTGCAGCGACAATACCACACTAAACGAGACCGTCTCGAGCAACTGCAGCGGGATCGGAAGTGGGAGCGGGAGCGGAAGCGCGAGCAGTGCTGCCAAGCTGCTCAAACAAGCCACGTCCAGTGGCGGTCAATATCAGCAGACGCTGGCCGAGATTAGTCCGCGCAAGGCGAAGCAAGCTGGCAGCTTCCTCGACGGCTGCTGTATCTATTTGAGTGGCTTTCGCAGCGTTGAACGCGAGAAGCTGCATCGAGTTCTGAATACGGGTGGCGCCACACGATACGATGACCTGCACGAAGGACTGACGCACATCATCGTCGGCCAGCTGCTAGATGCCGACTATCGACAGTGGCAAGCGCAGGGACTGCTCTCGTCCGTGCAGGTGGTGCAACTCGATTGGCTGCTGGAGAGCATACGTGCTGGTCACATTGTCAGTGAAGCTAATCATCGCATCTCGCTGCCGCATGGGCAACCACCGGATGCCGCCTCGCCGGCCAGCAAACGAACGTTGCGCTCCATGAATCACAGTTTCAAGCAGCCGACGGTGCCCATCAAGAAAAAACTGTTCGAGCAGGCGGACGAGGCACGGCCAGATGCTGAACCCGAACCCGAACCGGAACTGCTCACACACTACTCGCACGAACAGGAGCCAGCAATGCCATTGCCCGCTGCCAGCTCCACACAGCTCTCACTCTCAACGGCTGCTCCTCGTCCACATCCAAATCCACCTCCTCCGACATCTTTGGCAGTTGCCCTGCCGGATTTGAGTGCCAGCACCCTCTCCATTGACTTTGATAAGCTGGATTACTTTATGGGCGCCTCGGTCTATGTGCACGAGTCGTGCTTCAGCAGCGAACTCTACGACCAGATGCTGAGCGAGTGCCGAGCTGCACAGGGCTGCCTTGTGCCGCCTAGCTATACGGATCTGGTCGATTATGCCATTGTCAGCTTCGAGCAGGCACTGGACGAAGCTGTGCTGCCGATCAGAGCGCGTCATGTGGTCACCGAACTCTACCTGGAGAGCTGCATGAAGCAGAACAAGCTGCTGCCGCTGGAGTACTATCACCGACCCGTGCCGCATCGGGCACAAGAGGAACCGCTGCGCGACATGACCATTGTGGTGTCCATCTATGCGGGTCTGGAGCGAGATTTCATCAATGCGCTGGCCGAGCTGCTGGGCGCACAGCTGAACAAGGCATTCGTTAAGAAGGAGCGACCACTGCTGGTCTGCTCCAGCGCGGAGGGCTCCAAATACGAGGGTGCCCTCAAATGGGGCTATCCAGTGGTGCATGCCGATTGGCTGCTGCAGTGCGCCCAGCGTGGCGAGAAGCTGCCCTACGCTCGCTTTCTGGTGGGCAAAAGTGCCAGCGAGTTTCCCATCTCGCCGGGCCTCAGCAAGAGCAAAACACTGACGCCAAAAAATCAAACGCAGCAGCAGCAGCAGCAAGAGTTGGATGTGGAGGAACGCGAGCAGGATAAGGAGCAGCGGCCGGATTTGACGCCATTGCGCAATCCGCGCATCTCGGAGCTGGTCACGGGCATGCCGAGTGCGCGAAGACGCAGCTCCAACGGCGTCTCTCCGGCCCCACAAACCCAACCAGATTCTCCGCGGACACCACTCAGCCAGAAAGGCAGCAGCGCCGCTGGTGCATGCAACTTTGAGTTTCTCGAGCAGGTGGTGCAGCGCCTGGAGACGAGCCAGGCGCGCAACTGTGTCCGTCAGATCATACGCGAAATGCGCGAGAATCCGACGCCCGAGCTGGAGCGGATTAGGCGGCAGGCGTGCACGCCGGTGAATCACCGACAGTCAAAGCGGCCAGCTCCTGGCATACCCAACTTCTGTTTGACGCCAGAGTTCCAGCAGCGCATGGCCGATGATTTCGAGCGACGTTGGCGTCTGCCCAAGCAGCCAATTAAGCCGGACACGCCCATCGCGGTGATTCGGAAGCGTGTGATGCGCATCACCTGCGAGACGCTGGGCATTGACTACAGCGAACCAGAGGAAGAAGGGGGCCAACAGCCCCAAAAGCAGGAGCAGCAGCAGCAGCAGAAGCAAGCAGTCGGACGCCTGCTATTCCAGCGGGAATCTGGTGTGGCAACAGCAGCAGCAGCAGCAGCTGGCGGCTCACCATCTGTACCCAGTACACAAAGTCCCCGAGGAACAGGTGCAGCTGCCCAGGAGGAGCTGCCCAGTGGCAGCACCATTAACTTTGACAAGATCAGCTTTGAGGAGACGACGGACAATTCGCTGGAACTCAAGCAGATCACCGACTACTTGAAGAGTCGCGAGACACGTCGCAGCAGCCTGAAGCGTGATCACGACGGCCTGGCGAGAAATGAGGCGCAATTTGTGCAGCCCTTCGAGTCGGAGGGATTTGCTCTAGCCGGCAGCGAGGATATGGTCGGCTGGCGGGATCCGGCCGAATTTAATGGCGCCAGGCGCAGCACCGACGTCGCTGACTTGTTGCTCATGCGTCACCAGGGCACGCCATGCTTCAGCATCTCCTGTGGCGATGATGAGGAGAAACGCACACTGCTCATGGAACGCATTCGTGTGCTGGGCGGCCAGATCTGCCAGAATCTGTCCAACTATGATCCGGCCTGCACGCACCTACTCTGCGAGCATCCCAATCGCGGCGAGAAGCTGCTCGGCTGCATGGCGGCCGGCAAATGGGTGCTGCATATTAGCTACATTGAGCAGTGTCATGCCCGCGGCGTCTTTTTGGATGAGTGCCAGTACGAGTGGGGTAATCCCAAGGCTCTCAATTTGCCGACGCTGCCACCGGAGGAGCAGCAGATCGCTGCTGCTGCGCATCGTTGGCGCACCGAACTGGACATGGGCAGCGGTGCTTTCAGTGACCATCGTGTCATACTCAGTCTACAGGAGCGCAATCTGGCGGCCATCAAGAACGTTCTGCGTGCCGGCGGTGCCCACATTTTGGAGCCCAGCACACCCTTCAGCTCGGATGCGTCGGCCGCGAAGGCCACACACTGCTTCGTGGATGCGAAGAAGGCACCGCTGGCCGCACAGGACTTTGCCTATCTGCAGCAGCGTGGCGTACGCATCATGTCCCAGATGTGCATCAATAGCTACCTGATGGGTGGACGTGACACCAATCTGGAGAAGTACGCGCTGCGTCAGTAAATCCAACTCACCACTATCCACCACAGAAGCATCTTTCATCGTCTCATTCTCGTATTGTTATTATTATTTTTTTTTTCTTGTTAAATTCATTTTGTGTTGATCATTACGGATCTGAGGTCCAGAACCGTCTGAACTCAAGTCTGATTTGAAATTTATTTGCTTGTGATTACTCTAATATTTATTTGGATTCGTATCGCCAGTCTCCAAATAATCCCGTATGGCAGCGTTCAGCTTCTGCTGATATTAGTTACAAAATAAGCAAACAAAATAGCCCTGTAAATATTAAACAAAACATCAGCGTATATATTGTAAAATAAAGATTTAAAGGATGGCAGAAAAGCAGCAAATAAAATTGCACAAAACGCGTTGAATTTGGACAAATCCCTGCAGATTTTGAGGTTCTATCGAACTGCAGTCAAGGATTATGGCGGTCATCTAAGAGCCAAAATACTTGAATGCTTTTAGTCGCAAGTCATTTTCCTAGCTTCCTTGGAGGTATTTTCCGATTTGGACCAACAAGGACTGTCGGTCATCTGGATAGCACTCAAGAGCCTCCTCGCAAGTTGTCAAAATACACACCCTTATATTAAGAACAATAAAAAATATAAAAAACTGTGAATATATATATATTTTTTTAATTTGTTTTATAATTTTGTGTTACACAATAAGGAATATTAAGTTGATTTTCATGTGTCGTGCATGCTTCTATAAATGTATATGTATATAGCTAAATATATGTTTATATGTGTGTATTTATGTATGTATTTATGTGTGTACTATGTTTATAGCATGTACCTACTAAGTATGTACGAGTAGACAAAACAAAAAAAAAATGGGCTCATCGAAAAATAGTTTAGATCGTTGGGCAGCTGCATTTAGCTGCTGGCAAATTTAGCTTCGTGTCGCCATCTTCGATTTCGATTTTATACATGTGTAAATATCGTATATTAATATATATATATATATGTATGATCTAAGTGTAAGTATTTATGCATAGAAGTAGAATAACGTTCACATTTAACGAATACAGAAATATCAAACGTCGACTGGACACCAAGTCGAAAACATATAAACATATACATAAGCTACGACTCGAATGCGAGCCAATATTTCCGATTGAAGGCTTCTAGCGCCTCCACTGTGCACTAGTCTATGTAGTCCATGGTCTTGATGAACTTGACAACGGATCCGAATAGCGTCCAGTAGAACTCATCCTCACCATCCAGCGCCTTGCTCAAAAAACAGCTGATGTACTCCACGGTGGAAAGCAGAAAAGGCGGATTCGCCTGCAACACAAATATGAAGATATTATTTTGATAACGACAATAATGCATTTGATTGATTATCTTTGAAGGTCAAATATTTTTATTAGTACATTCAAATTCTAACAAATTCTTGAACAAATAGGATTTAATTTGTTTTAAATAAATTGTTGAAAAACGTTGCAGATGAATTTTAAAAATTAGCTTGCCGGTTAGAGGGACATGAAGTTAATTTTAAAAAATAGGCACAAGTTGCCATAAAAGTCAGTCAGTCAGTCAGTCAGTTTAATGCAGATATGTGTGTGAAGATGCATGACTTACCATAATGACCACATAGATGAGCACTGGCAGGATATCGTCGGCGGAAGGCGAACGGCTGCTGGACATGCGCAGCAGACTCAGGATGCTGGAGATGCAGCTGCAAGAATAGAATTCGAGTGAAAAGCAATTGGGTAAAATAATGAATTTGATGTGATTGAATTGAAGCAAAGCGACTCACTTAATGATGCAGTGCAGCTTCTCGCGCGGTGTCTTGTAGGCCGCCATGTAGTTGAGCTGCTGCTGGGCGAACGTCCAAGGCGCCTCGCCCAGATACTCCTGGGCGATGCAGAGCGCTGGATGCGCCGGATGCACAAAACGCTGCAGTTTGACAATATGCGCGGCGAGCACATAATCCCTGGATAAATCAGCATCCTCGTTGGGGAACATCACTTGCTCGTACATCAGCTCGAACAGCAGTCGTTCAATGGCCACGCGCGCCGACTCCCGCTGCCAGCCGTCCTGCATGCCGCCCACACGCAACTCTTGCAGCAGACTCTCGATAAACTCTTCGATCACCTCCAGTCGCTCATCGCTACCGCTGAGCATTGCGAACTCGTCGCGGAAGGATTGCAGCTTCGACTGCTGCCGTCCCAAATACTGACGGACCAGCGACTGCAGCAGGCAACGCTGGCAGCTGCGCGCCTCGCCGCGCAGTCGCTCCTCAAGCTGCTCCAGCTGCTCGGATCGCAGCAGCAGCTGCTGTCGATGGACGAGCAGGTACTGCAGGTAACTCTGGCGACGCTGCCGATCATTTTGGAGTTCGAGCAGCAGCTGCGCATGCTGCGGCCGCTCCAGTTGCGCCAGGCAGCGCAACGCCTCCGACACATGCGATATCTGCGGCAATCGCTGCAGGCTGGTGCACTGCGCCAGCTGAATCTGCAGGTACGTCTGCAGCGGAGTCGCGTCCAACGGTCGCAGCGTTGTCTGCCGAAAGTCGCCGCTGTGCAGATCAGTCTTGGATAAAACCATGCGTAGCTTCTGCTTAACGCTGCTGAACACCACGCCAGGCAATTCTCTGAAAGAGAGAGAGAGAGAGAGAGAGGGGGAGAGATAATGTTAGAATGATCCAGCAGACAATTGCAAGAGCAGGAAAGAGAGGCATATATGTTGCTGTCTCATTTGGATTCGTTATCAAGACTTCAGCGATAATTCATGAATCAACAAGCGGTCAGAGAGTGAGTGTAAGAGAGATGAGTATATGAAGAGAGGACTCTTACCCGCCGTTGATAACTTGGCCGTGGGCGGAGGGTCGACCGCGTCCGCCATGGCCGTTGCCGGTGGAATCCGAATTGGTTGCCTCGCTGGAGCTGCTAACCTTGCGCCGGTATTTGGCCAGAATGTCCTCGCTGCTATCACAGTAGTGGGCGCCAAAGCTGGCGCACGCGGCGCTGGCATCGAAGCTGACGCAACGATTCGGATCGTTGACGCCGTCGATATTGTTATTGTCGTTGTTGTTGCTGCTGTTGCTGTTGTTGCTGTTGCTGCTGTTGGCACTGGGCGGCAAACGCTGGCTTTGCGCTGACGAGGTGGACTTGCTGCTGTTGTTGCCGCGCCGATTCTTGAAGATGCCCTGCTTCAGTTTGTTTAGAATGCCTGCGCTCTGATCTCGCTGCTCCCGCTGGCTGCGATGCTTCTCCTTATCAGCGCTGGCATCGAAGCTGATGCTCTTTGGTATCGCTCCGGTTGCCTTGCTCGGTTTGGCCGCTGCAGTACTACTACTAGCGGGGGTAGAGGCGCCGGCGGCAGCTCCAGCCGCAGCTCCATCTGCATTGGCATCGCCGGCAGGCGGATCATCGTGCAGCTGTAGCTGTTGAGCCCGGGCGCAGAGCAGTTGCAGCTCCTGCTGCTTATCGTCGTCCGTTTTGGGCTCGGTGGCATTGGGCCGAATGGCCTGCAGCATGATCTCGTGGTTCTCATAGTTGAGACTCTGGTGACGCCGCTCACTGGTGCTGCCGGTGCCGTTGCCGGTGCCGGCGAGTATGCCATTGCGTCGCCCATCCACGCTGGCCGTGCGCTGCTCCATGGAGATGCGGCGATGCTGGACGCCGCCGCGCAAATTTTGCTCGTCACCAAACTTGTCCAGTAGCTGCTGCACCAGACCCGGCGGATCCTCCTTGTCCTCGCTATAGTCACTGAAATCAATCAGATCCTGATGGCCACTCGACGCCGTCGCCGGGTGCAGCAGCAACTGCTGCTGCTTCTTCTTCTTGTGGTGATGATGATGATGGTGGTGGTGATGATGGTGATGATGCAGCTGCTGTTGTTGCTGCTGGTGCTGTTGCAGTGACTGCTGTTTGCTGCTGCCGCTGCTGGTCGTCGCCATCGGCTCCTCCAGATTGAGGCTCTGATTGGAGATGCTGCTCTCGGCGGAAGTCTGCCGACGCATGCAGGCGGTGCCCATGAGGGGTGTGCTCTTTCTGCCCTCGGCTGCGCTGCATTTGTACTGCTGCTGGAAGCTGCTGTCGCCGCTATCGCCGCCCAGGCCATGGTAGCTGGTGCGCACCGAGCTGCGAGCCAGCGAGGATGCCGCCTGATAATGGTGAGCGTCCTCGTACGAGTTGACCGCATCAAAGAAGGCGGAATCCTCCTGGCTGCGCTCACTGGCACTGGCGTTCCCCCCATTGCCACCGGCATCCCCATCCCCATCCCCGTCCGCATCGCCGCTGCTGCCTGGCGTTTGTTCGCCATCGTCGAGAACGGCGGCAAGTGCCAGGGGCACCGCAATATCGGATTTGGCTGTGATGCTCGCATTGTCATCGGTATCGATCTCCGCGAGCTTCTCCGAATCGCTGGCGAGCACATCGGTGCTCCAATTGGACTCGGAACGCTGATCGGAGGCATCCAGCACTGGAGCGCCAGCGGCACGTGCAAGTGCCTCCACCACAAAATTATTATTATCGCCTGGCAGCACCACAGCGGATGGTATTAGTGGTGTGGAGAAATTGCGCTCCCGCTCCCTGTCTCTGTCCCGCTCGCGCTGCTGCTCGCTGCTGGCATCCAGCGTGTTCTCCGAATCACTGGCCAGCACATCCGTCGACCAGGTGTCCGAAATGATGCTCACATTCTCATCGCCCTCAAATTTCTTCAGCTCGAACTTGCAGAACTTGTCCTCGATGTCCGAGCGCGCCTTGGATAGAAGCATCTTCTGCATTTGAGGTGTGGGCCGGGCCACATGATGGGCCAACTCACCGCCGGCGCCATCGCCATCCGTTACCTGGGATGAGGGAGTGTCACGGCCGCTAATATTGGGTGTGCCACGGCCCGAGACATTGGCGGATACCATGTCCGAGAGATTGTCATCGTTTTCAGCATCGTGCACATCACGCTCCTGCTGCTCCTCCAGATCCAGGGAACTAGCAACCGAATGATTTGCCGAGTGAGCCGCCTCGCTGATTGCCTCCAAATTGTCCGAGTTGCCAATTGAAGCATCATCGTTCAGCGGTCGACGCATCGCATCCAAGCTGCTCACATCGTCCGCATTCGAGGATGCGGCTGCAGCGGCAACAGCCACTGGCACAATCTCCTGGCCAATACAGTTCATCTTCAACAGATCCTCCTCGGTCAGCGGCTTCAATTTGCTTTTGCCAGCCGCATTATAAATGCTGAACATCAGAACCGGCCCATCCCCATCGGGTGCATCTGGCTCGAGTAAAGTAGTTGCCACAGCTGCTCCATTGCTGATGGTGGCGACACCACCACAGGAGCTGAGGCTGGTGTTGCTGCCGCTGTGCGAGGAGCAGCACGGCTCCACATCGCCATTGGCCACAGCAGTCTGTCCACCATTTGCAATGCTTCCGTTGCCCACATTTGGAGCAAGATTACTGCTGCTGCTGCTGCTGGTGTGATTGCTGTTGATGGAGCTATTGTTATTGTTATTACAATTGTTGCTGTTGTTGTTGCTGCTGCTGCTGGTAGTGGTGGTGGCCGCGTTGGTTGTGAAGTTGATGCCCTTGGCGAGCTTCTTTTTGGTGGCCTTGCCCAGCCGCATGAGGCCCTTGTTGGAGCGTTTGCCATTCTTCTCGGGACTGGCGGCTGCATCGCTAGCAGCTGGCAACGACGATGCCGCCACTGGCGGGATCGCTTCCTGTTTGGGTATGCGTGCGAGAATGCGTCGCAGTCGCTGTCGCTGCTCGGCGGACACATCGTATTCGGCGCGAGCGGCAAGCAGGCGAAAGAAGTCGGCAAACTGTTGCAATTCGCGCTCATTGATCGCCAGCTGGGCGCGCTCAAAGTCGCTCTGCTGCGGCAGAATGGCAACGATGTCCTCGCCCGTTTGGCCCAACAGCAGCAGCTCCATTAGCTGTGTCAGTTCGCTGTCGCTGTCGCTGAGTGCCTGGCGCTGCAGCTGCTGAACAATCTGATTGAGATTGTGACGCATCTGTTCGTTGACGTTCGCATCGACGATGCCCAGCAGATCGGCACTGACGATCGCCGGGCAAATGAAGTGGGTGAAGACGAGATCGGAGAGCAGCTGGCGTATATCGTGATCGCTGTGCCGCTGCGTCTGCCGCAACTGCTGCCCGAGCGTCTGCAGCAGCCAGCGCAGCGAGCTGGGAAACAGTGCCCAGCTCTGTTGCAAGCTCCGCACAAATGCCTGCGCATGGGTATGCAAATTGGCGAGGGTCTCCGCATGGAAGCGGGCCACATTGCGCTGATAGGCGGCACTGGTCTCATCCTCGCCGAAGCGACGCTGACGCTCCCGAGCAGTGAAGCTCTGCAGCAACTTGTGCGGATCCACATCGAGGAACGCCTCGTGCTCGCTGAGAACCGCCATCAGCGGCTCATGCAGCACGCCCGTTAAAAAGATGCGCGCCGAGAAGAGGGACTCGACCAGCCGCTGATAGAGGCGGGCAAAGGCGCTGCCATTTGCGCGGAGCAAACGACGAGGCTGATCGCTGTTCAGCACCTGCAGCTCGATAAGTTCTCGCAGCAGCTTGAGCAGCAGCTCCACATCCTTTGTATTGATCGCATTGCCATAGAGTCCCGTCACAATTGTGTTCACAATCTGTCCCAGCTGCGACGGCGCGAGCAGCGACAGCCGATCCGCTGTGGCCAGCGACAGGGCCAGCAAATATGGTGTGTTGTACAGATAGTTGAACAGATCCTCATAGGCCAGGGCATACTATAAGTTATAAACATGGAATACAAAATCCGATTAAGTGTTGCTGCAAGTTCAAAGTTCAAACGGTGCAGTAAGCGCACTCAATACTAAGCAACCAGGCATGTTTGCATACAGTCTGTGTTTGTCATAGGTATAACCAGCTGAGAGATATCTGTGTGGAGTCTCCAGAGTTGCCAAAAGAATGCTCGTCTAAAAGAACAACTTTTCAGTGTTGTCGGCCAACCTGGAACTACCAGGCTTGCTCCAATTTGCGAAAAACTTATCCGTTTCTGTTCAGGAAAAATAAATGTGCCTAATCTTCTTTTACGTCGCTATTAATGCAATCAAATTTCTAAAATTACAAATAGCTGCAATAATATGCATTTTATAGCTCTATCTACTGATGGCTAGCCACGAACAATTTGTGACTTTAAGATACCGCCACACAGTATCTTTGAACTAAATAGTTTCCTGGACTGGAGACTGGAGACTGGAACAACTAAGCTCTCAAAAGGAGAACGCAATTATTATATCAATGCTTCCTCTATTTACGTCGGAAATTGCTCTTTGTTGTCTGGATTTGCAAGTAGCCAACCAACAGTAACAACAACAACAACAACCAACCAACAACAACAACCAACCAACAACCCAACCCAACCAAAACAAATGGAGAATTGTAAATATGTTAGTGATACATATATAAAAATGAGTTGTGCTTACCTGGTAGGGCAACACCTGTTTGGCATCCAAGAAAGGGGCATTTTCGAAGGCGCTCGCACGTCGACAACAAACAAGGGGATCGTGATCCGTTCTGTCCAGCAGCAGATCATGCAGATTCTGTCTTTGTTGTGCGCATATGTATGCCAGCTAAATGAACGAGGGGTGCAAACAGTGACTCAGTCAGTATAAGGCAATGGGACGTGACATCGCTTTAAATACGTTCAACAAATATGGGTGTTGTTATTGTTACCTTTGTTATTGTCGCCGCATTTGTCTCCAGGGCATCGGTGAGCCGCGCGAAGGCCGCCTGTTCTTGCTTTATGAACAGCTGCTCCTGGCGCAGAGTGCGAGCTAGATCCATGATCTCCAGCAGATTGCCGGCTGCTGTGGGCTCCATGGTGAGGAGCCTTTTAACTAAATAGATCAACAATATTGTCAAGATTCAATTTGTTATTGTGTGACTGCAAATATTGATATACTCTCAACGCATTCTTAAATAATTATCTAGTTTATTTTCTAAGATGAACAAATGAAAGAGATTTGCGTACTTTTACAGTTGAATAAATACAAATATTTCTGTAGATAACTAATACATGTTCTTGATCAGCATCAACGCCCGAGTCTGAGCAGATCTCAGAGACTGCAAGTTAGTTAGAAGTTCTCACATACTATAGGCATATTTCGATTATTTAACTTCATTGATAAACTGATAAATTGATCAATTGAGCAACTGATCGCACTAGATTCGATAAGAAACGCATGTTTTACTGACCAAAACGTATTTTCATATTGTAGAAACTACTGTCAGTGTCAGCCAGCCTGCTAGCTTCAGAGTATATCCTAGTCGAGCTCTCTCGACTGTAGTTTATGGGATCTACTGATATACGTGATAATTATACAAATATTCTAGTGAGTCTTTCTCCATTCCCACTCACTCCAGCAGCGAACTATTTGCCCGGTAATTAACGCCCACTTGCCATGTGATAGGGCTAGACGTCAGCCACTTGGACCGAGAGATATATACATATATACAATGCATATACATATGTTTGTGCATTTGTACAAATGTGCTTAAATAAACAGAAAAAATGCTCAACGATTTCATTTCCTTTCCTGGTTCCTTGGATCATTTCAGTCTCCTCACTCATCGCTATCAATTTATTTAGGTGAATTTCAAAACTTTCACTTTTCTGTTACTAATTTTAAGTCTATCTCATCTTTCAATTGATGATGAAAAAACATCTTCAATTTGAACTTGTTTTGTTTGTGTATTTTTACCAAGTAGGTGCAGGCAGATAATGTAAATGTGCATTAAACTAATGCGTCTGAACAGCATCAGCGCATGGAAAGCGTCATTGAATTGAGGTACAGCTTGCTTATCAACCTGATCTGATTCTACAGTTTCACTTGGGAAAACAAATCAAATTAAATTCATTTCAAAAAGCACACAGTGAAAAGTGTTTTGGCCAAGCAATGCAATAAATCACGAGCCTTCATTTTGGGGAAGTATTTCAAGTACTCAGTTGAAAAGCGATATACTGTGCTAGTGACTAGTGTTCGACTAGCAGATATCCTATATTTAAGAGATAAAAATGGAAACGGGAAATCAGACCAATATATTGACATTTTCACATTCGAAGTAACTTTCACAAGCCTTTCAAAAAACAATAACTACAATTGTTTAACTAATAAATTATTTTCTTTTGTGCAATCTTATCAATATCAATATTAATATCTGTCAGTAAGCACAGGCGACTTTAAGTCTTAACATGTTTGTACACACACACACACACACACATGGATTACATGCATACACATACACACATAGAGGTACTTAAAATTAGATAAACGCTGTGACCAATTTGCAGGTAGTTTGTGAGTGGTGGGTGACTCGGCCCCATGGAATACGCTTCAAGTGGAGCTGCTGATTTGGCTGCCAATTTTACAATTGAGGGTGTACGTATGTGTATGTATGTGTGCACATTGCGGAAAATGGCAGAAATGAGGAATGTGCACATACAGAAAACAAAGCAAAACAAAACGAAACAACAGAATTCTGATTTACAGCGCTCATTACCCACTTACATACATACATAGTACATTTGTACACACATACATACATGCAAACAGAGACACAGACACGCCGTCGAAGGGGGCGTTTAAATGAGCCAACAAAATGGGGGCGGGGAGGGGGAGGCTGATCTCTCTTTCTGCAGCTGTGTGCGTGTGTGTTTGTGTACATGCTTAATTTTGTTATTTCACGTACCATGCACTAAATACAACGAATGCGAATGACAATCAAAGCGTACGCGCTAATCACCAAATGAAAATGCAGTAGCAAAGATGCGGGCGAGTGCGCAAGAGAGACAAAGCGAGAGAAAGAGCGAGAGAGAGAGAGAGCAGGCGAGCGAACGCACATTAGGCGAAGGCCAAATTTTTTTTTATCGTTTGTGGTTGTTGATATGTCATCTTGTGTCTGGTCGCAAAGAAAGCTACCGGACTTATGAATGAATGAAAGCGGGGCTTTACAAGAAATACGACAACAATGAGGCAGCGAAGTCACAACAATAATAATAGTACACTACCACCCATACATATATATATATACTTTGCACAACACACACACAAGTGATTGTGTTTTTTTTTTTTTGCTTTTAAAGTTGATGTCGCTGTTAGTTGAGCGAGTAATTATTCAGTAATTATTGTCACTAAGCAAAACGAAGTGCTGCAGTCGATGGCAATAATAGAGCACTACTTCTCATGTGAAGCTGCGCTTAACTTGTGTATGTGGGTTAGTTTGCATTGTGGAGCACTGTGGGCTGTGCGCTGCTGCAGCACATTCACATTCACATGCACATTTACAACACACATGGAGTCTGTCTCTTTTTTGGGCTTTGCTTACTTTTGGCTGCGTAGTGTTCGCGGCGCTTGATTGCTGATCCACTTATTGTATTAACAATTGAATATTTCTAAACAGCACTAATTGACCACAGATTTAAATTTAAATAAATAACACGCTATAACACGCTTATATCAAGCCACAAAACAAAAAACAAAAACAATCAACTCATTACTTCTACGATTACATATACACTGAAATGGAAAATAAACTACTACTGTTATCGATAGCAGCAGCACCTATCGATGTGACTGCTTGCTGCAGCTCTGACAAGTTAGTGGTATTGTACGCTCGCTCGTAATGTGAGTATTTTGCAACACTAGACAATGTTGGCATTCGTCAGCTGTTTGCGCTTTATTTCACTTTTCGTAGCATTTTAGCGAATTTGTTTTGGGACGCGCACATTAAATAGATAAATTAAAATGCCAAAAATTCGTCGCAGTCGTAAACCACCGCCAGATGGCTGGGAACTTATTGAACCAACGCTGGAAGAGCTGGAACAAAAAATGCGCGAAGGTGATTACAAATGCTAAATGCTGCCGTATGTTTGCTGTATGCAGTCAACTTTGAACGCTTTTCTTATTTGCAGCCGAGACGGAACCGCACGAGGGCAAGCGCATTACGGAATCTCTGTGGCCCATCTTCAAGATACATCACCAGAAAACGCGCTACGTGTATGACTTGTTCTATCGACGCAAGGCCATAAGTCGCGAGCTGTACGACTACTGCCTGAAGGAGAAGATTGCCGACAGTAATTTGATTGCCAAGTGGAAGAAGTCCGGCTATGAGAATCTTTGCTGTCTGCGTTGCATTCAAACGCGCGACACGAATTTCGGCACCAATTGCATTTGTCGTGTGCCAAAATCTAAACTAGAGGAGGGTCGCATTGTGGAATGCGTTCATTGCGGCTGTCGCGGTTGCTCCGGCTAATCTGCTCACGGAATACTAGAAAAGCTAGCATAGCTTATAGGCTTGTATCATTTTCGCTTAGCACTGATCTGATCCATTTGACAATGCGTCAGGTGGAACTATTTTTCCATGTATATACTACAATGTTAGTCTTAAATATCGCCATGCGGCAGAATTATATTGTACACTGGAAATTGTTTATTATCTGTTTATTTTTTCTAATCAAATTGAGTGAGAACAATGCTCAACAACTTCCCGATTTTGACTGATGAGTTTGACTGTACTTATATATTTGCCAGCGTGTATGTTAAGTGTGGTTTTCACATTTGACCTTTTATTATTGATAACGGATATAAAATGTGAACTTAAAAATCTTTCAAGCCAAATGATAATTGCACATGCACTCAAAGTATGTCCATTGTATATGTATAAATAAGATGTCGATTATTTGAAAAGAAAATTATTTAAACCACCAAATTTGTAGTTTTTGTCTGTTTTGTTAACATATCGACAAAATTTGTATTCAAATATTCATTTATTACAGCAAAGTATATATGAAAACTGAATGTATATATTGTTGTGGAAAACTCGAAAATGAAATATGTAACTTGTGTGGGAAATATTAAGAAACGACATATCTCTGAATATTTTTAAATTTAAAAAAATTACAAATTTATACACTTAGCAATATATACAGAATTATTGCGTTCTGAACAAAATATGAACTTTTCACTATGGTCCCAGCAAGAAAGAACGATATAGAATTTGTAAATTATGAAGAATATTGCTGACTGTAGTCTAAAAAACCTAAAAATTATACCCGTTTGCTCCCATGTAAGCTATGATATAAAATCTACTTTATTGTCGTCTAAATTTAAATAATTATTTGACTAAATCTTAACAGCAATTTAGTAAGTTTGCTGCGGATAACTTGGTCAACAATTAAACAGTTTATGAACGTAAATTCAGCCTTCGAGCGATTGTTCCTATCGGCATTCGACATCCTAGAAGGATAATTCTTTCTTTCAAGTTGATGGAGGATAGCTTCAAATTGAGGGACTAGTTCGTTGCAAACGACAAAATTATAATAACCCAATACCCAATTATAAATCTCATAATTACAATTTTGATTGAATATGACCACGCCCACCCTTACCGCCCAGAGCTGTTCATCTTGTTCATCTCCGCTTCCGAAATACTTCGAAATGCTTCGTCTTCATCCAACCTCACTTTGGCCAACACAGAATGACATATGCTTAGTTATATCATTGGTTATAAACACATTCGTTGTTATAAAGCGCAATAAAATAGTTTGCATGTATGCGAAATGTACAAAAGTAAAAGTACACCCACAGTACACTTCCATCCATCCTTCCAACAACACTACTTCCTCAATGTTCCACCAGGCAGTGCAACATTTTAAGCCAAAAGAGAGAGAGAGAAAAAAGAGTTGTCAAGGATCAAGTGAATGCCTTAGAATCCATACGATACATGTTTGTCATTTTGTAGTAAATTCTCGCCACAAATCCTATTGGGCACCCAATGCCAACTGCCTAATACTATATATATATGTATATATGTATATATGTGTTAACGTTCTCGTCCTCGCACACACACACCCACACACACACACACACTCACTAGCACCCACACACATGTATCGTATATTTTAATTTAATGCTCTGAGCAATTTATTACTGCGCTGACATAATTCAAACTCAATGGCTTTGGCGTTGCGTAAGGAGAGTGAGGCATGTGGCATGTTGCTGTATGCGCGTATTTATGGCTCCGGTTTTTTTCAGGCACCCACAGTCGGAAATTGTCAGCACGGGACTTGACTGGACTAACGCTGATGGCCAACGTCAAGTGGCGCTGGTTGGGGGCTGTGGGTGGTTGTATGAATGCTCCAGTCGGGTCAACTTCTGTTTGCTTTCGTCCAGTATTCGACAAAATTAATATAAATGTTTTTTTAATTATACTTATGAGCGACGTTTTGTCCCCCATTTAGCAGCCGGCTGGAAATAGAATCGCCTTTCCTATCATAACATTTCCCGTCGATTTGTAATATAATACATGCTTGGGCTTTTGGATTCTGTCGCTGACAGGACTCATCTTGGGCTTTCCCTTACGCCGCGGGAGTGAGTAATTTATATCCAGATCAACTGTTTCCACAATAGGATGTTCTCCATCCTTTTCAATTTACTCATCGCCATACATTCAAATCGATGGATATACATAATTGTCTACGACTAACGTATGTACATATCTTTTTAAATACAGCTGTTGTATTTATTGTTACATTATTTGGCTTACCAAGAAATCGCTGGCACATTAAGGCTGAGCAGCTCGTTAAAGCTGTGAATTTAATGGCCCCAGTGGCGCCTCCCAAAGTTAATGAAGTCATAAACGAATTTGGCATTACTAATTTGCAAAAGCAAAAAAAAAAATAAATAAATAAATAACACAGCTGGAGTCTAGAAAAAGAAATCGTAATCTTTTTACAACTGAACTTTGCGTATATGATAATAATGGTCCGCTGTTGAGAATTTGAATTAGGACTGTGTTTTGCGTTTCCAAACTTGAATCTAGATAAGAAAAAAAGGTATTGCTATTAAAGTTATGAAGTTATGGCAAATGGCAAAATATAAAAAGCGCCCCCAATTGGATGAACAGTACTACATACTTTTGGCGCGAAGGGTAAAAGACTTTATTATTCAGAAGGAATATATTTTTAATTTCTTCTTTTAGGATAGATTTTTTCTTTTAACATTTAAAAAACGAATGTTCAATTTCCCGCTTTTTTTTTGTTAATTATACGAAGATTAAATAGTATTATTTGAAGAGGCTTTTAGACAGATTATAATATTCATATAATTTAATTTGAAAAAGTTTAGTAGCCGAAAGAGCAAATTTTATGACTATTTTCTGAATTTGCATTGCACTTGTCTCTTTTTGAAATATATTTCGTTATTAGGAAAAATGTTTCTGATAAATGGAAAAGACTTTTTTCATGTGTTTAAAAATTATTTTTAGTTTTCAGAGCTATTTTTATTTCAGAGCAAGGTTTTTGTGAGTGTAGTTTTAATTGTTCGTCACGAATGTTAGTCGTCAAGAATAAGTTGTAGAATTGCCCGATTGATTTCATCATCAATGTTGTGGAATCCAATTTCTTTTGCGAGTCGGGATTGAGTAACGAACGCAAACAGTTTAATGCGCTGACACGTTGTGTTATTGTGGGATTTTTCAGTGATTATGTTATTGCAAAGCCAGAGGCACTTAATTTAATTGTTGTGTCCATTGCTCATCCTTTACCTACAGAAATGGACAAAAACAAACAGGCCGCATCGTGTCCAGCAGCCTGTGGCCTGTTAAATCGGCATGGTGGTCAATCTATCAATACAAAATGGCTACCTGCCAGTGTTACCACAGTTGCAGCACTTGACCACTCATCGGCTACGGGACCACAGCCGGGTTAAACCCGTCTCAGGTAGCTGGCGAGCAACTAGAGAAGATTGTTGATTGGTTTATGGCTTATCGTGCTCGTATTTCCCCGTCCCGAGCATTTTGTCAGTTAGTAGCCTGAACCACGCCTCGAATGTTTGCTGTTATCAATGTGGCACTTAGTTGTGTATGTAGCCAATTCAACATTGTCTGCTTGCCAGATAGGCTGCACTTGAACTTGGCGACTTGTTGACCAACATTTCTACATTTGCTCAGTCGAATCTCAAATATGTGTGTATTTAAGCATGTTTGTGCCACATGTTTGCATATTCCACAATGCTCTTATCGCAATGTATCTGTGTATGTGTGCGTGTGTATCTACACAGTTCCCTAATCATGATGTAAATATGTATGTGTGCTATTGCGTTCTGCTCACTTACTTTTCGAATCGAACAGTTTCGAACAATGCATTTGAAATTTTAGGTACAATCTGAGCACTTACTTAGGCATAACCAAAAAATAGGCATATGAAAATACAACATTTATTTAACATTTTATTTGACTTTAGTTTTTTTTTCGCTCATTTAGCATTTACATATAATTTTGGAATCTCATATTTGTAAAAGTATGTGCTAAAATAAAAATAATAATAATAAACTCAATTAAAAAGGATAATTTGAAGACTGCATTTTCTGGCAATCACACACAATTAGAAAAAAGTCGCCAAAGACTTAAAATCTCCCTGAAAACTATGAAGTTTTTCTCGTTTTTAGATATAATTTCTAAATATACGAAATGGTATTTTAAAATGTCATTTTTTCTATTTTTCTGAAAAATATTTCATAATAATAAAAAATATTTTTAAAAAGAAGTACAAATTGGCTCTCTCGACCATTAAATTAATTTATATTCATTTGATAAACTATCTAAACTGTATGTATAACTAATGTAACAATATCCATGTACACCAATAAAAACATCCTAGCCTATAATTAGGAAAAGAAAACCCTCGTTTTTAGAAAGATTCAACTTTCCGCTTTATAAATATACTTTCTGAATAACAAGGTATAAGTTTGGCAATTTTCTAACATTCACTCCGATTGCTTTCTGATTTTATACATGTATTATTGGCAAATGGGAAGAAATAATGCATAATCGAAACATGCCCCATTCAATGGCCCTATCGGAAACTGCTCAGGTAGCAATTGAGACTGAAGTTGAGGTCAATGAGGTGGCATGCGCCTCTCGCGCTAATCCGTTTGTTTACATGTGCTTTGGGGAAGGTGCTACGTGCTGGCTGCTGGGCAGGTACTGGGCTATGTGTGAGGGCGTTGCATTTTGGTTGAGGCGCACAAACAAGATCATAAAATGGTTGCAAGTTGATTCAATAAAGGTTTGACCTGAGTGATTTGTGCAGCCTATAAAAGCGCTGCGTCGACAAGTGCTGCCTCAAATGCAATTCTGATTTCGGGCCGAGCAGACCAAGAGCCAGAAGCGATAAACTGATCAACGAACAAAAGATGGAACACGCCAATATTTATCTCAACAAATTCTATAGCCAGCTGGGCCATCGCTACAATACAGTCCACGGTGGCAGTGTGCATCCAGTAAAAGTGCCGGCACTGCATAGCAACAAGCCGGAGCAGATTGACGAACTGGTTGCTATGGAGCTGCAGCATCTGAAGAAGCACTATGCAGACGAGGAGCAGCGCTATGTGGACCAAATGCTTATCGAGAATCCTATCGTGGTGGAACGGCGTGCACCACCAACCAAAGCAGAGGCAACACAGAGCCAGGTCCAAGTTCACACCCAAGCCGATACCCAGACGGTAACGGGCAGCCGGGATGCACAGCGTCAGCGTGCCGAATCGTGCCGCAAGTCGCGCTACAACAACAAGATCAAGAAGGCGAAGCTGCGCTTCCGGCACAAGTTCGTCTGCAGCCAGCTTACGGAGAGTGCCGGCGCACTGGACTACATGCGCGAGGTGATCGCCCAAGCGGAGTCGCAGCTCCTCTCACGTGGTTTCAGCCGAGCTGCCCTCGAGCGTATGCGTCAGAACTTCGGCGTGGACCGCTGTGGTGCAGCGATTATGACAATGGACCATTGAAAAGAGCCACACAAAAAAAGAAAAGAAAAAACAGCCGCTGGCGTTAAAAACTAAACTATTTTTAAATTGTACAAAGAAAGAGGAAGAGAGAGATAGAAACTTAAGAGAAGTTATCGTATTATTAGTTTTTTTTTTTTTGTTGGTTCTAATTTTCAAATAAATACGTTAAGCAAAAAATTAATCACTCGACTTTGTTTTACATTGGTTTCAGCGTTCAGCAAATTACAAGATATATACAAAATCAATAACAATATATTTAAGTCTTAAGTCTTCCAAATTCTAGACTGGACAACATTTTTTTGTTTAATTTTATTCGACTTGATTTACTGGTCATGATAATTGTATCTATAAAATTTGACAGACTCTAAAAAATGTCAAAACAAAAGAATTGATTAGATATATGAAAATTATCTCATATTTTACAACCAATTACAAATCTTAAAAAAATGAAAAAATTTTAAAATCAAATTCTTTTTCAAGCTTAATAATAATCAGATAAAAATCGACATATTTTTGGCGCTAACTTATTATTCAGAAGGAATTCTTCTAAAACGGAAGGTTGTGTCTTTCTATAAAACATTTTTTTATTAATTTCTTGGTAAATTTTTCAATAATGTAGTATTAAATTTGTCTAATTTCCATGGTGTTTTCTTTTATGTGTGTACATGGAATTCTTATATTATCTTTTTAGCCATTTTAGATGGTGTCTAAAATCATATTTTCTAATCATTTTGAAAATAATGTGCGATTTTTGTATGAAAATCTGTCAGAGATATTTATTGTCGAATGCCAAATGACTAATTATATTTTGTTGAAAAATTATTAAGAGAAAATAATGTTAACAATTTTGACGCTAATTGAGGTACACATGTTCTTCGAAAGTCTATTTGTCGGTTTCTATGTGAGATAATGCGTTATTATATACTAAATACAAAATAGATAACATATAATAGTTTATTATATGTGTAGTTTGTTTAAGTGACATTCAAAAGGTCACAATTCCATGCTATTCAATGTTAAAATGAAAATGATAGCAATATGTATATTTAAGCAACGGTATTTGCTTATGTGGCGGGTGGATGAATGGATGGAGTCGAAGTCAGTGGCTGGGTCTGAGTCTGAGACTGAGTCTGGGTCTGGGTCTGGGTCGCAGTGAGTGGTTTGCCAAATGGAGTGGCAACAGCATATTTGGTTTGCATTGAGGATTCGTAGATTGTAATCCAATTGCAAGCCGAGGGCAACCGCGCGACTCAAAGTCAATTTAATCGATGCTACACCTCCACACACACGCAAGTTGGCAACATGTGCGGATACTGTGCTAGTTTTGGTGCTGCTGTTGCCAGGTGCCACATTTGCCATGCTTGCATTTTCCCATTTTTTCTTCTTCTTGTCCAAATATTATAAATGCAACGGAAGTTATAGCTCGCAGGACCATGAATGCCACGAGCGCTCCTCTGTTGGGCTCCATGCGGGTTCCTTTGCTTTTTCTCACACCCTCCCATTTTTGTTGTTGTTCGGACGAAATGATGTGGAATTAAGTGCAAAAATATATGAGAATGAAACTGCCATAATGGGGAACGCGGCAGCAACGCAATGTTAAATTTCAATTTCACGTGCTGCGTTCTACAAATGATTTCGTTTCGCTCCGCTGCACTCCGCTGCATCCATGCATCCATGCATCTAAGCGAACACTCTGTTATCGACATGGAACATTTCAGCTGCACGCACGTCACAGGGCGTTATTGGATTCCTTCTTGGCTGGAGGCGCATCTCGTCAGAAGCTTGTGAAGTGCGTTTAACTATAAGTGCCTCGTCATAATAGTAAATGGCCAAGCCTTTTCCAATTTTAATCTTGCAAATTTGATTTTTATCGGTCATAAGACTGCTCGAATCTACAGTCCGCACCACCCAACCACCGGCAGGGTTTCAAATGAATTTGGTCATTTCCAGTTTGTTATTCGTTTCAAGGCAAATTGAAGTTGCATCAACTTTCATGACGTCGTCGTCACACCTGGCGTATGGGCGATAAAGCAGTGTAGCGCTGAAAAGCAACGCCAGCAGCTTCCATTCAATGCACGTTTCTAATGCGATGAATTGCTTTTTCAATTTTCCAATTTATTTTTCATTCTGAAAACTCCCAGTGTGTGCGCGACAAAACAACAGCGTCCGAGACGAGAAAATCTGCGAGAGAAAAGTGTGGCTCAGTTTATTGATGGTTTCTGTTGGTGCACTTGGCAGCTACAGGCGACGACGTCACGCATGAGGATGTTGGGGCTCCCATCTACAACGACGTGCCCAAATATCAGCACACATAACCCACTCGCTCACACAAACAGACATACGCAATCATTGAAGGAACGCAACAGCAACACTCAATTTTTGTGGCAACAACAACGCACATTGCACAGTGGTGCAGAAAATGTTGATGATGAAAATGTTTGCACTTCTTTCCCAAATATTTCTCAGGCCAACCATGCTCGTTTGGAAGATACCCTGCACATCCACATACTTACCACTAGTGCGATTGATCTAACAGCTATAGCTGATCATACACTTTCTCTTTCTTTTGAAATATGATTTCCACTGGCTCCAGCCCAATTTATCTTACTCGAATTGCTCCATTTACAGTGCTTAACAACTGTTAGTTTGGAATGATTAGGAGACAAATTTAAATAATTTTGTGTGCGCGACAAATCAGGAGAGTCCGAGAAGAGGAAGACTGCGAAAGTGAAGTGTGGCTCAGTTTATTGATTGATTTTTGTAGGTTCACCTGACAGCTACAGGCGATGACGTCACGCATGAGGATGGTTGGGCTTCCATCTACAAATATCAGCACACATAGCCCAATCTCTCACAATTGCAAGGAAATCTTGCCATTTGCTTTTGAAATGTAAAAAATGCTATTTTTGAATAAGAGTCAATGTTCAAATACTATTTTGGAAGATAGTTTGCAGGCTTGATTACTTTGTGCACAGGTAAATGAGCTTGTTTACCGAATCCAATATTTTGCCACTGAACATTGAGGAAAGGTCAGTGTGCGCAAATCCAGCTCAAACAAAATGAATCTCCATTGAAATCGCGTGAGTGTTTTTCTTTCGATTTGCGCTGCTGTTTGGCCACACTTTGAATTGAATTGAATTGAATTGAGTTGAGTTGAGTTGATTTGGCGATGAATTGGTTTCTTTTTTTGCATTCCTTATGGTCGATTTGTAAAGAAACTCCGGTGTCTATTTCTTACCCCAAGCATAAGTCCCAACAACACCCAAACCAATTGCTGCTATATAAATCAGTGTCACAAATAAGAGTCAAATGAATTTCCATTTCGATTTGCTTGCCACAATGAACTGAACAACAATTGTTTGCTCAAGGTGAAAGGCGGCGCCAGCTGGGAGAATGCCAGCTGACATAACTGGTCTCTAATTACAATTGGGCAAACAAACAAAATTGCAGGTGTCAAAACATGAAATGGGCCCTCAGCTAGCAAGTTGCTAGTTAGCCAACAACAAACTAGTCCTGCTCTCATTTGCGAATGCAATGCGATGGCGAACGGTGGCCAGGAAAGCGAGCTCTTCGCACAGTTGCTGCTCCTGCTAACCCTAGGATGCACTTTGGCCATGGCTGGAGAGTTGGGTGCGCTGCTGGTGGAGCCCATGAGAGGCATTCCTTTTCTCCACGTGCTACTGCGACACGATCATCTGCAGTCGGATGCTCGCAACGCGAATGCCGAGTGGCTTATGCAACACACAAACATGCCACACAGCATGCACAGCTACGATGAGCAGCAGCCGCTGGAGATGTCCACCAGCTTGGCTGGTCTGGATATGCGTGACAGTTTTGCCTTGGTTATCAGCCTGTCGCAACTGGTCTCGAACAAAGGAGCTGCCGAGTCCACGGAGCGTGCCGGCATCTACTTCTACATTGTGGCTGACGTGGTTGGCAATCTGAGTCAGCAGCAGCACCAGCTGCTGGAGGAGAGCAGTCGTCAGCTGTGGATTCGGCACAGAGTCTACAATCGCTATATACTCACAGATGTGGCCATGTGGATCTACGATCCGTTTGCACGCAGCGAGCACGGCGATTGGGATGGCATCTTCGATGCGTTAGGCAATGACAATGGATTTGAGAATGCTTTCGGCCGCCTGGTGCCTTATATGGGGGGCGAGGCGTTGGCCAATCTCTTGTTTCACAACATGAACGGTTATCCGCTGCGTGTGCAGATCTTCAAGTCGGTCTACTCGCGTCCACAGCTGGATCGCAAGACGGGCCTGCTGCGACGTATCACCGGCGTCGACTGGGAGGTGGCCAAGGTGATTAGCGAGCTGCTTAATTTTACAATGCTGCTGCAGCAGCCGGATAAGAACTACTTTGGGTGAGCATTTGTTCTACACTGTGTACTAATCGGGGACCTCAAAAAATAATGAATAATTTGTTGTATCGATTTTTTTTGGCTCAAAAATAAATCTCGATGCGCGATAATGACTGTGTTCATGCAACAATTATCCAAATAGAAGCCAAGTGGCAGAACAATTATATTTATTAATCAAATGAAAATAATCATTATTTACGGTCCTCGTTATCAATTAAATAATTCATTTAAATTTAATTATAAGGCAAAATGGAGCTTTAATTCAATTCAATTAAATTCAATTCAAATTATTCACTGAGTGTCATCTTTCTCAATAGGGAGCGAAGTCCCAATGGCACCTACAATGGTGTGATTGGTTCCATAATAAACATGGTCGGACATCTGTCTGACGGGCTTCTTTGTCAAGGATTATATGGTGCAGGAGTACATGGACTTTACGGTGACTGTCTATGACGATAAGCTGTGTATCTATGTGCCCAAGGCCCGTCGCATTCCACAGTCGATTCTGCCCATCTTTGCAGTGGGCTATGAAATCTGGCTGGGCTTCATTCTGATGGCGTTTGTATGCGCCTTCATCTGGATGGTGCTGCGTGCGATCAACCTGCAGCTGCGCATTGTGCGGATGAGGGATGAGCTACTGTGGCAGCAGGCACTGGCCATTGTGGTGGACACGTGGGTCGTCTGGGTGCGGGTGAACCTATCGCATCTGCCGGATAGCTACGCGGAGCGCATGTTCATTGGTTCGCTGTGTCTCGTCAGCGTCATATTTGGTGCCATTTTTGAGTCGAGCTTGGCCACCGTCTATATACATCCATTGCACTACAAGGACATCTTAACAATGCAGGATCTGGACGACAGTGGCATTAAAGTCGTGTACAAGTACAGCTCGATGGCCGACGATTTGTTCTTCAGTGAGACGTCGCCGCTATATGCCAGCTTGAATAAGAAACTCGTGTGGAATAGAGATCTGAATGCGGATGTAACCAATGAGGTAGCCACCGTTGGAGGCAAGTCTGGTGTTTCGCGGTATTCATCCCTAATGATGGAGTCTGTAAACTTTTTGCATATGCAGCGCATTTGGGTGGTACCCGAGTGTCCCAAATACTACACCATCTCATATGTAATGCCTAGAAACTCACCCTGGGAGGAGGCCATCAATGCACAGCTGCTCCTCCTGCTTAGCGCAGGCCTCATGCCCAAATGGATCGATGATCAAAAGTTCAGAGTGACGATCAAAACGCGCACAGCCCTCATCCGATCCGAGGCGGTGAGCAGTGAAGTTCGTGTCCTCACCATTGGTGACCTGCAGCTTGCCTTCTATGTGGTTATCGGTGGAACATTGCTTGGACTATTGGGATTCATCGCGGAGCACGCCTTGGTCAGGCACCGATTGCATAAGGCCACCAAGAATCCCTAAACTTTTTACTGTCTGTATGCAATTTAGCAAAATTCGGCCTTCAGTTGTTTTTGGAAATCTTATTCTTGTTGTACCCTCTACAAATATTGCGAGTTCTTTTTATAACGTCTATTTATGCGGATTACTCATTTAGTTATCCAAATGTTTGCTGCAGACATTTTCAACCTTGCCAGTTGTTATTGGGTAATAAAGAAATATGGCAATTTTGCGCGACGGATTGCAAAATTTATTTGCAAATGCTCTTTGGTCAAAATCATTGTGCAATTTATGCGTTAACAAACCCGCACACAACACACACTGCATATGAATCGCTTTTATAATTTAGCCATATTAACAATGATATGCGCCAATGGCAATGGCAATACCCATTCGGAGCCTACCTGGGAGCTACTCACATATCGAATTACCAGCACCCAAATGTATTGCACAATCCAAGGCTGCATTACGAATGCAAGTACAGTAGACATCGGCTGGCGTGAACCGTACGCAGAGCAAGCTGAAACCAAAAAAAGGTGGTAAATAACTATTGACTAACCGGCGTTTGCTAATTTCTCATTAGCCACAACATCAGCAGCAAATAATATGTAATGCGTACTTTGTTATCTAACTCTGTTATCTACTGATAATCCAATCCGGTAATATCCACTGTTGACACACACTGCGTACTCTGTTTGTTTAGCATTTTGGGTCTGCACACGAAATTACAATTAAACAGCCGCTGAGGCAACGACAACCACCCATTTAGTAATTCAAATGTGCACCTCAACCAAAGCACACACGCACACACACATACAGATACACCCACAAACACACCCACACACACACACACACACACACATACACAGAGAGAACACAAGAACTAAATTAAATATTCGTGAGCTTATAGCTTCTTGATTGCATCAAGTGAGACCTGCATGCGTACATGTATTTGCATGTGTGTAAGTAATTGCAACAGCGAAGCTGGCTTTGATGCTGGCTGGCATTGTTGCATAACATTGTTGCCATTGTTTTTGTTGTTGTGGTGGATGTGGTTATTGTTGTTGGCACTGTTGATTGCTGCTTCAATGTTTAATAGTAAGTATTATTAGTATCTGTTGGCTTTAAATGCATTTAATCTGATTTGCATGTTTAAAGCTACGTCCAATTGAAAACAAAATTGCATTGAATTGCTTATGGATGTTAATTAAATGCAAATTCCCAAATTTATATAGCAGTCATGAACAAACAGAGCCGAATTGACATTAATCATGTAAATTGATCAAGGAGCACTCTTTTTTTTCTACAACACTTTTCACCGAATCGGCACCCAAAAGCGGCAACGGAAGATGTTTGTTAAAAACGGATATAAATATATTATAAGGTTTTAGGTTGTACCAATGAATAGCTAACAAACGGAACTAATCTGCACACTCTTAATTTACATCAGACTGATATAATGTATTTATTTAAGATCACAATTTAAAGCAGCTTTACGCAGTCGGTGCAAGTGCTGAGAAATATATGTGAGCTGCTGAACTTTCGAGGACCGCTTTGAGTTGCACTCGTCGCATTCGGAGTGCTCTCAATTGAACACCTCATCGACGTCGGTAGGGAGGCAAGTTGTTGAGGATGGCCCAAATCAAGGAGCGGTCGCCGAAGTACAAACACTGCCAGAGACGTGCCGCGCATGCTAATGAAGAGACGACGGGTGAATTCCAAATTTAAATACGCCCAGCCACTTAGCCAAACATTCAGTCTGTCAGTCAGCCAGGCAGTTAGGCAGTCAGAGGACATTGGTATGTGTGCATGTACTGGCAGAAATGTCATTTTGATGATCTCGTTAACAGCCAATTGAAAGGCCCGTGCCCAACGACTATGGGCTATAGTCTATAGGGTATAGGGTATATCAGCACCGACAAGCCAAATGCTGGCTTTTATGGCTAATTAATAGCTCGACGCTCGACGCTTGACGCTCGACTGTGGCCGATGAAAATAGTCTTGTGCAGATGTTTGCTTTATATATTTCAGTAAATGTCTGAAGCAGATACCATAGCCAAATCATATCTGTGATATGTATACTATTTTAATGAGTTTGGCAAGGCTTGCCATGCGATCTACGCAGTTGGTTGGCTGACGTTTTAGGAATACTTTACTGTATCTACTTTGAAATCGAATTTTCGTTTGCAATTAGAAATGTATTCAGCGTTGAGTGATTTTCTTTGGCCATAATAACTAATAAGTTCAAATGTTTGACAAACGAATAAATGTATAAATGAGTATAAATCTATTATGTACACACTTAAAAGACTATTAAAGTATTGCAAACCATGAAATCTAGCATAAATTTGAATTCTAGTTTTTATAAAAAAAAATGTTTACATAAATGATTTTGAGTCAAGTATTGAAAAGCCTATACGATTATTATTGTTGGCTACAATATATCACTTAAAAATCACTTTGGCAGCATCAATTATCCACATGAAGAACAAACAAAATTATTGATTGCCGTTGCACGCAAACAAGTGTAATAAAATTTTATGTAAATTAGAATCCATTTAATAGTCATATTTTTTTTTTTGTTTTTGTATAGAGAATGAACCAAATAAAAGTACGCTCTGCTGTTTTTAATGTAATTAAACAGCGATATTGGAAATGAAATTGCCATGCGACTGCTGTACAATTTAATGAACTCTGCTGCTGGCCAAGATAGTTGAGTCTGAACGGGTTGGTTCCTCCAATCGGTTGGCCACCCAGCGAGCAGGGAGTAGCGAGCGTCGAGAGCTGCTTAGCTGGTTAGCTGGTTAGTGGCACCACCTACTCCACAGTGGGGCCGAAATGTATATACATACAGACATACAAAAAAATATAAATTCCAAAGTTGTGCCGGCATGTGGCAGGTCCTAAAAATAAAACAAACAAGCGTCGCGACTCGCCAACACATCAAATTTTAGTTTATTTCCGTATCATAACTTTTGTTTATCTTCAGTCTGGCGCTGATGCTGATGCTGATGCTGATGCTGTTCGTTGGACCCTGGCGATGTACTACGAGTTGATGTTAATGTTGATGGTGATGTTGATGTTGATTTTGATGCTTATGCTGCGTCTGCGACTGCGTCTGCGTCTCCCCCTGCCGCTTGTTGTGTGTTAAATCGTTGTCTGCTTTGGTTGCCAGCAGCTCAGTGCTGCATCGTCTTTGTCCGTGGTCGCGTTCGCGTTCAAATTATTTATTTGCTAAGTGAATTTAATTCTGACGTCCGACCGCCTTCTCCATTTACAAACTGAGCATTGTACACATTATAATTGGATTTTTATCCATAATTCTCTCGAGCGTACGTGAAACGAGACAGGATGCATATGTACTGGCGAACATACATGTGTATTTCCCATTTGCTTGCCATTTTTTGTTAGCGTTCTTGTGGTGATTCCAAAAACTTTTACGGTCAGTCATTTGATTAGATATTTTTCAGTTGGCCCGCAGTCTCGCAGCGCGTTGCAGTCGCAGCTCCCCCACGGTATCTATATCTATATATGCTCACTTATATATATATATATAGTCTACAGTATATAGTATTCGGTATATAGTATGTATATATAGTATATACTATATACTTTTGTATACTACACGTTTGATAATTGTCTCGTGCGGCGCTTTTCTATGTAAATTTCGGAAGTGTCAAAAAAATTGAAGAGCATAAAATAATTGATGATGATATTGGTTCTTTTTGTTTAGTGTATTTTTATTGTTTTTGCTGTGGTCGGCAGAGTGTATTTGGTAAGCAATAACTTGGATGCATTAAAGCAATAAATTAAGGCGCAAATACCAATTTGATTTTTTGTACGCTATATTTTGTGTATTGTTTTGCGGTGAGTATATAAACTACATATAGAGAGTTTATATTTATTTATTATGGTCTGCGATTGCCGCGGCCGCCTATCCAATTTTCATTTGCTATCTATTTTTGAGACCGCTGTGGTCTGCTCGCTTTTGTTATTATAGAATAAGTACAATACTAAACATTCGATTGTGAAAAATAATGGCCCTTTCTTTTGGCCTACATTTGTATTCGGCTACAGTAATGGCAAAAGCAACAGGGGCATTAAAATTATTTGAATAGTAATACAAATGGAATGCTTTTATCAGCTATGAATACCATAGCTCTGGGAATAGCATAGCCATTTGATAAATCGAAGATTTCTTCCACAGCAAATGAACGGACACTGTGGAAAAAGTGAAAAAACAACTCTCTGGGACTTGCGTACGTGCTTAAAGAAGACGGAACGTGTTCAAACCGCTGACACATGTGACATCTACGTGTGACATTTACGAGAGCCGCAAGTCCCAATACCCAATACCCAATGCCCAAACGCAAAACCAAACCCAAGTCAAAGACCAATCGCCACAGTCCCAGTGAGCAGTGTGAATTAAAATAATTGATACTGGCTCAATGGCAGACTGGCTGCACTGCGGCTGAACTAATTGAGCCAAGGCAAACGCAGTCGATCTCAGGGCCATGGCCAAAAGTAGCTGCCAAATTTGAAGCAGCCCTTGAAAATGATGCTCAAATTATATTGCCAAAGCACTCAACGTTTTACTGTAAAATTACCGGGCTGTCAAACAGACAACTAGACAACTAGACAAGTTGACAGCTTGACAACTGGCAGCTGTCAACTGTCAACTGACTGCTTGCGACAGCATTCAGGAGCTCGTGAAATAGCCAACAGTCAGCAGTTGGCAGTCAATGTGCAACGTGCAACAGGCCACTGCACTCTGAACAATAATCTGAAATTAAGAAAATTGATTTACTCGTACACTGTCTTTAGAAAACGTGCAGAGACCAGGGATTTATTTCTCGATTGGAAGGCAGATTTTTTCAAAGTGTAGAAAAAACTTGTAGGAACGTTGCAGTCAGGAGTAGCCGACTTCAGAATACTCTGATATCAGTATTATACCAGCTTATCACAAGTGGCACAGAACCTTCTTGTGGTGGTGAGAGTATGGTGGCAGCGGTTGAATAATCATTAGTGTGTCTTCTAAAATCTGGTGGCTCTGGTTCTAAAATTGCAGAAGATGTCGACGTTTGGCGTGGCCAATAAATGTTCTTGCCAATTTTAGCAGGAAGTTCCTAGAAATCTAGGAAATATTTAGAAACTCTAGCCTTAAATATGATTTTTTCTGCATTTTGAAATGGTGGCTGTAAATGTCGTCCTTTGAAGGATGCCCTCAGCAATTTTTGTTCCATACTTTGTGATTCCAGCTTTAAAATTGTATATCGATTTTTGAAATTGTGGTTGCCTAAAATTCCATATTTTTATTGATACATGAAAGCGGTTTCTGATCTTTTACTGATGATGCAAAATAAAATTTGATGCATGCAAAAACTGTGCAAAATAAAGACATGTCCGATTTTTAGGTTTGTCGGGGATGGAAGTAACCAGTGCCAATCCTTCACGGAGATTGCCAATAAAATACTTGCCAAATTTGGTGACTAGCTTTAAAATCATTTGTGGTCTTCGACTTGCAATTGTAGACGTGACTAATTTTCTATCCTCTCAGTAGATATAGCACCAAAATTTGAACACCTTTTGTCCCTTCGATATCAAAGTATAAAAATTTCTAAATTGAATTTGAAATGAACTAGAAATACTTCGCTTGCGAGTCGTCTCAGAGCAATCACCAACTAAATTCTTTTTATATGTTTTATAAATATAGAAATATCACAAAACAAACAACAAAAAAATACGATAAACTTTGTCGACTAAGGGACAAGTCTTCTTATTTTTAAAAAGTTATTTCGTAAATTTGGAAATTGTGTATGTAGCCCACAAGCACTTTGTGTATGTCAGGGCGATTTGGTTGTTTGGATTAGGTTGATTTTCGAAATTGCAGGGCGACTCTCGGTTATAGCCAACTGGCAACGGAGTGTCAACAGTTTTGACAGGCCAAAAGACAGAGAGAGACAGAGAAAGAGAGAGAGAGAGAGAGAGAGATATGTGTATACCTATGAGTATGCCCAGTTGAAAATCAGAGGCGACACACAGTCGTAATTCCAACATTTAAATTTCTACAATATGCATAATAAAGCATTACCATTAGGTAGAACACTTAAAGAACTTGCCGCGAGCTGGCAAGCATTTGCCAACTGGCACAAGTCCAGCTATGAACGGGACGTAGGATTGCCCCAGGGGTTGTAGGGAGCAGCATTGGGGCATTGGGTGGGTTTTGCTTGCAGCACTTAGTTCAATTTAGATTGTGTTATGGACTGAGTGACAATAAATAATGGCATCGATGTTAACACACTGAGTGGATTTTGGCTGCCGAATCGATATGCATGCAATAATAAAATATATACGAAAAGCATTTCTTCTCACCCAAAACAATTCGTTCTGTTCGCTTTTAAAGTCGCTGCTATATGCGTGCGTTTGTGTTTTGTGACATGAGGGGTATTTTTTTTTATAGTTCCGTAAATTCTTTGCCGGATGTCAGTGCATTAACCTACAACCCCGCCCCAGGCAGCTCCATCCCGTCCTCCATAATATATTCAGTCCCATCCACGAATTGTTTCACATATGCGCATTGGAATTTGAGAATGCTGGGAAGGAAGGAATGCACGAGTTCAGGCAGAGGGATGCAGACAGTCGGACAGTCGGACAGTCGGAAACTCGGATGGTCAAAGTGGGAATGCTGCTGGTTATATGTCGGCGATGGAAGTGTAATATTACGATTGAAGTGGAAGACTGTGTTATGCACATTTATACACACTGCCAATAAGTAGTTAATTTTATGCAGCGCATCTGGCATTGTGTTTAGACAGTCGTATTAATTTTGCTTCAGTAAATGTGCTTGATGAACGAATCGCCAATATTTGACTGACGCTGCATTTCGAATGCTGCTGAAATCTGCGAAATTTTTTGAAATTGAAATGAAAAATGAAATCACAAGCAGAGGATCCATTGATACGATATATCGACATCGATTATCTAAAAGCAGGCGCCGATTACCTAAGTTCAATTTGTAGGCATTCATTTCAATATTTAAATGAAAACAAAAATGGTCTTGGCAGATAAAATCTGTTCGAAGTTTATCTAAATTGTACTATTATAATTTCGAATTTATTACGTATTTAACACAAATTTGCTGCAGTGCATCACTTATACGAAATTACCAGAAAAGTGTATAGGCAGTTGTGCAATTCGATGTAACGCACATCAACTTGAAGTTAATAAATAGCGTTCCTAAAAGTATGCAATTTAATAGTTCACTTTGTCTCCACAATTCTCAAGCGAACTATTTAATATGCTTGACTTCAAAATCATTTTTTTGTTGAATCTAATAAGTTCTGTATTTTTTTATTATTTAAATGTGACAGTGACAGTGTGACAGTTACTCTTTTTTTCTTTCTTGAACGCACGTCATTTTATACTCTGATACTGATACCGATATTTATTGATTTCGATAATATATATCATGTAAATCAATAAAACCTTATATTTCACAAAATTTGAAAGCTAGAGTCATCAAATCCAAATGGGATATTCTTATTAACATCCTTCAAAAAGCCGGAAAAAATGTATGGACCACAATCGCTACCGCCCCAAAAAAACGATTAAGGCCTTGATCTCCCGCAATTTAAGAACTACAGTTACCAAACTGGGAAGCTAGATTACTAAGATCGTACCAACATTTTTATTGGACTCGCCTACTGCCGCCTCCAAAACTCCCAAAAGCCTATATCTTTTGCAATTTAAGAGCTACAGTTGCCAAACTTGGAAGGAAGATTACTAGGAACCCTCTATACATTTTTCACTTCCGCCCCCAAAATGTAAGAAAATCCATATATATACCGCAATTTGACCGGAATAAGTAATAACCTGTTATCAGCTGGTATTACTTATGGTACAACGTTATCTCTTGTTTTGATTGATTTTCTTAATTTCTATTCGATTTCCTGGATTACACTTATTTTGAAAGAATTGATATCGATATCGATATTGATCTTCGATTTTTGTTCTTAAGTCATTTTGGGCAAACATTTAAAAAAAATTTTTTTTGGGTAATTTGGATAATTTTTTTTTATATATAAATTGTTTAACAAAATAATAGCTAATTAATTGCCAACTTGAATTTATAGTTGATTTCTTGAGATTACGTAAAACTAATGGTTGATGGTCCAACTAAAATTAGATTTTTTGCTGGCAGTCGTAAAACATGTAAATTTTAATTTATTTTTAAAATATTATATTGAAGACTTATCCCTGAAATTTCGATGGAATCTTTTTTTAAATTTTTTTGGGTCATAATAAAACAAAAATATTATGTTGAAAGCATAATCTGATCCCTGAAATTTCGATGGAGTCCTTTTTTTTTAAATTTTGTGGGTCATAATAAAACAAAAATATTATGTTGAAAGCATAGTCTGATCCTTAATACTTCGATTGAAACAGAAACAATCCAAACGACTTCGCAAGCTGTGGAACTCTTCAGAATGATGGGCTGCAACATAGTCTAATTATGCCTACTGCTTCATTTTCAACTGGTTATACAATAGGATTCCTACCGCAAATTGGCTAGAAATGAGCAATGCTAATTATGAAAATTGTGGACTTTTGAAATGTCTTTTTTTTTAATGGTGCAGCTAATTTATATGCCATTACGCACTAATCGTTTGAGTGGGCAAAGACATTGTGCCCTTCACTTTGTTTTGACTGAGCATTCGCAAGATCACATTCGAAATTGGTGTCACAACACTAATTACCAGCTGCCACATCCATCCTTCCATCCATCCATCCATCCATCCATCCATCCATCTATCCGCCTTCCAGTCGCTGAACATAACGATTTACCGAAGCTCTCTGCGCGCTTCGTTCTGCGTTCGGCGTTCGGTTTAAAGAGCGCGTGCAGTGAAATTCCATGAGATGATCGCACACAGTTTGGGAGCAATTGAAGGCAGCGTGTAGCCAAAAATACGAAATCTCTGTGTACATATGTGTGTCCAAGGGAGCGGCAGGGCGGTGCAGGGCGCGTCACGAGACGGGCGAAATGTATGGGCCTGAAGAAAATGGAAAGTAAAAACTGGCAAGGCGGCAAAAGCATTTGCTGCACAGCCGTCAAAGCAGACAGACGACCAGAAGAGGCGGTCAGCTGGTCGCTTACACCAACACATTTAGAGCGGGAAATACTTGGCTAACGTCAACGCGTAATATCACTCAAATCGGAATCGGAATCGGAATCGAAATCGAAATCGAAATTGAAATTGAAATCCAAATAAAATCTTGTACATGCCAGAAAATTTAATATCACTTGTGTTAGTTGAACACATGAGCACGAGCATGTTTGTCCGTGTGCGTGTGCGTGTGTGTATGTGTATGTGTGTGTGTGTGTATTGTTCTTTGAGCCATGGTAACTAAATCGCGGTTTTTGGCTCTCCTAAATTAGTTTTCTTTTTGTGTTTTTTTTCTCGTTTTCGTTTGGATTTGAATTGGAGTGTGTGTTGTGTGTGTGTGTGTGTGCGTGTGCGTGTGTGTTGTGCTGCTAAACTAATTTTAGCACTGGCTGGTGCAATCAACTGCACCGGACAGACTGCATACGTAGTACGTGTGTACGGAATAATGTACGCAGCGGTATCAAGCAACTTGTAAGTGCTGAGAGAATCACCAAAATGCTGAGCGTCATGGCAACGGCACAGGAAGTATTGGATGTGGAGATGCGTAAGTTTCAATGTTGAGTTTGACGAGAGAATACCTTGCTTTAAAGTTGCAAGACATGTGTACGTATATCAAGCAGCTATAAATCTATTTATTGGCATTTAAAACAAAAATATATTACATTTTTCGTAGATTACGCAAAGCATTTATGATTTTCATAAACAATTGTTTTTGTTGTTTGTTAAACGAATTTTATAAAGTCTTAAAAACATCATAGTTTGATTAAATAATAAGCTATGCAATTTTTTTGCAAGTTTGTTAATGAGTTTTTTTGTTCGTGTTTTTGTTTTTTGAATAATTAAATCATATATATTTATGCATTTTATTATTTTTTTTTTAATAACTCAATCGCTTTTACTTATTACTTTTATTATTTCATTACTCACTTTTATTACTTTCAGTTTTTTTTTAAGTTTCAGTAGCTTTTGTGTAATCAGTTTATTATTTTTTTTTTTAATTACATTTTTTACTTACTACTTTTATTAATTTGTTTTTGCTTTTAAAAAATTCAATTGTTCTTTTTTCCGCTCTGGCAACAGTCATGGACCGAATGAAATTAGGACTCGCCCTTCAAATTACACATTCTCATTGTTTACAAACAGAGATGTAAACAAATTATGAAAGTTATGCAAAAATATTTTTTAAACGCTTTGTGTTTATTGCACATTGAATAGTAAATGATATGTTCTGTAAACAAAATCTCTTATGCATCCATTTATTTTCTTATATATTTTATATTTCATTAGAATATTACATATGTTGTTGTTAGTGAGTTTACAGCAAAAGTGTATTTAACTAATTCGTTTACGAGTTTTACTCGCATATAGCAAACTTCTCATGTATTGAAAAGTGTCAAAAATTGCAAAAAATAATTTAGTTTTACGCTTGATATAGATTACAGCTGAATCTGAATTATTTATTATACCGAAAGTTGGAAACTTGGTTCATAAAATATACAAGGCGATATTCTCGGTAGGCGGCGCAAGTACATTGACATTATGGTATCAGAGAACACTTTGTTTTTATGTGATTCAACCGATGAGTCGTGTAGAATCTCAATTGTCTCACAATAGTTTTGTGGCAACAACCACTGAATGTGGGGCTAGGGTCTGTTGTGTGTCGCTGTTTGAGCAACCCGCACTCAATATACCACCCATTGCGTTTAAATTGCTTCAGAAATAGCCATACCATTCACATTAAAATAGATTCCCCAGATACAATTTCCACCCACACATTAAACGAAACTAATGGTGTTAAGATCCAACTGAAATTACGTTGCGTGCAACACGTGCAGGCATTTAACTTGTGGAATTAGTGCCAGGCTGCAGAGGGGTGAGACATCATTAAAAGTTGCCCAAAGATGCCCAGCACATGGCCAGCCACAGTTGCAAAACCATTTTCAATCGTTGCCCGGTTATTGCGAGTGTAATCAAATTTATATAATACGAGCAAATTATGTATATAAAATCGCGGGATAAAAAACAATAAATACGAGTGCAATATAATTTGGCAAATAAACAACAGCACAGGCGGCGAATTTTCCATGGCGCAAAAAACCAGAGAGAACTCTGCAGTCGGGCATGACCGACTGCGAAATACATTGATACCATACGTAATATCAGCTGATAACAGGTAGCAATGAACAGGATCTAGTAACGTTCCTAAGAAATTTGGTAACTGGAGCTCTTAAGTTAGGAGAGATATGGACTGATATGGCTGAAAAAATTATGGAGAAGGTTCTTCCTAATCTTTCTTCCAAGTTTGCTAACTGTAGCTATTAAATTGCGGGAGACATAGGATTTTATCGTTTTTCGGGGCGGGTGGTGGGCGTGGGCCAAAATTATGTTCCGGATCTTTGAAGGGTGTTACTAGCAATATACCTTTCCACCTTTTTTACTTTAGTTTTCAAATTATGTGAGATATATGGTCTTATCGATTTACACTAACCGATGTATCGGCTTATCGGGTTTTTTTTTATCGATCTCTTAGGGGAGTTACCAGAAACATAAAGTATGTGGTGACTCTAGGTTACAAATTGTGGAAGATATGCGCATTGCAAATGAAAATATGAAAATGTAGTTGCCGATATTCGAAGGAGGTTACCAGCAAGTTACCTTCAGAATTTGGTCCCTCTATCTTTAAAATTGTGGGAGATATGCGGATTTATCGATTCACACTTCCGAAATATCGGCATTGGCGATTATGGGCGAAGGTGTGGGCGTGGCCATAAAAATTATGTTACCGGTTCTTAAAGGCTGCTACCAGTAACATACCTATGAATGTTGACAGTTGTATCTCAAAAACTGTGGAAGATATACCCATTTAAAATTCTTTGAGGCGGTCGGCCTGGGGGCGGCCGAGGTGGGCGTGGCATATTCCGATCTTTGAACGACATTGCCAACAACCGACCAATCAAATTTGGTGACTTTAGCCTCAAAATGTTGGGAGATATGTGGCTTTATCGAGTTGTGAATATCGATTTTATCGATTTCCTAGCCCTCTAGTGGACGTAGCACTCCAATTTTTTTGATGCGGGCACAGACCACTATGTGTTCCAAGTTTCAGTTCTCCATCTCGAAGGGTGTCGAAGCAAAATTGCGTTCATACAGACAGACAGACGGACAAAGCCAATATACTATGATACCTTCGGTATCAAAGTATAAAAATAAAAAGGAAAAAAAAAACAAAAGAAAGCAACCCCTAAAATAACTTGGCCAACTAAACCAAATCGGCCAACTGGGCCAACATATGTTGCTCGATTTTTGGCCGCTTAAAAGCGCAACTTATTTTTGTAGCACACAGAATTATGGACGGTCCCATAAAGGTGGCAATTCACCGTTTGATGTTACTTTTTAATGTCTTTCGCACGAACTTGGAATTCCCAAAGCACAATTCAGAGGAAGCACATCGACTCGAACAAAATAACCAAATGAACTTGAACTGCCAAATGCCAAATGGAAATGGAAATGGAATAGTATATTGCATTGAAGCTATTCAACTTTTGGCCATGCTCCGCTCTGTTATTCGCTGTTTACTTCGACTTTTCAGTTAATTGTTGATTGGCCGAAGCAAAAAAAAAAATCAATCAACTCTCAGTCTGCTGACGAGTCGATCATTTATTGAACGATTGCTTTATTGTTATATTGATATTGTTGATCCATCATAGCAACACGTAGCGGGAAAAACAAACATAAATAATAAAAAAAAAAACATTACCACTCTTTCATTTTGTGCAACACTTTGCAGCACGTTCAAATCTTTTCTCGCCTCTGGTGAAAATATATATAAATAGTAAAGTGAATACTTAAAGCTACACAAGTTTTTTTATTTATTTTTTTTATTGGAAATCTTTATTGCTTGCTTCTGTTACTTGTTTTTACAATTTTTGTTTTTCATGAAAAATGTATTATATATTTTTCTTATCGGAAAAAGTTTTCCAAAATGGACTAGATAATAAAACGATTAATCAACTTTTTTTCATCTTGTTTATTTTGGTTGCAATAGAAAACAGTCAAAATATGTAACTTTGTATATGTATATATGTATTTTATTATAAACGTTATAGGCTCGTTAGATTCCTTTTACTTAATATAATACTTAATATTTATTTTATAAGTAATAGTTAATTTCAAGTAGGTAACTTTTTTTATTTTCAAAAAATATAGATCCTACATTGTTACACATTACAATTGAATTTAGGGTTTGTTTGGCACTGTAAATTGGACAGCTATCAAATTGCAATTGGCAACAGTTTGTAGAAATTAGAAGGTTGAAAGATGAAAACCGAAATCGAAAATTAAAAACTGAAAGCTGAAAGCTGAAATCTGCAAATCGAATACGAAAACTAGCCAAGAGGTCTAAACAATGTCTGGAATATGTTTTCTCTTGCATACAACATTTGTTTATATATCGTCTCGTCATAAATTCATTTTCCAGCTCTCCGGCGTAGACAAAACACGCGAATAAATGGCAGCTTTTTGGCAAGCATACGTCCATTTCTGTACGAGAGAGAGAGAGAGAAGATACTGGTTGCATTGGGCAGGATGGAGAGCGGGTGGGGGATCAGACAATTGTGCTCGACTTATGCATATCATTAATATAAATATTTTTGCGTTGGCCTTTTGCAAAATTGGCGATTTTATGAGTCTTGTAAAATTGTTGTTTGGATATAAAATGACTTGTTTTTCAAGCTAAATACAAAAGTTAACAACAACTACAATGAACAGCCGCGACCGACCACAATAACAAATGGACCAGGAGCAATAACTACAACAATACAACAATTTTTGGTTTTTGTGCGTCGTACGAGTTTCGCGTGAAGTAATAAAAAATATTATTTTTATTATTGCTATGCAGTCAAAGTACAGAATCAGATCTTAAACAGACACAGAATAGGGAAACTACATAAGTTTATAAATACAAATGCAGATGTGTGTATATATTTGATTGCCTATCTGAACAATGTAGATTAAGGACAACTGTTGCCCTTTCAGCAATACACATTTCATTTGATTGATTAATATTAAAAATACACTTTAAGGACACTCGATCAGAATCTAAGGAAAACAACTAGGAGTTAGAGTTCAGCGAAAATTAAAATGTGTTCAACATATGTTATGATCTAAATAATTAGTTATTTATTTATGCTAAGCAATCTCAATGCCGAAGACAGTCCAGTTAGTAACAGTTCATTTGTAATAGCATTTTAAGATTTGACTACATGTAGCAAATGATGCTAGTACAAAATATTCCTCCATTATTTATTTACAGGGTAAGTTTGTATGACAAGTCATTAGGTCGTTAACATTTATGTGCCACATTTTCTGACTTTCTGTGTCTAGAACTAATGGGGTGCACATTTACAGAGCCGATACTTAACGCCTCTCGAAACACATTATCATCTTGCAGTTGAGTAAAAATTATGACGCTCATTTGTTTAAATCAAATCCCAACACATATATGATAAATTAATGAGACTGGTTGATAGTTTCGAGTGCGAGCCCAAATTAATCGAATAATAAAGTGAATAATTTATGCACTTAAATGTCAGCCGCATTCATATTAATTCATTAAAAATGTATCTTTATTTCCAATGACTTTGTGCTAAATAAAAGATATACCCAAGTAATTAGTATGTACATATATATATTGAAAGAAAAGGCAAATGAGCAAGATTTTGTTTACTTTTATTCAGTACTCAGCCTCAGGAAGAATGTTAAATATATTTGTAAGTACATATATATAAGCAAATCGCTAATTTGACTAAAATCTCTGGTTAAGTGCTGGAAAGCGACATTTTTGGGGGCGGTCAGAATATAATAACATAATAACATTGTACTTTGATTAAATTGGTAAAGAGTATTTATGGCTTTTGCAGATGATTATTCTCTGAACATTAATGGCTGAGATTATAAAGGTCTTCGGCAAAGTATGTAACAGATAGAACGAAGCATCTGTGACGTCATAAGGACATATATTCTTAATCTGCATCAACAGACGAGTCGATTTAGCCATGTCTGTCTGTCCGTCTCTCTGCCAGTATGAACCAACGGATCATAGAGGCTATAAATGCTTGATTGAGCCTGCTGATATTAATGGGCTACGTTTTGGATTATAACAAGGGCGTTTCCGATCCTATCTTCATGAACTTTGTACAGTTAATTAGTAAGGTGAAAGCAAAAGCTGTAAAGAGAGCAGCTCCACACAAAGTGGAGATGTGTGGGATGCTTTTCCCTATGTTACTACCCAATAAGTATACTACAAATAAGACGCATAATAAAGCGGTATATTTATTTATTAAAAACTGGACAGTGTATTTTATAACATTCAGAAATAACATCGCTCTGACTTTTGGAAAATAATTCACCTTATTATACAGAAAACATTTAAAAAGAACCAAAAAAAATACTTTCTTATTTTAAGGACTTTTATTTGTATATAGAAATAATTTCTAAAAAGCACACAGATGTTTTCTCGCTTACAGAGCGATTTTCATTGTACACCAAATTTATAAATCACATGTTGTAGTGACTTGGGTCAGTTTGTATTGACTGCATTAAGTCAAAAATATGCAGAAAAATGAATTGATAAATCTCAAATCCCATTTGCAAACTAAATACATAATAATTGTATGTATTCTCTTATTTAATTGAAATATTTTTAACCCAAATTATGATCTAAGGTTAGTTTTTTACTATTTTCGCAATCTTCCTTTAAGACTCCCACATTTTATCCTCAGATCTCCCTATTTTCCCAGCACGCTCGAAATTATAAACAGTGGCATTCCTTAGGATCCCACATTAACTGCAAACAATTTTGTTAAGTTCCAAAGAGTAAAGTTTTCAAATTAAAAGTTTTAGCTTGATACGTTAAAGTTTTTTATTTGGCATAGACTGATTCATGCGCAGATTCAAATGTTGCTTTAATTCAAAATGCAAATTGTGAATTACATTTAATCTATATTTGGTTCGCTATACCTGCCAATCATCAGATTAGATTGCACTGGCGTTGTTAGTTTTAATTTTCATATATGTAAATACAATACAAATTTGTACAACAATTTTTCATTTTGATTTCATAGATGTGCTTAGAATTTCTAAAATATTCAATATATACATAAATATAGTGTTACGTTAATATTTATATTTCGACTTCAATTTATTTAAGAACATGTTTTAATTTTTAACATAATGTTTCACAAGACAAATAATGAAGATTAGAAACAGAAAATATTAAATTATTGTATTTTGTATTGATTATGGGAGAGCAAGAGGAAGAAGTATCTGTGTGACAAATTGATCAGAACTTACAAAAACAAATATAAATATATATAATCTTAATCAGGTTCAACAGTCGAGTCTCTCTAACCATTTACGACTGTCCGTCTGTCTGTCTGTCCGTCTGAATGAACAAAAGGAACAAAATCAGGCTTTAAGAAATACAGACTTCAAATTTGAAATGTAAGTTTCTGTACGCCACTCGTATACCAAGTTGATTTAATTTTATCGATAAATCTCAATGTCAAATCTAATAAAGTCACAATTTTAAAGGTATTGTATTCCAATTGATACATAATATTTAGCGATAATGACCGAAATAACGTTGTGTTCAAGCGGAAGCATTTTCTGTACATGTGTGAGAAGTGGACAGCATGATAATTGCAGCGAGCCGAAATAATTGTGTGTATTCATATACATCATACATCATACATCACATATCATACATCATCATATAAATGTGTATGCGGAGATGCACGTCGTTGTGGCAAGTTGGTGATTTCAGTTGGCGCTTGATAACAATAAATGCAGAATGCACTAACTAAGTTCAACCCGTTCGTACGTGAAACGAGAGCACTTCCATGAGTGCTTACATTTGAGTGTGCAAAGCTTCTTAAAGGGAAATTTGTCGATAAAACTCGAATATTGCTAACAGGTGTGTTCAGGGTCGAGCTCACTCGACTGCAGCATTTCTCAGTGTGTTCTAATGTGATTTGCTCTGATTTGCTCAGCAGTTACAACTAGTTCAGTCATTTTGAGTGCTGCAGAGGTGAATTTAATGCGTGAGTGTTTGCCCTGGTTGCAAGGGCATTCGGAGGCAACAAATATTGCATTTACGCAGACAAGATTGTTCTGCGTTTCATTTTTCAGCAGTTGCCATTTTGACGCTGACATTGACACACACTAACGATTCCGCAAAAATGTTCACACACACAAAACACACACACTCACACACACTCGCATGCATAGAAGCTGTTGTTGTTGGTGTTGCTTGCTAATACAGCAAGTGATGGATGGCCACAGAATTTGTTGTTTTTATTAGACGCGGCCCTCTGGCTGTGCGGAAACTGTGCGTAAAATTTAGCAATGCCGCTTGTTTTATTTTATAATCAATCGTTTTTGTTGTTGATGCTGCTGTTGCTGCGCAAATAAATGGCAAGCAAACAAAACAAACATATACTAAATAAATAAAATTGCCCAACCCAAATCAAACGGTATGTCGCTGCAATGGCCATAAAATAAATTCAACAAGCAAATGATGAATCACACTTGCTATAAAACTACACACACAGCACACCCCTGACCCAACTGAATAAATATATATATATATATATATATATATGCATACATATAATTATATATATATATAAATGTGTGTATACCAAACAATAATACGCTGTGTCGTGTGCGATTTGTTGGCACTTTGAGGCACGATAAAATATGCAACAAATGAACATGGCCAAAAACAGAACCGCACCAGATACGTTGACACGTACGAACATGTTGCAGTTGGCAACAAGCCAGAAATTAGCCAGCTGCGGTTAGGATAAGAGTTCTTCAAGCAATGCCCACAACATATTACAGGGCGAGAGGACCTCTGTGCTCCAACAAAGCAACACACAGAGAAAGAGAGAGAGAGAGAGAGAGAGAGAGAGAGTCGGGCGTTCAGTGAGAAAGAGAGAGATTGCCAAAAGCAAATGGTTAGCCAAAAAGGTCGACATATTCTTAAAGTCCACAAAATGTACGGTTGTACGAGCCAAATAAGATCTGTCGACAGCTGCTGGCAAATAAATCAACAAACTTAGAAACTTGCAGCTAGGTTGGGGCTGAGTAAGTAAGTGAAAATAATATTTTTCAGATTGCTTACGACCAGTTTATTAACTCTTTCAATTTAATTTTCAACATTACAGCACACCCAAAACTGTTGAAACCGTTGATGAATTACTCGTATACTTTTTACTGTAAGCCCTCTTCGATCCATGCTCAATAAATCGACCATAAATTGGAATAAAGTTGCGAACCAAATTTCAATCTATTTTTTTTTATAGATTTATTTGATTTATTTTAATTGTTTGTTCGTGTAAAAGTTCTTTTTTTGAAATTGTAACTTGATTTTTGCATATTGCCCCTTTTAAGTGAGTTATTTGAAGATCCTCTCGCAATAAAAGCTTGTAAATTACGCAATCAACTCGCATATTCCAAACAAAATCTATATATATAAGAAGAAGAATCGGAAGAAGAAAGATATTCAGATAATATATATATTTACTTCATTGTGGGTGTGTGGGTGTGTCCGAATGAGTATGTTGGTTCTTTTCTTTATACC